>OV277859.1:21657500-22960000 GCA_922989275.2 Gari tellinella
TGTCCCGCTACATACAGGCTTGGTCGAAGCACCCCGCCCGCAATAAAAAACAACCCAAAAACAAACAATAATCCACCAGTGGATTATGATAATTATTTATATAATGGCTTTATTCCCAGGCCACAAGTTATGTGATAAATGTACGTGTAAATCTCGTTGCAGGTTTTTGTACACAGAAGATTGTTCCATTTCCGGTGATTCTGTGATGGCTTTGTTGTATGCAGCCAAGAAATATGAAGTTCCTGCCCTGGTAGAAAGATGTGCAGAATTTTTGCGCAGTAACATCGATCCAGAGAACGTTTGCGTTGTATTACATCAGGCGGTGGTCTTTGACGAGCAGCAGTTGGTTAAGAAATGCTTGTCATACATCTTTGCCCACGGGGAAGATGTTTTTAAAGCAAGCACCTTCTTGACTCTTACTAAGGAAGCGCTTAAAATGATTTTAGTATCAGATAATCTTGCTGTAGCAGAGAAAACTGTATACACTACATGTGTAGAATGGGCGAAACAGCAGTGTGAGCAGGATGGTATAGACATAACCGATACTAATATCAGAGACAAATTAGGCAACTTGATTAATTTAATAAGATTTCCAGCCATGTCTGCAGCTGATTTCACAGCAGAGGTCTCCACGTCTGGTATACTTACTGACAAAGAAAAGGTGGTTGTTTTCCAAACATTTGTTGATAAAACAATGAGTCAGGATATGTTTCTATCCAATCCTCGATTTCCTCTGTTTCAACCAGGTACTGTTTCTGAAAGGTTTAAGGAAATTAACAGCGGTTGGCATCATAATGGTCAGACAAATGCAATAGCTTTCACTGTTTCAGAAGATGTCAAATTAATAGGCGTCAGTGTGTTTCTGCCGATTGGGAATGGTGCAATAAATGGTGAACTTGAAATATGCGACGATCGCCTACAGCTCCATAGTAGATATATTCGCCTCTTCTACGAAAATGAAAAACAGTTTCAGCTGGTTAGCCTGAGCTCCTCTGTGCACTTGAAGGCAAATGTAAGGTATCACATTTTACAAACAGTTAGTGGAAAGCCAACATATTTTGGCACCCGCGGAATGAAAGACGTTTTTACAGGAGATATTCGTGTGACATTTTCTGTGTCCTCGGAGAACCAAAATGGAAGCAATGATGAGTCACAAGGGCAAATTCATGGACTACAATTTAAGTCAGTTTGAACGACCAGTGGATACAGTGCTCCCTCCCTACAACACTTCCTTTATAACAACAAAGATTGTCACTGTTGCCCAAACAAGACGATTATGTTAAAGACAATTCCCTATAATAATATTCTACAAACAACACAAAACTTTGTCTCCCAGCGCGTGTTGTTGTAGAGAGGACACCTGTAGTTTTATACTGAAAAACGTAAAACGGCTTAAGCCTTACCTACAAAAGATGGTCTTTCCAAACGTAACTCATTTAACTCTTTATCCCATAAACACATTTAACGCCTTTTATGTATTCATTGCACTGAAGGAAATAGTTCCAATTTATAGTCATGAATAAATACAACATAGAATGTCTACATTCTAGGCAATAATACCTTAAAGCAGACTGAAATCAAAATAGACTGATGTGCATTAATGCACATTCTGCTTTACTTCCAATCTGCTTTAAGGGTCACTTTTCTTCAAAACTGGAAACATGCTATGGGGTAACGGAGTATAGAATCATGGTTGAAACATTTCTTTTTCTAACAGTTGACGTTTTATAATGTGCAGCAGACCATTCCCGTAGGAAAGTGTTATGCTGATTCATCATTGTTTGGCAGCGGGTGGTCTTTGCAAGTACTGTTATAGGGTTTACTTACAAACATTAGAAAAACTTGATGTACGAGACATTCCGTAATCAAGATGCGTATAGGTTAAAGAAATACTACGCAAGTACATGGAACAGTTTTGAGTGAACACAGCAATATACAACAACCTTAACCCATTCTCTGTCGTGTTTCATCTGCTTAACCCATTTGTGCCCAATGGAGTTGTCCCTGTTTATATATTGGATTAGTCCATTTTTTATCAAAGGGATGCCTTGTCGACATTTTCATTTTCATTTTGACTTATATTGAAATTCCTATCAGCAAACAGTGTACTCTGATCAGACGCCGCATCATGCGGCGTCTGATCAGAGTCTACACTGTTTGCTTATGTCCCATATATGGGATCGTGGGCACAAATGGGTTAAAATGCTTTTATTTCTTAATAGTAGAATTTAAGTATTTGAAACCAAGAAACGTTGACATGGATGTCAAACTGTATATCGGAGGCATTGCCCATTGTAAAATTTTACTCAACTGGCAAGACGGTTGGATTTTCTAGCTCACCTGAGCACAATGTGCTCAGGTGAGCTGTTTGGATCACCCGTCGCCCGTCTTCTTTGAGAGAGTAGGTTCGTGCGTCTGCAACAATTTCTTCGATCAGCTAATTTTCCCAATGTATTCTCTAGTTTTTCTGAGATGTTGATTTAAAGACACCATTAAACTACAGAACAATCTCTCTATAACGATCGAACAATCTAGAACCATCATGGTCCTATTGTTTGATATGTGATAATAGAATTTAGTATATATCATATTGATGTTGATAGACATACCGAACATTCCAGTTTTCAGTTAAGTCATCTTTAGCTCACCTGGCAGGTAGAACAAAAATGAGCTATTTTGATCGTCCTGTGTCTGTCATGGTTCGTCCGTCCGTCGGCAACAATTTCGAAATGTTCAAATTCAGAAATGGTTCCGATCTGTTGCATATAAGTATATTAATGAAACTTCACACAAATGTAATATGCGTCAATATCTGACGCTGAGTGAAACCTGAGGTTCATTCTATTTGTCATTACAGAATTATGTGCCCTTAATGTACTCAGATATGCTATAAAGGGCTTATTTTACAGTGTTAACACACTAATAGCAACTACAATTTTGATTTTGATTATATTTGCCCACACTTGAATTATATACATGGTAGTCTATTCTTTGGATTGATATGATTGATGTGACAAATAAATCACTCGAATGGGTCGTTATCTGGTTAAAAACGAGTCCGCAGGACGAGTATTTTAACCAGATAACAGCCCATTCGAGTGGTGTATAATTATAACTTCATGAAAGTGTTTGATTATTATTGAAACCGGATAATTTTGTCAGGAATTATCTGTCCTTGGTGTACTCAGATATGCTAGAAAGGCTTTATTTCAGAATTGATTAACCTTTATGCTCTATAGTGTCTAAAAGTTGGAACAGATTTTGTTTTAACCATATATGTTTTTGCCCATGGGCGTATAATATATATCGTTCGCGGTGCTCTCGTTAGGGATTTGGATCAATATTGTTTGTATAGGACATGTATACCCTTCATATTTACTCTGTAACTAGGTGCTTATACGCGTCACTGGGATTCAACGGGTTAATCACAGAAAACAAGCTATCGGAGGGATATGGGTATTTTTTCGCTTTTTAATCACGATATAAAATACTTTTAATTGTTCATGTAACTGTTACTGCCATGTCTTTTTCATTTTGTAAGCCCATTCTCACCTATCAAGACTGGTGGTGTCGAAGATGGGGTGCGATCCGAAGTTATCATGTAAGTTTATGTGTTCTTTATACATTGTAGTTCTACACTCGTATTCTGTAATCTCGTTAGTTATACATTAAATGAAATTAAAGAGAAGAAAATATATCTTGTTATTTGCATCTTTCCTTTTTCATATCTAAGAGAAAATCTAGACAGTAGAACTGACAAATGTGCAAAAGAAATTGAGCAAATAAAATGTTGAAAGAAAATATTTTACAGTTTTGGACAGAGAGACGGTCTGACTGACCTATATGTATACTTATTTGGCGATTTCCTATTGGCTTTTTGCATGACTATACACATAAGAGCAACATTTCTTTTTGCTGAAACGTAGAAAAGAATGGCCCAACCCTATTCCCACTAATGGCCAGGCTAATTGTACAAGAGATGGCTAGGTTAATGCCACAAAATGTTTTTTTCACTTCAGTGACTACGTTTTCAGCCACACATGTATCCATACGTGAAAGACTCTATACTTAGTTATAGTTAGAATATGTTAAGTAAAATCTTAATGGTTAAGAAGGGGCGGAACGAGCGTTAGATTTCACTTAATATGTTCTAACTATCTGATATTATAACCTACATTTTGATTGGCCGATGATATAATATTCCCACGTTTATTGTAAACAACCCTCACTTATCCTGCTTGTGAGATGGCCAAATATGGCAGTATTTACAACTAGTTTCTACGAGGCGGAGTTATCTATATACCGCGTGAAGACACCACGCGACGTAAAAAAAACATAATTCTTAATGATTAAGTGTCATACTTAATGGGGTGCAAAGGACAGTTTGATTGGTTAAAAAAGTAGGTTATATTCTAAAATTACTATAACGTTAATACTGTTGAACGGTGTTTAAGGTAGAATTCCCTATAATCATATCAGTTCATTGTGCATCAATATCGGTACTAGAGGGTGTCCCTAAAAAAAGGGAACCTTAGTTTTTTCTAAAGTAGACAAATATTTTAAAATATAAATATGCAGTATTGTATATACATCATTTGGACATATATCTGCCAAATTGAATTTATAAATATACATTGGTTTTAAAATTATGAGCATTTTAATGAAGAACTCTAAAAATCCGTTTGACCATGGTATTGTTTTTTTTATTACACACAACAGCTATTTGCACTATTAAATCATAGTCTAAACAATCAAGCACCTGTTTAATTATTTTACTTGTATACGTATCAATTGTCCCAGAAATCAAAGGCGAAAAAAGTGGATAGACGTCAAATCACTGTACAGTGACAACGTTTTAAAAGAAAATTCGATATCATGGGCAAACGGATTTTCCATTGCTTTCATTAAATTGCTCATATCTTAAAAAACTGCTGAAACTTTTTAGACCAAATTTGAACGAGATATGGCAATATGTCGTCTCGACTTATCCATATACGTTTTTGTTTATTGATATTGGAAGGAAATAGAGGATCTTAAATGAGTGTTCATATTTATTTGATTTATTAAATGAGTCTTTTTGAAACGATAGAAAACGAGATTTAGCGAGTTTTCTATCGTTTCAAAAAGACGAATTTAATAAATCAAATTAATATGAACACGAATATAAGATCCTATTTGTAACTTGACCAACACATACTCATATTTATAGACAATTTCTCAACAGTAAAGTAGGTTGTAGAAAAGTGTTCCTTATATATAAACTATCTCAATGAAAGGCGTAATGAGGTTGTCTAAGTGACCGTGAAAAAGTAGTTCCAAATTTCTCAATGTTTATTGTCTCTCGGTAAACTGCAGATACTCGTGGTCGATTGTACCGTAGGATCCGTACCGTATAAAATGCACCGAACATTCTGAATAGTGAATACCGTTGATTTTATTGTTTCTAGTCCTCTTCCGTCTATTGACACTAGATCGTTGTCAGCTAGGTCACAGTCCGCCATTTTTTTTTTGACAGCGCGTATGACTATTATTCGGTCTTACAGTGTAATAAAGATGTGTGTGTGTGTGTTACCAAAATTAATTAATGGTTTTATTAATGCGTAGAGCCGTGTGTCATGTTATAAATGGATATATTGCATATTTGACCCCGGGTTCCCTTATGGGGGCACCCTGTATACGTAGAAAGATCGAGCATTCTCGTCATTTGGCGGCCCGTCCCGCAATATGCCCGGCAGTTCGGCAGGAAGGATCGTCAGTTGACGGGAACGTCTGATCAATCTACACGCAGAGTACCGGCTTTGACTGACATTGTCCCTATCTTATTAGAGGCGCACTCCCTTAACTCAATGAGCCCTAGTGACGCATATATTCGTCCTTTACCAAACATGCACTGTCAAAAGTACACATGTCTCATGCAAACCTGGAATTCCTACAGGAGCCCTCTAATC
This sequence comes from Gari tellinella, assembly GCA_922989275.2. Taxonomy (NCBI): domain Eukaryota; kingdom Metazoa; phylum Mollusca; class Bivalvia; order Cardiida; family Psammobiidae; genus Gari; species Gari tellinella. The sequence continues at coordinate 21,663,449 of OV277859.1, forward strand.
AGGGACTTCAAGGTTTGTCATTTTGCAAAATTTTGTATATAAAAAAACCTAAATACTCTAAAAGGGACCAGTCTTTATTGTAAACTGGAATTGTTCATTTGAAGTTTCAGGGGAAAATGAGTTAAATACGGACCGATTGAATATCTGTTATGAAATTGGCTTGTACCTGTGTATTCTCTTTACCCAGTGTTTCAAACAGATTGTTTGATTAAAGCATACTGAAAGTAAATCAGAAATCAGCCTTTGGATAAATTTTACTTTTCTTTCAACCTGCTTTATTTAGAAAACATATACAAGCATGCAGCAAAATACCATGACGAACTCGTGAAATATTTATTTTTTTCAGATATAGAAAAATGCTTCAAAATGTGCTTAGAACTGTAGGCGAACTGGTTAGGCTATAAGGACTGCGTGTTACGGCGTTTGATATTGATCAAAACTGTTAGCCATTGCCTTTAATGTCGGAAAAGTTTTGTTGTAAAATTCAGACCCGATTTTATCTAGTCTGTTTTAAGCTCACCTACACATAGTGTCAATGTGAGCAACTTTGACCGTGTTGCGTCCGTCGTCCGTTCGATCTTCGTCAAGAATTTCTCGAAATGACATCTACTCCTAAACTACTGGTTGGAATTTTGAGAAATATTGGCAGTAGTGGTTGAATGGCAAGTACGGGTAAAATTGATTAGAAAGTAGGAGTTAAGCGAACTGCCGTCTTAACACTGCGCCGCGCTGTTTCCCTATTCTAAACTGCTACCGATATTAATGGACCATATTTCAGATATGTAACAGTAACAACAAATTTCTCTAGTTTATTTTAAAATCATATTCAGTTGCATCCATCGACTTAACACGCGCATGCACGCATGCCCCCACCCACATGTGCACATACGCGCTTCAATAAGTTATTATTGGTCCACTTGGGTATAAATTATTTTAGAAACATGTTCTTAAAACTATGTATTCGTCCATCGATATGCAGTAGAGAATCTGTTATTCTTTCCCGTTTAAACGCAAACGCAAAACACTAAAAAGTAGAAAAGGACCGTTTTTCATTTTCACCTGGGTGGCAAACTGTTTGGAGAATGATCAGACGCCGGGTTACCCGGCGTCTGATCTGGCTCCAAACTGTTTGCACTGGATATAATAGATTTAGCGTAAACGCGTTTATTGGGAAATAATAAGAGATTCTCAACTGTATAACTCCATTGCTCGAAAAATATGTTGGTGGAAGCACTCGATTGTTTCAGATTTGCGTCATCACACGGATTGCCTGGTACAGGGCCTGAAGAAGAAAGGAAATTGTTAACGAATACCTTTTCCCAATCTTTTTTGCAAGAAATAATGAATTGAGTTAAAACGCAAATCTGAAATAACTGCAGTTCAAAAGAAGGCCTATTTTTATGATAAACACATGTGGATGTCTTTAACTCTCTCGCTGCCAAATTAGTCGCGAGATATTTACCCATTCACTGTTTTATTGTCGTCTACTTCAATTTTGTGTTTCAAAGTAAGATTCAATGTAATATGACTTGAAACAAATAGGTACGAGTGTCAAACAGATAGGATCCTGATCAGGCGTCGCGTTCCGCGTCGTCTTATCAGGGTCCAAACTGTTTGCAAAGTCGACTTTGACGCCGTTGGCAGTGAAAGTGTTAATCATGATGAAAGGATAGCACACATGCCATGTGTGCTTTCTTCTAACTTAACCCATTTAGAGCCACGCGCGACAGTACTAGCATATGTAAACGGTATGGACCCAGATGAGACGCCGCGTCACGTGGCGTCTGATCATGACCCAAACAAATTGTCGCTCTTAATATTTCTTTTCAAAACCAAAGAGGAGACTGTCTCTTAAAGAGTACAGTGATTAAAACAGTGTTTGATAAGATTAAACCCAGTTAATAATTGGCAGGTATAGCTTTGACTGCGAGTTATGCAATACTATTACCCATTAGGGAACCGCAACTCTGACGAGTATCTCCTTGACATTTCCCACCGGTTCTGGGCGTTGTGTGTTCCCCATATTTCCGTCTTCAGTTTCTTGGTAATTAATTGATGTCTTGGCCTCATGTTGTGTAGATTCAGAAAAGGTAACTGACTTTCCATCATATCTTGGACTGCTTTCAGCCGGGTCAGTGTCGTCTGTTTCTGCAATGTCCTCTGATTTGTCCGAGAACTCCGCTATGTTCTCAGATCTGTCAGTAGATGCAGGAAAGTCCTCGGACCTGTCTGTATAGCCAGAGTCTGTAGTCATATTACTAACCTTGCTGACCTTTCGCCATTTCGTGAATCTGTCTGGAAACATAAACGCAATAAGGCGTGTTGTATTGAACTTAAATAAGCAAACATTTGATAGTTGTTTTGCGATGATCATGTCCAAATGGCGCGATGGAAACATTATTTGTCATGTTTATTTTTGTCAATTGTCATTATTGTAGTATTGTGTGACTTTAAAGAGTGACATTACTGCTCAGCGTTGGAAGCATATACCTCACTGTCTGCAGCGACATTGGTACGCTGGTGTTCAGTTTTATGAATTATAAATTTCTAAATAAGTTTTAGACAGACGTCCGTTTTGATTAAAAACATCATCCGCTCTGTAGACATATGTGATAATTGGCATATTATGCATTCTCGATAATATAGTTTCAAGGAAACATAATATACATTTGTTTATCCAAATATCTGAAAACCGAATCTGTCTGGCCCGAGCAAAACATTGGGGTTAGACTGGTTCCCGGGTAAGTAAGACTGTAATGGATAGGCGGTTGAACCGATATAACGGTAAATTGCAATTTCGTTTAGAAAAGATGCGTAGGGCCTATCGTTTCGACCTCAGACAAAATCGGGTTTTGCTCCCTAACCATTTCCACCGAAATATTTATTTGAAACTCCGCCTACTATGAATACTTAGTATACGACATCGTTCTAGGGATTTCAATGTCATGGAAATGAGTACAGTATTAGGTATATAATACTCTTATAGGCAAACAGGGTAGGTTTTGATATTGGATCAATAACTTCAATATCATAAGTGCAAAATGCATATGTGCTATATCATTTTAAAGAGCAATTATTCGCCTACACGATGGTATAATGTACGATAAGATCACATAACTCGATGAGTCACAACATCGACCTTTAGAAATGACCCATACTCGAGGACACTGGAACATAGCACTTTTCAGACATTATTTTTTGACATAATAACTTCTTAAAGAGTACAATTTCCAGATTGTATTGTGAAATATATCAGTTTATGTTTAAATTTTAATGTAAATAAAATTTTATTTCTATTGAAAGGGTTTACTATCTTAAATCTTCTTCTTTTTTTTCTTTTTTTTAAAAAAAACAACCCACATTTCTTATTTTGCTAATGACGAAAGTGGGCATGTTTTTTCGAACGCTATGAAAATGTTCTAGATTAGTATATCTACATTCTGATTTTAAAATATGAAAATCTGATTCAGTGGCTTCAATGATAGCATGGTTTAATATAATAAAAATGAGTTTGTGATTTCACTTATTAATTTTATACATAACAGTAGGTTAACTCTTTTATTATATTTTCAGTACGTGTTAAGTATTACCTCTATTTTTGAAATTTTGTATAATAATAACTTTTGAAATTGTCAAGCGTTTGCATAATTGTCTGAATTTATTTGAAAGAAATGTTCATAAACTTATTCAAAATAGTAAAGCCGTAATGATAATTATAGTATTAAATTGTGTTCAGAAAATTAACTCAACAATACACAAAAAAGTCCAGTGTCCTCGAGGAGGGATCATTTAGGTTCATGTAGGGACAGATCAAGTAATGCGGTCTTATTTGCATTTTACCAACGTATCGACAAAGAATTGTTCTTTAAAATGGTAAATACACATGTATTTTACACTTAGTAGAATGAAGTTATTGATCCAGTATCAAAACTTTTTGAAATACCCTCGTATCTGCTCAAACTGTCTCCTGTTGAACTCATTCGTGCCTGATACTTCAAATGGAAAATATTTGACTATATTCAAATGACAAACAGTGAATATGCATGTTCTTATCAGAGTCTTCCTCCCGGATCTCTCTCAGCAGGGTCTACACTGCTTGCATGTCACATGTGTACTATTCAATAGTCACTGTGCTACGTTTTTAATGTACAATTTCTTTTGTTTATGAGTAGAAATAAAATTGAATTACTATTGATGACTTGATCAGATCCCACATTAAATGGACTTAATCTGATCTAAAATGTTTGAAAAGGGTATTCAATACTTGTTCTGATATTTAAAGCATTAACATGTTTCTTATTTAGTCCATATACAACGTGTTTATGGAATTAATAAATAAAACATTAAATTGTTAATAAGAAACATGTATTTCAGTAAAAGTCTATATCTGCAGAGGTAGGCGACGATGCAATCTGTACGCTACTGGCGAATTTAAGACCGAATTAATAGTTTGACACTCTAATTAGATCTATATTTTCTAAAACAAAATACGTATAAACCAATTCTGACAATTATTACAGACATCAAAGAATGCTAGCGGTTAACACAAAATAGATATATTATTAGAAAGTGTATATGTGTTTTGCAGGATAGAGTTATTTTATCAACCTTCTGCAAGGTGTAGACAAAGTTATGCTAACTTTACCAAACAGTTTGGATCCAGATAAGATGCCGAGTAACTGGGTGTCCCATCTGGATCTAAATGAATGACACTCTGATGCTATTTATTGAAATAAACTGCAGATAAACCAATATTTAGATTTGCGACAGACGACATTACATAGCTTGCAGAAAGTTCTAAGTGTCTGGAAACAGTAGAACAGCAAAGAGAAGAAATAAATCAACTAGAATCTACATAGTGACTACATCGATCATTTGTACCATACAGCAACAACTTTGTGAGTGTTTGTGCACCTGTTTTAGAATTGCAGAATGCAAACTTTGTGACTTAGTAATAGATCAACATAATAATGAAAAAAAGTGTTTGCAAAATGACAATAAAACAACGAACGGTTTAATGTATTTCATTTTATGACATAAAATGCATTTGTAAACGTTTTTGTGCTTTGTTTTTCTTAACAATAACATTGTATAATGAAAAATTGACAGCTTGGAGAAAGCCGGTTTTATATTGTCGATTGTGTCTGATAAAAATATTTCAAAAGTGATTTTTGGTAAAATTGCTAACTATGTGGTTGATGTAACAGACTTGGTGATAGATTGAAAACTTAGCAAACCGATGCTTTTACACGAATGAATATTACAACCAAACACAAACAAAAAATCAGGCACTTATATGCATTTTATAACGGCATATTGCATGATACACTCTGATTGCAATTAGTCAATCCCTTATTTAACTGAAAGAGTTGATTTTATTTTCACAAACTGGCTCTCCTGTTTGTTATAAACATACTGGTATACATTAAGGCACTTATTGAAGTCAAACAAGCAAACATCATTTGATTAAAGTTCGTTATACCATCTTAAATGTGCTAAAAACCATTATTTTGCAAAACAAATATTTTTGAATACATAGAGGATCTTACACGAGTGTTCATTATTTATCATTTTTAATAAACTAGTGAACTAAAATAATATGATGTGAGCCTTGGCGAGCGTCATATTAATTTTAGTCCACTCGTTTATTAAAAGATAAGTAATGAGCTAGAGTGAGAGATTCTTTTTATCACTTAACAATTTTAAAGACCTACTAAACCAATCGAAGCCATAGTTTTTCTGCTGTATATATTTTCCGCCAAAACCTTACGTTGTAAACGGTAGCGTCATCGCAAATGACGTCATTTCGTGTCCCGCTACATGCAGCGCTTGTGGACTAAAAGGTTTGGCCGGAGACCAAAAGCGATATTTTACTAGTGGATTATGATATTTTTATATTGGCTATAATCCACTCCCAGACCGCAAGTTAAGTAATCAATTAACTTTCTTTAAAAAATGAGTAGTAATTAGCCGTCCGTTTTCCTTTAAATACTTTGATAACCTGAATAAGCATTAACATATTGAACCTTTCGCCCTTATTTTGTTTGTTATCTTCAAACTAAATCGTCGATCGTATTTCAGAAGATATAGAAAAGATATGTGCTTCAGTATTCTCTCCAGCGCTTTGATTAAAACGTCTTTATACGTCTTGAATCTATCCCCATTTGAAAGATATTTTCACTCTTCAACCATGTCCTTATATAGGCAATGCACGGGGAATGTAGAATATGAAATACATGTATCTTAAAGCAGGCGTTTACACTTAATTGATCTAAAAAGGATGTCAACTAAAATGGAAACAAGTAACACACGTAAAGATTTGCCATTTTATTACCTTTTGTACCGATTTTCAACAAATGCCACCGAAATGTAAACTACAGATTCGCTGCTTGTTTTACAGATTGTATACTCGAATAAAAGTAATCAATAGACAACAACTCAGATATTACGTTTTAACCCCTTCACTGCCATGACGACATCAATTTTAAAACAATTGTTGTCTGCTTTTATTTCTAAAAGTTAAATTTCGGCGTTTTTTCTTAAGAAATATTGAAACGAGTATCAAACAGTTTGTATCCCGATCAGACGCCGCGTAACGTCTGATCAGGATCCTAACTGTTTGCAAATAAATATTGTCCTCGGGGTAAGGCAGTGAAGGAGTTGAAATATCGAAAAATTCACTAGAAAATAGTTGGTTTATTTTCAAGACGAAGTAATTTTATGTCTGTTCAATGATCGTCTTTACATTTATCCAAATTTATATTGTATTTTTTCTCCAAAATGGACATGGAACAATGTTTCAATTTTTCAATGATAATTGCATGAAATGTTACGAAGATGATATGAATTAGAATGGTGTAATGCTATATATTTCATGATGATGTCAAAACAAAGAGGTTGAACAAAGTTTGGCAATACATGTATATTAACATATACACTGCCTTACTGCGAGTACATCGGTTATTTGCAAACAGTTTGGATCCTGGTCAGACGACGTGTAACGCGACCTCTGGCCAGAATTAAAATTGTTTGACGCTCATTCCGATAATTCTGAATTGAATTACCTACGTTTTAAATTTGATAACAAAAATAAAAGCAGGCAACAATTGTTTAAAGCAGACATGGACATTTCATAACATGTTATGAAATGTCCATAAGGCAGATGACCTCATGGCAATGAAATGATGAATAATTTAGGTTTATCAGCTTAAAGCTGACTACAATGACAAGATACAAACTTTTTGTATACTTTAAATAGATCTCCCCTACATGCACACATTGATTGAAATTTATGACGTAAATTCAAACTACATGAAACTTGAGGGAAGAGTTCTTTGTATAGAAGAAAGAGTTGGCATAAAATCTTTTAAAAATAGAGATAACTTTTATAAAAAATATACCCTAGATTACAGTCCACCTGACAGGGATTTAGAAAAAAATGCTTTAGGTCCGGACGTGACGCCGAGAAGCTTCTTTCGACACACATAATTTTCTCATGTTTTGTCTTTTAATAATTACAAAATATTATTAACACCACATACCGAACAACGACAACGTGGCATGAAAAAGGAATATGTGAAAAGTGTTCAACATCACATTAATATTTGAAAATAACTTATAATTTATAAATATTAAACAATTTAATATATATTGCACATTTACTCGTTTCAGTGGTTACAATTGCACAACCCTCTAGACCGTTTTCAATGTCCAGGGGATGTCTTCTACTGTACATTTAACTCCCCCGTAAACATGATATACAGTCAACCCTCGCTATTACGGCCACTAAATATTGTTTATTATCGGATGTTTAAGGCAAGTGACCGCTTAAAGCAAGATGACAGTGAAACAGAAAGCTCCTTTAGGAGCTTTCTGTTCAACTGTCACATTGCTTCAAGCTGTCACCTGTCTTTTATACAATCAATTATCCTTCATTTTAGAGGTCGTAACAGAGAGGTTTACTGTATTGGTAAAACAGTAGCAGAACCATGCCTTCAGTTGTTTCAGGAAGAAATGGCAAGCCAAGAGGCATTAAAACGTTGAACGGCGACCGTGTACATGAGTTGTAAGAAACATTAACAGCATATGTCAAACGGTCAGACAGTATACAGTAAAACCTCTATATTCCGACCACTCAATTGTGTTAATTACATGTATTAGGCGATATATGGCTGCTTAAAGCAAGACGACAAAAAAAACTGAAAGTTCCATTATGAGATTTCTGTTTTACCGTCACCTTGCTTTAAGCTGTTACCATTATCTAATACAAACAATTAGTCTTCATTTAGTGGTCGGAACAGAAAAGTTTTACTGTAGTGATCTAGTGGCGAGTCTCAGAATAACAAAGTTATAAATTAATTAATGTATACTGTAGTTTTAACCCAGTGATGAATTGTTTTCATATTATTGTACCCCGTACCTTATCTTCAAATACAAGGGCCCGTTTCATAAAACTTCGTACGACAAATATTGCCGCAAGTCAGGTTAGAAAAATCTAAATTATTATTTATTTCTCCATCTAATCATGTCTTGTGACATCTCGTTGGCATCATATTGAAAAGACAGTTCTTTAGAGATGTCACAAGACAGGATTAGATATAGAAATCATAAGTTATGTATTTAAAGTTTTTACCTACGAGACTGTTTTTGTCGTACGAAGTTTTATGAAACGGGTCATAGATGAATATCAATTATTTGCAATTTTGGCTATGGAAAAAATGGTTAGTTCTAACGGTTACAATATTGCACATACAAACAGATCAGCCAACCACATGTTTTCCTAAATTTTAAGTGTGGATACCTGAACACTATCCTATATCTGAGACAACAAAATGTAACTTTTTGTTTAATTGATATGGGTGTCTGGTGGGTATTCAGTCACAATGAAAACGCCTACACTTGTCCTTCATACTTCTAGTAAGATGCTTAAAGTAGTTTTAAAAGAGTTTTATACTTCGTTTGCAGATTGCTTAAGTAACCACCTGTAGTAGCCACTGAAAATGCCGTGTTTACTAAATGAGTTTCACAGACATGAGCCAATGATATCCAGTCCATAGTTGTCACTGTTGGGATCCTCAGTTACCATGCATCGTTTGATGTTAGGGTTAATAAGTGATACCGAGTCTGTGTGTTTTAGAACCTTTGTATTAGTTGAAATGTTAGGCGCTACTTTATCAACAGAAGGAGGCGACTCGTTAGGGTTAGTAAAATGCACTACTTTACTCTCCGTACTGTGAAACGATGACAGATTTGGCGAGATAGGATCTACATATGTTGCAGGCGAAATAGAAAAAGTATTTATGAGAGAGTCTGTATCTACACAGTCAGCTAAAGTTTTATCTACTTTCACACTGTCACCTTGTCCGGGTAGTTCCACAGGAGTAAACAAGCACTTTGTTTCTTTTGTAATATCATCAGCTATACCAACACTATCGTCTGTGATGAAGCGGTCGTTTTCCAGTCGACTCTTTGTGTTCTGAATGTTGTGTCTGTTCATTGCATCTTCAATCTGAATTATCTTTTCACTGATGCTGCATTTGCTATTGTTGAGTTGTGTACTGGATCTCGTTATAGAAACGAGGCTGTTTTTGTTGGTGTCCTCGGGTTGCTTCATAACCTCTGTGATGTCCGGTATGTAGTTAGGATCGTGGCCATTTAGCCACCATGTCACCATCTCCCCCTTTCCCTAAGAAGGCAATAGATCAAGTTATGAGAAAATGACACACTTTAAAAAAACATCAACTCTGAAACATGGTACTTGAAATGATGACTTGACATAAGTATTTTGCATAACTTTCAACATTTTTTACCAAATGGATATTCTTAAACCCATTACCCAATAGCCTGTTTCTAGTTTTGAAAACAGGTGACCACTTAAAGCAGGTTAAAAGTAAAGCAGAATCCGCCTTAAGGCGCATTCTTCTTTACTTTCAGCCCGCTTTAAGCTACCAGCTACCAGCTGCTAGAATATAGAAATTGTTTCTAATGTTAAATATTCACAACTGTATAAATTGGAACTCTTTTCTGAAGAGGAGGAATAAATGAAAGCCATAAAAAGGCGTATTTATGGGGTAATGGGTTAATCTTATAAACACCTTTCGTTAACTGTTTTGTTCTATGGCAATATATTATCGTATACATGAATGAACTTTTACCTGAAAGGGGCCATAAGTTTTACAAAAGGAAAACGCTTTCTATAGCGGGGTTTGTCATTTATTTCTTCATTTTTAACGAAAAAACAGTAGTTAAACAATAGTGAAATCAAGCTATGTGTGAGGAAAGGGATAAGATTGCTGTCTGCCGAAAACCTCATTTAGAGATTTGACGAATGTTCAACCGATTGACCACTAAGGGCGCATATGCTCATCCTTTACAAACATGGTTTATATAGCCACTACACGTGTACTATGCAGACATAATCTACCCAGATCGGTGTACTCTGATCAGGATCTGCACTGCTTGTCATTTTGCAAAATACTTTAAAACAATCACAGGCAATAATGGCTACGACTATATTAGAAACTAGAATAGTCTTTGAAGTTATAGATGTCACTAAGTTTACCTAATCAACATCGATATGGCTAAACGGTTTGAGCCCTTTGTCAAAGGTTTTTAAGCGTTGAGTTCAGTTTGGTATCGTTCTCAAACGTTTGATTCATTTCAACGTTTGCTCAAATCTGACCAATCAAAGTATTGAGAACGACATAGCCTGACTACTCTGATCTGGGTCAATAAATGTTTTCAAATATTTGATTGTTTTTCTGGCAGGGTATCATCAGTGCCAGGACATTTTAACCCTTTAACCCATAGCCTGTTTCTAGTATTTAAGATATGTGACCTATTAAAGCAGGCTAAAAGTAAAGCAGAATGCGCCCTAGGGCGCATTCTGCTTTACTTTCAGCCTGCTTTAAGTTACTATCTGCAAGGATATAGAAAAAAATTCTTATGGTACATATTCTGCTTTACTTTCAGCCTGCTTTAAGTTACTATCTGCAAGGATATAGAAAAAAATTCTTATGGTACATATTCATGACAGTATAAAATGGAACTATTTTCTTTGGCGGATGAATAAAATGAATGCGCTAAAAGTCGCTTCTATAAGGGAAAGGGTTAAAATTAACCCATTCACTGTCATTGGCGCCTAAAGCCCCATTGCAAACAACTTTGATCATCCTGATCATACGCCGAATCTGTTTGACAGTCGTTTCGAAATTTCATAAGCCATACTACCTTAAATCTAACTTTGAAACAATAATGCAGGCAATATTATTGAATATGATGACACTATGTTGGCGAAGAGGTAAAAGCCTCACGATAAAATTTGATACTACAGTGGAGAATCTGTTATTCTTTCCCGTTTAAACGCAAACGTACGCAAACGCAAAACACTAAAATGTAGAAAATGTAAATTTTTAGATATTTCTTACAATTCATTTTTATCTGAGTGGCAAACAGTTTGGAGCCTGATCAGACGCTGGGTTACCCGGCGTCTGATCTGGCTCCAAACTGTTTGCAGTGGAAATAAACGTTTTAGCGTAAACGCGTTTATTGGGAAAGAATAACACATTCTCCACTGTAAAAGGGTTAGAACAATACTTTACCTTGATAGGGATTGTGCCACGCTTTTCTAAGTTGTATTTCTTGAATTGTATCAATTCGAGATACGTGAAGTTACTTATGTGTATCTTGTACGCTGAAAAAGAAGACACCTTATTAATTCTAGGATGACAATAGATTATCTAGGTTTAAGAATATTGAATTCATACACCTTATCTTGTCGGTCGCGACTTAACTTATAATTGCAAACAGTTTTGGTCCACATTAGACGCCACATCTTGGTCATACTGTTTGACACGCACCTTTTTGTTTCTTCAATTTTGAAATCCATAAATTTTGCAGACAAAAAATTTAAAACAAACGATATTTCGGCACGATAAGGTTTAGCTTTATATAGTCTCCTTTAAAGGGCTAGCATATTAATTTTCCGTATGTAATTTTTGAGATATCGAAACGTGACTGTGCAATCACTCATTTGTGAATTATCAAGTGACGTTTAAGCTCATCGGCATAATTGGCTCTACCCTAACGTTGTTAAAGTTTTATAACAGAATTAACTCATTGATCCCTAGTGACGCATATATACGTCCTTTTCCAAATGTGTACCTGTAAAGAGTACACCTGTCCTATGCTAACAGTGAAGTCCCCGATCAGAGGGCTCCTACAGCAGCCCTCTGATCCGGGACTTCACTGTTTGTCATTTTGCAATTTATTACAAAAAACAACCGTAAATAGCCTACAGTGGACCAGCCTTTATTGCAAACTGGATTTGTCCATTGGAAGTTTCAGGGGATAATGAGTTAACAGATAAATATTCCATTACTTCTACAATGAACCTCGTCACATGCGCAATAGCATACATACTACAATGTTCTCTCTTTCTCTCTTCAACGTACACATATTGTGTATGTTGTTCGGAGGGAATATTATATCAAGGGAAATTGACAATTTACCTTACATTTGAAAACAGTTTTTATCCAGATCAGACGCCGCGTATTCAAGTTGTTTGTCACTCGTCATTATGATTTTTCTGTCAAAATGTTCAATATGTGACTTTGGAAAAAACAGCAGACTACAATGTAAAGCTGACGATATTGCAGACTTGAAAGGGTCGGACATAAATATATTTCTTGGAAACAGCGACACTCGTTGTTGTAAGGAGGGAATCGTTGTTCAAGGGGTCGTTGTAGGGAGGGCCACTGTATTTCATACTTAGCATCATTATGTGTTTTGAATATTGTATGGTAAATAGTGTTCCAAGTTACAGATAAAATCATCTTGTACCGCTTTGATTATAGTCATGATTACGAAAGATGAAAGCTTCCTGGATATACTTTGCAAAAACAACTTTAACGAAACCGCCAATGTCGGTATGGCCGGATTGTCTGCACTTTCACATTGTCTATATATACAATATGACATGGCAACATGACAAAACCAGCGTTATTCTACCATTGAAAGTTTTAATACAAAAAGAAAGCAAACAAGATTTTACTAGTTCCTATTGGTTGTAATTTTAGTAAGTTACTCATGATATGTTATGCTGATCTCATTATAACTCTATATGCCAATTTTGGTTACAGTACTTTGAGTTTTACTTTTGATACTTTAATTGGTTGTAACAAACACAGACACATTTTTGTAAACCAGAAAAACTAGCAGAGACAATTCAAACTATTAATTAAGTGCTGCCCTCACTACAGCAGTACACGCCAAATGTTGATACGGTAGGGCTTATACTTTGGGTTAAACTAACACTGTCAAAAAACCTAAGGTATAAACTAAGACACAAACGAAAAGGTAAACCAAAACATTCTCGAAGTCATTGGACCACGAAATCTAGGTCACAGTGACCTAGTTACCCATAGCCTTTGATGCTACCCTCACTTCAACTGTGCATACCAATTTGGATGATTTAGGGCTTATACTTTTGGTAAAACTGACATTAATAAAAAGGTAAACCAAAATGTGGACGGACGGACAGACAGACGGGCGGTAGGCTTTCGCCAACATACCGGTAAGCCGCATTTTCAATCCGACCAAAAAGCAATGCTAAATGATTGATTTTCATTAATGCCGTGAATTTTAACATACTTGGTCGAACATAAATGCATTTCTTAATGTATAACTTGCTGAGCTGTGTAAATTTAGAAAAAAAATCGCCGTTACCTTCCCCATTAGACTCCATTCTACTTGCAGTGTTGACGGTGTCTCCAAACAAACAATACCTCGGCATCTTCATCCCCACAACACCGGCACACGCCGATCCTGAAATAGCATATATAATAATAACCATGCGATATGTGACACAGAAATTTCAATTAACAGCTTACTTTTTGCCAAGCTACCATTCATTGTAGAAGAGTTCTTTGAGACAGTTCCGGACATATTTTCGTTGATTACACCTAGTCAGGTTAAACTTGTGCAAAACGGGTGTCTAAGCAAAGACTCAGTTAAACGTCTTATTTAAGGCACGTCTCTTATATTTGATGGTTTGGTTGTGGAAAAGGCACTGAGTATGAGTATGTCAGGGTCTTTCTAGACACAATGATGATGTTTTGCCACTGTCTCGTGATTTTACAGTTACTTTCACGCCTACTGAGAACAATGTATTTTAGTTTTGAAGACAGTTGACCACTAAATCAGACTTAAAGTAAAGCAGTATGCGCTATCAAGCACACTCTGCTTTACTTTCAATCATTTTCAAGATAATATCTGCTAGGAGATAGAAAATATTGTTTTGGTGCAGATTCATAACTGTCGGTATAAAGTGGAACTATCTTCTTCGGTGGAGGAATAAATTAAAGGCGCTAAACAGGTTTATTGGGTAATGGGTTAACAATTTCATAAAGGCTTTGCCAAATAAATCAAACATTTTATTGAAATAAATAAGATGCTAGATATTTTTGATGCTCATAACGTTTTTAGATAATTAAATTGTCTCAATCTTAATCTGAATATCGAGATTTTTGATACAACATTGAGTACACAGTCTTACCAGAGTGGAGTCCGACCCTTATTTTCAGTGGTGTACCAGGCATATGAGGAATGGTGAAGACCTCGCAGGCTTTGACCAGGTCTATGGCCATGTCGGCGATCTCTCTGGCGTGGAATACAGTTGCCTCGGGTATACCAGACACGACCATGTCTACAACGAATGTAAAAATTAAAACTGCATTTAAATATATCCTCTCGTGAAGACCCATGAATACCTTTAAGACAAGTAACCTCTTAACTCATTGAGCCCTAGTGACGCATATATGCGTCCTTTACTAAAAAGGTACTTGTGAAGAGAACACTTGACCTATGCAAACAGTGAAGTCCCTGATCAGAGGGCTCCACTGTTTTCATTTTGTAATATAGTATAAAAACAACCCTAAATAGTCGAAAATAGAACAGCCTTTATTGCAAACTGGAATTGTTCATTGGCAGTTTCAGAGGATCATGGGTTAAGCCCTTCACTGTCACGACGTCATCAGTTTAAAACAATTGTCGTCTGTTCTTATTTCTCAAATTTAAATTTCGGGTATTTTGACCTAAGGAATATATTGAAATGATTAGCAAAAAGGTTGGATCCTGATCAGACGCCGCGTAACTATATTCGATGTTAGTTGGTACATGGGTTAATGCATGATAAAGTGAGTAGGTGTCGTAAAGGTTCATGTTGTGATTTATCGACTTATGTGATCTTATTGTAGGTTACACCATCGTGTCGGCAACGAGTTGCTCTTTAAAATGATATATAACATGTATTTTGCACTGATAATACTGAAGCTACTGAGCAGTTGCCATTTCTTAAAAAATGCCTCTCGTAATATGCATCCCCGATGGCAAAGGGTTCAATATAAAATATATCTTACATGCATCTCCAATTGTCTCCACCTTGTAGACGCCATACTTGTCTATAATCTCGTCAAAAGTGATGTAGAGTTTATTCAGTAACCCGACAACTTCCATTGGTGTACTGCCTCCAGATATGTTAGTGAACCCAACGATGTCACTGTTAGAAGAAATAATAGAACAACGAATAAATATTTATTATTTCAGTGGTCTTTTCTACATGAATATGCAGATAGACATGCCAGAGGAGAGACACTCATTTATCATAAGTACTTTTTACATTTTATCACGCTACGTCATGGTTTTCTTCAATAATTCTCTGAGTTAATTCATCTACAGTTTCTTTCAGAAAAATACTGCTAGAGTGAAAAACAATTTGAATCTAGATGAGACGCCGAGTTATCCACTGTACAACTAAAACAGTTTGTCCCCAGAACAACTTAAAACTACATGGACTATCGAAAAGTTTTTATTCTAGTAACATCTCAACACGCTTTTAAAAAATTCATTTTAATGTTATTGTTTATCCCTTTATCCAAAAGCCTGATTCTATTTTTTAAAAGAAAGGCGACCCCTTAAAGCAGATTGAAAGTAAAGCAGAATTATGCACATCCTGCTTTACTTTCAGCCTGCTTTAAAATACCTTTCAGACTTTTTAAGCTACCATCTACTACAATATAGCAAAGAAATCTTACGATACATATTCATGTCTGTAAAAATTGGAACAGCATTTGTATTGTTTTCTATGGAAGAATAAATTAAAGACGTAGAAATGATTATATTTGGAGTAATCGATGTAAGCGGGGAAACGTTTAAGTCTCTCTTACCTGAAATAAATGGTGCATGCATCATGTATTTCCGCCTGAACAGGACGGCCCACTCTTAACTCATCGGCGACACACTTTGGAAGCATACCTTTACATAGCAAAAATAAAATTTTAAATTGATATTCCAATTTCTTGTTTCTGTGTGGGGTAAACACATTCAACCAGAGGACGAGTACACCAGGGTTGCCATTTCTCCGGGGGTTTTCCTAAATATTCGGAATTTTATCCTAGCAGATGGCAGCTTAAAGCAGATTGAAAGTAAAGCAGAATGCGCCAATCTGCTTTAAGTAAACGCGCTTTAAAAAAGGAGAATTTGGAAATCTTAGGAATTTTCATAATCAAGTTATGGCAGCCCTGGTACACTCGTCCTTTACAAACGGTGTTCCTGTGAGGAGAACATGACTATGTCCGATGCAAACAGTGAAAACTCATATCAGAGGATTCCTACAGGAGCCTTCTGACCAGGGTCTGCACTGTTTGTAATTTTGCAATAGTAAAGTAGATTACTCTTAATAGTCAATGACTGGCTAGATATACTTTGAAACTGGAATAATATATTACTCATAGAATGTGTAGTGTTCGAGACCGGTAGCTGCTTACAGCAAGTTTTCTTTCAGTCTGCTGTAAGCGGTTACCTTTTAGGAAACGAGAGGTATGTTTTTATGGATATTGAAAGGATAATGAAAAGACATTTGAATGGTTGGTGAATGCATTTAGGCATTTAACGCTTTTCTGTGTATGGAGAGGGAGAGTTTAAGTTTTGATATTTTTATCGAATACAAACAATAGCATATTCAACAGGATTGGATTGAAAGCATAATACTAGACATTTCCCTGATCATTATATCAATATAGATTGACTAGAGTTTACAATATATGTATTTGTAACAGAATATAAATTAGCATTCGTAGTGGGATAATATTTAGAGTTATGTTCAGACCAGTTTTCCTGTAACTAAGGGTACTGCAGTATAACCTCAATTAATTGTTTGGAAGACAGGTGGCTACTTAAAGCAAAGGGAGGACTTTCTGTTTTATTTCACGTTGCTTTAACTCTTTCCTCCCTGAAACTTTAAATGGACAAATCCAGTTTCGATTTTAGTCTAGTCCATTTCTGACCTTTAAGGGTTGTTTTTGTCAATTTTTGGAATTATGACAAACAGTGAACACCCTGATCAGAGGGCTCCTTTCGGAGCCCTCTGATCTGGGTCTTCACTGTTTGCATAGGACATGTGTACTATTCACATGTACACTGTTTGAAAAGCACGCCTATATGCGGGACTAGGGTTCAAAGGGTTAAGCAGCCCCCTGTTTTAAACACGAAATAATAAACTTAATGTAGTGGTCCTAATAGAGAAGTTTACGTTACCTCTACCCAAGGTACCGTGGTCGGCCCTACTAAGTCTAGAAATTCAAATTCCTAAGACGAACTGCTTTTATTCAATGGCAAATGCTCGACAGGTTTGAGAAACATTAACCCTTTCGCTGCTGTAATCAGGTTTGGTTTTGGTTTGTTAACGTCCGTTTCTGCCATCTATGGGCTAATTGGAAGCCCCAGGGACAGGGAGCGGTTACAGAAACCTAGGGTGTGATGCCCTACTCTTATTATCGACAGAGTTTTCTGGTTCTATCAGATGTCCAGTGTAACGCACTGATACACCGGGCCTCGATCTCATCTGAAGGATTTGGTCTGATGAGGAGCCAAACTGTTTGTAAATACAAGTGAACTCGGCTTAGGCAGCCAGAGAGAAGAAGGAAGTAGAAGCAGTTGTAAGTTACACAACTAGTTGTTTACACTTACTGTACAGAAGTCGGTCTGTTTTGGATTTTTCTGCTACCAGATCCTGAGTTCTTTCAGCAACAATTGATTCCAAGTGTTTTGAGTACTTCTCCATCTACGATAAAAGAATAGGACATCAGTCTTATTAGAAACTTTTGGATGAACACATTTTAAATAAACTACAGTGTTTCCTCTCTACAACGGCCCTCCCAACAACGATTCCCTCCTTACAACGACGTCTGTCGCAGTTCCCTAACAGGACAATTATGTCTAACGCTTTGACTGCTGTAATGTCGTCTGCTTACCGTTGTCGTCTGCTGTTTTTCTCAATATTACATATTCGACATTTTGACAGAAAAATACTTAATGATGAGTGACAAACAGCTTGAATCCAGATCAGACGCCGCGTAACGCGGCGTCTGATCTGGATTCAAGCTGTTTGTAAATGTTAACCAATTTCCTTCTCTATAACGACTCCCTCCGTACAACGCACACAATCAGTGTATCCCATTGGTTGTCGTTGTAGAGAGGGAGCGCTGTATTCAGCAACTTGAACCCTTACGCTGCCACGGCTGTCTGCACTGATATTTGCATAAAGATGTACCCTGAAATTCCAAACTTTATAAACAAACTAGACGAAAAATAAAGCAGACGATATCACGTCAGTGACTGTGCTAGAGGTGAACTTTATTACGTCATAATGGCAGCAAAAGAGTTAATAAAAAAGAAAGCCGTTTCATAGACTGTGTTATTGGTTAATTTCAAACATGTCGTTGACTAATTTTTGTATAAACTATGGCAAAAAGACTTGAATCCAGGTCAGACGCCAAATAACGGCTATTACAAATTCGCTCAAAGTGTCCTGGTGAATAAAAAATGCGGATTTATTAGATATAGAGAATATTTAGTTCCTAGCTTAGAATGAGAAATGTTATCTGGCAAGGCGGGTGAATATATCAGATGAGCCGAAGCCGAACCTGATATTTTCCGAAGCCGAGTCAGATAACATTTCTTATTCAAAGCTAGGAAAGAAATATTATATTTATCCTTGTCACGACAGCAGAATATGAAGAGGTTGTTTTTAATGCTAGATTCTTTTTTTCAAAATTAGAGATGTAACTGTAGGAAAGCGCGCTATTATATGACGTCAGTGACGTCAAATCCTGATAACTTTTAAAAGAAATAAAATAACCTTTTACGATCTAGTGTGTTTCAATCCATCAGGACTTCTAAAAAGGTTGGCAATTATAGAAGTGTACCAGCAAGCGACTGGTGTCGCGTACTCTAAAACATTTTGATTGCACGAATATTTCGAATAAGCGCCGTCCTACGTCGGGATTCTGTTGATCAATAGAGTTTTAGAATACTTTTCCTAACAACGGGAAAAAAGCGTTTCGGTGAAAAAATGGTTCCGGCCAAAGGTCATGTGACCAACTGACATAATAACATCCGCCATGTGACCAACTGACATGATAACAAAATAAATATCATATCCCTTCTTAGTCTTGTTATCCATCTGGACAATCGGCATTTGACAGGATAAATAAAATTATCAACCTATTAAACCACCACTCTAATACATCAATATGTATACTTTGCGAACGGTGTAGACCCCGGTCAGAGGGTTCCTTAAGGAGTGCATGTATTTGTGTAAAATTCATTTTCCAAGATTCTAAAAAAAAACATAAAACCAAGATAAACTGACAATCGTTCAAAAGCAGTATAGATCTAGTCCATTTGAAAAATCCAGCATAGAATGGGTTGATTAAATACAGGAATATATTTCCTCGGTGTATATCGGACAGACGCTGTATCGAACTATACCGATTATCGATATATCGTTGCACGACTACTTACCATAGCCATCATAAGGTCAACGGGGCTGAGTTTGCTGGGATTTATTTTGTGAATAGTCTTCTTGATGACGTCAAAACTAGGTCGAAGGTCAGG
The DNA here is from genome assembly GCA_922989275.2 of Gari tellinella. Lineage (NCBI taxonomy): Eukaryota > Metazoa > Mollusca > Bivalvia > Cardiida > Psammobiidae > Gari > Gari tellinella. Next base: position 21,683,402 of record OV277859.1, read on the forward strand.
GTCAGTGTCCCAACAAAGATCAATTAACTGCAACACAATCAAACATCCATGAGCCTGTGCACACTTATTACATTAACCCATTCACTGCCACGATAACGTCATCATTTTCAAACAGATGTCGTGGGGTTTTAATTTTAAATTCAATATTTAGGTAGATCTAATTGCCATTTAATAAAATTTGAAATGAGTGTCAAACTGTTTATATCCTGATCAGAGGCAGCAAAACGCGGCGTCTGACCAGGATCGAAACTGTTTGCAAATGACTATTGTTCTTTGGGTAAGGCAGTGAAGAGATTTACATTACAGCATATCTTTAAACTTTAATAATGTAAAGATATTGTATTACGATAATTAAAGAATGAGGATTGCTTATAAATAAGTTATTTACATATATGTTTTTATTTTACATGCTAATTTACTTTTGCTTTCTGTCTTTTGTTTCTTATCGGAAAGGCAAAAAGCATTGGTAAATTAGCGAAACAAATAACGGTATTGCTGTCAGCACATGGACGTGTATTATAAATATGTGAGGTATCGGATGAGTATTCCATGGAATATTCCAGTGTTATACTGGTATATGTAGTAAATATTATACACAGACATGTTTTATTGCTTAAATGTATATATTTCTATGTAATTCATAACAGGTAAACGTGCACATGCTTCTACAAGAACTGATGGCTTCGCCTTTTGAGCATTAAATAGATACTTTAACCCATTTGGTGCACAAAAGCCGAACACATCTGTTACACAAAGTAGAAAAATAAAAATATTTGGACAGCGAAAAGAGATTTAGGAAATGGTACGGTCTCTTGTAGAAAAGTTTCACAACACACTTCTTATAAATTTATGTAAAGATAAATCCATATGTGAATGTATCAAAAGCTATGTCTCATTTTCCCCTCGTATACATCGCTAACATACCTTTGTCTTTGACTATGTATTGCATGATTTGTATGCTTGTGTACTGTTGGGCCTCTGGCCTTATGTATGAATAAAAAATATATATCTATGCAAATCTAACTTCCACATTCTAGTACGTTTCTCAGAACATTGTTTTCTTGTATAACAGATTAGCTTATTAGGTTCGTATTACTTTTGCACAATTTTAGTTTACACAAAAATGAAAGTTAATTATGACAACGGTAAATATATCATCTTTGATACGGGCGCTATGTAAGCTTGTTTTGTTAATTAGAAAATTGAATTGATATTAATTGAAATATGACAAAGCTTGTGCATAGCGTTGGATTTTTTTTTAAATTCTTTGATATATGTTACAAGTTGCATTTGTTATATTTTGCCGCATTAGTTATTTTCTACATATCTGTCATTTCGATATAAAATTGGCTTGTTTGTATTAATGAAAAATAAAACGTTTTCACCAATTTGAAGAATTCGACATGGTCTGGTGACTACCGGAAATATATATACTGGTATAAGAGTATTATTACATGTGGAAACTTTGTTACAAACCGGGTCTAGTTCAACTTAAAGTGTAGTAACACATACTGAAGTATTAACTACAATTTAACATTTTACTACAAAGCGGGTTGCAAGGTCAACTATAAATCATATTGGAGATATCTCACCAAAATGGCTGTTTAAAATAATCTTCGTTTCGTTCACTCGAATGGGTTCAAAATGAAGATAAACTCCAAATTTCATTGCAATAGGACACAACCATATGACATGTTTTGTAGAACTTTACTACACTTTGAAATATCACTGTCAACCCACTTTGAAGTAATTTACTACAATTTGCAACGTTACTACAAAACGGATCGCAAGGTCCACTCTAAATCATTTTTGGAGATACCTGCCCAAACAATGCGTCTACCTTTATCATATTTCTTGTACACTCGCATAGAATCAATTTGATGATTTATTCCAAATATTTCGTTGCAATTGGATACATATGACACGATTTATAGAACTTTACTGTCATCCCACTTTGTAGAATTTACTGCAATATGCAACGTTACTACAAAACGATCCGTGAGGGTTCAACGCAAAGTGTAGTACAGTGCTCCTCTCTACAACGACACCCGATGGGAGACAAAGAGTGTGTACGTTATTCGGAGGGAGTCATTATAGGGAGGGAAATTAGATAACATTTGCAAACAGCTTGAATCCAGATCAGACGCCGCGTGACGCGGCGTCTGATCTGGATTCAAGCTGTTTGTCACTCGTCATTAATTAATTTTCTGTCAAAATGTCAATTATGTTACTTTGAAAAAAAAACCAGCAGACGACAATATTAAGCAGACGATATTGCAGCAGTTAAAGCGTTAGACATAACTGTCCTGTTTAGGGAACTGCGACAAGGGCCGTTGTTGGGAGGGCCGTTGTAGAGAGGGAGTGTTGTAAAAACACTTTGTAGTAATTACTAAAATTTGTAACGTTACTACAAAACTGGTCGTAACATACCTGTATTAGTTGCACCGGACAAGGGCAAATATCCTCCTTGTCTTCAGCCATTTCAGGGGAGAGGTCAGGGAATGGAGGTCTCCAGCCTGGGGACACACTGAAGGCGTCTTCGTCCTGAAAACACCAGTCAATGATAAACGCGTTTGCATTCTAAACAAATTGTAAGCTCTCAACAACAAAAAAAACTTTTTAAATATTTTCTGTAATTAACTTTAGCATGCTACGGGTATATTTGTGATAACTGTCGGAGAAGCTTCGTGTCTCGCCTGGGTCCAAAATGTTTGTCTTTTTCGTGATATTTTGGGGGAAATGCAGATGTATTACATTTAAGAAATGCTGCAGAATCCAAATTTGAAGGTAACTTTTACAAATATATTTTGTTTGTTTACATTGGCTTTTCCAGGCACTTTTTATATTTAACCCCTTCACTTCCATGGCGTGATCAATTTCAAACAATAGTTGTCGTCTGCTTTTGTTTCTCAAATTGAAATTTTCGGTATTTCGACTTAAGAAATATTGAGATGAGTATCAAACAGTTTAGATCCTGATTACACGTTGCGAGACGCGGCGTCTGAACATACCCCTAACTGTTTGCAAATAACTCGGATAAGACAATAATTCATAATTTCATTAAAGATTTCCAATATCAATTTAGTATAGGGATAGTAAATAAATACTGTGTCACACTTTCCATATAAATAAAAAATACTTATATCACATTCAAAAATGTAGACCTTGATAAGTATATACCAAGTTCACTAGTCTAAACTGCAGTAATTCATAACACGTTTAAGCATTTCAATTACCCCATACGGGTCATTCCTTGTGGCTATCTCAATCATTATAATGGCAAACGAGTAGACATCACCATATGGCGTGGGTTCATAGTCCTTCCTGTCAAGGAACTCTGGGGCTCTATAGACCTGGGCACGTTTTTCCTGATACAATATGTCCTCGTCATCCTCATCATAATCGTACTCTATATCACACTCGCCATTCGCGTCTCCGCATATATCGTCATGTTTTCTTAACGTTGGTAGACCATAATCTAAAACAACCATTTTAACAGTTCAGTCGAACTTCGATATCTCGAACTCGGTTATGTCGAACATACCCGTAGTTCAAAGTTAAAACGTGGCTTAGCCACGTTTTAACTTTGATCTACGGTATGTTTGACTGAACCGAACATGAAATAATGTAATTCATGTGTCGAAATATCTGTTAGTTAGAGTTAAGCGAGTTCGAGTTTCAATACGTTCTAAAATGAGTCGACCATCATTGAGCCTTACGCTCGATTTCCTATTGTGTAAAAGCAAACTGACTGAATATATCATTCAACAAAAATGGACGATGTTTATTCATAACGTCTTGTAGAAATATCTAGGTATCTGAATAAGAGAGGAGCTTTCATCTGTCATCTGTCTTGAAACCCATCAAAATGCTGTAATACAGGGGTTCTACTGACAGAAGAACCTACTGGCAGTAGAACACCTGTATTACGACTACTTAAGGCGTTTTAATGGGTTTAAACTTTAAAGACAGGTGACAGATGAAAGATAATTTCAAATACTTACATTCGCCCCGCATTGTCCTTATATAACACTATTCTAAAAAGAGACTTGCATATTTCAATGAATGCTCACTTAAAATCCAGTTCTAGCCGGCTGGTTTAGGGGCGGAACTATACTGATCACTTTCAAATCGATACAGAGAAGTCCGTATGGTAGGCGTGGTTAACGCGGAGTAATCAAGTATGGCGTGTGAGTAAATCGGTTTTAAAAAACGCGACCTAAATTTAAGATGCTTATCATACAAGTATTTCGTAAATTCGTGTGCTTTTAAATATCTCAAAAGTGATTTTAAACATAACGAGAAAGTTTACCGGTTAAAAGTCTAAATTTATCCAGTAAATATAATATGTGATTGGGACTAAGTTTCAGTCCATATATAGAGATCGTTACTACGATAGCAACGCATAGCAACGGGCAAAGTGTCTATTAGAACGGTTATGTACATTTCTGGTTCATTTCTCAGAAATGAATTGCGTACTTCCGTTATTCATGAGCTGATGACACTTCCATTCGGGCTTCTCGCTTAACTTTGCTAGTAAAAGCATGGAAGTGCCATCAGCTCATGAATGCCGGAAGTACGCAATTCATTTCTTAAATGAATACCTGGCTTGAACGGATGATGTTTATTCGATACAGATCGCTGGTGTGTTACCCCACACCTAACTTGAAATACCAGTTCACCGTCATACTGTCGTATGGTTTACTTTTCTTACTATTATTTCGAGTTATTCGATATAGTGTGTGCAAGGACCAGTGTTCATATTTTAGGTATAAACCAATTTGATGGGGAATATAACATACCTGTAATTTTGATAGTCCACCTATCATCAACTACACAATTGCTTGATTTCAACCGACCATGGTAGATTTTGTGACTATGTAGTTGAAGCATACCACGTGCTATGTCCGCAGCAAATGAAAATCTAGAAAAGAAAGTGATTAAATCAAAGAAATAAGAGAGAAGTGAGCTTGATAATTTCTCACACAATGCATATTTGCCAATCTGACAAAGAACTAAGTTTACCCAACAAAAGACAAGACAATAGAAAGTGGCGGTCGAAATTATTGGTTTAAAACGTATATGGTGTATACGGACTATAAAGCTACCGAGTCAGCGATTGGTAAAAAAAAATAAAAGGACACGAATACAAATAGCGACAACGCCGGTTTATTAAAAAAACATATCAAGATGAAACACTAGTAAATCCATGAGTCCATGACCCGTTTTACGAAACGTCGTGCGACAAAAACTGTCGTACGCTCGTAAGTCTAGATTCTATAATTTACCAATTATTATTTAATATTCTATCTAATCCTGTCCTGTGACTTCTTGTTTGAATTGTCTGGAAAAGACGGTTCCAAAAGAATGTCATAGAACAGGATTAGATGGCGAAATGAGAAATAAGATGTATTTTAAAGTTTTGACTTACGACCCGGCACATGGAATTTATGTTGATCCAGCCTATACATAACTCCGAAGCTATTATATCTCCTTTTAGACAAAACACAACTTCTCTGAGAAGAGGTTCAAGTTCTCAGAGGCAAACAGACGTGAATCCTGAAAGAGCGCTCTGATTCAAATTGCCACTGTCTGTCATGTTATAAAAATTATTAACCATAAAAACTGATCAAAAATCCGAAAACGGGTGAGTCCATTTTTAAAAAGATCCAGCGTTGTAAGGATAAAGTATAGTGAAAGTTTTGTTTATCATGCTGAATTATCGTCTACTTCAAATATATCGACTGCAGCAATATCCCTCAAAATCAGTTTTATGATTTTTTTTTAAATTGAAGAAAAATTGATTTCGAGTTAGTTGCTGACATACGATACATTTTATTCGCGGCTGTGCATTTAATGTCAGTTCATTTAAACGGGGAAATACAATTTTCTATTTACTGTATTTAGCTGTCCAAACAGTAAGCTTTTATATAAAAAAAAATAATAAAAAATTCATGTACTACATAAACAAAGCCTTGTTCCATGCGTGTCAGAATGTATTGTTATTTACCTGAATGACCAGTTGAGTGGAATTTCATCATTTTGTAAGACATCCCCTAAACTCCCTTTTGGGCAATATTCTGTAAGGATACACACATAAGGGGCGACGATGCTAGCTCCGATAAACTTGCAAAGGTTCAAATGGTCGCATTCCCTAAAACATAATTATACCAACAATTTTGTTAGAAACGGTCGTGTTGGTATTAACCCTTTACCTTATAGCCTGTTTCTAGTTTTGAAGACAGGTGACCACTTAAAGCAGGTTGAAAGTAAAGCAGAATGTGCCTTAAGGCACATTCTGCTTTACTTTCAGCCTGCTTTAAGCTAAAATCTGCTAGACTATATAAAATATTTGTAATGGTTATTGTTCATGAGGGTATAAACTGGACCTATTTTCTTCAGCGGATGAATAAAATAAATACGCTAAAATTCGCTTCTATGGGGGAAAGGGTTAAAGGGTTAAACATGGAATAAGGGTCTGACATATTTCTTTTAATGCTTCCGTTGACAGTGAACATAAATGATATGAATAGTATTATATCTCCCCAACTTTACTGCTGAGACATATTATTTTATGTGTTGTTGTCTGTCTGTCTGTCCGTATGTCTTTCTATAACTTCGTCTGTCTGTCTGTTCGTCTTTGGTTTCCGGATAATAACATTTGTTCTAGTTTGGTGATCATGTTCATATTGGTGTTTTGGTTGCTTTTGAGCCGGGATTACAGTTGAGGTCAGTAGGTCAAAGGTCACATTGTCTGTTACTAGACTTGTTTTCTTGTTTCACTCTGGTTTCCAGGCAATATCTTTATTTCTCGTGGGGAAATCATGTCAAGTTTCGTTATACTAGTTGCTTATGAGAAGGAAATGCTTTGGATTGCATTTGCGGGCAGTAATTCATTAGACTATTGATATTTCTAGATAATAAATTCAATTTCCATGGGTCGAATATCTTCATATGCTGTGTAGGTGTGAGTAGAAAGGATGCTTGGGATTGCATTTAAGGTCAGTACGTCTAAAGTCGTGTCATTTGTTACTAAAAATGTAAGTTTGGTTTCCAGACAATAACTTCTGTACTCATGGTACCATTTTGACAACTGCTCCTACCCTATTAGAGTGGTTTCCACCAATTTCACAGAATGATAAACTATATGTAACGCTGATCATGTTGTTTGAACTTTGGACTACAGCCATTTTGACTGAAGTTATTTTGGATAGTGGGATACAGGGTTGACATGCGTTTTTCTCAAAAACAAATTCTAGTTAATATTTTTATTATTACATGCATTATTATTATTTCCTTTTTATTATTATCATCATAACTGTTACAAACAATTATTACAAATAAATGCATAAACATAAATTATTACAAAAAGGTATAAATGAGCCGCGGTATGAGAAAACGATTTGCAATCCAACAATGTAGAACAAGCATTGCCTTTATCTCAAACTGGGCGTCTTAGAATGCTATACGAAGTATATAAAGTTAGGCAACAACTTACACTTACACAAAACTAAATGTCAAATCGTGAGTACCCGTAAAGCTTTGTCGTCATCTCAAACTGGGCGTCTTAGAATGCTATACGATGTTTATAAAGCTAGGCAACAACTTACACTTACTACAAAACTAAAAGTCAAATCGTGAATACGTGTAACCTGGTCTGTGTCTACACTGTTTGTAATGTTATATGTCTGGTTTTCAAATCAATCTACTGTATCAATTTTATTGCATAAAACATTATACAGGATACTTATAGAATAGGACTATCAAGTTTAATTCTTACCTGACTTCTTTCACCTCCTGTCTAACTGTTTTAGTCAGAGTAAACTCTCTTTTTCTCACATCTTTCACTGCACATGCTCGACCATGGCTGTTAATAGAGATATATAATATTTACTTCTACTAAGTAGTATTTTGAAATACTCTTCAATTAAGTGTATTTTCTAAATCTTTTTTGAAATCAGAAATTAGATGTATTTTTAAGTTTTGACTTACGACCGTTTCTGTCGAAGGACGTTTCGTAAGATAGACTTCTGGTTTTCTTTACAAATGCCAAATGCAAAATCAACCCTTTAGAGTGATTATTGGTTGACTGATAATTGTTTGTTTTAATAAATAGTTTGAGCACACGTTTGACAACTTTATGATAATCTTTCAATACAGTTTTGATCGACCAGAAACACAGAATAGTTAATCTTCAAACTGTTGGTTCGGATTATGAATATACGTAGTTTCAAACTTTCAAGCTTTTATTTATCATAATTGTATATGGTCTTCTTTACCATGGACAGCATTACAATTATACAAATATTAAATAAATACAAATATAAATAGGGAGGTCATTAGTTGGGAACACGCAAACTATTTGATTTGTTTTAAAGCTCTTGTAAAGCTCACTTACAAGAAGTTCTCGGGACCTTCTGATTTCTTTCATTATATCCCAATTTTGTTCTAGCAGGTCCATTTTACTACACGTTGAGTAAAGATGGGGAATAACATTTGTTTCGTTACATCCAATATTTCGTTTTAACCAATTTCGTTATAAGTGCAAGTCAATATACAGTAGAACCCCGCTATTACGACCACTAAATTGTGTAAATTATAAGATATTTACGACAGGTGACTGCTTAAAGCAAGTTGACAGTAAAACAGAAAGCTCCTACAGGAGCTTTCTGTTTTACTGTCACTTTGCTTTAAGCTGTCACCTGTCTTTTATCCAATCAATTAGTCTTCGTTTTAGTGGTCGTAATTGAGAGGTTTTACTGTATATGATTATAAAAGAAATGGAGAAAACAGTTTGCACAATCGTTTTGGATGCAAAATGTGCAACTATTTCTGTGCTAAATGATAAAATTAGCCAAAAGTTAATATATAATTGAGGACTGAGATATTTATAGCGAGGTTCACCACGTGACTTACTACATGGCAGTCTTGGCAAATATTTGTCTTCTAACAGCTGACATGGCCAAACTGTTTGTCCCATCACTCGGGTGTTGACTAAGATCTGCTGTGCTCAACATCATGCTTCCAAATGCCCCTTTTGCTCCATCATCTTCAATTAAAACATAGAGAATGGAAAGAGTATCATAAAAACCATTTCACTGCAACTGAAGTCTAAAGTCGGCTCTGCAAACAGATTGGATCCAGACCAGACGCCGCACCATGCGGCGTCTGATAAAGGAATTTATCTGTATGTCCGTTTGTCCGCATGTCCGACCATCAACAATTAGGTTGTTACCGCTCTAGTTGTATTTCTTGTTTTGCTGGGGACACGTACATCTTTTAATAGGACCCTTACACACTGATCAGAGACGACGACGCACAACACAACGTTATCAAACAAAACTATAACGTGATTTTGAATTGTAAATGATATATCAAAATTTAAATGTCAAGCCGTTTGGAGCTTGGTCAAATCCATAGTTATTCGGATTCTGATCTGGTTCTAAACCGTTTGTAACGGACATGCTGTTTTAGCACAGCCGCGATTTTTGGAAAAGAATAACGTTAAATCACATAATTCGCAGTCTTGGAGTTGCATAAAGCGCTTGTTCGTCCACAAGCGCTGCATGTAGCGGGACGCCAAATGAAGTCATTTACTATGACGTTAACGTAAACAACGTAACGTTTTGCCGGAAATTCGATATGGCGGAGGGTCTTCAAAATACGGCTTCAATCAATTTAATAGGTGCTTAAACTTGTTATGTGATAAATAGAATCTCACATTCGTGCTCATTAGGCTCGGGTCTTATTATTTTAGTCAACTCGTTTATTTAAAATGATAAATAATGAGCACTCATGCTAGATCCTCTATATCCACTGTATGTGGTTAGACGGGTTATGTGGATATTATGGCAATGAAAGGGCTTTAAAAGCCTTGACTGAAAATGTCAATCAATATATATCCTTTTATTTCTCAGCTTCAAAACATACAAAAACATAAGAAAATTCCCTCACATACATACAAACATACACGCAATTATTATGTTTAAGGAAGCATGTACAACCATTTCAGTCATTCCAGTAAATAAATGGATAACAAAAAATGGGGACAATAATAAGTATAATGCTGATAATTATGATTATAAAAAATATTGCATGGATGATAGTAATCAAATAGTAATTGTGTTAATGATGATAATAAAAAACAAAACTACACTGTAGCAATGGAGAAAACGTTAATACCCCCCCCCCCCCCCCCCCCGCCCACCCCCTCCTCTGTTAACGCGTACGAAACGCAACGCACGAAAATGTAGAAAACTACAACTTATTAAAAAATGTTTTTACTAATTATTTAAACCTGAGTGGCGAACAGTTTGCAGCATGATCAGATGCCGGGTTACCCGGCGTCTGATCTTGCTCCAAACTGTTTGCAATGGTAATAATAGTTTTTGCGTAAACGCGCTCATTGGGAAAGAATAACATCTTCTCCAGTGTAACAGTCATAATAATGATAACAACAACATACTCCTGTGTGTCTTCTATGGAATGGCAGCTTAGCCTATATACAGCCTGAGTATTGCAATGGTCTCTCCTCTCCCTATTTACTAACTGAATGATTCCAATTTAGTTGCACAATGGTGGTCTAAAGACACTACAGTATACAGTGGAGAATGTGTTATTCTTTCCCAATAAACGCGTTTACGCTAAAACTATTATTTGCAGTGCAAACAGTTTGGAGCCAGATCAGACGCCGGGTAACCCGGCGTCTGATCAGGCCCCAAACTGTTTGCCACCAAGATAAACATGAAATATCAGAATTGTCCAAAAGTTGTTCTATTCTACGTGTTAGTGCTTTGCGTTTGCGTACGTTTGCGTTTAAACGGGAAAGAATAACAGATTCTCCACCGTAGTATTTGTCTTTACAACAGATCAATGCATATACAATAGCAAACCGTGAACGCCCTATTGAGACGCCACAATTACAGCGTGTCATCAGGATCACCAGGTTCTGCACTGCCTGTTTATGTCTATTTTTGTTGGCCATAGGCATTAGTGGGTGAACAAATAAATGACAGCATGTGTGTAGGTTCTTACCAAATCTTATCGCATCATATGGTACTATCCAACTCTCATCCCATAGTAGTTTTCTCTTCTGGTACTGAAAGTACTGAAATGAGTAAATCACGCACATTTTAATTCTTGGTACCCAATTCTAATTTCTGATAGCTTTAGCAGTTTCATTTAAAGCTTAACTTTCATCATGCTTTAAACAATTTAAAAAATGGTAATCTCCAATAATGAAACTTAACCTCAATGTGCGAATTTGAAATATCTATTGCAAATACCTTAGATTCAGAAGAGAGGCCGAATAACCGCCGTCTTATCTAGTTCCAAACTGATTTTCGCTCAAATGAAATTTTCTAAAAGAATTTACAGGGTTAAATCAAGTATGAGAATTGAGACAGCCGGTATACGTGAGTGCTCTACTAAGAGGGGGTAAACTGAACAAATACAACATTTTCTTGCCCGTTTCAGCACCAAATTATATGCTGTGACTACTCATTTGAGTGGTCTCTAAGGGTAATGAATAGTAACACCATAGGGTTTAATGCAGAAATAAAGATTTTAGTTTTGAAATAGTCCCCTTATCTGCAGCTCTGAGCCCGTTTCATAAAACTTCGTACGACAAAAACGATCGTAAGTCTAAACTTTAAAATACATTTAATTTCTGTCACAAGACAGGATGTCACAAGACAGGATTAGATGGAGAAATAAATATAAATTGATACTTTTATTATCTTACTTACGACAACATTTGTCGTACGAAGTGTTATGAAACGGGCCCAGGTCAGTTTAGTGACCATTAGGGCTGAGAATGAACAAAGATTTACCACAAGTACAGCAACAATGCCAGCCACGACTAGGAATGCCACAAGCGCTATTAATGCCAGCTGCCATGCCTTTAGGGGACACTTTCCACAGTCTTTAGGACAGGACTCGCAGTCTTCCCCCTCTAGATCCTCACATAACCCGTCACCACAATCTGCAAGAATAGAAACAGGACCCTAAGGTTATAAAGCTCATAAGAACCTAAATAGATCACACTTCTTGCAGAATTGATTCTATTCTTCATTTTCATGATACATGTAGTATCTCCTGCTATATTAGAGTGTACATTTGCACTTTTTGGAACCATTGTTGTATGCCCAGACCAATTAGCTCTTAACATCCTGATATGGATCTGCACTCTTGTTAAGTTTACTTTTCTATAAGACACTGTTTTAGATAATATGAGATGTAAAAATAGTTGACAGAGTTTGATATATGAATATTCAAGAAGAGAAAGGTTCATAGAGAATTGTAAGGATATACAATGTTGTACTTACCTGCCCTGGGTAGTACATTAGTCTCTGTTTCCAGGGCAAGTTGCATCCCTGCAATCCTGAAATGGGCTATAAGTGACGTCACGCCTAGTTGGTAGAGTCCTCCCACGTGACTTGTCCAATTTCCTGTGGTTATTGGACCAACTTTAAAAGAAAACAAATTGCATTTGAATCAGTTATGTTTTCTTTTGTTGCTAGTGTATTTGAAATTTCAAGAAATATTTAAATGAGTGTCAAACAATTTGGATCCTGATTAGACGCCGCGTTTCATCAAAAAGGTTTCAAATATTTATGGTACTCGGAGAATGGCAGCGATATACTATTTGGAGACTTAACACTTAATATAGAAAGCAACAAACATATTTTGACATTGTTCATTCTTTTATCAAGTGCTCAAACCGAACTTATTATCACTTATTACTATCCCTCGGTCAAATTTAGGATGTATCGTCAATGTTTAGCATCGCCACATCTTTTCAGTCCCGTATCCATTATTTTATTAACTACCATCTTCTTTATCCCTATTCTATACAAAAAAATATTATTTTTAAACTGTTCAAAAATATTGCTCAACAAATAATGTATTTACTCCAATAACAAAATGATTGTTTTTAACCGCATGTACATACCGTTTGTTTTGTTTCCAGCGGCACCCTTTGAATGAATATGGTGCTCTGCTAAAAAGTTGATAAATTGGTGCATTGCAGAAGTAAATCAGAAAGATACTTCGCGCATTCTCTGCTTCTGTTCTGTATCTAGCAACTAAAGTTATACATTTGGAAACTATACTTTCTTTAAGCAAGAAAGATTTCTAGCAAGCCGCTGAACACAAGACTAACTGTTTAGAAAATAAGTAAGGAGAGAAACTCAATAAGTTTATTCTTTCGTTTCAATCCTTTTCCTAAATATTGTTTATGTACGTTGGCATGTATAAATGTAATCATATTTACTTCTGAAAGTAAATATGTTTAAACTAAGACAGCGAAGGGGTTCAATAACTAATATTTACCAAGAACCTCTGAGTGAGTGAAGGTGGCGCCACTTGGCTGGATCCAAGGTCCACAGAGGCCTCCAGTAGTTTCCGAAAGGGGGCATGAGTGAACGTTCACATGCCAGACACAACAGTTAGTTTTGGTTGCCGATTTAGGATCAGGACACACTGTGTCTTGACACCAGGTTTTAGCTTCCGCGGCGCTTCTGCAAATTAAACATAGAAATTTGTATAATTTAATTTGAAATCTATATTCGTCGTATTAGGTAAGCCCGGCTGATACATATACTTAACATTGAACGTTCCCAATGAAAATGGGTTAATATTGATCAATAATATATATTCATTATTTGTTTAATATACCAGATTTATATAGCGCCTTTTTCACACAGGAGTTGTGTGTTCATAAGCGCTTCATATGAAAATTAAATATATGTACTTACAAAGTGAAAGACAACAACAAATTAATATCTTAAAAAAGTAAAAAAACAAACAAAGTGGAAGATAATCCCGAAAAAGGGACATTCTTTCCGAACGCCTGTAAGTTTAGGTTTAGTGTAATTTGATGTTTAAGGTGGTTCGCGGGTCAGCTTATTCCGTGTAAGAATTCTTTGAAACCTTGATTAAATTGAAATATACCATATGGAGAGTGAAAAATCGTTAAAATAAAAAAAATACAGGGCCGTTTTTTTCGGGCAGGACCATCTGTCGAGAAAAGCTCCTTTTTTAATGAACAGGAATATTTTCTTTATAAAATGATATAACTCAATAATTTCTGTATATTCAAGTAAACTGTACAGAGACTATAAGATATTGTGCAAACAAAAATATTTCATGACAGTCATATTTTCTGGAACTATCAATATTTTAAAAAAAAAATCAAATTCTGAAAAAGTCAAGGTTTCAAATAATTCTGACACGGAATAAGCTGACACGGAATAAGCTGACCCGCGAACCACCTTAAGTAGAAGCTGACACCACTGACACCCTAGTACCGATATCCAGCATAGTTTGGTTCGGTCGTCAGTTGTCTAGAATGGCCGATCCGTCTACGAATAGTATCGATATTAACCCATTTATGCCCAACGTCCCATAAAAGGGACATATGCAAACAGTGTAGACTCTGATCAGACGCCGCATGATGCGGCGTCTGATCAGAGTCTACAATGTTTGCTGGTAGGAATTTCAAAATAAAACAAAATGAAAATGAAAATGTTGACCAGGCATCCCTTTGATAAAAAATGGACTAATCCAATATAAAACATGGAATAATCCAATTGGCATAAATGGGTTAACCGTCAATTGCCCGATCTCATTAGTGACGTTCAACTAATGTTAGTTTGTTAATGTATGTTACATAAATTACTTGATCGTGTTTTGGCAACAGGAATTCACTTTGACATTCGATATTTCATCAATTTAGACTTTTGATAAGCTAAGCATATTTCTCTAAGTCAACTATAACATCAACAACAAAAGCACTAACATGTCATTCAAGATTAAAAGACATAAGTGGTATCGTAATGAAGAGTGCGTTCCTTTCTATAGTTTAGTACACTATTCACGTAGAGTCAAACGTGTAAGTATTGCACTTTTTGTCCTTGTTTGTTTTGTTTGTTTTAGTTTTATTGACCGTTTAATCAGTTTATATATACACATTAAAGCAATTTTATTTACAAAGTACTGGAATTAGAGGTTAATAAAATCCAGGGGCCCGTTTCATAAAACATCTTACGACGATTGTTGTCGTAAGTCAGATTATAAAACTCACAATTATTATTTATTTCTCTATCTAATCCTGCCTTGTGACATCTTTTTGGAATCGTGTTGAAAAGACGATTCCAAAAAGATGTCACAAGACAGGATTAGATAGAGAAATCAGAAATTAAATGTATTTTAAAGTTTTGACTTACGACAGCATTTGTCGTAAGATGTTTTATGAAACGGGCCCCTGGAATTTATCTTGTTATTGGAGGACGTATTAAAATCAACTGATAATTTCGTATATTCATCAATCATCTCTTGCACTGACCTTATGACTTACTGAATTCCATTAATGTTCGTATTTTAATCAATTAATACCCAATGGATTCTTCCATGTTTAATATATTAGATAGTCCATTTTTTATCAAAAGGATGTCTGGTCAAAAGTTTCATTTTCATTTTGTATTATATTGAAATTCCTATCAGCAAACAGTGTAGACTCTGATCAGACGCCGCATAATGCGGCGTCTGATCAGAGTCTACACTGTTTGCCTATGTCCCATATATGGGATCGTGTGGGCACAAATGGGTTAATCAATTAGCCGACTTCTATATATATTCATTGGTACAATAAAGTCTTTTAAGGTTTAGAGTTCCAACGCTGATACAAATCTTATACAAACATGTAATACAGTTGTATTGAACACACTGCAAATATTACCCCATTGCCAATATGAAATATGTTGACACGCCTTTATACGTATTTAGATCATTCATCAACTGAAGAAAATAGTTCCAATGTTAATAGTAATGACTAGATAAAATAAGAAATATTTCCTTTATCTAGCAGATGTAGCTTAAATCAAACTGAAAGTAAAGTAGATAAAGGTACATTCTATATTATTATCAGCCTGCTTTAAGTGGTCACTTGTCTTCAAAACGATTAATAGGATATATGGCATAGGGTTTAAATCAGCAAATCATCGATACAACATAGCACAGAACCTTTGTAGCATCGCATATTTCATGAAACAAACATGTTATCCTCTGGGGACGGACGTCTCGACACTTCTACAAATTAGCAATGCTATTATCGTTGAGCGCTACTGGCGTGTGTTATCACATTGGACCCAGATCAGACGCAAAGTGATTCGAAGTATGGTCAGGATCAAAACTTTTAAAAATAAATTATATCGATATTTAGACTGATAAATATCTATAAAACTTGCACTGATTGTTTTGTTTTCCACAATTTTAAGCAATTAAAGCCATATGATAGTGATAGTACTAAATTTACATCAGACGATCTGCTAATTTCTAGAATCGATTTATCAGTTTCATTCCCGTTTTTGTGCATACTAAAACGATGTCAATAGTAAAGACATACGAGACGATTTAGTTTAACTTACAGTCCACCCTATGTTAAGCAGAAACCCAAAATAACATTATACCACATTCTTGACTACAGATGACATCATAATACATAATAAAAGTAAACAGAAAGCTCCTAGAGGAGCTTTCTGTTTAGTTTTGTTATGCATTAAGCAATCGCGTGTTTTCATATATATCCACGTTTCTTCAAAGAGTGATCGCTTAAACACTAGTTTCACTGTGGTCTGTGTTAACGAGTATAGTGCATCGTCAATTAGAACTCAATTGTACATAGGAAAGAAACGTTATACTTAACAAACAATTAAGCAATTAAAACATGTGGTAATAAGTAGGTCGTGGAGTTGGATATTTGAATATGATGTTTTTGACAGGTTATAACTTTAACCATGGTGGGCGTAAATTTGGAAAGCTTTTATACAGACGTGGTTTTGCTGTTATTTTCACCTTGCTTCAACACCCTACTTTGTCCCACTGTAGGATGACAACCTTTTTGAAATCAATGTACAATAAGAATTGTGTTAAGTAAACTCAAAAGAGGGATTACTGTACATGTCGATTAATGCACAAACGCGCATGCGCTATGTAACTTACGTCACACCACCAATGCCACTGAAGTAGGTGTTATTGAATGCCCAGCTATAGAATAGATCAGTCACGATGAGTTCATAGGTTACATCAAACTCTTCCTGTGACTTGATGGACTCTCCCGTGGTTACAATCCAACGTACGCTGATTCCTGAAAGTTGTAATCAGCAGAAAGTGCAAAAATTCTTCCCTCCACAGCTATCAATGGCTTACCACCTCTGTCTAATTAATATAGTTACAGCGTTCCCTCTCTACAACTATATCCAATGGGAGACAACAATTGTGTGCGTTGTTAGGAGGGAGTCGTTATAGGGAGGGAAACTGGCTACATTTGCAAACAGCTTGAATCCAGATCAGACGCCGCGTAACACGGCGTCTGATCTGGATTCAAACTGTTTGCCACTCGTCAATAAGTTTTTTCCTGTCAAAATGTCCATTATGTAACTTTGAGAAAATTTGCAGACGACAATTTTAAGCAGATGATTTTGCAACAGTTAAGGCGTTAGACACAATTGTCCTGTTAAGGGAATCGCGGCAAGGGTCGTTGTAAGGAGGGAGCCGATGTTGGGAGGGTCGTTGTAGAGAGGGAACGCTGTAATACATATACAATCGAACGTCTTTAATTAAAGATATTTTAAGCCGAACATGCGGGTATGTTATGTCCGCCAGGATGTGGTCGGTGTCAGAAATGTCCCATTGTCCGTCGGTAAAAAGTTTAGAAAGTTTGGTTAAGATGTTTCCAAATTTCTACAACTGTGCTGCTACAAATGCTAGAACTATTATATTCGAATGACTGGTACACCTGAGGTTATTATACTGAACGCATGTTGCAACTGTTGAATTTGACTTACAGTTTACGCTTCAGTGACTTTGTACGAAAGGTTAAGAAGTCCAATTAAGGTGTCACAAAGTATCATTCAACTTCAAAAGTTCGTTTGCCTCGATAGGTACAGCATGTTTCATCAAATGTTTGCGAACATGACCTTTGACATTATCATCTAAGATATTACGTGTTTCCTTTTGGTCCAGTTAATAGAATATGTATATTTATTGTCAAATATAGCGCGAGCAATCCGTGTTTAAATAACACATTTAAAATTTAAAGATAAAATATAGCTTAACCCCTTCGCTGCCATGACGTCATCGATTTTAAACAATTGTCGTCAGCTTCAATTTATAAAAAATAATTTTTAGGTATTTTTACTTAAGAAATATTGAAACGAGTGTCAAACAGTTTGGATCCTGATCAGTCGCCGCGTTACGCGACGTCTGATCAGGATCCAAACCGTTTGCAAAGAACTACTGTACTCGGGGTAAGGCAGTGAAGGGGTCGAAATACTTTATTGACTTGGCATTGTCTGCCCCGGACACAGTATTGGACATCTGCTAGTGACTGCCAATAGCCACTTACCAATGGTTTGGACATTGTTGAAACAAGCAAATATTCTAGGTTCTTACCGTCGCAACTAATAGGTAGCGTGTTGGACGCACTGGCCGTCAGGTCCCAACAATGGTACTCTGTGTTGTCAAAAGCGTGCCAAGAACATACCGGCGATAGGCCACTTAATATCTGAAATATATATAAATATATATAAAAAAATTGTAGACTAAGTCGGCCGTAATAGTGTAGTGATCGTAGTATTGGATTGGTCGCAAAACGAGACTTTCGTGAATAATAGCATTACGAACTGTAATATGTCAACAAGATAAAATACTCAGCCATGTATTCTCTTCTCTTTATTCTATAATTCAACTCAGTACTCAATTCCTACTACATGTACTATTTATTTTACTTAGGTTTCCATTTTACTTCTCTTTAACCTTCATAGTTTCGGATCATCGCCAGTGGGGAGGAATTTACACTGTCCAGTTTAAACGAAACTTAACACAAACGAAATAAAATGTAGAAAATGATAGGCTTATAAAAACGTTGGCGATATATTAAAATTCTGGTTGGCAAACATTTTAAAGACTGATAAGACGCCGAGTGACTATGCTTCTGATCTGACTCTAGATTTTTTATATTGGGCCTAATTTTATTTTGCCATAAACACGTACGGAAATATATCTTCGTCCCTACTGAACTTATATAAAACTGTAGGACATATATGTTTACAATTATAAAATATTGTGAATCATAATTATGAGATTTATATTTCGGTTTTAGAATCTTATGAGCTGTTAATATGGACATGTATTCGAAAAAGTGTTTCTAGAAATTAATATGACTAAAAGAGAATATTTTCGGTTTTTGGTTTTGGTAAAAAGGACGACAGCCAACAGACTCATTTTCTTGAAATACACACACTTTGATATACATGTACTATATTAACAATATTTCCTTATTTGTCATTGCAAATAAGATTAAGTGAGAAATTCAACAGTAACAATTAATGGCACACTGAAAACAAGATTTGGCGTAAAAATTATTTTGTAAATCTGACAAAAACGATTTTGAACGTAAGTAGTAGCTCTCATTATATTGATGCATTAATATACTTTCTACAATAGCTCTTAAACACAGCATTGCAGTAACCCTTATCCTGATGATCGCGACTTCACTCGTCTCTAGGGTTTTTTAATTAAAAAATGTATGAATATAAATTTAACAATTTTTGCAGACGAACATTTCAAAGCAAACGAATTTGCAGTAGGATAAGGGTTTATATATGCATTTTAATTTAACCCATATATATGTGCCCACGATCCTATATATCGGAAAAAGTCAAACAGTGTAGACTCTGATCAGACGCCGCATTATGCGGCGTCTGATCAGAGTCTACACTATTTGCTGATAGGAGTTTCAATATAAAACAAAATGAAAATGAAAATTTTGACCAGGCATCCCTTTGATAAATAATGGACTAATCCAATATATAAACATGGAAGAATCCACTTCAAAATATAAATAGGTTAATTCATATTATTTACAATAACCACTGAATTAGAACAATTACGGTTGGGAACCTCATTGCAAACAAGTACAATTGTTACTCTTACGGGTCATCCAAAGTCATGCGATCTCTTTGGTTGTGTATCTTATATTGAAAATTATTTCTAATGAATGAATGGTGCTTTACGGCCCATTGAAACTTATTTCTTTCTTCCGTCATCGTATCGTCATTGTACTAGTTGTTTTTTCTGGATATTATGCCCTTTGCAATTGGTCTTGGGCGAAATTCAGTTGACGCCCAATGGATATTCTTTGATACGTATGGTTGCTTTACCCTTTGACCCCTAATCCCGCATATATACACGCCCTTTGCAAACAGTAAAAATCTACCTGTGAAGAGTACACTTATAATGTACAAAATGTGAAGACCCATATCATAGCACTCGTCTAGAAGCCCTCTGATCAGGGTCTGCACTATTTGCCGTATTACAATACATCGACAAAAACTACCCTAAATTGTCAAAAATGAACTAGACATGATTTCAATTTATAATTGAACATTTTGATTTCCATTACTCTCTTCATTGATTTTCATCAGGCAGCAAGCAGCTAATAGTCTTTTAAATATTCGCATGCTTTTTGAATGGGTTATTGCCAAACTGAAGTTTTAACTGTGGTTTAAAATCAGTTCAAGTAGTAGCCCAAACTGTATGTACATAAGATGTTCGCTATTAAGGGGGTTTAATGTGTTGCGCTCACTTGAACTAAGATGATTCTGCGAATTAATTCGATCTCAATGGCTTATAGCCAATCCATTAATACGACTTCCCTCAAGCTTTACCTGTCAATTCCAGTTTCCAATTTAGTCAAGTCTAGTTTTACTATATATGGTTGTTTTGGTCAATGTATTACAAATTCACAAACAGTGTAGACCCTGATCAGAAGGCTCCTTTGGGAGCCCTCTGATCAGGGTATAAACTGTTTGCATAAATTATATCAAATGTACTCATCACAGGTACACTGTTCGCAAATGACGCATATATGCGTGACTAGGGATCAAAGAGTTGTTACTTGTTGTTGCCTGAAGAATAAACACTGCAAACTGTCCCTGTACAATAAACCCTTAGTACAACTGCATCAATGACAGACATTGTTTGTAGAGAACTCACAGACATTATTGCCAGTTCTCAAAGTACAATAAATACTCTTTGTTTTCGCTTTGATTTACCCAGAATTGCTCTATACAAGTAGTCCGTTTATTCTCATCATTTATAATCATTGGCCACTTAAGCCTTTCATTGCTGTAATATCGTCTGTTTAAATATTACCGTCTGCTTGTATTTCACAAATCTAAAATTTACCAATTTTGACCTAACCAACACTATGACGACAGTCCAATAATTCAGATCCTGATCAGATTCCGAGTCATTCGGCGTCTGATCAGTATCTAAACTATTTGTAAATAACATGGTAAGACAGTGAAGGGGTAACCGGTCTGAAGTACTGTTAGTAGTTTGGTCGCTTAAGTCGTTTACAATGTTAACTGATGTAATACTCTCTTGTGACTATTGGATATTCTATATAACCGATCCTTTAATATCATTAAAATCTGCCCGTCTGCTGAAATGCTATTGTCACGTGCATGCTTAATTGGTCATCTCTCGGAAGTGACGTGCCGACGGCGATACTCTACTGACACTTCTCCCGCCGATATATCGTCTGCTTTAAACGGTCGTCTGCAATCTTTGTCAATTTCAATTTTATGCATTTTTAATTAAAATAAACCTTAATATGTGTGTCAAACAGTTTTGATCTAGATCAGACGCTGCGTTACACTGTGTCTAATATAGATCCAATTTGTTTGCAAATAATATCCAAGTTGCGATCGGCGGGTAAAAGGTTAGAGGGTGCACTAGAAGTCAAGAGTAGTTATATAATCTGCAAAATTAGCAACACAATGCAATCAAACATTTGTTTTACAGTACAGAAGACGTTATTCTTTCACGTTACTGAAACGCATACGAAACACAAACGCATTGCAGTAAAATGAAGCAAATGGCAACTTTTCGACCATTCTAGGTGCTCATTTTAATCTGAATGGCAAACAGTTTGGAGCCTGAACAGACGCCGGTTTACCCGGCGTCTGATCTGGCTCCAAGCTGTTTGCACTGGAAATAAAAAAAATTGAGTTAAGCAGTGAAAGGATTACTAATTACTTTTTCACTGCCATTATGATGTAATAACCCGCCTAATACAGTCATCGCAGTATCGTGCTTATATTTTTCGTCTGCTTATACTTATCGATGTTGGAAATTAAGGGTTTTTTTTAAACTTTCAATTGAGTGTGAAACACAGTATTTTGGTCAAATGGCTCATTACGCGAAGTCTGACTAGGATCCAAACCGTATGCAAATGTCAGTGTTTATCAGCCTTCGAAGTGAAATGGTTATAAAAACAGATTTTATGATATATTGAACCGCTGCATTAACACGTTCAATATTTATAAGTACAAAGAACCGAAGTGTACAGAAAGTTGAACTTTTCACTGGCTGTTTCAGGTAACCTGAATGCCACAAGCAGATTGAATACCTTACAAGTTGATACAGTTGTTCAAAAAGTAAACAAGTCTCAAAGAACTGAAGCCAATACCTAAAGTGGCGAATATCAAACATACTGTAAATAGAATTTCCGGCAAAAGCACATAGTACCTTTTCTTCAAACCCTTAGACTGCATGCCTTCCTTTCCATGTCACTCACATGTCACCTCGAAAATTGATGTCCGCAAAAACATATAAATATATATTTAAAAATATGTAAGTACATGTATGTAACCTGGCCAGACTCCTAAATAACGTTGAATAGTTTTTATAATGTGATTTAACTATCAAATAACTGTCATATATCGGTGCGTCTTAGAGTATTATACTTCTCTATATACATGTATTCGCAAAACCTCGTGTGCGTCCTTTTTCTTGGACTTTTGAAAAAAAAGTGTTAAGAGAGTTTCAGAACGAGTTGAATAGTTGATGGTTTATGATACCGACCGCTAAAGTGTCAACTGACGGGTTCACTGAATCATACTTGTTTATCAGTCGACAAGAGTGACTGATGACTCTGCGTACAGTACCGATATTAACCGACAATGGCCCGGTGTCATGAGAGGCGTTCAACCTTTAAGTATTTCAGACAATCTACAATTTGTTGTCCAGGCACTTGAAAATTTGGCCATATTCAATCAAAGTCGGAAAATCGATCACAGTTAGTGTGCACGATCATAAATACTGATAAGGGGCGTATTTTCCGAGCTAAAATCTTTGTCTTATCTGATTTTAAACTGTTTGTACAGAACACCAGTCCTTGAGGTACAACCCGGTTTAGTGAGAGAGAATAGCGCCTTACCCGCTATATACAGCGGAGAAAACGATATTCTTTCCTGTTTAAACGCAAACGAAACGCAAACGCAAATCACTTAGATATAAAAAATGACAACTTTTAGACAACTCTGACAATTCATATTACTCAGAGTGACAAACAGTTTGGAGGCAGATCAGACACCGGGTTACCCGGTGTCTGATCTGGCACCCGGTGTCTGATCTGGCTCCAAATTGTTTACAATAGAAATAATAGTTTTAGCGTAAACGCGTTTATTGGGAAAGAATGACGTTTTCTCCACTGTATATCCAAACATTACTCAATCGATAAGCAGTTCGGAGCATGATCTAACATCAATATGTTTGTTTAAATATATTTCATTTCTATAATAAAAACAAATCGAAAATGGAAAGTACGTACAGACAATGTTAAATATTAAATCAAAAGCCAAGCTTATTGAAATAGTCTACTTTCACAAAATAAGTTGCATTCAACTTAAGTTGAAAGGGTTTTGATTTTGACCTGGATCCAAATTATTTGCATATAAAATGTAGTCAACACCAGGACTAGTGTTAACTTTCGAAAACCAAAATGTACGTGTTTAACCCTTTCCCTTATTAGAAGCGCCTTTTAACATAACACATTTATTCCTACACTGAAGAAAATAGTTCCAATTTTAACGGTCATGCATATGTATCATAAATAGTATTTTCTTTATTCTTGCAAGTGGAAGCTTAAAGCAGGCTAAACTTATAGCAGAATGCGCCTTACGGCGCATTCTGCTTTACTTTCAACCTGCTTTAAGTGACCACATGTCTTCAAAGTTAAAACAGGTTATGTGGTAAAGGGTTAACCCTTTCCCACTCATAAAGCGCATTTGCAAACAGTAACGTGTAATGCGGCGTCTGGTCAGGATAAAAACTGTGTAGCCACATGTTTTGATCATGAAGTAAGTGTCTGTTGGTGTACATGTACAAACATAATACGAATACAAACGACGCATTTGAATAAGCCGATCATGACTAGGGTTTGATTGTTCACAATGGAAAGTGGCAAATTATTAACAGATAAAAATATGGAAATCATATTGTTGTTAACAAATAAATCACCGAGACTTTCGTTTACCTTCCTGTTTGCAGAATAAATTTCGCTGTAAATACCAATGAATGTCGAACACGTATCCATGCATTTCCTAATATGTATAAACACAAAGCAAAACTCGCTACATGCATTATTCCGATAGTTATCATGCTCCCGACTAGAAGGTGTTTTTTTTACAGTTTACTTTAAACAGAAAACATGATCAGTTTGCTTCACAATTCTTTTCGTTTTCACCGACCCTCAAGATGTTTAACACTACAAAACAATCAATCTAAGGTATAAGACTCTGCAAACAATTGATTTCTAAATTGTTAACTTTAGCTACTCTTAACCTTGTGAATTGTGTTTCACATAAGTTGTTGTTGCTGTCATTATTATTATTGTTGTTATAGTTATAGTTATAGTTTTCTAGTCTTGGTTTTTTTTTTATATTTTTTGGCAACAAGTTGAGTGTCCTTCATATCAATGTTTCTTAAATCAGAATGCCTAAAATCTAAATTTTATTTTAAAAAAGGCAGACGATATTTGAAGAGGACACTAGTGTGACAGTGAACGTGCTAGACGGTTTATGGCGTTATTAACCCTTTCACTCTCAAATTTTCCGCGAGTTTTTTTACCCCTTCACCGTTTCATTGTCGTTTGCTTCAATTTCGTTGTTTGCATGAACGTTCAAAGTAAAATTCTATGTAGTTTGACTTAAAACATATCGATATCAGCGCCAAACAGTTTGGATCCTGATCAGACGCCGCGTTACGCGGCGTCTGATCAGGATCCAAACTATTTACAAACGCGCTTTTAAGCGTCATTGAGAGCGAAAGGGTTAATAGCAGATTTCAACGATAAATATCAACCCCTTCACTGCCATGATTCCATCAGCTTTAAACAGTTTAAATCTGTTATTGATTTCTCAAATTTGATTTTAAGGTATTTTGACTTACGAAATATATAATTAAGTGTCAAACACTTTGGATCTTGATCAGACGCCGAATAACGCGACGTTTGCGGTTTGATCAAGATCAAAACTGCTTGCATGCATGTGACCATTGCAATCCAATCGGGGTAAAGCAGTAAAGGGGACAAAGCGACTGCAAAGCAGGTGTTCACCTTGTGAAAATAACGCAGTTTTTCTAAAGTAAATGGAAACCTGTGAACAAATCTGTGAACAATTCTGTGAAAATGGCAATTTTGTTTTTCAAACGGAGCATACGAGCAATCATTTAATCGCGGTGACAGGTTTATGTCAATAGTTTAGACGAAATTATTCATGTGCAGCTGAATCGTATGGAGAACAAATATTACATATAAAACCATACACCAAGACTTCTCTTAAAGTATTAATACTTTTCGAACCCGCGTGCTATGCGAAATGTTGTATCGTGTTATGAAATGAATATATAACAAAGGTATTGCATGGTTGTAGGTGAACACATTTAATTAAATTCCTTAATTTATCAATGGTTAGTCGTTCATTTTGATATTTCGAAGACATCGGGGAGTAAGCGTCAGTGTCAACATTAAGTCCTCAAAGGATGGATAGCGTTATACATCCGTTTCCTACGGTGCTCTTTTCGTGACATACCGGCATTAAATTTCACCTTCTCAACATGCGATAATCAATGCGATGTTCAAGGTGACGCAAACAAAACAGGACACCGTAGTTTCCCTATACAAAATAGGACTCTTCATCTGCAAATATCTTAATTTTCTGAAGACATCCAACTTAATACTGACTTTGTCTTGGCAACAGGCTTATCATCAGTTTTGACCGGATAATGTCAGTGTAAGTTTATTGTATGAGAAAATGAATCTTTAATCACTCATTTAACCCCTTCACTACCTTAACCCGAGTAAAATTGTTATGTTCAAACAGTTTGAATCCTGATCAGAATTCAAACTTTTTGACACTCATTTCAATTTTTCTTGAGTCAAAATACATAAAATTTATGTCTGAGTAATAAAAGCAGACAACATGAATTCAAAAAGAAACTGTTTATCTAAAAAGATAAAGAACCCTCTTGTAGTGTGATTATTTGTATCAGTGACATTTGTTTCTGCAATATGTTCTGTAGAAAAGAAAAAATAATTGTTATAAGTGTTATAAGTTTTTCATTTATTTGTTTCCTTGCTAAATTTTCCCCTTTTCCACGTTTGCTATCTAGAACCAAAGTTATTAATAGAATACTTGTTAGAAGTATTGCCCGCTTGTAATACACGTAGTACATTGATATATTTAATTCCAAACACCCCCATCCCCTTACTAGTAAAGTTCATTTCCTGGTAGGTTACAAAACTGTTTCCATGCTGGTTATAAATGTAAAATCTCTCTATTTTGTCCACTAAATCATGTTAATTGATAGATGTTTAAGAAAAATGATTGCTTTAAGCAATGTGTAAGTAAAACAGAAAACTTCTATATACTTTCACCTTGCTTTAGCTTCAAAGGGTCTTGTATACAATCGATAAACCTTCTTTGTAGTCGCCGTAATAGAGACGTTTACTGTACATGTAATAAGAGAATCTTCATATTTTTTGCAAACTGTATTCACACTTGTTTTTGCCATAAGTTCACAAATATATTTGTATGTTCTCTAGATTATACATTCGTATATAATTTGACTAGAAGTATTCCCCGCTTGCTATTACACTGGATGCCCCGCAATTCAAAATATGTATAACGGAACTAAATGATTTATTTACCAGAGTTTGAGTAAAATATATTTTCTTAAATTTGGTAAAAAAACTGAAAACCGTCATCCATTTTATTTTCCTTTATGGATAAATACAATGATTTCTTAATTCTACAAAACTTCAATTATTATTCCTATTTAATGTATTTTGTTTAGTTTTCAATTAGTGAAATATATTAAATCGTGATTTATTAATTAATCAGCTTAGTGTTATACTTTTACAAGTGTGTTGTAAACCTTTTGGTACAAAAATTTATACAAAATGTTTTTATAAAAGGTTTTTGCAAGGATCTTCTTTGATTAAAAGATATTAAAATGTTCAGCTCTTTCAATGTGTATTGATTGTGTACATTGTTTTCTGTTATCTGATATCTGTGAAAACCGAACAGTGTGTGCATTCGGTTGAGTAATGCCAAAATGTTTCCTTGCTTACTATAAGTTAATCTGTATTTATAAGCTGAGTATCTTAATTATTGTTTTGGTCATAGAAGGGTACAAAAGTGTATTGTAGCAAAACGTTAAACATTCTTGTATAATACTATTGGAAGTAAGAAAATGTATGTCAGTTTGAATCCCAATATCTCATAAATGAGGATTACTATTAAACAGAAACGATAACAGTAAGTAACTGCCAGTGTATTCGCTGATTGGTGCTTTGCCTCCTGCACTAGGAATATCCTTCCACTTCTAAGTAATTTTAATTGGGACAGAGGAACTTCAGAGTTCAACAAAATATATACACATTATAAAGCGATATATTTAACCCTACCAACTGCAATGACATCAGCAGCTTACACAATTGTAGTGTGCTTTTATTATCAAATTCAAATTTTAGGTACATTATTATTATACCCGATTTATATAGCGCTCTTTTCACACAGGAGTTGTGCGTTCAAAAGCGCTTCACATGAAATTATATATATATATATATATAATCAATATACAATACAATTTATTTCAGCATTAAACATTACATGAATGTTCTTTAGCCTACAATACATACAAAGTAATGAGATTATTGTAACGAGAAATAAACATGTCATTTACAGGAGCAAACAAAATCTGTCAAATACAGGATCTAATTCAAATCATGTCAGTGCTGTATTAAGCGACCATCGACTGATGTAAAAGGTGACAGTCATATGCAAAACAGAACAATGCTGAGAGCTCCGATTGGAGCTCTCCGCATTATTCGGGCCCTGCACAAAGCATCCACCTGTCCCCAGGGTTAACCAGATATGTATTACTGCTCGGTCGTTTAATACAAGACCGACTGTACAGTCAAACAATTGCAAATGTTTACAGTGGTTTGTAAGTCATTCTTACTTGCATTTTATCACTCAAACGTAGATCTTCGTTTCTCAGCGTAATATATGTATTTACTTAACTTATTTAAAACCTTTTTGGAATTAGAAGACATAAGCATATCAAACTGTGTTAGTGTTGGCCAGCGACAATAAAAGCTTTTAAAATATTTTCTTCTTAAATCGGTGAATTGAGTACAGACCAGAAGAAAATGATATTCGTTCTCAATAGCACCTGAGTTACAAAAAATGCATGTTCTGTTTTCTCTTTGAATGTTGGTATATCGTCCCTTTTCAATTGCTAAATTATGTGCTGATACTCGGAATTTAGTTAACGCAATTCTAAATTTGGTTTCTGTGATAATATTTAAATAAGGTTCTTGTTCAAAAGTGTGCTTAAAGCAACAGTAAGTTATTAGCCTTGGAGAATTATTTATTTCACTATACCAAGTTTGCTTATAGATATCCAATATTCTTTGTTTAATCATTTTAAAAGAGTACAGTAAGACATCTTGATTTAGCCACACATAGCTTAATCCATGTGAGTCTAACAGGCACTTTATTTGCCACGCCCAATTATGATTTCCGTAGGTAACATTATTTTCAGCATCACGTTTTAACATAAGATATATTATTTTTGGGATTGCAGTATTATTCATTTTTATTAATTTATACCAATATCTTAACATAGCAATTTTTCTGGACACATGTAGAGGTACTCTGCCTAATTCACCATAAAGACAAATCAGGCTAGTTGATTGTCGTACACATAAAATGTTGCGGCAAAATTTTATATGGACCTTTTCAATGTCCTTTGCTTCGTGATCTCCCCAAATGTCTGCACTATAGTTAAGGACGGAACCTACTCGAATGTCAAATAATTTGCATTTATCAGAAGTCGGCAATTCGACTTGATTAAGGACAAAAAATAAATTATGAAGCGCAAAAGAAGAATGCTCAGCAAAAAAAAATAGACTTTTGAGTACGAAACCAGCCTCCATTTTTGTAAAAGTATAATCCAAGGTATTTAAATGACGTCACTATTTCAAGTTTTTCATTACACATATAAAATTCGTAGTTTGTGTTGTCTACCCTTCTCAAAGATCATAACTTTGGTTTTTGCGACATTTACACCGAGACCCCACATATTACAGTAAGTTTCAATATCGGATAACATAGCCTGTAGTGATTCTGGAGATGTAGCAAAGACTGCTTGGTCGTCGGCGTAGAGAATTAAGAATAATCTAATATCGGCTTCAGTGAAAATACCTTCTAAATTTGTATTTATGCTTTGGTTTATATCATTGATGAACATCATGAAGATCAGAGGTGAGTTCGGGTCCCCTTGTTTTAATCCGTATTTTGAGTCGATGAGGTCCGAGCGATTCCTATTGAGCCTAACATATGACTTTACTACTGTGTACATAGCTTTAAATGACCGAACAAATTTACTACTAATGTTTTCACTTGTCAGTTTATGCCATAACATGACTGTATCTATTTTATCGAAAGCCTTTTCAAAGTCTATGAATGCGCAATACAGTTTGCCATTTCTATTTAGTACCTTTTTGATAATTGAATGAAGAATAAAAATACAATCAACGGTTGATTTACCTTTTTGAAAACCGAACTGATTTTTGCTTAAAGTTTCATACTTTTCTGACCAGTTTGTAATTCTTGTAAGCAGGATTTGAGAATACACCTTTGACAGAATATTACTAAGTGTTATTCCCCTATAATTTTTGGCTAAATTTGGGTCACCACTTTTAAATATGGGAGCAATAATACCGTATCCCCAAGATTTTGGGTAATTACCAGAATTGAAAATAACGTTTACAATTTTGAGTAAACATGTTGAAATTAAATGAAATGACGATTTCAGTGCTTCTGAACAAATATTATCAGGGCCTGTAGACTGTAGAAGAGTTATTTTTTTGGTGATAAACAGCATTTTTTAACTCTTCTAACTTTATATCGGAGTCTAAATCTGCATCTAAAATGTCATTGTTATCATTGAAATTGTTGTCATGAATTTCTTCATTGTCGTTATCGTATAACCCTTTGAAGTGTTCATAGAGATCATCAAGTTTTAGATTTTCGCCAAAATTCTTTTTATTTTGTTTTAACTTTTTGATTGATTTCCAAAATTTTCGGGGCTGAGTCTTTGCCTTTTCGTTTAAGTTCTTACCTTCAGATACTTTATATTGCTTTTTTGCTTTAATTTTTGTTCTATTGTATAGATTTCGATATTTGACAAATTCGTTTTTATTTACATCACTGTGGTTTTTAAGGTACACATTTCTGGCTTTTGTGAATAATTTCTTTGTATTAAAGCATTCATCATTAAACCAAGGTGATTTCTTTTTAAACTCCTTTTGTACAGAACATTTTTTACTAGTACGACATTTACCGAAAACACGGTTTAAGTTCTCATGGAGAAATTCGGTTAATATCTGGACAAAGCGAGAAAGACAAATAACTACATTCACAATAAACATGATACAATATTGAGGTAATCAATTTCTTCTGCAACAATTGTCCCGCTCCGATTGTATTTCTTTTTAAATTTTGTTCAGAAAACATTACCAAGGTGTTGAACAGTTTGGACCTAGATGAGAAGCCGGGTTATTACAGGTAAAGCGGTCCATATCAAAACAGTATATCTATGTCGTTTTAAACAACCCAATTTAAAAACTGTTTCGTAATCATACAGTGGAGAAAAACATTATTCTTTCCCGTTTAAACGCAAACGAAACGCAAACGCATTGCAATAAAATATAGAAAATGACAACATTTTGACAATTCTGACAATTCACTTTAATATGAGTGGCAAACAGTTTGAAGTCTGATCAGAAGCCGGATTACCCGGCGTCTGGTTAGGCTTCAAACTGTTTATAAAGGAAATAGTAGTTTCAGCGTAAACGCGTTTATTGGGAAAGAATAACATTTTTTCACTGTACCGATGTCCCTAGTTCAAAATGCCTAAAAGTCGAATTTTCAGAGTGGAAAAAACAACAGACGACACACTTTTACCAGAACACAATTCGCTTCGCAAGTGTTTTGACATAGCATTCCTGTGTGCAACATGCCCATCTGTCTGCAGGCCCCTACCACGCTAATTGAATTCCGTCACTGTCAATTTCAATTTTCAATTTCTTTATTACACTCAGTTCATGATTTTATATGAAAACATGAGGAACATACAATATACATAGACACAACATGAGGAACAAAACAAAATGTCGGAATATCGTTTGCTTAGAAAATGTCGTATGCATTTGAGCCGTGTCATGGCAAAACCATCTCTATTACATTGCAACATTGTACAGACCAAGCACAGTAGTCATCTCAGAATCTGTATCTTAGTTTGGTATACACTGCTCAATACCGTATATAATATAGCTACATAAAATGCTTTAGATGCATGTGGGTGTCAAACAGTATATTTCAAGACCAGCAAGCAGGGTTTTGACGCGGCGGCTGGCCTTGATCTACACTGTATGCCATGCACTATTATAGGCTTTCTCATGGCACTGTTCATTTTTTATTCCGTAGATCATGTCACCTTGACATTTAATTCAAGAGCAGACGACGAATAATTTCCTTTATCATGACGTAAAGATTTTTTAACAATTGTCGCCTGCTAAATGCTGCGTCTGGTCAGTATCCAAACTGTTTGCAAATAACCACTGTATTCGGGATAAGGCAGTTAAGGACTTATACTTATACGAGTACGAACTCTAATGCTGACTGTTGATCCCTTTCATGATCAAATTATTTAGGAGATTTTTACCCCTTCACTGTTTCATTGTCGTCTGCTTCAATTTTGTTGTCTGCAATGTGGATTAGAAGTTAAAACATAAGGCAGTATGACTGACGAAATTTCAAAACGACTGTCAAACAGTTTGGATCTGATCAGGATCCAAACTGTTTTCACCCGTGCTTTAAAACGTCAATGAGAGCGAAAGGGTTAAAGTGTCATATTAATGGTATCACTTGAATTTTCCGAGTTCTAAAGGTAAAGCTAGTACTTTCATGAAGAGTATAGATTTCGGTTGGTACCAATTGTCAAGCGTAGTTTGCATGATATCTAACAATCGAATGGAAGTTTATTTATTTACTTTCACCTCTTCATTCTCCGGAATATCCCTAATTGCTTTGAGGCATTTTATAATGAGAATGCTCGATAGGTTATTAATTATTAATGCTACTCAGTGTGATAGAAATTAAGTTAAATTAAAAACGTCACACGTGTATTCTACGGTCTTTTACAGAAAAAGAATAGCATGCACAGTAGTACATATTCAAAACAGTATGTACGAGTATTCATATCGAAACTTTATATATAACGGCAATACGCTCATACACGAGTTTTCAGTTTTACTTCTATTCTTTCTTGAGCTTTTAGTTATACAGTCTGTCTGAAAGACTAGCATTGCTAGTTCATTTGAATAGTATTCCCCATGTGTTTGATTGTATTGAGTTTAATATTCTTATAATAAATGATCACATACCAATTATATTTCGCTAGTTACCCCTTCACTGCATTGCCCCGACTACAATTATTATTTACACATACAGTAAAACCTCTCTATTACGACCACTAAAGTATGTTAATTATTAGGGTGTTTACGATAGGTAACCGCTTAAAGCAAGGTGACAGTGAAACAGAAAGCTCCTTTAGGAGCTTTCTGTTTCACTGTCACCTTGCTTTAATATGTCACCTGTCTATTATATAATCAATAAGCCTTCGTTTTTGTGGTCGTAATAGCGAGGTTTTACTGTATCTTGAATCCTAATCAGATGCTGTGTAACGCTGCGTCTGGTCTGAATCAAAATTTGTCTGACACTTTTTCCTATATTTCTTAAGTCAAACTACCTAAAATTTAAATTCTAGAAATAAAAACAGAAGACAGTTTTTAAAATTGATGACGTCAGTGCGGCGAAGGGGTTAACTGACAGCTGCCAACTACGGCTACATTGCCGTTTGTCACGGGACACAAGTTGGCATGATTGACGAAGAGTATCTGGGTGTCTGATCAGGATCCAAACTGTTTGAGTTTCGTTTCGATGTGGAGTTGTTATTTTGAACAAAATAACTGCAATTAAATCAAATTGCAGACAGTAATGTTATTTAAAGAAGATGGTATTAAGGTAGTGAAAGGGAACGCTTAATGTAAACACTCTTAACCCTTTGCCTGCTGGTCGCGACTTTATTGATTTTGCAAACAGTTTAGATCAAGATCAGACGCCGCGTAACGCGGCGTCTGATCTGGATCCAAACTGTTTGACACTCTTCTTTAGATTTATTTACTTACGAAATGTATAAATCTTAATTTAACAAACTTTGCAGACGACAATTTCGAAGCAGACGACATCGCCGCAGGATAAGGGTTAAATCATTAGTGTGGGTACCGTAGACAATGATTGCGTTTGACAGTGTTTTTTAAAAATAATAAAAAGTAGTAGGTGGTTAATTCAATACAAACATCATTAAGTTTAACCATTCTCCTAATGATATCGCCTAGATCTACTTAAATGCAATGACGTCATCAATTTTAAACGGTTATCGTCTGCTTTTATTTCTCAAATTTAAATTTTAGGTACTTTGACTTACGAAATATTGAAGTGAGTGGCAAACAGTCAAGTTATATCCTGGTCAGACATCGCGTTACGCGGCATCTGATTAGAATCTAAACTATTTGCATTGAGGTATCTGATCAGAATCCAAGCATTTTGCAAATAACAATTGCACTCGGGGCAAGGCTAACACTTTACAGCATAGCTTGTTTAACCCTTTCCCCAATAGAAGCGCCTTTTAACGTGTTTTATTTATTCATCCGCTGAAGAAAATAGTTCCAATTTAATCAGTTATGAAGATATATGATAGGGAATATTTTCTATATTCTAGCACATGATAGCTTAAAGCAGGCTGAAAGTAAAGCAGAATGTGCCTTAAGGCACATTCTGCTTTACTTTCAACCTGCTTTAAGAAGTCACCTATCTTCAATACTAGAAATAGACTATCAGGTAAAGGGTTAAGAGATTTAATTGGTTATATTAACCCGTTTCACTGCCATTTTTCGTGAGATTTTACCCCTTCACCGTTTCATTGTCGTCGGCTTCAATTATGTTGTCTGCAATGTCGTTTCGAAGTTAAAAAATAAGGAAGTATGACTGCAGAAAGTTCAAAACGAGTGTCAAACAGTTTTGATCCTGATCAGACAGGATCAAGTGTCATTGAGAGCGAAAGGGTTAAGTAAAGCTGAATGCTCCTTTAGCAGTATTCTTATTTACTTTCAGCCTGCTTGAGGCCATTACCTCCCAGAATAAAAAACATGGATGATGATGGTAATTGTTTATGAATAATTATAAGAGAATTTTAGCTTAAGGGTTTTTGAATGTGCCCAAAAGGAGCTTCTCTTCATGAAAATACGCTCAGGTGGTCGGTCAGATATCGAACTCTCTATATTGCTACTTTTGAAATGTACAATAGTAATTATGATTAGAAAATTTTAAAGTGATAGAATTCCGTATTTTAGAAGACACGATGTATATACATTGAACATGTATAAGCCAGGGTGTTGTAATCACTGATTTGCTTTGTTGTTTAAGGTAGGTGACTGCTTAAAACAATATGAAAGAAAAAAAGAGTTTTTCTGCTTTACTTTCATCTTGATTTAAGTTATACCAATAAGGGGAATTTGTTTGTACCAGTATTTGTAAACAGTGGTAAATCAGCGAAACTGTATTAAAAGCAACGTCCAGTCATGTCTTCAAGCAGAAATGATAAAACACGCCGGTGCTACGTGGAATTTTGATATTGTTGAAAAAATACTCGGAGTTTATTCTTAACCCTAGTCATTGCTGAATGCAGGGTCAAAAGTTCATGTACCACGGCATTTCAGTGATTGAGATTAATTTATACAATGTTTACTTAACTTATATTCTACTGTACTCTTTATCCTTCGCCAAATGTATCGTCTACTATATACCGCAGCATTATACGTAAGGTCGCAAATTGCAAAATAGAAATATCATAATTGACGATTCTGTTTAATGTAAATACATGTAGGTTCAATTTTGAGGTGTTGGCATTCTACTGGATTCTACCAAATAAATCGTCGTATAGACAGTCAAGTCGTTCTTGTAAAAAATGGTTTTTATAAAGTTCAGTATTATTTTTATGAGAACGACTTGAATATATATTGCAGCTTAGACACGCCAATCACACATTTGCTCAGGTTGTTGAAAATAAGGCTTTTGATTTTTTTTTTAAATTGTTGGCTTCTTAGAATCAATAGCTATGTTGGGACCTCTGGGGCCCGTTTCGTAAAACTGCGTACGATAAATGTTGTCGTAATTCAGATTATAAAAGTCTTAATTATTATTTATTTCTTCATCTAATCCTGTCTTGTGACATCTTTTTGGAAAAGAGGATTCCAAAAAGATGTCAAAAGACAGGTTTAGATGGAGAAATCAGAAATTAAATGTATTTTAAAGTTAGACTTACGATCGTTTTTTTCGTACGAAGTTTTATTAAACGGACCCCTGGTCGTGGTCGTATCAAGCTAAGGTTATACAAGTCTTTTAAATCTATTTTTGCTACAGAACATTTTTGTAAAGTAATTCTTCCACCTCTACACCGATCGGCCTATTGTAAATTTAGATTGGGTGTTGCTCCAATTCGGATTGAAACGGGTCGTTATGAAGGCCTTAGCGAAGAGAGTAGAGTTTGCCCGTTTTGTCTTAACAGTAGCAAAGAAAATGAATTACATGTGATTTTGAACTGCAATATATATAATGATTTAAGAGAACAGTTGTTTGCAAAGGCATGCACTTATAATCCTACATTCTTAAGCTTAAATGATTATGATAGATACAGTTTTCTGTTTTCCAATACAAATATGATAAGAGACTGTGCCAAAACCTGCTTTCTTATTTTACAGAGACGTCAATTGTTAATATGTAAATAATCTTAGTAGTTATAATTTATATAAAGTCGTCTCATTCAGAGCTTTAATTTCTCGTAGTATATGTATTTTAGTACATCAAACAACTTTATCCTGATTTTGTTGATTACTCGTATTATTATTTATACTCTTAATGTTTGCATTTTAGTCTGAGTTTTAATTTATCTTAATATATGTATTTTACATTGTGTACATCAGAGTACTTTATCCAAATATTGTTGATTACTCTTAGTGATGATTATACTCTTAATGTTTGCACCTATTTTAATATGTGAAATCAGCATTGGAACTTTTCCATTATCTGATTTATCGGTGTCAAAATGTAATGTTTTATATGTGTGTATTTCATGGCATGAGATGCCATTTTTACCATCTCTTATAATTCCTTTGAGGAATGGTGTTGCGCTTTTTTAACCCTTTACCTCATAGCATGTTTCTAGTTTTGAAGACAGGTGACCACTTAAAGCAGGCTGAAAGTAAAGCAAAATGTGCCTTAAGGCACATTCTGCTTTACTTTCAGCCTGCTTTAAGCTAAAATCTGCAAGGCTAAATAAAATAATTGTTATAGTAATTGTTAATGAGGGTATAAACTGGAACTATTTTCTTGAGCGTAGGAATAGATTAAATACGCTAAAAGTCGCTTCTATGGGGGAAAGGGTTAAAGCTATTTTATATGTTTCTGTGTATATTGAATGTGCAATGGTGAGATGTAAATAAAGATTCTATCTATCTCGTTTACGAACATTGCGTAACGTCGCAAATTCGCAAAAAGTACATTGACCGTTTTGATTATTGTAAATTGGTCTTTATTTCTGGGTGGTGGTTTATCGGTCCAGTGGACAGAATCACAGGGGACAAGAACGTAGGGAGTTTGTATGTTGCCTAAAATTACACACAACTATAAAACCCAGTACATGTATATGAGTATTTATCATTGACATTTAGGTCACAAATAAGCACCCAAAAACACCCCCTATATTCTAGCCCCTTGTGGACAGAATGCTGAATTCGCGAAATGTTTTATTTATTACATGTACATGTGTTGCATGTAAATGAACATGCCACACTGATAGATGATTAACTTACTAACTTTGTATAGAACTGCTATCTGCAATACTGTTTCAAATTAAGAATTAACCTTTTACCCCATAGTAAATCTTTTATAGCGTTTAATTAATTCCTCCACTGAAGAAAATATTTTCCATTTTGTATAGTTATGAAAGTTCAACATTAAAAAATTTCCTATATCCTAGCAGATATTAGCTTAAAGCATGCTAGAAGTGAAGAAGAGTGTGCCTTTTTAACTTTCAACCTGCTTTAAGTGGTCACTTGTCTATAAAACTAGAAACAGGCTATAGGAGTGAAGGTTGAGACAATTTGAATGAAGAAATATTGACAGGTCTGCTTGTACAGAACAGAACAGAACAATCCTTTTATTTGTCACAGAAAACAAAACATATGTTTTGTAATTACATGTGAAGTATAACATGATCAAAACTTTTGGGTTAGTAGGACATTTGGTGGTCGAATACTGAATTAAGATGGTATAGATCAGTCATATTTCTGCGATGGAGAGGGAAGGTGGAAAAATATTATAATATTTAACTAAATGGTATGGACACAATAAATAGAAATAAATATCAAGTTATTTTTAGATGATACAATACATATTAACTATGCAGATCAGTTCACTTTATAATAAAGCGAACTGGCCCGCCTATAGTTAAGCTGCGTCTATTCTTTCTTTTGAAGATAGGCGGATGTATAGGCGTGATGAAAGGATTAACCATTCTCATGCTGTATTATTGTCTGCTTGAACCTGCTTTAATTGGTAACATGTCCTCAAACAAGAAACAGGCTATAGGGTAAAGGGTTAATTGGAAGATGGAATTGTCTATAAGAAGTTCCAGGGATCAAAGAGTTATGGTTGATGGCGTAATGTCTGGTGAATTGACAGTCAATTGTCTCATAGGCTGAACTCATTCACCCCTGGAACTTTTATTGAACAAGTCCATTTCCAATTAAGTCTAGTCCATTTTGTCTCTACTTATGTATAGAGGTATGATTAGTTTTTAACAATATATTACGAAATGATAAACAGTGTAGACCCTTGTCAGAGGACTACCTCTGATCAGAGTCTATACTGTTCGCATATCACAAGTGTACTATTTGTTAATGACGAGTGTAGTCAATGGTATGAATGCATGTTTTTACATAGTTCAAAACACACAGAATTGAGATTTTCAAACTGCGAACATCATAATGATCGATTAAAATACATGCAAAAACAACAGTATTCCAACATGTATGTGTCGGTTTGTTTTGAAAACATAAACAATTTCAGAACACGTTAATAGTTACTCGATGTCTCATCTGGGTCCAAAATGGTTGCAACAATTATAACAAGTTTGCCGGTATTGTGTTAAAGGTTAAAGAACTCTTTAACATGAAT
The DNA here is from genome assembly GCA_922989275.2 of Gari tellinella. Classification (NCBI taxonomy): domain Eukaryota; kingdom Metazoa; phylum Mollusca; class Bivalvia; order Cardiida; family Psammobiidae; genus Gari; species Gari tellinella. Next base: position 21,722,179 of record OV277859.1, read on the forward strand.
TACATCTAACGAATAGAGTAAGACTCAAGGGGTTTGTCCCCAATATTACGTTTGTTACATCTATTTTACAACTAAACATCGCTATCACGACCACCCAGAATAAGGTGGTTTGTTCCCGATGTTTTTAATGCAGGTGATTCTTTAAAACAAGATGATTTAATGCAGAAAGCTTCATACGTTTACCAGACTTAAAGCCGCGGCTTATATTCAATAATGCGCACTTTTGAGTGACGATGAAGGTGGCGATAGTCAAGTGAATAGTAGAGTCCCTCTATAATGACTTGTGAAATTGGGTTAATAGTTTCGGTGTTTAAGGCATGCACTAGTACCTGCAAAAAGCTGCTTAGAGCCAGATGGAGGTAAAGCAGAGAGCTCATTTATGAGCTCTCTGCTTTAATATTATCTTGCTTTAACCTGTCAAATGTCTTTTAAAACAATCAAGTAGTCTTCTTTTTGTTGACCGTGATGAAGGATGCTTACTGTATTTCATCATCTAATAGACTATTTGTAACTTGTCTGCAATTGTAAAGGGAACCTAACCAGGTGAAATAGCACTCATTATGAGGAATGGATTCAGACTATTTGACATTTAGACTGAAGTAACGCATCATCTGATATAGTATTCAAACTGTTTTGCAAAAATGCAGGGTATTGTGACTGACAATAGAGTTTTGTATGGAAACATTGCATGAGCGTTTTATTTCATTTAAATGAGAAAAAAATAACATTTAGTGTGGCATGCGCTTGTTACACCATTGTCGCTAAGTGCGTCTCCTCTTACATTGGAGCCGTGCCATTACAAAACCTGTATTATCACATTGCAAACCGTGTAGATTAAGGCAAGCCTCTGCTTCAAAGACGCCGCGGTTGTCCTTGGTCTACACTCATCCACAAGCATTTAAAGCATTTGATGCAGCTATATTTAATACAGTATTTGACAGTGTTTACAATGTTGCAATGCAATAAGGCAGGTTTTGTCATGGTATGGCTCATCTATATTTTTACATTACTCGCCAATTACTCTTCTTCTTTTATCGAACATTTACATCCATCCTGCTCTTATTGATTTTCATTTACGTTTTTGTTATTTGCAGTCACGCTCTCTTTAAATACCATTCAAGCACAAATTGACTTTTCATCGATTTGAAACCTCCCCGGTTATTTAATGCTAAATACATTCTCCCTATTTTGTCATTACTTTTAAGGTGATTTATTACTAAATCCAGGGGCAAGCGATACTATGCCTTAACAATGAGACCACTCATCCTTTATGTTTGCTATCAAAATACATGTTACTTGTCCACCCTGTTTTGGTGTTTGTTTTGGTTATTTTTTTCAAATGGGCAATAAAATGTTTATTTCGTTAAGTTCCTATTTCACTACTTTGTTGATTCTAAACAGTGGGCTTAGCCGTGTATAATATTTTGTTTCGTAAATTTGTTGTATTTTGCAAAACTTTAAATTCAGGAAACAAGTTATGTTTATATCAAAGTAGTTCAGATCTAGCTGTCAGGCTGTTAAATTCTCAAAGCCACTGTCGTCATAATTATTAAGCTTTTGACGCCAAGCAGTATCGTCTGATTTAACTCTTCACTGCCATAATATCGTCTGCTTTAATGCTATGGTCTGAAATATTGTTTCAATGTATATATGTTACAGTCAATCTGTGTAATCAGTCATTCCACGAAATGACTAAAAAGTTCAGTCATTACGTGAAAAGACTGTTTCACTTAGTCATTTCATGAAATGCCAAAAAATTTCAGTCATTTCGTGAAACGACTAAAATTGACAGGCCACTTGTACACAAAATGGCTAGAAACCTTTAACAGGGTTCAGGCAATGTGTGATAAGACTTTTATTTAATTAATTCAACAGCAGTTGTTCATTCATGTCTTTCAATTTGCATACTATTGTTTAAAACTTAATATCTAACAATTATTCCCGAAACATTGCACATATGATTTAAAGATTTAAGATACTTTATTTGTATTAAATGTAATGTACATGTATTGTTTCAATAGTGTAGTTTGTACATATTAGCATACAACAATCATAACGATTGAATAAATAAAGTTAAAGTCAATTTAGTCATTTTGTGACTGATTACACAGATTGACTGTAACATATATTTGATTTAATATGATTAGGTAAATGTCCAAATATTCGCCAACAGTTTGTACCCTGATCTGACGACGTGTTACGTGGCATCTGACATGAGTCCAGACTGCTGTCAAAGTCGACTGTCTTCGCATGGTTCATTGCGGTGAAAAGGTTAACCCCCTTCACTGCCGTGACGTCATCAATTTTAAACAATAGTCGTCTGCTTTTATTTCTCAACTTTAATTTTTAGGTATTTTGATTAAATCAATATTGAAATGAGTGTCAAACAGTTTGGATCCTGATCAAACGCCGCGTAACGCGGCGTCTGATCAGGGTCCAAACTGTTTGCAAATAACTAGCGTACTCGGGGTAAGACAGTGAAGGGGTAAAAGAAGCATTATCACTCCTCTTTTACTACAACTGGAAACACGTGCTGCTCGATTAACAATGTTTATCATATAATGATAAAAAATATGACAATTGCTGTAATAAGGGGGGGGTTAAATTTGAATGAGATGAAATGCTGAGTATTTAGAATTTAGGATCTAAGCTACTGTAATCGACGACAACATTTTTTCAGACGAAAAGGTTAACTTGAAAACAGACGACAATGGCAATGACTGCTCTGCAAGCAATACATAAAAACTCAAAGTGCGTGTATAGTGAACATTGTATTATGCGACTGTTCATTTAAGTAGTTTAAACCCCATTACCCCATAGCATGTTTCTAGTTTTGAAAACAGGTGACTACTTAAAGCAGGTTGAAAGTAAAGCAGAATGCACCTTATGGTGCATTCTGCATTACTTTCAGCCTGCTTTAAGCTATCATCTGTTAGAATATAGAAAACATTTCTTTTGCAACATGTTCCTGACTGTATAAATTGGAACTTTTTCCTTCAGTGGAGGAATAAATTAAAGTCGTAAAAAGACGTATTTATGGGGTAATATCTATTAAGAAAACTGCATGATTGATGCATGATGAAATAATGCAGAATGGCTAAATGCTCCTATAGGAATTTTCTACATTATTTCTACCATGCATTAAGCAACCACCTGTAATAAAGAATACATGTGGGCCTTCAGTTAAATGGACCTTTAATACAATATACGTAGTGAATGTACACAGTCTTATCACTGAGATGTATCAATATATTTAATTCATCCATCTTCCATTCATAGTTCTTGATTTATTTCGAAGCTTGGAAGAATCCTATTTAACCAATTGCGTTTGTCATAGCAACGGGAACTCAGGTCCTATAAAATTGCAACGCACATCAATCTTCTATATGGTCCTATATCATGGTCATGTTGTCCAAACGCTACCATGGAATACTTGTCAAATTATCACATGATCTAGATGCTGAACAAGAGAAACAAATAACATAAAGATGAAGTCGTACGTATGGTACCCACTGAGGAAAGACGTTTGGTGACTGACTTATAAGCGTTGCAGTCAAACTTTTATTCCTCAACCACTCTTTGAAAAGCCTAAATGAAGTACGGAGCGCTCTTAATATTTGATAGCTTTACCTTTCACCTTATAGTCTGTTTCTAGTTTTAAAGACAAGACCCCATTTAAAGCAGGTTTAAAGTATAGCAGAATGCGCCTTAAGGCGCATTCTGCTTTACTTTTAACTCGCTTTAAGCTGCCAGCTTCTAGAATATAGAAAATATTTCTTACCGGTTGCTGTAAAGAGGTTGAAAACCGAATGGTGTATTTGCAAAAAACGAAAATAGTCAAATAAAAGCTAATTTGTGGCATTCTATCGTGCATTTTGTAGAAAGATCTCGATCTAAAAATATCCACAAGATAAGGGAATCGTAGTCTTTTAGATATTTTCCATCGCTCATTCTACTCCGCCCTGGTCTTCATTTTAAACTTCGCTGCATGCACTTAAAACAGGATAAAATAGCCCGTGGTCGGTGGGCTAAAGCGTTGCCTTATATTTTAGGGCATAACTTGTTTTGCCTTCTCCCAACCGGTTTTGAATCCCCACCAAGCTCGTTATTCATTTTCTTTTAAATGTATTTTTAAGTATAAATCATTTTCCCTAAACTAATATTTACGGGTTTAAATAGGCGCCAGGAACCCAATCACAAAAAGAAAGTTGTAGGGCCTATTTTTGTGTTCAGTCCCGTTATATAACCTGACACTATCTAGAACCAGTCCTAGAGCATGGTCCTAATGAATGCCAGCGTCAAGCTAGAAAGCTATACATGTACAGTGGATAATCTGTTATTCTTTCCCGTTTAAACGCAAACGTACGCAAACGCAAAGCACTAAAACGTAGAAAAGAACAACTTTTGGACAATTCTGATATTTCATGTTTATCTTGGTGGCAAACAGTTTGGAGCCTGATCAGGCGCCGGGTTACCCGGCGTCTGATCTGGCTCCAAACTGTTTGCACTGCAAATAATAGTTTTAGCGTAAACGCGTTTATTGGGAAAGAATAACACATTCTCCACTGTAGTACAAAGAGTTTACAAGTTTGTGTATGCACAAAGTGTTATTACATGTACTTCATTTGTTTCGACCGGTGCTCGAACCAGTGACCTCATGACCTCTCGCTTCATAGAATTGACTCTACCGTCTGAGTTAGTGACGCGATTTAGAGGTTTCGGACATTACTACAGTGCTCCCTCTCTACAACAACCATAGCAACGCCCAATGGGAAACAATGAGTGCGTATGTTGTTCGGAAGGAGTTGTTTTAGGGAGGGAAAATAAAGATTTGTCTCACGTCTGCAAACAGTTTGAATCCGAATCGGAGGCCTCGTTACGCGGCATCTGATCTGGATTCAAGTTGTTTGGCACTCGTCATTATATTTCTTCTGTCAAAATGTCCACTAATATTTAACTTATAAAAACAGCAGACTATATTTTGAAGCAGACGATATCGCAGCGTTAGACATAAGTGTCGTGTTTGGGGAACAGCGGCAATGGTCGTTGTAAGGAAGGGTCGTTGTTCGGAGGGACGTATGTGGTGAGGTTACTGTATTGTATAAAAATGTATAAATTTGTGAAAGATTTAACGTGTGCCTAACCACGAATGCGCATTCCATGGCACAGGTGACAGATTAATCCATTACAAGATAGATACGCCGTTTTACACCTTTGATTTATTCATCCACTATAGACTAAAATAGTTCAACTTTAACTCATTATCCCCTGAAACTTCCAATGGACATTTCCAGTTTACAATAAAGGCTGGTCCATTTAAGACTATTTAGGGTTGTGTTTTTTTTATAATATATTACAAAATGACAAACAGTGAAGTCCTTGATTAGAGGGCTCCTGCAGGAGCCCTCTAATCAGGGACTTCACTGTTTGCATTATGCAAGTGTACTCTTCACATGTACACTTTTGGTAGATGACGCATATATGCGTCACTAGGGCTCAATGAGTTAAACAGTCATGAATATGCACTATAAGAAATATTCCCTATATCCTAGCAGATGGTATTTTTAAAAAAGGCTGAAAATAAAGCAGAATACCTATTGTCCTTCTCTTAATGACCCTTGGATATGAGTTTGACTGATACACGTTTTGATATTTTAATAGAAGAATATCATTGTTGCATTTTACTAGATTAGTAATATTTACACATGTACATGCTATTAAAACCTTACACATATCAACTAAAATAACTCGCCAATACAAATATTTACAGTATAACCCTAAAAGACCAAAACACGTGCCTTTTTAGAAAGAACAAAAGTTCGGCTTAAAATATTAATCGAGTTATAGATATTTAATAGCCATGAAAGAACGAGGAACTAGCAGTAATTAAGACAAGTGGTGGCTAAATACAGGGTACCAGGAATACTGAATGTTCCTTAACTCTTTGAACCCTAGTCACGCATATAAGCGTCCTTTGCAAGCAGTGTACCTTTGAGTGAGGAGTACACTTGTCCTATGCAAACAGTGAAGACCCTGATCAGAGGGCTCCTTAAGGAGCCCTCTGATCAGGGTCTACACTGTTTGTCACTTTGACTTTTATTGTAAAATTCAACCCTGAAAAGTGAAAAATGGACTTGACTAAATTGAAAACTAGAATTGTCCATTTGAGGTTTCAGGGAGGAAAAGGTTAAGGAGCTTTTTTCGTACAGTTGGGAAGCCGTTATCCTTTCCCGTTTCAACGAAATGCAACGCAATTAGCTGTGGAAAATAACAAGTTTTTAACCCGTTACCCCGTAAATATGCCTTTTTACGTCTTCACTTTATTCCCCCAATGAATTGTTTTTATACAATCATGAATATACATCATCAAAAACATGTTCCTTATTATAGCAGATGGCAGCTTAAAACTGGCTGAAAGTAAAGCACATTCTGTTTTACTTTCAACCTGCTTTAAGTGGTCACTTATCTTCAATGCTAGAAACAGGCTACGGGGTAATGGGTTACACAAAACCCAAAAACGGTGATTATGTATTTTAATATTTTACTTTTAGAATTGCTGCATACAAAAAAAATCCAGACGCCGATTACATAGGGTAGTTAAGGTCAATATTACAAGGTTACATATAAACACTAATTAATATAAAGTGTATATGTTAAAGGGATATCGTGTAATCAGCGATTACGCGTAATCCCTGATTTTTTAGGGATTATGCGTAATCACTGGGCGTTTTAGGGAATTAGCTAAATGTCCCTTTTTTCATCAAATAAATAAAACAACACTGACTGGTCCTTTTGCTCTGAGATTACTGGTCTTAACCCTTTCCCCCATAGAAACGCCTTTTAGCGGATATGATTTATTCATCCGCTGAAGAAAAATAGTTCCAATTAAATCAGTCATGAATACATAGTATAGGGAATATATTCTATATTCTAGCATATGGAAGATTAAAGCAGGTTGAAAGTAAAGCAGAATGCGCCTTAATGCGCATTCTGCTTACCTCTCAAACTGCTTTTAGTGGTCACCAATCTTCAATACTAGAAAGAGACTATCAGGTAAAGGGTTAATACTGAATAGCAGACCGGTCTTAATATCGGACCCTGCGACCATTGAAATATGAAGGAAAATATTTGTTTCTTTCAAAAAAGTGGTCTTAATTTCGAATCGGTCTAAATTTCGGACTGATCTTTAAGCGGGACTGTACTGAAGATTTGTATTATCATGGCATTTTCCTTTGGTTTAAAACATCATGCTTTCTTAAAATATCATTGTCTAATGAAAGTTCATAAAAAGTGTCTCGCACAAGTGAATAAAAATAAGAGAACAGTGTGCATATAAGCCAGGACAATGGAAAAAACCAAGACATCTGTCCTGTTAATAAGTTTTTTTCATAGTGGTCTCGCTCCCTAAAATATAATATCGCTCAAGGGTTTAGAAGAGACGAATGTCCCGGTATCTTTTAATAGTGTGCTCCTGTTCATAGTTGACATATACTATTATCATTGTTATCATCATTACTATAATTATTATTATTATTATTATTATCATCATCATTATTACATGTACAGGTGTTTTTACAAGTATCGATGTTAGTTCACTGTCGTAGTTTTTGTTGTTATTGTAGTTATTGTATAATTATTTTCATTCTTGCCATCATTGTATTGGTGTTGTTATTGTTTATCCTGAGTTTAGTATACTTTACGATTATTCGATATTACTTTACTTTGAGAAAAGTTCTATTTTCCTTTTAATTAAAACGGAAGAATATTATATTTCTATACTTACGAAGTAAAAGGAAATCCATATGAATCTGTCCATTGTGTTATGTTATTGATGGTACGAGGTCACTGTTAACGGTTTACATCATTGTTTGATTCAAATCGCATCACTAGAGTTTATAGATATAGTAATCCCTTGTGCGAGGTATGTCTGACGAATGTCGATTGTCCCGACAGTCCGAGTCCGCTCGTCACTGCTCGATAAATAACGCTGGACAAAGCATTCTCCAATTGCCAGCATTGATTCCTGTACGTATCACGTGACCAAATTATGATTGACGTTAAACTTTAACATGCTAGGCGGTTTTCGTCTGCAAACAATGTGTCGTCTGCAACTGGCATGGTTTAACCCTTTCCCTTATAGAAGCGAATTTTAGCGCATTCATTTTATTCATCCGCTGAAGAAAATAGTTCCAAATTATACCGTAATGAATATGTGTCATATTTAATACTTTCCTTATTCTAGCAGTTAATAGCTTAAAGCAGGCTGAAAGTAAAGCAGAATGCGCCTTAGGGCGCATTCTGCTTTACTTTCAACCTGCTTTAAGTAGTCACATATCTTCAATACTAGAAATAATGCTATCAGGTAAAGGGTTATTTATCTGCTGTACATATCTCTAAGAAAATATAATTACGGTGTCAAACAGATTTGATCCTAATGAGACGCCGAGTATCTCAGCGTCTCATCTGTAGCAAAACTATTCACAGCAATTATACCACATTCTACGATAGCTTGATGAAAGTTATAGATAGATTATTATCTAGGTCATCTTATATATATTTTAATTGCTAAAACATAAATATGAGCTTTAAATATTTAACTCTTTCACTGACAAATTATCGTCCGCTGAAAAATATTGCCGTCAACATACATTTTTTAAAAATGAAGTTGACCGTAGAAATATCATTTCGCTTGTCTAAAGGTTAAAAGTCAAAAGTTTAAGATACATTTATTTCCTGATCTCTCTTTCTAATCCTCTCTTGTGACTTCTCTTTGGAATTGTCTTTTAAGACGATTCCAAAGGGATGTCACAAGACAGGATTAGATGGAATACATAATAATTGAGACTTTAATAATCTGACTTACGACAACTTTTGTCGTAACACGTTTTATGAAACGGGCCCCTGATGAAAGGGTTAATCTGGATATAACAATAACTAGAGTTAAGTGGTTCAGCAGATTTTAACATATTAGGTCTCGTATAATAGAACATGCAGTTCTTAATAAATCTCTATCCAACAGTTTTAAAGCATAATAATTTGATAATAAAGTGATATCAATCTTCAATATCACAATTCTGTAAAAGATACAGTATCTGTCCGATAGGTAGTAATTTATTGTTGCCATTACAACCTGCTAGTATATAAATTAAGAATGGGGATATACTGTAATCTAATTTAACAAACTTAATTCCGCACAGCATATGGTAAGTTATCTAAATATGATTCATATCTAAAAGCCTTATAACATTTTGTATAATTTCAAAGCTTAACATTTAGTAGAAATTATCGATAAAATAATGTTTAAAAATCTTTGCCGCAATCTAGAGGCTAAATTCGAGTAACTAGCATGCACCTTTACACTTAATTTTTATAAAACGAATTAATTGTATATACATGTTATGATGATATTCAATACTTTACCGTTAACACCCGTCCCATAAAACGTGAACTCGGCCGGGAATAAGGCATGGAAAGGGTTCACCACAGTCCATGTCGATAAATTATCGGTATCGGGAGTCTTTGAAGAATCAGCAGATTCACATAAATATATGTTACTGTCATTTGTTGACAATCAAAATTAATTTCTATTCAGAACTGACATAAATATGTTCGATAAACAGCTGATCAAAGGATTTCATCTAATTCATTCTATTTACGAATAAGAAATTCATTTACTTCAAACAGTTTTGATTTATTCATAACTCAAAAGACCACAAAATATTGATTGGGTTACAAATTACATATACATGTACATTCATTTGATCTCCAAGTGATCATTTCTACAAAAAATTGACAGTTTGTACCGACGACTTCTTCATCAGCAGACGACATTTTTCTGCAGACGACTTTTCCCAATACAATAATTGATAACATGAGCCGTTATTTGTCATCAATGAGAGAAAGGATTTAACACTTTCTATACTAATATTTTCATATGGGCTTGATATGTTCCACTTTTGAAAACTGACCAGTTTATGTTGAATTTAGAGCTGTTTTAACCGATTTTACGCGGGATACACTTTTAGGTATACCTCTTGGCAAACAGTTATGATCTCAGATCAGGCCCCACATTGTGGGGCCTGATCTGAGATCAAAACTGTTTGCAGCAAAGTCAATATTCTATCAGAAACTGCTAAAATATTTTTGCAAATATTTGAGTTATACTGGCTGCAGACGACATTTTAAAATGGCCGCCAAATATTACCCAGCATACAATGGGTTAAGAAGGTATAGTAAAACAAACACCGTAATAAGCAATCTGACCAGGGTCTACACTGCTTGCAAACCGCATATTAGTTGGTTTTCAGCATAGAAAGGGTTTTAATGATTTTGTTTGTTCAAAACCTGGTGGTTCCATTGTGTACCAAAGCCGTTCAAACAGAAACCGGTCACTTTGGAGGTTACCTTCTATACTGCTATAACTCCACTTGACTGATATATCTGCCAACAGTTTGGATCCAGATCAGACGCCGAGTAACTCGACATTTGATCTGGATTGAAACTTGTTGATACTCTTATTAAGTTTTTTTATTAAGTTTTTAGCCTAAAGCTTAATTTGAAAAAATTGGAGACGATATTTTTTAAAGAAGCCGATATTATGGCTGACTAAGGTTTAAGCGGAAACTAGTTTTGCTTACATTCGGCAGCAAATACGTGTAGAATAAACAGTGGTTTACATAACACTTTTGATATCATTGTTGGTAAATTAGCAGCTAAAATTAAGTTAAATGTTTGTTCAGCTAGAGTACATATTGTATAGAAGAGAAAATGTACCCAGTATGAATAAGCAATCCTACTTCCCAGTACACTGTGATTTCAGATTTAGAATGAACTTTAATTAGTCAGGTTTACCGCTATGTACAGTCAAACTTGTGCTGAGACACATTAAATAACATAGAAATCTAGAGACATTTTAAAACATATTACTGCTTAGTACAGTGAAGAAAACGTTATTCTTTCCCAATAAACGCGTTTACGCTAAACCTATTATTTCCAGTGCAAACAGTTTGGAGCCAGATCAGACGCCGGGTAACCCGGCGTCTGATCAGGCTCCAAATAGTTTGCCACTCAATTAAAAATAAAAAGTCAAAAATGTCAAAAGGTTATCCTTTTCTACATTTTAGGGTTTTGCGTTTGCGTTTCGTTTGCATTTAAACGGGAAAGAAGAACAGATTCTCCACTGTACAACATTAATGCAGAAAGCTTCCAATGAGGTATTCTGCATTAATTTTTTCATTCACTAAGTTGCCATTTATCTTAAAGAATAAGAATGTAAATTGTTTGGCTGGTTGATGTATACAGGTTCGACTGTTGTTATATTTACTGAAAATTGAATTGGGTAGCAAATCGTGTCGAGTTTGAACTTTTTTCTTGAGGTGATCGTAATGAGTTTGCAAACAGTTTACAGGAGTAATTTGGCATGGTTTGGGAAATGCCAGTACTTGAAAGTCCGGCGGTTTCAACTCAAAGACAGCGTTGTGAACGGTGTACATGTATTTAAGATCAACGACTTCTTTTAGCAAGGCAGTGTGCAGGTAAACAACCCCCTCCTCCCACCCAGAGCTTTCTGTTTTAACTCATTACTCGTTCATTCGTATTCTGCCATTAACAAAATTAACGAACTTCCGCCAGATTTGTCGCCAAAAGCGCAACGTTTTGTAACCATATAGTATATCGTTTTATGTTACACCATTTTCCAGTAGCAGACATATTATGTTGTAACAAATGATCCAAAAGGAATAGTGAGTCACATAAAGCTAGAAAAATATTTACCATCGTCAGTGTCTGTACAGTGGAGAAAACGTTATTCTTTCCCAAAAAACGCGTTTACGTTTTTAAACTATTATTTCCATTGCAAACAGTTTGAAGCCAGATCAGACGCTGGGTAACCCGATCAGGCTCCAAACTGTTTGCCACTCAGACAAAAATAAGAATAAGAAATGTCCAAAAACTGTAATTTCCTACATTTTATCGTTTTGCGTTTGCGTTTCGTTTGCGTTTATACGGGAAAGAATAATGTTTTCTCCACTGTACGTGATTTAGACATCACAAAATGAGTAGAACAAGACCGGACAATTTCCAGCATCGGTCCTCATTTTTGTCAATTGAAAAATTGAATTGTATTGTAGGGACTTTACCTTTTTCTTATTGTATACTGATCAATATGTACTTCCACAACGATGTTGGTTTTTGTTCTTAATTTTGTTTTGATTTTTTCCTCTCGTGGTGCAACTTATTTATATTGACATACAGTAAAACCTGTATTAACCCGTTCCATGTCATGACTTCATCTGATTTAATCAACTGCCGTCTACTTTTATTTCTCAACTTAAAAAATAGGTAAAATAACTAGAGGAATGGCGTAATGAGTGTCAAACGTTTGAATCCTGATCAGATGCCGCATTACATGGCGTCTGACCGTGATTCACACTGTTTGCAAATAACCATGGTACACGAAATAAGGCAGTGATACGTTAATATACATGTTTACGCAAAATCTCTTATATTAAGCGACCGTTTCATCCAATAAAATTAATGTGGAATCCCTACTACTATGCACCATCGATTGCTTAACCCATTACCCCATAAATATTCCTTTTGACGCCTCTAATTTATTCCAACACTGAAGCAAATAATTCAAATTTATATAGTCATGAGCATGAATCATAATAAATATTTTCTATATTGTAGTAGATGGCCCGATAGCCTGCCTAACGAATCGATAATTGATCTCGTGGACCAAGGGAGATAATGGTTTACGTCTGATATACTAAAGTGAGCAAGAACGACAATCCTGTAAATATGGCCTGCATTCTTGGACATGTAACTTTAAGCAGGCTGAAAGTAAAGCAGAATGCGCATTAAGGCGCATTCTGCTTAATTTTCAGCCTGCTTTAAGCGGTCACATATCTTCAAAACTAGAAACGGGATATATGGTAATGGGTTAACACAGAATTAGAATAATGAAAAAAATCCTTTTTGTGGTAATCAGTCTGCATTTCGTTATCCTGCATTGAGCACACTCGCCAAACTGATTGCAGTATTGTTTCAATGACTGGAACCCTCGTCAGGCTTAATGTTACTATGCCAGATTAAAAAAAAAACACTTTAGAAAAACCAAGAACCTCGATTTCTGATCAGGATCCCATCTGTTTGACAACTGTAATTAATTGTATATACAATGTGTTTTGACATTTTTTCTCAATTGATTGATTGATTGGGTTGGGTTTTACGGCAGCGCGACACATATTTATGGTCATATGTGTCGATGTCTTTATTGAAAAGGACAGAAAATACAGACATTTATTTTGAGAAAGGCAGACATTTATTATTTTTCTCTCAATATTATTATTATTATACCCGATTTATATAGCGCTCTTTTCACACAGGAGTTGTGCGTTCAAAGGCGCTTCACATGAAATTATATAAATGCGGAATAATATGCGGACTACACATTTGAAACAGGTGTTTTGTAATAGATTCATTAGAGTGGTGTACGTACACCCTCTCGGATGTTGGTTATGCCTACTTTGGAAACCTTGACAAGTTGTAAACTTTGGTCATTGGGGTCCATCTATATTGCCACTAAATAAAATGACATACATGGTGTTAAATAGGTGACACTCTAAACACAGAATTATACACTGGTTTTGTATAATTCCGTGCTCTAAACAAAACAGGACAGCATTTCGCGACAAGGAAAGCTTTTACAAAATTTAAAACGTAAAAACGAAACAAAATTAAGGGTGTATCAATGTCATGAATTTAAGAAATTTTCAAAGTATATGAAAACACTTTATGATGGTTTTGTATTGAAGAGCTATTTAAGATGAATAAAAAAAATAGAAAAAGTGTACATTTTGGTGAACAACAGTTGGCTCCATGGCCATGTAAAATTTACCCCACCCACTTTCTCTTATTTTGTCCTTTTCAAACAGCCCGCTTCAATAAAATCCATTTTAAATGAAAACAAATATGATAATTTGGTTTTGTGTTATTTATTTCCTATCTATGGTAGTATTTCTTCATACAAAAACTAATTTAAGAGAAAACAGGCACCAAATGTGAAATATATAAAGCTCTAAATATCATCGATATGGTACTTTTTTGTAAATTTTGTATGGGGAGATAACTCTTTTTACTTAAATAACTCAAAATTTTCAACACTGACCTTTCAATTTCTTTTCATATTTTGAACTGCCTTAGCATTGGCTTTCATTTGGTAGAATATAAGAAAATATTTAATACTAGAACTATTTCATTTTCAAACTTTTTTTTTCATAAAATAAAAAATCTAATAAAATCATGCCCTAAAAAGGCATATTTTTTATATTCAAGGATCCATATTGTTCAAACCTAGTGCCTACTTAAATTAAAACTCTTTGTCTAAATTTGGTTTCTATATGTGAAAATACCACCATAGACATGAAATAAATAATGAAAACCCAAATTACCATGTTTGTTTTGTTTTGAAATAGATTTTACTGAAGCTTGAACTCTGAATGGGTAAAATTGAGAGAAAAAGTCCAAATTTGACACACCTTTTTCAAATCGCTGTAGCTCAAAAAAAAGGACACCACCATATTTTTTTTTTTACATTTTTCCATTCATCATAAATAGCTCTTCCAAAAAAACAATGATAGAAAAAAAGTTTGGTACTTTGAAAATATCGCTTATGGCATGGAGAAAGGACATGCTTATGGGTTGGATACACCCTTAAATATTTACATTACTTGTTCAAGAAAAAGAAGGCAGAACCGGGGGCAGTGTATCATAGTGTCACTGTCAATCCACAACAAATATGAACAATTTCACAATACAATGACATATACGGTACTACTCTTCAAAAATGCCAAACTTTCGTAGAGTGGCGAAAGTCCCATGACTGTATTTTTAACGCCGCATATACCCCGCGTCCCTTGTTTTATGAAACCCAATATTGGCCTGTTTCTCGGCTATCGTTTGACGTACGACATAGGGTACCAGTCGTAGGAAAAACTGAAAGTTACATAAATGAAAATACACTGAGAGCCTTCACGATGTCCACAAAAACAGATATTATCAACATTATAGAGAGTTTCATGAGACAAGAAGTACCGGGAGATGAATGCTTTTGTATGGTGCTGTCGCTTGTAGGGTATGAAGCGACAGAGAAGAATTTTATGCGGTTTATCGACCATGTTAAACCACGTAATTCGTCCTTGTATAACCAACTAGTAAACATTTACCGTGGCTACTTCGACACGTCAGTCGTTCAGAGTAATCTTCCTGACAGGTTGGATTGTGCTGTAGAAAATGGATTTTACTCAAATGAGGGTGATCTGGGATACGATCTTGATCTCGAGCTTGCTCTTAAACTGTCAGCTGAAGACCAGAATCTGCCACCTTCACAGAATGCCTGGTCATATTCAAGTGCTCTGTCAGCTAATTTAGGATCTCAGGCTAAAATAGAAAAAGAAAAGCAAAGTTCAGTACCAGAGATAAAGAATACAATTCACGTTGCTGAGAAGAAAGATGTATGTAGCAGTGTGATTGATAGTCATCAGAATGGTATTCAACTGCCAGGACCATCAGGTAGAAAGAAGAAGAAGAAAGGAAGGAAAAGGGATTGCGTTGAAAGGCCATTATCAAATCCACCCATCATTTGTTGGTTCAGAAGAGATCTAAGAATATATGACAACCCAGCACTGGTAGCAGCATGTCAGACTGGCGCTCCGGTGATTCCCTTGTACTTGTGGTCGAATGCTGAGGAAAATGTAGAGAAAGCCTTGGCCACTGGGGGAGCCACCAAATACTGGCTGTACATGGCTCTGCCAAGTCTAAATACAGACATGATCGAAAAGTTTAATAATCCTATTATATTCAGGAAGTCAAATAGTTATTTATCAGATCTGAGTGAAATTGTGCAAGTGACTGGTGCCCGGACACTTATGATAAATGATGTGTATGAACCTAATCTGAAAATAAGAGATGACAAAATATGTAAAGTGCTCAAGTCCAAAGGTGTCAAATGTGAAAGGTTTCATTCATACTTGCTTCATGAACCTGGCTCAATTAGAACAGAATCACTATGTATGAGGGGTATAGGATCAGTTACACACTTCATGGAATGCTGCAGACAGTCTGCACCTGAACCCATTGGCTTGCCCCTAGATCCACCAGACAGTCTACCAGCAGGCAGTGTAAGACCGCAGTCCATGCCATTTGAAGAATTGGGGCTAGGAAAACTGCCACAGAGGAATGATGGAACTATTGTAAGAGGTTTTCCTTGATCATTAGATGTGTATTTCTTATACTGTATAAATACAGTGCTCCCTCCCTACAACAACACCCAATGGGAGACAAAGATTATGTGTGTTGTTCTGAGGGAGCCGTTGTGGGAGGGCGGGGGGAATAACTTGCTTACATTTGCAAACTGTTGAAACAGCTTGAATTCAGTTCAGACAACTGGTAATTCGACGTCTGATTTTGAATGTTTAAAAGCTGTCACTCATCATGATGGTTATTCCTATCAAAATGTCCAGAAAAACAGCAGACATCAATTTTGCAGCAGTGAGGGAAAGGGTTAAATGTTATTGAACTTATTGTCTAGTTTAGGGAACAGCAGTAAGAGTTGTTGTAAGGAGGGAATAGTTGTTCAGAGAGTTGTTGTAGGGAGGGAGCACTGACTGTACTTATACCTATGTCACAGCTCAATTCAGTTATATATAGTACTCATTAGAAACCAAGATGCTTCTGATGAGTAGTCACAACATAGTATTTTTGTAGTAATATGCAAGAAAAACTGTCAGGAATTGTCTAGAAACTAATTCTTATCTGGAGTCTTGGCATTATTGTTTGCATAAAGTGATATTATTTTATATTATCATGAAACCTGTACAGCTCTTTTCATTGAATGTAGGTTCATAGTTAAAGTTCAACAATAAATTTCTGATATTGAATTGAAAAAAGATTGTCGAAGTTGCATTACTAACTCCTGTTAATTTGCTTTAATTGCCATAGAATCACGTTTACTCATGAATCTTTGGATGAACCAGTAAGCCTGTATATCTATGATATTTGTTTAAATTATATGTTCATTATCATATTTGCAGATTGACTGGGCAAAGGTCATCCGTACAAGTTGGGACTTCTCTGAGAATGGAGCATGGGAAGCTCTACAGTTGTTCCTTGGGGATGGTGAGTTATATGGCATTTACATAAATATGCTGCAACAAACTCTTGCTTTTTATGACTTGAAGAAAGAGGCTTGTTAACTGTTGTTGTTTCTCAGTAATTGAAGAAGGAACAGAAGCAGAATTAAAGTTTTGCTTTTGTGGAGGCGCATAAAAATATTCAACTCTAGCAAAGAGTATACTCATCATTTTAAAACAGTGCACCTGTGAATAGTACACTTTTCATATACTAGGTACTACTGTGAAGCCTAGGAATAGAAGGCTCTTTCATGATGAAATTTCATCATGGCCTGCACTGTTTGTCAGTTTGCAATATTGTTAAAATCAATCCTTAATCCATAAGTAAAAATGGACTAGAGGAGATTAAATTAATAACATAATTTTCCATTTGATTTTACATGACTGAATGAGTGAACCATGTCCATAAATACACCTTTTTATGCCTGTAATTTATTCTTCCACTGAAGGAAATACTAACATTTGAAAGAGTTATGACAGGAAACGTTTCCTAAGGTTATATCTTAGCAGATGGTGGCTTACAGCATTCTGAAAGAAAAGCCGAATGACCTGCTTTTATTGGTCATCTGTTGTAAGAACTGAACACATGCTATGGGGCAATGATTTATTCAATCTTTATCTAGCAATTAGTGTTTGTTTCTTCATTAACTAATTACTGTACTAAAGTGTACTTTGGGATCACTTTTGTTTCTTCCTATCACTTAAATTAAGCAACCTATCAGTGAAGATCTTCAGAGGCAGGTGAATTAATGCTAAACATAGGATAAAAATATAGTCAAATTTTTTTTCAGCAACCTTTCTTTGAGGAAGCATACATAAAATTATACAAGTGAAGTTTTACAAGTGATTGCTAAATGAAGGATAAAAATAATGTAGAAAGCTCCTACCAGACCTTTCTGCAATATTTTATAGATGCATTTAGCAACCACTTTATGAAGTCATTCATTGTGGACATTGTATTGAATGATCGCTTATTACAGATTTTACTCTAATGCGGATATTGTTTTTCTCACTTAAGTACCATTGTTTTCTATAGCAAACAACGATGACGAATATCCTTATCTCCAACATGTGTAAGATCACTTTGATGACGTCACTAAAACGTCACTATTTATAACGGCGTTTTGACGTCGCCGGGGTTCCAAAATATGCATTTTGCTTAAAAAAATAGCTTAAATCGTTGGTAATGTGAGAAAAAGAATCTGTCACTCGTCGATGTTTAAGACAAGTTGATCTCAAACTCGTCTAGAATAGAAAAGTTATTAAGCTTGCCAAGACTCGCTTAATAACATTTCAATTCTAGACGAGTTTGAGATCAGCTTGTCTTAAACATCGACTCATGACAGATCCTATATGTTTCCTCTCTAATGATAGTCACATAATACAGCTTTAATTGAAACAACTAGGGATGCATTTAACCCTTTACTCCATAGTCTGGTTCTAGTTTTGAAGACAGTTTACCACTTAAAGCAGGTTGATATAGAAAATATTTTGTATGGTACATGAGCATGACTGTATAGATTGGAACTACTTTCTTCACTGGAAGAATAAACTGAATGCGCTAAAAGGCGCTTTAATGGAGTAAAGGGTTAAATGATAACAATTTTCTCTATTTGTAGGTGTGAGAAGGTATGAGAAGGAGTCTTCTAGAGGTGACCAAACAAACACTTCCAAAATATCACCATATCTCCACTTTGGACAGATCAGCCCTCGCACTGTCCTGCATGAAGGGAGGTATATGAAATCACCCAAGTTCCTGCGGAAGCTGGCTTGGAGAGACCTGTCCTATTGGTTGTTGACAGTATTTCCAGATCTCCCTCATGAGCCAACTCGGCCTCAGTATATGGTGAGAGTTGACACTTTGTGTTTTAGAAAAGCTTTGGTGACCTTTAACCATTTATATGTTGGCAACAAAGTTACAAGTTACATTTTATCCAGATTAGATTTGATGTAAATTAGTGACAGATTAGAATTCCAACTGCTTATGTCATACTTTTAAAGAGTGAGTTTCAGGGTTAAAAGCAGACATCATTTTATGCAGGTTATTCATTTATTAGTAACTTTAACATAAGACAGGGCATAAGATTTAAAAATTATCCTGATTTTGTAGTGGCTGTTTCACTCATTGACCCCAAGAGCAACACCTTTTTGTGCATTTTACAAACAATGTACCTTTAACCCTTTTCCTCATAGCCTGTTTCTAGTAGTTAAGATATGTGACCTATTAAAGCAGGTTGAAAGTAGAGCAGAATGCGCCCTAGGGCGCATTCTGCTTTACTTTCAGCCTGCTTTAAGTTACTATCTGCTAGGATATAGAAAATATTTCTTATGGTACATATTCATGACAGTATAAAATGGAACTATTTTCTTTGGCGGATGAATAAAATGAATGCGCTAAAAGTCGCTTCTATAAGGTAAAGGGTTAAAGAGTACACACAGCCTTACAGTGAATACCTAAACCAGGAGGCCTCTGATCAAGTTCTGCTTTCTTTGTTATTTTGCAAGTTAATGCAGAAGAGACCCTTAAATAGCCATTTATAAACAACTTTATACTTGTGTCTTAGCATACATAGATATTATATTTTATAATTGAGTTGTTTCTTTTAAACGCAGTACCAGAGGTGGAGTAGTAACAAGGCCCATCTGAAGGTGTGGCAAAAGGGCAATACTGGCTTCCCATTGGTTGATGCAGCAATGAGGCAGCTGTGGTTGACAGGTTGGATGAACAATTACATGAGGCATGTGGTTGCCTCCTTCCTGATATCCTACCTACACATCACATGGGTGGAGGGATACTTGTGGTTTCAGGTTAGTCTTTAACCCTCATCCCCTGCAAAAAATCCAGTTTTAGCACATTATCTAATTCATCATAAAGGTGCTTTTCATACTTCTACATTGTCCTGTCAAGACGCCTTGCAAGCTTTCCCCGTTACTTTAACCTTTTTTGCCACAGAAACATTAACCCTTTACCCCATAGCCTGTTTTTAGTTATGAAAATTGGAGACTATTTAAAGTAGGTTGAAAGTAAAGCACAATGCGCCTTAAGGTGCATTCTGCTTTACTTTCAGCCTGCTTAAAATATCGTCTGCTAGAAAACAGTAAATGATTCTTATCAACACGTTAATGACTGTTTAAATTTGAATCATTTTCTTTATAGGAGGAATGAATTAAAGGCATAAAAAGGCGTAATTATGAGGTAACGAGTTAGGGTAAAAATTACTTCTTCTTTAACTCTTTCCTCCCTGAAACTTTAAATGGACACTTCCAGTTTCCATTTTAGTCTAGTCCATTTCTGACTTTTATGGGTTGTTTTTGTCAATATTTGGCATTATGACAAACAGTGAAGACCCTGATCAGGGGGCTCCTTTCAGAGCCCTCTGATCTGGGTCTTCACTGTTTGCACAGGACAATTATACTATTCACATGTACACTGTTTGAAAAGAACGCCTATATGCGGGACTAGGGTTCAAAGGGTTAAAGTATTAGCCATTGCAATGATGAATTAAACATATTGTGCCTTTCCTGTATCTAGGCAGGTGCAACTGATAACGGGAACATTTAAACTTTCATAGTGTCAATGTTTAACTCTTTGAGCCCTAGTCCCGCATATAGGCGTGCTTTTCAAACAGTGTACATGTGAATAGTACACATGTCCTATGCAAACAGTGAAGACCCAGATCAGAAGGCTCCAAAAGGAGCCCTCTGATCAGGGTCTTCACTGTTTATCATAATGCTAAACATTGACAAAAACAACCCTTAAAAGTCAGAAATGGACTAGACTAAAATGGAAACTGGAATTTTCCATTTAAAGTTTCAGGGAGGAAAGAGTTAATTGACCTTTTCCTCTGCACAATATTCATTGTTTTTGAATGCAGGTGGCATCTTAAAACATGATGAAAGTAAGCCAAATGGGAACTGGTTGATTTACTTTTACCATGTTTTAAACAGTTTCCTGCCTCAATCCATTAATTTTTGTTCAAATTAATATATTATTATTATTAAGTACAGTGTACTGTTAACTCTTCAAGTCTTGCTATTTATGAACATTTAAAAGAAGACTTGTTTATAGCACACACTGGTGACTTTTTAGACAAGGAGTGAAAAGTTTTAAGGGAAAATATCATTCTATCCGGTAGTCTTCTTTTACCCATTACCCCATAGCCTGTTTCTAGTAATGAAGATAGCTGACCACTTAAAGCAGGTTGAAAGTAAAGCAGAATGTGCTTTAAGGCACATTTTGCTTTACTCTCAGCCTGCTTTAAGCTAATATCTGCTAGGATAAAGAAAATATTTCTCATGGTACATATACAATGTACTTGACTGCATAAATTAAAACTATTTTCTTCAGTGCAGGAACAAAAAAAAGGTGTATTTATGGGGTAATGGGTTAAGTGTCTGTTTAAGTTGAATGTTGATGTACATACTTAAACTGTATTAAAGTAACTTCATGCTAATAGTTTCTTGGATTATTTATTGGACAGTTCTGTTTGACTGTATTGTTGTAAACTAATTGAAACCTTATCCTGCTGTAATATCATCTGCTTTGAAATTGTTGTATGTAAAATTTGAAGAAATGTTTTGTTTTGTACTTGCATTTTTAGCTCACCTGAGCTAGTTCAGTGTGAGCTTTTGCAATCAATCCTTGAATGTCCGTCGTGCGGTGTGCGTCGTCCGGCGTCAACAGTTTTAGTGTTTACACTCTAGAGGCCACAATATTTATCTAATCTTTCTCAAACTTGCTCAGATTGTATATTACCGTAAGAGTTCGAATGAGTTGGATTATGGTTGAAATCAGACCAATAGGTCAGGAGTTATCTACCTTTGAATTGCTGAAAATGCCATATTTAACATTGTTTACACTCTAGAGGCCACAATATTTATCAAATCTTTCTCAAACTTGCCCAGATTGTATATTACCATAAGAGTTCGGATGAGTTCAATTATGGCTGAAATCAGACTAATAGATCAAGAGTTATCTACCTTTGAATTGCTGAAAATGCCATTTTTAACAGTGTTTACACTCGAGGCCCAGATTATTATCCAATCTATCTCAAACTTGCTCAGATTGTATATCACTATAGGAGTTAGGATGAGTTTGATTATGGTTGAATTCAGACTAATAGGTCGAGAGTTATCTACCTTTGAATTGCTGAAAATGCCATATTTAACAGTGTTTACACTCTATAGGCTACAATTTTTATCCAGTCTTTCTCAAACTTGCTCAGATTGTATGACTGTAAGAGTTCAGATGAGTTCGATTATGGTTGAAATCGGACCAATAGATCAAGAGTTATCTACCTTTGAATTGCTGAAAATGCCATATTTAACAGTGTTTACACTCTAGAGGCCACAATTTTTATCCAATCTATCTCAAACCTGCTCAGATTGTAAATGACTATAAGAGTTCAGATAAGTTTGATTATGGTTGAAATCAGACTTATAGGTCGCGAGTTATCTACCTTTGAATTGCTGAAAATGCCATTTTTAACAATGTTTACACTCTATAGGCTACAATTTTTATCCAGTCTTTCTCAAACTTACTCAGATTGTATATTACTATAAAAGTTCGAATAAGTGCGATTATGGTTGAAAATCGGGCCAATTGGTCAAGAGTTATATACGCTTGAATTGCTGAAAATGCCATATCTAACAACGTTTACACTCTTGCAACTACAGTTTTCAATGGATTTTGATTATACTTGCACACAAAGTATATAGCTATAAGTTCTCGAAGGAGTGCAATTATTGTTGAAATTTAATCATTATGGCAATAGTTATCTGCCCTTGATATACTTTGAAATGCTAGAAAAGGCTTCATTTCAGTATTGTTTAGGCTCTAGTTATCTGCCCTTGATGTACTCTACTATACTAGAACTAGATTAAAACGGGTGAAACAGAAAGGTAAAGCTATCCGGCTTCAGTACAACAGGTGAGCGATATCAGGGCCTTCAGGCCCTCTTGTTAAAGAGAAGAAACATAATCCACAGCCTAGTTTTGAAGACAGGTGACCACTTATAGCAGGCTGAAACTATAACATAATGCAACGTAAGGTGCATTCTACTTTACTTTCAGACTGCTTTAAGTCAATATCTGCAAGAATAAAGAAATTCTTTCCTATTATGAACACTCATGACTATATAGATTGGAACTAGTTTGCCCTGTGGAGGAATAAACAAAATGTGTAAAAATGTATATGTGTGTAGGGAAGAGGATAAGATAGTTGTCAAACAGTTTTGATATAGCGTAGATGCAGCATTTCACCGTGTTTGATCTGGATCAATCTGGCTTGAAAATACCAGACAGTTAAGAACTGATCTCATGATAAGGGTTGATGGGACAGTATTTTCCTTTGATTAACAGGACACGTTGCTAGATGCTGATGTAGCTATCAATGCTATGATGTGGCAGAATGGAGGTATGAGTGGTCTGGACCAGTGGAACTTTGTCATGCATCCAGTAGATGCTGCCATGACCTGTGACCCCCAAGGTGATTACATCAGGAAGTGGATACCAGAACTGAGTGGCATGCCAGAGGAGTTCATACATCAGCCATGGAAGTGTCCACCATCGATATTAAAGAGATGTGGGGTCCAGATAGGTGAGATAGAAATGTCTTATCTGTATAGAGTTCTATTGAAAACATGTTTTACAAGACTGCTATAGCTTTGTCTCTGTCGGCACTCAAACTTCAATATCTCGAACTCACTTAACTCGAACTATTCGATATGTCAACACATGAACTTCATTATTTCATGCTCGGTTATGTCAAACATACCCATATTTCAAAGCTAAAACGTGGCTAAGCCACGTTTTAACTTTGAAATACAGGTATGTTCGACTTAACCGAGTTGAGATATCAAAGTTTGACTGTATCTTATTCAGAACAAGATTGACCTATAGCTAATAACAATATAGCTTATGGACTCCTTAGTGAAAGGTTTTATCATTACTGTAAAACCTGTGTTATGCAACCATTAAATGACAGTTGGCTACTTAATGCAGGATAGAAGTATTGCAGAACTGACAAAGGAGCAATCTGCAATACAGTGCTCCCTCAGTTCAACAACACCCAATGGTGTGTGTTGTTCAGAGGGAGTTGTTATAAGGAGGGATATTTTATATACTTGGCTTTCAATTGCAAACAATTTGAACCTAGATCAGAAACTGCATAAAGCACTGTCTGACCTGGGTTCAAACTGTTTGCCTCTTGTCTTTATGTTTCTTCTATCAAAATGTCTAAAATTTTAAGTACTGAGAGAAATCAGCAGATGACAATTTTAAGCAGACAATATTTTAACAGTGAATGTGTTAGATATATTTGTCTTGTTTTAGGGAATAGAGGCAAGCATTCTTTGGAGGACTGGGGCACATTTCATAAAACTTTCAGTGCAGACTTCTTTACTTTCAATCTGTTTTAAGTGGTCACCTATATTCAAAACAAGAAACGGGCTATGGAGTAAAGTGTTACAGAAAAACATCGTTCTCATTGTAGGTGTGAATTACCCTCACAGAATCCTGACAGACTTGGAGGAAGCTAGGGAGCAGTCATTGAAAGATGTAGTCAAGGTTCGCCAGATGTTTGAAGACCTCATAGATCCTAGAACTGGAAATGACTTAGTCTGCCTGCCAAATGGTGTGGCCATTCCTGCCATTACTCGCAAGGAATTTAAATTCAAAACCAGAAATCCAGACTCTAGAGAAAATCCCCATAATGCAGTGCTAAGGGGATACCGGAGTCGAAAAAGGGACGAGCTAGTAGAGTACATGAATCAGCGCGATTTTATGGCCAGTACAATGAAAGAGTGCTCCACTAGGCATGAACGAGGGCAAAAAGGCAATAATATGAGTTTCTTTTAATCTTTATCTGCTTTAATATCATCTGTCTCAAAACCATTATCTGTTTATTATGTGAAACATAAAATGGTTGACAATACTCTATTTCCTCAGGTCTTAGTTTAACTTTTATGAAACCAGAAATGTGTGTGTTTCTCCACCAACACCTTATGGATAAGCTACCTATTGTCTCATGCATAACCTTTAACCCATTACCCCATAAATATGCCTTTTAACGCCTTAATTAATTCATCCACTGAGGAAAATAGTTTCAATTTATACTGTCACAAATACTGATCATAGGATGTATTTTCTATATTCTAGCAGATAATAGCTTAAAGCTGGCTGAAAGGAAAGCAGAATGCGCCTTAATGCGCATTCTGCTTCACTTTCAACCTGCTTTAAGTGGCCACCTATCTTCAAAACAAGAAACAGGGTATGGAGTAATGGGTTAAACCAATTCAGGACTCCATAGGGAGTAAACTGAACACGTTCAATGTTCTGTCACTCATTTCAGCACCAGATCCTATGGTGTGATCATTCATTAGAATAACATGTAAGAGACGATTCTATGAGTATGACATCATAAGGTTAAATGCTGAAATAAAAAAAAAATAGTTTTTTGAAAATTCCCTTATCTGGAGCTCTGCCGATAGCCTGGTTTTAGATTTGAAGAGTGTGAACCACTTATAGCAGGTTGAAAGTAAAGCATAATGTGCCTTATGGCCCATGCTACTTTACTTTCAGTCTACTTTGAGCTATAATATATGCTAGAATTTAATACATTCTTTATGGTGCATATTAATAACAATGTAGCAGCTTAACTCATTACGGCATTACTCCATAAATACACCCTAAATTTATCTCCACTGAGGAAAAAAGTTTCAACTTCTACAGTCATGGATATTTAGAATAAGAAATCATTTCTATAGTCTTACAGAAAGTAACTTTAAACAGACTGAAAGTAAAGCAGAATGTGTTTTTACGGCACATTCTGCTTTACTTACAACCTGCTTTAAGTAGTCACCCGACTTCAAAAATAGAAACAGTCCATGGGATAATGGGTTAAAACATGATGAAAAAGAAAGGGCCTTTAAGCAGTAATCAACTAAATACATTATGCAGGTAGCTTGCAAGAAAAGACTTACTCAACTCTTGAAAAATTATGTACATATTGGATGGTAAGAATTTTCAACTTATAACCACTTTGATGGTTATACCTAAAATATGAAATAGAGCAATTTGAATTAACCCTTAGCCTGCCATGCACAACTATAGCTCCATATGCAAACAGCTTGGATCCGGATGAGACGCCGAGTAACTCGGCGTCTCATCCGGATCCAAGCTGTTTGACACTCGGACAACATTTTCAGCAATTTTGAGCAACTTTGAAGCACTTTGAAACTTGAAGCAGACGAGAAATATAGCAGACGACAATTTATTTGGCGGGCTAAGGGTTAACAGTAGAAGAAACAATTTTGAAGCATGTGTTTGACCAGTATTCAAAGGATTAGCAACAATCTGTACAGTCAAACTTCTATATCTCAAACTAGTTTAACTCGAGTTTTATATACACATGTAATGTGTACAGTTTCTAACTCTATTAGTCAAACATTTCCTTATTTCAAAGTTAAGCTACTATCGAACTTTTAAATATGAATATGTTCTACCTAAACAAGTTTGATATATCGAAGTTTGACCTTACATGTATATTATGTACTATACAATACCATTTATAGTGTGCACAATATATATGCTCCCATTTATCAGGGTTGGTATTAGTATTTTCTTCTGACCTGTTGGAGTTATTTTTAGATTGGAACATTCTAAAACTTTAAAAGGGATGAGTTTTCTCTACATCTAGTTAGAGATATGGATAGATGTAATTTTTGTGCGTATTGTACAGTAGAAGATATATTATTCTTTCCCGTTTAAACGCAAACGCAATGCGCTAAACTGTGGAAATTTACTTTTATAATTTTTACTATATTTTTAATCTGAGTAGCAAACAGGTTGGAGCCTGATCAGACGCCGGGTTACCCGGCGTCTGATTTGGCTCAAACCTGTTTGCAATGGAAATATTAGTTTTAGTATATACTTGCGTTTATTGGGAAAGAATAAAATAGTAGTAATGTTAGCGCAGCGGTCTCGTGCTGCACGAGGATCATACTTATCTCAAGTTGGAAAGTGTACGACTATATAGATCCGATGTAACCCTGTTATTCTTTTACAATGATGAACTATTCTGTTCTAAAAATAACTCCGACGGGTCAGAAAAATCAGACAATATTTTGTTGTCATTAAAACCACTGTGTAGGAAACAGAGCTACTTTATACATTTTTGAAAACAAAGTTAACCCAGATCAGAATTTCTGAAGGATTCCGCTGATCAGAGTTTGCTCTGTTTGTTATAAAAAAATGACAACAACCTGTCTCAAGTATTAGCATAAACTATGATCTTTGTGGCTGGGTGGGAGCTGATTTTTAAAATCTATTTAAATTCTGTTTTGATAGGTTTATAAAATTTCTTATGATGAAAACCTGTGATAGAATATACATGTATTATGTATGTCTGTTTCTCGGGGTTTCAGAATGATGTTCCCTCACAGGTTAGAAAGTTGACTGGACATGTCCTGCAGTTGTTCCATTTTGTCTCCGTCAAAACCTATGTTATGAATTCTGATAACAATTGTCTCTTAACTAATTACCCCATAAATTCTCCCTTTTATGAGACTAATTTATTGCTCCACTGAAAAAAACAGTTCCAATTTATACAGTCACAAATATGCTCCGTAAGAAATATATTCTGTATCCTATTAAATGGTAGCTAAAAGCAGGCTGAAAGTAAAGCAGAGTGTGCCTGAATACCTATTCTATTTTACTGCTTTTAGTGGTCATCTGTCTTTTAAACCAGAAACAATCTATGGGGTAAAGTGTTAAAATAGTGAAGTTGAGATACAATTAACTCGCCTTATCTGGAGCTCTTATTCTTACATGGTTGTATCTGTTACACAGTGCAGCTCAAGATAATGAGAGGATCAAATTTTAAACAATTTTAAGGAGTAGTAAGATAATATGATGTGGCTGAAGTTTCAAAGATTTATTTAATGCATGTACAGTCAAACTTCGATATTTCGAACTTGGTTAAATCGAACATTCCCGTAGTTCAAAGTTAAAACGTGGCTTAGCCACGTTTTAACTCTGAACTACGGGTATGTACAACTTAACCATACATTAATTAATGTAATTAATGTGTCAAAGTATTGGATAGTTCAGGTTAAGCGAGTTCGAGATATCAAAGTTCGACTGTAGTTAACTACCTCATTCTTATTTGTAGGTCCCATTATATTTTACCTCATCCAGGTTTTATTGTATTTATTGATTTTGCTTTAGAATGTTTAGATGTTTTACATGATACCTCAGGGATGTATTTGACATTGGTATTAGTTTTAAGAAGGGCATTACATGAAGTGTTGTATTTGTTTTATGCAATCTGCTATATATATTTATACCTGTTTAAACTTCTGTATTATGATTTTGAAAATGGGGTTCTGTAGAGGACTCAAGAAAAATAAAAAGTTAAATGCCTTTAAAATGTTAAATACTTATTTATTATTGTCCATGTGGTAATTTAAAATCACCAATCACTTTGTGAATTAAGGGGCAACTTATTAAGCTGTGGTCTACAGTAAAGCCTGTTTAAGTAACTGAACATGGGAACATCAAAAGTGGATATTTTGTAGAGCTATATAATTTGGCAGAAAAAAAACTCTTTAACCAGGACTGAAGATAAGGTGAGTATTTCAAACACTAAATTCTTATCTGGATCATTGTCTTTAACCCTGTCCTTGAAAGTTACAAATCTTCTACATCAAGCTATGATTAAGGGAGATTACTGCTACAAGGAGCTTTTTACATTACTTTCATCTTGCTTTAAAATACCATTTGTATTCAATATCATAAATGAACATTCAGTTTTGACACTGGCTTGGGGATGGGGATGCTATTTTCTGGTGAAAAGGGCACTATACCACTTCTAAAGAGCTTCAACATATGGAATTCCCATGAGACTTGACTCTTTTCACCCCTGAAACTTCCTATGGAATATTCCAATTTCAAATTAAGCCTAGTCCAATTAAGATTATCAATGGGTGTTACTTACTAAACAGTTCAAATTGACAAACAGTGTAGACCCTGTACAGAGACTTTATAAAGGAGCCCTCTGATCAGGGTCTTCATTGTTTGTACGGAACAAGTGTACTCTTTATAGGTACACTGTTTACTCATGCCAATTATACATGTTTAGGGTTAAGTGTGTTGAGGGTAACTCTAATTGTACTGGAAACCAGCACAGTATATATGTATCATGTATCATTATAGACCCTTGTGGTCATTTTAAAAAAAGGGGATAATCTATTAAATTTATTAAACATTTACATTGTAAGCGTTAGCAGCTAATTTCAAGATAACTTTAAGTTTATCTGGTGGAAGTCAAATGGACAAGGTCGCAACATAAAACCAAAGCCCCAACAAGGGGGCTCTGTCACCCAGTTAAATCTGTATTTGCCGTCCTCTCTCTGGGCCAAGCAGTCAGCCAAAAAGTTGGCAGAAATGGATGTCAATTGAACCCTTATAGAAGCGACTTTTAGCACATATATTTTATTCATCCGCTGAAAAAAAATAGTTCTAAATTATACCGTAATGAATATGTGTCATATTTAATACTTTCCTTATTCTAGCAGGTAATAGCTTAAAGCAGGCTGAAAGTAAAGCAGAATGTGCCATATGGCGCATTCTGCTTTACTTTCAACCTGCTTTAAGTAGTCACCTATTTTCAAAACTAGAAACATGCTATCTGATAATGGGTTAAACAAAAAATTTGGACAATCAATAAAAAATATTAGAAAAATGAAATGGGATACTACTGATAAATCGATCACATTTTCCATATTAAAGATCTGCCTGAAACAGATTTGAACACATTTAACCCTTAGACTAAGCGACAAGTATATACTTATCATTAACAGACCTGTGAAAAGAACACTTGGCCAATGCAAACAATTTAGACCTGCAGGAGCCCTAAGTCCAGGGTCTTCACTGTTTGCAATTTTGCAATGTCTTGTTAAAACTAGTCAAAATGGACTTAACTTGAATGGAAATTGGAATTTTCCATTTAAATTTTAGGAAAGAATGAGTTAATTGTTCAAACGTGGAGATGAATCAATGGCACAGGAAGTGAAAGGGTTATAACTCTTATCAACACAAAGTAACTCTTGTGGGTAATTAGGCTCCCATGCGGATATTTTTAATTACCAAAACATGAACCAGTCTACTCTGAATTCTTGGTAGTATAAACAAGAAATATCTTTAAAAAAGATATTCCGTCGCAGGTTAAAGTTTTGTGTGGGGTACAGTGGAGAATCTGTTATTCTTTCCCGTTTAAACGCAATCGTACGCAAACGCAAAACACTAAAACGTAGAAAAGAACAACTTTTGGACAATTCTGATATTTCATGTTTATCTTGGTGGCAAAGAGTTTGGAACCTGATCAGACGCCGGGTTACCCGGCGTCTGATCAGGCTCCAAATTGTTTGGACTGCAAATAATAGTTTTAGCGTAAACAGGATAACACATTCTCCACTGTACAGTATTCAGAGACAAGTGTATACACCGATTCTGACTTAACATCTTTCGTAAACAGACTTTCCCACATGCTAAATTTAGAGCTTATCCACGCTAAATTTAGAAATGATGACATAGACTGCATCTCAATGTTTTGCCAGGTTTACACTCGCAAGATTGATGTGAAAAATAACAGAACGCCAGTCTAGGCCATTGGCCGATAAGAGTACTGCATTTCAAGCACGTGATCATTGACCAGGATTTCTGATCATTCCTGATTGGTTAAATTGTTTTATAGAGTTGCGGTCAAAATACAAAACAGACCCGTCTGCAACGGGAAAAACTACCCAGAACTGCTCTAAAATAGAAAACAGTGCAGACCCTGACCAGAGGACTCCGCTAAGAGCTGTCTGATCAGGGTCTACACCGTCTTCGAATGCAATGAGTATATTTTAAACAGTTCCATGGCGTTGCAAAAGTAAAAGACTAATTTATTCTTATTTACTTATATGATAGTTACCTGGGTACAGCTGACAGTAAAAATTACACTTTGAAGCAAAAAAAGAAGAAAAAAAAGAAAAAGCACCAACATAAAAAAAAAATGAAAATGGAGATTTTAAAAAGAGCTTAATTTAGCTATATAGTAACAACACACAGACGGGTTTTATTTGTCGATAGGCCTTATGCAATACTAGATTTGATTGTTAAAGAGGACCATGCAGGGATAATTTATAGTCTAGTAATATATTATCCCTGAGAGGACCTGATGGTTCAGTTTTTGCCAAAATTATTTCATTTTGCTGTAAAAAGCTACTTTAAAAAAACAACAACAAAAACAACCAAAACTTTTTTATGTTTATGGTAGATACAACTCGTTGAACTGTATACATGACCAGGGACATTTCATAACACTGCCCCTGATCTGACAGAATCAAAAGACGCTACTGTCTTAGATTGTCACACGACCGACAAATAATTGGCAGAGGTCCGAGTTTTATACCTTACCTGTGTGTTCAAATACTCTTTCTTTCTCTATATACTGCTACACGCCCCTTTCGGGTATTACGAGCAGGGGCACTTTTTAGGAATACAGGAAGTTGACACTCGGAAAAGTGTTAAAGTTTTCAAGTGGACAAAAAGTGTCTTATCTTTGTCTGGCATTACTGCAAAACATCTAAAAGACGTAAGTATTTGAATAAATTTCCATGACATTTGATAGTGTACCGTATTGTTTTCGTTTAAAAAAGTTCTAAACTTGGGTGTAACTTTTTGTGGGTGGGGACTAAGGTAGTCCAAACATTTAGACGTATCTACATGCCCCTATTTAACAGTCAACTTTCATTAATCTGATATTTTCATTTTACATTTATCATGCATGTAACGTCTAAACGGGGTCCCATCAGTTGTATGTAGCAAATATTTGTTCACACCAATATTTGTTTTGCGCTATGTAACCATGCTGTAACAATAAATAATACAATTATATACAATATTCTTCCGTTACCTTTCTTAATTTTGTTCATTTCAACTCTGTATCCAACAATATGCATACGCATGCCTATCGTTTGAACTTTCGGCCATCATTGTTGTTGATTGTTGTTGTTGTTTATATACATGTACATGGTTATATCCATAATACGGATTAATAGGAAAAAAAGATATAAATTTAGACGAAATTTTAACGTGTTTTTTTTCTTTTATATAAATGTACCTTGATTAAGATTCTTCTTCTTCCAAACAATGAGCTGGAATCTAATAAGCCCATTATTCTTTAAATTTCTAAAAAGAACATTTTTGATAATGTAACCCGCTCAAGAACACTCTTTTTGAAAATCTGACATGACATAAAAAAAATTGTCCCCGGCCTCCACCTATTGCAACCTTGTGGCTTTCGCGGCTGGTATTTTCGCTACCAAGTTTTATTTTTCACAACTCTTAAATATGTAGGCACCAAGCTCCCACGTAATGGATTTTTATTTACCGTGATCTGGATCCGAAATAACGTAAAGAAATGGAAGAGTTTTTATTGACTTATCTGAATAAATACTAACGGATAGATATAAAAACAAATTTTGACAAAATATTTGCAATATTCGCCACACGTCCACCTACATTTTAAGATGCTATTAATCTGGAACCAAACCAATCGAATCATCATATTTAAAAGTGATTTTGTTTTATTAATCTGGATCAAAACTAACGGACAGATTGGTGAAATATTTGCACAATCTCCACTCGTTCACATTAGATATTTTTATTCCTTAATCTTGATCCATACCAATGGAATCACCATATAGATACAGATAGATACATCTGTATCTGGAATCACCACATAAGTGATTTAAGTTAATAATCTGGATCCAACATGAATTTGACGAACTATTTGTCAGACGCCACGCGTCAACATGAGAGATTTATATATTTATTAATTTGGTTCCAAACCCATGGAATCTCCATAAAAGAGAATATTATTTTTTTTACTATTTTTACAATGCGGAACATGATTTACTGATTGGATTTTTGTGGAAGCTGACCTGTATAACACAAAGAAACGTAATGGCATGAAATTGAAATTAAAGAAGCGCCTTTAAAAATTTCATTTTCCACTGCAACTTTTAACTTTTTAATTTAATCATTTTAAATGCTCGTATATTACACTAAATTTAAAGTACGAAGGATAATGACAAAAATGAGGGTAGCGACAATTTATGGGTAGCGAAACGTCCAGTAACCGTTCTCTTTATATGTTTTTTTTTTTACTTTTACATTATTTCGTCTAAAAAGAGCCCCATACAACAGTCGCCATGGGTTTTGTGAAAACTTTTGGCGTTATCGAAATTCCGAAGGGCATGGCTCTGAATTGAAAAACCTGACGAGCAGAAGCCTTACTCCTTCTGGAGTTCCTGTTCGAGGTGCAAGAGACGGAAGAAAGGACGCGTCCCTAGGGCTGAGTCTTAGGGGTGCGTCCTTGGGGCGAGTAGACTCTGAAAACTGTCTATATACCGCCTCGTTTTCTGTTCCAATTCCCGTTGGATTTGACAGAAAACTCTGGCTTCGACTACTTAGAAGGATTTCACTTATTCTTAGAAAACGAAATGATTCATATTAATTATCACGGTATACATTGTCGCTGTTCGAAAGCGGCACTTGAAAAGCAGGGACAGAAGGACGCTAAAAGCAGGATCCTTGCCACCTGAATTCCTGGCAATCATCAGAGATCTTATAGTTGGTCGTACTTGTCAGAGAAAAAAAACATCTGACACTCGACTACCAAAGAGCGTGGTAGTCGCTATTTAAAGGAGCCGTCAATAGACGGTTCTTTGCCGGTGTAACGCAGTATAGAATGACCCACCCCTGCAAAAGGACCCGGATCTTTATACTACGTAGAGAAATGACTCCAAACCGTGAGGGGGTAATTATACTACGAGTCTATGGGTCCTTTTTCTACGGCCTGGGGTCATTTCTGTACGTAGTAAAATGACTCGGGTCACTGTTCTAATCTACGTTCCTGGTTCTACGTTGTGACATGACCCATGGGTCATTTTAGTAGGGATGGGTCATTCTACTGCGTTACACCGGCACAAGCAGAAAGCATTTCAGTCCTCCTGCAGTAGCATTTCAGCTTAATAAGGTGAAACTAGCATTGCCTTTTTTTCGAATCACCTTTTCCCACAGTCAGCGTAAGAACTTCGGTTCTCTGCTGACACCCAAGTATCCGCACTCCAGTCACGTGAAACTTCACAGGGACTGTCGCGTGTACACTTGCAACATGAAAGGCAAGTTGGGTCCAGAACGGTCCAGACAATTGCTAGGCTGTGCTACGTCTCCAGGAGAAGCAAACTCCTCTATGAGCGAGGCTCACTCCCCGGCGAAACTCGGCGATGCCGAGAGGCAAAGCATGGTGAGAACGACGAGCTCGTTGTCTACCACGAGACGGCACGTCTGAAATCAGACAACAACAAGCTCGAATCCGAGGAAGCAGAGTTCAACAGGAGACCCAAAGGGGGGGTTGTCTGAAAGGGGGGGGGGGGGGTAAAGACTCGCCACCTGGCACAGTGGCAATGGGAACCTCTAAAGAGTCTGGGAGAGGCCAGTGCTTAAATTGTCTGTCGAGCCTAAAAGATAAGCATATTTTTTGTTGTTTCAGGGCTATAATTCGAGCGCGATTTCAGGGATCTTACCTTTAACTCTTCTCTGCCAGGCCATATAGAATACTATTAATATGTTTGCAGGGGCGTGTCTGGACCAATTTTGAATATACGCACCATGGCTAGGGGGGGGGGGGGGGGGGGGTCCGGGGGCATGCTCCCCCGGGAAAAATTTTTTCCGTTGGAAAGCCGTACGTGCATTTTGAGGGGTATTTTGAATGTAGAAGACCTTTCTAAAATGATAGTTAAACTATCGTTTTGGAAGGTGTTTTTTTATATTCTAGATACCACTCACACTGCATTTACGGCTGTTTGATGTAATAAAATACATAAATCATTTTTAGATACATATCAAAACACAAACTATTAGAGCTATAAGAATAGTCTTTACTTGAATTAAACTGTTAAACTATTTAATTAAAAGGGTGTCCACAATTTTAGTGAAGCAAAATTCACTGACATTTCCCTGACTTTTCCCCGACTAAAATCAAATTTCCCTGACTAACCAACTATGCCCGTACGGTTCCGACATGTGTTAGCCTTTTCCTCCCCTCCACTGACAAGGAACGTATATATATGTTCCTGTCTCCAACTTTTATATTACCAACTGCAATTGCATTATCCTCTATTCATGTTTCACTTTTGTCTGTTTACTTTCCCTTGACTTTACCTTCTATTGTACTTGTTTTACATACATGCACACAACTTATTTACACTTTTGAATGAGTGCTTGAAATGCATATCAAAATACAGAGAAAGATGTTTGCTCTCCTGACCTCCCCCTTTGTATGAAGGAAAATACGATTGGGGCACACGTCAGGGGCGTAGCTAAACAAGCTTTGTGTATGCAACTTTACCAGGGGGTTCCAGGGGAAGCTCCCTGGGAATTTTTTTACTCCTAAATGGTCTCTGGTGCGTTTTTCACATCCAAACCAGGTAAATTACTACCATAAATTTATGTAAGAATTCGACTCCTAAATAACATGAACTGCATAATCTTTTATATTTTTGATAGATTATCTTCTGGCCATTTGTCTCTAACCCCTACCCTGACCAATAAGTGCACACACTCTTACCAGGGGGAATGCTCCCCTTGGGAAAATTGATTTCTAGTTGGTCTCTGGTGCGTTCTGGGGGCGTTTCGCACATTCAAAACAGGTACAATACTTACATAAATCTATGTCAAAACTCTGCCACTAATAGTTAAAATTGTAAGAAACACCATAAATTGTTGTGGGCAATTTTACCAGGTAAAATTTACATTCTCGTAAACTGAGTAGTGAACAACCTGAAACCTTATCAGAGGGTGAATTATGTGCGTTGTGTATAATTTTAAGTAGACTAAAGACACTTTTTTAAAATAAATATTTATGCCTCATCCGGGTAAGGTGGTATTTTTTATTGCATTTTTAGCGTTTTTAATTTTTCGACTTTATCAATTAACTTTACGCACGTGCGTGAGTGTGTAAGCCCAGACACGCCCCTGGTTTGGATCCGGGTCTCGTAACGCGCGTCTGATCAGGATCTAAACTGTTTGTCACCCATATCAATGATTCGTAAGTAAAAAAAAAACGCATACAATTCCAAATTTTAAGATTTTTAACACCAGAAATCCGAAAAAAAATAAGTCCGTAGGTCCGGAGAAACTAAGAAAACTCTGAAATTCTGCTGCTACCCGTCAGTTTCTACATTTTTTGATTTCAATAACCTTTTCTAGAAGATTTACTTTCAATGTGGACATAAATGTAAAAAGTGGCTTACATTCATACGCGCCACGAGTCCACGACATATTTGGGAAACAAATTACGTTGATGAGAATTGCGTAATTACGCTATAATATACGCGGCTATATAGAATGCAAATATCTCGTCTACATTTTCGATCCGTAAAATCATAGCAGCCGCGCGTGCCGGTGTTACCGGCAACGGGTATGAATTTGCATAAATTCATTCGGCAAACTTCGGCTCTATCAGAAGCCATAATGGAGTAACTTTGAAAAAGTTCGACCTGCAAGGAATTAAGTTTGGATTTCTTGTGGAAAGAGGTAATTGTTTTCCGTTTTACACATATGTATCGGTAGAAAAATATTTAGTTAATCGAAGAAGTGTTCTCTTTTCGCCATAGCACGTGGTTTGTATTTACAGGACCTCGTCAAACGCACGACAAAGATCCTTGTCGTGATTTGCTAAAGACAACTAAGGGGAAGCCGATAAGACCTGACGTACCAGAAAATGTAAAAATGTGAAATAGCTACGTCAGGTCTTATTTATAGGACTAGGGACTAAGGTAGAAAAAAACCAGCCATCCCTTTTACCTTTACCTGTGCAGTGTGACAATAGTCACAGTACAAAGATGTCAATTGCTTTTGATATGTGGAGTCTTTCTAATAGAAATTTCTCCACCTTTTTATTTTTAAAGGAAACGGATTGAACAAATAAAGCATAAATAAGACAGTAAATATTTTGTTTTTACCAAGAGCAATATACAGTCGAGTAACCTCAAATCGTGATACCCTCGTTTTCGTTATACCGGAAAGATTTCCAATTTTTCACGCGCTATGTTTTGTAATGACGTCACAACACAGAAAATATACAAGGGAACTCCACACTTTCGCTTTGATTGAGTTAGTGCTCTGTTTTAAGCTAGGGGCGTAAGATATGTATACATTATTTTCCTAATACTGCTGTAAAACATACTGTTTTCACTATGCGATATCAGTGCATCACTTGTTCCATTCAAATTTCTTGCAAATTCACATTTTGACAGGCATTCAGGTCTGTCGTCTGTTTGTTTATCACCATTCCTTACTAGGTGAAGGTCAGTAAGACTGGTTTCGCATTCTGTTTTTATGTACAAGGGAGCTAACCAAAAGGGCACTGTTATATATTTTTCACTTTTGCGGCGCGCCCGCAAATTGATTTTAATAGTGAGCGGTCTACGAAATTAAGAATAAAGACATAATCAAAAAAAAGTTAAAGAAAATTT
This sequence comes from Gari tellinella, assembly GCA_922989275.2. Classification (NCBI taxonomy): domain Eukaryota; kingdom Metazoa; phylum Mollusca; class Bivalvia; order Cardiida; family Psammobiidae; genus Gari; species Gari tellinella. The sequence continues at coordinate 21,759,959 of OV277859.1, forward strand.
AAACACACATGTATTTAAGATTACTAAACGTAACAGAAACAACAAATGTAAAATGGAAATCCATTGTTTGTAACATGGGCAACATGTGACTTTTGCCACTACTGGACCCATCTCATATTCTGAACCAATGTCCGAGTAATAATTAAGATATGGTGACGTTTTCAGATACCCCCACTGTGAAATAAATTAAATTGAAACTATTTATATAAAAGTAACAAAATATGATAGAAATATTATTAAAATGTGATACATTAGTGTTTCCAACTTGCCCGCATATACCTGTGCGACGCACAGGTTCACGAAAACAGGTATACCAGTCTAAACAGAGCCGCCAATGTAGGTCACTTACAAAATGGCTGCGCCCGTCGATTCCTACATCAACAAACTTGCCCATATTTTTAGAAAATAGATGAAACAGATAATTTGATTTGATGTAGCAATAATTTTCAATTTGTTTCAGTATTAAATTATTTGTACGCCGATAACTTCTTACTATCACGAAAATAGGTTACTCGACTGTAGTTAAAGTAGTTTTAACATTTTTATAAGGTATTTCAGATTCCAGAAGGTAGGAAAACTGTTATTTCATTGTTAGTATTCTGCTTGCTAAAACTGGTACTACCATCCCAGTTTCATTTTTTCATTTTTGATTTAAAACGGTAATACGAATAACATGTAAAGGTAGGGCTCTATCCCAGAAAGTGGCTGCTGCAGGAGTGACGAACTGACGTACCCTGCAGTAAGCGCTTTCTCCTACCCCTTGGGGAATATGAATTTTTTTTAGTTTATTCATTGTACATACTGGTTGTTTTAGATGTACAGTTACATTTTTATTATAAGATTGTGAGGGAGTTCCATGAGATCAAGAATACAAGAAGATAAACTGAATCACGTGTAGTTGAAAATTAGTCATAAATTATAAAATGCTCTGTGAAATTCCATAACAAACAAAAAATTAAAACTCTGTAACTGTCCCTCCTGTGCTGCATGGACTGCTTGCCAATAAAAGAGGTTGAGGAGTTTTTGAGTAAAGAGCTCAACAAAGATTTAGAATCAAAGTACGAGCGAGTAGTCATACTGAGTGACAGTAAGGGAAAATATCTGGAGGCAGAGTACGAGGGACTGAGAGGGAAGCCAGAGGAGTTTTTGTGGTGGACCTGTAGTGGAAGAGACACCAAAGCAGGGGTCAAGTTCCTAATTGATAACATACATAAAATTAGAGACGGAAAAAAAACTATAGTACTCTTTTGGCATTTCACTTGCAACGTTACTAGGAAAATTGACAGACTAATATACAAGAGATATGACAGTAGTGAAGACTTGTTAGCAAATTTAAAGCCATTTTTAGAAACTTTGGAGACAGTACACAAAACTGAGGAAAATATTGATTTGGGTATACTAGAAACACCACCTGTCTTCACTAGGGAATGGAATAAGGGGAAACATGCACATGACTGGGAATTAATCGACGACAGTGACTTACATAGACAGATTTCTGACCTCAATGACCTTATTAAAAACTTCAACACCAAACTAGGCTTTAGATCACCAAGATTCACAATTGATTTCATCCACAGAAGAAGAAACAAGAAAAAGGCACAAACTAAAATCAATCTGGACCCAATTTTGTTAAAAGACGGAGTTCATCCAATTGGCATAGTTGCAAAAAAGTGGATGATCAAAATACTTCAATCAGTATCCTCATAAAAGAATAAAATCAACTTAGGGTATAAGTAGCAGAAATAAAGTAACGTAACCCCCCCCCCCCCCCCCCCCCCCCCCCCCCCCAATTTTTTTAAATAATTATCTACACACCAATAAGCATTTCAGCATGGGTAATCAGTGTGTGACAAACTGATGTACCACTGTTAAAGTTCATGTGTGTGACAAACAGATGTACCACTGGACGAACGCATGCTGATCTGTAGACCAGATGGAGAATCACGTTTATTGAAACCATAAATGGAATTTGCATAATCCTTAAGTGTGCATAAATTTCCAGTGAGTGACAAACTGATGTACCACTGCTTCGAATGTAGACTAAATGTAGAGTAATAAACATATGGTAAAGCAGATATCTTGAACCCAGTGTGTGACAAACTGATGTACCACTGTTTAATATTAATATAAGAAGCTAGTAAGGTTAAGTCGGTGTAAAGGAATAAAAATGGCAACTGGTGGAGATTTCACCCATAGTACTCCCTTAAGGGGTAATAGTGCTGTTCAATCAGGAGCAGATAGAAGGTCACTCTTCAATAATGCAGACATGGAGCTTAAAAGAAAAAGGCTTATGAGCCCAGAAATGACTAATCTGTGTGTAAAATGTGAAAGAACACTAAATGAAAATACGGTGGAATGTGGAAACTGTGGATTAAAATTCTGCATTAAATGTACAGGTATGACAGTTGTAGGTCTGAACATGATCAAATCAGGTGCAATCCCTGACTATACTTATCAATGTAAGTGGTGCAAAAACACAATGCCAACATTGGAAAACATTGATAAGAAATTGACTATTATGAATAGCCACAATGAAACTAGATTCAAGGAAATGGAAGACAGGCTGCAGAAAATGGACCTTAAAACTGAGGAATCCATAAAAGAGAAAATGAAGGGTACAAAATCAGAAATTTTAAGTGAAATTGATGAGAGAATAAAGACAGTGGTGGACGAAAGGACCAAAGAAATGGACGATAGAAGAAGAAGAGAGTTAAATGTGATGGTTTTCAATCTACCCGAGGGCTTGCACAAAGAAGGCATAAAAAACAAGGAGGAAGATGAGTCCGCTATAAGATCTATAGCTTCTGACATAGGAATTGACGACATCAAATTAATAACACAGTATAGATTAGGTAAAAGGCAGTTAACTAAAATAAGACCACTTAGACTAGTAGTACAAAATCCTAAAGAAAGGAAATTTCTACTTGATAATTCAAAAGAAATAAAAAACAAAGCGTTGCCCAAATACAAAAGAGTAATCTTCTTTAAAGACCTGACTGATGATCAAAGAGCCGAAAGAAAAACAAAGCGGGAGAGAACAGCCAATCGGGAGGTAAATGAAAGACAGATGGAAGTACATCCACCGTATAATAGGAGATTAGCAGAAAGGCTACATAACTCCGTAGTCAACGATAATATATCGAGCTTATCCCAAGAAGGGGCAGACCCGTTTGGTGATGAAACGGTGATGGATTTGAGCTCTCTACATGAGAAAACTGTGATTGGTGGAATCCAGTTGGACACTTACAGGACAGCCAGTGTGGCTAGTAAGGATTGTGTTGAAACCACAAACGTGGGGACAGATAAGCAGTGTGACCACTGATTGTTTTAACAATGTACATACGGGTAAAAGTTTTAACGTGATTAACAAACGAACTAGTTACAAAGATGGAAGTCATACTCTAATACCAAATGATAACATTAAGATACTATATACAAACGCAGACTGCTTGACAAAGAGTAAAATATTAGAACTTGAAAACTTAGTAATAGAAACTAAATCTGACATATTGGCGGTTACAGAAATATTCCCGAAATTTACAAATAACCCATGTCAATTAGATGAAATGTATAAGATACAGGGATATAACATATTTAAATCTAAAGAAACAAAAGGAAGAGGAGTAGCGATATATGTAAAAAATGAATTGAGAGCCAATGAAATAGAATTTGAAAATGAATTCCAAGAGGCAATCTGGTTGGAATTCGAAATGCCAGATGCCGATAAACTGCTGTTAGGATGTATTTACAGAAGTCCTAACAGTGATAACACAAATAATGACAATCTTTTATCATTACTCCAAAAAGCAGTTAAATCAAATTACTCTAGAATAATGGTGGTAGGAGATTTTAACTATAGAGAAATAAATTGGGAATTGTGGTCAACAGATAAGGGAATAAATCACAGTGAGTTTAAATTTCTAGAAGGCATAAAGGATTTATACTTACACCAACATGTCAAAAACTTTACTAGATTTAGAGAAGGTAATAAGCCATCAGTACTAGATTTAGTTTTCACAAACGAGGAAAATATGGTTGAAGAAATTATATATAAACCAGGTATAGGGAAGAGTGACCATGTGGTCTTAGAGTATGATTTAGTTTGTAAACTAAACTGTAAAAAGAATTTATCTCCAAAATACCAATACAGTAAAGGAAACTATGAATCTATAACTAGGGAAATACAAAAAACTGACTGGGAATTACTGGATAACGTGGGGATTCAAATGGCGTGGGAGGTATTTGCAGAGCACCTTTCCATTATAATTGAGCAAAATATTCCATTAAGCACTAACCATCCAAGCCATAGGAACCCGCACGTAGACAGTGAAACTAGGTCGGCCATCAGAAACAAACATACAAAATGGGTTAAATACCAACACTGTAGGAACCACATAACCTTTAACGAATACAAAATATCAAGAAATAAAGCAACGTACCAACTAAGGAAATCAAAATACAATCATGAAAAGCGCATAGCAGAAAACATTAAGGATAATCCTAAACAGTTTTGGAAATATGTCAGATCTAAAACAAAAACTCCGACAGGAGTTGATGTAGTGGAAGTAGATGGGGAAACAATTCAGGATGATAAACAAATAGCAGAGGCCTTCAATAGACACTTTGTAACTGTGTTTACAAAGGAGGACACCACTATCCCAAGAGTAACAGAAAAAACTGATAGCATACTAATGGATCTCGAAGTAAATGAGGAAATAGTTATGGCAGTGATTCAACAACTAAACACCAATAAAGCACAGGGACCGGATGGGATACACCCTAGAGTTATTCATGATTGCAGAGAATCAATAGTAAAACCCCTATGCAAGTTATTTAGGAAATCTCTGGATGAAGGGAAACTCCCAAATGAATGGAAGAATGCCAATGTGAGCTCTATCTACAAGGCCGGGAAAAAGAAAAATGTAGAGAACTACAGGCCAATAAGCGTTACTTCTATATGTTGTAGATTAATGGAGAAAATAATAAGAAATGTAATAATGAATCACTTAGAAACAAATTCCCTCTTATCAATATACCAACATGGCTTTAGAAAGCATAGATCATGCAATACTCAATTACTTGAATGCATTGAAGATTGGTCCAAAGCATTTGATGAAAATAAAGAAACAGATATCGTCTATTTAGACTTCAAAGCTGCATTCGACAAAGTACCCCATAAAAGACTCTTGGAAAAGGTAAAAAGTTTGGGGATCAAAGGAAAAATTTATTCATGGCTAGAAAACTTTTTGAGCAACAGAAGGCAACGTGTAGTGGTAGGGGGAGAAAAATCTTCCTGGCAAAATGTAACAAGTGGAGTCCCACAAGGTAGTGTATTAGGACCGTTACTTTTCCTAATTTACATAAATGATTTGCCAGATGCAATAGAATGCACAATTAAACTTTTTGCAGATGATACAAAACTATATTCAATCCAGGAAAAAACAAAGGATGAAGAAAAACTACAAAATAGCATATTTGACGCATGTCGATGGTCAGAAAAATGGCAAATGATCTTTAATATAAAAAAATGCAAATCAATGCACATAGGAAATTCCCATGCAAATGAATATTTTATGATCTCTCCCGATAAAAGCATAGAAAAAATTACTCAAACAACCTCAGAAAAAGACTTGGGAGTCGAATTTGACAACAAATTAAAATTTGATAAACACATTTATACTAAGATAAATAAGGCAAATAGTATTCTAGGGCTAATAGCAAAAACATTCACGTGTGTTTCAAGGGACGTGTTCCTCCATCTGTTCAAAGCTATGGTGAGGCCCCATTTAGAGTATGCATCAGTAATATGGTCCCCTCACTACAAAAAGTATAACGTTGCAATTGAAAATGTCCAAAGAAGGGCGACAAGAATGCTAAAAAATCTAAGAGACAGTAGCTACAGTGAGAGGTTAAGGCAGCTAGGCATTCCAACCCTGGAGTACAGGAGGGACAGGGCAGATGTAATCCAAGCTTATAAAATATTGAATGGGTTAGATAAAACATCTGCCAACCTACTATTAGTAAGAGGTGACAATATAACAAGAGGGAATAACATGAAACTCATTAAACCCAGAGCAAGAACAGAATTAAGAAGGGGTGTATTCAGTCATAGAGTCATTGATCTATGGAACTCCCTCCCAAACAGTGTAGTCCAAGCACCCACTCTCAATACATTCAAATCAAGGTTGAATGGGTACTGGGGGGTCACCAATAAACCTAATAAGTTTTATGCCGAGTGCTTTAACCCATAGTTTGGTTCCAATTATGTAAAAACCGACTACAATATGAACATTATATAACCAGTGTAAAAAGATTGTACATAATAAAAGGGAGCTCTTAGTTCCAGATAGATATAAATGTATTTTAACCCGTTAAATGAAAATAAATTTATGGAGCAATATTAAAAAAGTGAAGTGAATATATAAGCCAACCGCAGCAAAAAAGAAAATTCATCGGAGGAAAACGCATCCAAAAGGGCCAAAGAAGTGGAAAACGCTTATGCATCCTTAGATGCATCCGGCCTCGATACTACATGAACTACATGAACTTATCATTATACTGTCACCACTCTTCGTGGTAATTCAAACCGTTTCAGCTGGCTTGCGGAAGGAGGTGATGGACATTTTGTCACTACTGTAGTATGCAAATTCGTCAAAAAGGAATTATAGGACAAAAGGGGTAGTTAATTTCGTCAACAAAGAAATATAGTACAAAAGGGTAGTCAACTCGTCAACAAAAAATTATACGAATGAAGAACAACTGGATCAGAAACTAGTCAAACTACCTATTTACTCATTTACCAAACATGTTTGCTATCGAAAACTGCATAATAACAATTCAAAATATACTGAAAAGAGTTCACATGAATTGGTCAAGTGTCACTTATTTCAATAGAAAGTTTGATTATTTCATATTTTACAATACTGCAATTCACCTTGCAAATTTTTTGACGATTGTCGCCATCTTGCAATTGCTTAAGAATGTGATAAAATCTTTATTGTGTAATTATAAAGGAAGTGGCTAGGAGTACGGACCCGTACCCCTAGACTGCGAGTCTAGGAGTACGGACCCGTACTCCTAGCCTGGGGTGATGGGGTTTGGCTAGGAGTACGGAACTTTTATTTCTTTATAGTATGTGGCTTTCTTTAAAGCGACTCGCAACCAGATGGTGCATTAAAAATAGTAATTTGTAAATATGTGTCAAACGCTTATATAAATGGTAAAGAATTAGTTTAGGATAAGAAATTCTGTTTAAAAAAAATGAATTTCAATAAAAAAAAATATTGGTCTCTGGTGGGATTAGAACCCATGGCCCGGCATTGGCGGACAGAAGGCAAAATAGGGGAAACCGCTTAGACCAATGGACCACGGAACTATCCGTTTATCTCGGATCGATTTAACGTATTTCAATGTGTTGCGGTCGAAAGTGCATACAACTTCGTAATTCGGCTCGTGTTTATGTCTGAGCCCGTGTAGAGAAGCAACAGCAACAACTATACCGTCTACTAGTCGGTATAGAAAAACGATGGAAAATATCTAAAAATCTAAGATTCGGTGACGATTCTTGAGACTTTTTTTGGACTGATCATATTTTTTTAATGTCAGAAGCCAAATAATGCCACAAATTTGCTTTTATTTGAGTATTTTATTTTATTTTGACAAGTACACCATCCGGTTGCGAGTCGCTTTAATGCAAAAAAGAATATTGCTAATGAAATATCATTTTCCCATGCTTTCATTCGTAATATACGAAGTGTCAGTTATTTGGTGACGGCACGATGAAAAGAAACATGTTGTCTGCCAGTCATCCTAAATATCATAGCATGGAGAAAGGACAAATGGAGAAGTAACTTATACTCAAATCTGCATTTTCCCGAAAATGGTGTCGTCCGTTACCTGTATGTGCGATATTGCTTAATCGATCGATAATTCAACTGCACCGGTACGCCGATAGCGGGCTATCGCGTTTTTTATCGTGTTGAATGGTTACCTACTGTTAGTTTAAGTTACATAAAATCCTTAATTTTCACCCGATTTTCATTATAATGGTCTTAAAAGAAGGCTAAGATATTTATCTTTCACTTGTAAAAATAACAGATTTTATTTTTAAAATTGATCAGTTTTATGGCGAGTTAAAGAGTGGTTTCCAAATGAATTTGCCGATAAAAGGGAGCAAGCACTCGCGCATAAATATATCACGCCCCGTTACAAAACCTTTCATAAAACCCTCAATTTTCGACCGATTTTCAAAGAAATGGTCTTAAAGGAAAGCTTAGATATTTTTCTTTCAGTTGTAAAAATGCAAGTGTTTATTTTCGAAATCGACAAATTTTATGGCGAGTTAAAGAGCGATGGCCAAATGAAATAGTCAATAAACGAGAGCAGGCGATCGCGAAATATATACTACGTCCCGTTTAAAAAACTTGAATTTAATCCATAATTTTCGTCCGATATATATATATATATTTTAAAAAAGGTCTTGATATAAAGCCGTGACACTTATCTTTCGGTTTTTTCTTGAAGGGAAAAAAGTAATGATGACCTACAAAGGTTGCTGGCTAATGAAATGACTAGACCAACTCGCGTAAGAAAAGAATTCCTTCCGTATAAAAACTTAAGCAAACTTCTAAACTTCTAAAAATGTGTTCATGCATTGTTACAATGTTCTACATGGAGGAAATATTTCCTTGGAGGCAAAAAAAATCCATTTTGTATGTAAAGAGACATTTGAAAGGAGTGCGCGTCAAACGGCCAAAATCCAAAACGGCCAAAGTTGTAACTATTATTATGTCGTATGTGATCATTATTGTTATTGAAAGGAAAATTAGAATTATTAACATATTACTTCAAAAAAATGAATTTAGGGTTAGTTTTACATCCAGACTAAAATATACATATTATCCGTCCCATTTCTATGAAAGAGGTAACAGTTTGCATTATCTTCAGAAATTAATTGCAAACATGATAACATGAGATCTCCGTTTCTTTCTGCTTTACTTATGTCTTATATAACGGAGTAAATTATAAAGCAGCCAATGCCTAAAGCAATCTAGTTTAGTAACTGCTAAAATCTTTGCCTGCTGATCGCTAGGTCTATTCATCTGTAAACTACATGTCTGCCATATTACACATCACAAAGGAATGTGACACATTACGTAACCGTACACAGATAGCAGGACATTTATAAGCGTCATGAAACTCTCCCAGCATGAAGTCCATGCTTCTTGAAATGCCGATTATCTATGAAGTGCATGTTAGGGAACTGGACACCATGGGGTTGCCACTTTAATAATAAAAAAAAAGATCAATGCTACCCGTGCGTGTAACTTGAACCTGTGTTTTTGACTTCTGTAACCGCATGATGTTTATATATTATACAAATCACAAAAAATAAAGATAATAGAATTGAATTGGAAAAAAAAACCAACAAAAAAACCAACATCAATGCACCTGGTTTGGTTGATGACTGGATTAACCCTCTCATTACTGAATACCAGTAACATGATGACTATTGCAATTGCAAACAGTTGTAATCCAGACCAGTCTGCAAAAATGTCGGATTCATAGAGTATGTCGCTTGAAATATAGTTTACCCCTTTTTCGAATTAAGCTCTTTATGACACATTTTACCTTTTCTCCGCATGAGGAGCATCAGAGAGAGAGAGACAGACAGACAGACATTCATACAGAAAGATGGAGACAGAAAAGAAGAAGCGAGAGACTGACATACAGAGATAAGAGAAAAACAGACAGACAGAGAGACAGTCACAAAGAGAAACAGAGACATAAATACAGACAGTGGCAGAGAAATATAGACACACACAAACTTCGTAGGTAAACGAAAACATACGTATTTCTCTCGTTTTCAAAACCTCACTAAACTATCAATTTATAAGCTATCGCCTCAAATTTTGTACTACGCGTAAGATAATGGTCTAATAAAACATCTGTATTAAAATTTATAACGATAAGATGACATTAAAAGCATTTCTATTAACACCAAACTTCGTAGGTAAACGAAAAAATACGTTTTTCTCTCATTTTCAAAACCTCACTTAACTAACAATTTATAAGCTATCGCCTCAAATTTTGTACTAGTCGTGAGATCATGGTTTAATAAAACATCTGTATTCAAATTTATAACGAAAAAATAGCATTAAAAGCATTTCTATTTACACCAAACTTTCGTAGGAAAAACGGAAAATACAGTACTGTACGTTTTCTCTCTCATTTTCACAAACTCACTAAACAAACAAATTATAAGCTATCGCCTCAAATTTTGTACTAGTCGTGAGATCATGGTCTAATAAAACATCTGTATTAAAATTTATAACGAAAAGATAACATTAAAAGCATTTCTATTAACACCAAACTTTCGGAAAAACGTTGTTTTCTAGCCGCCAGCGAGCGCCGCTGATTGAACGACACGATAAATCGCGAGTAGGCCGGATACTTCTCCATTTGTCCTTTCTCAAAACCAAGAAGAAACATTAAAGCTACTAAATTTAAAGATTACAGTACGAATAATATAATTGAAAACCAGGTATGCAACAACACAAGAGGACTCACAGTCCCAAATAGCAAAACCCAACAGTACAGACATTCCTTCTTTGTAGACACTACGATGCAGTGGAACAAACTGCCAGACAGCACAGTGCATGCTGATTCCGTAGAGGCTTTTAAGACAGCCCTTCGAGATCATCGCCAATAAAATGGCGTCTCTTCACATCCGTCGTGTAAAAGCCTTTATAGGATTCTACGACGTACTATATTCAGATGCAACATAGTCCACATTTGTACAGTTAGATGATATGGAGCTATTTCTCGTCGTTGCCACCTGAGGGACGACAACTGTCACAAAATTAGCATGTCGTTCCAGGGGTTCATTAATGAGACAAGCATTTTCCCAATAATGCTGTCGTTTATTCGCCGATCGATACCTGTCCGCCGGCTCGTGGTAAAACGATCGATAAAACACAGCTGAACCATGCGGGACGGTTACCTATTGTTGATTAAAATTCCTTTAAATCTTTAATTTTGACCCGATTTCCAAAATAGAGGTGTTGAATGAGAGCAAAGATATTCAGCTTTTATTTGTGAAAATATTAATGTTCTATATTGAGGGAGTATTTGTTTACGACAGGTTAAAGAGCATTTAACAAATGAACCAACAGGCAAATGACCGCACATTCTTTTGCGTACTACCGTTATAAATTCTTATAGGACACTCGTTTTTCACCTGATTTTTACATTTAATGTCTTAAAAGAAAGTAAAAATCTGTATCTTTAAACGGTATAAAAATCTTGATTTCATTTTATTTTAAAACAGAGAAAATGCAAACAAGACTTAAGCGCCATTTCTGAATGTGGAAGCATCAATGAAAATCGATTGACAATTTCAACTAATTAAACGTGTAAAGGTAGCGTTTGGGCTTTGATACTGCAAATTTTGTGATTTTAATTTTTTTGCCGATTCTAATAGCTGACATTCTGTGCTACAAATTAACAAAATCTTCAACACCAAACAACACGCATTACACGGCTACCTGATCATTAAATCACGACTCATTTAGCACCCCTTGGTCTAGCAGGTCCAGCCTGAGCCACATGATCAAATAGAGGTGTTCTGCAACACTAACTGCTGTTGCGTGATTTATGGGTTTCCCAATGTCAAAATCATTATTGATTTGTGATTAGTATTTTTATTAGGGGAGGAGCTAAGGAAAATCACTTACGAAATATGTGTCTTCTTATTGGTTGAAATAAAAAAGGACAAAAGTTGAACACATGGGATATTCGCACTGTGCCAGACAGTCTAATTGACACGCTTATCAGTTACTTGACATTTCTCACACCCCTTATTTCCAAATATTCGGTATTTTTGAACAGCGATAGTTTTCGCAGTTGTAGGCCATTTTTCATGCGGTTTAAAGTAGATGAAAGGATATTATCTTCTCGAGGGAATCATGTCTCAGAATTTTTACAAGTTGCTCCAACTGTTCACAGCAATGTGTTACGTTATAGAAGCCGACTTTAAACGTAAAAAAACTTTGATGTTACATATTAACCCCTTACCTCATAGCCTGTTTCTAGTTTTAAAAAACAGGTAAACACTTAAAGCAGGTTGAAAGTAAAGCAGAATGTGCCTTAAGGCACATTCTGCTTTACTTTCAGCCTGCTTTAAGCTAAAATCTACTAGGCTATTTAAAATATTTGTAATGGTTATTGTTCATGAGGGTATAAACTGGAACTATTTTCTTCAGCGGAGGAATAAATTAAATACGCTAAAAGTCGCTTGTATGGGGGAAAGGGATAATACTTCGAAGGGTAATTTTTTAAACAGCACTAATACTTATATAAACCACACAGTTGAGGGAAGGGGTATTAACCGATTCTGATCGCATATTTTTTAAAAAATATTTAATGTCACTAAACATGTTTCATTCACGATATTATCAATCAATTTTCGCTGATATTTCCACATTCAGAAATGGCGCTTCGATTTCGTTTGCGAGCGGCGCACTGATTGGCCGAACGGGAGACAGCATTATTTGTAGTCAACCTGGATTTCTGATCTGGTTGTTCTTCATTCGTGATTAATTTAATGAGCATAAATGTTCACACATATAGGTGTTATAATAACCCTTTTTGTAGTGTTAATAGAAACTGTATGTAGATCTAATTGACACATACTTTTTGCAGAATGTTTGGATCCCGATATATACGGACAATTTTGTGATTTACTTTTTTGTCAGACAGTTTGGATGCCGTAATACGGGAAATGTTGTAATTATTTATGTCTTTATATTTACGCTGTGTACAATTTGGTAATGTGCACACAACTGACACAGAAATAATCTGACACAGTGAATGAATAATGCATCTCTCCGATCCACGCAGTAACACAACACATTACTTTTCTGCACAATTATCCTCATTAACATTAAATGATGTTTGCGAAAAATGCGCTTTAAGGTGATAATAGATGAGGGTTCAAACGCGGATAAAATCCGATGCTAATTGGTTAGGAGGAGAGATTAATGTTAAATTACACAATAAGTTTTTGCCACTGCAATCCGTGTCGCTAATTAGTTTGTACATGCACATTTGAAATGCTATTTATCTATTTGATATCTAATTGCTTTAATCTATTTAAAAATAAACACACTTGTTCATAGCTCAATTTTTCGAGAAATTTCGGCATCTATATTCATCTTTTATACTTTTAGTAATTTATTTATTACAACTTTTAATGCTAGAATGTACATATGAACTTATAATAGATAATTGCAAGTTTCAACAGTATCACTTATAAATTTAACAGAAAATTGATCCTGATCAAATATTTATACCAGGTAAAAAAATACCCTACACAAAATCCTGTTGGACGAATCGTCTTTTGCCATTACTCTATAACGCCTTTTTGACGAATTTGCATAATGACGAATGGTCTTTAATTTGTGGAAGGTCGGCGGTTCTACCCAGTTGCCGATTTGTGTCTGAAATAGTGCATAAAGGGCTTCTGGGGTCTTCCTCCACCTGTAACTAGCTGGACGTCGCGATATGACTGAAATAGTGTTAAAAGTGACGTAAAATCATAAATCAAATCAAATAAGTCTTTTTAAAGATTGTAAATTAAATTGTTAAAGAAATAATTTACTGATTTCTGCATCTTGCATTAAAGTAAATATATATCATCACACCACAGTTTTAATCAATGGTTGCTTTTGATTTGTAGCTACCACGATATTTAGATTAGAAACTTTGGACTTCTCATACTGGGGGTAAGTACCAAAAGCTTCATCTATTCATACACTAATACCAGTCAGACTAATTTGATGTACCTAGTAGGCCAGTACATTAAGTTGTATCATTATTTTCCTTTGTAAATGATTCATTTAATGAATTTATTTACAATATATTGCAAAACAATAAACATTGCAAATTCTGATCACAGGGCTCATGTAGGAGCCCTCTTATCTTGGTCTACCCTGATTGCATAAGACAAGTGTACTCATGCATTGCTTTAAAAGACACATATACTTGTCACTAGAAAGTTTACATGCATCACTATAGTAAGTTGAATGCTGACTGAGTTTATCTGATTAATTAACAGTACAATATAATATATAGCTCATTCTGGTAAAATAAAATGAGAATGAATCTTGCAAATTATAGGTATACTTTTCAGGAATATTTTTAATGTTGGATAACTGCATTTCACAAAAAAAAGTATTACCCAGTTTTTCCAGGATCCCTTCTGTCTTAAATGTAGTTGTACCATCAAACTAATGTTAAATGGTCATTCTATGAAGATGCACTGGGTCCATGCTTATAAAACCTTTGAGCTGAGTCTTAAATCATTCTCAAGCATTTGATTGGTCAGATTTGAGGCTAGGCTCAAATCTGACCAATCAAATGCTTGAGAACGAACTCAGACTTAAGTAAAACGCTTCATAAGCGCCAGGCCTGGTATCTCTAAAGATGTGTGACTGTTTAATGCATGACAAAAGTGAAGCAGAAATGAGTTTTATGTGTAATACTTTTGTCCAACATTAAGCCATGTTCTGTACTTGATTTATCTTCTATTTGTGACCAAATACAAGTTTGACTGATGCTACCCATGGTGTCCTGCAATAACATAAGCTTAAAAGTTTACAAAACTTATTTTAATATGTTTTAAAAACAGTGTAGACCCAGATCTGACAGCTCCTAAAGGAGCTGTCTGATCAGGGTCTGCACTGTTTTCTTAAAGGGTTTGTCTGGCATGAATTAGGCATTTTTCCTGGGGAAAATGTTTCCTTATTCAAGTGACCAGGGTAATAGTAAGGTGGTGGTTGTTTATAGTTGGCTCAATTTTTATGCATGAATGTTCAAAAGCAGTCTGCCTTCAGAATTGTTCTGTCTTGAAAATTGTTAGAGAAAAAAAATAGATGCTGTTAGGTATTGTTAGAACACAGGGAAGTTGTTATACTGGTTTAACTCTTTGTATGCTAGCGGGGGATATATCGGCCACAGTGATTGGCTTTGAAAACAGTTTCGATCCAGATGAGAAGCAACATAACCCGGCGTCTCATCAGGATCCATACTGTTTGACACCCTGATCATGTTTTGAAAAGTAATTTTGAATTTTCTAATTTTAGTAGAACAATAGCAGACTACAAATTATATTGCAGATGGAAGAAAAAAATACCCAGCATGCAAAGAGTTAAAATCAAGTCATTTAGTGTAATTTTACCAAGAATTGTTGTCTGACTTCGGTAAAGTTTAAAACAAAATGCATTGCAATGGAGACGATCTAGTCTAAAATGAGTCACACAAGATCCTTTGTAACTGAATGAGTGAAAGCAATGATAAAGAAGAATCCATATTTTTGTAACTGATCTGTTTCACTGTTTTCTTATCAGATTACTAATTTGATTTCCAAAATTGAGATTTTTATTACTGGTACCTTATGCATTTTGGCTGATAAAACCCCTCCATGTTTGGATGTCAAATAGCATGAATCCTGATCTGATGCTGAATTACCAGGCCACAAATCTGGAAGAAATTAGTTAGTCAATACCGGTACAGTCTTATTTGAAGGTGTTTTAACCCATTACCCCATAGCCTGTTTCTAGTATGGAAGATATGTGGTCACTTAAGGCAGTTTAAAAGTAAAGCAGAATGTACTTTCAACCTGCTTTAAGCTACCATCTTCTAGAAAATAGAAATTATTTCTTATGATATATATTCATAACTGTATAAATTAGAACTATTTTCTTTTGTGGAGAAATAAATTAAAGGCGTTAAAAGGCGTATTTATGGTGTAATGGGTTAATAAGATTTTTACCTGAACCAACTGCAGATTTATTTGTTCAGGGGACACCACTCATTTGTCCATAATTGTGGGAGCACTTGATGTAGTTGTCTCCCTTGGATTTTTATTTTAAAATTGCACTTCTGGTGATTTTGAGTTTGATCAATAGCTCCATTCTACAGCCTTGCATGCATGGCTCTGAATAATTTATCTTGGCATCAGAGTGTCCGCAGTGTTTTGTTCATTGGGTTCACTGTACCGAAGCCTCTTGTTGGTGTCACATGACCTGTGAGATGTTCCGAGAAATAGAAAGAAAAACCTTGTGAAGTTTTGTTGTGAACCTGTGTGGTTTTAAATTTTAATAGATGGTGTCAAGTGTTGTTATAACACTGAGTGCAGTGATTGGATATTTGTAATAGATCTGTGAGTGATGAACAGTTGAGAGTCGCTGCATTATAAAAATACACTCAGACAGAGCTTCAGATAACGTGAGTAATTCAAATGCCTCCACAAAACACTATGTTGTGACTACTCATTAGAATTGTCTCAAAGAGATGATTCTGATGAGTGGTCACAACATAAATAGTATACAGGACACCAGATTAGGGATGTATTTCAAAAACTAAAATCTTTATTTCTGTATTAAACCCTATGGTGTTACCACTCATTAGAATTGTCTCTTCGAGGATTTGGTGCTGTCATAAAGGAGAAAATGCTGGATTTTTTCAGTTTACTTCCTTTTATCTGGAGCCTTGAGTATTGTGTTTTGGGGATTCTAAGGAAAATAGTTTGGAATTGTTGAGTTTACTCACACTTATCTGGAGCCTTGTGTTACAAAATTTTGCTGTACGAGGAAACCGGTTGTCATGTTTGTTTAATAAGAATGAGTGCTTTAATTGTAATTCAGACAGGAGATTTAGAAAGCAAACTCAGTTAAAGTTATTTACTTATTGGAAAGCAATGCACTAAAGTATGTTTATATCGTGTGTTTTATGACTTGACAGGTAGAATGATTGATTGGCTGATGACGTTATTGATTAAAAGCTATATCAGGTGCAGACTTCCTCCAACAATGCTGCATGTATCTTACCCTTTCTCAAATGATCATCTGTATTGGTGACCTTTGTCATCAGTTTGCATCCTGATCAGGCCTCACTTAACCCATTACCCAGTAGCCTGTTTCTAGTTTTGAAGCCAGGTGACTTATAGCAGGTTGAAAGTAAAGCAGAATGTGCTTTAAGTTACTATATACATGTACTAGGATATAGAAAATATTTCTTTTTCGTATTGATATATTAATGACTATATAAAGTATAACTATTTTCTTCTGTGGAGGAATTTATATATGAGGGGTAAAAAGGCATATTTAAGGGGTAATGGGTTAATTTGGAGCCTGTTTGTCAACTGGATCCTGTTTCTGTAACTGTATACTTGTAGTATAAAGAAACAAATCTAATTTCAGAATTTTAATTGACTTAAATTTTAGTAGATGAGGCTATTATGTTTGAAGAGTTGGTCTGCTGAAAAGGTCTGCTGAAAATCTTGAATTTGCCTCATTGTATGTTTCTTGTTTTAAGGGCAGACAACCACTTAAAGAAGGTTGAAAGTAAAGCAGATTGCTTAAAGGAGTATACTGCTTTATTTCCAATCTACATTTAGCTACTAGGGTACTTTAAAAAAATCTAAAAAAGCATTGCATGATTGATGTTAAGGATTTCTAGGGTTGAGACAACTTTCCTTATAGTGTAGAAATATTGAGAGGTGTGAAAAGGTGCATTTATGGAGAAATGGGTTAGTGATTACTGAAACAGGATCTAAGTTAGAATCACTGGATACTGATCAGGTCCGACATTTAGTGACACTGATCTGGTCCTAGACTGTTTTGCAAAGTTTATCAAAACAAGTAACTGTTGTCATAATAATATTCAAATCAAACTGCCTCATTTCAGATGTACTTACTCTTAGGTATTGTACAGTTAGTCTTATTGTCATCAGCAGTCATCAATACATTGAGGAATCATGCAGACAATTTATTGCTTAATGGCTAATGCAGGACAAAAGTAATGCTGAAAGCTCCTATAGGAGCTTTCTGCATTACTTTTGTCCTGCATTAAGCTGTCACCTTTCTGTAAGTCTGAAACTTTCTTTTCATAAGTGGTTTCTTAGCATAGACTTTACAGTATAAATTAATATGTATAAATGAAGAAGTACTTAACATTACTTGTCACTGGCACACACAGTGTTAATATCACATTTGATTGGCAGTTTTAAATCATTTGGATGCTACCTGCAGGTATCTACACGGGACTATAATCTGTTTCCATTGACCGATTAATTTCATATAATTGACAATGTGACCCATAAAAGCGTAGGTCGCGCTGGTTTTATATTCAGATGGTCCTGTTACAATTGGTTGGGGAATGCCGTGACGAGGAGTGAAATACGAGACTAGGCAGTATTTTTCTTTCATTGGGGAGCTGTTTATTTGTTGTATTTACGACCGTACAGTGAAGAATGTGACAAGTTGACAGTATCATTAAGGACTGGATAATCCAATTGAATGGAGGAATTAGCAAGTGCCCTAAGTGTTTAATATGTACATACAATGTTTATGTTTTAAGTGTGACTGTTTGCTAATGAACCCATGTCGGTAATGACCAAGCCGCAGATAGGGCTTCCACATCTTGTTTACCTTACTGATGAAGGGATATTTTCTTCTGTCGGTGCTTTAAAGTCGGGCTCAGAATTTGATCAGACAGACAGTTTCTGGTCGCGTTGTTGTTGTTGTTGCACTACTTGGTCCAAAATGCGGATTGTGAAAAAAAATCAAATTTCGAAGCAGCTGTCAGAGGTAAGATATTGTATAATCTTATGGGTTGTCCTGTGCATAGCATTCATGCATATGGGTCCAAGGTTATAAAGCTTTTCAGTTGAGTCTAAAGTCGTTCTCAAGCATTTGATTGGTCAGATTTGAGCCTAGGCTCAAATCTGACCAATCAAATGCTTGAGAACACACTCAGACTCAGCTCTAACGCTGTATAACCTTGGACCATGGGCTCCAAATAAGAGGGAGTGAACTGAACACATCCAGCATTTTCTCACTTGTTTCAGAACCAAATCGTTTGGTGTTACCAGAGCTCCAGATAAGGGGAGTATTTTAAAAACTAAAATCTTTATTTCTACTTTAACCCTATGGTGTCTCTACTCATTAGAATCGTCTCGAAGAGACGATTCTAATGAGTAGTAACATCATAGGATTTGGTGCACAAATAAGTGAGAAAATGTTGGATTTGTTCAGTTTACCCCCTCTTATCTGGAGCCCTGTGTTACTACTTATTAGAATCATCTCGAATAGATCATTCTAAGAAGTAGTGACACCATAGGGTTTTAAGGAAGTAATAAAGATTTTAGTTTTTAAAATACTTCACTTATCTGGAGCCCTGATATGAAGATATGAGGGGTATTACTACTATAAGCCTTTTAAGACTGGTGGCAGTTTGATGCAGGGAAACAATAAAGCAGAAAGGTCCTATTGGGATTTTCTGTTTGCCTTTTGTCCTGCAATAACCATTCCAATGATATGATAAAACTTTTGTTTTGCATAAATTGAGAAACTTCCCTGATTCTGACATGAATGGTTGCTTTACACAAGCAATACTGAATTAAGTAAATTGTTTATGTATTTATCTGTATCTGTAGCTTTTACTTCTTCTCCAAATTTGTTAAAACTTTGTACATGTAATTTGAAATGTTCTACATTTATCCATCTCTCTCTCTCTTCCAATCCCCCCCCCCACCCCATTGATTTATACAGCAATGAATATGCACAGTAAGATTATTTTCTATATCCTTGTGATGGTAGCTTAAAGCATGCTGAAAGTAAAGCAGAATGTTCCTTAACCAAGAGCCTGTTTTTAGCCTTGAAGACAGGTGACCACTTAAAGCAGGTTGAAAGTAAAGCAGAATGTGTCTGAAGGCATATTCTGCTTTACGTTCAGCCTGCTTTAAGCTATCGGCTGCTAGGTTATACAGAAAATACTCTTGTGGTACTTAATACAGAAAGTTCTGCATAATGTGGAACTGTTTTCTTCAATGGAGGAATTAAAGGTGTAAAAAGGTGTTTTTTATTGGGTAACATGTTAAGAAGCCTTCTGCTGTACTTTCAGCCTGCTTTAAACAACTATTTGTCTTCAATACTAAAAAAATAAGACTTGCAGGTATTGGGGAATTGGTTATTTATCTTCTACTGAATGACTGAAGAACGCATGAGCTTTGTTTTATGATTTTGAAGACTATCTGGATTGAAGCTGTTAAAGACATCTCCTGACGACCTTTTGGTCATAACGCCTTGCCAGATTATTTACTGTCAATTTCCTTGCAAAAAGCATGCATGGGTCTTGTGCATATTGAACCATTGAATCGTCTTATGTGAGACCGGACCTTTATATTTCATAGTTTGGTTAGAAATAACCATTGAAAATCACTAGAGCATGAGTATAATCTGGACCTCACCAGGTAAACTGAGAGTGTGTTGCATGTGCTTTACAGTTACATTGACACCTCCAGAACAATATGCTGGTGGTCCCTCAATGGACTGAGGAAAAGTCTTTAACTGTTTGAATACCATCAATGTATTGTCTTTATTGATCAGTACAGAGTATGTAAGTAGTTTCATAAGGAATTGGTCAGAGTGAACCAGTAAGTGGAGCATGCCCAGCTTACCATTGTTATCATGATCAAACTAATCTAACACCTGTGGGTCGTGTAACACTAGTCCGTCACGGCTTCACGCTTAGCCTAGGATCACTGTCCTTCTGTCAATTTTTGGACAATTCAACCATCTCCTGCTTATTGCGTTTATTGACATTGTTATTATTTGATCCGTGTAGACCCTGACTAGGCTTTCTGAACAGACTCTGCACTGTTTTCTTATAGGATCTTCCTGTCACGAGTTATGTACTCTTTCGAGGGGGGGTCCTTATTTTATTAGCCAATGTCATAATTCATTTGAAAAATATTTATAGTGGGCGGAGATTTACATATGACTATTCGACAGGGATAAAGTTAACATATATTAATTGCAGTAAAACCATTGCTGCGCTAACATCTGATAACTGTAAACTGATAAAGAAGCATTACAATGAGACAATTGACAGGAAAAATTTACTTTAAATTAGCACTTGGTATCATTTCAAGCATGCCGTATGTAAAAAACCTCAATGATATGAAAGAATTTGTAAATTTTCTTTCATTGTCCTGATAAAACGGTGCTTGTGTACCTTATGTGGTTAGGATTTGGTTTCAAATAGTTTGATCTTCATTTTGATAGTTTTGTGAAAACTGTCTGCTATTGTTTATTGTACCTAAAAGAGACTGAAAATATGAATTGACTGAACACTTCTACTGGCCAGTACCGCTTGACATAAACTTGCAAACTGTTTCGATTCAGTCCAAATGCAGATAAGAATCCAGACTGTTTTACTCTTGTGCATAATCATTATATTTAAATTTCTTCAGTTTAAAATGCCTTAACCCATTACCCCATTTGCTTGTTTTTCTAGTTTTGAAATTAGGTGCCCACTCAAAGCAGGTTGAAAGTAAAGCAGAATGCACTCTAAGGCCCATTCTGCTTTACTTTCAGCCTGCTTTAAGCTACCATCTGCAGGAATATAGAAAATACTTCTTATCATACATATTCCTTACTGTATAAATTGTTACTATTTTCCCTCAGCGGAGAAATAAATTAAGACCTAAAAAGGCATATTTATGGGGTAATGGGTTAAATATAACAGTGGAAGGAGTCCATTTACCAATGATACTATCTACTGCAATTCACTGAATATGTGTTGTCTGCTTCAAAATTGAAAAATTGCTCAAAGTCTAATAATGAGTAATTATAAACTCTTAAAACGATGTAAAGTGAACCAGAAAATTTATATTTTTTAGAGGCTTTTTGTTTTAATTTCACCTTATTTTAAAGCTGTAAGCCTAGCTGTTACCAACCTTTTATACAATTAATTAGCATTTGGTCATAATTAAAAGATGAGTTAAATTGAGTTTCGCTGTACTATATTTTCAGAAATACAATCAAAATGGCAAACAGTTCTGATCCTGATCTTGGTCTGGATCTAAAGTATTTGCAAAATGCAATATTCATAGATGGAACTTTATCAGTTTAAGTGATTTACCCCTTCTCCCGCTGAATACTCATCCAACTTCTAACATTTGAATAATTACATTGGCTAATAAACAAGGAAGTTGTCCCCAAGAAAGAATGCAAACTTGATCATTTCAGGCAGATCCTATAAAGAAACTATGCAGACTCTGATTACACAGCTCATGAGGGGTCTGGGTCTACACTGTTTTCTAAGACCACCAATATACTTACAGCAGGAAAAGGTTTAGTTTAACCCTTTCCTCCCTGAAACCTCAAATGGACAATTCTAATTTTCAATTTAGTCTAGTCCATTTTTGACATTTTAATGTTGATTTTTACAATATATGTCAAAATGACAAACAGTGTAGACCCTGATCAGAGGGCTCCTTAAGGAGCCCTCTGATCAGGGTCAACACTGTTTGCATGGGACAAGTGTACTCCTAAAAGGTACACTGTTTGCAAATGACGCATATATGTGTGACTAGGGTTCAAAGAGTTAATATTTGCACCAACTTTGTGGTTTGTTTATTGTCTGTCTGTTCTTTTGTTTGTGCTTTTATAAACTGGGTTCTGTTCTTTAATAGTCCCAGATAAGGGGAAGCTTTTCAAATACTTGGATCTTTGTGGCCATCAAACCTGACTTTGTGACTTCTCGAAATTGACACTCAAAGAGACCATTCTAATTAGTAGTCACAACATAGGACTTTATGAAGACAAACAGGAGCTCAGATTTCAAAGAGATTCACCCTTTTTATGCTGGAAACCAATTAATGTTTACATATTTCATTAACAGTGTAGACCCTACACAGGGGGCTCCTTTAATGATCTAATGCCCTGTTTGTCCTACCTTATTAGTTGAAAACATTATGTACACATAGCCTTAACATCAACATAAACTGATCAATTTTGGATTAGCATATATGAAACGTTTGGAATAGAAATGGTTAAAGTGGATGCACGCCATGTGAACCAATGCTGCAGACAATCAAGGGCCTAAACTGTGAATGTCAGTCAAGTGGCTTTACAGTCAGTCATATATTAATCCACTCTTAGTAATGGAGCAAGATGCTGTCAAAACAGGTAACTACTTAATCATCTTAATGCAGTGCAAAAGAAATGCAGAAAGCTCCCTTGGGAGCTTTCTATTTCTTTTACGCTGCATTAAGCTGTCATAAATGTCTTTAAAGATTGTCGGTGCATCTTTATTTAATTGTCTTGTAACAGAGGCTTGACAGTCAATTGTTGTCAAAGGCACAGTCAGGGTTAACACCAAACCAGCTCTAAGGCTTTTGATGTTTTAGTGACAAAACACTTGCAACCGGGAAGTAGTTCACAGATATGTTTCCCTTTAGGGCGAACGCGGTGTGGGTATTAGCATTTTAGTTTCAAGAGGTTAAGATCAAAACTAGCCTCGAAATGATATTAAAAGTCAGTTAGGTTTAAATATATGTTAGTTTGCTGCATGGTCAGTCTAAAAGACAAATTGTGCCAGTTTAACTCATTAATGCCTGAAATGTCAGAATGAATTTCTAACAAAATCTTGACCATTTTTGGGTTGTTCATTACAATTTATTGCAAACAAGAAGCAGTGCAGAACCTGTTTAGAGCCTATAGGGCTCCTTTAGGAGTCCTAAATATACCATCTGATCAGGGTCTACACCTTTTGCATGAGATAAGTTCAATCCTCATTGCATTTACATGTAGTTTAGGTCCAGATCAGATGCCAAGCCAATCTGCATCTGACCAAGATCTAAAAAAATTGTGTTATATAGATTATTTTTAACGAAATTTATGAGTATACTGAAGGAAATAGTATAATGATGTGAGAGTTTTGGACACAATTTAAGAGCAGGCATTTTATGTGTTCAAAGGTCTAATTGACTATGAAAGCCCCCCTTCTACTAGACTAAAAATTACATAACATAGAAACTCAATCATAATTAAAACATGCTCACGATCTATAGAAAATTAAAGCAGGATAAAAGTAAAGCAGAAAGCTCCCATTTGGAGCTTTCTGCTTTACTTTAATTTTGCTTTAAGCACTTGATACTTGCCTTAGTTACATACTGTATGTTGAAAGCAATATTCTTAGAGAAATAGCAACTACAGTTAAACCTCTCTATTACGACCACTAAAACGAAGACTAATGAAGTGTATAAAAGACAGGTGACAGCTAATTAAAGCAAGGTGACAGTAAAACAAAAAGCTTCTTCAGGAGCTTTCTGTTTTTGCTGCCACCTTGCTATAAGCAGCCACCTGTCGCAAACACCTAATAAATACCACAATATAGTGGTCGTAATATAGAGGTTTTACTGTATAAGCAAAACTGTATTGTATCCAGACTTTAAAGAGTTTCGTTGTAGAGGATTATTTACTGCTTACAAAGTTTGCTGAAAATTCCATAAATAGAACTATTCATTGGCTGACGTCTGTACAATATGACATCTTGTTAGGAGATGTCTAGTCCTGATAACTTTGACCGTGTTTTCCGCCACATTTCACGGCTTTGAGATTCTGTGTTTGTGCAGATAACAGACAATGGCAATTAAGTCTTCTCAAGTTTAAAGCATATATTGATGATTTCTGAAAAGAAGTTGGATTAGGATGAGATGCCGAGTAACTCGGCATCTAATCCGGATCCAAACTGTTTTTACACTCAGTAATTCTTTAGCAAAAGGGAAGGTAATGCAATTTTCAGATAAATACAATTTATAGAACATAGCTAAAACACATGGAGGTTTGAGACAGATTTAACCAAGTCAGCTGAAATTAAAGCAAAATGAGACTTCAGACGCAGTCTGCTTTAAGTACTCACCTATTTTCAATACAAGAAACAGGCAATGGGATAAAGCAATATAGCAATACTGTGCTATGATATTGTATGCTTTAAAATTGGGATGTATTTGTTCAATATTTCAATGTTTCAAATTCAATGTTTCTGTATTTTCTACTGGATTAGGAAGCAACTTCCATACATTACCAGTGTCATGATTTGGATGCTGCTAAACTCTCAAATCTCAGACGCTCAACTAAGAAATTGAATTCAACCATTTGAATATTTCTTGTCAAATTAGGCCAAGCAGATTAAGTGTTCAGTTTTCATTTTGTTTTTTTTTGGCTTTCAAACAATGAGGTTTACTGTTTTGCTTTTTAGCAGAAAATAAATTGTTCCCATGACAAAAGGTGTAAAACTTTAATCTGAATAGAGTTGGTGTTTTAATGGTTTAACAGTTTTAAGGGAAGATGATACTGGTGTTTACTGAATGACAGAAAGGTCCACTGGGACGACCGCTCAGAACAAGAGGCATTGGTAGTTTAAATAAAAGTAGGTGGTAGCTCAAAAAGCAGGACAAAAGTAAAGCAGAAGGCTCCTGAAGGGTCTTTCTGTTTTACTTTCATCTTGCTTTAAAGAGCCATGTGCTTAACCCATTCTACCTTAAATATGCATTTAATTTATTCCACCAATGATTGGAACTGAATAAAATAGCTCCACTTTATACAGTCATAAATATGAACCACAAGAAATATTTTCTATATCCTAGCAGATGTTTGCATAAAGCAGGCTGAAAGTAAAGTAGAATGGGCATTTAGACCCATTCTGCTTTTAACCTGCTTTAAGTGGTAATCAAAACTAGAAACAGACAATTGGGTAATGGGTTAAGGAGCTTTCTGCTTTACTTGCGTCATGCTTTTAGCAGCCACCCTGCTTTAACACAGAAAACAAGACTTGATTTGAGTGGTTTTAATAGAAAAAAAATTGTTTAAACAAGGAAGAAAAAATTGACTAGACTACAGTCTTAATTTTGTATTGAATGCTTGGAGAATTTTACATGTATACACAGCTTTACTTTTGTCCCCGCTTGATCATGCATTCAGCAACAACCTGTATTGAAATATCTATTTGCTACTTTAACCCTTTCCCCCATAGAAGCGCCTTTCAGCGCATTTAATTTGTTCCTACGCTAAAGAAAATAGTTCCAATTTAATCAGTCAGGATTATGTATTATAAGAAATAATTTCCATATTCTAGCAGATGGAAGCTTAAAGCAGGCTGAAAGTAAAGCAGAATGTGCCTTAAGGCACATTCTGCTTTACTTCCGACCTGCTTTAAGTGGTCACCTGTCTTCAAATCTAGAAACAGGCTATGGGGTAATGGGTTAAAATAATACTGTAAGCCACTGCCAGTGTTTGAGTTTTCTGCTTTGCTTGAGTGTTCTGCATTAATATACATCCCCATAACTCTTCATTAAATGACCACTTACATTTCTATGAAGTATTGAGCTGTGGGAACAAAGAACTGGCATTGGACAAGAGAGTTTGACAGAAACAAGATGGCTATCAGAGCACTTGTAGGCAGAATGATCCGTTGATAAGCAAGCAATAATCATTACAAGCTGAGTCAGATACTGGTTGAATGTCCAAGACAATGTAAACCACCAACAGGTTCTTCAGTGTGACTCCTTCTCATGCCTGTATATATTGTTCTTATCAATGCCTTTTCATGTTCCTACTCTATTCTGTTAACCATTTACTCCATAGACTATTTCTAGAATTGAAGCCAGCTTACCACAGCTGAGCAGGGTGAAAGTAAACCAGAATGCTGAGAGCTTAGGACTTTGGCACAAAGCACAAAGTACAATCAGCAGCTTCTTGATCAAGATTGACTGAATTATGCTCCTTGGGTAAAAAGTTACCACTGACTGCAGATGGTGGCCAGGTAAACAATTTAAGACTGTATTGCCCTCTTTGTCCATTGTTTTAGTAATGTATTGTAAAATCAATTAACTGTGCAGACCCTTATCAGAGGGCTCCTTTAAACTCTTATCTGGGTCTTTACTTTTTGCATATGACAAATTTACTCATCGCAGATACACTGTTTGTTAGGGATAGGTATACTTGTCACAACGGTTGAATGGGGTTATCAAAGACAGAAAATGTTGTTCATTGCAAGAAATGTAGCTGTATAGTTCATTCATGTAAGCTTCACCTGAATCAGAAATGTCATGCTTAGCGCGCAAGCTTAGAACTGTCTGGGCATTTGAGTCTCCATAACATTTTGTCAATTTGCTGAAGACACAGTCTGAACTCATAGAAATCCATCAAGAAACAAATTACAGCACAATTTGTCTCCTGCAAATTACATTTGGTGATTACTGCCATGCTTACCACACTACTGGTTGTCTATGTAAGGAGGGCTCCAGATAAGGAAGTATTTCAAAAACTAAAATCTTATTTCTGCTTTAAACCCTATGGTGTCACTACTCATTAGAATCGTCTCAAAGAGACGATTCTAATGAGTAGTAACACCATAGGATTTGGTGCTGTATTGAGTTAGAAAATGTTGGATTTGTTCAGTTTACGTACTGCCCTTTATCTGGAGCCTGGTTAGGATAATAGATCTTGAGGTATGAGGTAAGAAAAAGTACACTAAACATTTTCAACATTTTCTCCATTGCGTCCTCTATTCCTTGACTATACTTATTAAAATGGCCTTAACTCTTTCCTCCCTGAAACTTTAAATGGACAATTCCAGTTTCGATTTTTGTCTAGTCCATTTCTGGCTTTTAAGAGTTGTTTTTGTCAATTTTGGCATTACTGACAAACAGAGAAGACCCTGATCAGAGGGCTCCTTTCGGAGCCCTCTGATCTGGGTCTTCACTGTTTGCACAGGACAATTGTACTATTCACATGTACATTGTTTGAAAAGAACGCCTACTATCAGTTTTGCAATATTTGAATTGTTGATTAATTCCAAACTTAAAATTCAGTTGTATACCTTAAAAGGTAATCAGTGCTACAGATAAGAGTGAGTAAACTGAACAAATCCAGCATTTTTTCACTCGAAGAGACAATACTAATGAGTCAGTGACACCATAGGGTTTAATGCAAAAATAAAGATTTTAGTTTTTGAAATACATGTACTTCTCTTATCTGGATCTCTGGTAATAGACCTTTGTGGCATGAAAAGACTGGAGAGTAAACTGAAGATTGCAGCCATTTCTCCTTGACATATGGACCAAACCGTATGTGACTAGTGATTACATGTATTCTGCATAATTG
Organism: Gari tellinella; assembly: GCA_922989275.2. Taxonomy (NCBI): domain Eukaryota; kingdom Metazoa; phylum Mollusca; class Bivalvia; order Cardiida; family Psammobiidae; genus Gari; species Gari tellinella. The sequence continues at coordinate 21,787,975 of OV277859.1, forward strand.
CAAACATGACAGCAGAACTAGGTCTTCAATATCATTAACGATGTATTTAATGTGTTCTTTTAAATTTCTTTTAACATTGAGATGCCATTTTATAAGGTTAAATGTTAGAGGGAGAATTATAGATGTAAACACTGGAAATGATTTAACTAACTCGCACGTTTGGAGTGGTTTCAATAATATGAAAGATTGTACAGGGTAGAAATAAGCTTAATCAAGAGCCATTTCATTTCAATCAATTTTGGTAGATACTGATACAAAACAGTGCCAATTATACAAATGTATACAACAAAGTCCTGCGTATTATAACCCCTCAACACAAGATTAATTGTACATTCAGTTTAAAAAAACACCAGGTGGCATCTTAAAGCATGATGAACATAAAGCAGAAAGCTCCTGAAGGAGCTTTCTGCTTTATGTTCATCATGCTTTAAGCAGCAACTTGCAATAAACATTCTTAATCGAGCCGTCTTTAGGAATGTTGCAATAGCGTGACTTTGATGTATTTACGCCTCTTCTTTCTGTTGCAGTCTATTGTTATATATGGAGGTAAGAATTAGTAATGAAGCTCTCATCAGTTTTCTCATAAGCGAGGCTCAGTTTGCCCTACCCCTGGGAATACAGCTGCAGACAGGCTTTGAAAGTTTGCAGATCTTCTGTAATCATAGGAAGGCTATATAGTCATACTGACTCCAAGCTGATATGCAGTGAAGCAAGAGGCTGCAGTATAGACCCTGACCAACAGATCAAGAGAATCATTCATTTGTTGGCTTTTGATATAAACTTTTTTGATTTCATTGAAATTTAGATAATATTTGCTGAAGGCTTGATTTTCAACTTTTAAAAACTGTTTTAATAGATTTATTTTATCTCAAACAACAACTCATGTCAGATCCTACTTACATTATGATTTATCTATGAATTGATAACAGACTCCTGTAAGCAGTTAAACAATAGTGAGTATTAAAATTGCATTGGAAATGGGTACACCTTTGCTGTAGCTAGGGTATGAAGTTATCGATTCCAGAGTTGGGGATCCTGTTACAGAATCATGTTTACCAGAAATGCTATTGTCTTAGACCTGCTTTGCTAGACTAGTTTTATACAAGTTGGAGATTCTGAATTTCTTGTACTGTTCAGTCAGCTTGGTCAAACAGTTTGGTTTCCTATGAGATGCAAAGTTAGACATCTCATCTGGATTTAATACGGTTAGTCAAAGCTATCAATATATACGTGATTTGCTTGAGTATCATTAATATTTCTGGTGAGTATTTTGGCAGTGATGAAATGACAGGACAAATTGCACTGCTGCACAGTGTCCAGTAACATAATTCAGCTAATGCATGCCAGCCAGGCGTGTTGGGGAATAGTTTATAGGAACTTGTCATAGCTGGTTAGTATGAGGACAGACATGTGCAGGGGACAGGGGACTCCAGACTCTGATACAGTCAAACACCACTACAGTGCTCCCTCCCTACAACGGCCCTTGCCGCAGTTCTCTAAACTGTAGGCCTATAACACTTTCATTTCTGCAATATCTTCTGCTTAAAATTGTTGTCTGCTGTTTTTCTCAAAGTAACATATGAGTGGACATTTTGATATAATAAATATAATGACGAGTGACAAACAGCTTGATTCCAGATCAGATGCCGGGTAACGTGGCTTCTGATCTGTATTGAAGCTGTTTGCAAATGTAAGCCAAGTCTTAATTTTCCCTCCCTATAATGACTCCCTTTGGGTGTCATTGTAGAGAGGGAACACTGTATTACAAACACATGCAAAGAGTGTTTTACTTCTAGGGGTTATAGATGGAGGTGACCGCACCAATGTGCCTTAAGGCACATTCTGCTTTACTTTGAACCTGCTTTAAGTGGTTCCTGTCTTCAAAACTTGAGAAATAGGCTATGGAGTAAAGCGTTAATATACAAGTTCTTGATATGGAAAGGATTAAGCTTAGAATGAAGTAGTAAATAACACCTTCATAAGAAAACTCTGTTTTAAATTGCCTGAAAAGTAGGGTTACAAATGTCTCATTTAAAATTTATGACTAGTTGTCTGTTACAGGTGCAAGACTTATCCGCCTGGTGTCTAATGATTGTGGTCCTTGTCTCATCTGATACTCTCTATCTCATCATACTGGGGCCGACCAGTACAGAAGTTTATACCACAGCTCAGTCTGTTAGACTGCTAGGTGTAACTGTTACCCTCGGCCTCTGAAAAACTGAAGAAAAAACTTAGAAAACAGTCTAGTCAATGTCAGTTTCATTTTAATAAAGAACAGGGCTCCAGATAAGGGGAGTATTTCAAAAATTAAAATCTTTATTTCTGCTTTAAACCCTATGGTGTCACTACTCATTAGAATCGTCTCAAAGAGACGATTCTAATGAGTAGTAACACCATAGGATTTGGTGCTTAATTGAGTGAGAAAATGCTGGATTTGTTCAGTTTACCCCCTCTTATCTGGAGCCTTGAAGAAGCATTGATATCTCATTAAATGGATAAAAGTAATGCAGAAAAGAGCTTTCTGCATTAGACCCTGATGAGTTGCCATGTTACACAGCGTCTCATCAGGGTCTACAATGTTTGCTATTACATATAAAATTGCTGTATTTTGCAGTGTCCTTAGTAATAGATCACTCTGTAAATCCTAGATGGAATCTTCCAGGGTTTATTTAGGGTGAGCCCATGGCAATACCCAGGCATAAATGGGTTAAAATTTGTCATCTTAATATGCTGCTATATAGGCAATGCTGTCCTGTAACACAAATTATACACTCACCTATATTTTGATAACATTCCAGCTCTTTTATATTACATTTTTATATCAATAGTTAAAATTTTACAATGAGGATCTTTTTTTTACAAAGGGCAATTTAAATTTAACATCATGTTTTTAATGTTTTATCAGCTCTATGATAATATTATTTATATCATCTATGTAATAATATGGCTATTTTTCTTCGGTTGATTGATATACAGTATAATGGATAAATCCTAATGTTGTATCTAGAACTATTCCAACAATGCCCCCAAAAAATCAATCTTTTCATTATGGTCTCAACTTTCAAACCTGTAAAATTAAAATGACATTTATTCACTAGAATAGTTTGTCTCATGGTAGAATTGAAGAGATAACATTTATCAAGACATCAGAGATAACAGTTGACCATCTGTCCATGGAATTCCTTTGGAATCAATATTGCTTGTCAGCATGTTTCTTTGAATTAGTATCATCAGCTGATAAATTATTCACAAGGTCAAGGACATGACCCCCATTGACCTTTTAACTCTTTCCTCCATAGTTATGCTATTTCACGCTGCCACCTATTAATAGAAATACTTCATTCGTGAAAATACTGGAAATGCCTTTAGTGTTCTATGCACTAGATGTTCAATGTGTGGACTTAACCATACTTTCCTTAATAACCCATTACCCCATAGCCTGTTTCTAGTTTTGAAGATATGTGACCACTTAAAGCAGGCTGAAAGTAAAGCAGAATGCCTGCTTTAAGCTATTATCTGCTAGAATATAGAAAACATTTCTTATGATTTTTATTTGTGATACATGTAGTATAAATTGGAACTATTTTCATCAGTAGAGAAATTAATTAAAGGTGTAAAAAGGCATATTTATGGGGTAATGGAATAATGTATGAATAATTAGAGGTGCAAAAATGCATATTTATGCATTGAAAAAATGCTATGATTAAAAGGGTTCATTAAGTCATACATCTTGCTTGAACATTTAAACAACAGTAACAACCCTCTTAACGAACACTAAATTGAGTTAATTTCAGGCAGGTGACTGCTTAAAGCAAGGTTAATATAAAACAGAAAGCGTCTTTGGGAACTTGTTTTAATCTATCACAGCAGACGACAATTTTAAGTAGACCATATTGCAGAAATGAAAGTGTTGTAAGCCTACTGTTTAGGAAAACGGGGAAAGGGCCATTGTAGGGAGGGAGCACCTGTATTTTATGAAATCAGTTAGCCCTGTTTTAGTGGTTGTAATAGAGAAGTTCACTGTACTTGAAGATTGCAAGGTCAAAATGTATTTTGTTTAATCACAACAAATTGTCCAGAACATTTTGAGATGCACATACATCTTTTGGCATCTCATCAGGGTCTACACTGTTTGCAGACTTCCATTTGACGTCTCGTAACATAAATTATTTAGGTGGAGCATCAGGAGGTTTAACCCTTTACTCCATAGCCTGTTTCTAGTTTTGAAAACAAGTGACTACTTAAAGCAGGCTGAAAGTAAAGCAGAATGTGCCTTAAGGCACATTCTGCTTCACTTTCAGCCTGCTTTAAGCTACCATAAATTTTATTAGAAAATAGAAAAAAATCTTATGATACATATTCACGACTGTATAAATTGGAACTATTTTCTTCAATGGAGGAATAAATTGAATGAGCTAAAAGGCGCTTCTATGGGGGAAAGGGTTAATAAAAATTTGATTTGTATCACTTCCCGCTGCTTCCTGTTACAGATGGCACCCATAATTGATAACAAAGTGAAGCCCTCTTCTCAGCTTTGTTTGTGTCCCACAATCTAATTGCCTTTGACAATTTCCCCGTTACACAATAACCCGCTCAGAGGGGAAACGGGTCCACATTTGGGAGTTATTCTTGCTCTGATCTAGGGGCCAAATAAATCAATATTTCATCAGAATCCATGCTGTAGAAGGTATTGTTATTGATTGGTTAAAATGCAAGTGAAATGGTTGGGTTGATTGGTTGTAATTGAGTAGGAAGGCTTGGAAAGGATTGAAGTTTTGGTAGGTTTAAGGTCAGGCTCCTGCAAGTGACAGCCATACACCCAGGCTCATATTCTCATAATCAATTTTGTAGAGAAATCCCTGACAGTCAATGTTCGAACAAAGGCAGTGACAGAGAAGCACTTGTCAATTAACAGTCGAACCTACCTTCTCTGAAATTTAATAAAGAAATGTGAGAATCTTTACCTACAGATTGTAGCTTAATGCGAGCAAAAACTAATAATGAAAGCTCCTAAAGGAGCTTTCATCATTAGTTTTGGCTTGCATGAAGCTGATGCCAGTTTTGTAGACTGCCAATATAATGTCTTTTGATTTGCTGCTTAGTACAAGATTGACTGTATTGAAAAGTGTAAGAAAGAAGTAACTACACGATGTAATTTCTCCGCACTCTCATGTCATTTAAAGAGGAGGCTTGGAAATGGGGGCGTAGATTCTGTCATGAACACTGGCCTTTTCTTGAAATATTATTCCTGGAGAAATGTAAGACATTGTCTGTGGTCATTCTGAACAAAAGATGTTTTGGCAGTCTTTACCCATTACCCCATAAAAACGCCTTTTTACGCCTCTAGTTTATGAATAATTTTTCTCACTTATTTCTGCACCAAACCTTATCGTGTTACTACTCAGTAGAATCGTCTTGAAAATGCGTAAAAAGCCATGTTTATGATGTTTGGGTTAAGACAGCTGGAGAGTATTTCAAATACTAAAAGCCTTATTTCTCAAACATGTGCTGTGTTATAACTAGTCTCATTGGAATTGTCTCCAGGAATTCCCTTTTGTTTAGAGCTGTGTTACTTCCGTAATTTTAGATTGTTGTGTTTTACAGTGGAGATAACCATTGAAGTCCAACAAAAGCCCATCATCAGCACATATTATCTCAATCCAAATTGTTTGTTTTCTCGTTTGTGTAAAAGTTGCAGTCTTAATTATCTTATAACTTGCACAATGATACATAATAAAAGACAACAACTCCGTGAAATCAGATGTCTCGCTGTGATGAGGAAGACTTTTGAGAATGCCAGACAAAGGTATTGCAAGATATACAGTAAAACCTCTCTATTACGACCACTAAATTATGTTAATTATTAGGGTGTTTACGGTTGGTGACCGCTTAAAGCAAGGTGACAGTGAAACAGAAAGCTCCTTTAGGAGCTTTTCTGTTTCACTGTCACCTTGCTTTAAGCTGTCACCTTTCTATCATACAATCATTTAACCTTCGTTAAAGTGGTTGTAATAGCGAGCGAGGTTTTACTGTATTGTGAATAAACAGCTTATAACCAGAAGCAAGGATCGTTAAGTTCTACTTCTCTCTCTTCAGATCATAAGATATATTGTTATACAAAACCTTAATTAATGTTGGATTTGAATCAAAGTATATTGCTTAGCTGGCGTCATTGTTGCAAACCAAAAGCAATGCTTAATACTTTTTGCTTTCGCCTCTTTGTCACAGCACTTCAAATTGAAATCTAATTATTTTCTGTGATAAATACAAGAATTCAAGATATAAAATTTAACTAGGATACAAACTATTCGACTAATAGTATTCAGTTTCTTTTTGCAAGTCAATTATTAAAATGAATTGAATATTTGCAGGTGTTAACCCTTTCCCCCATAGAAATGCCTTTTAGAGCAATAAGTTTATTCCTTCACTGAAGAAATTAGTTCCAATTAATACAGTCATAAATATGTATCATACAAAATATTTTCTATATTTTAGCTGATGATAGCTTAAAGCAGGCTGAAAGTAAAGCAGAATCTGCCTAAAGGCCCATTCTGCTTTACTTTCAACTTGCTTTAAGTGGACAGCTATATTCAATACTAGAAACAGGTTATGTGGGAATGGGTTCTTCTACATAGAATTACATATGTGACACCTCTTAGTACACCTGCTCCACCTAATAAGCACCACAAAGTTGAAACAATTGATGTTGTTGAAAACAAGTGGATGCTTAAAGCAAGATGAAAAAAGAGTATTCTGTAGGAGCTTTCTGCTTGTTGTCCTAGCAAATGGTAGCTTAAAGCAACTGAAAGTAAAGCAGAATTCACCTCAAGATTCCTTCTGCTTTTCTTTCATCTTGCTTTAAGTATTTAGTTGTCTTCAAAACTAGAAACAGGGATGCCAAGTTGGGTTTATAAGTTAAATGTGATCTGCACTCTTGGCTACGGAGGGAAGGGTTAAACTATACAATAATTCAGTGGGATAATGCTTAAAATTAAGGTCCTTGAACAAAATTGGCCAATGTGATTTACAGGCTGGTGATGTATTCTATAGGGATCAGCTTCCCTGTTGGAATCTCCTAGCAATCTACATTCCTCAGCCCCTAATGGGTAATATTGATCTGTAAGGAATTTTCCCATATCTAATATTCTAACCAAGCCCCCTAATTCATGAGAAGCCTTTATCTGCTAAATACAGCTCATTCAAACAAAGACCCTTATTATTAGAATGAGTCCTTTGTGACTTTGTGTTATTACTATTTATTGATAGGGGGCTTGTATCGGTTCAGATAACAGACATGCATTAAGTGGAGTTTCTGATCTGGATCTAAGTTGGGAGATTATTTGCGGTGGGCCAGTTTTTTGTTTGGTTGGGTAAGGGCTAATTCCAGGCTATTTCCTGTCACAGACCCTAATGGGTTTGGTATTATGTTTTCCAGGCCTGTGGAAGACAATGGTCTGGTATGATAGCATGGAACTTTTTCTCAGAAGATTGATTAACCCTTATCCTGCTATAAGCATGGACTTGATCTGAGTACGGTCAATCTTGTATTCACCTATCAATACCGAGAAACCTAAGTCTGCATCCAGAGTACCAGTTAGAGTACACATCACTTGTCATATGAAAACAATGTAGACCCAGATCAGAGGGCTCCTGAAGGAGCCCTCTGATCAGGGTCCTCACTGTTTATAATTGTGTAATGCATTTTAAAAGATAACCCTTTAAGCCTTAACTGGACTTGACTCAATTGGAAACTTGAATTATCCATTTCATTTTTTAGGAGATAATGAGTTAAGCAACCTCTCAAAAGAAGACCTATCAGTAGTCTAAAACATATTTTTGCTTAATGCAAGATGAAAAATAATGCAGAAAGCTCTTATCTTGCATTAACCCATTACCCTATAAATATGTCTTTTTACACCTATAACTTATTACTCCACTGAAAAAAATTATTCAAGTTATACAGTCATGAACATGTATCATATTCTCAAAGACAGCGAACTTTAAAAACTCTTTTTCTTGTGAGAACAGCGTTGGACTGGAACAAGCTCAGTGATAACATTGTTGACACTGGCACTATAGAGAGCTTCAAATCGCTCATAAGTATTTTTGACTAAAGCGCACTCCCCCCCGTTGAATTAAAGCCAGTATTGGTATCTTCAACGTAATATACAGATACAGATATATAAGAAATATTTTCTATATTCTAGCAGATGGAAGATTAAAGCAGACTGAAAGTAGAGCTGAATGCGCCCTTGGCGCATTCTGCCTTACTTTCAACCTGCTTTAAGTAGACACATGTCTTCAAAACTAGAAACAGGCTATGGGGTAAAGGGTTAAGCACCCACATGTCTTTAGAGAATTCCAGGCTACTTCAGGATAGTTGTCACTCATTACAAGTTTGACTGTACTTGCAAAGAGGTTGGATCCAGATCTGTGTTCCTCAGAATGTGACCTGGATTAAAACTGTTTGACATATTGCTTGGTTCCAGAATATAGTTTTGACTCCTGAGTCTTATTAAAACCTTTTTCTCATAGATTGTTTTTACATTAAACAAATAGTTTTTTGAGAGAAAAAAATGCATCATTAAAAATTTAGTCTCATCAATATAAGTATGTACAAAGGAAAGTAATCCAAGGTGATTATGATATATGTTTATTATTGCTTACCTCCCCTGACATTACAATATTCAGTGATGGTAAATGTCTCTGTCAGCATCCATATTAAAGCTTGTACCTTTAGAATACAAGTGTTCCTCAAAAGTTCAATACGGAAAATCATTACTTAAGACATTTACAAACAGTCATGATTCATATAAGATTCCACAAAATGGAGACATGATCAATATCCAAACTGTCCAATTAGCGCTTAGATGGATTATTAATAATAATAATAATGGCAGAAAAGGCATAATTTATTTTTGTTTTGCATGAAGGGTCCTCCAACTCATTCCCTCAAAATACACCCTTTTACGCCTCTTATTTATTCCTTCACTGTAGAAAATAGTTCCACTTTATACAGTCATAAATATTTACCAGGAGAAATATTTTCTATATTCTTGTAGACGATAGCTTCAAGCAGGCTGAAAGTAAAGCAGAATGCGCCTTAAGGCGCATTCTGATTTACTTTCAACCTGCTTTATGTGGTCACATATCTTCAAAACAAGAAGCGGACTATTGGGTAGTGGGTTAAAATACTTCCAATCAGACTTGTATTGAAGGTTTAATAAATGCATGTATTACTGTACACAAGATTGAGAAAGCTGCAATGAAAGAATTGTTAACAAAACATTTGTGCCATATAATCACGGTCTGCAATTATTTGCATGCTCATGAAATCTCATGTCCAATATTCATAGAACTAAAGTGCACCATTAATGGCAATTAAACGCTCCTGCTAATATGGAATTAGTGTTTATTTATTAAACAAAGCAGAGCCATTTTAATGTATCCTTTAGCATGGTACAAACACACATGTAATCACTTCTTGATGCAAACAGTTTTGATCCAGATGTGATGCTAAGTAACTCACAGGGTGCAACTATTCCTGATCCAAGCTGTTCAATACGGATTATATGGTTTTAGAAGAATTTACTCTGAGAATTGCAAATGTTCTTGACACAGAAGGTCTAGTATACAATAGTTAAAATAAAACCCCTATAACAACCATTTATCTGTGATAATTATCGGGTGTTTACGACAGGTGACTGCTTAAAACAAGGTGATAGTAAAACAGAAAGCTCCTGAAGGAGCTTTCTGTTTTACTGTCACCTTGCTTTAAGCTGTCACCTGTCTTTTATACAATCAATTGGCCTTTGTTGTAGTGGTCCTAAATAGAGAGGTTTTACTGTAATTCTTTCAACACTGCTTAACTATGACATAGGCTGACAATGTTGTCTGCCTATATTCTGAAAATTGACTGATTCTTCATGAAGTTAACAGTTTGGATCCTGGTATTGCCCTATATACCTTTGGTGGAGCCTGATGAGGATCTGGACTGTTTTCCTAACGTGAAAGGGTTTCGCCATAATGCTGCATTGAAAGGGTAACCATTAAAGGAATATCAACAGTAATTAGACCGTTATTACATGACTGCACACTGTGCACTTTACAAATAGTGTGACGAAGTCTGGCTGTTTGTATGCATGCGGCAGGCAGTGCGAGGGTTTGTTTGTTCTCTAGCTGCTTTGAAGTCTGTTTGCTTGTGCCCTATAATTCCCTGTTGTTAGTTCTAGCAAATATGATTAGTTAACATGCTTGGCTGTTAGTTTTAATCAACTTGCCCTCTCATTTATAAATATTATATAGCTACAATTGTCCCATGTTACTTGAAAGCAACATGACTTTGACAAAAGAGGATCATACAAAGTTTAATTCACACTTGTCAGCTTGGCCAGGTTCAGTCAAACCTGCGTGTCAGTGAACCTTTGTGACAAGTATATTTGTGCTTTACAAACAGTGTACCTAGGAAGATTACACTTGTCATTTGCAAACAGTGTAGACCCCCTTCAGAGGGCTCCTGTTGAAGGTCAAGGTCATTTTACAGGCAATGGTCACATCAGGGGACATCTTGTTTGCTAATAAACACATCATGTTTGCAAATAATCTGGATCAAATAATTCCAGTTCAGGGCCCGAAAAAACAATGGGGTTGATCTAAATTCATGTTACTAAACATTCGAATGAGGCTTTGTAAGTGATTTGACCCCTGTCTTCTTTCTTTTAGATGACTACAATTCACGGTCCTGTCTGTTCTTATGTGACATTAACTTAAACGTTTGCTAACAAACAAAAAACAAACATGGTCTGTCCATACTTAGTGTAGTTACTGAACACTGTTGATGGGCTGTATATAACATGGACCACCATGCAATAAATCATACAATATAGACAGATATCATATGACTGCATAATGCACCAGAAAACTTGTCCTTCTGCTGGATCTTTGTGCATTACTTTTGTCATGCATTATGCTGCTGCTTACCTTTAAGGCTGCCTAGACAAATGTTGTTAGTGAATAATCACTGAACATGATCTTTACTATTTTATCTATCAACTAGTGTAATATTGTAGCTGACGACATTTTATGAAGTGGTGTGGGAATGCTATGCAGACTAGTGAGATGACCACTGTGACCATCCATCATGACCAGTGTTTAGACATTGACATAGGGCAGCCTCCTCCCTGTATTAATTTGTAGGTTTGTGAAATGAAGTCATTAGGGAGTCTGCTAGTGGAGTGATGGATCGTGGCTGTCAGACTGTGCCAGGGATATGATGACTAAATTCACAAAGAAGTCTCCACCGTTTTCTATTAAGACAAATTTGAGACAAACTGGGGTAATTGACAACAGAAATAACAGAATCGAATGTCTGTAGCTCATAAATTGAAAAAAGTTCATCTTCAGCAGTATTTGTAAATAGTGAGAATGCCAGGGAATTACACAAAAATATTTACTCTTTCAACACCATGGATCTATTTAAAATGTACTTATTACATTTGCAAATTGTGTAGATTCAGATCAGATGGCTCTTATAGGAACCCTTTGATCAGGGTCTAAACTGTTTGCTAAATTAAAGCCATATTTATTAAACTACCAAGAGTCCTGTTTCATAAAACTTAGTGTAACAAATATTGTTGTGAGCAAGATTTTAAAAGTCTAAATTATAGTTTATTTCTCCATCTAATCCTGTCTTGTGACATCTCGTTGGAATCGTCTTGAAAAGACAAGACAAGACAAGACAGGATAAGATAAAGAAATCAGAAATTTAGTGCATTTTAGAATTTTGACTGAAGACCGCTTTTGTCGTACAAAGTTTTATGAAACGAGACCCTAAATTCCAAGTAAACTGGTTCGTGTCTTGGTGACTAAAAAGATCCCAAAGGAACTTATAATCTACTGCAAGAGTTACTTTAAGTGTTAAAAGAGTTGAGATGTGAACAAAGAGAAAACTGAAGTTTTCCTTCATAGTTATTTTGGTATATTCAAATTAAATCAGACTGAAAGTAAAGCAGAAAACCCCTGCATCTACTTTACATTATAATAATGAAGGATAGTTCTATAAGACAAGAACTGGGTTATTTGAGAGCAGAAATAACTAAACACTTTGTTCTGATCGAGCTCATTAATGTTGCGCTGTTTAAACCAATGTTACAGAATTCTTCTGGAGACTTTGGTGGCATTTGCAAATTGTTTGAATGCCAGACACAAGCTTTCTTCAACATTGCAAATAGCTTGGAACTTGGCATCTGATCAGGGGCTAAACTGTTTCTCACCTGGATTACTTCTATAACTATTCGAAGGAATTCATCAATGTTTGAATGTTTGGCAGACAAAGTATTTGAACCAACTGACATTTGTTGAGTGTTCAATGAGTTATAACTTATAACTAACCCATTTTATGAGGGATACACTTTTAGGTGTATCTCTAGGCAAACAATTTTGATCTCAGATCAGGCCCCACATTGTGGGGCCTGATCTGAGATCAAAACTGTTTGCAGCAAAGTCAATATTCTATCAGAAACTGCTAAAATCTTTTGCAAATATTTGAGTTATACCCGCTGCAGATGACATTTTAATATGGCCGCCAAATATTACCCAGCATACAATGGGTTAAGAGAGCAGCTTATGTTCATAGCTGTTTTATATTGAACACATACACCTCCAAGGGATGGCACTAGGTATTATAGGGATATCATGTAGAATTTGATGCCTCTGACGGTTGATTTGTTTGGGTTCTAGTGCCACTTTGTACCAGGAATGTTTCTCTCCAAGAATTGTTTGTCACAAGTGCTTTCACCTTTTCTTCTAGAAATGTGCAGATCATATGTATCCAAACATCGGTTGGGTGCAGCGGAAATCCAGCAATATGTTCAGTTTATAACGTGCTTAACTCTTTCCAACATATCTGGTTTACAGTATTTAAAACAGTTGGTTGCTTAAAGCAGAGTAAAAAAGTAAATCAGAAAGCTTCTTATTAGAAAGCTCCTTATAATTTGGGTCATATCAGACAAAGGTCAAGGTCATCAAGAGGTAAAATAGGCTGAATATCACCTTCACATTAACTTTGCTACAGTGTATAACTTTTTTTCTGTAATACATATAGTAGGATTTATGTAAAGCACAATTGAGTATCTATACTTAACTTTGCTACAGTGTATAACTTTTTTTCTGTAATACATATAGTAGGATTTATGTAAAGCACAATTGAGTATCTATACTTTTGGGGCTATATAAATGTTTCTGTAATTGTACATGTATATGTATTTGGAAAATATGTCATCATCATAACATTGTGATATGTACTCCACTCAACTAACTCTTGAGCTCAGTACAATTTGGGTAATGTTAAGCAAAGGTCAAGGTCATTTATAAGCCATGGTCATATTAGAGGGCATATATAGTGATTCATATAAATTCTTGTTTTACCACGATATAGTTAAGGAGCATGAAATGGAAAGTGCTTGTGGAATAGGTAAAAGGCATTAAGATTTAATAGTCGTTTGATTGAGGGAAAGTTTCAATCCTTTGAGAACACTGAAGGAATGTCATTCAAATTATTTGTAAGCTTTCGTTTTGAAATTTACATGTTTGCTGAGATACCATATAATTGACAAACAGTTTGAATCATAATCAAATATGAGCTCTTCAACATCTAATATGTATCCTCCAAACAGTTAGAATTTGTCTAGAAAAATATTTCCACCCCCCACATTTCAAAGGTTAAATTGGACCAAAATCGTGTACACCAGAGTTAGATTTATGTAAATTAAAGAGTAAATTGGTAGAAAGGGAAAGTGGAACACACACAATTTAACATTGCAGTGAGCTAATCCACTGTAAGTGGCATCAAACAAACTGACAGTTTGTTTACAAGTGTTTCTACATCTCCACTGCCACCTGTTTAGGCTCCTGTCTGCAATATGATAGCAGTCTTCTCTCGCCTGCCAAGAGCAGAATTTCTTGGTACAGTCACACTTCAGTGTCATGGAAGAAAAAAAGCAAGTTGCAATGATTCTAATTTGTCTTTAAAACTTGTAATGCTGAATTTTCCAGTAGATGCATCCATTTATTGGTAATGCTCCTGAGATTTGTCACGAAAATCTTGTAAAATATGACAAACATTGCATACCCTGATCAGAGGGCTCCTTTAGGTGCTGGATGGATGTATTTTGTTCCAACTCTACATTGGTTAATATTAACAAAATAAGATATATCACATGACTGTCCTTAATGGGTGGCAGCTTAATGCAGGACTTGAAGTCTGTATAATATGTGATATCTTGTAAGAAATCACTTGTCGTTAGAGATCTTGATACTTTTTCTATGAAGAAAACTGGAGAATTGTTTTTGAAGCTTTTGCATTAAGTGGCCATACCTGTTTTTCGGTAAATGTGCAATTTTACTTATACCAAGTTATAGTTAAAGATATCTGTCAACTGTGATGACCTAGATCAAATGGCTCATATTAAGTATGTCATCTGTTATTTAAGTTTGCTATCCATTATTGCATTTTTAGTATACACCAACTCCACTTAACTTTAATTGCTCTACGATTATTGCTGGAATCTAAGTTTTAAACACAATATAATGTTGATGATAGTCGTTAAAACTGAGGTCAGAGTTAATGGGTACAGTTTGTATCATAATTAAGGAAGAAAACCCTTGATTGTGGGAAATCAATTTTCCTGACCATAATTTGCAAATACTTTGTTCTAGAACAGACGCTTTATAAGTTATGTTGCATGTTATCTAAGGATTGTGAAGACTGTATTTCACAAAAATGAAGTTATTTTGTAAAAATGTTTACAGTAGAAACAATTTTAATACTCATAAAGCATGATACAAAAATAAGGGGAGTAAATTCGTAGATTTTAAATCCTAATACATCTCCACCATTCCCTGTGTTGTGACTACTCATTGGAACCATCTCGAAGAGACGATATGAATGAGTAGTCTCATTATAGCATTTGGTAGAGATACATGTAGCTAGAAAGGAAAATTGGTGAATAATATATCTACAACCTCTTTCTTGCATGCAGCCTGTGATATATATTCCACATTAAAGGGGTCTAATAAGCAGATCAGCAGGAAGGCATTCCAGTGTCTTTAACCAAATTATCCGAAGGCGCACAATCTCTTTGACTGTGCAGTTATTTTCGTCATCGGCATTGTTTGGTAATATTATAATGGCACCCCTCAGTACACCAGGAATTAGTGAGTACAGATTTTTCATATTCCTTCACTTTGTCAGCCTATTTGATTCAAACACCCTGTCAGCCCTTATTATGCATTGAAGACAATTGTCTTAGACTGTTTCACGCTCCTCTATTGGATTAGCAGCTGATTTCGATACCCATCAATTGAAGTCTAAAACTATAGATACAGTTTTGTAACATATTTTGATACAACGAAATGTAGTGTCGAAATATGTCGCAGATATTGAGTGTGAAAGTGGACATCTTTTGACAGGTGAAAGGGTAAATGCCTATAGTTCATTATAAACATATGCGCCACTTCCCTGGGAAAATATTCTCCAAGAATTATGAAATCAGCAGTGAGTCTTTACAAACAAACCTGTGTTTAACGGTCATTTGAAAGTAACACAGAGACTCTTAATTTCAGTGACAGCTTGGTGTAGAATGAGGGTAATGCAGAAGGCTCCTAAAGGAGCCTTCTGCATTACCCTTATTCTACATTAAGCAGTGACATGTATTAAGAGATTTGTACACATCTTCATGAACTTGTCCCTGTACAATGGTCTCTCTGTAAATATATCTTTTAATGGGAGTTAACAAGTTTGTAAGACCTTTACAAACAGTTTGGACACAGATCAGATGCCAACACATTTAGCATCTGATCTGGATCCTAACTAAATGTCACTTTTGTAGTAGATTTGTAAAACATTGAGAAGAATGAAAGTTTCTCAGACATAAAGCTGATGGTGTTTTAAGGAGACAATATTCATTCAGGGGTATAAGGGCTAAGGGTTTGTTTTTGCACATTTTGGAATGAGCCAATGACGCATGTGCACTGTCGCACGCGTGGAACTCTTGTGTATTGGATAACGCATTTTGAAACGTGAATGGGATTTTTTATTTAAAACATGGATTCTGGTTTGTTTATTCGTCTTTGAAATATTTGGTTTCTTTGGAAGATTTGACAGACATTTATTTGTCCTGAATCTTATAGATATGGGGTTATGTTTTATGTTTGGTGAGCTTTAATCCGTTTCCCCATAGCCTGTTTCTAGTTTTAAAGACAGATGACCTGACTTAAAGGTTGTTGAAAGTAAAGTAGATCGAATGCACCTTAAGGCGGCACATTCTGCTTTACTTTCAGCCTAATTTAATTAAGCTAACATCTACTAGTATTAGAATATATTTATTATGGTATGAATGCATTACTTTATAAAACGGAACTATATTTTCTCAAGTGGAGGAATAAATTTAAATTAAAGGTCACCGTGCAAAGCCGTAATTATAGTGAAATGGGTTCACCCAACTCCAGTTGAGTTATAAATATTTGTCATTAATTATGATTTATTATATTATAAGTTTTAACTGTAAACCTAAAAAAAAAAAGGAGATGAGTCTTATTAACAGATTGGATTCTGATTAGAAATGATGGACTTACTTGGTGTTTAATCTGGATTTAAATTATTTGCAATTACCAGTAAAAGTTGTCATTGGCAAGAGGATATATTCTTGGAAGATTAGTTATTTGAGTTAAATTGTGACAATATGCAAGTGTAGTGGCAGGAAGGTTAAATGTAAGTGTGCGAAATGGACTTTGTAAAGTGAAAGTGAACCTCAGGAAGGCTGCAAATAAGAGGAAGTATGTAACAGGGTTCCAGATAAGGGGAGTATTTCAAAAACTAAAATATTAATTTCTGAATTAAACCCTATGTAGTGACTAATTAGAATCGTCTTTTCGTCTACCCCATAGCCTGATTCTAGTTTTGAAAATAGGTTACTACTCAAAGAAGGTTGAAAGTAAAGCAGAATATGCCTTAAGCCTGCTTTAAGCTATCATCTGATAGAATATAGAAATTATTTCTTTTGTAACATATTCCTGACTGTATAAATTGGAATTATTTCCTTCAATTTTGGAATAAATAAAGGCGTAAAAAGGTGCATTTATGGGGTAATGGGTTAAGAGCTCTACATCACTGTTGTCCAGCAGAACTTGTCTAGTGAAGCAGTCTTAATTGGCTGGTATAAGCAGGTAGAAGAAATTTTAGTGACCAAACAGTTTTGCTTGATTGTTCAGAATCTTTCCACTTTACACTTTGGTTTTCAGAAGTTACACCATAACTTGATGGTTTTCAGATTTTATTTTACAAGAATTTGGTAGACAGCTGGTCCATGGGGAAAAGTGCAGATCACATGTCTGTACTGTGCTGAGAAATACAACAAATCCCAGCTACAGTAAAACCTCTCTATTATGACCACTAAATTGTGTTAATTATTAGGGTGTTTATGATAGGTGACAGCTTAAAGCAAGGTGACAGTGAAACAGAAAGCTCCTTTAGCTTAAAGCAAGGTGACAGTGAAACAGAAAGCTCCTTTAGGAGCTTTCTGTTTCACTGTCACCTTGCTTTAAGCTGCCACCTCTCTAATAAACAATCAATTAGCCTTTGTTTTAGTGGTCGTACTAGAGAGGTTTTAGTGTATATTATGACAAGGCTGATTGAGGGTATTAAAGACAGTATACATGTACAGCTTAAAGTGTTATTAAAGCAAAGCAGAAATCTCATTTAGGAGCTTTCTGATTTGCTTTCATATTGCTTTAAGCAAGAATCTGCCTTAAATACTGAAAACTTTCATCATTGCCAGTGATTTTATTTTCTGTAAATGGGATTGCTATAGCCATACACTGGTCCATGGAGCTCTTTCATCTTGACAAAAATAGAACATTTGGCTTATCTGAAATTATGAGTTGGTTTGTCTGGAAATTGCTGTTATTGAATATCGATACTGTTTTATTGACATGGACTCAAAGAGCCTTTGAAGTTTCAGAACTCATCCTGTCAGCAAATTTATAGCTGTTAATAAAATGTTCTGCTGATGAAGCAGAGCCTAGGTTAAATTGGTGTACCAGATAAAGAAACAAAATATAGAATTCTGAAGCTTATTTCATCATGCAAGGCTGTAGAAAAAAACAGAGTTGCCTAAAGAGTTTCACCAAATTTATTTTTGTATCTCTGTCATACCATAATTATGTTGGGACTTCTTTTTTCAGAATTGTCTTTTCAAGACGATTTTAATGAGTATATCCATATGATTTGGTAGAAATCAGCATTTTAAAAAATAAAAATAAAAAATTAATTCATCAAGACTTCATTCAATCATTTTTAATATGCATGTATATATACAAGAAATGCAGTATACATTTTGTTTTGGGATGTTACAAAACAATTTAGAACTTGATATTCTCCCATAATCAGTGGAGGTTGGTACATCATGGATGTTGCGCAATCAATTCTGCTGTTCAAGCGTAGCCTGGTATAAAAAGTGTGTTCCAGATAAGGACAAGCTGAGAAACATGCAGTTTACAAGTCCGATAGATATTGCGCAATCAATATTGAAGCCTCCTGCTGAATAGGATTTTTGTGGCTTTTTCATCATAGACTTTAGTCTAGATAGAGTAATAATTGGGGGTTTCAAGTTAATCATTTTTCTGGTATTTTGCAATGATACATTGAGGCATTCCTGTTGATGGTGTCAGGACTCAAGATAATACGGAGGAAGCTAAATATTGCCAATATATTTTCATTTACAATAAAACCTCTCCATTACGGCCACAATTTTGTGTTAATCATAAGTTGTTATGGCACAGGTGACTGCTTAAAGCAAGGTGACAGTAAAAAAGAAAGCTCCTAAAGGAGCTTTCTGTATTACAGTCATCTTGATTAAAGCTGTCACCTGCTAATTATACCATTAATATAAGCCTTTGTTTTAATGGTCGTAATAGAGAGGTTTAACTGTATATCTAAAAAAAACATGGTGTTGTTGACTGATTTAATCTTAAATTGATTCTTCTCTAGATATCTGGTCCAAGTAACTGTGAACAGAGTTGATACTAATCAAGTCAAGTTTCAAGGCATCCAAAATGTTGAAATCCACAGTTTTCCAAATTCAAATATCTAAAGCAATTGTTGTAAACATTTGTATAAAGCTTATGTGTACATTTATATAATTATGATCATACATGTTCATATTATATTATCACTACTGTATTATCTTTATTGTTGTATAGTTAGGTGGCAACCATTTAAGAATACTGGTTTCCTGTACCTGATGATATTTCGTGCCATAAGAAATATTTTCCATATCCTAGCAGGTGGACTAGCTTAAAGCAGGGTGAAGGTGAAGCAGAATGCGCCTAAAGGCGCATTCTGCTTCACTTTCATCCCGCTTTAAGTGGTCACCTGTCTTTAAAACAAGACACAGGCTGTGGGCTCAACGGGTTAATGGAATGTTTCTAGCATGAGATAATGGTATTCTCATTGGTTTATGTGTTTGTTTGCATGCTGGTGTTATGCCAGTATGAGCCCATGGGAATAAGGCAAATATTCACATACAGATAACAATACAAAAGAACAATTTGATGGTCCTTTGCCTAGGGAACAGTTCTAGTAAACATATATACAGAAGCCTTCATACATGTCTGGTCTCAAATTTTTTCTGCCCTTGATAGATTTTTATGGACAAATTTTCACACTAGAGATTCAAGGACAATCTTCAACACTTTGATCTGCAAAGTTGTTTTCAGCATCAAAGACTAGTAGCTGCGTAAACAGTCAACAACAATTAAAGCTGAATGCTATTATTGGAAACTTTCTGCTTTACTTTTGGCGTGCTTTAAAACAAGTATAATGTCAGAATGAAGGAAAAGTTACGTATGTCTTAAACCATAAATACACATTTTTATGCATATGACTTTAATTTATTCCTCTACTGAAGAAAATAGTTTTGTTTAACTTTATACAGTCATGAATATGTTTCTGGTACCATAAGAAATATTTTCAATTTTCTAGCAGATTTTAGCTTAATCGAGGCAGGCTGAAAGAAAAAGCAAAATGTGCCTCCAGCCTTTCGCCAATTCTGCTTTACTTTCAACCTGCTTCAAGTAGTTGCCTGTCTTCAAAACTATAGACATGGGTTAAATGGGGCAAGGGTTATTGGTAATAATCAGAACAAAGTAGAAGCATGACAAGGCATTTCTATTAGAACTGACGCAAATATAAAGGTTAGTGTATCAAAAGGGTGTTTGTATGAGGGAAAGGGTTAGATGAAGAAACATCTACTATATATAAGTGTTGATCTTTACCAAAGGCCAAGTAACTGTACAATAATTATGAGTCATGTTGGTCTCAGGAGTGAAGGGTTAAAGAGTGATGACCTGACACAGACCTTGTATAACACAGTAGGAGAAGAATGGACAGTCTTAGTGAGCTCCAGGACAGGGGAGTTTTTCACAAACTAAAATCTTTATTTCTGTATTAAACCCAATGGTGTCACTACTCATTAGAATCGTCTCAAAGAGACGATTCTAGTGAGTAGTAACACCATAGTATGAGTGAGAAATCGTTGACTTTGTTCGGTTTACTCCCTCTTATCTGCATGCAATGGAGCCCTGAATGAAGCCAAATACTCCTTACCTTGAACTGGCAAATATCCTTTCCCTAATTGCTTCTTCCTAGTGTGTGCAAGATTAAGCAATTATTACCTGTCAATCAATAAAACATATACCCTTTAACCCTTTATCCCATACATTAGTCCTATTCTAGAATGAAAATATTTTCTTCCATAGAGCAGTTAATTAAAGGCGTGTTTATGGAATAATGGGAAAATTGGACATGAGACCAGGTAGAAATTGATGCAGATCAAAAGTAATGCTGAACATTTTTTTTGTCCTGCAGTTTCCATTTTCAGAGATTATCCATGCATCATAGAAATAAGTATTATATAATATGACTTATAAAAAGTTATATATTGTAATTATCTATTATAATTTCTTACATCATAGGATTAAGATCAATGACTGCTCTCTCAGAGAACTCAGTGAACTGTTTGCTATGAAATGCCAGCAGCTTTCTCTACCACATTACCACAACTTGTTTATGATGATTTACAGGTGTTTTTACGCTGGAGGTGTATGAAAATGAATGAACAGTGATCAATGAAACAGGGTCAATGAAGTATAAGCAGTACTAGTGAATGAAGAGTGGTTATTATATATAGCTCTTAAAATTGTGACAACTGAACTACAGTAAAATTTGTCTTAACCCTTTCACCCATAGAAGCACCTTTTAGTACATTTAATTTATTCCTCTACTGAAGAAAAAAGGTCCAGTTATGCAGTCATGAGCATGTTCCAAAATAAATATTTTCTATATCCTAGCAGATGGTAGCTTAAAGCAGGCTGAAAGTAAAGCAGAATGTTTTACTTCCAACCTGCTTTAAGTGGTCACCTATCTTCAAAACTAGAAACAGGCTATAGGGTAAAGCATAATTAAAGCAGGTTAAAAGGAGCATTCTGCTTTACTTTCAATCTGGCAGCCTTTTAGTGGTCACTTTTCTTGAAAACCAGAAACAGATATCGAGGTAAAGGTTTTGATGTGTCCAGAGGATGGCTGCTTCAAAACATTAGAAATGTTTTAATTATCATTCAAAAAGATTTAATGCAGGGAAAAAGAAAGCTGAAAGCTTCAAGATGGAGTTTCCTGTATTTCTTCTATCCACTGCCTTGAGCTGTATGTCTTTATTCGGCTATAATATACTTTTATATGTGTGTTAAATTACTTCAGAATTAAAATAAAATGTCATTTTTCTAAACCGTTTGCTTTGTAATCCACATTGATTGTTATTATTATTAAATTTCTGTGTTATATATCATAAATATATAATTAAGAGAAAGAAACTCCAATATTAGCAGTACGGAAGACAACATTTTAAGATGACAAATTTATTCAGTGACCAAAGGATTAACCTTGTCCTTCATAAAAGGGCCTTTTTATGTCCCTATATTAGTTTCTCCTAGAAATGCATTTTCATTCTTATACACAGCGGTGATAAGAGTCTATGGAAACGTCCCTTCATAATGTAGGTTGTCTGAGCTTAATGTGGACTGAAAGTAAAGCTGAACTCTCCCTAAGGGAGATTTCTGCTTTACTCTCTACCTGCTTTAAGCAGACAACTGTCTCAAACACTGTAAATATATAAGTTGTAAGGGTTCAAAATAACTGTCACTAGTAGAGACAGTTTCAATCAGTCAATCTAGCAGTAACTTATAGTATTAGCTGCCCTCCTATCTGCAGATGCTGCCAATGCAATATTGAATATAATTGTCCAATATTGGCCTTGTGTCTCATTTCATATTCATGCATTTTACTACAGTAAAAACCGTAAATACAGTCACTGAAAATAAGACTTGTTTTAGACCTTAAATGCATTGTTGCTTAAAAAAGCAGGATGACAATAAAGCAGAACGCTCCTTTTGGAGCGTTCTGCTTTATTGTCATCTTGCTTTAAGCTGTGACATGGTTTAAGCATGATTAATTAATGAGTCGTATTTGACAGGTTTTACTGTAAGGACTGGTATTTTGCTAGTGAACAGGTTTCAATTCAGGGTATTGATTATTCAGTCTGTGTTGATTCCCAACTGTAGGCATTGTTCCAGCCTTCAGTCTCAGTGAGTGAGTGGCCTACACGTGTTTCTCCAATAAATACTACGACTTCTGCTTTTTCTCCCCCCCAGTACAAATAACATTATGTTAGCTTTGGTATTGTTTTATTGTTACATTTGAAGAGCGCAGAAAAAATACCAGTTGTTCCGAATTTCTGGGAAAGGCCAGAAGCTTTTCTGAGCTCTGAATATTAAGAGTTATGCTACCCACTTGACAGGGTATCTGGAAGTGTTCATAGGTTGATATTCCGGAGATTTTGATTATAAGAATATGGGACATGTGCTTGGATTAAAGCGTAAATGACACGTGTTTGTGTGATTACAGAGGCAGTTTGTTGTGATTTCTGAGGCATGAGTCTGACCGAGACACAAGTCTGACCGATGAGATGTGTGATGTACATGGAATGAATTATGTACACATAAACAGTCGTGATGTAGAGCTGTGATTAGAAAGAGAGATATGGAACTCCTTGGTGACTCACTGGAATCTCGGTTATTACTGGTGTGTGGGGGCAATATGGATAATATGGAATTCATTATGTTCTTTAACCCTTTGAACCCTAGTCCCGCATATAGGCGTTATTTCAAACAATGTACATATGATTAGTACACTTGTCTTGTGCAAACAGTGAAGGCCCAGATCAGAGGGCTCCAAAAGGAGCCCTCTGATCAGGGTCTTCACTGTTTGTCAGTAAAGCCAAAATTGACAAAACAACTCTTAAAAGGCAGAAATGGACTAGACAAAAATCAATACTGGAATTGTCCATTTAAAGTTTCAGGGAGGAAAGAGTTAAGTCTTTCCATCTTAGCTAATGTTGTCATAAATTAAAAGACAGGTTGTTGTTTAAAGCAGATTCAAATAAGAGCAGAAAGCTCCTGAAGAAGCTTTCTGCTTTACTTTCAACCAGCTTGAGGCATCCATTTAGGTGAATGAATCATCAGGTGTTTCTATAAAACAATATTCATTCAAACTGGTTGGCTTTAAATGTACATTTTTTGATGTGTTTAATTTGATTGTGAGTTATGAGGTTGTGCTCAAACTACATAAAAGTATGACAATGGCTTGAGGAGCACTCTGATCTGGGTCTTCACTCTTTGCAAAGGGTCCCTGCGCAGTTAGGGTTAAACTTATTTCAGAAAAGGGGATTGCAGTCTTAAAGTGGCCATGTAGAAAGAAGGGCTATGGTACAAAAATCACAGTGGCTGCTTAGTTCAAAATGAAATTGATGCTTTAATATCTTGTTTGCAGTGTGGGAAACCTATAAGTTTCCTATTCTTAGATATAATAGGGGAAATTAATAAAATGGTCATGATTAAATATAAATTCATTGTTTAAAAGTGAAACTGAAAAATGTGTTGGGGAGAATAATACTAATTTTAATCATGTCCAAGTCAGTGATTATTATGGACGAAATACAGTCAAATCAGGTGCAAACAATCATTAAAAAAGAAGATACAAAGGCATGTTGTAAAAAGAAAATGGCAGTTTGATATAGAACAAAAAGCACAGCTGTGGTAAAATATACAATTACTTTCTGAATTGCATTTATTCTGCATTAATTAAGAAAAATACCATCTGTCTTAATTTGTAAAAGGGATCTTCATGCTTCTTCATTCAGTTGTCACTTGAGGCTTTACCCCATAAATACGCCCATTTACCCATTAGATTTATTCCTTGAAGAAAATTATACCATTTTAAACGATAAAGAATATGCAACATAAAAAAATATTTCTTATACTTTGCAGTTTATATATCTTAAAGCTGACTGAAAGAGGCTGAATGAGAAGTATGCACTTTAATGTGCATTTTGCTTTGCTTTCAGCCTGCTTTAAGTGGTTATATGTCTTTAAACCTAGACATAGGTTATGGGATAATGGGTTAAAGCAGGTTTAATGGTATTATGTATTACAATAAACCCGGTCTGCTGCTAATCATGTAATGGCATATATTTCTTTTTCAAACAGTATAGGCTCCTAAAGGAGAGTCTGCTCTGTTTTCTTAAAGGATTTGTCTTGCATGAGTTTGCACGGTTTCTTGAGGAAATTTTGCCAATGAAATAGTTCAAATGATATATGTTCATAGTAGTTGGTAGTTTTAAAATGAAAGCTAAGTGGCTAAAGGGTTAACCTCATAGATATTCTGGACTTTTGTGGTTAACATTTCACAAGCACATCACAATTGCAGGCTGATGAGTTGGAGTAGAATCCCCTTCAACCAGAAGAAAACAATGGACATTGTGTTCCCTCTTGTAAATTATTAATATCTGTGAGTTAGTGTTGATTATAGTTTTATAACAAGTATATCAAACCAGCCTAATTAGCCCATTACCCCCATAGCATGTTTCTAGTTCTAGAGACAGGTGATAACCTAAAGTAGGTTGAAAGTAAAGCAGATTTAAGGCACATTTTGCTTTACTTTCAGCCTGCTTTAAGCTACCATAGCTGCATTTGCTAGGATTTAGAAAATATTTCTTATGGTACATATTTATGGCTTTGTGGGGGGATATTGTTTTTGGCATGTCTGTCTGTCTGTCTGTCTTCATAGTTATAACGCTGGACATAACTTGAGAACTACATTTTGTGTTGGAGACACTTCAGAGTTCCATAGGAATTGGGCCAAGGTCAAGGTTATTTACATTTCAAATAGAATTTTACATTGGCCATACATGTGTTCTCAACTCAAGAAGCTTGTGAACTCAGTACAAATTTGGTCATTTCCAGCAAAGATCAAGGTCAAATGGCTTAAATTTTGACATTGGCCATAAAATACTTTGGAATTAAATATGATATAGACATCAGATTTGGCATGTATACTCAACTCATGATGCTCTTGATTTCAAGTTGTGTCTTGTCAGACGAAGGTCAAGGTCATTTTAAGGTCAGACAAACAGAACTTTACATTGGCCATACATATGGTAGATACATTATGTTTTACTTTAGTATGTGTAATTAACTCAAGCAGCTCCTGAGCTCAGTGCAAATTTAGTCATGTCTGACAAATGTCAAGGTCATTAATCTAACATTGGCCATAATTGATATGATAGAGACTTCATATTATGCATGTGTACTCAATACAAAAGACTTGTGTTTGGTACAAGTTGGATTATGTCTTACAAAGGTCAAGGTCATTAAGAGGCCATGGTTATTTCAGGGGGCATATTGTTTCACTAACACGTCTTGTTTTTCGTTGAGGAATAAATTAAAAGTGTAAAGAAGGCATATTTTTTTAGTTATAGGTTAACCCATTTCGATCCTCATTGCCTGTTTTTACTTTGGATTTTAAGCTAGGTCTGAAACCACTTAAAACGGTTTGAAAGTAAAGCAGAATGTGCCTTAATGTGCTTTAATTATTTTTTAGCTATCCTCTTCTAGGATAAAGAAAATATTTTTTATTGTGCACTGTTAATATGACTGTATAAAAACTTGTACTATTTTCTCACTGGGTTAATAAAGTAGTAGCGAACAACAGGCTCTGAGCTGCTGGCCTGATGTTAGGGTTAGTGTTGTTTGGTCAATTGAACTTGGGAGTTGTACTGAAAAATAAGTTTTTTCTAACATTCTCAAGTCATGCTTAAATGACAAATTACTTGATTGATGGTGTACTAAGATGACTTAATATGTGGTTATACCATTATAGAATAAGTGTTTGGTAGTGGCAAAGGTCATACATCATTAGTATTCTTTCATATAGCGTTTGTTTAGTATCAAAGACAGGTGGTTGCTCATAAAGCAGGCTGAAAATGATGCGGAAAGCTCCTGAAGAAGCCATCTGCTTCACTTACAACCTACTTTAACCCATTACCCCATAAATACCCCCCTTTTTACGCCTTTAACTCCTCTGAAGAAGATCATTCCTTTTATATAGTCATAAATATGTACAATGAGAAATATTTGCTATTTTCTAACAGATTATATTAGCTTAAAGCAGGCTGAAAGTAAAGCAGAATGTGCCTTAAGGCACATTCTGCTTTACTTTCAAGCTGCTTTTAGTGGTCACTTGTTTTCTGAACTACAAAGTTAATAGACTATAGAGTAAAGAGATACTGTTTGTAAAGGATATATATGTAATATAATTGTACGTGTCACAAAAGCTCAATGGGTTAAAGGATGTAAGTGGTCTGCCTACATTCAGATTCCGTGACCCTTTAATCATTTTCGATGTTTGTTATTCAATTGTTTGAATCTAGGTCAAGCCAACATTCGTCTGCAAGTATGATCATGTCATCAGCATAAAAAGTAGGTTTAAATACTATAAGTGACATTAGGAGTGACTCATAAGGAAAGTTAATGACATTGATGGGGAAAGTTAAAAGGATGGCATTGAACAGACTTAAGTTGATGGGATGTTGGTAAATTAGCTCGGGTTTTTATCATCAGTGAATCTTATTTATGAATTTTTTATAACAAGTTTTGGTGTTATTTATAATAAATGTTAATATATTCACCTTTGGACCGTGAGGGGTAGGAGTAGTGGTGAATCACATGTAATTTCATTGACAGTAGAAAACGTAGTGTGATGTATTGGGGGATACTACAACATCGTAAAAAGTGTGTGAATTTGAATTGCTTAATTATAATGTGGATTAATGTTTTGAAAATATGGTGAAGGCTGGATTTCTGGAAATTGTTCTGCTTTAGTTTGATAAAATTGAAAGTGACGGAATTTGAAAGCAATGTAGTGTAGATCAGTATTTTAAGTTACTGAGAGTATTTTAAATTTCTCCACCAAATACTGGCTGTGTTGTAACCTCTCCCTACATTTGTCTCGTCAAGACGATTCTAATAAGAATTAAGTCATTATAAAGAGATTTATGAAGGCATAAGTGAAAGCTTTAGTTAAGTTCTTATATGCTTCTGCTTTAGATGGGCAATAACTTTACAGAGTTTTAGTTTGAATGACAGTTGGTGAGTGTCTGTTTGCAGATGATGTGATGGTGGTCAGTTGCCTTGACAGTGTGGTCAAGTTGGGTCATTAAAATGTCAACCTGTGTAATTTATGGTACTGAACATACTAAATGGACATTAGATGCATTCAGGGCTTATATTTCAGTGACTTTAATGTGGACTTATTAAGTGGCAAGAAAGTAGAATAATTGTTAATCATTGTTTGTGGAGTGTTTTCTTTCTCCTTATATTTAACTTTTTGCATGCTGGGTAAAAATTTCCGTCTGTAACTATTGTCGTCTGCTATTGTTCTAAAGTTAGCATTTTCAAAATTTCTTCTAAATTCAGGGTCAGAATTGCAAACAAAAACGCGATGTCTCATCTGGATCCAAACTGTTTGCAAAGGTTATCACTGTGGCAGAATTATATCCGCCACTAGCATGCAAAGAGTTGAAGATGGAAAACAATGTAAAAGTTTTCTGCAATACTTTGTAACCTTATCTTACCTATTAATTAACATCTGCCCATGAATCTTGTTTTGAATTATCTATTCAGCTAAACATTGCAGATAATGACTAATTGTCATGTATACTTGGGGTCAATTTCTGCCTTTGCGTCACAAATTGGCATAACTTATATTATATCAGTATATTAGGTTAAGGTGTGAAAAACCATTTCTCTGAGGGGTTTAGGTTTGGATGTGAAAAGTCATTTCTCTGAGTGATATAGGTTAAGGTGTGAAGTCATTTCTCTGATGAGTAAAGGTTAGGGTGTGAAAAGTCATTTCTCTGATGAGTAAAGGTTAGGGTGTGAAAAGTCATTTCTCTGAGGAGTATAGGTAGGGTGTGAAAAGTCATTTCTCTGAGGAGTATAGGTAAGGGTGTGAAAAGTCATTTATCTGAGTAGTATAGGTTAGGGTGTGAAAAGTCATTTCTATGAGGAGTATAGGTTAGGGTGTGAAAAGTCATTTCTATGAGGAGTATAGGTAAGGGTGTGAAAAGTCATTTCTCTGAGGAGTATAGGTTAGGGTGTGAAAAGTCATTTCTATGAGGAGTATAGGTAAGGGTGTGAAAAGTCATTTCTATGAGGAGTATAGGTTAGGGTGTGAAAAGTCATTTCTATGAGGAGTATAGGTAAGGGTGTGAAAAGTCATTTCTCTGAGGAGTATAGGTTAGGGTGTGAAAAGTCACTTCTATGAGGAGTATAGGTAAGGGTGTGAAAAGTCATTTCTCTGAGGAGTATAGGTTAAGGTGTGAAAAGTCATTTCTCTGAGGAGTATAGGTTAGGGTGTAAAAAGTCATTTCTATGAGGAGTATAGGTAGGGTGTGAAAAGTCATTTCTATGAGGAGTATAGGTTAGGATGTAAAGTCATTTCTATGAGGAGTATAATTAGGATGTGAAATGTCATTTCTATGAGGAGTATAGGTTAAGGTGGGAAAAGTCATTTCTATGAGGTCTAGGTATAGGTGAAGGTGTGAATGGTCATTCTATGAGGAGTATATAGGTTAAGTTTCTATAAATAATAATTTCAAACTTATGATAAAGTATTTATGTTTATAGTGAATTTAACCCATTTAAAACCAGCTTGCCTGTTTCTAGTTTTGAAGACAGGGGATCTCTCTATAAAGCAGGTTGAAAGTAAAGCAGAATGTGTAAAAAGGGATATATTTATGGGATAATGTGCTAAGGGCTTGTGAAATGGAAGGAGCTGTCACATTTTCAAGAATATGATATATCCAGTGTTTTAAGCGTTATATAATGAAGCAGGTTTACCTGTTATAATGTTGCATGGGGAAAATGATACTTGGTGTTTGGAGGCTGGGTTGTATTGGAATAGTATTGATTTTACTGGCCTATTTCCCTTTGTCTCTGTCACACCAGTCCTGAGCAATGGACAGCTGTTTGGACTTTTACTGTTAGTTGACATATTCTATTATTGCTTAAACATGTGTTAACCCATTCCTTTATCATGACTGTTTGTTTCAATGTTTAATTTTGACAGGTGACGTTATAAAGCAGGCTGAAAAAAGGCATTTCTATTGGGAATAGGCAAAGGTGTGAAAAGGTGTGAAAAGGTGTTGTGAAAGGAAAAGTGGGTCATTCATCAGTAGAAAAAGCATGGGAATTGTTCGAACTTAGGTCTCAGCATATTTATTGCAGGATAAAAGTAATGCAGAAAGCTCCTATTGTTCTTTACTTATTTGTTGCTCAAGAGAGGATGCACTGATCAAACAGATGGCATTTTAATACAGGATGAAAGTAAAGCAGAAAGCTTCTTCGGGATCAATGTGCTTTACTCAATTGATTTTGCTTTAACCCATTACCCCATAACCTAT
This sequence comes from Gari tellinella, assembly GCA_922989275.2. Taxonomy (NCBI): domain Eukaryota; kingdom Metazoa; phylum Mollusca; class Bivalvia; order Cardiida; family Psammobiidae; genus Gari; species Gari tellinella. The sequence continues at coordinate 21,817,884 of OV277859.1, forward strand.
TTCTAGTAGTCAGAAGATATAAGACTACTAAAGCAGTTTGAAAGTAAAGCAGAATGCGCCTCAAGGCGCATTCTGCTTTTCTTTCAGTCTGCTTTAAGCTTTTATATGCTAGGATATAGAAAATATTTCTTATGATACATATATTCATGACTGTATAAAAGGGAACTATTTTCTTTAGTGAAAGAATAAATTAGAGGTGTAAAAAGGCATATTTATGGGGTAATGGGTTAAAGCAGTTATTAACCTGCTTAGAAAACTCAGAAAACAATCCCTGCTTTGAATGTTTGTAATGGTTGTGGTTTTTAAGGTACAAATGTAACTGATAAGGAAATTTAATTTATGATCTAAGAGCTGTAAAAGTGAAATTGGATAGTCTTGAAAACGTTTTCCGGGTGACTTGACCTGTTCTTTAACACTGAGATTAATGTCACGGCTAGTTAAACCGTTTGGCAACATTACCGTAGGCAAGACTTAGGTGTGGTTGGCTGTTTAAGGTGCCACTCTGATCGGCTTAATTGGGGGACTTTGTAATCCAATCAATGATAGTTTTGTGTGTTCGTGGAGTAGCTTACAGTTCAGAAAAGGTGAACTTGCCACTGAACAGTCCCCTGATTCTGGCAGGCAATCTAGCTTAATCCCTTTCTTTGCCTCAATGGGGTATGTTTATGACTTCTGCAGTTTTGATACGGAGGAGGTGCAGATTACCTCAGCAATGCTCATCCAGATTAAAACTGTTTGACACTCAGAAAGTATGTCTGCAACAGTTGGAGAAGTTATCAATTTCTGACATATGGAATAATAGCATTTATTAAAGATGTCAATTTGTTTAAAGTGAAGTTTTGTTTTGTTTTTAAAAGGATAACATGTTGAGCATGTGAAGGGTTAAATACAAACCAGACATGGATTATCATAGGGCATTGGCATATTGATGATGTAATCTCTGGACTCTTTGAAAGCTGTATACAATTGTTGCCAGCTAAAAATTTCGGCTTTATATTGAATCAACATTTTACTCCTCTTGTTTGTAGAAATATAATGGTGCAACTGACAAATAAATAGTTTGGATTCTGATTAGTTGTTGGTCGAGTTTCTTGGCATTTGATCTGGAGCAAAACTTAGTTATCAAAGATTTAGTTTTTAGTATTTAAAAAGATATATAACAATACAAAGTGATTTGAATGATAATGGACTTGTTTTTTATTTTTCTAAGAAAGAGTTGGGTTCCTGCAATGTACGTCTGATGTAACAATATGGCCAGACTTTCAGAAACTATTTTGAACTAAAAATGGAACTAGCATAATGATGTGTTAGTGGAGTTTTCTTGACATCGGACAAATGCAAACAAAATTGATCTAGATCAGTGCGATACCAAGCAACTTTGCTTCTGATCTGAGGAACCAATCAGTGTGTTACTTAGAAATAAAGCAGACATCATTTTAAGCTGGTGATATTTTATTCAGTATTAGAAGGGTTAAGTGTATTGAAAGGGAAAGCAAGGTTGCCTCTATTGTACCGGGTACACCAGACTTGGGCCAGACTGGCATGGTTTTAGTTTGTAAGGTCATGACTGGTAGTGTTCTGAGCAATATTGGTGATGTGATATAGTGGAAGTATTAGTGGTGGTGATATCATCCAAAATATATGTGTTTGGAAATCAGAGAAATAGTCATTCCAGTGAGTATCTGTTTGGAGATACATGTATTAGTGAGGTATATGTAGAAGATGGGGGAAAATAGTGGTTTGAGATATTAGTACATGTATAGTGAAATTATGGAGATATTAGTATGTGGAAATGATGGAGATATTAACCCTTTACCTGATAGCATTGTTTCTAGTATTGAAGATATGTGACTACTTTCAGCAGGTTGAAAGTAAAGCAGAATGCGCCCTAAGGCGCATTCTGCTTTACTTTCAGCCTGCTTTAAGCTATTAACTGCTAGAATAAGGAAAGTATTAAATATGACACATATTCATTACGGTATAATTTGTGGAACTATTTTCTTCAGCGGATGAATAAAATGAATGTGCTAAAAGTCGCTTCTATAAGGGAAAGGGTTAATTAGTATACACTTGTATAATGAAATAAGATAGAGATATTATTGTAGAGTGAAATAATGGAGATGATTATTATTTGGAAATCATGAACTTAGTTGATTATTTAAGTGTTTTGAAATAATGGATATTAGTAGAGTGAAATAATGGAGATACAAGTATATTGAAATAATGGAGATATATATTAGTAAGGTTATATAAAGAGACATTGATGTCCCCACAACAATGATCCCATGTTGACCAAAACTGTAAGGAATATTAGATTATGATGCATCATTACAGTCATGGCTTTCAACTTCAACAGTAAATCCTTCTTAGAAACAAAGCTTAACCCATTGCCCCATAAATACAATTTTTTACACCTGAAGAAAATAGTTCCAATTTATACAGTCATGAATATGTATAATATTTATATATATATATTAGCACATGTTAAATTAACAGTTAGCTTAAAGCAGGCTGAAAGTAAATCAGAATGTGCCTTAAGGTGCATTCTGCTTTATTTTCAACCTGCTTTATGTCAAAACTAGAAACAGGCTACCTATGGGTTAATGGGTTAAAGAAACATTAATGAGGTGATACTTTGGATCTTAGTGTGTGAATTAAGTCTTTGAGACATGAGTATGGTGAAAGTTATGCATATTAGTAAATATAAAGAGGTAAACAGCTATGCAATGAAAAAGCAGGTGTTTAATGTATGCAGATATTAGAAGTAGTGCCAAAAGTTCCTATGGAGGCTTTCTGTATAATCTTTTCCTGTAATAAGCTGATTTAAGCTCCTTTATAAACAACATATTGGGCCAATAATGAGGAAAAAATAGTCAAGATTCCGTTACTTCCTATAACTGTAAATTCTTAAAGTGAATGAAACATTTCAACCCTAAATTTACCTTTCCATGGCAACATGTAGAATACATGTATTGGCATGGACCCTTAAACTGCATTAAACACCCACTTTAATTGTTTTGAGAGATCTCCATACCACTTTACTGAATGGCTGCTTAATCCAGTAGCCTGTTTCTAGTAACCACTTAAAACAGGTTGAAAGTAAAGCAGAATGTGTGCATATTACTCAATTTCATGACTGTATAAAGTCAAACAATTTTCTTCTTTTTGAAGAATAAATTAAAGGCAAACACCGGCCTATTTATGGAGTAATGGGTTAAGATATGCAGGTTTAACTGTAGGTTTCTGCATATGCAAGTTCAGTAAATCTTTGTTGGCTGCCATTCAATTAAGAAGTAGGGACATTTCATCTAATTATGCAGGACAAATGTAATGCAGAAAGCTCCTACAGGAGCTTTCTGCATTACATTTGTCTTGCATTAAGATGCCACCTTTCTGTTTCACAATCTGAGTGATTGGTTTACATAGTGTTTACTGTGGGTACAAGTGGAATTCACCAGATAAAGACTGCAAGCATCTCATGTTACAGAGAGGGTAACATTGATGGACAACTGGGTAATATGGGATAATACTACGGCTGCCAAGAAGCTCATTAAGTTAATAAGAAGATTCCAATAAAGAAATTACTCAAATTAACGAGGTGATGTAAATGGAATGCAGGAATTAACCTAGTAATATAAGATCCTCTAGAGCTAATGTGTTTTCAGACAGTTTGTCAAAATTACATGCCAGGCATTGGATCAGTATCAATATCAATTGCATTGAGTTTAGTTGGTAGAATGTCAGATTCCATCATAGTGAAGTATGAGGTTGTGGGTTCAATCCCTGAAAAGGTTACAAGCCAATTTACCCATTTGATGCGGGATACACTTTTAGGTGTATACCGGCGCCTCTAAGCAAACAGTTTTGATCTTAGATCAGGCCCCACATTGAGATCAAAACTTTTGCAGCAAAGTCAATATTCTATCAGAAAATTTTATAATGGCCGCCAAATATTACCCAGCATACAATGGGTTAAAGACTAGAATAAGTACTTGCAGCCCCCATGTTTGATGCTGGCAGTGCTGGAACAGTACTTCTCCAAGTCATGGTTATGATAAAGTGACCTGAATTTTTTAAAACTTTATCCCTTTAGGCCATTATCAGCCTGTTTCTAGTTTTGAAGACAGGTGATCTCTTTAATTAACCCTTTCCCTCATAGAAGCGCCTTTTAGCCCTTTTGATGTATTCCTCCACTGAAGAAAATAGTTCCTATTTATAATACAGTCTTGAAAATGAACCATAAGAAAAACATTATAAATTTTAGCAGATGATAGCTTAAAGCAGGCTGAAAGTAAAGCAGAACGTGCCTTAAGGCACATTCTGCTTTACTTTCAACCTTCTTTAAGTGGTCATCTTTCTTCAAAACTAGAAACAGGCTATGGGGTAATGGGTTAAGCAGGTTGAATGTAAAGTAGTTGATCTAAATAACATACATATCCAGCACAATAGGTGCTTATTTCAGGAGGAAAAGCTTAGGAGCATTATTGAATTGTCTTTTGGAGTATAGTCATTGAAAGCAAGGGTTTACTGTGATGCATATTTCTTGATATGAAATGCATGACATAGACTGTCTATAGATACATCAGTGATTAATGTTGAAGAAGATGCCTTTTTCACAATCCTACTGGGGGCTTGCGTCAGACCAGAATATCAAATGATAACAGCTTTGCATAATTGATTGTATAAATCATAGGTTGTCCTTCTTGGAGTTTGTAGCTCTTAGTTTTCATGGTCATACTTTTTGAATAAAGATCAATTTCATGATGTTGAGAAGGTTTTTAATATTAGGGCAAAGTATTTGTCAACAACTATGATTCTAGACTTTTTCAGAATTCATTAAAAAGATTGTTTCAGTATATTGTATTAGAACTGCCCCTGTGAAAAGTCTTGAACAGTTCTAGAGAGCTTCACCAGAAATGTTGTGTAATATTTGTTCTTGAACTGTCCAGGGCTCCAGATAAGAGGGAGAACAATACTACTAGAAATCTGTATAGTTGCAACTTGCAGTTCTAGAATTGTTTTAAATGTTCTAGCTGTTCTTACTTCTGGAACATTTTCACACAGGGACAGGGGGATGTATTGATGCTTCATCCTGTCGTCATGACTCTCATGGTCAGCATCAGCCCATTGTTGTTGGAATGTCAGGACCGTTATAAGTTTCAAATTGATATTAGTTTGGAACTATTAGATGTTCTTAGTCTGAACCTTAACCAAGTTTATTTTTATTTATTTTTCAGTTATGCATATAATAACATAAACAATACATTTTATATATTGTATGACAGTTCCTTATCCCGATCCAATGATGATGGTCTGTCCGTAGTGTGTCCTTAGTTTGAACTGTTTAAGTGTACAGTCAAACTTGTGCTTTTTAACAGTTATTGTTTGAAGGAGCATGGATCTCTCTAAAGACATGGTAGCTTAATGATGTATAGAAGTAAGCTGAATGCTTAATGAGTATGGTTGTTTTTGTCATGGGTTATGCAGCACATGTATCAAAGACTGTCAATTCATCCTTCGGTGGCATTTAACACTAGTTTCAGTGCATTACAGTTGGGCAAAAGTTTTATCTGGTGTCACATGCCTGGTGTTCAGCAGTATGGGTAGTTTGACATATAATTACCTCACAATCATGGCGAGATTATCAGCTAATTGACTCTATCTGTCCATCATTACACAACCTAATGTTTAACTATGAATATGAATGAGCCATAAGTGGGAGGGGGGTCCAGGCAGCAAGTTGACCCTTTAGTCTGCTGTAATATCTACTGGAAGTAAGGTGGACTTTCTGAAGAAAGTTAGAAATAACTAGTGATTTTAATCAAAATATATATACAGTCAAAATATATGTTAAGCAATCATTCAATTAAGGAGCATATAATACCTTTAAAATCTATCTTGTAAAAACTTAATTGTGTTAGCTGCCTTTGAAGACGGGTAAAAGTCATGCAGAAACTTTCTGCCTTGCTTTTGATCTTCCCTGAGGTGCCAACTTTCTTGAAACATTTTAAGTGCTGTATTGAAATGCTTTGACTGCATGTACATGGAGTTAGAAATATTTCTGATTTTGACATTATGGAACAGAAAGGGTTGGTGTGTTAGATTTGTGAACAAAATTAATGTGTTAATTTCTCCAGCAGAGTAAAGGTTACAGGACAGAAAAAAACTCTATTACGCCCACTAATTTGTGTTAATTATCATGTTTTTACGACAGGTGACTGCGTAAAGCAAGGTGACAGTAAAACAGAAAGCTCCTGCAGGAGCTTTCTGTTTTACTGCCACCTTGCTTTAAGCTGTCACCTGTCTTTTAAACATCAATACTCCTTTGTTTTAGTGGTCGTAATAGAGAGGTTTTACTGTATTGGTGCTAATTTCTACAGCAGTGGAAAGGTTGCAATATTTGTGTTTGCTGTCTCAGCAGGCAGTTGGTAACTCTACAATAGGATATTGATTAGATAACATTGTAGCCCCCTCATCACAACAAGTGCACTAGTGATGCTGTATAGACTTAGAACTGACTGTTACCAAACCAGGAAATAAATAGAAATAGGAATGACAGTGACAACACACTAGTTGTGTGTCGACATGACTGGTCTTGTCAGTTTTCAAAGTGGAATTATTGACTCCCAGTGAGTGACAAATGTAACTGGTGTGTTGATCTATGAAATATTCAGTGTGAATGGATGTGACTGGATATTTGTTGAGTTGAGTTTCCGTGTTCAGGAGAACATTGTATTGACGGAGTTAACAAGGATGTATCAGGGAATGGTGCTAGCCGTACATCCCAATAGGGATCAGCTGTGCATGGTAGGTACCAGCATGGAGTTTTATATTTCATTTCTCTTTATTTATTTATCATGTTTTATGTTGTCCTTTAGTTTTACATTGAAAACCTTTAGATACTGAAGTATGGAGACATTAAGAATATTACATGAGCTTTGACATTACCAATCAAATATTTACAGACTATATTGATTTTATTTTTGCTAAAGTGTGTTTTCTTACACAATATTGGTTGACTATCTCACTTTAAAAAACACAAAAGTACTACTAACTATAATTTAAATGGCTGGACATTGGTTTTTTTATGCCCACACAATCTGACTGGGGAGAGAATGTCCTGTCCCCCATGCAATCTGCTTGGAAGGCTCCTGTCCATGCTGGTAAAAGGGGCGGGAAGCTCCCAATTCCCATCCACCCACACAAAATCTGGCCGGGGGCTCAAGTCTTTGAATCTTTCTTTTCTATACAGAAATTGTAGAGCACAATGATTATTCAGAATCAACTTCATTTTAAAGGAAATAGGACACTTATAGGCCTTTCTACCTAATACTTATATGTTTGTCAGATAACCATCTGTCTAAAGTAAAGGAAATTTTCATGTTGTTTTCATTGAAGCTGAATTCAGGCAGATAGACTATACATGCATAATATTAACTGTAAATAAGCCTATTATAAGGGTAATAATTGGCAGGAGATGACAAGTGCTGTTGTTTCATCAAGTTATATTGACTGATTATGTAACTCTATTTGCCTGACAATCGATGATAAGCTGATGATGATGAGATAATTAGGTCATATAGCTGCTCTTACTGGTGGTCTCAATGACTTGTCAGTACAGTAACACCCCACCCACACATCCTCTCAACATTTGACTCATTGATGGTGTCAAATGTAGGTCACAGCTTAAAGCAAGTTGAAAGTAAAGCAGAAAGCTCCTTATGGAGCTTTCTGCTTTACTTTCAACTTGCCTCAAGATTGCTCCTGTTTTAGAGGCTATAAAAAATTAATATATAAGTGTTCTATATTGAGTTGTCATGAAGTGGGGCTTTTACTGTAATATGATAAAACAATGGGGATCATGGATGATCATGGCTATTTGTAGATAATGAAGTCAAGGGCCCGGGCAATCAGTCTGTCAAATTAGACATACCCTTTCTTAATGCATTGGTGCAAAGTGTTGTCTTCATGGCCCCTTTCTTGATTCATGGGTGTAAAGTGTTGAAGTAGAAAGCCTATGGCAACAATTGGGATCCAGATTTGGCCCTTAGTAACATTATATAACAATGTTTGACAAGTCACAACATTTGATTTGGTTTTAGAAATGAGAATTTATAGTATTGGAAATACTTCCCACTTCTTGAGATATGGCTTAGTGATTAGTGTTCACAGGTTCTACAAAGTATCACATCAAGATTTTTATACTGCAATTTCTCTACATTGTGAGTCATACCAGACTTCACAAGACTTTTACTCTTAGATCTCTTAAATGACACTATGGTTTATGAGGGTAAAAGTAGAAATCCTACTTGTTTGCAAGACTTTACTTTGAGTGTGGTATATAAAATATGTAGGTGTTGGTTTACCCCTTACCTCCCATAGACATTGATCAGAACAAATTACAAACAGGCTGTAAGGTTTAACCTTTTACCCAATAGCATGCTTCTTTGTTTCAAAGACAGGTGTGAACACTAAAAACAGGTTGAATGTAAAGCAGAATGTGCCATAGGCACATTCTGCTTTACTTTCAGCCTGTTTTAAGCTAGCAGCTGCTAGACTAAAGGAAATGTTTCTTATGTTGCAAATTCATTATGATATGAAATGGAACTATATTCCTCAGTGGAATAACTCATTAAATGCATAAAAAAGTGTTTCTATGGAGTAATAGGTTAAACAGATGCCTAATGTAAAGCAATATGAAACTAAAGCAAAAAGTTCCTTTAGGACTTTCTTGCTTTATTTTCATCGTGCGTTAAACTGTCACCTGAATTAAATACCATTAGTGAATTTGCTCAGCATGAAGATGCCACCTGTCTTGCATAATGTACTGCGGGGAAAACCACCCATGTAATCTCCATTAGAATGATGGTTAATTGCTGTAGAACTATGATAGACTGAATTTTGTAAATATAACAAAAAGGGTACAATGTGGGATTTCTCAATTGTACCCACGTGTAACCCTGCTTAAAACCTAAAGGGTAGGAGCTCCCTGTCTTGGCTACCGGTCATTAGTTTGTATTTGTTGAGGTTTCTCAGCATCATTTGCCAGTAATGAGTCCCAAGGGGTCCAGCTGTATCAGGACATTGGTATGTGTTTACCCAACACAGGTTATAATGAGCCTACCAGATGGCCAACAGGCCCTGCCAGAGTGCGCGCCTTACACGTGTATGATAAAATATTCAGTTATTGGTAAATCAAGGCCTTCGTATGAACCCTGGCAGTTTGATTAGTAACACTTACAATGATTGAGTTCCATATGGATTCTTGTGTGATTTTATCAAATTACCAGTTTAATTATGTTGACCGTGAGGGGAGTGCAGCGGTTTAACTCTAATGTATGGCGAACAGTGTAGACCTAGATCAGAGGGATCAGTATGGAGCCATCTGATCTAGGTCGACACTGTTTGTAAACGATGTGTATACTCTGTAAGGGTAACACAGGGTTGTAAAACCTGAGTTATAAATTATGAATTTGTTTTTTTCCCCACATAGACTCTTGGATAGTTCAAACTATGACAGTTACATTAGTTTTACTAAAGCTCATTACTTTTAGCCTGTTTCTTCGTTTTGAAGACAGTTGACCACTTAAAGCAGTTTGAAAGTAAAGTTTAATGCGCATGAAGGCACATTCTGCTTTTCTTTCAGCCTACTTTAAACTACTATCTACTGTGATGAGATTTAGGAAATGTTTCTTTTGTTAAACGTACATTACAGTATAAAATGTGTAATATATGGAGTAAAGGGTTACGTTTGATCCAAAAGACATGCATGGAGATCAATATAGGAAATGTCTTCTTTGAATGTTTACCTGCCATACATAACCTAGTCTTGTGTCAGTTTGCTACTTTGCTTTAACAAGTTTAAAGCAGACAGTTGTCTAAAAGTCTTTATACATATTTTGTAGCTCTATGCAGTGCAAAGGTAAATGCAGAAAGCTCATAAAGGAGCTTGCTGCATTACATTTTGTCATGCACTAAAAAGGTTACCTGTCAAATGTCTGTACAGATCTCAATACACTGTAGCAGTCTCTCAGTATTTATTAAAGAGAATAGGTGTATCTGGGTTACCTCCCTTTGACCCAAAATCTGAAATCTTTCAAGAGGTTCTACCACAAGACTTGAGAAACTTTAAAGAATGTCCTTTGCTTCAGATATTGTTAATGTCTAGAATCAATGGCTTATTATTATGCATTTATCTGTTCAAGAAGCAATATCAACATATGAAAAACAATTTGAATCCTTATCAGACAACCCAGTTATTTGGCATCTGATTGGGTCCCAAATTTGTTTCAAATGTAAGATCCTGTATGAGACTTGTGGTTTATTTTCATCTTACTAAAGCTATCACCTTATTTAACCCATTACCCCATAGCCTAATTCTAGTTTTGAAATTAGGTGACCACTCAAAGCAGGTTGAAAGTAAAGCAGAATGCGCCTTAACTTAAGGCTCATTCTGCTTTACTTTCAGCCTGCTTTAAGCTACCATCTACTAGAAAAAAGAAAATATTTCTTATGATAAATATTCATAATTGTATTAATTAGAAATATTTTCTTCAGTGGTGGAATAAATTAGAGGTGTAAAAAGGCATATTTATTGGGGAATGGGTTAACACTGTCACTGGATAAATAACGACATGTTATAGGCATCTTAACACTTTAGTGCAAGAAGGGTTAAGGACGTCTTACTACTCTTAAACAGGGTAAGGGATAAAAGCATCTGAAGGCCCTTAGGTGGAAGGAAAAGCCTTTTGTCTCTTTTCCTGTCATAAGTACATTGGGTAGCTGTTTAACTCTTTCCACCCAAGCCAAAAGTTCAAATAGTCTACAATAGTGTTCAACCCTATTTCTAATTTTGAAGACAGATGGCCACTTAAGGCAGGTGTAAAGTAAAGTAAAGCAGAAGGCACCTTTTCAGCCTGCTTGAAGCTGCCATCTACAAGGATATAGAAAGTGCATATTCAATTACTCATGTCTGTATAAAATGTACAGTAACTGTTTTCTTCAGTGGAGAAATGAATTGAAAGCATATTTAATTGAGTAATGGGTTAAGGTAGGTAGTTAAGCATGATGGTAGTTAAAGCAGAAAACTCCTGTAGTGTCTTTCTACTTTACTTTCACTTTGCTTTAAACTTCGATTGCTGCAACACATCGATGAATATTCATTTGTTGTGCTAATGTTGAGGAATGGGTCCTAAGACACTTGTAGTGGATAGGGTAAATACAATAATGGTGAGATTATAATCTGCAGACTAAAGAGGCTTAGTCACAGTGACAGTACATTAATTAGGATAAGGAAGTATTAGGCTACTTACTAATAACTCTTCGCATGCTGGGTAATTTTTTAGTCTTTAACAATTGCCGTCTGCTGCTGTTCTAAAATTAGAACTTTCAAAATTTCATTTTAATACAGGGTCAGAATGTCAAACAGTTTGGATGCTGATGAGACGCCGCGTTGTGCAGCTTCTCATCTGGATCCAAACTGTTTGCGCACCCAGATAGCTACAATTCCGCTGCTAGCGGTTACAGAGTTAACCATTGAACTATAAGTGAATAATCTGCTAAAACTTCATTTCTATATTTGACTCCCTCTTTATATTTGCAGATGTCAGTCTCACACTGAGAAAAATATTACTAGAATCCTGATCAGTTGTCAGTTATACTCAATGTCTGATCAGGATCCAGTGTTATTGCTGTCAATGGTCTAGATAATGTGAACTTAAAATATATCACTAAAATTGAATGTTTCCATTGCTTGTTGTTTTGGCCCAATTTAAGACGGCCACTGGATCATGGTCTTTATCGAAATCTCACAAACAATAATTTTAAGCATTATTAAACAGTTTAAGTACATATAAGTACATGAAACTGCTCTGTAATGGTATACATGTATTACTGCTAATAGTAAGCAGTGTATGTTAAACCTTTACAGTGCAAGTATATATTTATAATTTACAAACAGGGTAGACCCAAATCAGAGGGTTGCAATTTGATGGATTCAAATTGGTCTGTTATAGGATGTTATAAAGATATGAGCTTTCGTCTATGTGTAGCTGCACACAATGCAGACTACAAATTGCAGCACCTAATTGCAGTATTTAAAGACATACTCGCCAGTATATTAAAAATGTAGAACAATTAACTTCTTAAATACCTTGATTACTATATATTTTCTGATTTGTAAAACATTTATTACCATAAAAATGAATTTTGAAAAGTTCTCATTGGTAAATTATGTAAAATATAGTCCTTTCTGTACAGGCACTGTTTCAAGATTTGAAAAAACTGTCCCGAGTAGCAGGTCTTGTGGAAATTATGTTTATGTTTTTATCAGCAGCACTGTAAATGCTTTAAGTAGCTAAAACTTTATTAAATGCTGTTGTATTCACATACACTCATATATTTACCAATTTTAGCAAACATTGGATGAATATTTCTCATTTTTAGGCCAACATAGACCCAATTTGGCTATTGGGGGAGGTATATTTTCTGCATAAAATCTAAGGGGGTAGGGTTAGAATTTTAACCATATTTCATAAATGAGCATGGTGACACCTAGGTTTCTTTACACCATTCGGTAAGGAATACTTTAATCTAGATGCCTAGAAAATTTAAAGAATTTGTTCGCAAAACCTTTCACATAATTGATGTTTTTGTGAGTCATTGGCAAGAAAAAATGTCTTATTTTTCCGGTTTTCAGCGTTCATTTTAGCCCAAAAGCTCATTAAAAACACAAGAAAGAGCTTTAAAAAGTTTATTACACACTTGCTTGTGATGAATGAATACTAGAAAATTACAAAGTGTACTAGAAATACGTTATTTTGTTGTAATATAAGTGCATTTGTCCCTTATGACATTTTCTGCTCCACTATGAGCAAATGCGGCAAACTTTACACATTTCAAAGCCAGCTAGAGCTAAAAAAAGCATGGCAACCCTAAATTTATTTTTTAGCAATTTGCTTATATAGACCTTAATTCAAGTTGTAGAACTTTTCATAAGATTCTGTCGGTTTTTTCAAATACGCAAGTATCCCTTTAAAGGTTACTGGGCATGCAAGCATTATAACTCTTTGAACGCTATAGTTTTGGAGTCATACTTATTGGTGCAAACAGTTTGAATCCTCTGATGAGAGGCAGCGTAATGCTGTGTCTCATAGGATCCAAATTGTTTGACACTCTGGCCTTGTTTTTAAAAGAAATTTTGAAAGCTCTATTTTAATAACAAAAGCGGAGGACAATTGTTACAGACCAAAATATTTCCGGTCATGCAAAAAGTTAATGAATAGCAAAGGTTGTAGTATGTAGTCTGTGAATGAATCTGTCACATAGCATGGCTGCCCTCATGCATGTTATGATTTATGAATGTTATAATAAAATTGTGGTTTTTAGACCCACCTGTTTGAGGTTTGGTAGCTTTGTGGATGAATGTTCGAATATCCACCATCTCAAACCCAAATAGATATTGATTTTACAAAAAGAAATTTTCTTGGTTCCTGTATAAATTCATGGTACACCTTTAAGTACACCTCTACTCACGCCGCCACATGCATTACAGATACAGATTGCAACTTAAAGTAAGTTGAATGTAAAGCAGAAAGTACTTGCCTTAACGCTTTACCCCATATAAGTCTCTTTCTAGTTTTGAAGACAGGTGACCACTTTAAGAAGGTTGAACGTTAAGTAGAATTGACCTTAAGGGGCATTCTGGTGTACTTTCAGTCTGCCTTAAGCTACCAATTCTGCTGAAAATATTTCTCAGGGATACTTAGTTCATCATATTATAATAATATGATGAACTAAGTATCCCTGAGAAATATTCATGACTGTATCAATTGGAACTGTTTTCCACAGATTGGAGGAATAACTTAATGCCAGAAAGATGCATATCGATGGAGTAAAGGGTTCACCACATCAAGGCTTTAGGTGATTTACATACAGTCTTGACAGCATCAGGTGCAAAATGTTTGAACAAAGTGCATTACTGGGCTTACTACCTGTTGTTGAGGAGATAAGGTAAAGTTAAACCCCTTCCATGCCATCACGGCATCTTCTTGAAACAATTATTGCTGTCAGCATTTATTTTCAGGCATTTTGACTGCAGAAACATCCATTAGAGAGCCAAACAGTTTGGATCCTGATTAGACGCCGCATAATGCGGCGTCTAATCAGGATCCAAACTGTTTGCAAATAATCATTGCACACGGGGCAAGACAGTGTAGGGGTTAAGTAATTGTTGGTTTTCCTTGTGGTGTTTTAGATTGATAATACTCAGATATACTGTCATTGAATGACAAGAAAATTGTGAATGGATTGGTTTGAAAGTGTGTATGTGCTTGCTCTGTGGACTGAATACAAACAGGAATGTTAAATTAGATCAGTTTATGAAGGATAAAGCTTGGCGGGTTTTATCAAAGGACCTGGTTTAGTTGGTGTTCTGATCTGCATGGATAGATACAAGCCTAAAATGTATGTATTATATCTGGAGATACAGTTATACATGTATGTATGTTGTATACAGAAAAATGTGTGAAAAATCACAAAATAAGGATCATTTTAAGACACATGGCAGTTAAATGCTTGATGACAGTATAATGCAGAAAGCTCCTAAAGGAGGTTTCTGCATTATGCAGTCATCAGCTGGCTTTGATGTCAATCTGCATCTTTTGTTACGGAATGATTGCGCAAGGTAGTTTCACCTGTACTAACATAAACTTGGCAATTCTAGACTTGACTTGTAAACAGTTCTGATCCAGATCAGATACTGAATATTCTGGCTTCTGATCAAGATCCATACTGTTTTCAAAGGAGGTACGTATAGCCTTGTATACAATAAACACAAGAGGTTAAAAACTATGAACAATCTGCATAACTATATGACATTGTATTGAAAGTGTTTACCTGCATTAATGTTGTTTAAAACTTTTATAGATCTGACTTATTGTTCTATTTTTGTCTGTTTTAAACCATTTTGATTAATGATTTTATGTAAGTATAATTTAAAATGAAAACAGTGATGAAAGTTTGAGAATGTTTGGATTCTGGTCAGAAGCTAATTGTGACTTGGAATCTAGTCTAGATCTTTACTGGTTGTATATGTTTTACTTCAAGGTCAACAGTTACTTCAAGTCACACTTGACAGGATAAATGGGAAACACTTTAATTTAAGACCTTGATCAAGTAGATATACATGACTGCATGTTACCTTTACAAATCATGGTTGAAACAGTATATAATTATGTTACCCTATTAACCCATTATCCCATTATAAGCTTGTTTCTAGTTTTGAAGATAGTTCACCACTTAAAACAGGTTGAAAGTAAAGCAGAATGCGCCTTAAGGCGCATTCTGCTTTACTTTCAGCCTGCTTTAAGCTATTATCTGCTAGAATAAAGAAAAACATTCTAATTATTCTTATTTGTGACCGTATGAATTGGAACTATTTTCTCGAGTAGAAGAATAAATTAATGGTGCAAAAAGGCGTATTTATGGGGTAATGGGTTAAATATCCAGTGCAACACTATTGATCTGGTGACCACTTTAAACATGATAAAAGGAAAGCAGAAAACTCCTATAGGAGCTTTCTGCTTTACTTTCACCATGTTAGTTTTATATCACCCGCCACACACAAATCAGTGGGTACCGTATAGAAATGTTGTATTTTAGGATGGTTTAATAAGAAATTGGCAAAGGGCTCAGAAAAGGGCCATAAAATTGTTGAGAAAAGTGTTAAACTGTATATGATATTCAGCTAGTTTATTATTCCAAGGTGACAAGAGATTACATATTTTGCACTGACATAGTGACTTTTCAAAACTTTCACGAAATTGACCTTTACAGTTACTTATAATGCTTGTGTTGACTGGGTCAGGTCAGAGTCAAGAGTTTATGTAAGGTTACCATGTTATAATTTATATACAATGTCATGGTGGTTAGGCTGCCAGCTCTGTAGCAGGTTTCAAGTTTGATCCCAGCTAGGCTTCTCAAATGCTTTAAATGAACCAGATTACTTTCTCCTGGTATTCCTAATATAACTTAAACCCATTACTACATAGCCTGTTTCTTTGTTTTGAAGATCAGTGACCACTTAAAGCAGATTGAAAGTAAAGCAGAATGCACCTTAAGGCTCATTCTGCTTTACTTTAAGCTGCCATCTGCTAGAATATAGAAAATATTTCTTATGATACATATTTGTAACTGCATAAAGTTAAACTGTTTTCATCAGTGGTGGAATAAATTAAATGCGTAAAAATGTGTATCGACGGAGTAAAGGGTTATAATAACTGCTTATCAAAGGCAAGCAAACCCAAAAATAAAGCGCACCAGAAAACTCCTAAATTAAATGCGTTTGAAGTTTGTATCTATAATCTATGGAGTAATGGGTTAAACGAGGTTATATGACTTTTGTGATGTGCACATTTGGCTATTAAGGAATTCAATGGTTATCCAAATTTTCTTAGGATGCCTTTTCCTTCATCAAACAGACTTTTAGTTATCATGGGAAGATTATAAAGTTTTTGGTTGTTATAAACTGGAAAATGAATATGATTATCAAGGAAGTGTGGGGAGTATAGTTTATAAGTTGTAGGAGAGAAAACAGTAAATCGCTGTTAATATGGTCCCGGTGTCACCCTGGCCTGGGTTAGATATGTATGTGTGGGTATGGAATGCTGGTGAACTTTTAAATGCTCGCGAAAATGTCATCAGCTACAGAAAACAGACAGTTTAAAATTCTGTAATTGGTTTTGTCTTATTCTGGATTAAAAGAAATATGATAGGGGTGCTAAATAGTTTGGATCCAAATCAGGTTCGACTTAATGTAGGGCTTGATCTAGATCCAAAATATTTGCAAAAGTTTTCAATGTAGGCTTTCAGTGGCAAAAGTGTTAAAGCTTTTGAATGCTGACAAAATGTCATCTGCAGGGGAAAACAAACTTCTTAAATCATTTATGCTATACTATTGCATAGAATTGAGTGGTGATCATCTGGATCCTGACTTAGGATCCTGCATTCTGTGAGGTCTGCTCTTGATCCAAATTGTTTGATAAGTTTGTCACTATTTGTTTCTGTATTTGAAGGGTTAAATTGGGCTGATTGCCCATGTAGGCCACATACATATAAATACAGTCGAAACTCTTTACTTCAAACTCGCTTAATTTGATCTTACCAGAATTTCATAAGTTTGATTTTGTAACTCAATCTCGCTTAATTCGAATATAACCGTATTTCAAAATTAAAACCTGGCTCAGCCATATTTTTAAGCTTTGAATTATGGGTAGGTTCGAACTACAGTCAGTTTGAATTAACAAGTTTCAACTGTTACAGGAATGTTTGTTTGTATATATAATTCTAACACGACTCGAAACCTACGGCATATAGACAAAGAATACCGAGAAACGTATATTACGCCGCGATAATGAACTGCACGCGCGGCGTTTCCATCCGCTGTTCCATTTGCCCCATACGCGTAATACATAAATAGCATTTTTAAAATAAAAGTCGCGTTAGAATTCAAATTTGTTATTTCTTAATTCTAACACGACTCGAAACCTACGGCATATAGATATAGAATACCGAGAAACATATCTTACGCCGCGATAATGGACTGCACGCGCGGCGTTTCCATCCGCTGTTCCATTTGCCCCATACGCGTAATACATAAATAGTATTTTTTTATAATAAAAGTCGCGTTAGAATTAAAATAACAAATTCGTAGGTGTCCATTACCGTGCATTAGATCACAGTAAGTCGTTGAGATGTGGGTAATTAGATCACTCGGCCTAAAGGCCTCGTGATCTAATGACTCCACATCTCAACTCCTAACTGTGATCTAATGCACGGCAATGAACACCTACGTATTTGTTATTTCTTAAATATATAGGCTTCCAACCAATATGTTACGGTAGTTGACAGTAAATTTCCAGATTAAAGCAAGGTGCAAGTAAAATGTTCTTATAAGGACACTTCCTGCTTTACTTTCAAAGTTAAAATGTGGCTCTTATATATAGCCATGTTTTAACCTTGAAATATAGATATGTTTCACACATGAGAGATCGAGATATCGAAGTTAGACTAGTAAATTGCATCAGTTATATGTTATGGTTTTGCACCTATATAGTCTCTTTAAATTAGCTGCCTTATGTAAAGAAAAGTCTAAAGTTGTTACTTTGAACACCTGGCTGTTGTAGAGTAAAACCCTTGCTGATAATCTCTGGTCACAGGCGGTAAAATGACAGGTTGTGCAAATGTAATATGACCTTGATATCTTCATATTACTGCCCCCTTAGATATCACGCTCCCACCCATTCAAATCTGCAAATAATCCATAACAAATTATATAAGGTAGGGGACTGCTTAAAGCAAAATGAAAGTAAAGCAGAAAGCTCCTAAAGGAGCTTTCTGCTTTACTTTCATATTGCTTTAAGCTGTAGTTTATAATCTACAGCCACAATGGATATTCAATTTTGGGGCTTCTATAAAGGAAAGGGATTTTGAACTTATCACAAGCATGGGTTGTTTTATTTCCCCCTTGCATTGTTGTATACTGAATTTTGGCTTTCGGGTTGAGGAATGTTATGAGAAGAATTTTGAGAGTGGTGGTTTTGGTCATTTAGTGTACAAATCAAAAACTGGGTAGCCGACACTGCTGATGACTGTTACTGGAATTGTTATATTGTGCATAAATTATGGAGTTTTACGTGGGATGAAATATCTATACAATGTAGTACATATATATTATGTAGTATTAATATATGGTTTAATCCTCTCAGCTTGCTAAGTGACATATATTGTACAAAATTGTGTTGGATACAAAGTTTACATACATAATTATAACAATATTTATAGTAAATACAAAATTTGCACAAAAAAGTGTTTGCTATTAAATTTGGCAAAATGGTGTTTGATGCAGTATTATTATACAGAATTGTGTGTATATAGTGCAAAATTTGAACAAAATATGTTAAGTGTTTGATCTCCAATTTGTAAAAATTTTGTATCATGCAAAATTTGTACAAAACAGTGTTTGAATCAAATACATGAATGCTTGTACAAAATTGTGATGTAATGTCGCTGTTAACACAAAGTGATGTGGCCATACCAGGATAAAGGAAGCAGCAATGGAGAGCTTCAAGAACTGTGCTCTTTGTACGATATGTTTCATGGATAAGGAACAATGGTAGGGATGGTTTATTCTGGAATAATTTTATTAGTTGTCTGCCTAGAGTCATTTGTATTGATGAGAACTATGAATAGCCCTTTTATGTTTGGAATGCAAGAAACAAGGTTACCTATGATCAGAGCAAACTGTTCTGATCCTGATCAGTTGACAATTTTCTTGGAGTCTGGAAAAGATACAAATTGTATGTCACCATAATTATGTTTAAATGTTGCAATGTCAGGCAAGAAAGTAGACAGAAATGAGTGGTTCTAAAGCAGAGTATGATTTGTTTCAGCATTCAAAAGGTATAATATATCTTTTAGTGCCAATTTGTTTAGTGTTTTGTCTGGTACACTGTATATATATAGTCTTTTGATAGCATCAATATCTAATATTGATCTAGAGAGCTTATATAGTCAACCTTTGCTGAAAGTATTATACTATAATATGATCCTTATTACAAGGACACCCCATGCAGCCTGTCAGTGGGTTGTAGTGTTCAAGGCAGTATAAATAATTTAATGATGCTTGCTTAACCCATTACTCCATAACCTGTTTCTAGTTTTGAAGACATGTTACTACTTAAAGCAGGTTGAAAGTAAATCAATGCATTCTGCTTTACTTTCAGCCTGCTTTAAGCTACTCTCTGTTTGGATATAAAATATAATTCTTATTATGATGCATTATTCATGCATGACTGTATAAATTGGAACTGTTTTCTTCAGTAGAGGAATAAATTAGAGAAAAAGACAAATTTATGGGGTAATGGGTTAAGCGGGAGCATGTACTAGTCGAACCAAAATCTTCTAAAGGATCTTTCTGCTTTTTAGCTCACCTGAGCTAGCTCAGGAAGAAAGTCAATGATTTCTCACTCAATTCAGCACCAATCCTATGGTGTTACTACTCGTTAGAATTGTCTCGAAGAGACGATTCTAACGAGAAGTAACACCATAATGTTTAATGCAGAAATAAAGATTTACGTTTTTGAAAAACTAAGTTGTTATCTGGAACCCTGTACATGTATAAAAACTGAAATTGATATTCTTTTGAGTGGATGCGGTACACAGACTTTACTGCAATTAAGTGTAAAATGGTTTGAGGAAAAACTGACCAAACCCTCCTGTATACAAAATGTATGTACGTCACACGGTTGTACTGGTTCTTACAAGTTTCCCGTATCTCAGCCGATAATCAGGTGACTAAATGACCATATCCACAGGTAGGTAAAAATGTGTGAAATCACAAAAAAGGATAGTGGTATTGTTGCCATAGTAACTGAATTGCTTAACCAAGGTGATTAAATTTTGGGAAGTAGGTATAGTCACCCCTTTGTTTAACAACTTTTCAATTAAGAAGCATGCATGTCTTTAAAGATAAAATTCTACTTAATGCTGGACAAAAGTAATGCAGAAAGCTCCTTAAGGAGCTTTCTTCATTACTTTTATCCTGCATTAAGCTTCTGGCTGGTCATACAGATGGTTGATACGATCTTGTTTTGGATGGTTTAACACATATTTTACTGTACTATAATAGTAGTTGGCCTATGACATGTATTCAGATTTTATGGCGTAGTGTGACCACGATAGGGGAAGTAGAAAGGGTTATGACTAAGTGTAAATAAACAAAGTGTACTGTGTCCTCCTGAATCCAATATTAATGATCAGGTATCAGTGAGGGATAGATGTAGGTGGGTATTGAATTAGTGAAATGAAGGAGTATAAGAAGGAGAAGGTAAATAATTACATAGAGATGTTAATGTCTGCTCATTAACCTATTACCCCATAAATATGCCCTTTTATGCAGTCAATTTATTCCTCTACTGAAGAATATTGTTCCAATTTATACTAGCTGTCAGGAATAAGAATCTTGAGAAATATTTTCTATATTCTAGCAGATGGTAGCTTAAAGCAGGTAAGACAGTAAAGCAGAATGCGCCTGAAGGCGCATTCTGCTTTACTCTCAACCTGCTTTAAGTAGTGACCTGTCTTCAAAACTAGAAACTGGCTATTAGAAAATGGGTTAAATGATTAATTATAGAGAAACAAAGATTAAAGGCTGGATGTATGGTGAATAATATTTTTATTTATGATACTGGAAATTGGTACATGTACTGAAGACCATTGTGACGAAATGTGGTATGGTATCTGATCAATATTTAAACTGCAGTGTTGTGCCTAGGTCCAAAATTTTGGGGGACACGGTGGCGCGCTGTCAAAATTTTTGGGGGACATTTGAAATTTTTGGGGGACACACTAAAAAAATCTTGAAAACACGATATACCTACCTTTTAATTAGAATACAGCTTACGGTCTTTAACTGTCTCTGTATCTCGTATCGTAGAGTCACTGTTTACCCGACGGGGCAATTTGATTTATTTTTTTTAAATATGTTGAAGCGATTGTCTTGGTTCAGATGATGTTGAAGGAGTATCCTCAACACTTTGTTTAAACGAAGCATCGTCTGCTAGTTGTCTATTTTAATCGGAAAGAAAATCCGTCAAGCGCATTGTTCCGACGCCATTATCACAAAGCGGAACCAGACTGGTTTACATACCGATTCTATATGCCGATATTCTTCACGTATATTATACGGGCACAGTCTATTTTCAATACTAAGATTAATCTCCCTTTGTGATCTCTCTATTCTCCGGAATTGAGTCGGAATGGAGCAGAAACTAGTAGAAATTGCCGAAAATGCTTTTTTTTTACGGCGCGCCCATATGCCCGCGCAAGGCGAATTTTTAAGGGACAATCTTGAAAAAAATGCGGGATTCCCGCAATGCCGCGGCCTAGGCACAACACTGAAACTGTTTGTAAAGCTTAAAGCTATCATACCTGCAGCACGCACACCTTTAGACTAAACCTTTCCGACTTGTAAAAATGTGTGTTTATGTTTAAAATTTTCCATAATAAATGATATTAATATTGACAAACAATACAGGCCCAAATCAGAATTAAGGCTCCTTTACTCTGATCTGTGTCTACAATGTTGCAAAGGATGTGTAATTCATGTGGTGTTTACTCAGTTCCCCCACATAAGGGTTATCAACTCCTTCAACATCATGGACCTGTTTAATATAATATTATACTCATAACATTTTTCAAACAGTGTCCACCCAGATCAGAGGGCTCCTATAGTATACTATATAGTATATAATACTTAATTCTTGTCAGTTATAAAAACTGAGAAAAAAGATTGAGTGAGACAGATTTTTTATAGCAATGATAACTATAAAGTTGTTTCGCATGATGTGTGTTCTTTAAATTAGTGGTACTAATACAATGTGAAGAATGTGTATCTGCATAGACAAGTTGCTGCTTAGTGCAGGATAAAAGTAATGTAAAACGCTCCTTAAGAGGTTTCTTCCATGCAGTTGTTCTGCATTAAGCTGCCATTCTCATATGTGATACTATTAATTTATTATTTTTGTTTTGAGGTGGTAGTTATTATAATTTGTTGAACTGCACATGTATTTATTACCTAGCTAACATATGTTGTGAAAGTGTTAATTAAAACCCATATCGATAAAAAACACACTGTGTTACCTGTAATTTATTGTTGGTATTATAGCATTCTGAGCCAAGAATTTTACTTTATCCTCTTAATCCCCTGTTATATTGCTTTAAGTGTCTTAGGACAGGTGGTTGCTTAAAGCAGACTGGAGGTAAAGCAGAAAGCTCGTTAAGGAGCTTTCTGCTTAACTTCCATTCTGCTTTAAGCAGCCACCTGTTAGAATGAACGTGTGCTCAGATCTATCAGGACATCAAAGCATAGCAGCATGAAAAATCATTAATAGCTTAAATTTAAAGGCCTGAAAAGGTGTGTCTTATATAATGAGGGGCAAGGTTAACAATAAAACTGGTATTAATATTTCTGTACTCCCAGGTTTAAACACTGTAACCTACTCATACTACTGTCTGACATGTGTTGAACAGCCACTTAATAAACTGTGATTGGGTCTCTGAAAATACATAGCAACTGCGTTCCTGGTTCCTGTACATAGCCTGTTTCTAGTTTTAAAGACATGTGCACGACTTAAAGCAGGTTGAAAGTAAAGCAGAATGTGCCTATAAGGCACGTACATTCTGCTTTGTTTTCAACCTGCTTTAATCTACCCTGGTCATCCAGTTGTGCATATTAATGGCTAGAACAAATTCTTCTGGTGCATATTTATTAGTTTGAATTCAGGAACTCTTTTCCTTAGAGACGAATCAATTAATCCTTTGAACCCTAGTCCCGCATATAGGCGTCCTTTTCAAACAGTGTACATGTGAATAGTACACTTGTCCTGTGCAAACAGTGAAGACCCAGATCAGAGGGCTCCGAAAGGAGCCCTCTGATCAGGGTCATCACTGTTTGTCATAATGCAACACGTTGACAAAAATAACCCATAAAAGTCAGAAATGGACTAGACTAAAATGGAAACTGGAATTGTCCATTTAAAGTTACAGGGAGGAAAGAGTTAAAGGCATAAAAGGGCATACATGTATTTATTGAGTAATGGACAATTGGTTAACCCTTTTCCAGGTGAATATTCATGTATAAGATGTATGGACAATTATATCGTCTGAATTAATTTTATTGACTATATAATTATGCAATAAGGAACAATTTCCGAGGAAAGAATATGCAGTCTCCTGTCAGATAGATCCTTCATGACTTTGGAGCTGTCTGATCCAGATCATTACTGTTTTTAAAAAGGCATCAATGTTATATATGCTAACCTTTTATTAACCTATTAGTGCCATTACCTCACAGCCAGGTTCTAGTATTGATGATAATAAGGTAACTTCTTAAAGAAGGTTGAAAGTAAAGCAGATTGTGCCACCTTGTGCATTCTGCTTTACTTTCAGCCTGCTTGAAGCTACCATCTGCTAGAATATAGAACATATTTCTTATGATACATATTTATTACTGTTTAAATTAAAACTATTTTCTTCATTGGAGGAATAAATTAGAGGCATCAAAAGGCGTTTTATCGGCAAATGATATGGTTACATCACCAACAATGATTGATGGTCGTTTAAAGTATATTAATTGGTACAGTTAATCTTTTTCTACAAAAATTAGCTTGTTTTATTGTTTAAGAGAGTTGGTTGTTGATTTAGTAAATTAAGCCATTTTAAAGCTGCTGCATAAGTAGTTAATGTCTGGATTTATAGTTAACTAATTTTATTACATAAGTAAAACTTTCATTAACCCTTTACCTGATAGCCTATTTCTAGTACTTATAAGATAGGTGACTACTTAAAGCAGGATGAAAGTAAAGCAGAATGCGCCTATAAGAGCGCAATCTGCTTTACTTTCAGCCTGCTTTAAGCTATCGATCATGTGCTATAATATAGAAAATATTCCCCATGATACATATTCATAACTGATTAAATTGGAACTATTTTCTTCAGCGGATGAATAAATCATATCCGCTAAAAGGCGCTTCGATTGGGGAAAGGGTTAAACCATTAGCTATATTAATTACTAGGAATAAAATATACATTGATATGAGGCAGCTTAATGCAATACAAAAATAATGCAGAAAGCTTCTGTTACTATGGAATGCTCAAAATCAATTCTATTCTGTACTGAAGCAGTATCCTGTTTTAACTCTTTACCCCATAATACACCTTTTTACACCTTTAGTTTGTTCCTTTACTGAAGAAGATACTTGCAATTTATACAGTCATAAATATGTATGATACAAAATATTTGCTATATGGTAGCAGATGTTAGCTTAAAGTAGGCTGAAAGTAAAGAAGAATGCGCCTTAAGGCACATTCTGCTTTACTTTCAACCTGCTTTAAGTGGTCACAGGTATTTTCAAAACTAGAAACAGGCTATATATGGGATAATGGGTTTAGAGCACAATGTTTCTGTGTTCAGTTGTTGGTTTATACAAGTTTGACTGTACAGACATGTACTGAGACAGATTTTGCATCTCTAATTGACCAAATTCACCTTGAGAATGTCATACGTCTGAGCTCTTCATAGTTTATTGATGTAACTTACGACATAATGCAGATTTGTGCAGGCTCGTACAATAGGAGGATAAGTCTTATTCTTTTGAAGTAAGTACAACCTTCTGTGTCAATCATTTACATTGTAGCTTAAATTAGTCTTAAATAACCATTCAATTTTTTTGCCCAAAAAATCCCAAATCAGACATTGCAGTTTTCCCAAAACTGGTCCGGGTTCTTGAAATGTATGGAGAACAATAAATAATCATTGTAGATTTTTCAGCAGAGGGGGGTTTTGTAGTTCTCTCTCTCATTCATCTTCTCCGACCTCTTTTAACTGCCCTGCATTGTTTAATACCTTTGATTATAGTCTGTTATCTTTAGTGGTCATTATACTGAGCTACCGATAACAAATTATATTATAAATGCCTGTGCCAACTATTTCATAGGATGTCACTCTAATTTGCTTGTATAGCAGCATTTTAACAGTTCTAAAGTCACTGTCTCAAAAGACAGAATTAGTGGTTTATAGTTACAGTCCAACTTCGATATCTCGAAGTCGGTTTTATCGAACAGTCCAACTTCGATATCTCGAAGTCGGTTTTATCGAACATACCCGTATTTCAAAGTTAAAGCCACGTTTTAACTTTGAAATATGGGAATGTTCGATAAAACCGAGTATGAAATAATGCAGTTCATATGTCGGACTCGGATAGTTCGAGTCAAACGAGTTCGAAATATAGAAGTTCGACTGTACATGTTTTTCAGGAGTTCATGGTAAATTAAATGTTGCAAGGCCTTTTTATGACTGGGTGGGGGAACACATTACATTTTAGTTATAAACATTCAGGGAGCTCTGGGCAAAGATTTACCCATGGAATTTTCAAAAAAAAATTGTGTACTTGAAAGTTTGTCTGTTGAGATTCAAAGACAAAAACATGACTTACCTCTCACAACCTCACATTCAAGCTGAATGCCAAGTAGTTTGAAACCAGGTAAGATGTCAAGTTATTCTGTGTTTGATCTGGATCCAAACTATTTACAAATATCTTAAGTATTCATATTTCTGCTGGTTTGAGGGTTAACAAACAAATGCAGTCTCCTGCAGTTTTAACTGGTAAAACAATACATTGAAATGGCTCCGTACAATTACTGGTATACCTGACTGGCAGGAAACAAACATTACATAACACATAAACCAGAATCAAGTTTTGTATTGGTATTCCTAATGACAGGGTTGCTGCTTAACCCATTACTCCATAAATACACATGGTTACGCCTTTAAATAAGACTTTTAACGCCTTGAATTATTCTTCTATTGAAGGAAATTAATAGTTCAAATTTATACAATGATAAATATGTGTCATAAGAAATATTTTCTATATTCTGGCAGATGGAAGCTTAAAGCAGGCTGAAAGTTAAGCAGAATGCGCCTTAAGGCGCATTCTGCTTTACTTTCAACCTGCTTTAAGTGGTCACATGTCTTCAAAACTAGAAACAGGCTATGAGGTAATGGGTTAATTCATTCTTCCACTGAAGGAAATATTTTCAATTTATAAGTCATGAATATGTATCATAAATAGTTTTCTTGCAGATGGTAGCTTAAAGTTGGCTGAAAGTAAAGTAGAATCATGAGAATGTGCTTTTAGCCTGCTTTAAGGGGTCATCTATTGCTTGTATGAATGCACTTTATTCATTGGTTTATTATAGCTAATAATGAAAAATAGAACCTACTGTTTATTAAACTCTTTCACTGCCGTAGGATGTCTGTTTTACAAATTGTTGTCTAGTCTGTTCTTTCCAAAATTTAAAATCTTTGTATTTTGACGTAGGAACTATTGTATTAACCCATTATCCCATAGCCTGTTTCTAGTTTGGAAGAGATGTGACCACTTAAAGCAGGTTGAAAGAAAAGCAGAATGTGCCTAAGGCACATTCTGGTTTACTTTAAGCCTGTTTTAAGTTAATATCTGATAGAATTTAGAAACTATTTCTTAGGATTTTTATTTGTGAAAGTATAAATTGGAACTATTTTCTTCAGTAAAGGATTAATTAAAGGCGTAAATATATGAAGGCGTATTTATTGGGTTAACATAGATGTAGGGATACTGATTCAAATGATTCACACCTGTGCTTGAAGATCTCACGTTTTAAATTACCAATAAATAGCTCACTGTAATAGCCTGTCACTTACCTACAGTTAAACTTGTGTACAGCCACCACTCAGGGGATTCCTCTCGGGCTGTCTCAGATAGAAATGAAATGAAATTGCCATGTCTTATAATTATGAAGGTGGCTGATAAATGCAGGACTAAAGGAGCTTTCTGCATTACTTTTGTCCAGCATTTAAGCAGTGGTATGTTGTTAGGGGTGATGCATGTTTCTGTATTGAGTTGCTCCTACAGGTACACAAGTTTCACTGTTTGTCAGATAGAAATGAATTTTAATTACCATATCTTATTATCATGAAGGTAGCAGCTTTCTACATTACTTTTGTCCTGCATTTCAGCAGCAGTACGTTGTAAGAGATGGCGATCATGTTTTGTTATTGTGTTGCTGTTACAGGTACACACGTTGCACTGTATGTCAGCTTGGTTTTTGTCTTGTTATTGAAGGAGGCTGTACATATCTTTACATGCATAGGAAGAGAATGGGATAATGTAGGTTTTTATTGTAATCAGTCTTACAGAGACAGGGCTGCATGTGTATTACAAAAAATCTACCTGTAAAGCCTTATTGTTATACATTTATAGCATACTTTATTAGTCAAACCTGTATTGAGGAGATATTTACTATTTTCCTCATAGAAATTATATATAATTATAAATTAATATCTTTCGCATAAAAATGCCTTTTTCACATGGATTTCCCAATTCGGTTCATAGATAGAAATATTGCGATAAAGACCATGGGCCCGTTTTATGAAACGTTGTACGACAAAAATGGTCGTAAGTTAAAACTTTAAAATACAGCTAACTTTTGATTTCTCCATCTAATCCTGGCTTGTGACATCTCTTTGGAATCGTCTTTTCAAGACAATTCCAAAGAGATGTCACAAGACAGGATTAGATAGAGAAATAAATAGTTAAACTCATAATCCTGAGGTGTACAGACATTAAATAATAAGATTTTGGAAATTAACTATCTACTTTGTTAATTCTTAATAATGGAAGTACACTGTACCGATACTGTTATTTAGACGATGCATTTTCTGCTAGCACTGAAAGACACTGGAAATACTGCTGTTCTTGCAGACAGATCAAAATGATAGAATATATTTTTGAAATTCTAATCTTATTCCCATGGGCACCACTGCTCAGAGGAACAAGCTTAAAATGCCATTTCTTATCTTTTTGAATGTCATTTCTCCCAACTGATTGATTGAATTTAAATGTTGTAATACACTAATTAGTTTGGCAAATTTTGAATATTGAATTCTTTGGAATAATATCAGGGTTTTGACATTTACATCAAAGCACTTATTTCCCTTCAGTCTGAAGTGTATTTGCCACCTTCTTTGAAAGCGGATGCTCAGCTATTCTTAAAAGCTTTAAACGCTTCCACCACTGTCTATAACATACAACATTTAACCCTGGAACCCTGTCCCTTATAGCTAGAAGCCCCTTTTAGATCATTTAATTTATTCCTCCATTGAAGAAAATATTTCCAATTTATACAGTCATTAAAATGTACCATGGCATATATTTTCTAAAGCATTATAGGTAGGTCATGCAGAATGCGCCTTTAAAGGTGCATTCTGCTTTTCTTTCAACCTGCTTTAAGTATAGTCACCTGTCTTTAAAACTAGAAAAGTGTATAGGGTATAAAGGGTTAATTAAAGCGAGTAATGTAGTCATATTAAGGGTATACAGACCTCAGCATTCATCAGAGGTTTCAATTGGCTTGGAGCATTAAAACACCAAACCCCTTGAAGGCTGAACAACTGTCAGCTGTTAAAAGTCAGAAATGATTTCATTATTTATTTATATTGCAGAATTATGATCTATGAGGCATATTCTGTTTTCCTATCAGATACTGGGTGATTATCAGTGACTGATCTAGATAGAGTCTGCAGCTCATTCTGCACAATGTTGAGAGGGAAGACTATAAATCATAAGGAACAGACTGCATGCATTTCACACCAGAAATCTTCATTCTGCAACCGTTTAACCAATTACCCCATAGCATGATTTTTGTTTTGAAAGTAGGTGAGGACTTCAAAGCAGGTTTAAAGTAAATCAGAACGTGCCCAAAGGAACATTCTGCTTTACTTTCAGCCTGCTTTAAGCTATTATCTGCTTGAATATAGAAAATGATATGAATATATTATATATGATTCGTAATATTTGTAAAAGTATAAATTTGATTTATTTTCTTCAGTAGAAGAATAAATTAAAGGCGTAAAAAGGAGTATTTATGGAGTAATAGGTAAAAAACATTTTGCAGCATCTGTAATAAAGCAATGCAGAAGCAAATTAATGCAGAAAAAAAGTAATTTAGAAATCTCCTTTAACTCTTCACCCCATAGTTTGAAGACAGCTGATGTCCACTTAAAGTAGGTTGAAAATAAAGCAGAATGTGCCAAGACACATTCTGCTTTATTTTCAGCCTGCTTTAGTCTGCCATCTGCAAGAATATAGAATATATTACTTATGGTGCATATTCATGACTGAAAAAAGTGGAACTATATTTTATGGTGGTGAATGAATTCGAAGTAGGCAAAAAAAGGTATATCAATTGAGTAATGGGTTAACACACCAGGTTCCATTGTATTATCCAGGATCCCTTAATTGCTTGAACCATTTTCCACTTGGACATTTACTGGTTAATTGCTAAATGAAGAGTTTTTGGTGTGCTGTTAAAGAATATTTTCTCAAATTTTGCTGAACTTGCAACAAGCCCGTCTTGATTGCTTATTAGCTCCTTGATTGTTCTATGTATACTCTGTATTCAAACTGTGAGCTACTGGTTTAGAGAAAGCTTTTGAATTACAAGGGGAATATAAAAAGTTGGAAGAATTGTTGGCATGGAGGTATAATATTTTTCCCAAAACATGTGCGGAATGGTATGGATGTAAGACAGGCTCTGCATGCCTTCCAACATTGTGTCCCGTCAATCCAAGCGAGGAAAAAGCTGCCGATGTTCGGTACTGATTGTGAAGATAGATGAAAGTGAATCATCTAAGAAAATTTATCTCACTGGCTCTGAACTGTACTCACTTTTTATCGGCTTGTTGGCTATGATTCTTGCTATGGGGGATACTAGTATATTGGATATAGTATAGAGACGGAAGGATAGTAACCCAAGATTTCCAAGAATTTTTCGCATTCTGATCCTGTAGCAGTATCGTTATATTGTGCAAATAAACTGTGGTCGGTCTTTTTCTTCAGGTAAGATAATTTCTGTTATTAACCCTCTGAGTGCTATGTAACATTGTCAGCAGCATTATCCTCATCTGCTATGATTCTAAAATTATATTTTTTTAAAAGATATTTACAAATAGGATGCTGTAAACAGTGTCAAACAGATTGGATCCTGATGAGATGCCAAGTTACTTGGCATCTCATCTGGATCCAAACTGTTTGCAAAAGTAATGATGGTTTTGCAGGTAGCGTTCAAGTTAATTTTATTATTTCAAGATGGGGAATGTGGTGATAAATGGACTTTGTTTGTGTTGGTACTTCACCTGTGGCTATGTGTCTGCAGTCGGACCTGCATAAAGAACCTGTTTGAAAGATTGTTGATTGTCTTTTTAAAAAATAGTTGCTACTTAATGCAGTGCAAAAGTTATGCAGAAAGGAGTTTTCTGAATTACTTTTGCATTGTATTAAACTTCCATGTTTCTAAAGGATAAAGAACACCAAGATGCTTCTGTAATTGAATGGTCATTTAATGCAGGCTTGATAGTAAAAGGCCAAACTGTAATAGGAGTCTGATGGGGGCATTTGTTATTGCAGACCATTTAACCATTTGATTGTGCTGTGAAGTTTGATGAAGATCTGAGTCCTAAATTGCTATATTTTGATATAGTAGGTATAACCATTGTTTCATTTTGTTCAGGTATTTAAGAATCGTTACATTGAAATGGATTTGAAAATAAATGTTTTCACTGTGAAATGGTCAGATTTACCAATTAACAATGTTGTGGCAAGTTAAGGGTTGATACTAAGCTCTAGCCACATACCTGTCAATTCACCTTTAATATGTTGACAATGAGAAGATGTTTAACCCTAGTGAGTCCAAGTATATAGTCATCCTATGCAAACAGTGTAGTCCCAGATCAAATATGCCCTCTGCTCTTGATATTCACAGTTTGCCATTCATCTACAGTCTAAACTTCTACATCTTGACCTAGCTTAACTCGAATTTGCCCTCTACAGTTGAATTTCATTATTTTGGTCTTACTTACAAGTCAAACATATCCTAATTTCAAAGTTTAAATGTGGCTTATATAGAGTGAGTTTGAGATTTCAAAGTTTGATCGTAAACAGTCATTAAGCTGTTACATGTTTTAATTACGGTAGTAAGGAGGAATGGAGTGGTTTAATAACTGCTGTATTATTATGGTTATATATAGGTATATATTAGCGTAAACTAAGACATTTGGGTAGTCTAGATCCAGATCAAAGTTAATGATGTTAATCCGTCTTGAGCTACAGTAAAACTCCTCTATTACGACCACTAAAACAAAGGCTAATTGATTGTATAATTGACAGGTGACAGCTTAAAGCAAAGTGACAATGAAACAGAAAGCTCTTAAAGGAGCTTTCTGTTTCATTGTCACCTTGCTTTAATTTAAGTACTCACGGCTGCCTTATAAACACCCAATAATTAACACACTTTAGTGGTTGTAATAGAGAAGTTTTACTGTATATGAATAATTTCAGTCGTGTGATATAAATCTGATTTTAGACTTGAAAAGGCTAGAATCAATTAGTTCAGTTCTAACGTTATACATCAGCAAGACCTGATCGGATGTCAAATAACTTGGTGACTGATCTGGATTCAAACTGTTTGCTGATGTTGGTCAAGTCACAGCAATATAAAGGATGTATGTTATGGCAGGCTAAAGGTTCACTCTTTCTCAGGGTGTTACCTCCATCAGAGGGTCATTTCTCTGGCTATTAGATTTACTTTCTGTTTGGTGAATTGGATGTGGAGGAAGTCTCCGGTTTCAAATTGTTTTTACACGGGTGTTAGTTGAAGGTGTGGGATTGAAGGCCAAATGGTATGTTGATTTTACCTTTTACATACCAAAGTGAAAATTTGCTGAAATTTTGTGACTTTAAAGACAGGTTACGCAGCATAAAGCAATATGAAAATAAAGCAGGAAAAACTCCTTCAGGAGCTCTGCTTTACTTTTATTTTGTTTACAATATCTTTAACAATGTGGAAATTGCATACATATGTATCCTTCACAAACAGTGTAGACTCAGATAGTGGTCTGCACTGGTTGTCTTTAACTTTTAATAAGTTTTGGAACAAACACTTCAAATGGCAATGTAATACACATGTAGTTCATTTGAATAACTTTGTAAGGGTTATTACTTAAAGGCACATCCTTAAAGCAAGCCAGTTTCTTAAGTGGAGGTAACAGCACAGGTGTAAATAAATTAAATACATCAACAGTGCAAAGGGAAATTTATTCTAGAAATGTGCAATTATTGTTGACAATACTGCATGGAGTGGGTTGTGCAGTTTGATCAAGATCTGCATTGTTTGCTTCTGGCAACACGCAGTATATTTGAATTTTGAAAAGAATATGTGATTGCTGGAAATAATATGTCTTCTTCACAGTTATTATCTGTTAAAAGTTCTCAAACTTACTGATTTCTCAGTAATAATTGCATGCATGAATATCTAGAAACACAGTCCCAGTGACTGCAGGGCTCCAGATATGGGGAGTATTTCAAAAATTAAAATCTTTCATGTCTACATTTAACCCTATGGTGTGACTTCTTTTAAGAGGAGTCTAATAAGTAGTATACCATAGGATTTTGTGCTGGTATGCAGGAGAAAATGTTGGAGTTGTTCAGGTTGCTCTCTCATATATCTTATATTCCTTGATTATACAAGTTTGCGATTATATAGTCAATCGATAAACTTGGAGTGCAAATTAAGTGGAATCAAGAGTTCTAAATTAATTATTTCAATATTTCTACTTTCATTCTCATGACATCAACATGGAAACTCATTATTTTCTTGCTGTTGTTTTACAACTATGATTTCATGTTTTAACAGCGAACATATCGTGACATTTCAACAAGTTGTGTTGCAACTAACTCTGTGGAATAATTATAAAGATATACATTAAAACCTCTCTAATACAACAACTAAACTGTGATAATTATTATTCGTTTAATACAGGTGACTGCTTAAAGCAAGGTGACAGTAAAACAGAAAGCTCCTTTAGGAGCTTTCTGTTTAACGGTTACCTTACTTTCAGCTGTCACTTGATTTTTATAAAATTAATTAACCTTTGATTTAGTGGTCGTAATAGAGGGTGGTTACTGTACTCAATTATAATAACATTCATAGAAAATATTCAGACAATGATTAGTAGAAGAATTAATGCCTTGATCAATATAAAACGTCTGAGATTATATGAAAACTGCTATAGTATCAAACAGTCTAAAGAAGGATGGCTTTCAGTTATTAAAGTAAGGTGACAGTTTGAAACAAGATGAAAGCAAAGCAGAAAGCTTCTACAGGAGCTTTCTTCTTTTCTTTGATCCTGCATGAAACAGTCACCTGCCGTAAAACAGGGTTTTTAACTAGTCTTCATTTGAGTGGTTTGAATTCAAGATCATTGTTTGAAGTTTTGAGATATTGAAATTAATTGATGAGTTTCTGTGTATTTTCAGATTGCTAGATGGAGTAAACTGTGGAAGCTTATACAGGATGGTGAATGTGACACATGTGCCGATTTTGTGATAGACAGTGACCTTGACCTTGAGTCTAATTCCGCGTTTGACCAGAAGGTCAAAAAGTTCCTCATGGATAGGTCAATCTTAAAAGTTCACCTGCCCAATGGAGGGTTTAACATGGTCAAATATGGTGATGCCACAGATGTCAAGGTAGGCAAATTGCTTGTTTTTGAAAACTTACTGTCATTTGTGTAACATGACCAATGAATAAAGAATTTAGGCAATATAACCCATTACTTCATAGATATTTTGATTTGTTTTGATTTTACGTCGCTTTCAACAGTATTTCAGTCATATCGCGACGTCCAGCTAATCATAGGTGGAGGAAGACCCCAGAAGTCCTTTATGCACTGTTTCAGGCACAAATCGGCAACTGGGTAGAACCACCGACCTTCCGCAAGCCAGCTGGAAGGCTTCCCTACATGAAAAATCCGAACGACCCTACTGGGATTCGAACTCACAGCGGTGAGGAGCTTAGTGGTGTAAGTCACAGTGACTATACCACTAGGCCACGGAGGCCCCCCCCCCCCCCCCCCCCCCCCCCCAACTTCATAGATACACCTCTTTACGCCCTTAATTATTCCTTGTGAAGAAAATAATTTCACTTTTAATAGTAATAAGTATGCACCATATGAAATAGTATCTATATCCTTGCAGATGGTAGCTGAAAGGAAAAGAAGAATGCTCAAGCACATTCTGCTTTACTTTCAACTTTCTATAAGTCACCTAGTTCAAGTTTTACTTTTATACTGGTTGTTTTAATGACTCAATGTTAAACTTGCCATGTTGGATTTTCATTGTCACATAATACAAACACATACAACGTTTGACCTGATAGTCAAGGTCATTTACTGACCTTGAATAGGGCTTCTGTAATGTTTCTTTAATTATAAATTATAAGTTTTCATAATTAGTCTGTAGTGTGACCTGGAGAAACTCTCATATACATTGCAACTGTTTTGCTTGCGTCAAGGGAGGTCATCATTGGACTGACTGCAAGATTCTGGCAAGATGACCAACTTTTCTATAGTCTGGAATGCTATACTATGATGGTTTGTATACTATCTGTCTGAAGTACACACTTGTTTTCCAGCAATGTTTTGGCTGGTCCATGCAAGAGCACATTTATAAAACATTTTGTGCAATAATATGGTAACAATAAATTGATCATATCCATTTATATATGAGAGTTCCTGAAAATTGCATATTCTCTTTGAAGTGAAGAAATTCTTTTGAAGTGGCTTGAAAACTTAAATTGCTATACAAATTAGCTATGACTGCAGCATTCAAAGTAATAGTTACAGTCAAACCTGTATAAAACCGCTATTTTAAAAGCAGGAACAAAGGTCTTTAAAGTAGGTACCTGGGCTTAATCCATTCCTCCTTGAAACTTCAAATGGACAATTCCAGTTTCAATTTGATCTAGTCTTCTTATGACTATTTAGAGATGTTTTCTGTGTATTGCAATATGGCAAACAGTTCAGACACTGATCAGATGGCTCTTTTAAGAGTTTTCCCTGTATACATAGTACAAGTGTACTAATCACAGATACACTGTTTGCAAAGAATGACTATGTGTATATGGAAGATTAAGGATCAAAGGATTAATGCAGCAAGGAGCTTTCCGCACAAATTCTGTCCTTAATTAGACAGCCACAAGCAAGTCACCAGTTTATATTTCAGTTTCAGTGCATCTTCATCCAACAGTTGTTTAGAATGCAAGTTTGACTGTACATTATAAAATTGTTTGATTCAGTGCAGCACCACCTAATATTCATTATATTATTAAAAGGTTCCAGCTATTGCTTTGAAGTTTCCTCTGATTATTAGACATTGCTGAACCATAATAAAACTAAGGTTATTCTAGTATACTTTATATAATTAACCTCAAACTTTTATATCTCAATTATTTTCAGATGTGCACTGTGCCAAAAATAAGCATGGTTTGAAGCCATTTAATGAGAACAATGCATCAATGCTTCAGTTCTTGGTCTTGTATTTTGGAGGTGGGGGTTTGGTCCCAAGTCTTAAAATATTTGTCCAAGCCACTAATCCCATTAAGATCAAGTTAAAAATACAGAGAGGAATACTGGTTGTAACAACCATATATTTCTTGACACTGACACCATAAGGTAGAGTTTTTTTTAACCCTTTACAACCGGTTTTAGTTTTGATCACAATGGTGACTACTTATTTTAGCAGGTTGAAAGTAAAGCAGAATGCGCCCTAAGGCGCATTATGCTTTACTTTCAACCTGCTTTAAGCTTAGTCTACTGGAACTATTTCTTCAGTGACAGAATAAATTAAGCTTATTTTAGGGGTTTCTATGTGGGAAAGAGTTAAAATGGGTCTGTATCAAAATAACAAGTCTGAGAGCTGGTAAACTCTTTTGGTGCCAACAGTGAATTGCCTTATATTTCCCAAACTGTTTGGATCTAGTTAAGGTAATTAATAACTCTGATCTGGAATGAATGTAAACACTTTTTATCATTTGATCATATTTATTTCCGAAAGAGTTAAAAGTCAAAAGGAACACCCACTTTCCACCCCACACATACAAACTTTATTGCCTATTAGCCTTTCAACCCTTTCCTCAATGAATCATCTATTTCTAACTGAGAGAGCATTTCTAATTCCTGTATGTTTAACACTTTTTGTTCTACTTTAGTACTATTTTAACCCTTAGAGCTTGAGTAGCTTAGTTACCATTGTCTTTACATATTACATGTAGAATGAACTTTTGTTTCAATTTGAATATTTTCCAACATAGCTTGATTGTTTTAGTTCAAGATAAATAGCCATGTAAAGCAGGCTGCAAGTAACCAACCCCCCCCCCCCCCCCCCCTCCCCCCCACCTCTCCAAATATTTAGCTATAAATTCTTTGCATGCTGGGTAATGTTTTTTGTCTGCAACCTTTGTTGTCTGCTATTGTTCTAAAAATAGATTTAATTTCTTTTCAAAAATTGGACAGATTGTCATCTACCGGTAGTTTGGATCCAAACTGTTAGCACAGGCAATCACTGTGGCGGTTATATCCGCAGCTAGCATGCAAAGAGATAAAAAAGCCAGATCAATTAATGTTGACATATCAGCATTAAAGGCAGACTTAGGCAGTAATATCTTAAATTATTAACCCTTTGACAGTCTTTGCATTAAGTTTTTCAGACCATTTGCCCAAAACTGACATAAACTGCATTTTCACTGTAATATACCAAATTCTGATATGCAGCTATCATTAATTCTGATGCAAATATCACATGCCCGGATCAGAAACCGCTTGGATCAGAAACCGCTTGCGCCTGGCTTTGGGCAAGTGGGTTAGGGCGAAGACTGCTTTGAACCCTAAGACAAGCTTATAACATTGTGTCCTTTGCAAACAGTGTGTCTGTGAAGAGAAAACTAAGTATGTCCTTTGTCCTATACCAACAGTGAAGACCCAGATTACTATTTGCCATATTGCAAAATGCGAGTTGACAAAAACAACCCTAAATAGTCCAAAATTGAATAACCTAAACTAGAAATTGGGACTGTTCCATTCGAAGTTTCAGGGAGGGAAGAGTAAATGGGAAATATTCTTTCTGCCTTACTTTCATCTTGCTTTAAAACTCCCATCTGTCTGAAACAGGCTTCACTCGGTCTTGGACAAGCAAGGTTTTACTGTTTTATCGGAATATGTGCAGATAATGTTCTGTAAACAATCTTTTGTTTATCTTTGACAGGGCTAGAATGTTTGTTAGCTAGATTATAATCTTGCTGTTTATCACTGCCGCAGAGAACACTGATTTTATAAGATATCAGAATTCAGATTCCAAAGAAACACAAGATTCACTTTTTCATAGACCCTTAACCCATTGTTTCATAAATACTCCCTTTTACACCTTTAATTTTTTCTACACTAAGGAAAGTAGTCCCCCATCTGGTACGTCGGGAACATGAAAACACAGAAGGCATTTCCAGTTTCTTTCCAGATAGTATACAGCAATTGTGCTCAGCCTGATTTAACTCTTTCCTCCCTGAAACTTTAAATGGACAATCCCAGTTTCCATTTAAGTCTAGTCCATTTCTGACTTTTAAGGGTTGTTTTTGTGAATGGTTGGCATTGTGACAAACAGTGAAGACCCTGATCAGAGGGCTCCTTTCGGAGCCCTCTGATCAGGGTGTTCACTGTTTGCATAGGACAAGTGTACTATTCACATGTACACTGTTTGAAAAGCACGCCTATATGCGGGACTAGGGTTCAAAGAGTTAAGTGGTAACCTGTTTTCAAAACTAGTAACATATTATGAGGTAAATTTTAGGGTTAAAGTGCATGTGCAATAGTTGAGATACCATTAGTACAAGAAAACACCTATCATAGGACCTACTAAAAAAGATAAAAAGATCAGCTATAGTTTGTCAAGGTTCCCCCCAAAATATAAGTGTTGCAGCAATCTCCAGAAGACTGCATGATTCTTTGCTAGAGACAGAATTGGAATTAGCTATCAGAGGATGTTTGAACATGTTGAAAGAAGGGAGATCAAATAGTTTGTGGCAGGCCATGCAGAGAGTGGAATTCCATGCATGTTGCACACATCTGAGAGCCGCCTTCATTCATACCATATCACAATAGCTTATGTTGCACTTTCTAGCAAGTACAGTCAAACCTTCTCTAACCCTAAACTTTCCCTCATTAGTCAGAGCAACAGATAAGGGTAGTTTTTCAAAACTTAAAATCTTTATTTCTGAATTAAACCATATGGTGTCACTACTCATTAGAATCGTCTCTTCGAGACGATTCTAATGAGTAGTAACACCATAGGATTTGGTGCTGAAATGAGTGATAAAATGTTTGATTTGTTGAAGTAACTACCTCTTATCTGGAGCCCTGATTAGTTGTTATGATTGTTATAAACAGATAGCTGCCTAAAACAAGCTGAAAGTAAAGCAAATAGGTAATGTAGAACGTCAAAAAGCTTGTACCAGGATGTTGGAAAAGTTGATATACTATGACATGAGGAATAGGTGTAAAGGCAAGGAAATTACATTTCTGACAGTCAGGATAAAGAACAACTCAAAAAGGACACAGTCATTGTATATAATTAAATTCTTAAAGATTGCGGAATAATGCATAATGTGAGCACTCTGCATTGCTTTTGTTTTGTATGAAGCAGTCACAATAACTGCTTTTAAATGTCTGATTGTAAAATGCAAATGAGCACTGCAGTCTGGCTGTGTGTTGCATTTGTTGTGGATTTTTTGCAAGACTTGGAACAAAAGAGCTTGTGAGTCATGAAGGCAATATGTTAGGAGATGCAGAGAAAATTGTATTAGCCCTTTCTATATACCCTAAATGACAAGTTTTAGGCAGTTTAGATAAAAGTAAATATAAAGATACTGTTGGAGCTTTCTGCTTTACTTTTGCCTGCATTTAACAGTCTGATCTTCAGAGATCTTTGTGTGTCTTTAAGAATGGCTGTTTGATACAATGAACAATACTGGTTTGTGTATGATATTGTTATTAACCCTTAGCACGCCAAATAAATTGTCGTCTGCTATATTTCTCGTCTGCTTCAAGTTTCAAAGTGCTTCAAAGTTGCTCAAAATTGCTGAAAATGTTGTCCGAGTGCCAAACAGCTTGGATCCGGATGAGACGCCGAGTTACTCGGCGTCTCATCCGGATCCAAGCTGTTTGCATATGGAGCTATAGTCGTGACTGGCAGGCTAAGGGTTAAAGCTTTGATGCTTTTCACTGTTGCCCAAACATGAGAATTATGTTCAATTTTCCCTCCCTTACAACAACTCCTTCCAAACAACACACATCTGTTGTCTACCGATGGGTGTTGATGTGGAAAGAGCAGAGCATTGTAAGATAGAAATGGAATCTACCCGTGTACTATATGCTACATTAAGATGATGTTGGATAGATAGCTAATTTATATGCACTGATGACTGGAGGAAAATGTTAAAGACTGCCAATTATGCATTGGGTTTGAGTGGCAGCACCATAAGGTTTGACCACAATAATCCAGAAATATTGAAATACCATTTCATTTACCAATCCATTAAGAGCACACTTAGTATATTTAGTATTTTCAGAAGCAATCACTGGAATAGATGGATTTAATGTTTGATGTTGCTATAAACTTCAAAATTAATGAAAATCAAGCAAACTTGTATTGAATGTTGAAATTCCATACTCAGCTTGTCTGAAGATTTGTTTCAAAATGTTTTCCTCATGTTGTTATTGCCAGGAAAGACAGAACTGTGCTTAAAAAGGTTAACTCTTTGCATGCTGGGTAATTTTTTTCGTCTGCAACAATTGTCGTCTGCTTCTGTTCTAAAATTAGAATTTTTCAAAAATTATTTTTAAATTCAGTGTCAGAATGGCAAACAGTTTGGATCCAGATGAGACGCCGCGTAACGTGGCGTTTCATCTGGATCCAAACTGTTTGCAAAGATTATGCCTGTGGCAGCTATATCCACCGCTAGTGTTCAGTTAAATATCATTTTGGTCAAGCCTAAATAGGTGTAAAGCAGGGAAAGCTGCATTTCATTAGTTGCCAAGTGGCAGAAGAAATGTTAATGAACAGCATGTAGTGACTGGGTGAATGGGTTAATGTGTCTGAGAACAGCTGCTCCAGCCAATCTTGTAGCATGTGTAGCAGTCAGACTTTCTCCAGGGCTGCCATTTCTCCAGATTTTTCCTAAATCTTCGGAAAAAAATTCTAATTCATGGTAGCTTAAAGCAAGCTGAAAGTAAAGCAGAATGCGCCTTTCGGCGCATTCTGCTTTACTTCCAGTCTGCTTTATTAGTAGTCATGTGTCAACGAAACTAGAAACAGGCGATGAGGTAAAGGTACGATTGGTAAAAATCGCACTTGAAAAATGCAAATTTGGAAATCTTACGATTTTTATCTCACCATGCTGAGCACAAAGTGCTGAAGGTGAGCTTTTGTGGTCAGTCAATGTCCGGCGTCCGTCGTCGTGCGTTGTGCGTCGTGTGTTGTGCGTCAACAATTTCTTCAAACATCTTCTTCTCCAAAACCACTTGCTTGATTGCAACCAAACTTCACAGGAATGTTCCTTGGGTCAAGCTCTTTCAAAGTTGTTCAAAGAATTTGAAACCATGCAGAACTCTGGTTGCTATGGCAACCAAAGTGAA
This sequence comes from Gari tellinella, assembly GCA_922989275.2. Lineage (NCBI taxonomy): Eukaryota > Metazoa > Mollusca > Bivalvia > Cardiida > Psammobiidae > Gari > Gari tellinella. The sequence continues at coordinate 21,859,057 of OV277859.1, forward strand.
AAAATAAGGAAATCTTAAAAAATCTTCTTATCACAAACCACAAGAGCCAGAGCTTAGATATTTTGCACATAGCATTACCTATAGGTCCTCTATCAAAATTGTTCAAATTTTGCCCCTGGGGTCAAAATTGGCCCCGCCCCGGGGGTCAACGTGTTCAAACATCTTTTTCTCTGGAACCAATATGACCAGAGCTTTGATATTTGGCATGATGTAACTTTTAGAGGTCCTTCACATATATGGATGAATTGGTTCTGGTCTGTTGCATATCTGGGTCACCGGAGCTAAAAATAGATTTTTTCAATGAAAACTTCAAAAATCTTCTTGTCTGAAACCATAGTACACTGAGTTAAGATATTTTGCACATATCATCGTTTACAGGTCCTCTATCTTAGTTGTTCAAATTTTGCCCCTGGGGTCAAAATTGGCCCCGCCCTGGGGGTCACCTTTTACAAATCTTCTTTTCTGAAATCACGTGACCCATCCTAGTGTCACCATTGTCAGGTGAGCGATCAAGGGCCATTCTGGCCCTCTTGTTTATGTCAACTTATGGCAGCCCTGTTTCTCTCATAGAAAGTAGTTATACTTCATAGATTGGCAATTTTAGGCCTTAAATTCATTCTTCTACTGAAGGAAATAGTTCCAATTTATACATTTATATACCCCATATCATGTTTCTAATTTTGAAGGCAGATGATCACTTAAAGCAGGTTGAAAGTAAAGCAGATCGAATGCACCATAATTAAGGTGCATTCTGCTTTACTTTCAGCCTGTTTTAAGCTACCATCTGCTAGGATGTAGAAAATAGTTATTATTGTACATGTTTTTAACTGTATAAATTTGAACTATTTGTACAGTGCAATTAAGAATAAATTAATTGCACTAAAAGGTGGTTCTATAGGGAAAAAGGTTAATGTTTTAATTATCCTTGACTCTGTGACATGTTTGGCATTTCATCAATATGAGTTTTAAATCATCTGTGTGTGCTGCCAGATGATTATCCCTGCACTACCTGGGCCTTGGCACAGGTGACACATCAACTTCTCCGGAATTCTTGTTTGTTTTTTGTGTGACTCATTGATGAGTAAAACCCTCAACATTTTGTATCATGTTACCAGATCTCTCTATCTATTAGGATTTATGAAACAGCAGATTGTGAATAAAAGGTTTGGAATTGACTCATCCATCAAACCAATGCAAACAGGGGCAAACTTTTCAAACAAGAACGTTTTTGTTTTGGTGATGCTATTAGAGAGCAGCACATTTGCATAATTTCATTGTTAGATATTATGGTGAAACAACAATTAATAAAAGAATCAATATTTTTTCTATAATGTCTTAACCGAACCCTAATCATGATTACTCATTAGAAGTTTCTCAAGAAGATTCTAATGAGAAGTCCCTGAATAACAAAGGTTTTGTTTGAGATATGAATTTTAAAAATAAGTAATTAGCTCGCCGGACTGTGTCCGAGAGCTAATGTTCTCACCCAGTCATTGCATGGCGTCGGCGTTCCCATGTCCCTTCCTGTTCGCAGTAAATGCTTATAATTTCTATGTCCATTGAGGTATTGCTTTTATATTTGGTATGTGTGTGTATATGGACAAGACCTTTCCATGCACACAAAAAGTTTGACCCCTGTGACCTTGACCTTGAACTAAGGGCCTGCTTTTAGGTTTCGAAATATGCGTTTAGGTTTTGAAAAATGTCTATAACTCCTATGGACATTGAGATATTCCTTTAATACGGAAAAAAGGCTTGCCTTTTTTCCGTTCTTAAGTAATGCATGATAAAATCAAAGTATTCCAATTCTATTTAATCACTGACAGACATTGAAAAGTGTTTGATTTGCGCGTGAATAATTTCCTCAAAACTAGGCAACTACAAAACATGGGGGCTGACATCTTGGATGATGACGTCACAGCTTTTACGAAGAGTTGTGCGTGACGTTTCGGAATTCCCGATTTCGGTGATATTTTTAAACCATTTTAAGAATGAATAACCCACAACACTCACTTGTAATGATTTCCTCCAAATGACAAACTTTCAAACAGTTCAATCCATACCATTTAACGCTAAAAATGAACGTTATTTGCAAAATGCTACTTCTCAATGGAACCGATAAAAATAACGGATTACCATACGTCATCAATATAAATAATGACGTCATTATTGGTGGTCATATGACTTCCAAAAATAGTTTCAGATTGCATTATAATACAGGGCTGCCATAAGTTGAAATGAAAAATCCTAAGATTTCCAAATATGCATTTTTCAAGCGCGATTTTACGAATCGTACCTTTACCCCTTAGCCGATTTCTAGTTTTGTTGGCATGTGAGTACTTAAAGCAGACTGGAAGTAAAGCAGAATGCGCCTTATGGCGCATTCTGCTTTACTTTCAGCCTGCTTTAAGCTACCATAACCTGGGGAAAAATCCGGAGATTTAGGAAAAATCCGGAGAAATGGCAGCCCTGATTAATATAGCTGCACGGAGGAGTTTTAACTTTTAACATTTTATACATGGGTGCTTATATATCTATTTGATTATTGGGTAACAACATACATGAACATAATAGATCTTGTCCCAAACAATTTAGGTTTATAATAAAAGTTCGAGTCGGTTGTGTAATCCAGATCTCAGTCACGAGAGGCGTAGCCTCGAGTGTGATCTGGAATACACAACGAACTGATACAAGAGCGCTGATCACACACTGGCGTTAGATCTATTCCGTTTTCATTAATACAATTTTGCTTTTTTCCGTCCATAGGCAAAGCCTAAATACATATTATTTGACATGCATGTGTATATGGACTATGCCTGTTCGATCATGCATACAAAATTTTTCAGCCCAGTTAGTCTATTAATTTGATGTTGCTGATTGTATTTCTCTTACACAGTAAAACCTCGCTAATTGATTGTATAATAGACAGAAAACATCTTTAAACATCCTAATAATTAACATTATTTAGTGGTCGTAATAGAGAGCTTTTACTATAATTTGTGGCTATAATGCTGTATATAGAGATGCAGCTGAAAGGTATACATAGTTAATAATTTCAAACTTTTTTTTATAATGTTGTGTATACACTCTTCGAGACAATTCTAATAAGTAGTCACAACATGTAGTTTAGAAAAGAAACAATCCTTTAACATTGTTTGAAGTTAGTAATTGTTACCTCTGGTGTATGACGTCAATGTTGCTATCAGAGATGCAGCACATGTGCATGATTTATAAGTTTATTATCTTTGTCCCATGGGGGTTTCATTGTGCTGTCAGGATATTTCAGACTCAGTTTTGTAGCAGTGCACCTGTCTTGCAAAATCACACCTGACTGTACTTACCAAGCACATGCATATATGAGTAGAAATCAGTTGTGTACCCTAGCTTTCCTTCAATTGTTATGGCCTGTGTTTCAGCGAATAACTTAAAGGCTGTAAAATGGGTATCTATGGGGTAATAGGTTAATATGTCTTATCCTCTTATCCCATTTCTCAAAAGCCTGTTTTGAGTTTTGGAGAGAAGTGACCACTTAAAGCAGTTTGAAAGTTAAGCAGAATGCTTTAAGCTATTATCTGCTAGAATAAAGAAAACATATATCCTATGATGCATATTCATGACTATGAAACATTTTAATGGAACTATTTTCTTCAGTGGAATAATAAATTTAAGATGTTAAAAGGCATACTTATGGGGTAATGGGATAAAGAAAAATTCTGACCAGTTAGCACAACATAGGGTGTGAATGAGATATAAAAGGGAAACTAATATGGTAAATGTATTTACTGGCCCTTGTCTGATGTCCTGATAGAGTTTCATTCTGCTTGCCCATGAGATTATCAATTCTCCCAGGTAAACTTCTGCCATTCATTTCCATCACAGTTTTGACAGCATTTGTCAGCACTCGATCTTCCTATGATAAATACAGTCCAAGCAAACAGTTCTACAAAAGATGCAAGTCCTTAGGGACAGCTGTATATATTACAATACAGAAGTACATGTATGTGAATAATGTAGAAAAATTCCATTTTCCATTTATTAACTCTTCCAACACTAATAACTATTGCAGGTTATTAGGTTCCATTGTGGATCATTTTAGTTACCAAAACATTAACCAGTCTACTTGGAATTCTGGAAAGTTTAATAAATACTAGTCTTATCAGTGTAGACTTTGATCAGAGGGCTCCTATAGGAGGGTGTCTACACTGTTTACAAATGTCATGAGTATATTTTAACCCTTTACCCCATAGCCTATTTCTAGTTTCGAAGATCGGTGACGACTTAAAGCAGGTTGAAAGTAAAGCAGAATGTGCCTTAAGGCACATTCTGCTTTACTCTCAGCCTGTTTAAACAGTTTTAAGCTAGCATCTGCCAGGATATATAAAATATTTTTTATGGTATATATTTATGAAGGTATAATTTGGAACTATTTTCTTCTGTGGAGGAGTGAATTAGGGGCTTAAAAGGCGTATTTATGGGGTAATGGGTTAAACAGCTACATCAGGTGTTGAAGGAGTTATAAGCAGCCATTATATATAATTGCCATTAAAGATGTCCTTCTTTCTTGACTGAAAGATTCAAGGACATTGGAATGACTAAATTGTTGATGGCATATTTCTTGCTCCTGCTGAATATTCTAAAGATTGTACAGCTAAGTCATTCTAATATTGCCAACCAGAAAAAAATGCATCTTTAAAGCAGGGTGAAAGTAAGCAGAAGGTCCTCCTGCAGGAGCTTTCTGCTTTATGTTCATATATCTTTAAGCAACCACCTGTATTTAAATCTATCAATGAATATACAACTGAGGATGTTTATCCCATGATTACCCCACAAATATGTCTTCTTACACCTTTCTCTTATTCCTCGGCTGAAGAAAATAGTTTCACTTAATACATTTATGAATATGTACTATAAGAAGCATGTCCTATATCCTAGAAAATGGTAGCTTAAAGCAGGATTCTGCTTTACTTTCAACCTGCTTTAAGTGGACACTTATCTTCAATTACTGAGGTGCACATGAAAAAATAGTTGGAGTTGTTTAGGTATTGCTGTACCTGGTTGAGTTGTGGTTTCTAATTTAAGTTGTACATCAGTCCCTGAAGTACCAACAGTATTCAGTTTCTCTGTGTTGATTGATAGGAGAGATAGAGAGATGGAGATAGTAGAAATATGAGAAAAATGCATGGTTTACTTTAGCTGGAATAGCCAACTCCAAACTGAAGATTTGACCGTTTTCCCAATAGCTTGTGTTTTGAAATAAGGTGACCACTTATCCATTACACCATAAATACGCCTTTTTACACCTTCAATTTATTTCTCTATTGAGAAAAATACTTGCAATTCATACAGTTAAGAATATGAATCATCTGAATTATTTTCTATATTCTAGCAGATGGTAGCTTAAAGGAGGCTGAAATTAAAGCAGAATGCGCCTTAAGGCACATTCTGCTTTACTTTCAACCTGCTTTAAGTGGTCACCTGTCTTCAAAACTCGAATCAGGCTATGAGGTAATGGGTTAAAGCAGATTGAAAGTAAAGCAGAATGCACCTTAAAGCACTCTGCTTTACTTTCAGCCTGTTTTAAGCTACCATCTGCTAGAATATAAAAGATATTTCTGTATAAAGTGGAACATTCTATATATCCCTCTTTGGAAGAATAAATGATTAAATAAATGTTAAATGATACATAATACCTTTGCACACAGTTTGGATCTTCATGACTTGTGATGCTACGTTATGTGTTGTCTCCTCAGGATCCAAACTGTTTGAAACACTGACCCTGTTTTGAAAAGATATTTGAAAAAGATATTTTTAGATAAGTAACATGTAATTAGTAGACTTAAAAATGACCCATCATGCAAAGAGTTAAGCTGCATCTTGTCTAAACTTGGATCAGTTGTATACAAAATTTTTGAATGTTTGAAAAAAGACTTGGAAGATATTGCCAAGATGACTTAAAAGAAATGGCAAATGACTGTTGTTTTGGTATGCATTAAATGTTTGTACATGCATGTTGAATTATCACACTCTACTATAACATATACAGTAAAACCTCTCTATTGCCACCACTAAATTGGTGTGAATTATTCTGTGTTTATGACAGGTTACTGCTTGAAGCATGGTGACAGTAAAACAGAAAGCTCCTTTAGGAACTTTCTGTTTTACTTTCACCTTGCTTTTAGCTGTCACTTGGTGTCTTTGAAACATCAACTAGTGTTTGTTTTAGTGGTCGTAAAAGAGAGGTCATACTGTACCTCCCAAAGTGAAAAAACATAAATAAACTGATAGGCAAAAACATTCCTGTCATTCCCCTGTGAATTACGGTATTATGCTCAAATACAATCCTAACAAAATAGAGTGTTAAAAACAGTGAAGATCCAGATCTGGTGCTTATTAATCATTGATTCCCCAAAATAAAGACAATCTGAAACTCCCTTAATTTGTAAAATCAAAGATTACCTAAGGCACTTTAAACAAAAAATTGTTGTAAAACACTTAATGGTTTCATTCTGTCTATGTAAGGGTAACCTCCCTTTGATGAGATGGTGTTGATGGACTTGTCAGTATGTAGACATGGACATAGATAGGTGAGGATTACATTTTGTAAGTCTCACAATGTACAGTCAAATTTGTGTTATACACTGCCATTAATATCCATAAATAAATGCCTTTATATGCCACTAATTTGTCCCTCGGTTAAAATGATGATTACATTTTGTATACAATGTACAGTAGAACCTCTCTATTGTGACCACTAAGTTGTCTCAAATATAAGTTGTTTAAGACAGATGACTGCTTAAAGCAATGTGAAAGTGAAACAGAAAGCTCCTACAGGAGCTTTTTGTTTCACTTTCACATTGCTTTAAGCTGTCTCCTGTCTTTTATACAGACAATTAGCCTTCGTTTTAGTGGTCGTAATAGAGAGGGTTCTACTGTATAGTCAAACTTGTGTTATACGCTGCCATTAACATCCATAAATATATGCCTTTATATGCCTCTATTTTGTCCCTCGGTTAAAATGGTTCCAAATTATACAGTCATGAATATATGCACCTTAGAAATATTTTCTAAATTCTAGCAGATAGAAGCTTTAATTAAAGCAGGCTAAGACTAAAACATAAGGCGCATTCTGCTTTACTTTCAACATGCTGTAAAAGGGTAATCTGTCTTTAAAACTAGAAACAGGCTAGCTATGGGTAAAGGGTGTTAATGCAGAATGATAATAATGCAGAAAACTCCTATAGTTCATTTGATTAGCAGGTAAAAACAAGTTTGACTGTAAATGTAAAACACTCAAAAACCAAGAATTCAGACCTTAACCCTTTGAACCCTAGTCCCGCATATAGGCGTCCTTTTCAAACAGTATACATGTGAAAAGTGGACTTGTCCTATGCAAACAGTGAATACCCAGATCAGAGGGCTCCTTACGGAGCCCTCTGATCTGAATCTTCCCTGTTTGGCATGATACAAAACATTGACAAAATCAACCCGTAAAAGTCAGAAATGGAATAGACTCAAATGGAAACTGGATTAATCTATTTGAAGTTTCAGGGAGGAATGGGTTAATGGGATCTGGAGTAAGATTCCCATACAAGGCAAGGGTAAATCATTATCATGAGATGTTTTGCTGATGGCTGTTTAGAGCATGTATCATATTGTGAGTCCTGTGAGGATAGATAGGTGATGATTTACACAGGTTAAACACTCAGTCAGGAAAGGTAAACAGCTTCATCATAGAGTTGATAGACAAATCATATGCTCAATACCAGGAATGTCTGCTGCCCAAGGTTCCAATAAATGGGAGAGATAAATTATAGTCGTAAATGTCAATTAGTCTGTCTTTGAAGAAGCATAGAAGCTTTCTGCTTTCCATTGTTCTGCATTATGATTTAGCTGTCATGTGATCTTTAGAATTGCTAATTCAATGTCATGGTATTTTAGGTGTCGGCTATAAACATATATATAATTATATTCTGTTTACATGAATACAACTCATACAGTTATAAGACAGGGGACTGCTGATCGCGAAATGAAAGTATGACAGAAAGCAGGAATGCAATTTAAGCAGCCACCTTTCTTAATTATAACTGCATAAGCAGACTGAAAGTAAAATGTGGCTGTAGGAAATCATTTGCATGGCTCTTTATCCCTTTACCTCATAGAAGCGTCTTTTAGCGCACTCAGTTTATTCCTCCGCTGAAGAAAATAGTTCCAATTTATACATTCATAAACAGGTACCATTAGAAATATTTACTATATGGTAGCAGATAGTAGCTTAAAGCAGGCTGAAAGTTAAGCAGAATGCGCCTTAACCCTTTGAGCCCTATAGTCCCGCATATAGGTGTCCTTTTCAAACAGTTTACAACTGTACATGTGAATAGTACACATGTCCTATGCAAACAGTGAAGACCCAGATCAGAGAGCTCCAAAAGGAGCCCTCTGATCATTGTCTTCACTGTTTGTCATGATGCCAAACATAGACAAAGTCAAAGTCAGAAAATATTAATGGACTAACAGGGTTATAGATAAGGCGCGTATTTGCGTAAATACGCAATTAAATACAGTAGAAGAGCAATTACTTTCAAATCCATGCGTACTGAAAATCAATTATTAAAAGGGTTTACGCAAAAGAATTAAAGCAGGCGCGTATCGTACGCAATTAGTCGCATTTCTCAAGTTTAATGACGGGATGTTTACTACTACACCGGGTAAATATTTTACCGATACACCGGTTAGACTGGTTATTTATTTCCAAGTAATAGCCTATAGGATTTATGCAGCACCGCTTTTTGTTAGCTTGTTTAATTAGTAAACCAGTCACATCGTCTGCCAGAATTTCTTCTGTCAAAATGGCATCGCGGGGACGGAAAAAGCGCAACAAAAACCCACATTATTCAATTACGTTCAGCCTTCCGCGAACGAACCAGAAATAATTTGTAACAGTGTCGTGAATGAAATTTTGAATGATGCATGTAACAGCCAAAAAAGAGGTTGTTTAATGTTACCGACATAATCGACGATCTGTTGTCCCGAATCTGTAAATGAAATTTTGAATGATGCATGTAACAGCCAAAAAAGAGGTTGTTTAATGTTACCGACATAATCGACGATCTGTTGTCCCGAATCTGTAAGTCACCAAAGAAACACGACAGTGCTAAAGTTAGCAAAGTTACGGTAAAGGAATCCTTGAATGGCTTTTAAAGTTTCCGTGGCTGAAAATTAATGAATCCTAGTTTTCCTACAAAAACATGAGCTGTTGCATTTGTGTTGAAATGAGATCGAAACTGAAATTATCGAGTGTGGGCAAACGAGGGTACAGTACATCAAACAATCAGCTTGTGTTTTGTATTAAATGGAGAAAAAAAATAGAGTAAAAAAGCAATTCATATCAAATTGATGGAGTAATGGTTTTTTGGATACTCAATTGAAATTCAGAAAACACAATTCTTAGAAAATAAAGGGAGTAAATACCCAATTAATGCAAAACCTTATCTATAACCCTGGACTAAACTAAAATGGAAACTGGAATTATCCATTTAAAGTTTCAGGGAGGAAAGAGTTAAGGCGCATTATGCTTTACTTTCAACCTGCTTTAAGTAATCACCTGTTTTCAAAACTAGAAACAGGCTATGGGGTAATTAAAGGGTTATCAGGACATGATAGAAGCATGGGAGAGTGATCTCTATGAGGAACAGGTAATGGCATAAAAAGGCGTTGCTAGTATGGAAAGGGTTATGAACCTTGATAAGCCGATGGCAACTTTTTATACTCCCATTTTCATCACTGTGTGGGATGGTTCAGTTTGGCATATCGGATCCTTTAATAAGAGATCATTTAATACAAAACCTAAAAACAGATTCTCATACAGGATATTGCTTAATGCAGGGTAACAATAATGCAGAAAGCTCCTGCAGGAGCTTTCTGCATTATTTTTACCCTGCATTTAGCATCCATCTGTCTTTGGTTTCAATTGTAATCTTTCCAAGTTCATGTGACTGTACACCAGCATCTTGGAGTTCACTGATGCCAATACTAGTGATCAGATTTCTGTTTCTGTACATAGAACATCCAGACATGATCCGCTGTAATTGGCCAAGGTGTATCAGAGGCAGTGCCACCAATTAGGACCGCAGACCTGAACCTGTACTGAGCAACCATAGTGAATAGCAGTCCATCAATGACTGTCTTTTGCAGGGCTCCAGATCAGAGGGAGTAAACTGAACAAAAATAATGTTTTCTTACTGATTTCAGCACCAAATCCTATGGTTTAATTACTCATTAGAATCGTCTCAAAGATAAACGATTCTATTGAGTAGTAACACCATAGGGTTTAATGCAGAAATAAAGATTTTTGTTTTTTAAATATTTCTCCTATTTGGAACTCTGTTTTACCAAGAATTTCTCACTAGCAAAAGCAGTTGTGCTCCTGTAGGAGCTTTTTGCTTTACTTTCATTTTGCTTCAAACATTTTCATACCATACCCTTTTGAAGAGCTACAGTATTTCCTACATCCTGACAGGTGCATGCTTAAAGCAGGCTGAACATAAAGCAGCAAATTCATACAGAAGCTTTAATTCTGCTTTATGCTTTTAGCCTGCTTTAAGCAACCACCTATTTGTAACACAGAGAAAAATATACTGAGGTGGTGGGAAAGGGTAAATGGCTTAAAAAACAGGAAGCAGGAATAAATCTAATAATTTGGACTGATCTTCACATTAAAACAGTTACAGTAATAGGGGGGACACTAGGTCAAGGAATCTGACAGTTGTACAAATACCAGACCCACCGGTGGGGAAAGAGTATCTCTGACCTGGTATCCACATTCACTGTCGAGTCTGTATATAACTGCAAAAAATCATAAGATGCATTTCAGCCTTTAAAGAGGCTCGCAACCGGATTTAGCATTAAAAATGGTAATTTGTTAATATATGTCAAATGATTATATAAATGGGTAAGCTTTAGTTTAGGATAATAAATTCTGTTAAAAAATGCATTTCCAAAAAAGAAAAAAGAAGAAGCACTGGTGGGATTCGAACCCGTGACCATCCATTGCGGAGACAAACAAGAAAAATGAGGACACTCCTTTACCGCCTCGACCACGGACGCTCTCTATATAGATGGTAGCGAATTAACGTACTTCACTGGTAGCGCTTAATACTACATTATTCGGCTCCGGTTTATGTCAGAGCCCGTGTAGAGAAGCAACAACAACAGCAAAACCGTCAGCTGATGCTATTGAAAAACGATGGAATATATCTAAAAAAACTAAGATTCGGTGACGATTCTTGAGACTTTTTTTGGACTGATCATATTTGTTAAAAATGTCAGAAGCCAAATAATGCCACAAATTTGCTTTTATTTGAGTATTTTATTTTATTTTGACAAGTACACCATCCGGTTGCGAGTCGCTTTAAGTCTGTTGGGTCACTAAATTACAGTTATATCTCACAAAGTCCTTAGGAGCTTTCAATGATGTGTTGGTGCTACATTAGCAGTCTTTATAGATCTATGTCTATGGAGCCTCGGCAGAGTTGCCAGTTCAATCCTTTGCTTCTCCAGTCTTTTGGATGAGCAGCATTCTGCTGTACTTTCACCCTTTTAAGGAGCAATCTGCTTTACTATCTGCCTGCTTTAAGCTATCATCCACTAGGATATTCCTATAATTATGCTCCCTTTATAAAGGGGGGGGGGGGGGGGGGGGGGGGACATACAGTCGCCACTTTGTACGTCTGTCCGTGTACTCATGGAACTATTTTCTCTTCAGTGGAGTAATAAATTGAAGGCGTAAAAAAGGCATATCTATCGGGTAATGTGTTAAACTGAGTTTTCCTCCAGATATGGCCCTGTTTATTGAAGGCATATTAAACAACAAACAAACAAATCAACTTGGAGATATCTATTCTTTTTCATTGAATGGCATATAAGTAGTATGTCTATAATTTATAGATCTACAAGTTGACGTATAAAGACACATTGCGATGAGGAATAAGTAAAAGCGTGAAAAGGCAAGTCCATAAGGGATAGGGTTAAGCCACCTGGGTTAAGCTACCATCTGTCTTAGAGAATTGCCTAAAAGCCCTATGTATGTTCTTTTGAATGGCCCACTCAACACTACCATTATCTTTTGTATTTTGCTAGACTTTTCCAGTGATGCAAATTATCTTTGAAAGCTAACAAAGCATTGAAGATTATTTATGACATAGGAAAAGCCCTTGAAATTTCTCAGACCAACATTTAGTAGTTGGGTATTGATTTTGTTGCATGACTAGGCTAGTAGTCTTTGTCTGTCAGCATCAGCGTGGGATTCTCACTTTGTTCCAAGACTTACAGGTGTCAATAAAAACATCTAGTTCACTGTCAAACCTGTATCAAGCTTCAGCTGTAAAGATGTATGGATTAGTCCTCAAATCATGTAGCTTAATGCATTAAGTATCCTCCCTTTCAAAAACCATGCTTCTTCACTTGATTGTCATCTGACACAAGTTTAAATGTATATACATAAAGTACCACCTATCTGCTTGATCTTCCCTCGAGAAATCCTTTGAAGGGCTAAAACTTTAATTTCATAAAACTTGCTAGCATTTTGGAACCAGATCAATATGCTGCTTAATGTGATGTTGTGCCAAAATCCTGTTACTGTTAAATGAATGCATAGATATTGTGACTTCTCATTAGAATCGTCTCATTTAAGATTTGATTATAATGAGTAGTCAAAACATAGGGTTTGATGAAAGCATTTAGATATAAGTACATGTACTTAAAATACGGTACCCCTATTTGCTTTATGGTTTGTAATAAACTTGTTAACTTGTGTCTGGATTTATGCATGATAGAAGCAGTAGACAGTTTTGATGGAGACAACATTTGATTTCATCCAAATGGCAGATACACTTGCAGCGCTAGTTTACTAGTCATACAATAACAGGTCCATTGAACAAATAGTTTGGATCCAAATCATGTTTAAATTAAATTGACATTAGTACTAAATTATTTAACACTATTTGGTACTTTCTCATCAAAAGTCAAGTGTTGTTGCTTGTAAGAGTCAGTCAACAGTTTTAAAACACTGACAATGTATAAGAACATCATATGGATTAAAGCTAAGTGCATACTGTAGCATAAAACCATCAATATTGCAGAATTGCCTCACATTGCTATCAAAGCTTGAATCTGTGTTGTCATCGGATTAGCTAACCTGGTTGACCTAGATTTAATGTTGGTGAAAGGTGTTTACAGATTGTATACTCAATTGGTTTTTGGTTATCAAAACATCTTTATGCCATATCATTGTATGAAATGAATGATGGAATTTCTTATTATATAAGGCAGAAAGTAGATTTGATATAAACAGTCATGCAAAGGGCAAATGCCTGGAAAAGCTTGAACACTGTGGCCATGAATTAATAATGATGTACTGTAAAACTTCTACTTATCAGTTACTGAAAAGATGATACATGTGTTGCCTACGAACAGGTGGTAGTTTATTGCAGGATATAAGTAATGCAGAAAGCTCCCAAAGGAGCTTTCTGTATTACTTTTGTTCTGCATTAAGCTGTCACCTGTTTTAATTGATAGCCATGTGTACTTTATCGAGTTGTTTTCACTAAGAGATGTTGGATTGTGCTGACAGTCTTCATAAAATCAGGAGTATGAGTTAGTGAACATGTGAATATGGTTTTATTTACCATTACCAGAAACCAGTGTCATATTGTAGCAGTGAAAGTGGTTTTGGAGAATATTTCAGGGAGAAGTTTAGCAAGGGTGTGGTTTTGTGTAAAAGTGAAGGGGGATTTAATGTATATTCAATAGATATGTTGGAAGTTGAAGGTTGTTTTTGAATTGCATTTATTCAGAGTAGAAGAATACCGGTAGTTTTGACTGAAAAGTAAAGGATGTTTTTGAAGGATTTTGAGTGCATGGGGGACAGGATAAGGGGACATAATAAGGTCTGTATGTGGAGGAATATGTACTTAATTTGTATCCAAAATGCCTTTTGTGAAAGAAGGAGTTAATACATAATTATTGCTAACTTGCAAATTCTTTCCACAGGAATTGCATGATGGTTAGAATGACTTCCGTGCAGTGAGTTTCCTGTGGCATTAATTAAGACTTGTCACCTGTCTTCTGTTCATGTGCTGTAAATCATGCTTCATTAATTGGAGAGGAAGGAAAAGGGTATAGAATACTGAATAAATGTCATCTGCTTTAGAATTGATGTCTAGTGAACTTCTGTATTTAAACCTTTTCCTCCCATAGCTTCTTTTCAATGTGTAAGACAGGTGACTGCTTAAAGAAGGCTAAAAGTAAAGCAGAAAACTCCTTTTGTTTAGCTTAGAAGAAGTCAGGTCATGTCGGACAAAGGTCAAGGTCATTTAGAGTCTTATTATAACTGAAATAGAACAGAGTTCTTTTTTGTCTATGACAGGTTTGATAGGGAAAGGTACCCATAGAGTGATTGTTCTTTACTTACTTGGATTTATACCGCCCTCTTGATTGAAGCAGTGAGCCACCTGAAGCAAGCTGTGTTCTTTTACTGAATCGTCATTTAACACAGGTTTAACTGTGCCATTGTTACATTTCCCCCAAAAATGTGTCCATTTAATTAAACATCTTTACCCAACTGTCACCACTACTCAAAATATTGTTTGTGGTTTCAGTTGTAGAAAACTGCTACAAAGCAAGATAAAAATAAAGCAGAAAGCTCCTGTTGGAGCTTTCTGCTTTACTTTTAACTTGCTTTGCTTTAAAGCTACCACCTGTCTTTGACATAATTAATGAATCAATTAGTGTTGTTGTATAAGAGTGGTGTTACTGTAGAACACAAGGAAATAATGGACAGCTGCAGATTATGGCGAAGCTGATGCATGCTGCAGTCTGGCGCCTGATGATCCGACAACAGGCCTAATTACTCCCTTGTATCACATACCTAACTCCAGAGGGGCACTGATTTGTTAGTGGAGATGGTCTGCAAATGAGTTGTATGTGCCTTTGATTTACACATAGTAAGCTGCAAAGTGTTGGCAAACAGTATAGATTCAGATCTGATGAAATAATTTGCTTACATTTACAAGAGAATTTGGGTGATTTACAATAAAGAAGTGAAATGAAGAACATACATAATTATATGTTTGATGAAGATTTATAGAAATATTGATCGTTGTGTATATCTGGGGCAGACTAATGGTGATTGGTTACAAATCTTGGTCTGTTTGCTAGGTAAGATTTGGGCCATTGATTGATTCAGTGAGTTGAAGGTAGATTGCAGATAGGGTAGACCCAGATCAAGGGGGCTTAATTACTGTAATTAATGTTGAAGAAGTTTTATGCGTACTTAATTGACCATTTCATCTTGATTGACTGTAATAAATCACTGAAGGAAGAGAGAGTCCATTGGAGGACTTTGGCATCAGAAAGGTAAACCCTTGCTATGCTGACCATACGGAATGTACTATGGCATTTTCTGAATAATTTACATTGTCTCTCTACGATTTGTTTCACAGGCAAATATAAGTGACAAACAGTGCAGTTCAAGATTAGAGGGCTTCGTATGAGCAGTCTGATCTGGGTCTTACACTGTTAACAAATGATGTACTAACGTTTCCTGCACAGAAAGGGTGAACACTGACTGTAATGTTTGTTTGATCCAAATGGTGTTAGCTCCTGTAATTGGTTTATCTTTATGCAGAAATCCAAATGGCAAACAG
Organism: Gari tellinella; assembly: GCA_922989275.2. Taxonomy (NCBI): domain Eukaryota; kingdom Metazoa; phylum Mollusca; class Bivalvia; order Cardiida; family Psammobiidae; genus Gari; species Gari tellinella. The sequence goes on from OV277859.1 coordinate 21,874,758, forward strand.
CATGGATCCTGACCAGGTGCTAGCTGTCTTACTTGATATCTGATCAAGAGCCAGACTGTTTGCAAATGCCTGGCAAGCTTCCATCTTATAATGCATGTACTCTTATGAGGGAATTTGCAGATCATGTTATAGACACAAATAGCACTTGGCTTGCCTAAATGGTTGGCTAGGTCACTTCGGTGTCAGTATCATAGAAACAGGCTAGCTACCCCCCTGTCAGTTTGGAAATTTGTGTAATTCATCGCCACGGCAACAGGCGACCTTGACAGGTCTCTGGCAAAGAGAAATTCACAGAAACATTGATGTTTATTTGTTGATATGAAACAAAATATCAAGATGGGCCAGGTGAACTTATCTTTCGCACGAGGAAAAAACTGGCAGTGGAAAGTGAAGTTTATGAATGTGTATGTGTGTTAGCAGTTTCTAAAGAGGGAGTTACAGGGAGTTTTTTCTTCGTCTTGTTACATGGGTATAATAAGCAGATGGAGAAATTGAAATTATTTTTTTGCTAGTGGAGTTCTTGTAAAGATTGTATGAATTTGCAGGAGCTTATACTTGAGATAATGAGTGTGGGGGTTTTGAAGTGAATATGATATCGATAAAGTTTGAAATGTTCAAGGCATTCCATGTGTCGGGGAGAGGAATCTGGAATTACGAATTACACATACAGTCAGTCTTGCATTAAGCATCCATTCATTGAAGTTAAATCTGTAGTTCTCTAAAGATAGATGTGTTCTTAATGCAGGTAAAAAATAATGCAGAAAGCTCCTATGGAGCTTTCTGCATTAATTGTACCCTGCATTAAGCAACCTGTTGTTCTTAATAGATTTTCAGGATACATCAATGTGTCCATAGGTGTTTTATTGAAGGATGGATTATGCAGGGTAGACTGTCACATGGCAGCATATAGTGGGAAAAATGTGAGAAGTTTGAAACATTGCAGTGATAGGTTATAAGAGTCTGGATACAATAGTTTGTATAGGTGCTTAGATCTAAAAGTACAACAGTTATATAATGGACCAATTGTTGAAACAGTTGCAGAAATATGTCAGTGTTGTTAATTGCTGCATGTGCAGCTTGGCATTAGTTATTACTATGGCAGGTAACTTTTTCTAAGCAGCTGTTTTAAGGGTTGAATAAAAAGTGTTGAACATGACTTGGTGAAGTTTTTAAAAGAAAAATGTTAAAAATGAGGGCAATTCAAAAGGTTCATGTATAGTGTATAAGTATTAAGTATAGTTGTCCTGAGGGTTGTGTTAAAAGTGTTGAAAACATGTTCTGAAGAAATGAAAAATGATATACATGTAGTGTGAGGGCTGTTCAAAATGTTAAAGAGTAGTTCTTATGTGAAGTAGTGATTCTTAGGGATAATGTGTGTTGAAAGTTGAGGAGAGATTTGGCAGTGAGGGCTGACCAAGAGTTTATCGTGATTTGTCAGCCTGTATAGTTTCAATGTTGCTGGTTAAGGCCGGTGTGTTCACAACCATGGTGGTGTATGAGGACCTTCACCTCAGAGTATGGGTAGGTACCCCAGGTGGAGCTCTGTGCAATAATATAACAGAACTCTGGCCTTGAACTCACCAATATTTATGTCATAACAGGGCAAATATCACCTGTTTTCTGCTAAATGACCAATTAACATTGACTCTCAGACCTTGACCAGGGGCTCCTCCAGGAGCCTTCTGATAATTATGGGTCTACAATGTTTGTAAAGGATGTTTATCTTTTAGTTCCAACAATAATTATATCAATATTAGATGACAGTTTGTGTGACATTCAAATTGTCAAACCGAGAAACAATGTCACCCGAGGTGAAGCCAATATTAAGGGTGACATTCTTGTTTTTGAGGGTTGACAAATTGAAAGTCACACAAACTGCCATCTAGTATTTATTTTATTACACGGAGTTTATCAACCTTGTCTTTGGAGTCATCTCATGTATTTTGTAGTATAAGAAGCAAAACGCTCTTAATAATACAGAAGGAAAATTAAGAAACATTAGCGTTACTTGCCCCTATGTGAAATTTAAAAGAATGTCTCATAGAAAAAGAAATTGTCACATAACTCGGACAACAATGTCATATATACTTAGTGACAGAGATCAAGAGACATTAGAGTAACTTGCCTCTATGTGTCATTCCAAAGAATGTCACAGAGCAAAAGAATGTCGCATAGCTCAGACAGCTTTTACATTTTGGTGTATGGGAAATTAACATGGTAACTCAAAGCAAGGGGTAATAATAAAGATTATGACTTAAGATAGTTTCCAACACTTTGGTTTGGCTCCCAGCTTCGGAGTTAAATATTGAGTCTGAAGGATCCTTTTGGCTCTGTAATTGTAGCAGACTTAAAGGAATGCTATTTCACACCTTTGCCTGTTCAAATGACTTATCATGCATTTACTAATGTCTCACATGCTGTTTCATGCTTCGACTCATTCCTGAGAAAGAGCTAAAGGAAACTTTTCCAACATCCTGAGTTCCTGACACTAAACCAAGCTAAGAGGGCAAGGGTTTAAGTGTTTTTAAATGGACTGTGAATCATTAGTGCCTGGAGTGGTCTCAGTAATAGACTGAAGTAACTTCTAAAAACAGGATAGTGTTTTACCACCTTTTTGCGCATGTTTGGCACACTTTCAGGTAGAGATAGTGACTTGTTACTTTTAGGATATACAAAATAATGACCAAGATAGAAGAATTGCCAGAGAGCTGATTTTTTGTATATATGTGAATTGACAGAGTTGACCATTTACTCATAGCCTGATTCTAGTTTTGAAGCCAGCTATGACCACTTAAAGCAGGTTGAAAGTAAAGCAGAATGCGCCTTAAGGTGTATTCTGCTTTATTATCAGCATGGTTTAAAATACCATCAGGTAGGATTTAGAAAATATTTCATACGGTGCATATTCATGAGAGAAACAAGTAAAGCTTTTAGTTTTCATCAGTGGAGCAAATTAGGTAGTCTTCTATTGTTCTGAAGATAGTATACTAAATTTCTTTTTAAAACAAAGTCTTATTGTCAGATAGTTTGGATCCTGATGAGATACCAGGTTATGCTGCATCTCATCAGGATCCAAACTGTTGACAAAGGTTATCATGGTTTCCCCGCTAGCATGCTAAGAGTTACAGGCAAGCATGATAGCTGCATCAAGTCCTGTTGTAAAATACTACATATAGCTGCAGTTTTCACAAATAAAGTCTAACTTCGATATCTCGAACTCGCTTAACTCGAACTATCCCATAGTTTGACACATGAACTGCATTATTCCATACTCCGTTAGGTGGAACATACCCATATTTCAAAGTTAAAACATTGCTAATTATATAAGCCACGTTTTAACTTTGAAATACGGGTATGTTTGATTTAACCGAGTTCGAGATATCCATGTTTGACTGTTACTGAACATCACACAATGTAGCAAAGCTAATTAGATTTTCTATAAAACAATGAGTCACAGTTCATCATTATACACATCCTAAGTGTTTCTACATGGTATAGTAAAGGTATGGACACAATTAATACCTTACTCTCTCAAACACCAAAAAATCATTCCACCATCTATTAATTCATCCATCAGTATGTGTGGTCATTCATCAATGAAAAAAAAAAAACACTTTATAAAACAAGCCACTAAAAAGGTGAATTTGTATTCTGACCTTTCCTCCATTAAAGCACCTTAACTACTGTTTACTCCATGGATACTCATTCAATGACTTTAATTTAATTCCTCCTCTGAAGAAAATAGTTCCAAATTATACAGTCAAGAATGTGCCCAATAAGAATTTTTTTCTTTATCCTAGTCGATGATATCTAAGCTTAGAGCAGGCTGAAAAAATAAAGCAAAATGCATCATAAAATGCATTCTGCTTTACTTTAACCTGGTTTATGAGGTCATCGACTCCATAGCCTGTTTCTAGTTTTAAAGAGAGGTGACCACTTAAAGCAGGTAGAAAGTAAAGCAGAAAGAACCTTAAGGCACATTCTGCTTTAATTTCAGCCTGCTTTAAGGTACCATCTGCTTGAATATAGAATTTTTTTCATTTGATACATATATGCATGCATGACAGTATAAATTGAAACTATTTTCTTCAGTGGAGGAATCAATTAAATGGGTAAAAATGTGTATCTATATATGGTGTAAAGAGTTAAGTTTTATAATACATAGATGACTGACATTGCCTTTAACCCTTTTCCCTCATAAAATCGACTTTTAGCGTATTTGATTTATTCCTCCTCTGAAGAAAATAGTTCCAATTTATACAGTCATAAATATGTTTCATAAGGAATATTTTCTCAATTCTAGCAGGTGCATAGCCTAAAGCAGGCTGAAAGTAAAGCAGAATGTGCCTTAGGGTACATTCTGCTTTACTTTCAACCTGCTTTAAGTAGTCACCTATTTTCAAAACAAGAAACAGGCTATGGGGTAAAGGGTTAAGAGTTTGCATAGTGTTTACATGTTCATGTGTATTTTCAGGACATCATACGTTTGGTGGTGGGTCGTCTTGCTGCTGGGGAGAGAGTTTTTGCCAAATGTTTTGCCTTAAAGTTAGTCCACATCAAATCCAGAGACAGTTACTGGTTACACAACAATCTCACCATGTATCAAGTTAAACAAAAATATGAGGCATCCAGACCACCCGATGAATGGAGGTAATTATATATTTCTAACCCATTACTCCATGAATGGAGATAATTATATATTTGTACCCATTACCCCAATAATGTGGGTTTTTACAGCTCGAATTGTACACTAAGGAAAGAAGTCCCCACCTGGGATGTTATGACCATAAAACACAGAAGACAATTTGTAGTATATTTCTAATGATAGCTTAAAAGCAGGTTGAAAGCAAAAGCAGAATTATCCTTTAGAAGCATTTGGCTTTACTTTCAACCTGCTTTAGGTGATCAACTGTCTTCAAAGCTAGAAATAGGCGAATGGGTTAACCCATTCCCGCACTAACATGCCTTTGGAGGTCTTTACCCCTACCTCTGCATAAATATCATATGTTGTCTCTACCCTGCACAGATAAATTAACTTAATTCACTGGTAGTAGGTAATACTTTAAGCAGGGCTCCAGATAAGAGTAGTTTTTCAAAAAGTAAAATATTTATTTCTCCATTAAACCCTATGGTGTTACTACTCATTAGAATTGTCTCAAAGAGACAATTCTAATGAGTAGTAACACCATAGGTTTGGTGCTGAAATGAGTGAGAGAATATTGAATTTGTTCAGTAAACCTCTTCTTATCTGGAGCCCTGTTTAAGTATATGAATACAGGATCTTTTTACTTTCCTTTTATTATGCTTTAGGTAAGTCACCTACCTTCAACAAAGAAGTATTCAATTATGCTGTAACATTTTGCTGTAGGTGATTAACTTTGATGGCAATGGAGGCAAGAGTTAGCTTTTGCAATAAATCATTTTCAAATGGATTTCAAAGTATTAACTCTTTCCTCCCTGAAACTTTAAATGGACAATTCCAGTTTCCATCTAAGTCTAGTCCATTTCTGACTTTAAAGCTTTGTTTTTGTCAATGTTTGGCATTGTGACAAACAGTGAAGACCATGATCAGAGGGCTCCTTTCGGAGCCCTCTGATCTGGGTCTTCACTGTTTGTATAGGACATGTGTACTTTTCACATGTACACTGTTTGAAAAGCACGCCTATATGCGGGACTAGGGTTCAAAGAGTTAAACAATATGACAAACCGTGCAGACCCTGGTCAGAGGTCTTCTTCATGAACCTTTTAGGAGCCCTGTGATCTTAGTCTTTGCTGTTGTCATAAATGTATATTAATATACCTATACTCATTTCTCCCACAGTTTTGGTAAAGTGTCCAAGTTTTCTCTTGCACATAACAGCGGTATGCTTTGTTCCTCATTTTAGCTGATTTTTATCATTTTAAGTAAAGTGTTGTTATTTTTAGCAGATTTATGATTGAAAAGGAACCATAGATAGAAAGTCTATTTTCAGACAGAGAAACCCTCAAGATAAAAACAACAAGTGTTTGAATAATAACATTATAAGGATGCAGCAGCATTACTCGGTCTGTACCCAGCTGTTTGCAACTGAACGCATTTACTGTTCTAAGAGTCATGCATCCAATCTTCAACCCATTCCCCTATAAATACGCCTTTTACACCTTTAGTTTATGCCTCCAATGAAGAAAATGGTTTCTATTTATACAGTCATGAACATGTACCATAAGAAATATTTCCTATATATTAGCAGAGGGAAGCTTATAATGCAGGCTGAAAGTAAAGCAGAATGCGCTTTAAGGCGCATTCTTCTTTACTTTCAACCTGCTTTAAGTGATCACCTGTCTTCAAAACTAGATTCAGACTATGAGGTAAAAGGTTAAGGCACATTTTGATTTACTTTCAATCTGCTTTATGTGATTGCCTATTTTCAATTCTAGAAAATTTAATAGGCTATGTGGTAATGTATTTAATCAAGATTTACTCTTAATAACATGTAGGTCATGTTAGATTGATGGTATGATCAGAGATTCAATCATTTATTTGATCAAACATGAACATGTTACACAGGTGAGCAATATAGACATCTTTTGGTCCTCTTGGCTGTGTTGTTTTACAGTTATGACAAGTTTTGTTAACATTTTCCCCATGGAAGTGCTTTAAGTGTATTTATTTTATTTATGAAAATGTACCATAAGATTCATTTTATAAATCTTTGATATAGTAGCTTAAAGCAGGCTGAAAGTAAAGCAGAGCATGCCTTAAGGCACATTCTGCTTTACTTTCAACCTGCTTTAAGTGGTCGATCATCTGTCTTTAAGACTAGAAACAGGCTTTGGGGTAAAGGGTTAGAATTGAAGGTTTTCACATTATGATCATATGCCATGGGCAAATTGAGTGTGACTTGTAAATCAAGCTTATAGTAGATGATGAATCTGTTCTAAATTAAACTAGAATTTTTGGATAATTTAATCATATTTAAAATGAAATGCTTTATTAAACAGGCAGAAAAAGGTCTTTGATGTTGTGAAACATTGGGTTTGAAAAATTACAGAATTTGCAAAAAAAACAGAAACTTCTTATAACAACATATTTTTTTTCGTCATCAAAAATGTTTTTTTGTAGCTATAGAAAAAGGGGGTATTTCAAATACTAAAATTCTAATGTCTCTATGAAGTTTCTTTACATTTAGAACCCACAAGAATTGTCTCTAAGAGACAGTTCTTGTGGGTTCTAATAGTAAAGAATTTCATAGATTCAATGTAACTGATATTGTTTGATATAGGGAGAGAAGGTGCTGGAAATATTTGATTTATTTGCTCATATCTGATATAATAGCAGGAAAAGGGTTAAAGAATAAAGGTAATTTGTGAACAATATAGACCACTAAGCTCCAGATAAGGGGACTTCTTCAAAGACAAAAAGCCTTGCGACTTTACCAAACTTTAAGAGGCAATTCTAGGGAGTAGTCACATCCTTTGCTTTGTTGGAGACGGTATAGGAGAAAGTGTTAGAATCACGAATTGTATTCATTCTTAGTTTGGACTCTTATGTCCCAGAATAGTGGAATAGCTCACACCTGCACTGTTCAGATTATAAGAGTCAGTACAGTCGAACTTCGATATCTCGAAGTCGGTTTTGTCGAACATACCCGTATTTAAAAGTTAAAACGTGGCTAAGCCTCGTTTTAACTTTGAAATATGGGTATGTTTGACTTAACCGAACATGAAATAATGCAATTCATATGTCCAACTATCAGATAGTTCAAGGTTTGACTGTATTTCGTAAGGGGGGACAATAAGATAACAAAAACTTGTCTATAGTCTTAGAAAGATTGGCAAGTGTTCAAGATCAGTGTTTGCTGAGAGCATTTTCAAGTACAGATATAGTGGATTATAAGATAATATCTCATTAGAAGAGACAGGGAAATTAGATGAAATTAATTCAGAGATACTGTAAACCTCCACTACCACAATTACGCTAAAGAAGACTGTCATTGGTGTTCAAGAGAAGTAGCAGCTTAAAGCAGGCTGCATGAAAGTAAAGCAGAAAGCTCTTAAGTAGCTTTCTCTTTTCTATTTTCAGCCTTCTTCAAGCATTTGCCTATCATATTAAGAAACAGATAATCCTATGAATGGCCATACTTTCAAAGGTTTCACTGTATACATTTGGTTCAGGTGGTACATATATTTTCAGAAATATAGAGGTGTGCACCCTAGAGAAAACTATGTCAGGGATAAGGGATAGAGTTGAGGCACAAATTCCAGGATATCATTCTCTGGTATTTTACAAGATGCATGCTGTTGAATCTATACTTCTTGGAAGAATTCATTGTTAGTTAAAGGGGCGCTATGATACAAGAAAAAGTCTATATGTCTTAGTGTCATGTTATATAATATAGCAAACTTGAAACAGAGTGTATAATATAGAAACTGATTAGGTACCACAAATTGTGATATCTCATCTGGATCTTCACTGCTTGCCAAGTTTCTATTTGACTGTTTCTATATCTCCAGGCAAACATATATTGGCCACATAACAGAATGCTTTATGATTCCCAAGATAGATCATAAGATGGCAGTTGATAAAAGAAAGCAGGATGAAAGTAAAGCAGAAAGCTACTATAGGAGCTTTCTGTTTATGCTTTTATCTTGCTTTAACCCATAACCCCGTAGCTTATTCCTAGTTTTGAAGATAGTTAACCACTAAAAGCAGGTTGAAAGTAAAGCAGAAACCAACTTAAGGCTCATTCTGCTTTACTTTCAACCTGCTTTAAGCTACTATCTGATAGAATATAGAAAGTATTCCTTATCATATATAATCATGACTGTATAAATTGGAACTATTTTCTTAAGGGGTAGAATAAATTAAAGGCGTAAAAAGGTGTATTTATGGGGTAATGGGTTAAGCTATTAACACAGAAAGCAAGTATTGTATATTCCTCATTGTTGCTTGTACATGGTCTATGCAGAATGAAGACAAGTAGTACATTTACAAAGTGTCAAGAGCTTTGCAGTAGAATTTTTACTCATACATACATTTGTTTGTTTTATTTTTGCAGGTACGAGCTGAGAGTTAGGTACCTGCCGAAGATTTTTCAAGAGCTCTACTCCAAAGATAAAGTTACATTCTACTACTTATATGATCAGGTGAGATAGGATGATGTGATACCCACAGTATAAACAGCTGACGATTTATGAGCTATAAATCTATAATAAGTTTATTAAATCACTCTTGAAATATGTACACAATTTAAAAATCAAGTTTTCGTATGATGTTTCATCAAGATAATCATAAATTATCAAGATTGCCTACTTTTTGAATGACATCATGAGAGAATGACGTCATGAGAGAAAGAGCTGTAAGATATTGTATAAAGCATTGGAAATACTGTACAAGATCTACACAGTTTGTCACTCTTTACAGTCAACACTGTTATGAGTATGACTCTTGCACACAGTGTAGACCAATATAAGATATATTGGGTGATTTGGATGTACAGTATAAACATGAATTAGTATTTTAACAGTAATTCAGTTAAGAACCATGAAAATCTCTATAAAGCTTATTCTTGCTTAACTCTTTCCTCCCTGAAACTTTAAATGGACAATTCCAGTTTCCATTTTTGTCTAGTCCATTTCTGACTTTTAAGGGTTGCTTTTGTCAATGTTTGGCATTATGACAAACAGTGAAGACCCTGATCAGAGGGCTCCTTTCGGAGCCCTCTGATCTGGGTCTTCACTGTTTGCATAGGACAAGTGTACTTTTCACATGTACACTGTTTGAAAAGGACGCCTATATGCGGGACTAGGGTTCAAAGAGTTAAAGCAAGACAGATATAATGTAGAAAGTTCCTATAAGATCTTATTGCATTACGTTTGTCCTTCAATAAGTTACAAGCTTGAGGTAAGTACGGAACATGAGTGTCAAACAGTTCTGATTCTGATTAGTATCTCTGTTCAAGCAAGTACCAAACATGTGACAATTTCTTATTTCTAATCAATGTGGGTTTGTGGAATACCCGGCATTAAACTTGGGGAAAAGTACCGGTTTTAAACTTTTGATTTCCTGTCGATATGAACAATGAAAACAAGAATAGCACTGAAAATCTGTGGTGATTGCTGAGTGGCATGTTGTTTGTGCTTTGTATTCGTTTTCATTCATATTTACCAGATCAGAACATAAATTATTTACCAGTGGAAGTGGTTTAGACAGTCAAACCTCTATTTAACCCTTTCCCCAATAGAAGCGCCTTTTAGCGCATTTAATTTATTCATCCGCTGAAGAAAATAGTTCCAATTTAATCAGTTATGAAGATATATGATAGGGAATATTTTCTATATTCTAGCACATGATAGCTTAAAGCAGGCTGAAAGTAAAGCAGAATGCGCTTATGGCGCATTCTGCTTTACTTTCAATCTGCTTTAAGTGGACACCAATATTCAATACTAGAGACATGCTATGTGGGAAAGGGTTAACAGTCACTCAATAGATGAAAAAACTGTTGTTTATACAGATTTTACCTCCATGCAGTACAAAAGAAAAGCAGAAAGCTCCTGCAGGAGCTTTCTGCTTTACTTTTGTACTGCATGGAGAAATCACCTGCCCATATAGTTATAGTGATTACCATACTTGATAATTGTTTTGCCACTAAACATAAATCTGATTGTAAGTTGACAGGTGACATGTAACAGACATTGTTAATAAGAAGGTGTGTAAGAAACACATAGGGTAAATGATACAAACACTGTGAGTGTGGGAAACAAGTTGTTGTGATTGTTTGCAAATACATGTAGGTTGGATATTGATCAGGTGACAAGTAATAACTTGCTATCTGATCTGTATCCAAACTGTTTTTTCTTTCGATTTTTAAAGTCTATAAAAATGAAGGGAAAAAGACCACTTGCAGACTTAAAGCAGATGTATGACATTTTGAGCAGCAAACATTTATTTAGGACTAAAAGAGATACACATACATTCATGTACTTTTGGTATAATTAATGGTGTATATCATATATTATAAGTGCACAAAATTGGTTGTTTACTAATGTGTAAGAATTACACCAACTTTAGTTAATGTATCTTTACCAAAATCGGTGCAGAGGTCCAATTTCATCCATGATTATCCAACCTTTATTTATGGTGTAAAGGGTTAAATGCTGACCATGATCAAAACTGTTTTAATAAACTGTATTAATAGTTGTTTGGTTTTTTTCAAGTAAAAAATCTTACATAATATTATACGCATTATTAAATACATCAGGTTCCAAAGTTATAAAGCGTTTGAGCTGAGTCTGAGTGTGTTCTCAAGCATTTGATTGGTCAGACATGAGCCTAGGCAATCTGACCAATCAAATGCTTGAGAACGACTTGAGATTGGACTCAAACTCTTTATAACCTTGGAGCCTGGTAAATGGTTAATAGAAATTGTTTAATAGAAATTCAAGTTTCAGTAATTTTGCAGTATCTGCCATTATCCAGCCAGCCTTATCTGAAACCTAAACAAAGACCTCATTTCTTCAGTAGTGGTGATGGATTGACCAATGGGTTACTTAATGAAAGTCAAAAGTAATGCACAGACTTCATAAAAAGCTTTATATAATTGACCCTTTTCGGCATTAAGCCAGCTCCTTTATGATTGTCCAATCTCTCTTCTTTAAATAATGCATACCGGTAATATAAAGTACAAAACAGAATTAAGTATACCGACAGTCAAGCTATCAAGTTTCCACATCGCAATGAGAAATTGATGAGTGTGCAAGCACATATGACAAAGTGCAATTAATGTTTCCTATTTAATGTAGGATGATTCTATAGCACAATCCATTATTGCAGGATTATCTAAACAAGATCAGTCTGAGATCATCAGTCGGCTGTATCCCCATGTGTTAAAAAAGGTTTTCTCTCCCTTGTCAGCAGGCCTTACCTTTTTACCCCCCAGGCCTCTCACCCATGATTAATGGGACTTTATCAAGGCACATGTATTTCAATAGCACAAATGTGTCCGATTATTGATCAACCGAGCCCTGTGAATTAATCAACCAGTGTCAATTATGCTTTAGACAGTAAAATCTTGTTATTGGACTATTCAGAATGATGTTTGTTTTCAGTGTGTAAGGGTATTCTGCTTAAAGCAGGATGAAAGTAAAGCAGAAAGCTCATAAAGGAGCTTTCTGCTTTATGCTGTCACCTGTTTTTAAACATAATCAATGTTGATGAAACTTAAATTAATCTTAAAATCTTTTGAGTGGTCATATTAGCAGGACTTTAACCCTTACAATACTTAACTTTCTAATGGACATTTCTATTTTCTGAAAAATACCAGTTTATATTGACTCTGAAAAGGTTTGTCCCTAAATTATTTTAATTGTTTGGCAAACTATGCTCCTTTAATCTGATTTGAGTCTACACTGTTTGCAAATGATGTTTGTACTCATATAATGAAGGGTTAATGCATTAAGTTTTAGAAATTGATTGTTGTTTCCCATTCTTTTGGACACATTGTTTAAGAATAAGAGAGAGGGTAAACTTGATTTCATACAATCTATAATTTTATGTAGAGATGAAGATCCTGATATACATTGGAACTAATATCCAAATTGTTCAATAATCTAGATCTGACCAAAGGCAGCATATTAAAGGAGGAAATATTACTACTTTGCCAAGGGATTTCTTGGGGACATTTACCACAGCCTGTCACCCCTTAATCATGTTATAATTGGGGGATCAGAGGATCAGGCACAATTAGGGGCCAGCATAAATCAGAATTAAGGGGTTCATGGCTAGGTTAATTAAATTGTAAAGAATTGATGTTTCTGCTAAATGCACAGAATAGCTTTAGGGTATTGCAGTAATTATTTAAATGGTCACTGAAATTATTTTGGTATAACCTTTCTATTTAATCTTGCTGTGACAAGAAAGAGAAACTATACAGGCATCAAACACTTGGACTAGGCTTGTTAAAGTTGTATCCTCTTATTTTCATTGCTTATTAAAACACATGAATTTCTGAAATGCTTGTAAATAACATGAAGTAAGTTATTTCCATTCTCAACATTTTCCCCAAAAATGATTAACCCTGAATAAATGAAAAGATTTGCTTCTCTTTGTAAACAAATAATCTTGATGTATAATCAATTCCTTCACAGGCATATAGTTATTGCACTGTCTGTTTGTCTGAGTGTCTTATATCCCATATGGGTGTCCACTCTAACTCCTTCATCTATCAGTGGATTTTGAAATAAGTTGGTAGACAACATGTTCACCACATTGAGACATGTTTCATGATTTAGAACTGGGGTCTTATTTCAAAGGTCAAGGTCATAATCTGGTATCAACTGTCAAAAAGGGGAACAGTTTGTCATGTCCCTGCTCTATCTGCATAATATGTTGATGGAATTTGAAATAACTTGGCATGAGTACTTCTAGAGAATATTGTGTGTCATGTGTAAGACCCAGGTCTGTAGCTCAAAGGTCAAGGTCACAGTCCTGGGTCAAAAGGGGTAATTTCTTTTTGGGACATTTGACACTGTGGCTGTGACAGGTATTGTTCCTAGATTCAGCAGTTCACTGCTGTTAGCAACCACATATCTAGACCACCTATTTGATATGCAGACTGATCTGATTCTATACTCTGTCTGCAATTGTCTTAGCCTGTCTAAGCTGAACATATGAATAAGTACAATTAAGTCAACTTTGACATTTTCTGTGGTACAGTGTTGATGATTCACATGTCTTACTAATTAATTAACCACCATTTTTGTGACCTTTTCTATGTATGGAAGCAAACAGGGAAATAGGTGGACTGGTTTATGTTATTTAAGCCTCACTAGTCTCTTGGGAGAAAAGTGATGCCAATTTCATCACTATAGAGTTATTTAAAGCAAATATGTAAATGCATCACATTTACATCTTAGTTTGATAGAAACCCGAAATAACATGAGTATGTACTGGGCATTGAGCACTATGTTATGGTAATGGATCTATTGTATAAAGTCAACTATTTATTGAGAGAACACCCATTGGTAGGAAGCAACTCTTGTCTGAGAGAGCCATGTCCCATTGCTAAATAATATCCTAGCACAGAATGACATGCACTGCAGGAACCTACATTCCATAAACCAAGTCCATTTAATCCATTACCCAATAATCTGTTTCTAGTTTTGAAGACAGGTGACCACTTAAAGCAGGTTGAAAGTAAAGCAGAATGCGCCTTAAGGCACATTCTGCTTTACTTTCAGCCTGTTTTAAGCTATTATTTGTTAGAATATAGAAATATTTCTTACGATTCTTAATTGTGACAGTATACATTGGAACTATTTTCTTCAGTAAAGGTATAACTGTGAGGTGTAAAAAGTGGTGTAGACTTCAACCTATACCCACCAGACACATTATACTGACATCAAGCTTGGCATAGATTTACACTCTTGTTATACATTTAAGTTATATTTTATCTCTGATAAGTTGATCATCGTTATCGCAGCTGTCCTCACATTGACCCTTTTCAGCATCCCCTATATATTATTGATAACAAAACATTACACTTGAGCCCTTTGATTGCCATTAACAGAGTATTGCATACCATTGCAAAGAAATTGGATTCTGATTAGACACTGAACAATCCAGCAATTAATCATGACTGAAACTGTATGCCATACAAATGTCATAATATATGTGCTGGTTTAGGGGAAACTAGACACATAGAAACATATGCAAATTTCAGTTGACATCATTTTTAACAGACAACACAAAAAAAAACAGATGATATTTTTAGCGAACAACATTTTTGATCAGCATTGAAATGGTTAAACTCTCGCGTCACCAGCTGATTAATGTGAGTACTATGTTGTTTTGTTGTATCAATGGTGGGAGGAAGTTAGTTAATTAAAGTCGTCCATCCATCAGCTTCCGTTATATTATACGATCCCACTGCGACAATGAGTCATTCATACCATATATATACAGACAATCCTGCACTGAGCTACCATTTGGGAAGCAATATTTGACTATGTTAAAAGTATGTGAGTATAATGTGACTGCTTAATGCAGGACAAAAGTAATGCAGAAAGCTCCTGAAGGAGCTTTCTGCATTACTTTTGTCCTGTATTAAACAAGTAATTTACTATGCATCTTCGTTTGTCATGTTGATTGATTATAGGCCTGACTGTTGCAAACAAAAGCAGTCCCCTTTTTTTTATCGGGGCTAAGATGAACGTAATAATCAATAAAGGAAACATTGAACTTGATAGTCTGTCTAACAATGGAATGTATCATTATTTGTATTTTATGTAAATTGCACTTGAAACTCGAACTCTTTTAATGAAAAGGAAAGGCAGAAAGAGACATTTGATTTAAGATTTTGGTCATGATCAACAGATAAATGACTTGTGTGATGATTTGATTCAGTAATTTTTCTTAAAAGTGGATTTCTTCCCTGTCTTGGTCAACAGTTTAATGACTTGTTGATGATTGGATTCCTCTTGTCTTTAATCTACTATAATAATCAATCATGGTTTAAGCAGACTTTCCTTGAAGAATAGGGCTCCAGATAAAAGGAAGTAGACTTAACAAATCCAACACTTTCACACTCATTATAGCACCAAATCCTATGGTTGATTCTAAAGAGTAGTGACACCATAGAGTTTAATCCAGAAATAAAGTTATAAGCTTTTGAAATACTCCCCTTACCTTGAACTCTGGAAGAAGCATAGAGGTATGAAAATACAGGTCACTGAATGCTTATTGTTGAACAAAAGAAATGCAGAAACTTTCTGCATTAATTTTGTTCCACCTCAAATGCCTTACATTGGAAACGGACTTTATTATGTATGCATCTTTGTTTGAAAGTTTTTATAAGGTTCTTTGTTTGAATTGATGGTTAATTTAATTGTGGCAATCAAAAGCAGTTCACTTGTTTTTATGGGGAAAGGTGCATGCTATAATCAATAAGTGAAACATTAAACCAGATTTTATATCAGTGACAGAATGTATCATCAGCTGTTTTTCATGTAAATTTTAAATTGCACAAAAACTCGATGCTTTTAATGAAATAGTGAAAAAGAAAAGGATTCAGTTTTAGATCTAAGTAGTGATCATCAATAATTTATTGAAGTATTGATGATATGGTTCTAGAATTGAATAAGAACTAATGCCATCCAGGTACAGTAAAATCTGTCACAGCCATTCATTGGAAAAGTACAGTAAACCCTCTCTATTACGACCACTTATGTTAATTATTAGGGTGTTTACAATAGGTGACTGCTAAAAGCAAGGTGACAGTGAAACAGAAAGCTCCTTTAGGAGCTTTCTGTTTCACTGCCACCTTGCTTTAAGCTGTTACCTCTCTATTATACAATCAATTAGCCTTCGTTTTAGCAAGGTTTTACTGTATTGAGATATTGAAAGACAAGTGACTGTTTCATGAAGAATATATCCAGAATACGCTCCTAGAAGAGCATTTTGCTTTACTTTCACTCTACATGAAATAAGCAAGAATACTAGAGACTATGGATATTTGTATAAATGGTTGTTCTGTGGGTTTTTTTTACTGTAATAGGCAATAACTGGTTCCTATTAATGCTACTGCACAGCATTGTTTCTGTCCTATCTATTTGTCTGTCTGTTTGCACACAGCTTTAACCTTGGCCATATTGGAACTACACCTACATGTAATAGATACTTCATATTTGGCATGTGTACCTAACTCAAGAAGATCTTGAGCTTGATACATGTTGGGCTATGTCAGACAAAGGTCAAGGTCATTTAGAGGTCATGGTCACACCAAGTAATGACCAATGACTGAAATGTTCAAGAACAAGTGAATGCCTTTTTGCAGAAAGCACCTTGGAAGTTCCAAATTTGATCAACATAATATTTGAAGCAGCATACATTTCCCAGCAGCTATTGAAGAAACAATGGCAGTTTAGAACTGACAACAGATAACCCAAACTACCTTTTTAACCCTTTCAACACTGAGTAACTGTTGACTGCTGTAAATGTTTTCTGCTGAAATATTGAAATTGACTCACCCTTCTTTATATTGTTTAGAAACAAGAGTCCAAGTTACAAACAGTTTGGATCTAGACCAGGCCCCACTTTAAGTGGGGCCTGAACTGGATCCAAACTGTTTGCAAATGTCTGGCATATTGGTTATTTAATGTTAAAAGAGTTGAGGATTCATTAGTCTAGTAGCTCAGTGATGTCTGCATGCAAATGAAGAAGCATTTAGATAATGGGACATGTAACACTAGAGCTGGTAGATTTATTGTCATCCTTTCGTTTGAATGTCAGGAAAAAATAGTGCTTTGAATCCTTTGATATTTGCAACCGTTTGGATCTAGATCAGGGGGCCTGATCAGTATCCAATCTGTTTGTCACCAGTCTTGCAAATGAAAAGAAGAATTATAAAGTTTGAGAAATTTCAGGTGATGCTATTAAGAACAGAATAGAACAGAATATTTTATTTTATTTTGGCTTAAGCATAACAGCTCATCACCATACATACATACATATAAACATTGCATGCGTTGAAAATACTCAACATATCATGTTTACAAAAACATGTACCACATGAAAAACAGTGAAAAACTGTGAAAAACTGTGAGAGTGTTAATCTCGGAATATTTCAGTACTTAAAAGTATAAGTAAGTTTCGAGTAATTTCTTTTGTCATTAGGACGTTCTCTTTTGTTGTTTATCAAAATTGTTAATAGTAGTACTACTAACAAGTTTGAAAAAAACAAAAGAGCATTTTAAAATAAAAAATAGTTTATCACCAAATTTAACAAACAATATAATGGCAGTTAAACATGTACTTTACCACTTCAAAAATAAGTAGTTTCTCCTAAGCGTTTAATAAGTTGTCTCTTAATTTAAAACTCTTAATACAGTATATTGCTAATTTGGTTAACAGGGCTTTCTTGGAAGTGTTAAGAAGTTCAATGAATTTAAACATGTTCGGTCTTTGCCGGTAGTATCTAGGAATATATTGTTTTCTCAAATCTTCATATCTCGAACAAATTAAGATAAAGTGATACTCGTCTTCAATGTCGTTTAATACACACACCGGACATATTCTTTCATTTCTTGCTATATTTCTATGTCGACCTGTTTCAATTAAAAGCTTATGTGAAGATAGTCTAATTTTTGCTATTGTATTTCTATATTTGGCTTTATCAAGTGCACCTAGATAACTAGAGCGCTGGTAATTTATTTTCAATTCTTTAAACATATACAATGATGTACTATTATTAACAGAAGTATGCCAATTCGTAATGTAAATGTCCTTTAGTCGTGATTTCAACACAGGTATGAATTTATTTAAACTGACAGATTCTGGAAAGGTCCAGACATCTGCGAAGCCCGAATTGCATAACAAATCCTTTACTTTGCAAGACCAGTTAATAATGCCCATTTCTGTCTCAATTTCTCTTCTCTGACTGTCAATAATATATTTAAGAATGCAATTATCATATTTATACGTATAAAACTTTAACCAGAATTTTATTATTCTCACATGTCTACAAATATATAATGGAAAACGACCTAACTCGGCATATACTGACAGAGAGTTTGTTGATACTTTTACATTCAATAACCATTTGCAAAATTTTCGATGTACCCTTTCAATGTTATCAGCTTTCATAAATCCCCAGACTTCACAACTATAATTCAAAACTGAAAGTACATAGGCATCAAACAAATTGCACATAATATCAACCGGTACTATAATTTCCCTTGTTATGCCAAATAAGGCATGCATAGCTCTCAGTCCCTTCCCAGATAATGTATTAGTTGCCTGCATAAATGAACCCCCACTTGTTAAAACTAACCCCAAATAATTAAAGCTATTAACGATATCAATTTGTCTTCCAGCATATGTCCACGTGTGATCCTGACTTATTCTTCCTCCTTTCCTGAAAATAACTATTTTCGTTTTATCTACATTTACGGTTAAGTTCCATTTTGTACAATATGATTCTAGATTATTCAAAGAATTCTGGAGACCATCTTTTGATTCCGAGAAAATACAGGCATCATCAGCAAAAAGCAGTAAATATATAGATAATTGATCAATTGATAGACCGGCATTCAAATCATGTTGCATGTGTTGTTCTATGTCATTCAAAAAAAGAGAAAACATGATCGGCGAGGTTACCTCCCCTTGCAATAATCCAACATTACTATCGAAAACGTCTGACAAAGTATTCATATGCTTAACACATAACTTAACATGGGTATACATAGATTTAATAATAGAGAAAAGTTTACCATCTACCCCGGAGTTAATTAATTTCAACCAGAGGCAGTTTCTATCAATAAGATCATACGCCTTTTTAAAGTCTACAAAACAGCAGAATAATCTCTTTTTGTTCCGTAAAGTTCGCTCAATAAGCGCATTCAAAACAAATATAGCATCTACTGTTCCATAATTCTTTTTAAACCCAAACTGAGCATCGGTCAGTATATCCGTTTGTTCAGCCCACGATTTTAACCGTTCGTTCAAGATAACTGTAAACAGTTTAGCAAAACAGCTTAACAATGTGATGCCCCGATAATTATTTGTGTCCGACGTATCACCTTTTTTATACAATGGAATAATTACACCTGTAGCCCAACAGCTTGGGAACGACTGTTTATTCAAAATATAATTAAATAGAATTTCTAATGGCTTTGCAGTAACATCAATGCTTTCTTTAAGATATTCATATAAAATATTATCAGACGAGCACGCTTTGTTTTTCCCCAATCGTTTAGTCGCTGCAACAATTTCTTCTATTGTGAAAGGTCTGTCGAGCTCATTAAAAGTACAATATTGGTTATTGCTCTTGTTTCGAAGGTCATGTAAAATTTCTTCATTTGTTTGTAAATCTATGTCAGATGCTAAATTTTGAAAGTGATTAAAAAATTCCTCGTTTGATATATTTTCCCCACTAGGGCTGATTGATTTTCGTTTAAAAATGTTCCAAAAATCCTTTGGCCGCTTATGTCTTAGATCATTCATCTTATTACCCTGATCCTGGTTATATTTAATTTTACATTTTCGACAAAAATACTTATAATCCTTTTTCTTACTTAACATTTCATTCTTAGTCGTATCATTCTTATTCAAATTAAAGTTACACAATGCATTTTTATATAGTTGTTGTTTCTGTTTACATTCCATATTAAACCACTTCTGCTTGTTAGATTCATGATGTGCAAAGTATATTTCTTTCTGTTTAACTTCTTTTTGAAAGTATTTTTCACCTTTTGAATTAAAAAACTTGCAAAATGTGTCTACTAAAAGGTCAGTTTCACTATTCTGAGATATCTGGTGATACAATGTCTGCTCTAGATTATCTATATCATCAGAAATCTCACTGAGAAAAGCTTCTCTGTGAACTGGATTCCATTTGGTGAATTTCGTGCAGGTATTTGTTCTGCAACTCTTATCATTTCTCGTTTTTACTGAAAAAGACAGAGGTGCATGGTTGGAGTATTCATTGAAATCATGCATAGTAAAATTTTCAATATCATTAAAATTTTCAGCAGATGTCAATAAATAATCTACCAAGCTGTGTCCATTATGTGTTACACATGACAATTTACCCAAACTGTCGCTATGTACTCGTCCATTAACAATTCGCATATTGGTCGATTTGCACAGGTCTAATAAATAATCACCAAAACGGTTTGAGTTCATATCACATGAAGCACGTGCCATAGGGGTATCTATTTCAAGTACATCGTCAGGCCCGAGACTGTGGTCATTTATTATGTAATCGTTTTTGTTTCCGACCCGTGCATTAGTATCCCCAGTAATAAATACTTTACCCAAACCTCTGAAATATAAGATATCTTGTTCAAGTTTACGAAATATATCAAAATCATAAATATTGTATATAGGAGAATTTTCTGGTGCTATATATGTCACGCCCAAGTATATATCATGTTCTAACTGAAAAAAAATCTTATCAAATTTAAGCCATACTAAACAGTCAATATCATTTTTTATAAGCTGTACACCTTTTCTAACTGAATCTCTTATGTAAATTATAATACCACCGCTAGCCCGTTTCGCCCGCCTATGACGGTAACGCCTGAAAGAATGGATAGGTTTACTAAAACCTTTCAAGTCAATGCATGAGTTTTTGCTTGTCCATGTTTCACTTAAACAGAGAATATCATAACTATTTAGAATAGAAAGAAAGTCGTTTGCAGCTCGTTTACTTAAGGAAAGTCCTTCTACATTCCAAGATAAACACTTTAAAACACTCTCACTTGGGTCCTAGATATCGCCCCTGTACAGCTGCTTGTTGATATACAGTTTGTCAACACGGATGAATGCTTCTTTTCCCTCATGGCGCGCCTGCTTCATAAGGGGGATCAACTTTCGACGTTTGTCCATTACCTCTTTCGGGAACTGCTCGCTGATTCCGAATTGCGTGCCACTTAGGTTTTTCGCAGATTTCCTCACTCGCTCTCGGTCAGGGTATAGCACAAATTTTGCGACGATTGGTCTCACTTTGCTCGGGTTAAAAGCGCCTATTCTGTGTGCTCGGTGGAGTTTGATGACAGATTTGGCGTCTTCAATTTTCAACTCATTTTCAATAAAGTTTAGAATTTTTTCCTCGCAGTTTTCATCTTTCTCCTCCGGGATTTTGTAAAACAACAAATTGTCCCTCATACTGCGACACTGAAGATCTTGTATCTCCGATTTGAGCTCGCTCTCTCTGTCTCTCTGCTCTATCTCAAATTTCTGCATTTTGGAGAGTAACGAGTCCATTTCCTTCTGTTTACTACTGATACTGTCCAGTAAACTAGAGTCAAAGGAACGACTGTTTTCTATCGCACTCAGCTTGATTTCCACGAGGTTGATCTTCTGATCAAGATTATCCATATGTGTCGTAATTCTACTTACACAATCTTGAATTGCGTCCAACCGAGTTAATTTCTTCTCCATAGACTCAAGACTGTTTAATATTAATGAGAACTGATCATTACTTTGCATCGTTTGTGCGGGTGGGGTATTCATCATAAATTGTTGTTGTTGTTGGTAACCAGGCGTTAACGGCGACTGCTGAGAATTGTAATTCATTTGTTGCATGGGTTGAAAAGTTTGTGTGTTGTAACATGCACTTGCCTGAGATTGTCCATTTTGGGGTTGCATACCATATGGTACTTGCTGTATCGGGCTTGTAACATTTTGGGCGCCATTTTGAGCCATTGTTGTCGATGGTCGTTTAGACGATTTGCTGTTATATCCGGGCGAATCTTTACTTTTCTTGCGTTTTCTTGGCATGGATGGTAGTCACAGTCACTTTATAACATAAAACCAATTGAAAAGTCCAAAATAGAAGTTTGTAAAGTCCAATAAACTCTAAATTTGTATCACTGCTCTATTTCTACATCTTATCATTTCACGCATGCGCATTACTTATTAAGTATTTTGAGCAGGTATAGGATAGTGAAGGTCCATGGGGTTAATGGCGTTGTGAGAGGTGCTACAAGAACAATCTGTTAGCTAATTGAATACTACAATGTCAATTATGATCTTGTCAAATGATATACATGAGTCAAACATGGTAGGTGATCATTCAATAGCAATAGCAAGTGCATAGGTTGTCTAATGGACATGTGCAGCTTCATGCAGGATGAATGAAACATTTCCTCCTAGGAATGAGACAAACTGAAACAGGGCTTCCATAATTTGACATGAAAAATCATAAGATTTCCAAATTTGCATTTTTCAAGTGCGATTTTACAAATCGTACCTTTACCCCATCACCTGTTTCTAGTTTTGTTGACACGTGGCTGCTTAAAGCAGGCTGGAAGTAAAGCAGAATGCGCCTGCTTTACTTTCAGCATGCTTTAACCTGCCATGTACAAGAAAAAAAATCTGAAGATTTAGGAAAATTCCGGAGAAATGGCAACCCTGCTGAAAGTGCTATAGGTGGAGAGAGGGAATCAGAAATGGGCAAAATGACAGATAGACAGCTGACATTTGAGCAAGAGGGGATGAGGATCCAGGCATGGGCTGAGATTAGAGATACAGTGTGTGTGTGAGAGACAGCAAGAGAGAGAGAGAGAGAGAGAGAAAAGTCAGTGGAGAGCTAAGTTGGAGAAAGGAGAGAGAATAATTTGCTTATCAGTTTATCTTATAATTAGGCAGACTTCAAAGACCATAACTCACAATTTACACCAGCATTTGGCTGTAAGTTATGAGGTGTCTGGATGTCATATTGACACTATATGTAACAATAAGCTTGTTATCAAGGTGTTAAAGCACTTAGCAACTAATAGCATAAATGAACCCATTCACTGTTGTCTAGTGCTTGAGAAAACAGGGCTGCCATAAGTTGACATGAATAATCCTAAGATTTCCAAATTTGAATTTTTCAAGTGTGATGTTACGAATCGTACCTATACCCCATCGCCTGTTTCTAGTTTTGTTGATACGTGGCTGCTTAAAACAGACTGGAAGTAAAGCAGAATGCGCCTTAAGGCACATTCTGCTTTACTTTCAGTCTGCTTTAAGCTACCATGTACTAGAAAAAATCTGAAGATATAGGAAAAATCCGGAGAAATGGCAGCCCTGAGAAAATCAGGCGGAGAGATTGACAGTTATGTATTAGAGCAAAGTGGGAAGTAATATTTGGTTTTCTCTTCAACCCTTTGAGTGCAGAGAGCAACTTGACTAACAATTTCAAACAGTTTGAATCCTGATCAGATGCTGCGTAACGCGGCATCTGATCAGGATCCAAACTGTTTGACACTCCTGTTGAGGGTAACCCCTGTTGATGCTTCTTTAGTTAACGATAAAATATTTAAAAATAGATCATTAAATTGATGGTATTATAGCAGTTACGGTGTAGCAGCATATCTGGGCCCTTGTTGAGACAGACTCCAATCATCACTATATCATATCCATCAGTAAATTGGCCGGATAGCTCTTCACAATAGTAGGAGACTTGGACATGTGGCTGTAGTCAATACTTTAAGGACTTATATAATGTATTACTATTTAAAGAGTCTGATATGTTTTGTTCAATGAGTAGGACATTTTATATTGACCCATCTATGCCTGAATATTGCAATGAACTTGCCCTATGTGTTTGCTGGAAGATTTCTTCACAGATAAACAATGGTGATCTAAAGACACAGATACAGTAAAAACTCAATTCTATGAACTCACGTTAGTTTGAACATACCCATATTTCAAAGTTAAAACGTGGCTTAGCCACTTGTTAATTTTGAAATACGGGTATGTTCGACTTAAACGAGATCGACTTTTCAAAAATCAACCTACTATATACGGGTAAGATCGATTTAAGCGAGTTTGTAGTATCGAGTTTCCACTGTACACTGCAAATAAATACATATACAAATGATGTATTTGTCAATATAGTAGTACATATCTTTTGAAATAGCAAACGGTGCAGACCATGGTGTAATGTGGTGTCTCATCAGGGTCTA
Source organism: Gari tellinella (assembly GCA_922989275.2). Lineage (NCBI taxonomy): Eukaryota > Metazoa > Mollusca > Bivalvia > Cardiida > Psammobiidae > Gari > Gari tellinella. The sequence continues at coordinate 21,899,190 of OV277859.1, forward strand.
CACTTTGTGCCAGTGTTCACTTCATTAGACATTAAGCACATCTCAGTTAAAGTAGATCCTTGCTGTTATGACCTCTCAAAAGAAGGAGCTTTCTGTTTACTTTCATCCTGCTTTAAAAGTTATGAAAAAGACTTTAATAATTTCCAGTTTGCTCAAGTTTACTGTACCTTATGATTAGATGAAATGTGGACTTTGTAATACTTCATTGCTGGTCCATGGAATAAATAGTATTGTTTATGCTTTTAATGAGATTTATTTCTGTTACTTTACAACCTATTTCTGTGATGTTATATAATGAAATTATTCCTTTGAATTATTGGAAATTAGTAAAGTGGTTTTTGAAATCATTTTTGAGGCTCGTGACAACATGAATTGCATCCATTTTTTGGGAACTTCATGTACTTGCATAATTATGTAGAAAAGTTATCAAATAAACAAGTACTGATATTGTGCTTTGGTCATAATAAGATTATAAATCAAATACCCGTAGACCTTGGGATAACTTTCATTTTCAACATAACCTTGTATCAGTGTAAAGTTTATGCCACAGAGTTTAAATAGATTTGTAATGTTTGTACTAAGTATTTTTCTGGAATTCTTGCTATCTTTGTGGAATGGTTTAAAGTTTGGCCAGACTTCAACAACTGTCACAAACCATTTATACTATGATAAGACCTGACTGATATAAGCGTAATGGCTTAGCTGATTTGTAGGAGAATGTTCAGTTACCTTGTTAACTTTGAAGCAAGAATTTTACAAAAAACATGTTAAATGTGTTTGGCCACCATTCACAAGAAAATTTGCTCTGTTTTTAACTGTTATTCCACATAAAAAAGTCACTGAATAATTCTACCAAAGTTCTGATTTTATTTTAGAACCATAGGAAACGTCTTTCAATGATTCTACCAAGTTCTCATTAAGAATGATAGAAAAAATCTTTTAACTTGCTTCTACCAAGTTCTGATTAAGAACCAAAGGAAACTTTCCTAAAGCCTGACAGATGCTTGCATAAGCATTCTTTAAGCAAACTAGAGAACTCCTGTAGGAATTTTATACTTTCAGCTTGCTTTAATCAACTATTGCCTGTTTAAAACACTGAAGAAAAAATCCCACCTGATGACCTATGATGTATAAATGAATGCCAATTTATCTTCTTTAAAGTGGTCACTATACATTTTATGGCTGTATAACTTTCTCAAGTATAGAGATACAAACTGGTATATGTGACTGTTCCTGACTGTTACCTCTGTATCTTCTCATTTCAGGTTCGAAATGACTACATGCGAGACTTTGCTGAGGTAGTGGATCCTGATATGGCCATTAGGTTAGGTTGTATAGAAATGAGGTAAGTCTCAAACAAGAATGTTCGTTATGATACACATTGCTGTTACGACCATTTGAAATAAAACTTGACGTATCTGATCAAGATAAATGACTGCTCAAAGCAAAACGAAAAGGAAAAATAAAGCTTATATAGAAGTTTTAGGTAGCAGAATTTTATGTGTCACAAGTGTAGGCTGTTATAGAATTATTTTCTGTTTCCCCAAAACTATATGAAGCTATTAGTCCAATGTTTATCTTAGTTATAGACAATGCAAAAGCTAATTTAATTTTTGGCATGAAATCATTAGGGAAAAGCTTTGTAAATGCAAAATTGCAATCATTGTCAGAGATAGTGTGTATATTGTTGTTGCATATACCAACATGTGTTCAGTTACAATACAATGAAGACACATGGAGATAACCCTTTACCCAATAAATATGCCTTTCCTTGATTCCTCCAATGAAGAAATTAGTTTCACTTCATAAAATCATGAATAAGTATCATAAACATATTTTCAATATTCTAGTAGATTGTATCTTAAAGCAGGCTGAAAGTATAGCAGAATGTGCATTAAGGCACATTCTGCTTTACTTTCAACCTGCTTTAAGTGGTCAAATATTGTCAATACTAGAAACAGACTGTGGTAATTGCCTGAGACTAATGCAGAATGAAAGTAATACAAAAAGATCCAATGGAGCTTTCATCATTATTTGTGTAGTTTACTTTTGTTCTGTTTTAGCCTGCTTCTTGCCACAACCCTTTCTTCCAAGGTGCAAACCCCCAAATTGCAACAGTGTTACAAGCAAATGACATCTTAAAGCAAGAAGAAAGTAAAGCAAAAAGCCCTTAAAGAAGCTATTTTGGTATAATAAAAACATACAAATAACTAGTCATATCAGTTGATTGATACAAGTTTTTCTTTGTTCGTAGGCGATTCTTCAAGGACATGCCTCAAGTAGCATTAGATAAGAAGTCCAACTTCGAATACCTGGAAAAAGAGGTCGGCCTGAAACGATTCCTCCCCAAAAATGTGATAGACACTATGAAGGTAAGCCTTAGAACCCGTCTGAATAATAGCAAGCCTAGGAACCAGTCTTAAGTAATAGCAAGGTTTGGAACCAGTCTGAATAATAACATGTCTCAGAACAAGTCTGATAAATAGCAAACCTTGGAACCAGTCTGAACAATAGCAAGCCTCAGAACCAGTCTGAAAAATAGCAAGCCTTGGAGCCAGTCTGAATAATAGCAAGCCTTGGAGCCAGACTGAATAATAGCAAGCATCGGAACCAATCTGAATAATAGCAAGCCTCAGAACCAGTCTGAATAATAGCAAGCCTTGGAGCCAGTCTGAATAATAGCAAGTCTCAGAACAATTCTTAATAATAGCAAGCATCGGAACCAGTCTGAATAATAGCAAGCCTCAGAACCAGTCTGAATAATAGCAAACCTTGGAGCCAGTCTGAATAATAGCAAGTCTCAGAACAATTCTAAATAATAGCAAGCATCGGAACCAATCTGAATAATAGCACGACTCAGTACAAGTCTGATAAATAGCAAGCCTTAGAACTAGTCTGATTATTAGCAAGCATAGCAGTCTGAATAATGATTTAGTAAAATAGGTAATATAACCAAAAAATGGCTGTTAAATCATTCTTAAGAAGTTTGTTTCTGTGTTGATGACATGTTGCAGCTTAAAGCAGTATGACAGTAAAGCAGAAAGTTCCTGAAGGAGCTAAATTTTTACTGTCATCCTGCTGCAGCCATTTTCCATAAATATCCAAAATGGTTTTCTTCAGTCTTTTTAAATGTTTCAGCTTTACCATACTTCAAAATGCAAACTGTTCAGACTCATTACTTAATGTCAACTACAGACATACTCATGGCACCTAATAAAAAGGAGTGAACATTGTAGATATTTTCACCAATATTTCTCTTCCAAATGCAATGTTGTGACTACTCTTTTAATTTTTCTGTGAAACAATTCCAATGAGTAATCGTATCATTGGATTTGGTGGAGACAAGGATGCTATTAAATGAGATACACACCTTAGCTGGGACTTGTAACACAAGTTATTATGTCTGTCTGTAGTCACATGTACGTCCTTGTCAGTCAACATACCTGCTGCAACCTGTAGCTGGTGTACTTAGGAACATGTCTTGGAATAAATCTTTTTTGTTTGTTGACTGTAAGGCGGCAACAACCTAGCTGTCACATTCACCATTGTCTGTCCACCCTTCTGTCTGTCAGTTGGTACACCTTATGTAAAAAAACAACAACTGATGACGCAGGTGAATCTTGAAAGTGCTGCAACTGGATATACATGTATACAATAAAACCTCTCTAATACGACCATTAAAATGGAGGCTAAATAATTGTATAAAAATATAGGTGACAGGAGCTTTCTGTTTTACTGTCACATTGCTTTAAGCAGAACAGAACAGAACTTTATTTTCTCGAATTCTACATAACATAGAATATATGAGCAATCACCTGTTTTGAAAACAAACCTAATAATTAACACAATTTAGTGGTCGTAATAGAGAGGTTTTACTGTATATCCTTTGAAAACAATGTAGACTTACAAGGAGCCCTCTGATCAGAGTCTGCACTTTTTGTCAATGATGGGTATACACTCACTTTGAAATATTTTGGACAAACCCATTGAGATTAGATCAGATGTAAATTGATAATGTATTATAAAACTGCATGATGAGTGTGTCTGCAAATTCAGTATTTAACCATTGTAATGGTCATTGTAATCATTAACTTGTGTTTTTCACAGAACACTGTATTTTCTAACATTTCTACAAGGAAAACTATATATGGTACGAACATTTGTCTTTTAAAAGCAGGGGACAGATTTGAGATGAAAGTAAAGCAGTCAGCTCTAGGAGTTTTATGCTTTACATTGCATGCATTCTGCTTTAACCCTTTCCCTTATAGAAGCGACTTTTAGCACATTCATTTTATTCATCCGCTGAAGAAAATAGTTCCAAATTATACCGTAATGAATATGTGTCATATTAAATACTTTCCTTATTCTAGCAGTTAATAGCTTAAAGCAGGCTGAAAGTAAAGCAGAATGCGCCTTAGGGCGCATTCTGCTTTACTTTCAACCTGCTTTAAGTAGTCACATATCTTCAATTCTAGAAACAATGCTATCAGGTAAAGGGTTAAGGGAACACCTGTTTGTTTGCACCATGAATGAAACTTGTTTTGAGAGGTCATAATAGAGAAGTGTTACTGTAAACTATTTCTCGGAAACAGCAGTAAATTGATAGTTGGAATACACCCAGAATGCAGGAGAAAGTTTAGCTGTGTTTAGATACAAATTGAAAATGTTAAATCACTCTTGGCACTTAAACGTGACCAAAGATTTGGGAGGGGGATCTTTGAATTACTCATTTAATTGAGAATTTCTAGAATGTGTGAAGAGATACCAAAAGCTGCTACCAGGGTAGTCTTTATAAGCTGTAGCTACTGATACAGTAAAGCCTCGCACTTACTGCCAAAAACATTAATAGTTGGTCAGCATAAAACAGAATAAAGGTAAAGCAAATATTCCTAAAAATACATTTTCTTTTCTTTCATCTTGCATTAACTCTTTCCTCCCTGAAACTTTAAATGGACAATTCCAGTTTCGATTTTTGTCTAGTCCATTTCTGACTTTTAAGAGTTGTTTTTATCAATTTTGCCATTACTGACAAACAATGAAGACCCTGATCAGAGGGCTCCTTTCGGAGCCCTCTGATCTGGGTCTTCACTGTTTGCACAGGACAATTGTACTATTCACATGTACATTGTTTGAAGAGGACGCCTATATGCGGGATTAGGGCTCAAAGGGTTAAGCAGGCACCTACCATAGAGCACAGAACATATTTTTTTTGTATTGATTAGTTGGAATACTTCGGCTTTAGTGTTTGTCTCATAAAGTATGTTATGATGTTTTGAGGATAAAACAAATTAGAGAGTATGAAATTTGATCACATTTACCTTGTTATTATTGACAGTTGAGATGTTTTGACAAGAGAAATTGTAGAAGAAGTTAAAGGGCAAGAGATTCTGCATAAATACATTCAACCCTAGCGATGAGTATACTCATCATTTGCAAACAGTTTTCCTGTATAGCGTACACTTGTCCTATACAAAGAGTGAATACCCAGATCAGGGAGCTCCTTAAGGAGCTCTGATCTGGATCTGCACTGCTTGTCATTTTGAATTATATTTAAAAAGTCAAGTTTAAAAAGTAAAAATGGACCAGACCTTATTGATAAATCAATTTGTCCAGGGGTGAATGAATTAATGCTGACATATGACATGAATTATCATTTTAAGTAATACAATTGTCTGCTACTCTTCTTAGAAAGAGCTTCTGAAAAAAATTCAACATGTGAGTCCGAATGTCAAATAATTTGGATTCTGATGAGACACCTAATAACATGGTATCTCATCTGGATCCAAACTGTTCGCAAATGTGATCAGGGTTAAGCTGCTAGCATGCACTGAGTCAAAAGGAAAGAGCTTAAGGCGCGCAGGGATTACTCATTTTGTCTTGAAAGAAAATTATATAATTGCAGATTTGGCATAAGGCTGTTAACTCGTCAAACATTGACTTATTACAGTCTACTGATAACAAAAAATCTCCTCAATTTATAATATTTGTTCGCTCTTCTTTATAATTTATTATCATAGACAAAGTATACATGTGACAAACAGTTTGAATCCTGACCAGGTCCAACATTTGTTGGGCATTATCTGGATCCAGACTGTTTGCAAAGGTCTTCAGTTCTGTTTTTCAGCGGTAAAAGGGTAAATGCAGAAAATAATTTTTTTCTCCGTATGATTCCGTTAAACAGATCAAATATATTGACATTTACTTAACTCTAACCATGCTAGTGACGGATATGTCCCACAGTGCTTGATTACCTTTGCAACTAGTCTGGATCCAGATGGGACGCCACATAATGAGGCGTCCCATCAGAATCCAAACTGTTTGACACTCTAACCTTGATTTGAAAAGTAATTAGAAAATTTTATTTTTCAAACAATAGCAGACAACAATTGTTGCGGAGAAAAATAAATACCAAGCATGCAAAGAGTTTATAACAGCTGTTATCTGCCAAAACACTCAGAAAAATACAAATGTCTGGTTAATATTTATTTATAAACCTTTAGATTTCTGATTAAGCCTTTCATTTACTGCAATGCAGTTTGCTTAAAATGTGTTGCCTGATTTTGTTTCTCAATGTAGATTTTAGGCATTTTAAGCAAAAAAATATTGATAGGAGAAGCACACAGTATTGATCCTGATCAGATGCCACATTATGTGACGTCTGATCTGGATCTAAATTGTTTACTAATACCAGTCATGTGGAAATGAGCACTTAAGAAAATACTTACTGATTGTCAGATCATAGTTTAAAATCAGATTCCAAGTAAATGAAAGAAACAGTCAGTGAACAGTGCACGAACATTTACATTGTTTGGCAATGATTTATAATTTTCCTTAATCTTACAAACATTAAAGAAGCTCCAAAACATTTTGTCAAGGCACATTCTGCTTTACTTTCAGCCTGCTATATGCTACCATCTGCTAGGATGTAAAAAACATTTCTTTTTGCTCATATTCATGACTGTATCAAGTGGAATTTTCATTTGTTGCTGAGGAATAAATTGAAGGTGTTCAAAATGCATATTTATGGAGTAATGGGTTAAGATGCCACCCTTTAAACATACAGCTCCAGACCCTTGTTTATGTTATTTCATTCCTACTGTCAGCTGATAACATCCATTATCTAAACTGAAATTGTGATTATATTACTGGCCAAGGGCAACTTGATTTCAATATTTCAAACTTCCACTTAAAATGCAAATTTTACTGTGTACATTTCAAATGGAGAGAAATTCTGTGGCTGGAAATTCCATTATGTTTGTGAAATATCATATTGATTTTAAAATGAGATATCTGCATTCTCTAGGGCGTTTGTGGTTGCATAAAACCCAGCAGTTAATGTGTGTATTGTTTTTATCTGCACCATCTGCACTTATGTAAATAACATTCTTAATTTCCATGTGAATTGGTCTGCTGACAGAAAACTGCATAACATTATGAACATCAAATATGCATTTTATAGTTAAGGGAAATAACTCTTTCAGTAATGGATCGTTCCAAGGGATGGAGTTATTTCCCTTGACTGTAAAGTGATCTCGTTGGCCAGAAGTTCATCATTGAAAAAGAAAAAAATTACTGAGCTTTATTATTTAGGTATCCCATTTCCGCTATAAAACTTTGCATTTGACATATTTACCTATTCCTCACATGAACTGCCTTTTTAGCTCACCTGAGCTAGCTCAGGATGAGCTTTTGCAATCCTTGAATGTCCGGCGTGCATCGTCAACAATTTTAGTGTTTACACTCTAGAGGCCACAATATTAATCCAATCTTTCTCAAACCTGCTCAGATTGTATATTACCATAAGAGTTCTGATGAGTTAGATTATGGTTGAAATCGGACCAATAGGTCAGGAGTTATCTACCTTTGAATTGCTGAAAATGCCATATTTAACAGTGTTTACACTCTAGAGGCCACAATATTTATCCAATCTTTCTCAAACTTGCCCAGATTGTATATTACCATAAGAGCTCAGATGAGTTTAATTATGGTTGAAATCGGGGCTATAGATCAAGAGTTATCTACCTTTGAATTGCTGAAAATGCCATATTTAACAGTGTTTACACTCTAGAGGCCACAATATTTATCCAATCTTTCTCAAACTTGCCCAGATTGTATATTACCATAAGAGCTCAGATGAGTTTAATTATGGTTGAAATCGAGGCAATAGATCAAGAGTTATCTACCTTTGAATTGCTGAAAATGTCATATTTAAAAATGTTTACACTCTAGAGGCCACGATTTGTATCCAATCTTTCTCAAACTTGCTCAAATTGTATATGACTATAAGAGTTGGGATGAGTTTGATTGTGGTTGAAATCAGACTAATAGGTCGAGAGTTATCTACCTTTGAATTGCTGAAAATGCTTTATTTAAGGGTGTTTACACTCTAGAGGCCACAATTTTTATCCAATCTTTCTCAAACTTTCTCAGATTGTATATGACCATAAGAGTTTGGATGAGTTCAATTATGGTTGAAATGGAGGCTCTAGTTATCTGCCCTTGATGTACTTTACTATACTAGAGTAGGTCATATTCCAATGTTGTTTACATGCTATACTACAAATTTGAATGGATTTAGAATATAACGGGTAAAATTCAAAGGTAAAGCTATCAGGCTTCATTACAAATGGTCAGCGATAACAGGGCCTTCATGTTTCTGCCTTGTTCTGTTTATGAGACTTTGGAAATTTGTTCTACATCCTGATAGGTAAATGTGTTAACCCATTACCCCATAGCCTGTTTCTAGTTAGCTCACCTGAGCTAGTTCAGGCTGAGCTTTTGCAATCCTTGAATGTCCGTCGTCAGTCGTGCGTTGTCCGGCGTCAACAATTTTAGTGTTTACACTCTAGAGGCCACAATATTTATCCAATCTTTCTCAAACTTGCTCAGATGGTATATTGCCATAAGAGTTCAAATGTGTTCGATTATGGCTGCAATCGGACAATTAGGTCATGAGTTATCAACCTTTGAATTGCTGAAAATGCCATATTTATCAGTGTTTACACTCTAGAGGCCACAATATTTACCCAATCTTTCTAAAACTTGCCCAGATTGTATATCACCATAAGAGTTTGGTTGAAATCGGACAAATAGATCAAGAGTTATCTACCTTTGAACTGCTGAAAATGCCATATTTAACGGTGTTTACATTCTAGAGTTTACAATTTTTATCCAATCTATCTCAAACTTGCTCAGATTGTATATGACTATAAGAGTTCAAATGAGTTTGATTATGGTTGAAATCAGACTAATAGGTCGAGAGTTATCTACCTTTGAATTGCTGAAAATGCCATATTTAAGTGTGTTTACACTCTAGAGGCCACACATTTTATCCAATCTTTCTCAAACTTACTCAGATTGTATATTACCATAAGACTTCAGATGAGTTCAATTATGGTTTTAATCAGACCAATAGGTCAAGAGTTATCTACCTTTGAATTGCTGAAAATGACATATTTAACAGTGTTTACGTTCTAGAGGCCATGGATTTAGAATAAAAAGGGTGAAATTCAAAGGTAAAGCTATCAGGCTTCATTAGAAATGGTGAGCGATATCAGGGCCTTCAGGCCCTCTTGTTTTGAAGATAGTTGCCCACTTAAACCAGGTTGAAAGTAGAGCAGAATGTGCCTTAAGGCACATTCTGCTTTACTTTCAGTTGCTTTTATCGATTCTCTGCTAGAATATAAAAATATTTCTTATGATTTTTATTTGTTAAAGTATAAATTGGAACTACTTTCTTAAGTAGAGGAATAAATTAAAGGCTTAAAATGGCGTATGTATGGGGTAATGGGTTAAGCAACCACCTGTCTTAAACATAGAGTACAGTAACTATCCTATGCAAACAGTGTATACATACTGATCTGATGAGCCCTTTGATCAGGGTCTGCAATGTATGTCATTTTGTAATAAATTGTACAACCCTAGATAATAAAAAATGGATTAGACTCAATTGGAATCTGGAATATGTCCATTTTCAGACTGCTTTAAGCTTTTATCTGCTAAAATATAGAAAATATTTCTTATGATTTTTATTTGTGACAGTATAAATTGTAACTATTTTCTTCAGTATTGGAGTTAATTAAAGGCGTTAAAAGGCGTATTTATGGGGTAATGGGCTAATTAGAGGTTGAATGATTTGATACATTGAAGACCAGGCCAGTTTCAGAAATTCATCTGATTTTTTTTTTCATCTGACAATAGTTTCTTATTGACAAATAGGTCAAGACCTATTACATGTGAAGTCTTCTATGGTATACAATGGTTAATAGTAAAAGAAAAGGGAACATCTTTGACACTAATAAGATATTTAGTCCAATTTGACCCTCAGAAATTTGTTTGATGTGAATGTAGTGATTGTGGGAATGTAACAAAAGATGTTGAGGAGATTGTTTTACTCTTCCTGTTGTTGGGTTTAAAGTCAAGTGTAAGTAAGTAGGAAAAACCCAGTGATGTTCTACCAGCCCATGGTTAATCTTTTCTCCCTGAAACCTCAGTTTCCATTTTAGTCTAGTCCATTTCTGACTTTAAGGGCTGTTCTTACATTATGACAAACAGTGAAGACTCCTTAAGGGGCCCTCTGATCTGGGTCTTCACTGTTTGTTTTAGGACAAGTGTACTTTTCACACATACACTGCTTGGAAAGGATGTCTTTACGCGGCACCAGGGTTGAAGGGGTATCTGAACAACTATGGGCAGCTAATGGTGAATTCTTTTACCCTTAGTTACAATGCTAAAATAAAATTTAAATGGACTTAACTTACCTTTTGTCTGATAAATGTTAGAGCTCCAGGTAAAAGTTGTTTTTCAAAAAATAAAATCTTTATACTATGATGTCACTTCTCATTAGAATTGTCTCTTAGAGATGAATCAAATGAGTAGTTTAACCATAAGATTTGGTGCTGAAATGAGTGAGAAAATGTTGGATTTGTTTAGTTTTTGTTTTTTTTTCTGGAGCCCTGTAAATGACAACATGTAGTTTACAATGACTCAAAAGGAGTGTGTCCCAAAGTAGTCAAAAAGTTCAGCGAGGGTTCGAGCTCAAGACCCCTGTATTGAAGATTAAGCGCCATATCTGCCAACAGATTGCAAATCAGCCTCTGTATGTAACTCAATCAATGAATATTTTAGAGGAGTAGGTAGAGGTGTTCTAGGCACTTCTGTTGGAGAAAGGGTTAATAACATATCACTGATTATATAGATATGTGTAAACAAAACAACATTAACCACACTGATGACGGCACAAGTGGCTCTTGACTTGATTACTGCTTCAGACAACATACTGTAACAAAATCACCATCAGTGTTAGCTGTAGATTAGAAATACAATAGAACCCCTCTATTACGACCACTTAAACGATGACTAATTGATTATATAAATGACAGGTGACAGCTTAAAGCAAGGTGACAGTAAAACAGAAAGCTCCAATAGGAGCTTTCTGTTTAACTGTCACCTTGCTTTTAGCTGTCACCTGTTATAAAAAAAAATAATACAATTAAGTGTGAGGTTTTACTGTACAAGGAAATGGACCTAGGATATTGATAAAATAAACAGCAACAGTTGTATGGTCTATCAGAATATAAGTTTATTTCTGTATTGATATATTGATATTTTACGGACTTCAGTGGAAAGTAAATGCTGATTATTTGTGATTTCCAAATTAAGACACAATCTGAATCAATGGGGAGTTGAAGAAAACAAATAAAGAAGGTTGATAGTAAGGAAAAAAGCTCATGTTGGAGCTTGATACTGTTCTTTCATCCTGCTTTAACCCATTACACAGAGATACACCTATTTATGCCGTTCATTTATTTATCCACCCAAAAAAAAAGTCCAATTTATACAGCTATGAGAAATATAATTATGTACTATAAGAAATATTTTCTTAATCCAAGCAGATGGTATCTTAAAGCAGGTTGAAAGATACTTTCAGACTGGTTTAAGCTACCATCTGAATTCAATACTGAAACCTGGGTGGGGGGGGAGGGGGGGATGTTTTAACTGTCACATGCTTGATATTGTAACGTTTTATTGTAGCATAAGATAGTATTTGTCTATGAAATGAGCCACTGCTATTAGTGTATGAGATTGAATTGATGTGTTTTGTTTCTTCTCTTTTTTTCAGTCCAAAAATTTGCGGAAAGCAATACAGCATCACTTCAAGTCGTATGCTCAGCTGTCAGAGTCAGAATGTGTTTACAAGTTCTTTGAAACACTCTCGTTAGCTTACAAATTCAACCAGGAGAGATTTAAATGTGCATTAGGGGTAAGTACCTTATTCCTGTTTCCTCATCAGTCTCCAAAATTCTGTCTTATAATCCTTTCCTCTACAGTCAGAAATACAAATCTTCTACACATAAATTGTATTAACCAATTACCCCATAGCCGGTTTCTAGTTCTGAAGATATGTAAATAATGTTGCAACTTAAAGCAGGTTGAAAGTAAAGCAGAATGCGCCTTAAGGCGCATTCTGCTTTACTTTCAGCCTACTTTAAGATACCATCTACTAGAAAATAGAAATTATTATTCTGATAAATATTCATAATTGTATAATTTGGAACTATTTTCTTAGGTGGAAGAATAAATTGAGGCGTAAAAAGGTGTATTTATGGGGTAACGGGTTAACACCCCATAGTATGTTTTCAATATTGAAAACAAATCGTTGCTTAAGGCAAGCAGAAGGAAAGCATAATGCTCCATTACAAAAAAGAGAATTCTGCTTTACTTTCAGCCTGCTTTAAGCTATCATCTGCTAGGATATAGGAAATATTTATGGTGGTGCATATCCTATTATTCATGACGGTATGTAGTGGAACTGTTTTCTTTAGTGAGAAATAAATTCAGGGCGTAAAAGGCAAATCGGGTAATAAGGTAAGCAATGATAAAAAAGATTTATTTATTGCCTTAATGCAGGGTGACAGTACTACAGAAAGCTCCTATAGGAGCTTCCTGCATTACCTAGCAGGCGCTATAGTCTTTAGGAAAACAGTGCAGACCCTGATCAGACAGCTCCTTCTGGAGCTGTCTGATCTGGGCCTACACTGTTGGGCCTACACTGTTTTCAAAAGCGTCAATATATACTAGTACCGGTACATGTAATATGTAAAGAGTTTAAGTTAGATCTAAGTTTCCATATACGGATTGTATGTTCATTATCTCTTTGAAATAACACTCAAATCATCATTAGTCTTGAAGACAAGTTTCAGCTGACTGCAGGATAAAATCTATGTAAAATAGAAAACTCCTTTAGGAGCTTTCTGCATTGCTTTTATCCTGCATTATTTGACAAGTTTTTCATTTAATCCCTAATCACACATATAAGCAAACAGTCTTATGCAAACAGTGTAACTATGAAGAGTACACTTGTCCTATATGCAAACAGTGATGACCAAGATCTGAGGGCTCCTAGAAGCCTTCTGATCAGGGTCTGCACTGTTTGTCATGTTGCAATACATTGACAAATAAAAACAACCCTAAATAGTATAAATTGGAATAGACTTAATTTGAAACTGGAATTCTCCATTTGAAGTTTAGGGCAGAAAGGGTTAAAATCCCTCTATATTTTTGGCATGTTGGAGGGTTAGGAGAGAGTTGTACAGTAAATCATAACTCATTCACGTACATGTACTACATGTAGCAAATCAATTGATACACTTTTCATGTTTTCAGTTACAGCTATAGCTCTATACCTGTACATTTCATGTTGTAACTCATGCCTTAATCATTGATGTAATATGAACTCCTTTTTTCCCTCAGCATTGTATTTGTGGCTTTTGTGGTTTAGGCATCATATCGATTCACCTCAAAACCTTATCAGTTCTTTTACAAAAATATTTGTTAAACTCAGAATAAAACAATCTGTTTGCATACAGCTTTGATAAAAACCTCATTTGAAATGCCAGACAGTTTTGATTCTGATCAGATGAAGAGTAACCTAGTGCCTGTTCAGAATTGGAGATCCAAGCTACCTCCAACTGCTAGCATGTTATTGTTTTGATGTGCTATTGATATAGACACAGCCCAACCGGTGAATTTTAGTTCCATTCTGTCAGTGACAGTCTCTTAAACCAGATGACTGCTTAATGCAGGATAAAAGTAAAGCACTTAAAGGGAGCTTTCTGTCATACATTTATCTTGCATTAAGCATACACCTGCCTTAAAGCAGCATTGTTTGTCTTGTTTTGATTGGTTGCTCTGTATAGTCTCACCAGTGTTACGATAACAGCCAGCGGGGAGGACAATATTTTGGGAAGTTTGTTTACGGCTGATAAGCCTAGGTAGGCTTTTGATTACCTGGGCTGGAAACCTGTTACATGCAAGGTAATGGTAGGGCTGGTACCTGGCAGCAGGAAGCTGTGGTGTGAGGCTGTGGTGGTGTTAGGCGTGTGTGTATCAGTCACAGTGAGGATATGACTAGCTACTCAAGGCTGCAAATAAATACTGAACTTCATGCCTGTTTTACTGTGGCAGTTCTCAAGTGCTTTATTCAATGGATATGTTGAAAGATTCTGGATAATTTGAAGAAAAAAAAACATTGTTTGAGGTACATGGGCGTTTATCAATCAGTGAGATAATTATAGCTCCTGAACGTTTGTAGTGTTCTTCTTTCTGTCTGTCTTGCTCTCTCTGCCTTTGTCACTCTGTCTGTCACTCTGTCTCTTTCTTCTACTCACTGTCTCTGTTAGACCGTCATTGTGTCTCTATATTCTCTCTGAATGATTGTTTTGTCTGTCCTCTGTCCTATAGCTCAAGGTTCAGCATCTAAAAACTTGGCTGTAGAGTTTTCATGTTTTCCTTTACCATTTATAATGACTGAAAATGACCACATGGCAGAGTTGCTGTTGACTGTATGTTTTGGAAAAGTTCAATTTGTTATTGAAACTTCATTGTTCATTCTGTCTTTCCAATACATTTCATTTTAGTATGACATTAATCTATTTATGACCATTATTCTTACGGTCTTACTTATTTGTCTACCTTTAAGTCTGCTTTAACCCATTACCCCATATTTATGCCTTTTTACACCTTTAGTTTATTTCTATACTGAGGAAAATAGTTCAAATTCATACAGTTATAAATATGTATGATAAGAACTATTTTCCATATTCTAGCAGATAGTAGCTAAAGCAGGCTGAAAGTAAAGCAGAATGTGCCTTAAGGCACATTCTGCTTTACTTTCAACCTGCTTTAAATGGTTACCTGTTTTCAAAACTAGAAACAGGCTATGGGGTAATGGGTTAAACATGCAACCATCTGTCAGTATGTTGGAAAACTGTACATGAATACAGGACAAGAAGGAAGCATCAGGGCTCCAGATAAGAGGTAGTTATTTCAACAAATCAAACATTTTCTCACTCATTTCAGCACTAAATCCTATGGTGTTACTACTCATTAGAATCGTCTCTTCGAGACAATTCTAATGAGTAGTGACACCATATGGTTTAATTCAGAAATAATGATTTTAGTTTTTGAAAAACTATGCTTATCTGGTGCTCTGAAGCATGATGAATAAATCTTGGAGGACTAGGTATATTAGGTAATGGTGTGATAGGGCGTTTCTATGAGGGAAAAAAGTTCAACCCTGATATACTAATAGGCAGAATTCAGTTGTCCCCGCTGGACCAAGTCCTTCGAATAAAACTTTATAAACCCTGGTCCGATGAATGAGTGCTTAATTTACACTTGGCATCTAAAAGAACCAGAGAACTCTTTGGATTATAAGAGTAGGGCATCGCACCCGGGTTGTCTGTATCCGCTCCCCTCTCTCTGGGGCGTCCAATTAGATGGCAGAAACAGACGTTTACAAACAAGAATTCAGTTGTACAGGGGGCTTTACCAGTTTTGACCTGTTCACTATAAACTCTAGAGGTCTAGATCTTGGTAAAGTGCATGGTTTCCGTTTTGTTCTTAAGGGCTTCCTTTTTCCACCAACATCTGAAGTAGAACAGTAGACTCCTGATTTTACAACGAAGTAGATAAATACATATTATTAGTGACAAAGATAGGTTACAGCATAGAGTAGTATGAAAGTAAAGCAGAAAACTTCCATGGGAGCTTTTATGCTTTACCTTTATCCTGTTTAAAGCAGGTATCTGCCATAATCATCTTTCAGGAATCTTGTTTAGAGTGGCAGTAATAGGCAGATTTTACAGCAATGCTTGTATTGATAGAAGATAGGACTAGGAGATTTTCCTGCAGTTGAAAATTCATGGCTTGTATTTGGCAAAAATTTGAAATATATAGATTGTATACTTGCAGCTTTACAAATGCATAATCGTTAAAGTTCTCCCAGAGTTTATTTCTAGTTTTGAAGAAAAGGTGGCCAATTAAAGATGAATTGTTAGGATAATTAGAATATATTTCTTCTGGTGCATAGTTATTCATGACTGTATAGATTGAAACTATTTTCTTCAGTGGAGGAATAAATTAGAGACTTAAAAGAGCACATTTATGGTGCAATGGGTTCAATGAGGATCCCAATGACATGTGTTGCTTCCTGGTAACTGGTTTGTGCTAAGTGCTACTTAAGGTAATATTTATGAACTGTTTCGGACCTAAACTGATTCTAAATGACTCTGACATCAGATCTAAATTGCTTGACATTTGTATCGACATTTCTCCAGTTTCTTCAGATATATCTGTATATCAGATATTTCTGTATCTATTTGTATATTTAACTCATTACCCCCTAGCCTGTTTCTAGTATTGAAGATAGTTGATCACTTGAAGCAGGTTGAAAGTAAAGCAGAATGCGCCTTAAGGCGCATTCTGCTTTACTTTCAGCCTGCTTTGAGCTATCAGCTACTTGAATATAGAAAATATTTCGTACAATACATATATTCACAACAATATAAATTTGAACTATTTTCTTCAGTGAAGGAATAAATTAGAGGAGTTAAAAGGTGTATTTATGGGGTATACTGGGTTAAAGCAGACATTAACTTAACATTGTGAGAGTGATCTTAGACTTTCCACAAAATGTAATTAATGGTGTCTAGCTGATTAACCTTATAGCCTGTTTCTAGTTTTGAAAAAAGATGACTACTTAAAGCAGGTTGAAAAGCACACTTTACTTTCAGTCTGCTTTAAGCTACCACCTGCTAGAATGAAGAAAATATTACTTATGATACATATTCATGACTGAATAAATTAGAACTATAATTTTATTCAGAGGAATAATAAATAAACTGAATGCGCTAAAAGGGACTAATATGGGGGGAAGGGTTAAAGATCATTTATAATTACTGTCAAACCACAGACATTTAACTCTTTGCACGCTAGCGGCGGTTATACCTGCCAGAGTGATTACCTCTGCAAACAGATTGGATCCAGATGAGACGCCGCGTTATGCGGCGTCTCATTAGGATCAAATCTGTTTGCTATTCTGACACTGAATTTAAAAGAAAATTTGAAAAATCATATTTTAGAACGATAGCAGACAACAAATTGTTGCTGACAAAAAAATTACCTAGCATGCAAAGAGTTAAATTGATGTTCAAGACTGCTAACTGCTTAATTCTGGATTATAGAAATGCAGCAGAAAGCTCCATTTTAGGAGCTTTCTGCATTACTTTAAGCATTAAGCAATAATGTTATAGCCTTAGATGACATATATATACCATTGAATGACCACTTAATACAGGTTTAAAGTACAGTCTACTCATAACTGAGTCAGTTGTGTTTCTGAGTGTTTACTGTTTAGTTGTGTTTCTGAGTGTTCACTGTTTAGTTGGGGTTTGTTCAATAGCATGGATAGAATTATATAATCTGGAGTTTTTACCGTAAGGAAGAGATTATCATCACAAATGTTGGTGTTAAAATGTCACTTTTTACCACTTTGCCTTTCTCAAACACTGGAATGGTGTCTCTGTGTAGACCTTGGTTGTATTTCACTATTGTAGTCTGTTTCCTTATTCCTGGTTATGTTTAACTGTACATGTATAACTGGACTGGCCAATACCTTTGAAGAATCAGTGTCAATGTGCTTCTTTCTTCTCTCCCTGTATTCTATGAATCTCTCTTTCTCCTTCTGTCTGTGTCTGGCTGTCTGTCTATCTGTCTGTCTGTCTGTCTGTCTCTTTCTTTCTTTCTTTCATTTGTTTCTTTCCAGTATTGTCATATTTTGTTTAGTTATTTTATTTTGTTGTGTACTTTGTATTCACAACCTCACACCTACAGGGCTGCCATTTCTCCGGATTTTTCCTAAAACTTCGAATATTTTTCTAGTATATGGTAGCTTAAAGCAGACTGAAAGTAAAGCAGAATGCGCCTTAAGGCACATTCTGCTTTACTTCCAGCCTGCTTTAAGTAGTCAGGTGTCAACAAAACTAGAAACAGACGATGGGGGTAAAGGTACAATTCGTAAAATCAAACTTGTAAAATGCAAATTTGGAAATCTGTTACTTTCAACACATATGCTCATGACTGTACTTTCCTACTTCCAGTCTTTATTGTCATATTTAACTCATTGCATGCTGGGTAATTTTTTTGTCTGCAACAATTGTCGTCTGCTTCTGTTCTAAAATGAGAATTTTTCAAAATTTCTTTTAAATTCAGTGTCAGAATGGCAAACAGTTTGGATCCTGATGAGACGCTGCCTGTGGCAGCTATATCCGCCACTAGCGTGCAAAGACTTAAGGGTTGTTCCTGTTCTGGAAACAATTCTCTGATACTATATCATTGGGCTAAGAGGGATGTTTTTATGCTCAGTTAAGACTCATGGCTTGCATGCTTCATTAAGAACATTTACACCTGTATAATACCAGTCATCATTATAGGACCAGAGATACTTGAGTCATACAGCACTGGAGTCTTGGCATTAACAGTCTGAATGCATAGAAACCTGTATTCTGTACTTTGCAAACAGTTTGGATCCAGATCGGTGCTGGGTTGCTTGACATCTGATCAGGATCAAAACTAGTTAAATTGTCACATGGATAGTAAGTTTATATACTGTAAAATCTATGAAAATCGCACCCTTCCAGACTCATCAAAATGTTTCCAAATTATTGAAGGTTTATATAGGCAATGATTCAAAAGATATCAAATTGACAGTTATCAGCTAACCCATTAGCCCATAACCTGTTCCTAGTTTTGAAGACAAGTGCCCATTTAAAAAAGGTTGAAAGTAAAGCAGAATGATCCTTAAGGTGCATTCTGCTTACTTTCAGCCTGCTTTAAGCGACCACCTGCTAGAAAATAGAAAATAATTATTTTGGTACATGTTTATGACTGTATAAATTGGAACTTAAAGGTGCTTCTAATGGGGGGAAGGGTTAACCAATTACCCCATAGCCTGTTTCTAGTTTTGAAGATAGTCAACCACTTAAAGCAGGTTGAAAGTAAAGCAGAATGTGCCTTAAGGCACATTCTTCTTTACTTTCAGCCTGCTTTAAGCTAACTTCTTTTAGGATATAGAAAATATTTCTTTGATATATATTCATGAAGGTATTATTTGGAACTTTTTTCTTCCGTGGAGGAATAAATCAAAAGCGTAAAAAGGGGTATTAATGGGGGAAGGGTTAATACATAGTTAATGTGTGAATGATTTAAGGCTTTTTGGCCCTGCAAGCAGTATAGACCCAGCTCAAACACTATGTATAAAATATGGTGTGTAACATAGTATACACTGCTTGCAACGTACTAAAGCTTACTTCGCATGAGGAGTACTCATAGATTTCTACAATTAACAATAATTGTTGTTATGCACCCCTTTACTGAATTGTCAGATCTGCTGAAGTGAAGGAAGTGCATGCAGTTATTTCTGATACACAACAGACACCATCATTACCTGAGCAGTGATTAGTTTTATGTGGGGAAAACCTTGTTTCCCTCATCATGTTGAAAGTTTAGGTCGACTCGTCCATTGTGCAATAAATTACTGGTAAACTAAATTCTTTACAGACTTATCCAAAAATATAAGAAAGTATGGCAAACAGTGCAGACCCACTCCTTCAGGAGCTCTCTGATCTGGGTCTTCACTGTTTGCATCGGAGGGATACATCCAGTTTTAGCACTGTAAGGGGTAATTACTCATTGTCTTATAAGAACTTGTTTACTTCTAACAAAATTTCCACCTTCATGTTGGCGCTTGCAAAATATTGTAACTATTTTTTAACCCTTTACCTCATGAATACAGTTTTCCACCCCTTTTGATTTATTCCCACCCACTGAAGAAAATAGTTCCATTTTATTCACTTGTGAACAGTTAATTGTATACACCATAAGAACTATTTCTATATCCTAGCAGAGCATTCTGCTTTACTTGAGTTTCAGTCTGTTTTAAACAACCATGTCCTCAATATTGAAAACAAGCTAATAAAGGATGATGTCATTGTCCATGTCTTTATTGACTAGCAATTTTGAATTTTTTTGGTAAAGTCAACTATGGGAAACTTCAATTGTATCTTGGTTGATAACTGCTTTAAGCAAACTGAAAATTATTTAATATAGCAGAAGTTTATATAGGAGATTCAGCTGTACTTTTCGTCACTTTTCACTTTTGAATCAAATACCTGTGTGAAACACCATAATGCTGTTAGGGAAGTGTTAAGGACTAATTTGGTCATCAAAATTCTCCTCTCTGTTGAAGTGCTGTTTTGTATTGGCATTAGGAACTGGATGTTCAGCTGCAAGATTGACAGACACTAATAGACATGCATTAAACCGTCAGATTTATAACTGCTTTCAGTGAATATAACTTAGTGCAGTAATGAAATGTATTTATAGCTCGGGGTTTTCTATTTTGAACAAAATTTCATTATGCTTATACTGAATGTCTAAGTTAGTGTTTGGAAGTGCTGAGAAAGTGCTTGGCAAATTGGTAGTAGACAGTTATTCAGAGGAACAATTATAGACAGTTTTTAACCCCTTACCCAATAGCCTGTCTCTAGTTTTGATTACAGGTCACAAGGTGACCTCTTAAAGCAGGTTGAAAGTAAAGCAGAATGTGCCTTAAGGTACATTCTGCTTTAGTTTCAGCCTGCTTTAAGCTACCATCTGCTAGGATATAGAAATACTTAATCTGATGCATATTCATGACTGTAAAAAGTTGAACTATTTCTTTCAGTTGAGGAATAAAATGTGTATTTATTGAGTAATAGGTTAAGGCTTGTTCCAACATAAATGCAGATTAAAGTAAATCAAACACTTTGTTCTTTTCTTTCTGTACATTCTTCTTGCTGAAAGAAACCACCTGCCTATAAGACTTCGACTGGTAACAAACTTTCTTTTGGTTTGATGTCATAAACGAGGAAATACACTAGAAAACCTTGGAGACCTCATCCCTTGGTTACACTGACTCATATTTAAAACCACATGTAGTGTTATATCATTATAAGTTTTAAAGGGTCTGTTATTTGATGTACAGTCATATTATACATGTACATTCAATATTGTATCATGTGATCACTAATAGTCTGTTCTGAAGCTTTCTTCTGTAGTATTTTTAGCTCACCTGAGCCAAAGGTTCAAGGTGAGCTATTGGGATGGCCCTGTGTCCGGCGTCCGTCGTCGTTAACAATTGCTTCAAATTACTTCTTCTCCTATACCGCTTGGCAGAATTCAACCAAACTTTACAGAAATGTTCCTTGGGTCAAGCTCTTTCATATTTGTTCAAAGAATTAAAAACAATGCAGAACTCTGGTTGCCATGGCAACCAAAGTGAAAAAATAAGGAAATCTTAAAAAATCTTCTTGTCAAAAACTGCAATGGTCAGAGCTTAGATATTTGGCACATAGCATCATCTATAGATCCTCTATCAAGTTTGTTCAAATTATACCCCTTGGGTCAAAATTGACCCCGCCCCGGGGGTCACAGTTTTACATAGAGTTATATAGTGAAATTTTCAAACGTCTTCTCCTCTGAAACTAATGTGGTCAGAGCCTTGATATTTGGCATGGTGACACTTCTAGATGTCCTTCACCAAAATTGTTCAAATGGTTCTGGTCGGTTGCATAACTAGGTCACAGGAGCTAAAAATAGATTTTTTTCAATGAAAACTTAAAAAATCTTCTCTGAAACTACAAGGGCCAGAGCTTAGATATTTGGCACATAGCATTGCCTACATGTCCTCTATCAAATCAAGTTTGTTCAAATTATGCCCCTGGGGTCAACATTGGCCCCGTCTCGGGGGTCACAGTTTTACATAGAGTTATATTGTGAAATGTTCAAACGTCTTCTTCTCTGAAACTAATATGACAAGAGCTTTGATATTTGGCATGGTGACACTTCTAGATGTCCTATACCAAAATTGTTCAAATGGTTCTGGTCGGTTGCATAACTAGGTCACAGGAGCTAAAAATAGATTTTTTTCAATGAAAACTTAAAAAATCTTCTTCTCTGAAACTACAAGGACCATAGCTTAGATATTTGACACATAGCATCGCCTACAGGTTCTCTATCAAGTTTGTTCAAATTATGCCCCTGGGGTCAAAATTGGCCCCGCCCCGGGGGTCACAGTTTTACATAGAGTTATATAGAGAAATGTTCAAACGTCTTCTCCTCTGAAACTAATATGGCCAGAGCTTTGATATTCAGCATGGTGACACTTCTAAATATCCTTTACCTATTTTTGTTTAACTGGTTTTAGTCTGTTGCATATGTAAGTCACAGGAGCTAAAAATAGATTTTTTTTCCAATGGAAAGTTACAAAAATCTTCTTGTCTAAAACCCTACTACCCTGATCTTAGATATTTGGCACATAGCATCATCTACAGGTCCTCTTACAAGATTGTTCAAATTATGCCCCTCGGGTAAAAAATGCCCCCTTCCTGGACATAAATAATGATCTCCATTTTGTCAGTTATTCTCAGGTGAGCGAAATATGCCCCATGGGGCTCTTGTGTTCAATTGGTTTCAGTCTGTTGCATATGTAGGTCACAGGAGTTAAAAATAGATTTTTTTTCAATGGAAACTTATACAAAAATCTTCTTGTCTAAAATCCTACTACCCTGATCTTAGATATTTGGCACATAGCATCATCTACAGGTCCTCTTACAAGATTGTTCAAAGCCCCTCGGGTAAAAAATGACCCCTTCCTGGACATAAATAATTATCTCCATTTTGTCAGTTATTCTCAGGTGAGCGAATTATGCCCCATGGGGCTCTTGTTATTTTGTATTAAGAATTTGACTGCCTTAAAAAAGCTCCACAACTTTGCAGTATATAATTGGTTAACCCATTAACGCATAAATACGCCTTTTTATGCCTTGTATATAATTTATTCCTCTACTAAAAGAAACAATTCCAATTTATACTGTAACAAATAAGAATTATAAGAACTATTTTCTATATTCTAGCAGATAGTAGCTTAAAGTAGGTTTAAAGTAAAGCAAAATGTGCCTTTAATAAGGCACATTCTGCTTTACTTTCAACCTGCTTTAATTGGTCACCTGTCTTTAAAACTAGAAACTGGCTATAGGGTAAAATGTGTTAATGCAAGATTGACAATGGTTACTGTGGGTTAATCCTCATCAGTACAGACTAGTCTCAGGATGAACACAAACAAGCTCAAGGCAAGATTTACAGACACATGTGGTTGGCATTTTATGACCATGCCTCCTCACATGAGTTATCTCCCTTTGATGTTTATCTGATTGTGGCTTATCAGCCGTGTTGATAAGGATGGACTGATTAGACTCATAGAGATGCCCTCTAGTGCTACCTGTTACTTCTGTAAGACCAATGCCTTTTGTAAGTCATGAAACATGTATTATAAGTTATAACCCATTTCCCCATAAATATGTCTTTTTATGCCTTTAATTTATTCCTCCACTGAAGAAAATAATTACAATTTTAACATTAATGAATGTGCAAATTAAGAAATATTTTCTATATTCTAGCAGATGGAAGCCTAAAGCAGGCTGAAAGTAAAGCAGAATGTGCCTTAAGGCACATTCTGCTTTACTTTCAACCTGCATTAAGTGGGCACCTGGTTTTAAAACTAGAAACAGGCTATAGGATAATGGGTTAAGTTTTATCACAGCTAGATTGAACCTTAATTTTCAACCCTTTTCAGCATGCACTAGCTTGTTTTCAGTGTTGAATACAGGTGACTTCTAAAAGCATACTGAAGGTAAAATAGAAAACTTCCTTCGGGAGCTGTCACTCTACTGTGAGAAAATATAATTTCTTTTATCAAGAAAGGGTAGATTTTAGCATGAAAATGCTTATTTATATGTCAAGTTTACAGATAGATGCGAGAAATAGCATTTGAAGGTATTTCTTGAGGGAAAGTGTTAAGTCATGGCATTATTGAATCTCACCTTTTAAAAAGATGTTAAGACATGTGACAGTTTAATGCAGAAAAAAATTGATACAGAATTTTCCCTTTGTAAGCTACACCTGTCTTTAGAGATATCATTACTTCTTCATTTACTGGTTTCTTCAAAATCTAGTAGCTTTACAAGTACAGTCGAACTTCGATATCTTGAACTCGCTTAACTCAAACTATCCGATAGTTCGACACATGAACTGCATTACTTCATGCTCGGTTAGGTCGAACATACCCATATTTCAAAGTTAAAACGTGGCTATAAGCCACATTTTAACTTTGAAATATGGGTACCGGTATGTTCGATTGAACCGAGTTGGAGATATCGAAGCTTGACTGTATTTTTGATTTTCTTATGAGCACTGCTGTGATGGGAGGGTGATTTTAGAAACTGAGGGAAAATCTTTTTTTTTAGCTTTCTGCATTACTTTCGTTCACCAGATTTTTTAAAGAAAAAAAATCTGGTTATTATAATGGTAATGTAAGTAGGTGTAGTAATGAGCAATACTAGTGGTAGACATAGATAAACGGGCACCTGTAAAACTGTCTGGGTTTCTGATATTCTCCATGCTTATCTAATTATTCCAAAATATAATTTTTGCCGACTTGATCAATGGGTTACTGGGCTAATTGGAGTTAATTGAATCCAGGGCAATAAGTATGTATTTAAAGGGTTGGGTCAGCAAAAAGCAGTATTGCATAGAACATACAACTGTCTAATGTACTGGAGTAAAAACAAGGTTGGTTGTTGACTTGTAGTTTTATGGATGGCTTTGTGGCCTTTATTGATGACTTTGAAATGCAGTGGAACTGTAAGAGTTTTATGATTGACTGTGTGAATTTCAGTGGAACTTTGAGCTAGCTTTCATTGGAGAAGTGTGCAGAATTCTTTAACCCATTGTATGCTGGGTAATATTTGGCGGCCATTTTAAAATGTCGTCTGCAGTGGGAATAAAAAGATTTTAGCAGTTTCTGATGAAGTATTGACTTAGCAGCAAACAGTTTTGATCTCAGATCAGACCCCATCTGAGATCAAAACTGTTTGCCTAGAGCTACCTAAAAGTGTATCCCGCATGAAATGGGTTAAAGACAGTTGATCACTTAATTCAGGATTATTGAAGAAAGCAGGAGCTTTCTGCATTACTTTCATCTTGCTATAAGTTGTTAAATACAGGTGCCATCATCAGAAAAATCTTAGTTTGAGTACAATTATCAGGACATTACAGGTTTATTCAGAGGAATAGGCAAAGCTTTCATAAGATAGTTCTTTGGAGGTAGGAATACATTATTTCAAAGTGTTCTGACCTTGATTAGAGGATTAGATAAATCATAAAAGACATGGCCGTAAAACACGATCTGAAGTAGCAAATACATAAAAACAACACCTTTTACAACTACTCAGTGGACGATTCATTGATGGAGTTGTAAAACAGGTTGTAGTTTCAAGCAGGATTAAAGTAAAGCAAAAAGCTTCTTAACAAGTATTCTGCTTGGGTAATATAATTCTGTTTTAACCCTTGAACACATAGCCTGTTTCTAGTTTTGAAGATGGGTGATTACTAAAAGCAGGTTGAAAGTAAAGCAGAATGTGCCTAAAAGCGCATCCTGCTGTACTTTCAGCCTGCTTTAAGTTTAGTGTCAATCTGCTAGGATATAGGAAATATTTCCAATGTTGCACATTCATAACTGTATAATATGGAACTATTTTCTTTAGTAGAGGCATTTAACTTATTCGTTAAAAGGCATATCTAAGGAGTAAAGCAAGTTCTGTTTCGAATCATTAGAACAGTTGGACTATATATTTTGCTGTATTGGTTGGATTGCAGTTGTTTGCAAATTGGCAATATATTCTGTTAACCCATTACCCCATAGCCTCAGTCTAGTTTTGAATACAGGTGACCACTTAAAGCAGGTTGAAAGTAAAGCAGAATGCGCCTTATGGCGCATTCTGCTTTGCTTTCAACCTACTTTTAGCTATCATCTGCTAGGATATAGAAAATATTTCTTTTGGTATATGTTTATGACTGCATAAATTGGAACTTTTTTTTCTGATGGAGGAATAAATTAAAGGCGTGGAAAGGCGTATGGGATAATGGGTTAACAGGAGAAAAGTTTAGGTAGATAAAACTTCTCTGAAAGAGTAGACTTGAATCACATGGTTTCTCCTACTAAATGTCAGTACCTGTTGTTGTTCAGAGTCTTGTATCTATGAGAATGACACATATTGGTAAAAGAAGTTTCCATATGATTTATCTCCTGTGTTAAGCAGATTGATAATGATTGACAATGTTTTCTCAGTCAGTGCCTTCTAGAGGTTAATGAACCCAATGAGATGTATTTTACTGATACATGGAAACCTAATCGAGCTTCCTTCTGTCTTACATGAAGAGGCTGACAGTTCTAATCTTTATTCCGTTATGAGAGAAAGTCCATTGGTGTTACATTGCTTTACACTTGGCATGTTTAACGCTTTCCTCCATTGTCAGTAGGTATGCATTTTTAAGCATCTTATTTTATTCCGTCACTGAAGAAACTGGTTCCAATTTATTTTAGAATATATACCTTAATAAAAAAATCTATATTCTAGCAGATTAAGCAGGCTAAAAGTAAAGCAGAATGCACCTTAAGGTGCATTCTGCTTTACTTTTTGTCTGCTTTAAGTGTTCAACTGTCTTCAAAACAAGAAACAGGCATTGGAGTAAAAGGTTAAGCTCCAACATATATTTAAATCCATCAACCCTTTCCTTCACATACAACAATACAAATCACCTACCAGATATAGCTTTCTGCTTTACTTTCATCTTGCTTTAACCCATTACCCCATAAATACGCTTTTTTACACCTAATTTATTCATCTTCTGAAGAAAATAGTTCCAAATTAAACTGTAACAAATAAGAATCATAAGAAATATTTTCTATATTCTAGCAGGTAATAGCTCAAAGCAGGCTGAAAGTAAAGCAGAATATGCCTTAAGGCACATTCTGCTTTACTTTCAACCTCCTTTAAGAGGTCACCTATTTTCAAAACTAAAATCAAGCTATGGGGTAATGGGTTAAGGTGATATTTTGATTCAATGCTCTCCGTTGATGTGGAAATGTGGCATATTTTGGAGGATTGGGTAGAGGCCCTCAAAGAAGGAAAGGTTTAGTGCATTTGTGGTGCTATGTATAGGAGACAAGGAATTAATGAATGTTGTTTTACGCCCCATGGACCCAAGTGGTCCTATAAGGCCAGGAGAGAAGGAGTAGGGAGAATCACTTTAGTTTAGGATGCTGGTATGGATTGACCATGTTCTTCTAGAAGACTAATGTGTTGTATTATGTTTTCAGTCTGGTTGGAGCATCTCAATGGAGCTGGTCATTGGTCCAGATGTCGGCATCAGCTACCTCACAGAGAAGGCCTCAACGGTAAGTCGCTGTCTTAAATCTTGAACTCCTTCACCTTACACCCATTGCTCCTTAACCCATAACCCCATAAATATGCCTTTAATTAAGTCCTCCACTGAAGAAAATAGTTCTAATACATACAGTCATAAATATGTATCAAAAGAAATATTTAATATATTGTAGCAGATCATAGGTTAAAGCAGATTGAAATTAAAGCAGAATGCACCTTGAGGTGCATTCTGCTTAACTTTCAACCTACTTTAAGTAGTCACCTATCTTCGAAACTAGAAACAGTCTATAACTAGTATTTGCCTGTTTCTAGTTTTGAAAACAGGTGGCTACTCAAAATAGGTTGAAAGTAAAGCAGAATATACCTAATGGTGCATTCTGCTTTATTTTCAGCCTGCTTTAAGGTGTTTAAGCTACCGTCTGCTAGGATATAGAATATATTTCTATGTTGCATATTCAATACAGTATTATTTATACTGTATAAAGTAGAACTATTTTCTACAGTCTAGAAATTGATTAAATGCACAGAAAGACGTTTTATCTGTGGAGTATAAAAGGGATAATATGTTACAGTGAACAGAACACCTCACAAGTAAACAATTTCCCCCAAAACATGACAAGTATTGCTGCAGAATTGTGTGTTACATCTCGAAAAATAAATGGATGAGGAAAATGTTGGCATTCTATCAATCTGGCTAGATGTTCATACAATATGATATCAAGCTTTATGGAACAAGATGAGCCGATATATTTCTCTAATATACGTTACATACATTAATCAAAGATGCTCTGATATGTTATACCATCAAGGACTAAATACAGTAAGTATTTGAAATAGGCAGCTGTGTATTTATGTCATATGCAAACAGGTTGGATCCAGATCAGGCCCCACTAACGTGGGGCCTGATTTGGATCAAACCTGTTTGTTTCTAAGATTGGATTTAATGCTTTCATTGGAAAAAAGTTTTATCTGGTAATACATGTTGTTGTTTAGCATTGGAAAGAATTATCAAAGTGATTCATTTCATTGGCTGAGATACTTTTGTCAATTTACATTTCAAATCTATATTTTCCAAATTTCTGTAATACTTTGTTACTGTAGGGTATTCATTTCAAACCAAGTTCAGAGCAGTTTCAATCTTGTTTGGGGTGGTATTGATAAACGATTTTGATAAGCAAATCATTTGGGTTTGAAAAAATTAAAACCATAGCTCAAGTTGCAAAATAAAGACTCGGAAGAATTTTGATGTGCCAGCCACTAGCAAAAAACATGGATAGAGATGCTCGTAGATATGTCATTTCCATCTGGAGATAGTACCAGAAACAAATTTTTCTGTAGATAAACTTCCAACCCCTGCATCATAGGTTATGAGAGCACCTGGAGAAAATCTATTTCCTGTACAATATAGCCTGTGTTCAACAACTGTTTTAGATACTATACATTGGTAGTCTTTACAGGTGAGGTGGTAGCTTATTGTAGGACAAGAGTAATGTAAAAAGCTCCCTATGGGAGCTTTCTACATTACTTCTGTCCTGCATTAAGCAGCCACCTGTAATTTTAGAGACATCCATGCTTGATTGAATGGTAGTTAAAAAGTTAATTTGTTTTGTAATTCCATTACGTGTGTAATTGTAAATTGTATTGCATTTAGCCTTGTGGTTGTTTCCTGGAACTGTCTTGGCAAAAATAGATTGAGATCCTTGATCATTGGCTAAATGGATATATTCTGTCTTAAATTGATATTTTCTAGTATAATTGATATTTTTTGTAATACTAGAATTAAACTCTCAAAGCCAACAATGTCTAACCTGTATCAAATTGATACATAAAAAGAAGTACAGTTAAAAGAACCTTTTAACTCTTTGAACCATATAATAGTCACTCATATTTACATCATTTGCAAGCAATTAACCTATAAGGAGTACACTTGTCCTATGCAAACAGTGTAGACCCTGATCAGAGGGCTCCTTTTTGACATATATTGTAAAAAGTCAACCCTAAAAAGTCAAAAATGGACTAGACTGAATTGAAAACTAGAAATGTCCATTTGAGGTTTCAGGGAGGAAAGGGTTAATGACCACTGAAAATTGTGCTTACCTTGAGGCGCACTCTGCTTTACTTTAAGCCTGATTTAAACTACCATCTGCTAGGAAATAGAAAACATTTTTTGGGGGCAGTTGAATTGGAACTTTTTTCTCAGTGGACGAACAAATTGAATATTTATGGGGTACTTGGTCAAAGCAGATACTTGGCTCTTAAAGCTGAATGCAAGGAAAGTAAAACACGTCTGTCATGAGCTTTATGCTATACTTTTTGTTCGACATAATTATTTTACATACATGTAATTCAATAAAATTCTTATCAATGACTTAATGATAGTGTTTTTTGTCCCTATATCCAGCCCACCCACATGGCAGACTTTTCCCAAGTCCAGGCCATACAGACTTTAAGTCTGGACGATGGTAAGGGTGTTCTGAAGTTACGCATCGCTGGGGCAGCAGAGCCGCTGACGATAACCTGTGCCTCGCTGGCTGAGGCAGAGGATATGGCAGACCTCATCGATGGATACTGTAGACTGGTTCATGACTTCCAGGGCACCTTCTGGACAAAGAAAGGTAACCAATCAGACACCTGCACAGAATAATTGTTCTGAGTTTTATGAGCAGTAAAATTCCATAGCAGCCTGTTTGATCTACCTCTGTTTTCTTCTCTGTGTCCTTGCTTATAGAGTATGTATATGTAAAACAATTAAAATTTGAGCAAGAAAAACAGCAGTAAAAATTCTCCTATTATGACCGCATAAAAGAGTACCTCTTGTTGATAATGATCGCAGAAAAGAATGGTCCTATTCCTCATAATTTTTTCTTGCTTCTATCTTTATTGAATAAAGAATTGTAAGGGACTGGTCATGTGCTGCTTTCAACGAGATGAATGTAAATAGAAATGCCCCTAAAAAGAGATGTTTTACTTTGCTAAATATTCCAATCCCTAAATCATCCTGCTTTAGTCAGTCACCTGCATTGTACACTGAAAACAAACTGGGAGAAAATAGTTCACCCTTCCCATAGATTGTTTCCAGTGTTTAACCCTTTCCCCCATAGAAGCGCCTTTTAGCGCATTCAGTTTATTCTTGCCCTGAAGAAAATAGTTCCAATTTATACATTCATAAATATGTATAATACAAAATATTTTATATATTCTAGCAGATGATAGCTTAAAGCAGGCTGAAAGTAAAGCAGAATGCGCTTAAAGCGCATTCTGCTTTACTTTCAACCTGCTTTAAGTGGACACCTATATTCAATACTAGAGATATGCTATGTGGGAAAGGGTTAAGACAGAAAGTTGCTTAACCCATTACCCCTTAGCCATATTCCAGTTTTGAAGACAAGCGATTACTTAAAGCAGGTTGAAAGTAAAGCAGAATGCGCCATAAGGCACATTCTGCTTTACTTTCAGCTTGCTTTAAGCTTCCATCTGCTGGAACATAGTAAATATTTCTTATATTACATTTTCATTGCTGTATAAATTGGAAATATTTTCTTCAGTAGATGAATGAATTAAAGGCATATAAAGGCGTATTTATAGGGTAATTGGTTAAGGCAAGCTCAAAGCAAAGAAGAAAACTCCTTCAGGAGCTCTATACTTTATTTTAGTCAACTTTAAGCTGTCAGGATGCTTGAAACAATTTCCAGTGTATCTCTTTAACAGAATACAATAGAAGCATGAAAAGGCATTATATATGGAAAATAGGTAAACCACTATAGGTGACCTAAAGTAGGTTGAAAGTAAAGCAGAATGAGCCTTACAGCACTTTCTGCTTTACTTTCAGCCTGCTTTAAGCTACCATCTGATAGAACATCTATAGACATATTTTCTTATGATACATATTCATGACTGTATAATGTGGAACTATTTTCTTCAGTGGAAGAATAAAATACACTGCAATATGTGTTAAAATGCGTTTCTATGAAGTAAAGGGTTAAAGGGGAGAATGATGAAATGACCTGTCAACAAGATCAATGAGTGTTCCTTTTGAATGGTCATAACAGAAGGGTTTTGCTTTACTTTAATAACACCCCAAAACACTGCTTTATTAATTTGCTACTGCTTTTAATCATGATGTTTGAGTGAAATATTAGTTGTTGCAGCTAGAAGTTTTGTAAACATTGCTCAGCAAGAAAGCTTTCCCCATATGTATATGATAACAGGGCTCCAGATAAGAGGTAGTTTTTTCAACAAATCCAACATTTTCTCACTCTTTTTAGAACCAAATCCTATGGTGTTACTACTCATTAGAATCGTCTCGAAGAGACGATTCTAATGAGTAGTGACACCATAGGGTTTAATTCAGAAATAAAGATTTCAGTATTTGAAAAACTACCCTTATCTGGTGCTCTGTGATATATTAGCAATCTCTGCTAAGCATTTGTTATAGCTGGATTGTACAAAGCTACTGCAATAGTTTGAATCCTAATATGTGGCCAATGGCTGTGAAATGAAATCAAAATGATATAGCTTTACTAAATACATTTTGCATTTGCAAATATTTTGTATCCAGATCAGACAAGTAGCTGTATTTGATCAGGATCTATACTATTTGCCACTCAGTTCATATTGTTTTAAATGAGAAAAAGGAACCGAATTGAGCACTTCGGCTGATAACATTCAGTCAGTGAACATCTGTTAAAGGTGAAAACATGATAACCTTTGCAAGGAGTTTGGATCCTGATGAGATACTGCATAGTCTAGTTATGCCGTGTCTCACAGGGGTCCAAGCTGGTTGACATTCTGATCCTGTTTTGAAAAGAAATTTAGAAAATTGTAAATTAAGAACAGTAGCAAACGACAATTTTTGCTGTCAGACAAAAATTGACCCAGTATGCAAAGAGTTAAGTTTGGTCAACTTGGATTTAAACTTTTACATACTCACTCCATGTTCTAAGAAGCTGCAAAAATGTTGCTAGTACATGTATAAGTTTATAGCCACTCTTCAGGTTAAGTTTAAGCTAGATCTATTGAAATATATATTTTGACTAAATAGGTATATTATTTGATAAAAATTCAGTTTTTATAACCAATTATTGAAGACAAATTGATGATATCAGAGTTACAGATAATGTGAGTATTTCAAAAACTAAAATCATTATGCTTCAACCAAACTCTATGATGTGGCTACTCATTAGAAGCGTTACTTTGACAATTCTAATAGGTAGTCCTAAAATAGGGTTTGATGGGGGCATTAGGGAAATTTGTTTTCGAAATAAGTGTAACTACATTTAATTGTATCTGGAGCCATGTGATATTAGCAAGACGGGCAAAAGCTCACGTTGGGATCAATGAAAAGCTGAAAACTGTTAAAGGAACTTTTTTATGCTTTTGCTTTTATTTTGCCATATGTTTTAAACACTGAAACCAAAGCTGTAATGAATATACTTTACCTTATATTCTTTTGATAAACAAACAGTAGACAACAAAACAAAAAATAAATAACCCCTCTCATGCTAATATCTTAGAATGATGCTTTTTGTAAACAGTGTAAACCAAAGTCAGACACACCCTGATGAAGCTGTCTGATCAGGGTCTGCTCAGGGCTCCAGATAAGGGGAGTATTTCAAAAATTAAAGTCTTTTTTTCTGTCTGAGACCCTATGATGTCACTACTCTTCGAGACGATTCTAATGAGTAGTAACACCATAGGATTGGTACTGAAATGAGTGAGAAAACGTTGAATTTGTTCAGTTTACTCCCTCTTATCTGGAGCCCAGGTGCTCTTGTTTTCTTTTAGGATATAGCACAAATCTGCAATCATTCCTTAGGAGAAAAAAAAATCATTATTCTATAAGCCAATGTAATAATAGTTCATAGTTGGTGGAGTTTATATATGACTATTCAGCTTGCAAAGGATTAACCCATTACCCAATAGTCTGTTTCTAGTATTAAAGATGTATAACTACTTAAAGCAGGTTGAAAGTAAAGCAAAATGCACCTTTAATTCTGCTTCACTTTTAGCCTGCTTTAAGCTATAATCTACTAGGATATAGAAAATATTTCTAGTGGTATGTATTTTAACTGTATAAACTGGAACTATACTCTTCGGTGGAGGAATAAGTTAAAGGCATAAAACGGTGTATTTATTGGTAATGGGTTAATACAGAAATGAAAATACTATCTGATAGATGTGAGCTTTACACTGTACACCTCTATAACAGCCACCAAATTATGTTAACTATTTTGTGTTTCAGGCAGGTCGATGCTTTAAGCAAGGTGAAGATAAAAAAGCTCCTTTAGGGGCTTTGTTTTACATTCAGCTTGCTTTAACCTGCCACCTGTCTTTCAAACAATCAATTATTCTCCATTTTAGTGAGAGAGATTGTGTTGTAGTTTGAAGGCTAAGCTTGTAATGTTTATATTATCTTTTCTCATAAAAAGTGTCGGTTGATGCCAAATCCCCAAGCATCGAGTTCAACAACAAAGTACCGAGCAAAGGTTTGTGACTTGCTGATGCATGTTTTCCCTTCATGCACCATCACTTCCTGTCGGCTTTGGTCACTCTGGCTTGCCGGAACATGCATGTTCAACTCATTGTTTACACATTTACTGAGTTACTTCCCTTGTTGTGAAAACTGCATGAGTTATCTCCCATAACTGTATCATGTCACTTTGTTTTAATCTAACCAGTTTTTGAATTGTGATTTGTTATCCTATTAACTCATTCATCCCTGAAACTTTTAATGGTCTTATCCAACTTTCAATTAAGTGTAGTCTATTAATGACTACGTAATGGGTGATTTCTTCAACAAATTTCAAAATGGCAAAAGTGCAGACCCTGGTGAGAGAGCTCCTGAAGGAAACCTCTGCTAAGGGTCTACACTGTTTTCATAGGACAAGTTTATACTCTTTGCACTTTGTTAGCTCACCTGAGCCAAAGGCTCAAGGTGAGCTATTGGGATGGCCCTGTGTCCGTCGTCGTCCGTCCTGCGTATGTGCGTCGTCGTTAACAATTGCTTCAAATGACATCTCCTCCTATACCCCTTGACAGAATTCAACCAAACTTTACAGAAATGTACCTTGGGTCAAGCTCTTTCAAATTTGTTCAAAGAATTAAAAACAATGCAGAACTCTGGTTGCCATGGCAACCAAATTGAAAAAATAAGGAAATCTTAAAAAATCTTCTTGTCAAAAACTGCAAGGGCCAAATCTTAGATATTTGGCACATAGCATCATCTACAGGTCCTCTATCAAGTTTGTTCAAATTATGCCCCAGGGGTCAAAATTGGCCCGCCCCGGGGGTCACAGTTTTACAAAGAGTTATATAGTGAAATTTTCAAACGTCTTCTTCTCTGAAACCAATGTGGCCAGAGCTTTGATATTTGGCATGGAGACACTTCTAGATGTCCTTTACCAAAATTGTTCAAATGGTTGTGGTCGGTTGCATAACTAGGTCACAGGAGCTAAAAATAGATTTTTTCAATGAAAACTTAAAAAATCTTCTTGTCTGAAACTACAAGGGCCAAAGCTTAGATATTTGGCACATAGAATCGCCTACAGGTTCTCTATCAAGTTTGCTCAAATTATGCCCCTTGGGTCAAAATTGGCCCGGCCCCGGGGGGTCACGGTTTTACATAGAGTTATATAGTGAAATTTTCATACGTCTTCTTCTCTGAATCTAATATGGCCAGAGCTTTGATATTTGGCATAGTGACACTTCTAGATGTCCTATACCGAAATTGTACAAATGGTTCTGGTCCGTTGCATAACTAGGTCACAGGAGCTAAAAATAGATTTTTTCAGTGAAAACTTAAAAAATCTTCTTGTCTAAAACTACAAGGGCCAGAGCTTAGATATATGGCTAATATCATCGCCTACAGGTCCTCTATTAAGTTTGTTCAAATTATGCCCCTAGGGTCAAAATTGGCCCCGCCCCGGGGGTCACTGTTTTACATAGAGTTATATAGTGAAATTTTCAAACATCTTCTTCTCTGAAACTAATATGGCCAGAGCTTTTATATTCTGTATGGTGACACTTTTAAATATACTTTACATATTTTGTTCAAATTGTTCCGGTCTGTTGCTTATCTAGGTCAGTCCTGGACATAAATCAATATCTCCATTTTCCCAATTATTCTCAGGTGAGCGAATATGCCCCATGGGGCTCTTGTTAACAATAAGTGTACATGTCGCTAGGGCTGAATGTGTTAATAGTACTCGAGTTTTTCTGTTGTGTTTTGTGAAGTTATTTTATATTTGGTTTACAGATTTATTAGAATAGAACTCAAATAACCACTAATACAACTCTAAGATATTTTGATGATTGAGAAAACTTCAGCTTTCAAATGGACAAATACTAAATATAACAATTGTTAGACAGATTAGGGTCTACACTGTCAGGGCTACCATTTCTCCGGAATTTTCCTAAATCTTCGGATTTTTTTCAAGTACATGGTAGCTTAAGGCAGGCTGAAAGTAAAGCAGAATGCGCCTTAAGGCGCATTCTGCTTTACTTTCAACCTGCTTTAAGCAAAATGTGTCTTAAAAACTAAAAACAGACTGGGTAAAAGGTATAATTCGGAAGATCGCGCTTGAACATTTTGAAATCTTAGGATTTTTTTTATCAATTTATGGCAGCCCTGCACTGTTTATAAATGTATTCTTGCCTTTAAATGGCTTAACCCCCTGCTATAATTTCATCTGCTCATAAATTGTTCACTTCCAAGTTTGTTAAAATGTTCATGCATTTTGTTAGAATTAACATTGACATTAGTGTCAAATAGTTTTTAATCCAGATCAGATGCCAAGTAACTTAGCATTTGATTTGAATTTAAACAAAGAACTTTCTGCATTACTTTTGTTCTACGTTCAGCTTTCAGCAGTCTAATAGACCAGCCAAGCATGCTCTTTTGAATGAACTTTGACCAGTTTTGACTTTATGTTCTAGAAGGGTTTGACATTTTCCCCATAGCCTGTTTTAGGTTTTGCAGACAGGTAGCTACTTTGAGTAGATTGAAAGAAGTCATTACAAAGCTCCAAAGGAGCTTTTTGCTTTACTGCTATCCTGCTTTAAGCATCCACATTACAGGGAAAACTTCCAGTGGTTCTTTATTTGGACATGCTTTAAGCATTAACCCTTAGCCTGCCACTCACGACTATAGCTCCATATGCAAACAGCTTGGATCCGGATGAGACGCCGAGTAACTCGGCGTCTCATCCGGATCCAAGCTGTTTGACACTCGGACAACATTTTCAGCAGTTTTGAGCAACTTTGAAGCACTTTGAAGCTTGAAGCAGACGAGAAATATAGCAGACGACAATTTATTTGGCGGGCTAAGGGTTAAAAGTCATGACATCAAAAGGCATTTCTAGGGGTAAAAAACTCACAACAAATTTGATCATGAAAGGGTTAATGCAGAACAACAAGTAAAGCAGAAAGTTACTTTAACCCTTCCCCCCATAGAAGTGCCTTTTAGCACATTAAGTTTATTCCTTCACTGAAGAAAATAGTTCTAATTTATACCATACGAAATATTTTCTATATTCTAGCAGATAATAGCTTAAAGCAGGCTGAAAGTAAAGCAGAATGCGCTTAAGGCGCATTCTGCTTTACTTTCAACCTGCTTTAAGTGGACACCTATATTCAATACTAGAGACATGTTATGTGGGAAAGGGATAAGAGATAATTTCTGCCTTGCTTTTATCAAGTAAGTATCGAGGATTACACTTAATTGTCATTCAACCATAAATAGTCAAAAGTAGACTAGATTTATTTTGATATTTGAAATGTCCATTAAAATGTTTCAGGGGTTAATGAGTTAACATCAATAAAGACAAAAGAGCAGTGAGAAAACCAGCCATATTGCAATGTAAACAGAGTAGTCCCAGACTAGTCACATGTACTATATGCAGCAGCACCACATTAACCCTTAAACCGCCAAATAAATTGTCGTCTGCTATATTTCTCGTCTGCTTCAAGTTTCAAAGTTGCTCAAAATTGCTGAAAATGTTGTCCGAGTGTCAAACAGCTTGGATCCGGATGAGACGCCGAGTTACTCGGCGTCTCATCCGGATCCAAGCTGTTTGCATATGGAGCTATAGTCGTGAGTGGCAGGCTAAGGGTTAATATGACATGTGATATGGGACTACACTTTGTAACCAATAAGATAACAAAGAACTTGGTATGCTTTTGAGTGGCAAAACGTGTAGACTAAGACCAATTAATATAACTGCTGTATTTCTGATGCACTGGTTGGTCTAGGTGTTCACAGTTTGCATTGTACTAAGTCTGATTTTCTCGTTACATGACTCATTTGTTTTCTTGTTTTGTACAGATTTCAATACTTAGAAAATATAACCGTTTGTTGCTAACCTTGTTTGGTATTTTTGTTGCTGTGTCTCATTGTGGTCTTTGTTAAAGTTAGTTAGATTACTAACCTTACTTTATCACCTAACTTTCAACACAATGAAATAACAGTAAAGGTTGATTTTGCCTGTAAAACCCCATAGCCTGTTTCTTGTTTTGAAGACAAGTGGCCACTTAAAGCAGGTTGACTGGCATATTCTGCTGAAGTTTTTTATGATGCCAGGGGTGAAACCATGAAAACCTTTTCAAACATTTTGGATCCTGATGAGAAACTGCATAATGGGACATTGCATCAGGATCCAAACTGTTTGACACACTCTGTGAAAAGAAATTTTGAAACTTCTATTTATAGAACAGTAGCAGACTACAATAATTTTGTTTCGGACAAAAAATGTACCTATCATGCAAAGAACCGAAGAACAAATTTATTTTAATAATGATCAGGAACAATTCTAGTTACAATGTAGTTAAATAAACTTTACAATATCAACTACAAAGTTATATCAATTTTACCCTTTACCCCATAGCTTGTTTCTAGTATTGGAGATAGGTTGCAACTTAAACAGGTTGAAAGTAAAGCAGAATGTACCTTACTGCACATTCTGCTTTACTTTCAGCCTGCTTTAAGCTACAATCTGTTACAATATAGAAACTATTTTATGATACATATTCATTACTGTATAAAATGGTATTCATCACTGTATAAAATGTAACTACATGTATATCCTTCAGTGAAAAATGAATTAAATATGTTAAAATGCAAATCTATGGAGTAAAGGGTTAAAAATAAATCAGCATAACTGTAGATAACATGCATCCCAAGTTGTTATGTGATTTTGTAATTTCAGCTTTTATAGAATTGACATTTCTATTCCATGCACAATAACATGCAAATGATAACATCATAGTTTGAGCCTCATATTTACTACAGTTTCATCATCATCATCAGATGATTTTAATGGATGTAAATAATATAGAATGTTTTATCTAAGATACTAATTGTAATGTATATAGGTTTTCAAATATGTTGCATTGAGCCCTTTACCCAATAGCATGTTTCTAGTTTTGAACTAG
This sequence comes from Gari tellinella, assembly GCA_922989275.2. Lineage (NCBI taxonomy): Eukaryota > Metazoa > Mollusca > Bivalvia > Cardiida > Psammobiidae > Gari > Gari tellinella. The sequence goes on from OV277859.1 coordinate 21,938,282, forward strand.
GTGACTATAATTAAAGCAGGTTGAAAGTAAAGCAGAATGTGCCTTAAGGCGCATTCTGCTTTACTTTCAGCCTGCTTTAAGCTATCAACTGCTAGGTTATACAGTGGAGAATCTGTTATTCTTTCCCAATAAACGCGTTTACGCTAAAACTATTATTTGCAGTGCAAACAGTTTGGAGCCAGATCAGACGCCGGGTAACCCGGCGTCTGATCAGGCTCCAAACTGTTTGCCACCATGATAAACATGAAATATCAGAATTGTCCAAAAGTTGTTCTTTTCTACGTTTTAGCGCTTTACGTTTGCGTTTAAACGGGAAAGAATAACAGATTCTCCACTGTAGCAAATATACATCTTATGGTGCATTTCCAATTTTTGCGTAAATTAGAACTGTTTTCTTCAGTGGAAGAATGAATTAAAGATATAAAAAGGCGTATTTATGGGATAATGGGTTAAATGTGTGTTAATCCTGTAACTGCCTTCCCTGAGGGTAATGGTTATTTGAAAACACCTTGGATCCTGATCCAGATGTTTAAACAGTGTCTGATCAGGATCCAATCTGTTGGACACTCTTTCAGTATTCCTTATGTCACAGTACCTTTAAGAGCCCTCTGATCTGGGTCTACACTGTATGCCACTGATGTATATACTTGTTTCTGTTAAGAATACTGTTTTGACACAACCAGTAATATAGTGTTTCATAATCAAAAGTGATTGTCGGAATTTCTGGACCTTTAAAGTTGTTATGATAATAAGTTGAGCCTTTAGGAACCCTAGTCACACATATATGGGTCCTTTGCAAACAGTGTATCTGAGAAGAGTACACTGGTCGCAAATGGTGCAGACCAAGATCAGAGGACTTCTAAATGAGCCCTCTGATTATTATGAGCCCTCTGATTAGGGTATACACTGTATGTAATATCGCATTACATTGACAATAACAAACCAAAGTAGTCAAACATGAGCTAGACTGAAAATTGAAACAGGAAGTTTGCAGTTTCAGGGAGGAAAAGATGAAGAGAATTAAATGCCTTGTTCTTCTCTCATTTCAGAAGAAACAGTTCCCCCGTCACCAAAAATCAGGTAAGAGAAAGTCATATCAGTTATTGTCGGGTATAGTTTGGTTTTCTTAGACTTTGATAATCCAAACTTTCAATAAGGGTGCTGTGATCTGTGAGTGATCAGTTTATTTCCTCCTTAGCTTGTTATCAATATCTAAGACAGATAGTTCCTTAAAGCAGGCTGAAAGTAAAACAGTAAGCTTCTTCAGAAGCTTTCTGTTTTACTTTCAGTCTACTTTTAGTATCCACCTGTTAGTATGCGAGAGGTTTCTGATGGCTCTTTATGTTCGAATCCCAGTACAGTCATAAAGATTTTTCATGTGAGGAAGCCTTCCAGCTGGCTTGCAGAAAGTCGTTGGTTCTACCCAGTTGCCGATTTGTGCCTGAAACAGTGCATAAAGGGCTTCTGGGGGCTTCCTTCACCTTTAATTAGCTGGATGTCGCTTTATGACTGAAATACTGTTAAAAGCAAAGTAAAATCATAACAAATCAAATCAAATCTGATGGCTTTTTATCTGGACTAGGTAGAAACATTGAAAGACATTTCTATGAGGAATACATTAGTTCATCAAACAGTGCTTATGTAGGGGAAGTAGAGGATTTAAATACTGCAGTCAATGCATTCTATTATAACTCTTTGCACACTGGCTGCAAAATCATGCAAGCAGTTTGGATCCATATGAGTTACTAGGTGTTCCACAAGAATCTTAATAGTTTGTCACTCTGGCCCTGTTTTGAAAATGAAATTTAGAATTGTTTGGTTTTAGGACAGAAACAGACAACAGTTGTTATCTTCAGATATGGAGGGCTCCAGATATTGGGAGTATTTAAAAAAATAAATAAAGTATTTATTTCTGTATTAAACTCTAAGGTGTCATTACTAATTTTAATTGCTCTTCTGGACGATTCTAATGAGTAGTATAACACCATAGGATTTGATGCTGAAATTAGTGAGAAAATGTTTGATTTGTTCAGTTTACTCCCTCTTATCTGGAGCCCTGTTAGCATTCAAAGAGTTCATTACCTCGTCATGATTATGATACCTGGAATGTTCGTCTATTGCTAGTTTGAACAAGAAGGAAGGGGGACCTAAAGAAGACCAGACAGGCAACAATGAAAGTGAGTAATGTTGATGCCACTGCTTTATTCACAGTTACCAGGAAACTGTTGTGTACCTAGAAAATGGCAGTGTGAGACCTGCAGCGCTATGTTTGACCATTAACCCTTGCCCTACAGATCATGATAAAACACGAGCAACAAATTGTTTGTATTCAGTTCTGCAGACAGGAACTTGAATATCAACTATTTGCAATAATTTGATTTTACTTGGATAAAAGAAGCAAAGGATTTGAAGTCACGATATGATATTCTATTATGACAACTTATCAACAGATGGCAGCTCAAAGAAGGATGATAGTAAAGCAAAATGCTCCTTTCATCTGGCATGAGCAGTCACCTGTCTAAATGTCTGGAATATGCAATATTTGAGTACCTGTTGTATATAAACATGTTTTTAAACACGTATGGGTTAAAAAAAAAATTAAAAAAAGAGAAGATATTGTCTTGACCTGTACAAGATATTTATACAACTTCAAACCATGAAAAAAATACAATGTAGAATCAGATTAGATATGATGCTGATCTGGATCTTAAAACTTTAAAAAACAATTAAGGTCTGCCTTGGGGATCAGTAGGAAAGTGGCTTGAGACACATTGGCTTTCACCAAGCATGAGAGTGGAGTGGTAATGGAAATGACACACTGAAATATCCTGGAGAAAATGTACAGGACAAATACCCTAGCTGTCACACTGCTGTTTTGAACTGAGTGCTGGAAACAGGCCTACATGATTTCACACCTACTAAATTTGTCAGACTTTGTCCTGAATGTACGCTTTGATAATCTGAAGTTCCCCTACTCAATATTCTATAGTTTTGAGGACAGGTGACCACTTAAAGGAGGTTGAAAGTAAAGTAAAGCAAAATGTGCCTTAAGCAACATTCTGCTTTATTTTTTGCCTGCTTTAAGCTACCATCTTCTAGAATAAAGAAAATATTTCTTAGGGTGCAAATTCATGACTGTATGAAGTTGAATTTTATTCTTCAGTGGAGAATTAAACTTTAGGCATAAAAATACGTATTAATGGAGTAATTGGTTAAGAAGTATTTTGGGAAGTAAGTGATATTAACTTTTTGAACACTGAATTAAGGTCACTAGCTCAAATTGTAGTCTGCATCCGGGTCAGACACTGAGACTGAAGTTATTCTGTGTCTGATCAGGATCTAGACTTTGCAAAGTCAAAGAAAGCGTTAAAAGTCACCCACATTGTAAAATATACCTGTGTTATTCAGAACTACAGGAGTTATCAATATAGTACATTTGTATCAATATACAGTTGAACTTCGATATCTCGAACTCGGTTATGTTGAACATACCCATATTTCTCGAAGATTGGCTGTAGTAAATTTGTACCATTTATAGTAGCCAAACATTAGCCCTGTTTCTAGCACTGTATTGCTTGTGTATTTCAATTTTGAACTGTTTATAAGATATTTTACAGATGTTTGTGTTTTTGTTGACCAGTTTGCCTGATACATTGTGGCTGATATATTGAGATGAATGGCTTGTGGTTGGGAATCATACACTTGTCTTATTACTAGCCTAAATACTCGTAGCAGATTCTGTAAACTAGCTTTTACAATATCAGTTATAAATATATTTATTATATATAGTCAAACTTGTATTGAGTGACATTTTAAAGAAGAGATGTGGACATCTTGAAAGACAGGTACATGCTTACTGTAGAATAAGAGTAATGCAAAAAACTCCTAAAGGAGCTTTCTGCATTACTTTTGTTCTGCATTTAGCAGTAACTGTTTGGAAGTACAGGTTGATGCATCTTTAACTCTTTGAACCCTAGTCCCGCATATAGGCGTGCTTTTCAAACAGTGTACATGTGAATAGTACACATGTTCTATGCAAACAATGAAGACCCAGATCAGAGGGCTCCAAAAGGAGCCCTCTGATCAGGGTCTTCACTGTTTGTTATAATGCCAAACATTGACAAAAACAACCCTTAAAAGTCAGAAATGGACTAGACTAAAATGGAAACTGGAATTGTCCATTTAAAGTTTCAGGGAGGAAAGAGTTAATAAAGCATTATGACCACTCGTTTCTGTATTTTAAGCAGTAGGGGGCTTACAGAAGGATGACAATAAAGCAGAAATATCCTCTATGAGTTTTCTGCTTTACTTCTTCTACCCTGCTTTTGTTTCCAAAGTCATTTGAAACTAAGACCTTGTCTTATATTGGTAGTCATAATAATTAAACTGTACAAGTTTGACATTTCATTAATTTTAGATTTTCTAAAAAACAACCAAGTTATGTATATGTTGTACCCTTAACTCTGGAGCATTCTAATTCATCACATGTATACTCTATAAAGACAAGAGTCATAGCCAACCTTGATCCTGTCATGACACTGTCATCTGCCAAGTCTGTCAAATTACAATTTCTTGTAATTTTAAGTAGAAGAAACTTAAAGACGTTTGTCAAAGAGTTTGTATCTAGATGGGACATTGCATTTAGCGGCATCTGATCTGGATCCAAACTGTTTGTAAAAACCAGTCAAGTCACAATCAGCAGGACAAGGGTTGATAGAATAATGAGTTTTTGAGATATCAACCCTTTGAACACTAAATGAATGTCACATTTTCAAATTATAATCTGCTTTAACCCTTTCCTCCCTGAAACCTCAAATGGATGATTCTAGTCTTCAATTTAGTTTTGTCCATTTTTGACATTTTAGGGTTAATTTTACAATATATGTCAAAATGATGAACAGTGTAGACCCTGATCAGAGGGCTCCTTAAGGACAACAATATTCAATTTTAGAATTTATTTCAGTAGAAAACTTTTCTAACTTACAAACTTTATTTAGTGTTCAAAGGTTATAAACTTTATTTAGTGTTCAAAGGTTATACAGAAATATTATTCCAATTCCAAGATAATTATAATGAAATTATAAATACTATAGAAAATTGTAATAGTAAAAGCATAGGTCAGGAAAGTAGAATAATATACTTTGAAAACATGTACCGGTACTGGTACCTTTAAAATGCAAAAGCAATACATGTTAAGAAGACAAAATCTTAATACAGGATGAACATACTAAACAGGAGATTTTGGAGTGGGATAGCTTTGGTATGACAAGGGTATCTGTGATATGCATTGTCTGAGCACTCGTCTTGCTGTTATTATATGATGGTGTACGTTTTGTAGGGTCAGATTACGCAGAAATTGTTGAGGACGAGGGTGATTACAGTTCCCCAGATGGTAAACCATTTTGTCATTAATTAATTGTAAAGTACAGTTCATGTTTACAAATATTCAAATGTAGATATTGGAATATAGTCAATCTTGTGCAAGCAACCCCATTACCATTTATTCCGTAACCATTTAAAGCAGGTTGAAAGTAAAGCAGAATGCACCTTCAGGCACACTCTGATTGACTTTAAGCCTGCCTTTAAGTTACCATCTGCTAGGAAATACTATTAAAAATTTTGTTTGATGCTTCATATCCATGCCTATGAATTGGAGCTATTATCTTCAGTGCAGGAATAAATTAATCATTGAGTAAATGGAGTATTGAGGCAAAGAAGATAACTATGTTGCCTCAGGTTTAATGCAGGGTGAAAATTATGCAGGAAGGATCTTTTTGCATTATTTTTATGCAGCATTGATCAAGTACCTAGCTGTATTAAAGATTGCACATTGAACGGTTGTTTGAAACAAGATTTTCTGTATATTAAGGACCACTAAAGGGTATACTAGTATATTATTGCTTAAGCATGATATTTGATCAAAATATTAGACATTGATTATCATTATAATTTGCATTTAAGTTAATTTAATTACTTATTTTTCTGAAGTGAATTTTAGATATGATTTCAAGATTAGAAAATATGTGAAGTGTTATGAATTGCAATAAAAAGTTTAAAACTACCCATAGGTCGGAAAAGAAAGGGGAAGAAAAAGAAGTGTGAGTTTTGGCATGACTAGAGAGTAGATGCTATGAGACAAACATTTTGATTGGCTCAAATTAATAAGCATCATCCAATGGAATGCATTTTTACAATCACACCATTAAATCTGATCTCTTGACCTTTGTATCTAATAGTCTTGAATCCAATAAGAGCAAATACACATAACTCTGACCACAAATCTCCAGGTGAATAACACTATTTTCAACATGAATGAAATGAAGTATTCATTATTCATTTAGCATGTCACCCCTTTCCCGTTTGTATCAATAATGTACCTATATCCTAGGTAGCGTTTTATATAACATACTAACCTCTGTAAATGCTCAGTTTGTGTCACATGCAATGCAGTGCCAAAGATAGCTTCAGCTAAGGGGAGTATTTTTATTGTCTCATCTTAACTAAGTTTTGACTACTCATTAGAATAGTCTTTTCAAGGCAATGCTTATGAGAAGTCACAATTTAGGCTTTAATGACATAGTGGAGAAATTACTCTATCATATACATGTACTAAAATATTTATATTCAATCAAAGTGTATGTTGTGACTACTCACAAAAATCTTCTTGAAGGGGAGGATTCTAATAAGTTGCCACAAGATAAGGTCTGGTGGAGACATATATCTGACATCCTGACACATAGCTACAGGGCTGCCATTTCCCCGGATTTTTCCTAAATCTTCGGATATTTTTTCTAGTACATGGTAACTTAAAGCAGGCTGAAAGTAAAGTAGAATGCGCCTTAAGGCGCATTCTGCTTTACTTTCAGCCTGCTTTAAGCAGCCACATGTCAACAAAACTAGAAACAGGCGATAGGGTAAAGGTACGTTTCGTTATATCCATTTGAAAAATGGAAATCTTAGGATTTTTCATGTCAACTTATGGCAGCCCTGTAGCTAACACAGTCCTGTGTCTGTCCGTTCAAAATCTTGTTCGATGTCATCAGAACTGCAGTTGCAGGTGACAATATGCATATGTTAATATGAGCCTTGTCTGTTTATAAATGGCAAAGCCTGCTAACAAAAACAAGTAAACCGAAACCTATTTTAATGAAAACAAAAAATTACGATGACATAATTTTTTTTAATATTTTAAACTGTTTTGATCATATTGAATCAGATTTTCATCCAAACAAAGTACAAGTGGGCTTTGATTTTTATCAAGATAAGAGACTGGGTTTATTACATATTTGAATTTGATACAGAAAATATTAGAGTTGACTGCATTTGATTTATATCTGCATCTGATTTTAGTCTAAGGAAAGAAAGATTACAAGTTAAGACTGCATCTGCTTTTAATCCTAAATTTTATTTTTGATTTATCAGGCATCTGATTTTGATCATAGAGTTTTATTAAATGTATTAAGCATCTGGATTTAATCCAGAAGAGAAGTGTTTTTTGAGAATTAATGGTTTGCAGGCGTGTTGGTTTGATATGATATCAGTAACAGAATGCATTGAGTATGGAATGCTAGCATGGAGAGTTTCAGTATTGATGTAGTCCAAGTGTAACTTTATCTTACTATTAGATTCAGTTCAATATGCTCCCTTTGATTTACATCTCTTTTCTTATTTACATCTATTTACCTTAAGAACTGATATTTTGATATAGACATGGACTTTTTCAACCCTTTACTTCATAGCTTGTTTCTACTGTAAGTTTTGAAGATAGGTGACCACTTAAAGCAGGTTGAAAGTAAAGCAGAATGTGCTGTAAAGCACATTTTGCTTAACTGTCAGCCTGCTTCAAGCTATTATCTGCTGGGATATAGGAAATATTTCTTACATTTCGCATCCATAACTTAATAAAAATAAAACTATTTTCTGTGGTGGAGGAATTAATTAAATGCATAAAAAGGTGTAAAGGGTTCAGAAATCTGGTAATTTGTAAAGTTTTCCCTGACAGAGAGGTGAAATTAGCACGATTATTGCAAGGTGGCAGCTTAATGCAGGACAGAAAATAATATAGAAACTTGCTATAGGAGATGAGTGCATTGCTTAACCCATTACCCCATAAATACGCTTTTTACACCTTTAATTTATTCCTCCACTGTACAAAATGGTTCCAATTTATAGTCATGAACATGTATCATAAGAAATATTTGCTATATCCTAGCAGATAGTAGCTTAGAGCAGGCTGAAAGTAAAGCAGAATGTGCCTTAAGGCACATTCTGCTTTACTTTCAACCTGCTTTAAGTGGTCAACTATCTTCAATACTAGAAACAGGCTATGGGGTAATGGGTTAAGCCCAGCATTGCTGAAAATAAAGCAGACAGCTCCTTTCAGCCTGCCATCACATCCACTTGTTAGGATGCAGAAAAACTTTTCCCCGTCTCTCTTTAGCAGCACATGATAGAAGCATGAAAATGTACTATTTCATATAAAGAATATTGGTAGGTAAAGGCGTCAAAAGGCATTAGAGTTGGGGTGCTCTCTGCCATATTTAATTCAGAATTAAACAGCTGTTGCCTTTAAAGATTACGGTTCTTCCTTATTGGTTGTTGCCTGGGAAGGGTTTCAGGCTTGTTTTTTTCTCTCAATATTCTATTTAGATTCATAGAAATTTAAATGCAGTTACAGCCTATTTTCTTTTGTGTAAACTTTTAACTTTCTTGCTGAGAAAATAATGTGAGATTATGTGACAGATATTTCACACCTTTTCTCACTGTGGCAAATAGAAACTTTCAAAGATTTTAGCCTTAAATGCAGGAAAACTATGCTATTATCACTATGTGACTGCTAAAAGACTGAGAATAATTCCTGTAGGAAAATTCTGCTTGACTCTCATACTACTTTAAACTACCACGTCATTCAACACAGACATTGGGCTGTTCTTTGAATTAAATAATTCTAATTAAGAATGTACTGTACAAACTTTCAAGGATTTTAGCCAATCTTCAATTCATTTTCTGTAAAACCTCTCTATTACGACTTTTGAAAAAAAGTCTAATTGACTGCATATGTGTTGTATTTATTATAAATATTGTTATAATGACATTAATATACATGTATGTGTTCAATATTGTAGCTCATGACTATGAGATCCATCGTGAGCGGATTGTACTACTGGACATATTGGGCAATGGTCAGTTTGGTGATGTACACAAGGGCCTCTATAGAGAGAGGGTAAGACATATGCAATTACATTAGGTGTCAGTAGGAGAAAAGAAATTGTTTGTTATTAGCAAGATTTAACCCTTTACTCCGTAGCTACAGACCAGTATCAAACATGTTGGATCTAAATCAGACCCCAGTTACTATGTGTGATCAAAATCCAAACAGTTTCACTCTTTTCAAGTCAGGATCAGTCAGAGAATGGTACAAAACAGAACACGTGTACTGAACTCTAATAAAATACAGTAACACACCACTATTTAAAAATCACTGAAAAGAGAAAAGATGACATCATAAATTAAAGCAAGATGGAAGTAAAGCAGAATGCTCCTATGGGAGCTTTTACTTTTCACTTGCTTGAAATGGCCACCTATCTGATATGCTCAAAAAAAAAAGAAACCTCATTGGGTGATCATTATATAGACATTTTTGTGTGTTGCAGAAACTGTCTTTTAGAACTGCATTACTTTAGTCCTGAGTCCAAGGTTATAAAGCTTTTCATTTGAGTCTAAAGTCATTCTCAAGCATTTGATTGGTCAGATTTGAGCCTCGGCTTGAGAACACATGCACTCAGACTCAGCTCAAATGCTTTATAACCTTGGACCCTGTATCTTACAGCCAGTTATGTTTTGAGATCACCATCCTATATCACTGAATGGTTACTGATCACAGGTTTTCGTCTTTTACCTTGCAGGATGGGGCAGAGTTACCAGTTGCTGTAAAGACTTGCAAGGAAGACAATGAAGAATCCATGACAGAGAAATTCCTAGAGGAAGCCTGTATGTACCCTTTAACCCTTTGCCTGCTGGTCGCGACTTTATTGATTTTTGCAAACAGTTTAGATCCAGACCAGACGCCGCGTAACACGGCGTCTGATCTGGATCCAAACTGTTTGGCACTCGTCTTTCGGTTTATTTACTAAACAAATGTATAAATCCAAATTTTGCAGACGACAATTTCAAAGCAGACGACATCACCGCAGGGTAAGGGTTAACCCTACCCATAATTGCGCCTTTTTATGCCTCTAAGTATTTCTACATTTAAGAATCTGACTTGGTAACAAAATTTGATCATGTTACATGTAATACTATATACATGTAAATAAAATCAAGGAGAATCAGAAACCATGACGTACAGTCACAAAGTTCCCAGGACTGACCAATTAAAACATCTTTGGTGTTGGTGCCCTATAGTAATCAACCTTTCGGGCAGTCAGTCAGTCAGTCTGTCACTTTTTTTGTCCACTCTCAAACTCCCAACAGTTTTCATCAGATGTTCACCAAATTTGCTTAATTTGTTATCAGTGTAAAATCTTTGCCAAGTTTGATACCTTTCCTTATCCTATTAGGCATGACAGGATTATGGCCCTTTAAATGTAGACTGAAACGTACCGGTAATAAAGGGTTTGTGGTTTGAAATTTAAAGTGGCATAAATGGTGATTATTGAATATCTGTGACAAGCGTTTTGTGTGATTTGTTTTGTAGATATTATGCAGCAGTTTGACCACCCTCATATTGTCAAGCTGATAGGTATCTGCTCAGAGACTCGGCCAGTCTGGATCATCATGGAACTGGCCAGGCATGGGGAGGTAGGCAGTCTTACATTACACTATCTGCACCTCTCTGCACATGCCTTTAACTCATTCACCCCTGAAACTTTTAATGAACATTATTATTTTCAAAACAAGTCTAGTCCATTTTATTACTATTTAGGGCCAATAGGAACAATATATTTCAAAATGACAAACAGTTTAGACCCTGATTAGAGGGCTCCTTAAGGAGCCCTCTGATCAGGCTCATAACTGTTTGCATTGGACAAGTGAAATCCTGACAGATACACTGTTTTTAGCTCGACTTTTTGGAAAAGTCGAGCTATTGTCGTCACCCTGTCGTCTGCGTCTGCGTCTGCGTCGGTTAAGTTTTTTGCTTAAGGTTTTTGTAAGAGTTGATTTCTCAATAACTATCAATGGTATCCATTTGAAACTTGGAATAGTTGTTCAGTATCAAAAGAGCAATTCATTACAACAAGGCAGGCAGGTAACCCAGGGATTTGTCATTTCAGAGTTATTGCCCTTGTTTTATTTACTTAAATTTATAAATTAACATATCTCAATAACTATCAAAGGTATCCATTTGAAACTTGGAATAGTTGTTCAGAATCAAAAGGGCAACTCATTACAACAAGGCAGGTAACCCTGGAATTTGTCATTTCAGAGTTACTGCCCTTGTTTTATTTACTTAAAAATTATAAATTAACATATCTCAATAACTATCAAAGGTATCCATTTGAAACTTGGAATAGTTGTTCAGTACCAAAAGGGCAACTCATTACAACAAGGCAGGTAACCCTGGGATTTGTCATTATAGAGTTATTGCCCTTGTTTTATTTACTTAAAAATTAACATAACTCAATAACTATCAAAGGTATCCATTTGAAACTTGGAATAGTTGTTCAGTATCAAAAGGGCAACTCATTACATCAAGGCAGGTAACCCTGGGATTTGTCATTTCAGAGTTATTGTCCTTGTTTTATTTACTTACAAATTGTAAATTAACATATCTTAATAACTGTCAAAGGTATTAACTTGAAACTTTAAATACTTGTGTTATATCAAAAGGGCAACTCATTCAAACAAGAAAGGTGATAGGGGATGTGCCATTCCAGAGTTATTGCCCTTGTTTTTATTTACATAAAACTTGTAAATTGAATTTTCTCAATAATTACCATAGGTATTAACTTGAAACTTTGTATACTTGTTCAGTTTCAAAAGGGCATCACCTTTCAACAAAGCAGATAACCATGGGATTTGTCAATGCAGAGTTATTGCCCTTGTTTGACTAAGAATTTGTATATGAAATTATTCAGTAACTGTAGAAAGTTACTAATTTCAAACTTCCAATATATTTGAATACTTGTTTAGTTTCAAAAGGGCAACTCATTACAACAAGGCAGGTAAAGCAGGCAAAGATATTGTCCTTCTTTTGACTTATAGTTTACTTTTAAATGGAATGTAGACTGTCCAAGTATGTTTAAGTTGTTGTTGCTTACAAACTTCTATGATCAATAGGGCATTAAACACCCATACACATTCTTTAAGTGTGAAAAATGTAGCCGTCTCAAGTATATGAAAGTCGAGCATCCAGCACCCGTTTGCGGTGCTCTCGTTAATTGACAAGTATACTCGTCCCTAGGGTTGAATGTGTTAACTGCAATCATACTTGTGTAAGCTACCACAAATGTGAATTGATTGTTTGTAAATGTGGCAGCTTAATGCTGGATGAAAGTAATGCAAATGTTCACTAAAAGAGAGCCCAGTACATTTTTGGTCATGCCAAACAAAGGTCAAGGTCATTTAGAGATCATGATCACACTAGGGAGCATAGTCTTTCACACCACATCTTGTTTCTTCTTGTAAGACAGCTGACTTATTCTTTCAGATGAGAGCGTATTTACAGAACAACAAACATCGACTAGATCTTACAACACTGATAATGTATGCCTACCAGTTGAGTACAGCACTGTCATACTTGGAGAGTAAAAAGTTTGTTCACAGGTACGTTAACACTTTGACTGCACAATGAATATTTTCTGCTTCGAAATTGCCATGCTTTCTGCTTTATTAGCTCGCCTATTCGGAGAATGGGGGGGCTTATGGAATCACGTCGGCGATGGTTTTTCATGGTTAAAGTTTTGGGGTAAGTGTTGTTATGCACTAATACATCATGAAATATTTGCATTAGGAAGCTGATGTTTGGATTGGAGGTGCCCTGTGGGTTGAACATTGATGTTGTGTAGTTAAAATGAAAAAAAAAGTTTAAATTTAGTCAAAATTTCACCTTTTGTGGACTTATGTTTTTCGGCTGATTTCTCATGGTTAAAGTTTTGGGGTAAGTGTTGTTCTGCACTAATACTACATGAAATATTTGTATTAGGAAGTTGATATTTGAAATGGAGGTGCCCTGTGGGTTGAACATTGATGTTGTGTAGTTAGAATTAAAAAAAAAGTTTAAATTTAGTCAAAATTTCACCTTTTGTGGACTTAGGTTTTTCGGCTGATTTCTCATGGTTAAAGTTTTGGGGTAAGTGTTGTTATGCACTAATACTACATGAAATATTTGTATTAGAAAGCTGATATTTGGATTGGAGGTACCCTGTGGGTTGAACATTGATGTTGCGTAGTTTAAATTTAAAAAAAGTTTTTCGGCTGATTTCTCATGGTTAAAGTTTTGGGGTAAGTGTTGTGATGCTCTAATACTACTTGAAATAATTGTATTAAGAAGCTGATATTGGGAATCAAGGTGCCCTGTGGGTTGAACATTGATGTTACGTAGTTAAAATTTAAAAAAAAGTTTAAATTTAGTCAAAATTTCACCTGTTGAGGACTTAGGTTTTTCGGCTGATTTCTCATGGTTAAAGTTTTGGGGTAAGAGTTGTAATGCACTAATACTACATGAAATATTTGTATTAGGAAGCTGATATTTGGAATGGAGGTGCCCTTGGGTTATACATTGAAGTTGCGTAGTTATTTTTTTTTTAAAAAGTTTAAATTTAGTCAAAATTACACCTTTTGTGGACTTAGAGTTTTGGGACTGAAATTTCAAAGTTAGTTAAGGAGTAAGTGTTGGAATGCACTTATACTACATGACATATTTGCATTAGGAAGTTGATATTTTGAATGGAGGTTCCCTGTGGCTTGAATATCAATGTACTGATACACTTTTCTTTTGATAGTTACCTATTTAAGAAAGGTTTAATTAGACGAGCTTTGCTGTTCTCCAACAGCTCTTGTTTTAATCATGCTTTAAACAGTTATATTCCACATTTGAATATTGGTGATATGTACCGAAGGATATGGTGGAGAGGGTTTAGATACTTGATGGAACATTCTGTGTACTTCATTCTTCAGTAGTCTTATATATGGCCTGGTACTGGACTTTTCTGATTGACCACCAAACACTGGACATGTGTACTGTTGTAAATAGGTGACTTCTTAAAGCAGGTTGAAAGCAAAGCAGAATGCGCCTTAAGGCGCATTCTGCTTTACTTTCAGCCTGCTTTAAACTTCCATTTACCAGAATACAGAAACTATTCCTTTGGAACTGTTTTCTTCAGTGGAGGAATAAATTTTATGTGCTAAAAGGCGCTTCTATGTGGGAAAGGGTTACACTTTGTATCATGTTTGTATACATGCTGCTTGATTTGTTTTCAGGGATATAGCGGCCAGAAATGTCCTCGTGTCGGCACATGATAGTGTTAAGCTCGGAGACTTTGGTCTTTCTAGATGGGTGGAGGAGCAGAGTTATTACAAAGGTAGTGAACTCAATATTTGACAAACTTTCAGAGCTCATTGCTTTACTTCATTTCTCCATAAATATGCCTTTTTATGCCTTTAACTGTTCACGCCCTTAAAAGAAAATAGTTCCACTTTATACCATCATGAATATACATTTGTACAACATAAGAAATCAACTTTATACAATCATGAATAAGGAATGTAAAAAATATTTACTACAGTCAAGCTTCGATATCTCAAACTCGTTTAACTCGAACTATCTGATAGTTGGACATATGAACTGCATTATTTCATGCTCAGTTAAATCGAACATACCCATATTTCAAAGTTAAAACGTGGCTTAGCCACGTTTTAACTTTGAAATACGAGTATGTTAGACAAAACCGACTTCGAGATATCAAAGTTCGACAGTATATCCTAGCAGATGACCATAAAGGGTTAAGTGGTCACCAGTCTTTAACCCATTACCCCATAAATACGCCTTTTGACGCCTTTAGTTTATTCCTCCACTGAAGAAAGTAGTTCCAATTTATACAGTTGTGAATATTTAACATGAGAAATAATTTCTATATTCTAGCAGCTGGTAGCTTAAGTGGTCACCTATTTTCAAAACTAGAAACTGACTATGGGGTAATGGGTTATGACTGGAAACAGGCTATGGGATAAAGGGTTAACAGTTGTCCTTGCTTAGAGTGACTTGACTGACATTTGTAAACAGTTTGAATCTTGCATCAAGTACCAAGGTGTAAAATATGAAATAGACTATTCTTTACAGTATTCTAAAGTCACAACTTAGGGTTTGGTGGAGACAATGGAGAATTGTTTTTGAAATACCGACCTCCATGAGCTGTGCATGCAATGATCCATGTTGTATGTGGACTTGGTGAAAACTTGGTAAAATCCTATTTAGAAATTGTAAACTCAATGTCTTGTTCTATCTTACTGCAGCCTCCAAAGGTAAACTGCCCATCAAGTGGATGGCCCCAGAATCTATAAACTTCCGTCGCTTCACCTCAGCTAGTGATGTATGGATGTTTGGTAAGTGTACCAAGAGTCATTCTTGAAATTATTTTGTGAGCTGTTTTTTAAATTGTAAACATTGTAGATTCGTATAAGCACTATAATAAAGTTTGGTTTACAATGTTTTTATGCCAGAATCTACGATTCGGGGGTATATAGTTTTTGTCCTGTCTGTTGGTTTGTCCGTCTTTCCATCTGTCTGTGCCAAAAACCTTAACCTCGGCTATAACTCTTGCATTACAAGGCGTCTGATTTGGATTCAAGCTGTTTGCAAATGTAAGCCAATTTCCCCCCTCCCTCCGAACAATGCACACAATCTTTGTCTCCCAATGGATGTTGTTGTAGAGAAGGAGTAAGTTGTATATACAAACCTTGCATGGTTGTGTTACAGGTGTATGTATCTGGGAGGTCCTGATGTTTGGTATCAAGCCATTCCAGGGGGTGAAGAACAATGATGTGATAGGCAAGATAGAGGCTGGTGAACGACTGCCCCTACCCCCGGGCTGTCCCCCATCCTTGTACAACCTCATGTGTGTCTGTTGGTCCTATGAACCCTCTAAACGACCATCATTTGCTGATCTCAAAACATGGCTATAGTAAGTGTAACATTTTACTAGTTGACTATGAACTTATTTAAACCTTCTTCTTTCCTTAAGGTGTCTTTATAGCTTTAAAACTGCAAAAATTGTGTTTTTAACCTTTTTTCCGATTATGATAGCCGACATTCTGTTCTACATTTTACCAAAATCTCCAAAACCAAACCAAACGCATTACACGGCTATCTGATCAATAAATCACACCTCATTAAGCACTCCGTAGTCCAGCCACGTGACCACCTAGAGGCGTTCTCCAGCTGCTGTTGCGTGATTTATGGGTTTCACATGTTAAAATCATTATTGAATTATGATTGGTATATTTTATTAACCCTTAGCCCGCCAAATAAATTGTCGTCTGCTATATTTCTCGTCTGCTTCAAGTTTCAAAGTGCTTCAAAGTTGCTCAAAATTGCTGAAAATGTTGTCAGAGTGTCAAACAGCTTGGATCCGGATGAGACACCGAGTTACTCGGCGTCTCATCCGGATCCAAGCTGTTTGCATATGGAGCTATAGTCGTGAGTGGCAGGCTAAGGGTTAAGGGTGGAGCTAAGGAAAATCGCTTATGAAATATGTGTCTTCTTATTGGTTGAAACAAAAAGGACATAGTTGAACCCCGGGGGTATTCGCACTGTGTCAGACAGTCAAAATGACACGCTTATCAGTTAATTGACGTTTTCGGCACCTCCTTATTTTCAAACACGCCGCATATTTGGACAACGATTGTGTTCGCGGTAGGGGTCCGATTTTCATGCGGTTTAAAGCAGATGAAAGGGTATTATCTTCTCTAGTGAACCGTGTCTCAGAATGTTGATGAGGTTCTCCAGCTGTTTACAGCAAAGCATTATGTAATAGAATTGACTTTAAACGGTAAAATAACTTTGATGTTACATAATAATAGTTGGAAGGGGAATTTTAAAAATCTGAGACACAGATCCCTAGATACGTTACTGAAGTATATTA
Source organism: Gari tellinella (assembly GCA_922989275.2). NCBI lineage: Eukaryota > Metazoa > Mollusca > Bivalvia > Cardiida > Psammobiidae > Gari > Gari tellinella. The sequence goes on from OV277859.1 coordinate 21,955,363, forward strand.
TGGGCAATTTTAAAGGCGTTACAAATTAAGACGGCTTTGAAATCGCTGTTTGAATTTTTTTTTAATTTGTCTTATAAAATCGTAAAAAAATAAAATATTTTTTTAAAAAAGACATTTTGTGGTGACATGTGTACCACTTAAACCATTCAGCTATAAAATGGGGGAATAAATTATAAATCATGATGATAAATAAGAAAAATCCGCTTGCAGTATCGAAACTATAAAGCTAACTTAAACCATTTAAATGTAATGTCCACTAAAGTGGACATTGGCAAACAGTGCATACCCTGATGAGACGCCACATTACACAGCGTCTCATCAGGGTATGCACTGAAATATTGTTCTGTATGGACAAACACTGCAGTGCCTTTAGATCACCCTTGTGTTTCTACAATGGAATCTTCAGCAAGTATACAGGGAGAGTTGATTACATTATACAGGAATAAATGGGTTAACATCATCTACTTAAGAATTGCTGTTCAAATTTTGAGATTGTACACATTAACATTAAATCTTCTCCTGCTAATATTAATGTTTAAAACTCTATCTACTATGAACATCTAGCATCTGAACTGTTACATTGGCTGATAGAATGGGTAGTTTTTCCCAAGGAAACGGTGCAGCATCCTATCACTTAGAAAACATTGCAGACCCTGTTCATTCAGAGGAAGATATCTGATCTGGGTCAACACTGCTTTCACAAAGCATCAATATATAGAAGGGTTAGAAGGTTGGTTAACGCATGGGGGCCGTTTCATAAAACATCTTACGACAAATGTTGTCGTAAGTCAATTTTTTAAAATACATATTATTTCTTATTTTTTATCTAATCCTGTCTTGTGACATCTCTTTGGAATCGTCTTTTCAAGACGATTCCAAAGAGATGTCACAAGACAGGATTAGATGGAGAAATAAATTATAATTGAGATTTTTATGATCTGACTTACGACAACATTTGTCGTAAGAAGTTTTATGAAACGGGGCCCAACATTGATACACAATACTATTTAGACTGTGGATAGGTTAACTATGGATTTGCTTTGTTTTACAGTGAAATATATGATGAAGAGAGATACAGACAAGAAGAAGAGATGCAGCGAGATAACAGACGGGTCATATCCTGGGGTAAGCTAGATTATCCAAAGAATACTCTTACACTGTTAAGACCTCTCTAAAGAAGACTGTTTGACAGGTGACTGCTTAAAGTAGCCTGAAAGTAAATTAGAAAGGTTGTACAGGAGCTTTTTGCTTTCAGCCTGCTTTAACGAACCAGCTGAAATCAGGCTGGAAGTAAAGCAGACAGCTTCCATAAGGAGCTTTCTGTTTTACCTCCATCCTGCTTTAAAAGGCCTCCTGTTCTGTGGCTGTTGTAGTGGGATTTAACTCCTTCTAGTGATATATGAAAACTGTCTTTATCTTGAGGATAATGAAAAAGCTGTTTATATTGCTTACATAAGAAAAAGACTTCACGCTCGCACAGTGTAAAAAAACAAACCGTTATTGTTTACTGTTTGACACTGGCCATATTTGGAAAAGAAATTTTAATACAATTATGATTATTTAAAAAAATTTTTTTGCTTATATATACTTAGTTGTACAACCATAAAGCACAAATCCAAAATCAAGTTTAACAAATACATATCTACAAGACAGAAGGGTTGGGATACAAGTTCTACCAACATTAGTTATGACCTTCCCCGCATAGACAACAATTTTTGCAGAAGAAAAGATTGCTTGAAGTTATATTTTTTGGCAAAGTAACATTTTTGGGTTACAAGTAGTTGTAGAATTAAATAAATACTGTCTAATATGTCTTCATAATATGTTCTATTTCAGGTTCCAATGGGTCAGTAGAAGAGGAGCAGGCTCTACCTCCTCCTAAACCTGCCCGGCCCCAGTACCCGGGCGTGTCACCCGCTAACTCAACCCGCAATCTCAACTCTAGTCAGTACAGCATAGCCTCACCCCCTAAAAACTGGGGCAGCTCATCTAACCTACCTGTAGGTCAGAGTACCCCAGCCACAGGTATGAGCCCACAACAGCCTCTACCTGTGGGTTCCCAGCCTGCTGCAGCACCACCTCTACGCAGGGAAATTGACCTTTCCCATTACTTCCCATCATCCACAGGGTACACAGCCATCAGTCAAGTGTCCCAGCCTAACAGTATGCCTGTGATGGGCACAGCTGCCCAGTATGCCAGTGGGCGAGGCGGGACCTACCCAGGCAGAATGATGGTACGGGGACCTCCAGAGTTTGCAGACACAATGGGAAGTGGGACCTCTACAACAGGGCACAGGGAAAGCAGAACAGTCATACAAGACATGGTAAGGTTTTGGACTAAAGGAATCGTTTATGCTGAACACAAGGAAACGAGAATTGCCATTCAAGATGTATATACTTCATGGATGAGAAATTACACTGGCTTTTATTGAAATTTTCGTTAATTCTATGAACGCAGGGCATTAAGATAAGAGGAGTTTTTCCTACACCAAAAACCTTATTTCTGCACAAACCATATGGTGTGACTACTTAATAGAATTGTCTCTTCAAGACAATCATGCCATATGTATGGTACAGGAATAAAGTTGGAGGAACAGTTGGCAACCTTTCAGTTTACTCCTTCTTATCTAAAGCCTTGGAATGTTAACAGTGTACCTGTGAAGAGTATTCTTGTCATATGCAAACAATGTAAACCCTGATCAGAGGGCTCCTGCAGGAACCTTCTGATCAGTGTATGTCATTGTGCAATACAGTAAAACATTGTCATGACTGAATTGGAAATTGGAATTGTCGATTAAATATTCAAGAATGAATAAGTTACGTATTGTAGTCAAAAACTTTGGTTTAGCAGCAAATTTGTGTATTAACTAAGCTGCTTATTTATTTTTATGCCCCCGGCATCGACAGATGCGGAGGCATATAGTATTCGTCCTGTCCGTCAGTCCGTCCGTGTGTCCGTAACAAGGTTAAGTAGAATTTACCGTTTCGTCTAGCATCAACACCGCTTACCCAAATGCTTGGATACTTATACAGTTGTTTCCTTGGACCATTCCCTATCCACCAATATCACCAAACTTTGATATTGAATTTGACCTTGACCTAATTTGGACTTAGAATATTTTAATTAGGCTATTTCCTGGTTAACTAGAATTTACCGTTTCATCTAGCATCAACACATCTGACTACAATGCTTTGATACTTAAACAGTTGTTGCCTTTGACCATTCCCTATCCACCAATATCACAAAACTTTGATATTGACCTTGACCTTGACCTAATTTGGACTTAAAATATTTTAAATAGGCTATTTCCTGGTTAACTAGATTTTACCGTTTCGTCTAGCATCAACACTGTTTACTACAATGCTTCAATACTTATACAGTTATTGCCTTGGACCGTTACCATCTCACCAATAATACCCAAGCTCAGTTTGACCTTGACCTTGACCTAATTTGGACTTAGAAAAAAATCAGAATATATTGTCAAGGATGCCACCGGGGGCATAAGCGTTTATTGAACGCGCAGTCTTGTTCTTGCTTTACTTTTATCTTTGCTTTAGTGATCACCTGGTCTTTTCATACATAGTAAATCAAGAGTGATTATAATAGCAGGTGTCAAGTATTACTATGGACCATTACAAGTAGCGTGTGTGTTTACAGGTGCCTGACTTCCCTGAGCCTGTCACTCCTATTACAAACCATGTAGATACAGATGTAGACCCAGAGATACTACAGGAGAGACTGCGGCGACAACAGATGGAGTCTGAACGTGATAACAAGTGGCTTATCACAGAGGAGAGAAATCTGGTGAGTAGAAACTTCTTACTGCAGTCTTGTTAGCTTTAAACCTTTCCTCCATAGCTTGTTTTCAGTATTGAGGAAAGATGGTTGCTGAAGGCAGGCTGAAAGTAAAACCGAATGCTCCATAATTAGCATTCTGCTTCACTTTCAGTCTGCCTAAATCTATCATATGCTAGGATGTAGGAAACAATTCTTATGTTGGATATTCATGACAGAATATAGTAGAACTATTTTTATTCAGTGGAGGAATAAACTAAATGCATAAAAATGTAAATCTGAGCATGCCATCCCTGTTATTCTTGAAATACAATCTGAGTGTCAAACTGTTTTTGATCTGGATTAGATGCCAAGTTACTCTGCATCCCATCCAGATCCAAATTGTTTGCAAAAACCATCAATACTGTAGTATTATTTGCTCTAACGTTGACATAATCTTTCACTGTTGATCTATTACAGAAACGTGATATACCCAAGAACCAGTCCCCTGCCCCAGCCAAGCCCCCTTCACCAGCAGTCCCAAATCCCTTACACATAACAGAGGAAGGGGATAACATCAAAGAGAATACCCCACCTATCACAGTGCAGCAGACAGAGTTGAGACCAACCATTACCCGGACAACCTCCAGAATGTCCAGTGCTAGTAAGTTGACCAGCTGAAAGTTAAATATTGTAACAGCAGTGATTTCAAAGAGGAATTTAAAATTATTGTCATACTTTCTATATTATAAAGCTCCTATATGACTCTTTTGTCCTACATCAACCCCTTCCTTGCCTTACTGCGAGTACAATGGTTATTTGCAAACAGTTTTAATCCTGATCAGACGCCACATCATTTCAATATTTCTTAAGTCAAAATACCTAAAATTTAAATTTTAGAAATAAAAACAGAGGACAATGCTTAAGATTGACAACGGCATGGCAGTGAGGAGGTTGAGGAATGTATAAGAAATAACAGTGCTATGGAAGGTTATACTATAGCTGATATCTGAACAAAAAATGTTGTCTACTGAAATTCTTAATTAGATTTCTTGTGTATGATTTAAAAAATATTCAAAGTGGCGAGCAGTTTTGATCTTGTTTTGGTGTAGTGTGATTGGAGACATAAGGAACTGCTTGAATAAGTCTTCGGATATCTGAAGCTTTGGCTTAGACATGAGTGTAACATGTTTTGTTTGTACATGTGCAGGTAGTAGAAGCAGCAGCGTCAGTGATCATGAACTACCTCCAAACCACACCAAACAGGTAACTAACAATCTCTATTGAAATGGGATTCATAGGGCCAGATTTGGGATTTCAGTAACCTGGAGACCTGGGTCCAAGGTTATGAAGGGCTTGAGCTGAGTCTGAGTTTGTTCTCAAGCATTTGATTGGTCAGATTTGAGCCTAGGCTCAAATCTGACCAATCAAATGCTTGAGAATGACTTTACTCAACTAAAAAGCTTTATAACCTTGGACCCTGACCACCCCTTCCTAAAACCTGAATTGGCTCTCTGAAGTTTCAAACACTGTATAGAATGCTGCATCTTATCAGTGTCTACACTGTATGCCATTTCTTGTGATGTGACTTGTAAACATGTAGATTTAAGTTTAGAGGGAGTTTTACGGCCAATATTTTAAAGTTCAGGCTAGATACCAGCTAACTTTCTCCACAATTCATATCATTTACCATATTCTCACTGTTTTATTGCAAGGATTAATGTTCACTTATATAACCCATTATTAAAGCCTTATGCCCTTTATACTGGGAAGAGAATTAAGTAAGTATGGTATATAATCCATTTCCCAATAGATCTGCCTTTTTACGCCTGTAATTTATTCTTCAATGAAGGAAAAAGTTCCACTTTATACAGTCATAAACATGCACTGTAAGATATATTTCCTATACCTTTGCAGGTTGTATACTTAAGTACAGCAGGTTGCTCCTTAAGATGTGTTCTGCTTTACTTTATGTTAAATGATAAGAACACTAGGTTTTTACTGTGCATCTTTTCCAGTCGCCCACTAACACCATGTCTATAACGAAGGAGTTATTGGACCGAAGTAATGACCATGTGTATGACAGTACCACCAGCGTTGTAAGATCTGTGATGGCCCTCAGTCAAAAAGCACCTTCGTCAAGATCAGAGGAGTTTGTTGACCTGGTCAAGGTATTACTTTGAGTTTGATCTTGTTTTAAGTGATCACTGTCAAGAAGAGGCGTAGAGATTTCTTTACAGATTTATTATTGCTTAACCCATTACCCCATAAACATGCCTTTTTTGCCTTTAATTTATTCCTCTACTGAAGAAAACAGTTCCAATCTATACTGTTACAAATAAGACTCATAAGAAATATTTTCAGTATTCTAGCAGGTAAAATCTTAAAGCAGGCTGAAAGTAAAGCAGAATCCGCCTGAAGGCGCATTCTGCTTTACTTTCAACCTGCTTTAAGATTTTACCTGTCTCCAAAACTAGAAACAGGCTATGGGTTAATAAAAGACAACTGTAAAGCACAAAAGCTCCTATAGAAGCTTTCTGCTTTACAACTATTCTGTATGAAACTGACATCTGTATTTAAGACATTGATTAATCCATTTAAGGATGGTTGCGAAACGCAAATACTTGTCTCAACTGTTTATCCATTAATTTCATTTTGTAGGGGAATAATGCCTTTATGCAGCTTTCATTCTAACATAGTAACTGATCAGGGTCTACACTGTTTGCAAGTTTGGAAAATAAAATATATTAGTGGTGAACATTGAAGACCCATGTTAGAAACGACAGTTATTGCTGTGTGCCTACACCATTTGTAACGTTTGAAGTCCAAAGATGGTGGCTTAATGTAGTACTGAATTAATGCAGAAAACTGCCGGAACTTTCTGAATTGCTTTTTTCCTGCACTAAACAGTAACCTTTGGCTTGTGATTCCCATATATTTTCATTGAATGACTTAAGGACATGTTTACTGTGCAATGTAAAGTAAGTTATCCTGTGCACCATATTGGATGTAAAACACTGTTGTGTTTATTTCATTGCAGACTGTTGGCTTTGAACTGCGCAGCCTACTTACCAGTGTAGATGAATACTCTAGAGAGCTGCCTCAGCATTTACTCAGAGAGGTAAGATAGCAGTAAGAAAGACGTCATATTAGTTCAATGGCATGTACCCTTATGACCATAATTATTGGGACAGGCAGACCTGATTAAACAGCGTAGACCCTCATCAGACTCTCCCTGAGGAGCAAGCTGATCAGGGTCTATCTATACTGTTTTCCAGGGCTGTCATTCTCCAGATTTTTCTGATTTTCAGATTTTTTTCCTTTTCCTAGCAGATGGTAGCTTAAAGCAGGTTGAAAGTAAAAAAATTGGAAATCTTAGGAATTTTCATGATGAGGTTATGGCAGCCCTGCTGTTTGCCATTCAGTTTGCACCTTTTGGACAAGTTAATGTGATAAAAGCAATTTGTTTAGATTCTAGGATAAATACAGCAGTAGCATAGGATGTCCCAATTTTAAGATTTGATTATTTGATAAGTTGGTGTAAATTAAGTTGTAAATGAAATGGGTATTTGAAAAGTATTGCTCTTAAGTGTATTGGCTTATGGGCCCATGTGTTTTGCAGAAAATATTATTTTGTACGAAAATTGTTAAGGGCATTGAAAACATTTAGTCTCTTGTGCATGTGATGACACGATTTGAATTACCTTATTTTAACAAGTTTGTGATAGCTTTATTCATGATTCTAATTTGTAAGTCTACACAAATTTTAGGAGAAAGTAGACCTTTGAATTTACCTTGTTTCTGGAAAAGTGAGGATTCAAGGGTTAAGTTGTCGTTAACTTGACATTGTTAACATTTTTTTGACTGGACCAAGTCATTCAGATGAGACTTTATAAACCGAGGTCGGATGTATGAGTACTTTACACTTGGCATCTAAAAGAACCAGAGAGCTCTTTGGCTTATAAGAGTAGGGCACAGTGCCTGGGTTCTCCCTATCTGCTCCCCTCTCTCTTTGTGCGTCCAATTAGCCCATAGATGGCAGAAAGGGACGTTAACAAAATAAACAAATAAACATTTTATGGATGGTTTGGCTCTAAATCACTATCTTTGTTGAGGGGCCATAAAACACCATTTCTTCATTCATTTATTGGATCCAGACCAGTCTTAGGCAATAGTGTACATGTACTTGAGGTTCAGCCCATAGTGTATATGATGTCTAGCATGTTTCCTACCTATAATTATGAAGCTTATATTCTCCTCTTCCTTTCAGGTGGAGATGGCACAGAAAGTGTTAAGTACAGACATGGGAAACTTAATCAGCTCAATGAAGCTGGCCCAGCAGTATAGTAGTACAGCAATGGATGCTGAGTACCGTAAAAACATGCTCAAGGCAGCACATGTTCTCGCTATGGACTCTAAAAATCTCCTGGACGTTGTCGATAACACTAGAGTTACTCAGATTAATTCTGGAGTCAGATGAGTTGTGTTGGGTCTGACTTTGGTGGTTAAGTAAAAATGTTACACAGAAGCTAACAGATGGCCGTCCATGACATGTAGAGAACATGTGGGTCAGTGTCATACAGCTCAATTAAGTGACAAAACAGCAATAAACAACTACATCAGATATGGGACAAGTAGTGTTGGAACAAATTATATAGAAAAAGTAAAATCCACCTTTAAGATCACTTTAAAAAAAAGATTTATTGATTTAAAGCAAGTGGTAGCTTACAGCTAGTGAAAAATGGGAGCTTTCTGCTTTACTTTCATCTTGCTTTGAGCATCGTCCTGCTTGTTGTAAACATCACAAAGCAATCCTCTGGTCACAGTGGTAGGATTTTACTTTCTATCTGGCTGTTACACCTTGACTATGGTACATTGACATTTCTACTGTTGCCAGCAAATCTCTAGTACAGTTGGGAAGATGCTATTCTTTCCCAGCTAAAGGAATCTAAGTGCAATGCATTAAAATGTAGAAAATGATTAAGTTCTGAAAATTCTACAGATTTCTTTCAATCTGAGTGGCAAACAGTGTGAAGCCTGATTAGATACCCGGCTACCGGCCATCTGATCTGGCTCTAAACAGTTACAGTTTGCAAAGGAAATAATTGTTTCAGCAGAATCACTTTTATTGGGGTAAACGTCTTTTGTTGTCGCTTACACTTACCACTTAAATAAATGTGGGTTTTACTGAAGTGATCATGTTCATGATCTAGGGATGGACAACCATGTAGATCTGGTCTGCCTCATCTGTTTATTTTCCCTAATCAATCATTCCCATACCCAACTGACTTATACATTTATTTATCCCTCATACCATGAAACTACGAGCATGGAAATCATGAATTCTCTACAATGGGTAAAAAGGTATAACATGGTAACAGTCAGATATATTGGAAGGAATTTGATAGCTAAGACCAGGGACTATGTTATCCTATGTGTATGCTTGTATTCTGTATTCTTGTTTCAACCTTTAGCGTGTTATGGGAGAATTTTATGATAACTGTTGCAAATGGTTTGGATCCAGATGAGATGCTTAGTAACTTGACGTCTCATCTGGATCCAAACTGATTGAAACTTAGAGGATATTTTTTCATCAATTGAAGAATAGTCAACTTTGAGAATTTATGTAGTTCTCAAAAAACTATACAAATTTGCCCAAGCATGTTAAAGGTTAAATGAGAGAAACCCTTATTGTATTGTATCTGTGATTACCTATAGCTTTCCTCAACTTCTGTTACTTTAGTGCAATACACAACTGTAGGAAAAATCTGTGTGTAAAATCATTTAGGTTAAACTTGTACTCTATAAAAAAGTCTGGACATCTGTGACTGCTTAATGTAGGACTAAAGTTATGCAGAAAGCTCCTGTTGGAGCTTTCTGCATAATTTGTGTCCTGAATAAAGTTGTTACCCTTTTAGTAATTTCCTCAAACTATTTTCTTTTAAGTTACTGCTTAACACAAGTATTTAATTCTGTAATTTATTGAAAAAAGTTAGTAAAAATGGTTAGAAGATTTGGATGCAGTTTAAAAACAGTAAAACAAATACAGTCGAACTCAAAGTCGGTTTTGTCGAACATACCAGTATTTCAAATTTAAAACGTGGCTAAGCCACATTTTAATTTTGAAATATGGATATGTTCACCTTAATCAAGCATGAAATATAATACAGTTCATATGTCGAAATGTCGGATAGTTTGAGTTAAAGGAGTCTGAGATATCGAAGTTCCACGGTAGTCAAGAATATATATGCTGTTTGGTTATTCTTGGTTGGTTTTGAAGTGGTTTGAACCAATGAAAAGGTTTTTTAATTGTTTGTATTTTTAATTAAAAAATTAAGAAATCTTTCAGAATCGGCTAAGATAACTAAAGCAGCATGATCTCTGGACATTTAATGGTGTACTGAATACAAACTCTCTCAGTCAAGTGTTTCAATTCTAAGTATAGTTGAACCTGCACAGTATCACAAACATCACTTAACCCATTACCCCATAGACTTTTCCTAGCAATGAAGATAGGTGACTTCTTGAAGCAGATTGAAAGTGAAGCAGAATGTGCTTTAAGGGACATTCTGCTTTACTTTCAACCTGCTTTAAGCTAACATCCACTAGGATCAAGAAAATATTTATGGTACATGTTTATGACTATAAATTGGAACTATTTTCTTCAGTGGAGGAATTAACTAAAAAGCGCTTCAACGGGAAAAAAAGGTTAAGATTTTTCCAGACTACAAAAGTTGCAGACAACAAAAACATAGCCTTCAGAAGGTTTAGGAGAAAAAATTGGAAATATTTTAAATTCTCTCTCGTATCCAAACCCCTGCAACTTGTAAATTGGTTATGCTTTTGCATTTATGCTGGCACAATCTGCATCACCATGTGGATGGAAATCATCTTTATTCTATGTTATATTACCATAATTCGAATTGATAGCAGGAAGGTGTATTCATTTTTCTTTTTTCAAATAGATATTGTATTACTTCGTGTCATTCTGTTATGAAATGAGATATTCCAAGTTTATTTGTTTTTTCGTAGTTGTACATAATGTAAGTCATAGTTATTCATGTGTATATAGTCAGTCTTTTTGTATTCCATCTTTTAAACTCTGTAGATACCCATAATCATATCACCATGGTAACGTAAAGTAAATCCTGCAATATCTTAACACTCACAGTTATCAATCAATTAGGGGTATTAAAGACAGGTGGTTGCTTAACTCGTTCACTCCTGAAACTTTCAAAGGAAAATTCTGGTTTAAAGCAGTCACATGCCTTTAATGCTGAAACAAGCCTTTTTTTTAGCAGTTTGAAAAGCAGTAGTTTAATGAGCATGAACTTGTTTAAAATGGGCTATTTCATATGAAACAGGACCTTTTGAGATTCCAAGAAGTGTATACCTAGACCAGCCGCTGCCATAGCAATATGACATCAGATATGGGTCTTCAACACTCTTCACTTAAAAGTGAATGGTGCAGGCCCAGATATGATGCAGCAACTGAGCTGGGTCTGCTTCCTTACAATGTCAGAAGGGTTTCATCTTTGTGAAACTGCTTTGAATAAGATCAAGTAATATTTTAATGACCGGCTATGTTTGTTTTGTATTGTGGATTTCATTGAAAGCGTCTTTAGACTTCTAACAGCTGCTTTTAAAGTTATTTTTTAGCATTGTTGATTTTATGTTGACTTTTTAAAAATTGTTCATTTACACTTTTCTTTTGTATGAATGAAACGAAAAACAATCAATCTGGAAAAATATTGAATTGGGACACTTTACTCTTCTTTTCAAAGAGTGTATGTATAAAGAGTAAATGTGTTCTATGCAAACAGTGTATACCCAGGTCAGAGGGCTCCTAAAGGGTCCCTCTTATCAGGGTCTGCACTATTTGACATTTTGCAATATATCGCAGAAAACAATCCTAAATAGCCATTAATGGACTAGACTTATTTTGAAAATGGAATTGTCTATAAAATGCTTCAGGTGTGAACGAGTCAACAATCTATAAGGGAAGGAATTCACACATTTGGCTGTTTAACTTATGTCATAGGGTTTGTCCTAAAGATCACTAGGATATTTCGGAAATAGTGAATAGTTGTCTTTTCCCAATCTCTGAATTTGTGTTTTGATGTCTGCAAAATTGGGTTTCTTGGAGGGCATGGGTCACCAAAACGGCTCACCTATATAACTTATATAAAATGCATCATTTCCAAGGTAAAAAAAATTTTTTTTTATTCCAACCACATGTGCTACCCTATATTTCCCACAAAGATACACCCTTGCACAAGTGAAAAATGCAGAGAAAAGAGGGGGTCATGTGGCATATAAGAAAAATCTCTTGGCTTCAGTGACATGACTGGTGTTTTGCTACATTTTGAAATAGGCACCGGCTAAAACAGGGACATGTCAATTCAGCTCACATAATTTCTCCAAAAACCCATCTATTATGACAGAAAGTCTTTGTATCTATTCTCTAGCACCCATGTATTACATAAAAGGCTCAAAATAGTAAATATGTCTTGACAAAAAGCTATTCTGAGGCAAAAAGTTTGGCACTATTTCTTTGCCGGACTTCTTTCGACTACACCATGAAGCACATCCAGTCTATTTGGTGGCCCAATACCTGGAGTTGGGAGGGTGGCATTTCTGTTAACCCATGTACAATACCTCTCTTTATCACAACTTTAATGAAGGCTTATCAGTTGTTTAATATACAGTTGACAGCTTAAAGCAAGGTGACAGTAAAACAGAAAGCTCCATGGTTGTAATAGAGGTTTTACTGTAATAAAAAGCCCCATTTGACATGCATTTGCCAACAGTTTAGTCTAAAGCAGACTTCCGTTTACTCAGTGTCTGGTCAGAATCTGAACTGTTTGTTACTAATTATGATATTACTGTAGTTAATTTATCTAAGAATTAAATGTGAGAAATGAAAGCAGATGACATTTGTTTAAAGCATATGATGTCATGACTGTGAAGAGATTAAAAGCAAATGATTATTCCGCATGATCAGGGTTACTCGCTGCATATTTCTGTTTGCTCAAACACCTCTCATTTGTATGTATATCACTAGTCATTGAATGTTTGTACGCTAGCTTTATTTCTATTTATTGCTTATTCAGTCGCACATTGTAAACATATTGTTCAAACCTATCACTGATAACAGAAACCAGATATACAAGTTTCCCTGTAAATAATTTGAATCGTAATGATATTAAGTTAAAGCAATGTTTAGCAAGCATTCAGTGAAATTCAGTCTTCACTGTTAGTTTCATGGCTTTTGTTTTCAATGTCTATAAGACCGGTAGCTGCTTAAAGTAGGCTGAAATTATAGCAGAAACTTCCCCTTAAGAGAGCTTTCTTTTACTTTTAGTTCTGCATTTAGTAACCACTAATCTTTCTGGCTGTCCATCCAGCTTTTGATTGTTTGCTAAATAGATTTTTGAGTACATGAAGTCACATACAGTTGAAATTCGATACTTACAACTCGCTTTAGATCGAACATATTTATATTTCAAAAATTAAAACAGGGCTTAGTCACAGTTAAATAAGGGTATGTTCTATTAAAGCAAGATTCATTTGAACGACAGTGTGATGTTTCTGTATATTCAAGCTTACTTTTTTACCAGGCCAATTTCATGACTCAAGTTTTATGAAATTTCATGTTTTCGTTGATATGGACAAAAGTTTCATGCTTTGAAATCAGGATTTTTGTGGATTGAAATATTTGGTCCATAGCAGATACAGGGCTGCCATAAGTTGACATGAAAAATCCTAAGATTTGGAAATTTGCATTTTTTAATTGCGAATTTACTATTCGTACCATAACCCCATAGCCTGTTTCTAGTTTTGTTTACACGTGACTACATAAAGCAGGCTGTAAGTAAAGCAGCATGCGCCTTTAGGCGTATGCTGCTTTACTTTCAGCCTGCTTTAAACTACCATGTACTAGAAAAAAAATCCGAAGATTTAGGAAAAATCCGGAGAAATGGCAGCCCTGACAAGTTTCATGCTCTGAAATTAGGATTTTTGTGCATGGAAATATTTGGTCCATAGCAGATATGACTGAGTATTACACCCTAACTGGAACTTGTATTTTGTCTGTGTCAGAATATCCTTGGTTTTATTTTTATCATGTGTAAGTTTGTGTCATTTCTCTAGCTACAAACTGTAGCTTGTAATAATATTACAGATGTATTGACAATGCAATAAAAAACCAAAACTATTAGTAATGTGATCTTATTGTGTGTTCTTATACCTCAAAACCTTGATACTAGTTTAATCCTTTCCCCCATAGAAGCGAGTTTTAGCGTATTTAATTTATTCCTCCACTTAAGAAAATAGTTCCTGTTTATTTCCTCATGAACAATTACCATAACAAATATTTTAAATAGTCAAGCAGATTGTAGTTTAAAGCAGGCTGAAAGTAAAGCAGAATGTGCCTTAACTCTTTCCTCCCTGAAACTTTAAATGGACAATTCCAGTTTCCATTTTAGTCTAGTCCATTTCTGACTTTTAAGGGTGGTTTTTGTCAATGTTTTGCATTATGACAAACAGTGAAGACCCAGATCAGAGGGCTCCGTAAGGAGCCCTCTGATCTGGGTATTCACTGTTTGCATAGGACAAGTGCAATTTTCACATGTATACTTTTGAAAACGACGCCTATATGCGGGACTAGGGTTCAAAGGGTTAAGGCACATTCTGCCTTACTTTCAACCTGCTTTAAGTGATCACCTGTATTTGATTGTATAAACGGGTTATTGGGTAAAGGGTTAACCAGCCTCTGACTTTATCTATTCCTTTCATGTCCAAGGTTTCTGTATGGTATGGACAAATTTGGAATAATTGTTGTACACAGTTTGGATCCTGATGAGAGACCAAGTTGTTGGATGATAATAGCCATAGCGTGATTAGCCCATTGAACCTTTGAAATACATGTATGTATACACACCCTTTACAAAAGGTGTACCTGTGATGAGTATACTGGTCCTATGCTACAAGTGTAAACCCAGATCAGAAGTCTCCCATGGGAGATTTATATGAACATATATTATATACAGTGCTCCCTCTCTACAACGACATCCAATGGGAGACAACAACTGTGTGCGTTGTTAAGAGGGAGTCGTTAGAAGGAGGGAAATCGGCTTACATTTGCAAACAGCTTGAATCCAGATCAGACGCCACGTTACGCTGCGTCTGATCTGGATTCAAGCTGTTTGTCACTTGTCATTTAGTTTTTTTCTGTCAAAATGTTCAATATGTAACTTTGAGAAATACAGCAGACGACAACTTTAAGCAGACAATATTAAAGCAGTAAAAGGGTTAGACATAATTGTCATGTTTAGGGAACTGTGACAAGAGTCGTTGTAAGTTGGGAATTGTTGTTTGGAGGGTCGTTGTACGGAGGGAGTGCTGTATACAATCAAATATTATTAAACTCCTAAATATAGGTCAAAAAATGGACTAGAACTGTTATTAGTCTGTCAATATTCATGATGCTATCTGAATGTCTGCTTCAGAGGCGTAAAATTGGGTAATGGGTTGAATACAGAAGAATTGGATTATGTTGAACTCTAAAAGGCATTTTGTCTTGAATGAAGCTTCAACCTATCTTAAAGATCTATTAAATCCATTACACCATAAATACACCTTTTATGCCATTATTTATTCCAGCACTGGAGAAAATACTTCTACTTTATAGAGTCATGAATATGCACCATAAATAGTATCTATATTCTAGCAGATGGCAGCTTAATGCAGACTGAAAGTAAAACAGAATTCAACTTAAAACTCTTTCTGCTTTATATTCAACCTGCTTTAAGTGGCCGCTAGCAACACTCTATGTGGTAATGAATTAGATGTTACATTAATCCATTACCCCATAGCCTGTTTCAAGTTTTGAAGAGATGTGACCACTTAAAGCTGGTTGAAAGTAAAGCAGAATGTGCCTTAAAGAGACTCTCAACCAGATTTAGCATTAAAAATAGTAATTTGTAAATATGTGTCAAACGCTTATATAAATGGTAAAGAATTAGTTTAGGATAAGAAATTCTGTTTAAAAAAATGTATTCCAATAAAAAAAATATTGGGCTCTGGTGGGATTCGAACCCTGGGCTTAGACCAATGGGCCACGGAACCATTCATATATATCTCAGATCGATTTAACGTATTTCACTGTGTAGCGATCGAAAGTGCATACAACTTCATAATTCGGCTCGGGTTTGTGTCTGAGCCGGTGATCAATTTCTATAGCAACTTTCGATGCTTTAATGGATAAACAATGGAAAATATCTATTAAGGTGTCTTTAGAGCTTTAAAACTGCAAAAATTGTGTTTTTAACCTTTTTTCCGATTTTGATAGCCGACATTCTGTTCTACATTTTACCAAAATCTCCCAAACCAAACCAAACGCATTACACGGCTATCTGATCAATAAATCACACCTCATTAAGCACTCCGTAGTCCAGCCACGTGACCAGCTAGAGGCGTTCTCCAGCTGCTGTTGCGTGATTTATGGGTTTCGCATGTTAAAATCATTATTGAATTATGATTGGTATATTTTATTAAGGGTAGAGCTAAGGAAAATCGCTTATGAAATATGTGTCTTCTTATTGGTTGAAACAAAAAGGACATAGTTGAACCCCGGGGGTATTCGCACTGTGTCAGACAGTCAAAATGACACGCTTATCAGTTAATTGACGTTTTTGGCACCTCCTTATTTTCAGACACGCGGCATGCTTGGACAACAATTGTGTTCACGGTTGGGGTCCGATTTTCATGCGGTTTAAAGCAGACGAAA
The DNA here is from genome assembly GCA_922989275.2 of Gari tellinella. Classification (NCBI taxonomy): domain Eukaryota; kingdom Metazoa; phylum Mollusca; class Bivalvia; order Cardiida; family Psammobiidae; genus Gari; species Gari tellinella. The sequence goes on from OV277859.1 coordinate 21,971,928, forward strand.
GGGTATTATCTTCTCGAGGGAACCGTGTCTCAGAATGTTGATGAGGTTCTCCAGCTGTTTACAGCAAAGCATTACGTAATAGAAATCGACTTTAAACGGTAAAATAACTTTGATGTTACATAATAATAGTTGGAAGGGGAATTTTAAAAATCTGAGACACAGATCCCTAGATATGTTACTGAAGTGTATTATCGGCAATTTTAAAGGAGTTACAAATTAAGACGGCTTTGAAATCGCTGTTTGAATTTTTTTTTAATTTGTCTTATAAAATCGTAGACTGGTTCATGTTTTGGTAACTAAAATATCCACAAGGGAACATAATAACCCACAAACTTTACTTAGTGTTGAAAGAATACCGGTAACCCTTTCCATCAGCATGAATTTATGCCATAGAATGCCTTTACCTCTTCCTCTCAATCAATGTCATACAAATGACTCAAATGATGGCTCACCTATAGAGTTAAAATATAGGTGGCAGCTTAAGGTAGCGTTTTACAAAATAAGTGGTAAAATAGTCGTTTTATACTTTTTTAAAAATCCTGATAGATAAAGGTATTTTCTACAAGTTACCAAATTCTCTCTCGCTTTCTCTGTCATTTTACCGGTAAATCACGCGTCAGAATCCCCGCTGGGTGCCTCAATTGCGTAGATTACGTGACTAGATAGGTGGTTTATTCCGAAGCTGTCAGAGGTGATTTACGACTTTTACCGTATTAAAATCATTATTTATATATGATTGGCTTTGTTAATTTGGGGCAGAGTTTAACGAAATGGTTGATCATAAGCTGGGTCATGTTATTTGTTGGAAAAAAAGGTCTTAGTTGAATACTGGGCGGTCACGAGAGCCTAATTGACACATCAGTCAGTTAATTGGAGTTTCCAGCATTACATAATTTGAAGCAAGCGGTATTTTTGAACACCCCTAACTTTCGCAGTTGGGGTTCGATTTTCGTGCGGTTTGAAGCAGATGAAAGGGTATTATCTCCCCGAGGGAACGGTGTCTCAGAAATTGTATAAGTAGCTCCAGTGGTCCGTTATAAAGCGTTACGTAATAGGGGTCGACTTTAAACCGTAAAAAAACTTTGATGTTACATAACAAAGGTTTGAAACGGTATTTTAAAAATCTGAGACACGTATCCCTAGATATGTTTATAAAGAGTATTTTGAGCAATTTTAATCATGTTACAAATAAAGATGGCTTTGATATCGTTGTTTGAATTTTTTTTTAAATGTTCTTATAAAATCGTAAAAAATTAAAATATTTTTTGTAAATTGGCATATTCTGATTGGATGTGTAGCATTTTCATCCATCAGCTATAAAATTGGGGAGAAAATCATCAATCACGACAATTAATTAGAAAAATCCGCTTGCAGTATCAATCGTAAACAGTTACCATAAGATATCTATGTTCATAACAGCAGATAATAAATGTGTGTGTTGCGGCTGCAATTTAAGTTGCTTGCAACCACTAAAATAACATAAATTGATTCTGTATCTGTATCTGTATCTGGTACGTTGTAGAACCCGATGTCGGTTTTTATACAACGGTGAGGGAGAGCGCCGATGACAAACTTATCGGCGATGGTTCCCCAGGGCGGTCTTGAAGGCCCCTAGGGAAGTGGCGCATGCGATGTTTTCTGGCAGGTGGTTCCAGTGGATGACGGTGTCAACGAAGAAAGAGTTTTTGTATTGTTGTGTTCTGCTGTCTGGAATCTTAAGGGCCCTACTATTATTGCAAATTTGCTTTTGTATAATGTTTGAGGCTATACAATCTTCAAAGTTTTTTGCTGTGATTTTTCTTTTTGGTTTGGCAGGAATAACAAAGTTTTGAGCTGGCAGTGCCGGCACCAGCCCCTCAACCACCCTATACATCAATATTAATCGCAAGCTGAGCCGTCTGTCTTCTAGCGTCTCTAGCTCGAGCTCTTGTCTCATGCGTGTTATTGATCCCGTCTCTCTGCTTCTGTAGTCTTTCTTAATAAATCTTATTGAACGATGTTGTATTCTTTCTAGATTGTCAATATCTCCTTTTAAGTATGGGTTCCAAATTGTTGCCCCGTATTCCATAATAGATCTAACCAATGAAGTATATGCTATCTTGCGGCAGTTTTCGGGGACATTTCTTAAATTTCTTCTTAGAAATCCAAGAGTGGAGTTTGCCTTTTTGCATGTTAAGTTGATGTGTTTATTCCATTTGAGATCGTTTGATATTTGGAGGCCTAAATACGGGTTTTCTTCTACTTCTTGCAATATGTGTTGATTAAGTTGATAGAATCTAGAGGAACGTTTGTTAATTGACAGTATGTAACATTTTTTTGCGTTGAACTTCATGCCCCAGTTCTTTGCCCAAATTTCGAGGTTATTGAGGTTTGTTTGTAGTTGTTGGTGGTCTTTTGCTGATTTTATGGTTCTGTAGAGCAGACAATCATCAGCGAAGAGTCGAACTGAAGATTTCACGCTGTCCGGCAGGTCGTTTATATGGCATAGGAACATCAACGGTCCGAGGACTGTTCCCTGGGGTACTCCAGAGTCTACACTGGTTTCACTGGAACATTCCCCCTCGACAACTGTTTTCATTGTTCTTGAAGTCAGGAAGTTTGTAAGCCATGTGTGTAAGTTGCCCCTAATTCCATATTGGTTTAACTTGAAGAGTAATTTGTCATGAGGCACTGTATCGAAAGCTTTGGAAAAATCAAGGATGGCAATGTCGAGTTGGTTACCCAGGTCATGTTCAATAAGGAAGTCATTCATGGTAGTTATTAGTTGTGTTTCACAGGAGTATCCTGCACGAAAGCCGTGGTTAAGGTTTGTTAAGATTTTATTTTTCTCTAGGTGATTTAGGATATGTTTACAGATGATGTGTTCTAGAGTATTGTATGATTGTATGAAGGGCAAGTGGCAGCTAAAAAGCAAAGTTAGTAAAACAGAAACCTCCTACCGGAGCTCTCTGTTTACGTGTACTTCCACTTTTCCTTAAAAGCAGCATTGTCTTAAGCAGCCACCTGACTATTAAAACACCAAATTAATGCAAGTTACTGGTTGCAAAAAGAGAGGTTTCATAAAAATGTCTTCTCAAATACCTCAAGTATTCCTTTCACCTATACATATTCTTATTTTCTCCAACACAGCATAGTTTACTTCAATATAAATGTCAGTTCATTAAAACTGTTAGGCTTCATTGTCTTCTTTTTTTAAGAAGCCAATTTGTTTTAACTCACCTGCGCCGGATATGAACTCCGCGTCAATGAAGCGGAACGTCTTGGACCCAATCGTAAGTGTTCGTCCTATTCCGACTTCTTTCGAAATTAAACGTTCAAGGGAGGTTATTCTAATAGTATTGGGAGTGCAGACGATCTAAAGTTTAAGTCCCGGCTAGTATATAAAGCTCTCGATTTTATAATAAACATGACTTGTAGCCGGTTTCGAGAGTCACTCTTTACTCTAAAACAGATTCTTTCAGATGAAAATAAAACACAGAAACCGGATAGATCTAGCTCTATCGGAAACACACGAACGAGGTACAAATTAACATCTTGTTCAACACACAGGTACTTGACACATACTTTATTATCTATGAACCCCCTCCCCCCTTAAAAAAAAATTTTTTTTTTTTTTTTACTATACTTCTATTATAGATACAAGGTAAACAGCGCAATTCGACACCTAGTCTTTACTATCCACTTAAACTGATGCTAAAATAGACTCGATCGCCGATATTCTCTTGTGGTACCCTCGGGAAATGATTAATTTATCAATATCTACTTTTTATTTCATCAAATTACGTCAAATAACGCCACAGTACGTGAATTATAACGAAAATAAGCATCAAAAAGTTTTTTGTCGTTTTCTTGGTACATAGCAACGAATGTACATGTAGGGGTGATCTGTTATTTGTCCACAATAAACGGCCTATGCCACTGGAACTTTCACCAAATATTATAAATCATCTTTAAATGAAATATTATCAGTTTTATATAATTCACATAGAATGCAAAATTAAAAGAAACTTTACCTGTTTAATTTTGACCAATGAGATCGCTCCGTTCATTCGATTCATTCCGGTATTCAAAATGGCATTGAAAATGAAATGAGTCTTTCACTTGTCAATTTCGTGCCAAATTACATGTATATTTCATATAGCTGATAGTGAAGAGGGTCATGTTCCGACACAAACGCATTTGCTCTAATGAAATTAGGTGAAAGTTCCAGCCGTAAAGGCCGTTAAATGTGCAAACCGACTAGATTACCCCTTATTTTGGGCAATAAATTCTGTACCAAGAGAACGACATAAAACTTTTTGAAGCTTATTTTCGTTATAATTCACGTACTGTGGCGTTATTTGACGGAATTTGATGAAATAAAAAGTAGATATTGATAAATTAATCATTTCCCGAGGGTACCACAAGAGAATATCGGCGATCGAGTCTATTTTAGCATCAGTTTAAGTGGATAGTAAAGACTAGGTGTCGAATTGCGCTGTTTACCTTGTAGCTATAATAGAAGTATAGTAAAAAAAAAAATTTTTTTTTTTTTTTTTTTAAGCGGGGAGGGGGTTCATAAGTATTAAAGTATGTGTCAGATACCTGTGGTTCAACACAGTGAATTGACTAGATTAGCTCTTGTTCGTCGTGTTAAACTCAGCTTCACATCAAAATCTCCTCAAAATGTTCGATTGTTTGTTTAAATACAAAGCAGTAGAATCTACATAATAAATTTAAACTAGAATATATACTGACGATACTACCTGGTAGATACCAAAGTTGTCTCCCTTTGAGGTTAATTATATAAAAAAAAAAGAGAATCAAAGTGCTGAAGGTACTAAGGAGGGAATGCCTGGGAGGTAGATCGAACGTCACGTGATCTGTTACTAAAATAGATTTATGGCTTCGCTCTGGTTTCTGGGCCATAACTTTTGTTCTTATGGGCTGATCATGATCATTTTTAGTGAACTGGCTGCTTATGAGGTGGGGATGTTTGGGTTTGCATTTCAGGTAGTTCTAGGTCCAAGGTTACATGAATGATGATCTGTTACTTATAATAGAATTTCGGATTCCGAACAATAACTTTAGTTCTTATAAGCCAATCTTGACTATTTTTGGTGTACTGGTTGCTTATGAGGAGGGTATGCATGGGATTGCATTTTAGATCAGTTGTCACATGAGCCGTTACTTAAAATAGAATTTCAGGTTCACTTTGGTTTAGGACAAAACTTTTGTTCTATTAATTAGGATGATCATGCCCATTTTTCAATCTTGGTTTATTGGTTGCTTATGAGAAGGGGATGCTTAGGATTGCATTTCAGGTCAGTAGGATAAAGGTCACATGGTTTGTTACTAAAAATAGATTGTTGGGTTTGCTTTGGTTTCCTGATAACAACTTTTTTTCTAACGTGTTGATCATGTCCATATTTGTAGTTCTGATTGCTTTTGAGAAAGTGATGCTTTGAAATGCAAAAGAGGTCAGTAGGTCAATGGGCATGTGATCTGTTACTTAAAACAGATATTTGGTTTTATGGACAACTTACACCCATTTTCAGGTGCTTATCTCTTTAATTATGTAGTGTACAGGTTGCTTTGTGCAAAAGGGATGCTTGTGATTTGAATTTGAGGTCAGTCAATCAAAAGTCACATTATTTGTTACTAAATATTAAAACCGTGTTTTCCAGACCATTTTTACCAGCTTTGTCCCAAGTGGTTTTGTTTTGATTTATCGCCACCTGAAGGTAGCGAAAAGTTTCTACAACACTTGATCAGGTATAATGACTGAGTTGAACCAAATGTGTGTAAATTCATTTGGTTCAACTCAGTCATTTTCCTAAGTAAATTGGAAAGCAGAGAATAGTTTCTATTGAATGTGCTACAGCAAATCTATAGTATATTTGATGAAAGATTATCCCGTGAATGATTAGTAACACTGGTAAACAGAATATAGTAAGATTGCCCTTGAATAATTAGTATTACTCCATAAAGCTGCTCACTGTCTGATATGCAGTTTCTGCATGTGGATCGCTGTTTTTGGCAAGAAGGAGTTTCTGTATGGCCAGTATAACAAAGTTTTACTGTATAGCATCTGTTGATGTTAGGGAGCGGAGGCCACGGTTTGAATGTTATAGCATGTACATGATAGTTAACCCCTTCACTGCATTACCCCAGGTGAACTTAAAGTTACAGGCAGCCTGGATAATACCCCGATGCCTAGAAGTTCGGCATCTGATCAGGATCCTAACGGTTTGGCTGTTCAACAGTCATGTCGCTATGTATACACTCAATAGTCATATCTCCTAAATTTAGGAAGCAGAAGCAGACAACACATTAAGAGATAACATAAGATAACATCCTAGCAGTTAAAGGGTTAATATCTGTTAATTTTGCCATGTGAATTAATACTCATGGCTCCAGATAAGTAGAGTATGTCAAAATCTAAATTCTGCATGTGTATGCAGAGGACACTGTGATGTCATTACTCATTAGAATAGCCATCTGAGGAGACAATTCTTGTGAGTGATCATGTTGGAAAACGAGTTTACTTTGGAATCACCTTATCTAAATCCATGAACATCTTTAACTTTTCAGCCGCCGCATGTGTTTACAAGTAGTTTCCACCCAACTTTGATGCTTAATAACTCTGCTTCCGACCAGAATGAAACTGCCTGTCAAATGCCAGCATCCAAAAGTTACAAACAAAAATTAAAGAATAGTTTTACATTCCATTTTATAATGTATCATCATAAACCTGCTAAGATGATAAGTTGGGTCTTAATGATCCTGTGAAAAGGAAAGTAAACGTTTAGTTATGTGCATGCTGATATCATGCATTTAGTATCTTCTGTTCATAAATATTTTGCTTTGCTATAAGCATCCTGTATGATGTTTAATGCAATAAAAGACAAAACAATTCATTTAAAACCAAATTATAAGAGACTATTAAAGGGCAGGATGCATTAGTTCCATCACATTGAAATAACAGTAGCATTTATCAGTTTTAGCAGGAACGTATTTTAGACGTTCCTGGTACAATCTTATATCATATATTATAAGATATACCACTAAAACCAGGAATGTATATCTAATATACATTCCTGGTTGTTATACTTAGTTTTAAAGGCTTTCCTTGTCATAGCCGTTATCTAATTGTTACCATTGACATTCAAATGGTATCTCTATATTTTAAGATTGCGTTGTGATAAATAATATTAGTACCTTATTAATTGTAAGCTACTTAACAAAAATCGGAATCGGATTTTGCAGTTTGGTGTAAATAAAGTTGAGTTGAGTATGTGCAATTGCGTTTTAATCTCATTGACACCATTCACTTCCTTGTACACAAATTTTGTGGCGATCCAGATGCTTGAATAAGTGTTTGTCTTGTACATATCTAGGCAAAAGATATGAGCAACTAACTGTTGCTTAGCTACACTAGTGATTAGCACCAATCATTCATAAAACAATAACTTTTGACTTGGTTTAGATGCCATATTGGGATAAGAATCATAGATACGGAAGAGACATGTGTTTTTCTCCAAAAAAAATGTATATGTATTATACTAGTAAATTTATTAGTTCTTAATTGTAATAATTTGTTTAATTTATATATATACATGTGTATATATTTATTTTTTTAAAGACTTAGGAGCAACATCATAAAATAATAAAATACATATACTAGTATAGATACTACCATACATTCTGAAATGAAAATAAGTACATGACCAGTTATTATGCCCCTACATGACTTAGTTGGGCATATAGTTTTGCCCAGTCTATTCACAACCTTTGAACTACTGTACATGTGATAGAAACTTCATATTTGGCATGTGCGTTTAATTAAAAAAGGTCAAGGTCATTTAGACTTTTAAAGATCATAGTCATATCAGGAGCATAGTATTTCACATTCACATCTTGTTTTCAATTTCTTCTTTCAGAGAGCAAATCTTGCAAAGAATAGAAATGTGCATCTATGAGATCACAAAAGATATTTCCAATGATGTAGCTCCATCATTTGTTTATTCAAAAACATCTGCATGGACTGATGTGAGGTAAGTTTCTCAAATATTGAGATATCGAAGTTAAATTTTAACCATATTTCCTTAGTTGAATTAATTAATATAGCTTCGCTTATAGCAAACATATCCTTATTCCAAAGTTAAAACATGGCTTAATAAGGAAATGTTCAACTTAAGGTGGGTCGCATTATCGCATGCATATCAGTTTTCTTGTGGGTGAGTGGAAACGCTTCTCAATGACATAGAATTTATCGGCACATGCTTATAGTAGAAAATTTACATAAAGAAAAGTTTGATAAGCTTTAGTGTCTTTCTTGATAGCTCAGTCGCTAAGGTGATTGAATAGCAATCCAAAGTTTCTAGGTTCGAGTCCCCTTCAATTCAAAACATTTTTTTAAAAAAGTATGGTAGTCTGATTTTATTGACTTGTCAGTCAATAACGCAGATAAGAGTCAGATTATGACTCTTCGTTGGTTAGAATCAGTGCTTGCTACCAGCTTGTCCAATAAAGTTCTGGTCAATGTCTGACAGACACAATGCTATGTGGATGTATAGCCTATATGACAGATGAGAGCTTAACACATGACAAAAGTAATGCCAAAAACAATATCCTTAAAGTAGCTTTTATGCATTACTTTTGTCATGAATTAAGCAGTCAACTGTCTTTAAAGATCTATAGGCTACCATATTCAATGGTCCCTTATCACAGGTTTGACAAACCTGTGATAAGGGACCATTGAATATGGTAGCCTATAGATCTTTAAAGGACTTTGACTTATCGTATTATGGTATAATTTAGAACTGAAGACATTTTAAAGTTGAACTCAAGGAAGGTAACACTGTTGTGTTAATTTTTTGTCTTATTCTCTGGAGATCATGTATAAAAAGTAAAGTATACGCTATTGCATTATAAGATATATGAATTTAAAATACTCACACATAAGTAAATAACATCATGTTTTGAGTGGTTGTAAAAATGGTATTACACTGTATATTATACAGTATGGTAGTATCAGTTGGATACAGGTGATTTTGATTTTTATTAAATTATTTATTTTTCCTTTCTACCAACTTTGGGCTTATTCAGTAATTGGACATCCCAGACTGAGAGAGAGGGAAGCGGATACAGGGTTCCCCCCAGCAATGCCTTACTGTTTTTCTATAGAGTTTTCTGGTTCTTTTGCATGTCCAATAAATCTGATACATGGGACCTGATTTAAAGTCTTATCCAGTGGACATGGTTGGAAGGGGAGCAAACTCATGAACCCTGGATTGGCAGTCTAATGCGTAACCACTAGACTACGTCCGCAGGTGATTTGTACTAGTGGTTAAAATTGTAATGGTATTAATAATTACAATTTTCCTTCAATGTTTTTATTTCTATACAGGTTTACTAAGAACACAGGCCTTCAGCTCAAAGACAAGCAGAAATTGACATCTGTCAGATTTGAATCAAGCGCCTCAGTCAGGAAATTTAGTAAGTTGCCTATACCTCAATGAATTGTGCTATATTTACCTATACAGTAACAGTTACTGGAAAACATGTATTAACCAATTATAGTAGAACCTCTCTATTACGACCACTAAGTTATGTCAAATATTAGTTGTTTAAGACAGGAGACTGCTTAAAGCAATGTGAAAGTGAAACAGAAAGCTCCTGCAGGAGCTTTCTGTTTCACTTCACAGTGCTTTAAGCTGTCACCTGTCCTTCATACGGACAATTAGCCTTCATTTTAGTGGACGTAATAGAGAGGTTCTACTATTCTCCATGAAAACCCTTTTTTACACCTTTGATTTATGCCCTCTCTGAATGAATATAATCAGATAGTGTGTATTAAATGGAGGTAATCAGATGTCTGATACTGATTGGGGTAGTGGACTGTATAAGAGTGGTTTACTGCATACATATGAGTTATTTTATTACCTCCCTTTAATACACAATATAAATGAATATACATGTAGTTGCATTCTATACTCTCATGAATATGCACTATAAGAAATTTATATCTTTATAACTTTGCAGATGGTAGCCTAAAGCAGTTTTAAAGAAAAGGTACATTTTGCTTTACATTAAACCTGCTTGAAGTGGTCATCTGTCTTCAAAACTAGAAATAAGCTATGGGGTAACTTGAGGTTTAATGGCATCTCAAAATATGGTGAAATGGCAGCTTTACATAAAGGAGATGGCTTAATTCAGGTTAAAAAGTTATGGAGACAGCTCCTAAAGCAGCTATCTGCATTACTTTTGCCCTGCATTAAGCAATATCATTCCTTTTAACGTCTACCTTGTTTTCAGCAGTCACCTGTTTTTTATCCAGTCAATTAATCCTTTTTTAGTGGTTGTAATAGAGAAGTTTTTCTGTATTTTTGAAATTCACTATAGAGAAACAAACATGTTTGAGTACAGTCGAACTTCGATATCTCGAACTCGCTTAACTCGACCTATATTTTGACACATGAACAGTAACCATTTCATGCTGGGTTAGTAGAACATACTTTAGCCACGTTTTAACTTTGAACTATTGGTATATTTGACTTAACCGAATTCGAAATATCGAAGTTTGACCGTAGTCGTTTTATTTCAGGTTTGATGATGAAGGTCTTGTCCATTATATATAGACTGGTTAAAACAGGACAGTACTGCACTAAAAGGTTGGTTTATTTAACTTCAAGGTCATACCATAATTTAGGAACAATGGGCCGTGGTTAATTATTGGCCTATTTGGCCACCTGTTACATAAGGCCAAAATTCAACACCCAAAAGTATCCTAATATGACCAACAAATATCATTATCACCGCTGACATATAACTCTACCCAAACGAATCGCTACCTTTAGATTCATACCTCCAATAAGTTATCGCTAGATACACTTGTAATTCAGGGCTGCCATTTCTCCGGATTTTTCTGAAATCTTCGGGTTTTTATTCCAACAGATGGAAGCTTAAAACAGGTTGAAAGTAAAGCAGAATGCGCCTTAAGACGCATCTGCTTTACTTTCAACCTGCTTTAAGCATCACATGTTTTAAAAACTAGAAACAGACTATTAGTTAAAGGTATAATCAGGAAAAATGGGCTTGAAAAATTGAAAAAATTAAAATCTTAGGACTTTTTTTATCAACTTATGGCAGGCCTGGTAATTTGGGCTAAGTAAACCGTGAATGATACGCAGTGGCAATATGGTGCTCTTTTGTGATGCTCAGCTAAAATTGTCCTTTAGGAAGAGCGAAACTTGTAGGGTAAAAATATATTTTTGTATGTTCAAAAATCCTTTGAAAAACAAACCTTCTTTAACGCAAAATGAAACAGGAAGCGTTTCCATATTACCCTTAGTCGGCTAATCTCGTTCGTTGGCAGAGGTAATAACTTCTGCCAAATAAACAAAAACATCACCTATAGATGACAGTCTATGGTTTCAGAGCTTTTCATTTGAAAATATGTTGTAAAAAGTACTCTAAATAGTCAAATAGGAATAAAAGATAACTGGAAATAGCCGTTTAAAATTTCAAGGGTTAATCAAAAATGTTATGATGATGATGATAATGATGATGAGTGAGTTAACCCTTTACCCAATAACCTGTTTATAACATTAAATACAGGTGATCACTTAAAGCAGGTTGAAAGTAAAGCAGAATGTGCATTAAGGCACATTCTGCTTTACTTTCAGCCTGCTTTAAACTACCGTCTGCTAAGCTCTATAAAAATATTTGTTTCGTTCATTAGGGTATAAACTGGAACTATTTTCTTCAGCAGAGGAAAAAATTGAAGACGCTAAAAGTCGCTTCTATGGGGGAAAGGGTTAATGTAGTTGACATTTCTTGCTGTCTATTTCAGAGATATTTATTACCAGGATACAGGGTTATTTGGAAACCAGCACACCCTTGATGTCATTGTAGACAACATCTCCTGTATGTTAGAGGTGCCCAGATGGGATCTCCATGTTGTATGTGTTTACTGTCCTGATTTTATATCCCTCTACTGAAGAAAACATTTCCAATTTATACAGTCATGAGCATGCACCGTAGGAAATATTTCCTTTATTCTAGCAGCTGGTAGCTTAAAGCAGGCTAAAGTGAAGCAGAATGTGCCTTAAGGCACATTCTGCTTTACTTTCAACCTGTTTTAAACGGTGTCACCTATATCTTTGATACAATGTACTAGAAAGTAATCAATCAAAGAATTATAAAGATGTCTAAAGATGGGTTTCTGCTTAATGCAGGACTAAAGTGATGCAGCCAATGATCCTAAAAGGGTATCATACATTTCTTATGGTCTTCATTATGGTATGCTGTGACCTGACTTGAGACTGGCCATACATTTTCTAATGCATGTTTCCTAAGCAAAGATTTGACTGCAACTAGAGATGTCCAAGAAAATATTGGTGAAAAATATCTGGAAAATATTAATTCTGTTTACCATAGAAATACCAATTTCATTCTATTTAAACTGGCTGAAAGTAAAGCAAGGGCTCCTGAAAGCTTTCTGCTTTACTTTCAGTCTGCTTTAGGAAGTCATGTGTCTTAAATACTGGAAACAAACTGTTTAGGAAATACATATAGTTTTAACATTTGTAGGAAGCAATCTTTCATTTTCAGCTGGCCACCTCGAAGGGCTATGTGGCTGGAGACCTCGTGTTCCAGGATGCTGATGAAAACTTGATAGACTGTAGAAATACAACCATGGTAGGAGGTTTTTCTAACTACCACACATCTTAATAAGTGTTCATAATTTTGTGATTTTAATAAATTCTAAAACCCTGTGTGCAGCTGCCATTCTTACCCATTGTTTTAACTCATTTCCCCTTGAAACTTCAAATTGATCATTCCAATATCCAATTAAGCCAAGTCCACTTTTGACTATAACTTTAAGCCAGCTTTAGGTAACCACCAGTTTTATACACTGACAACAGGCTTCATTTACCTGTTTAAGAATATACTCATTACATTTGCAAATAGTGTAGATCCAGATCAGAGGGCTCCTATAGGAGCCCGGTCTAATCTGGATCTACACTCTACACTATTTTAGACCAGTATATATTAAACTACCCAGAATTCCAAATAAGCTGGTTCATGTTTTGGTAACTACAATGATCCACAAGGGAACGTAATAACCCACAAGAGTTGTTGAAAGAGTTAACACAGTTTTTACAGTACATTTGACTGTTTCTGTTTTTTCAGGGTGTACAGGTTCCAACTCATGTCTGTGGAATGCACAGTATCCTTTACATCAGTTGTTCTTTGTGAGAGTCTACTGGCAATCTTGCATAAACAGACCACTTGTTGGAGTAGAAGATGGAGTCTCTAAAGACAAATAACTGCTTAAACCTGCGGTACCTACCCCCTTCCCGTAGGCTGTTTCTAGTTTTGAAAACAGGTGACCACATAAAGTACATGTATGTTGAAAGTAAAGCAGAATACACCTTAACTTAAGGCATATTCTGCTTTACTTCTGGCAGGCTAATATAGTCTAGAGCCAAACCCAAGGGATGCTGGTCATTGTTTCATCTTCGGCCAATAACTGTGGGGATTTGAAGGCCCTTTGTGCCTCTTGTGACTCTTCTAAGCCCTTTTGCTGCTTTTTGTGTACACATGTATATTGACACATTTTGTAAACAGCATAGACTTAGATTAGTATCTGCACCGTTTCCTTATTGGATCTGTCTGACATGAGTCTTAGAAGTTCCTTTCTGGGGAAAACTTGCCTTAATTTAGCAGCAAATGTAATACTTGAAATTAACATCTGATAAAATATGTTCATAAAGAGCGTTGTTTTATAAATGTTAAGTTTGAGAAATTTTAACCCACTGACCCCTGAAATTTCAAATGGACGATTCCAGTTTCCAGTTAAGTCTAGTCCATTGTTCACTATTTAGCTTTTTTTTTATTATATACAAAAGTATTTCAAAATGACAAACTGAATGAGGCCTCTACTCTGGGGTTACTCTTTTTGCAAGGGACAAATGTACTCTACACAGTAATGGTAGACGGTTTATACCTTAAACCTCGGTACAAAATATCTTAAGTACTTAGTCGAAAACCAGTTTTTAGTTGTAGTTCTGTCAGTCATTTGTTTTCGATACAGAAAGGGCAAAATCACTGTTTGAAGTATACTATAAATGTTGTACATATATTTCTAAAATTCAATGGATTTTGGATGTCTAGACCAATACATGTACTTGCCTTGATACAAAATGGAAACATTGGATGCTGCAATTTACGCTCGTAAAAATCCAGAAGGGAAATTGACAGTTTGAGAGAATTTACAAACGTTGATAAAAAAATAGTATATTACAATACTTGTTACTTGTTTTATGAGCCACAGATTAACCAAGGTTGTTATGTAGGTAGTCACTCAAAAACTTTGGTGGATTACATGTATATAGTTTTTTTTAGTTTTTTTCGCGGTACCAGGCCTATGATCCTTAACTCATGCACTATTAGATGTAAGAACGAATGCCCTGTTTGTTCTGGTTGTTGAGAAGGATGCCACATTCCAAAAACTTCTACAGGACAGGATCTGTGACAAAATGCATCCTTGCATTCTTGTAACGGTAACCCACTATAAATCTTGTATTGCATGAGCATTTGCTCAATGTAGATTTTTACTTTATTGTGACAATAATCTTAGCATGTTAACCCATTACCCCATAAATACGCCTTTTTACACCTTTAATATTTTCCTGCATTGAAGAAAATAGTTCCTGAATTTCTACAGTCATGGGTAATTGGGTATACATTTGTATATCAGTACAAATATTTTCTATATTCTAGCAGATGCAAGCTTAAAGCAGGCTGAAAGTGAAGAAGAATGCGCCTTAAGGCACATTCTGCTTTACTTTCAACCTGCTTTCAGTGGTCACCTATTTTCAATACTACAAACAGACTATGGGTTAATGGGTTAAATGTATCCAAAAATATTCACTTTGCAGTAAAAAAACCAAAAAAACTCATGTTTCTTAAACCATTACCCCATAAATATGCAATTTTACTCCTTTCATTTATTTCTCAACTGATGAAAATAGGTTCCGATTTATACTGGGTCATAGATATGCAGCATAAGGCCAAATAAAAAAATACCTGTGTTTTCTATTAACCTGTGTTTTCTATTACATGCCCCAAAAAATTAGGGACGTACGGTCGGATTTTTTTTATTTTTTTTATTTTATTTTTTGTAAAAACATACAATAACACATATAACTTTCTGATGAAGCATTTTATATATGAAAATGTATGAATGTATTCTATTGTGCAAAGCCCTGTGCCATAGATAAAACCTTATGAATATCCATTCAAATTGTTAATTTTATTGATAAGTCCCATTACCAAAATTATCTAAAAAATCTAAAGCGGTATGATAGTTTATGATATTGATATACCAAGACGGCAAAGTAGTGACTTATATTTGACAGATGGAATGAATGATGTTTTGAAATGTGTTGTATGCATGTTAAATGTGTCATTGATATGTGCTGTCTGCATGTTAAATAGGGGAGGGGGGGGGGGGGGGGGGGGGGGGGGGGGGAACCAGGGTCGGGTTACCGGAAACACAGGTACTTTTTTATTTGGCCTAAAAAATATTTTCTATATCCTAGTAGATAGTAGCTTAAAGCAGACTGAAAGTAAAGCAGGATGCACATTTACTCTCAATCAGCTTTCAGTGGTCATCCTAGAAACTAGAAACATACTGTTGGGTAAAATGTTATAAATGGCTTCTTCACCCTTTACTCCAACACAATACCCATATTTGACAATAAAATGGGTATACATGTAATTCTATTAAAAACAATCACACCCATTTGAGTTAGTGTAGTATGGAATATTTGTATCATGTTTCATCGATAATAAAAGTAAGGAAGAGCTACAAGGAAGAGCTAACAGATGGAAACCCAAATCACCATATCAAATCCTAAAGGAATAATCAGAAATAAAGTTCTTGCCCATTCTACACAAAGCCTATATGATATTTAGATAGATAGATAGATTTATTTCAATATCATGTAATAAGTACATTTTATTTGGAAATAAAAGGGGCATAACTCTGGGAATGTCTGGGGTTATCGTGCTGGCTATTGAACTCTATCGAGACATTTTGACGAAATTTCAAAAAGATTGGATTGCAAAAGTTAGAGAGCGGACAAAGTTCACAGACGGACTGATGGGCAGCATCCCAACTTACATTCCTTCTAATGATGGGCAAATGATAATGCAAAAATGTAAACTTGACATTTGAGTTTCACAGCAACTCTCTGTTGCTTTCACAAACAAAAAGCACAACCTAGCTTAGTCTTGTTCCTCCCTAAATGTTGTTGCAAAACAAAAATGAAGCCTCTTTAGTAGTTTTACCTTTTTAAAATCAAATTTTATTTTTTAGGGTAAAGGTTTTCCTGACATTAATACCCGGATGCTATTGAAGAAGTTATGGGAGAATTTCCACATACCTGTTCTAGCCTTGATGGATGCAGACCCACATGGTTGGTATAGGAATTTGTCCATGATCTTTTTAGTTACAAAAGCATGAAACAGTCTACTTGCAATTCTGGATATTTCAAATTTTAAATAAATACTGCTCTAAATCAGCAAACAGTGTAGACCCTGATCAGAGGGCTCCTGTTGGTGTAGGAGCCCTCTGATCAGGGTCTTCACTGTTTGCAAATGTAATGGGTATTTTAAACAGGTCCATGGGGTTGAAAGAATTAGGCATGATGAGTCAAGAAGAAACCTTCACAAATTATTTCAAACAGCCACCTGTTTTACTCACAGAAGCACTGGAATATGATTAAACCCACTACCCAGCAGGCACAGCAACGTTGCATCAACGTTGAACTTCAATGTTGAAACAACGTACGATTTATATTTGATTTTGAAAGTTGTGTTGACGTTGAACCTCAACGTTGATAATGGTTGAAGTTTCAACGTTGAAATGACGTTGATTCAACGTCAAAACAACATTGTTACGAGTGGGCTGTCCGTTTTTGTGTGCGTTGTTTTCTCCAGATATTGTTTTATTTTCAAATGCTCCCTTCAACTTAGGTTTTAGGAGCTCTACTCTACTAATAGTAGAGTAGACAACGCATGGGCGTTGGAAGATTTTTGATTACAGCTTATCAAATATGGTTGCTTCATTTATTAGTACGCTGAGTATCTATAATTAAACATTTTTACATTGAATTGGTTTGCTTTTCTTGCTTTTTGTATTTTATTCATTTTAATTGTAAACTTGAATGTAAAGTTCAGTGCTTACTATTAAGAACTTAGAACTTATTTCTTTTGCATCTAAACTATGAAGTATCAAAATAATATTTAAGTTGAAGTTGTTATGATTATTTATTAAAAAATAATAATTTTTACCTACGTCCATTATCTGACAATGTTGATTCAACGTTGATTCAACTTTGGCAGTAGATTTTCTAAATTGAATTTATTTTAACGATAAATCATAGTTCACGTGGTTAGACATTAAACACTGCGATATAATTAATCAGAAATTTCAATTTCAGTATTTTTTTATTTTTTATCTACAACCATTATAAACGTTGATTCAACGTTGGCTGTAAATTGGCTACCGATGGATGGTCGTCCATGGTTGAAATCAGGTTGATCAACGTTACGACGGAAAATCAATGTTGATTCAACGTTGAAACAACGTTGTGTGCCTGCTGGGTAATGGCTACAGATGAAAGATTTAACATGAATATCTTCTTTGAGTCAGAAAAGTTTCCTATGTCTCTTAACTAGGACAGTGTAAAAACATTCATGAACAAGTGCTCCAAAGCTGAATCGGTAAATGTTCTATGATATGAAGCCGAGTTTAACAGGAGAAAGGATAACAATTGAAAACTGTTAACATACTTTTATGTATGGTTGAACAACACAAATAAGCTATTTTTAATCAATCTAGCGCTCTTTTTCAGGTGTTGAAATCATGGCAGTTTATAAATTTGGATCAAAGGTAGGCACGTCTGATGGCTATTAACACTTTTTATGCTGAATGTTTCAAATGGACAAATTTCCACTTCTGAAAAATGTTTTGAGGCTGAGGTTTTTTTTCTCAGATATATATTATCCTAAAAAACAAAAGTAAAACATTCAGTGCAGACCAATGTGCACATTCTTCAAGATCCTCAAATTGAGGATCAAAATTGTTATGCAAGTGAAATAAATATCTTGAATCACTAGTAGAATCTTCAGATTCATGAAATATATACAAACTACAGTGAACACAGTATTTTTCAGTGTTTCAGACAAGCAGTTGCTTAAAGGAGGCTTAAAGTAAAGCAGACAGCTACATAAGGAGCTTTCTGCTTAACTTTCAGTCTACCTGTCATGATGCAAGAAATAATTACTTTATTTTAGCACAGTGACTGCATGTCCATTGGGAAACTACACTGGCTATAAATTATAAGTTGTCTTGGGAAAACTGCTAATTTTGTAGGTTGAGTTTCTAGGGCAATGATTTTTTTTTTCAGGCATTATCCTACGAGACAGGTCACTTGGCTGTTCCAAGCCTTAGGTGGCTGGGCCTTCTTCCCTCAGATATAGAAAGGTAAGATGTTTCATGATGGAATGACTTCATCCCTTTCCTTCATGGAATGCCTTTTTCATGATACAATGTCTTTTAAAGTTGCCAAAAGTATTGGGACACACACTGTGACAGTTCTGAGCAAACAATGAAAAGTCAGAGTCTATACTGTCTGTCATTCAGTTGGCAACTTTTGGACAAATCACTTGGTGATAAGACGCACATTCAGATTTTTTATTGTAATCTATGAAAATGTACTATGGCTCATTTATCCAGACTTGATGGAAACTGTTAGGCATTAACACATAACCTAGATTAGTTACTAGTCTTGTAAATTTATTATCTTTAATAATGTATTCTGTTTTTCAATGGTTTGTCATTGTGCCTTATTCCTGCTACAGTCTGGCATTGATTAATCTTTGCTAGGAAAAGACAACCCTGTATGAATAAAAGGGAAATAATGGTAAACTATTATAGGGACTGGTGCCAGTCTTCACATTACCCAATGGCCTTTTTCTAGTTTTGAAGAAAGGTGACTACATGTACATAAAGCAGGTTAAAAGTAAAGCAGAATGTGCCCTTAGGCACATTCTGCTTTACTTTCAGCCTGCTTTAAGCTACCATTTTCTAGGATAAAGAAAATGGTTCGAACGATACATATTCATATATGTATTACTATTTTCTTCATTGGAGGAATAAAGTTAAGGTGTAAAAAATAGTATTTATGGGGTATTGGTTTAATTGCATTTCTATAAGACAGTAACCCAGGTGAATTAGTGTTTCTATGAAGGACTTCTTGTCATATATTTTGTCAGACTCGGGGTGCCAAAGACTGCATTGATACCACTTACCTCTGCCGATACAGATAAAGGGAGAGAACTGCTGTCTCGACCATACATGGAGCATTTTCCACAGTGGCAAAAAGAGGTCAGTTGAATTAGAACAATTGCAGTATACTATATATATTTATGTACATGTTTATCCTATTGCCCATTTTTGAACAAAGAACTGGTGACCACTTAAAGTAGGTTAAAAGTAAGGCAGAATGCACCTTAATGCACATTCTACTTTACCTCTCTTTCAACATGCTTTGACCCACATAAGTATGAACATAACCCCATAGGACACATTTCAACGCAGTTGGATATAATTTTTTACATTTGGTTATTGAGAAAAGGGTCATCTGCCATCTGTCTATGACTATTCATTTGTAGTAAAGGCATCCTAATTTCCTACGCCTTAAACGTTTTTTGTTGTGGAATAAGTTAATATAGCTAGATTTATTTCAATTTAAGATACCAGCTTAATTCAGATAATAACCTAATGATCCAAGGCATTGGAACATACAGACCAGAGAAAACAACGTAGACCCTGATCAGACGGCTACCAATGGAGCAGTCTGATCAGGGTCCTCACTGTTTGCCATTCAGTTTGTTCCTTTTGGTCAAATTACTGTGTGATTTGTTCCGATTTTTGGATTATTGATGTGTCCCAATTCATATGGTAATAAATGTTTGGTTCTTCATTTAGGTGGAGACGATACTTCAAATGAACTGTAAAGCAGAGATCCAGTCACTGGACTCGGTGTCTCCTAGCTTTCTCTGTGATGTCTACCTGCCCAGCAAGATCAGATGTAGCGGTTGGCTGTGAGAGATGTCCAATATCTTCTCTTTCATCAAGATGCAGTCGAAACATGAAGTTGAACTCGAATTAAGGGAGCCCTCTGATCAAGGTCTACACTGTTTGCATAGGACATTTAAACTGTAATGACCCAAAGTATTGGACAGACAGGCCCGAGCAAACAGTGTAGACCCTGATCAGACTGCTCCTTCAGTCTATACTGCCATTCAGTTGATACATTTTGGACAAAATGTGATAAAAAGCAATTAGATTCTCATTATCCCCCCCCCCCCCCGACAATTCCAGTTTACAATAAAGACTCGTCCATTTTAGACCATTTAGGATTGTTTTTTTTATATTATATTACAAAATAACAAACAGTGAAGTCCCCGATTATCAGGGACTTAACTGTTTGCATTAGACATGTGTACTCTTCATAGGTACACTTGTGGTAGAAGACGCATATGTGTCACTAGGGCTAAATGAGTTAAAGGATAATTATAACAGTTATACAGAGTGTCCCAATTTAGATTTTTAAGTACTCGTCTTCTGTGTAAAACATCACTTAGTTCAATTATATATGTAACAGTAATGCAATAAATACCTGTAAAACTCAGTGCTGTTGTTGTTCTGCTTACAAATACTTAAAATCTTGATTTAACCTGTGTCTATGGTTACCGATATGTTCAACACATTGCCCCATTGTTCCAAGTTTTGAAGACAGGCAACCACTCCAAGCAGGTTGAAAGTGAAACAGAATACCAGTATGCCTTAAGATGCACTTTGCTTTACTTTCATCTTGCTCAAAGCTACCATCTGCTATAATATATTGCTTATGGTCACCGTTGGTGTATATTCAAGACTAAATATAGCTGAACTGTTTTTTAACAGTAGAGGGATAAATTTTCAGCAATTCATGGGCAGATAACTTGACCTATTCTTCCGATTTCAATCATAATTTAAGTCATCTGAACTCTTATTGTCATTTAGAATCTGAGTAAGTTTGAGAAAAATTGTGGCCTTAAATATGGCATTTCAGCAATTCAAAAGTAGAACTCAAGACCCGTCAGTATGATTACATCCATAATCATACTATTGTGAATTCTTATAGGCATATACAATTTAAGCAAGTTTGAGATAATCAGATTGATAGGATAAAAATTGTGGCCTCTAGAGTGTTAACGCCGTTAAATATGGCATTTTCAGCAATACAAGGTTAAATATTGCATTTTCAGCAATTCAAAGGTACATGTATATAACTCTTGATCTATTGGTCCCGATTTAAACCATAATTGAACTTATTCGAACTCTTATGGTAGTATACATCTGGGCAAGTTCGAGAAAGATGGATAAATATTGTGGCCTCTAGAGTGTAAACACTGATAAATATGGCATTTTCAGCAATTCAAAGGTAGATAACTCTTGATCTATTGGTCCGAATTCAACCATAATCGAACTTATCCAAACTCTTATGGTAATAAACAATCTGAGAAAGATTTGATAAATATTGTGGCCTCTATAGCTTAAACACTTATATTGCTGGCGACCAATGAAGGACGCCAGACATTCAAGGATTGCAAAAGCTCACCCTGAGCTAGCTCAGGTGAGCTAAACAGGCATTTTTGTGGAGTAATTAATTAAGTTATTGTTTGTGGGGAAATAGTGTTTCACAATCAACAGTAGCCCAAAACTGTGGCTTTAGAGTGTTCACAAGGTGTTGCACTGCATCCGCTCAGGATCCAAAGTTATTAATAGTTTGAGGTTGTTCGGGATCATTCTCAAGTATGTTGATTGGTCACATTAGACAAATCAAATGCTTGAGAATGAGCTCAGACTCGACTAAAACGCTTAATAACCTTGGGGCCAAGATACTGCTCAAAGCTGCACTAAAGCTAGTTCCTACATGATTGCATTTATTCTGGACAGGGAA
The DNA here is from genome assembly GCA_922989275.2 of Gari tellinella. Classification (NCBI taxonomy): domain Eukaryota; kingdom Metazoa; phylum Mollusca; class Bivalvia; order Cardiida; family Psammobiidae; genus Gari; species Gari tellinella. Next base: position 21,993,998 of record OV277859.1, read on the forward strand.
GAGAGTAGGCACTTATGCACAGATTGTGGTAAAGTTCTCTTTGGTGTTTAGATCAGGGAAAGGGTTAACTCATTCACCCCTGAAACTAATAATGGACACTTCCATTTTCAAAATACGTCTAGTCCATTTCTGACTATTTATGGATGAGTTTTAACAATTTATTTCAAAATTACAAACTGTGTAGACAACAAGGGTAATCCTCACAGGTATTCTGTTTGTAAATGACGAGTATACTCGTCGCTAGGGTTGAATGCGTTAAATCATGGAGCAAAACTTATTGGACAAACAGGAAGACTACTCACACTCTTCACAATTCCTTTTTTCTCAATACAGTAGAACTCTTATTACAACCACCAAAAAGAAAGCAAAATGATTATATGGAAGACAGGTTGCAGCTTAAAGTAAAACAAAGCTATTTTGCTTCGTTTAGGAGCTTTTTGTTGTGCTTTCGCCTTACTTTTAGCAATCCCATTTCTCAATCAATTAACACAATTTAGTGGTTGTAGTAGCAGTTTTTCTATATTCCATTCACTCCCCAACAAGCACCCTACATGTAGGCAATAGAATACAAAACTAAACTCATTTCCAGAATTTGTTCATGTATTATTCCTCAAAATAATTACAGCTTTTGCTGGATGTATTTGTTACAAGCCATTCAACCATATCCTGCTTAATGTCACCAAAGATTTAAATCCGACTTATATGGCACATTTATTTCACTTAACACTTTCTCCAATAGAAGCGACTTTAAGTTATTCCTCCGCTGAAGAAACTAGTCCCAATTTATAATATATAAACAATTACCATAAATATTTCTATATAGCCTAGCAGATGACAGTTTAAAGCAGGCTGAAAGTAAAGCAGAATGTGCCTTAAGGCACATTCTGCTTTACTTTCAACCTGCTGTAAGTGATCACCTATATAATTGTTATAAACGAGTTATTGGGTAAAGGGTTAAGACCTTGATAGTCTAGCAGGATGAGTTCTTAGATATTTTGTACAAAGATGTATAAATATCCATATAACAAGTTTTGTCATGGCCAGTACAAGCATGGTTCCCTCCTCCTCTCCACTAGTTTTGAAGCTCGTAGAAGTCTCCAATTCAGGGTCTCAACCTAAATAGAAAATATTGATATGAGAAAATGATCCAAACATAAAGATGACTGAAAAAGTTTTACTTTTTATTCTTTTGTTAAGTCAAGTTGCATGAAAGAATTAAAATGATGATTAATGTTGTTTTTAAATATTTAGCGTTTTGGATTTTGTTATAATAAAATCTTCACTTGAAATGATACATATTATAATTACAAGTTGTATTCATATTTACAGAGATATTAACCCTTTACCTAATAGAAGCGTCTTTTAGCGAATTTAATTTATTCCTCCGCTTAAGAAAATAGTTCTGATTTATACAGTCATGAATATGAATGATAAGGAATATTTTCTTTATTCTAGCAAGTGGTAACTTAAAGCAGGTTGAAAGTAAAGCAGAATGTGCCTTAAGGCGCATTCTGCTTAACTTTCAATCTGCTTTAAGTGGTTACCTGTCTTCTAAACTAAAAACTGGCTATTGGGTGATGGATTAAAGATCAAAACCTTTTAGGGCTATCATCTAATAAGGCTTTGAATTACATCATCATCAGGAACTTCAGATGTTTTATTACCAATTAGCATTGTTAAACGATTAACTCCTAGTGATGTGTATATGCACAATTTACAAAACGTGTGTCTCTGAAGAATACACTTGTCGTATGCATTAATGTAGACCCAGATCCGGGCCCTATCAGGGTCTACACAGTTTGTAAATTGGAATTATCCATTTGAAGTTTCGGTCAATGAGTGAAATTATTGTTCAATAAGGTAAATCATTTTGTGTAAATGTTGTAGTATTTCATTTTGGTGTATTTAACAATATTTTGTCAACTTCATTCCACAAACTCCAAACAATTACTCCCTATCCCAACCCACTTGCACAATATGCAACACCAATTTTCTTCATGATTTCTTGTATTCATTCCTGAACCCTCTATTAAAGTAAAAAAAAAATCCAATATATATTATTGTATAATAACGAACAAAGTTTTAAGATAACTGGTGGCAATGAAGTTGACATACAATAATCAAAACATGGCATTTATATAATTTTCAAATTTAAGTATACAATTGTTTATGTTTAAAAGTAAGCAAAACTAATTAAACTCCTGTTCAAAAGTGTGAAAAGATTATGTAACCTTTTCTTTCATTTGCAGATAAATTTACCATTTAAATTTACAGATGAAAATTAAACTTCAAGTTGATTTCTTTCAAATCAAATTTGAAAGCTGATCGATTTATATTTATTCTATTAAATACATTCAGCAAATACCTTGTACCATTTATATTTCAATTTATTTGTTTTTACATTACCTTCCATTCTCCCAGTTTTATTTATTTGATGACTTCATTTCTTTTGGGCAAGAAACTCTGCTTTTATATCTGTTCTTATCCTCATGGACCTTGGAGCTAGCTCACATAAGAGGTTCAGCTATTTCTCTATTTGCAAAATCTGGTTAGGCGAAATGTTGGGCTGTGACAATCCTTATCTTTTTTTTTAAATGAATTTAACTTGAAAGGAATTACAATTTTATTGTCATATAAAAAACTGAATTATTGTCAAGTGCTTAATTTTGATGATTTTTAAACATTTCTTTCTTCAAATATTCCCACTTTTTTCTTCCAAACATTATCAACATTTTGCAATGTTAAATTTATGAAGCAAATCCAATCCCCAATTGGCTTTATTGTCCAATTACTATCATGTCACAGCCCGGCTAAAATGTTAAGACAATAATTATACAGCTACAGCTATATCAAATGTAAACAGATAAACATGAACCTGTTACAGTTCATCGAGTAAGGACGACAATACAAAATATTAATACTGGCAATTTCACTATGTGTACACATTGGGAATACATGTATATCATACCCAGCAGAAATGTTTTTTTTGTTAGGGATAAGGGATCATTTGGATTGGTTAGGATTTTACATCAATTTTAACAGTATTTTAGTCATATCGGGACGTCTAGTTTATTACAGGTGGAAGAAGACCCAAGAAGCCCTTTATGCACAGTTTCAGGCACAAATCGGCAATTGGGTAAAACCACCTACCTTCCGCAGACCAGCTGGGGATATTGGAAAGAGATTTTATAATTTGATGGAATGTTGGCACCAAAAGTAGCCATCATGTCAATGTTTTTTATAGAGACTGGGTTATTTATATATATATATATACATAGACAGATACACTTGTGTCAAGCAGCCTTTCAGCAAAGAAGAACAGTTTCCAAGACACATGTGGCTGTATGAGATTTCTGTCTTCTTTTAAATGAAAACTTCACACAATTTCACTGCACAAAAAAATGTTCAGGAAATTTATTAAAAGGGGAAGAGTAGAAGACATGGATATTTATCAAATAATTCATATTGCATATTTTTCTTTCTTTTTCATTTGAAATGCTTGGAATATGCTTTGGGACAGGACACATAAAGAAGATAGTTATTATCACTGTGCTTATCAGGTTGCTACCTACATACTATTTAGTATTATAGGCCTAAGCAGAATTTTAGGCAAAATATGTTTCAAAACTAAAAAGTTTGCGTTCTTGGTAGATTAATTGCACATCCATTTCACATCTCAGTAATGTGTCAACACTACACTTTAATATTATTTCAGAGTTATATCAACTTACAAAATGCTGCACTGTCCTTTCCAAACAAACATTTTTGTATTAAATGTATACATTCAAGTTGTGCTTTACTATATATTACCAAAGAGTTATTGACAATTGGTGTGACACTTTGCACGTTTCATTTGAAACATTTTACATTGAATTAACATTTTGACAGTGCATTGCCTTCAAGCAATCTGGACCTCTAAGCTGGAACTGAAAGAAAATGTACAGTTTTAAGAGTGTTAGAAAGTAAAAGAGCATTCTTTTGGTGTTTTTATTTTTTTCCTCTTTATTTGAATTAATACAACTCAATTGTATTTACAGCTTTCACCATAAATACAGTTTTATACATGTAAGACCAGCAGTCAAACTTGTGCTAGGCAACTATTAACCCTTTACCTGATAGCCTATTTCTAGAACTGAAGATAGGGGACTACTTAAAACAGGTTAAAAGTAAAGTAGAATGCGCGTTAAGCGCATTCTGCTTTACTTTCAGCCTACTTTAAGCTATTACGTGTTAGAATATAGAACATATTATATATTTTCATGACTGATTAAATTGGAACTATTTTCTTCAGCGGAGGAATAAATCATATTCGCTAAAAGGCGCTTCCATGGGGGAAAGGGTTAACAAGAAAATACATGAGCAATATTAACCCTTTACTCCATAAATGTGCCTTTTTACACACTTAATATATTCCTCCACTGAAGAAACTACTTCAACTTTATACATAAATATACACAATATATTAACATATTGTAGCTTAAAACAGGTGGAAAGTGAAGCAGAAAGCATATTAGGGAGTATTCTGCTTTATTGTCAGCCTGCTGTAAGTGGTTGTCATCTTCAAAACTATAAACAGACTATGGGGTAATGGGTTAAACCATGTGACAGTTAAATTAATGCAGACGTTTTAGAGCATTGTGCATTACCTTTATTTTTTATGTAACTGTAATTTGTCTTAAACCATGTATTGTTTCTCTGAATGGTTCCCTAACACAAGTTTGACTATATATTGATTGGTTTCAATACACATCTTTGACTAATGAAGGTGTCTTTCTTTAACTTGGCTCTTCCCAGGGCTTATTACAAGAGGTACTTCAATTCTAACCTAACCCTCATTGTATTGGAGGAAGGCTATACTTTATGACCTTTTGTATGGATAGCTCATTCTCTTTTCTCTGAATTCTTTGCACTTCAAGAGTTACAACATATCAAAACATTTATATACAAAAACTGCAAGTACACACTTGTCAGTTTAAAGTTCACATGAAACAAACATTACAACTACCAGCTCATGAAACATTTTCATAACTAAATGAAAGTATGTGGTGTTCAATTATTTCAAACTCAAAGACACCATATAATCTCATTTTGATCAAATTTAGGCAGCTTTGTATTAAAGTCTGAACTGGGATAAAAATGACACGAGCATCATGATTTCTGTTTCTTGCTTTTGGCAAGTAATATAAAAAGTTTTAAGATATTAAAATTTGAAAAGCATTCTTATGTAATGAATGAGTGAATGATTAAGATGATTAGGTACCAGAATGAAAATGATTAATTTGATGCAAGAACCCAGCAGAATGATTTGAAATTGAATATTTGTGCTAAGGTTTACCATTTAAAGTACAATTAGTTTAAGATTAACAATATAAGATAAAAACAAAAGACATTTTAAAAAGTCTGACAAAACAAACTTGCACAATTACTACACTTGTGACAGATTACATAATTATGTCATTTTAACTAGACTTGCGCATATTTCATATTTTATACAAAAGCTTCAGACTGAGAGACACTGTTCATACTATTGTTTTGGTAGTATTCAAGGATTTAAGCGACTCTTTTGAAGGTGCATACAAAAACCTACGAGATGGTTTTGTACTGATAGTTTTTTTTTTATATTGATCTGTAGTTTATTTCACAGAAGAACTGTTCCTGTTTTTACTTTTAACACAGCATTTTGTAATTTAGGTGGTTTATTTTATTGCATCAGCAATGTATCATTAACGACCATGTACCTTGTTCAAATATTGCGACAAGGATGATATATTCTGCTACCACACACAGTAGTCCGTTTTTCAACCAATACGAGTTGTAACACGAGATTCAATATCCTCCTGCACGCCCCTGAGACATTCCTCGTCCACTGTCATATGGGTGTTGTCGGAGTCCACCACGTCCACCTCTCGGCATGGCTGGGGAAGATTTCATCGCTGATCTTTCGTATCCGACTTGTCTGGGTGGTGGTTCAGCTACAAAACATTTCAGTTCCAGATAAAGTGAGCATTTCAAGATGAATACAGTGAAACCCCTCTAAATCGGACATGTATTGAGACAACATAAATGTCCGGCTTAGAGGGGTTTTAACCCATATTTAGTTTCTAGTATGGAAGATAGCTGATCTCTTAAAGCAGTATGAAAGTAAGGCGCATTCTGCTTTACTTTCAACCTACTTTAATCTATCATCTGCTAGAATATAGAAAATATTTCTGATGATACATATTCATGAATGTATTTTCTTTGGTGTAGGAATAAATCAAAGGCTGTCAATGGTGTAATGGGTTTAAATAAAGAAGGGTTGGAAATGGGACCAAAGCTTTTGTCCAGTTTAATGAGAATTCCAGTATTTAGAGGTTCCAGTATTTAGAGGGGTTTCACTGTAATTAAAACTTGATAATTCAAACTTGCAAGTCCAACTTCCCATAAAACGTGGTATAGCCATGTTATAACTTTGAAATACGTGTATGTTTGATTTAAGCAAAATCACTTAACTTATTGAATACGGATAAATTTGACTTGAGAGAGTTCATAATATTGACTATTATCTATTGTGTCTTACCCCAAATCCTTAGTTATGCCAACTAATAAAATGGTCTTAAAGAGAGAATTATAAGTACCACAAAATGAGTTAAGATGTTGGCATTTTTCCATTTATCAACTGGAATCCTGCCTTAAGAGTTTCTACTGGCTTAGAAAGTATGATGCTTAAATGTCTGCTTAAGCTGTCTTAGTTGCATGGGTGAAAGCTCACAAACCTTCAGATCTACTGAACTCTAATTAATACTGAAACAGTTTTCTGAAGAATTTCATACAGCGAAAGTATCAAAAGTAGTGAAATCAATAAACACTGAAAAAAGTTGATGTAATTGTTAAATTCAGTGTTTGGTTTGCAGATACACCTTCTGAATGACAGTTTTGAGTCTAACCAGATGCAGGGTCCAAGGTTATAAAGCTTTTGAGGCCAGTCTAAAGTCGTTCTCATGCATTTGATTGGTCAGATTTGAGCCTAGGCTCAAATCTGACCAATCAAATGCTCGAGGACACACTTCGACTCAGCTCAAACACTTTAAAACCTTTGACTCTGCGCTACATGGCATCTTACCTGGATCTAATTGATGGCTGGGTCAGAAATCTCGAGTTAATACGTAACATAATTCTCTTGTGAGAATGTGAATTAAAGTGTTCAGATATCAACCATCAATTGGATCAAGGTAAGATACTATGTAGCTTGACATCTGGTTAAACTCCAAACTGTCAATTAGATGGTGTTTCACTTACCATATTCATCTCTGTATGTTTGAGCACCATGTCCATAATCAAAGTACTGAGTGTCACTGAAATTAAAATATGACAGTTCATCAGATAATTTTGTAATATAATATAATAACTTCCAACATTGCAGATTAGTAAACTTCTAAATTTAAATACTGTGCTGATGTATTACATTCAGCACTATAAGATGACATCTCTGTAGCATTTCAATCATATTGCGACGTCTAGCTAATTACAAGTGGCGGACCCCATAAGCCCTATATGCACTGATCAGGTAGAAATGGGCGATGGGTAGAACCACTAACCTTCCGCAAGCCAGCTGGAAGACTTCACCACATGAAATATCTGAATGCCCAGACCAGGATTCCAACCCATAGCAGTGAGGAGCTTAGTGATAGTAAGTCACAGTGACTATACCACTAGGACACGAAGGCACCCAAAGATGTGTTTGTGAAACATTTATGCCTCCTGATGGATGGTAAAATTCAGCCAATTTGACCTCTAAATGACTTTGACCTTTGTGTAACATAATCCAAGTTGTATGGGCTCAAGGCCATTTAGAGTTGAGAAAATATGCCAAATATCAAGTATCTTATCCTATGTATGTTTAAAGTATAAATGACAAAGGTTACAGTTGTGGACTGGCAAACCAGTATGTTCCTGGAAATGTAATTTCCAAGGTATAAAAGGTGCAATACAGGTTATCCACAGGGCTCTAGACAAGAGGAAGCTTACTGAACAAATTCACAATTTTCTCACTCATTTCAGCACCAATCCTATGGTGTTACTACTCATTAGAATCGTCTCTTCGAGACGATTCTAATGAGTAGTAACACCATAGGGTTTATTGCAGAAATATTTTTATTTTTTATAAAGATTTTTGATTTTGAAAAACTATCCTAATCTTGAGCCCTGTATCCACTGTAAGGTTATGTGAACATACCCTGCCCCAGCAGACTGGGAACCATATCCTCCTTGGTCAGCATAAGGGTCTTGTCTACCATAGCCATCATCATACCTGCCAGCCTGGGAGTGGCCATACTCCTATAAGTACAACAACAAACACCTTCAACCATATGTTTAGTGTATATTTTTGTTCCTTTTTTAAAATGGTGTTAACTCTGATCAGACAGTAAATGAAGAAGCTGTCTTATCAAAGTCAGCAACTTTTTGTCTGACTTGATTACATACTCTTTCCTGCATAATATTTCCAGATTTTATCAGCCTATGTTGAAGTTAAGAGAAGGGTTGATGAGCCATCACATAATTTTGACACTACCTACTCCCTCCATCTACCTGCAGAATGACATGTATGTGATTTAATTTAAATGTATCAAACTCGAGCCTTAACAAAGTGTCTATTTCAGCAAAAAAAAGCAGAAGCTTAAGCTGCTTGCAATTCTGTGTAGGCAAACTTCTGAACATTTATATTAGGCAAAACTTATATTCAGCAACAGCTTGATGCAGGTGCTTTCTGCATTACTTCTGCTCAGCACTTAGCGGCCACCTCTGAATGAGACTACCAATTCGCCACTTTTCGAGTTAAACATAACATCAGGGCTCCAGATAAGGGGGGTATTACTGGAGCCCTGATAACATATATGCAAGGGTAATATATAATTAAGGAAACTTACAGGTTCCTCTTCATACATTGGAGCTGCTCCATAGTCATCATATTCCTGTGCCATAGGTGGTGGTCGGGAAGTTGGAGCTGGCAGAGCTCTAGATGGTTGAGCCAGTGAAGGTAAACCCCTACCACTACCACGTCCCATTGGGGATCCTCTTGGTGGGGGTGTGCCCCTGGATGGCATTGCTCCTCTACCTGTGGGCATTCCTTGACGTGGTCCGGGAGCTCCTCCTGGAGCTCCTCTAGGGGCTGGGGCTCCACGTGGGGCTGGGGCTCCTCTGGGAGCTAGGCCTCCCCTAGGTGCTGCAGATCCTCCCCTATAAGCAATTTGAGAATTGCCCCTAACATACGAATAAAAATTTGAGATCTGTTAGTGATCAATGAATGAATGAACAAAAATGCCCACTATTGATGAGTATGGCAAAAGCAGGGTACCAAAAGAGATAAAAAAAAATGTGTTCATTCATCTCGAGTCCGAGCTCCAGCTTAAGCATGCATTTCAACTACTTACTGATGTTTCAATCAAACCATATGCTGTGACAAGTCTCCATTAGAACAGCCTCCAAGACCATTCCAATGAGAAATCACAAAATACAATATGGTACAGGCATAATGATCCAAAAACTGAAAGCTTAGTGCCTATTGCATGATGATTTGTTTTGGAATGGAACTGGCAAGCTGGCAAGTATTTTTATGTTAACCTTTTTAACCCTTTACCGCCTTGAAACCTCAAATGGACAATTAAGTCCAGTACTTTGACCTTTTTTGGGTTGATTTTTAAGTCAAACTGACAAACAGTATAGACCCAGATCAGAGGGCTCTTTATCAGGGTATACACTGTTTGCAAAGGAAAAGTACTTATCATAGGTATACCCATTTGCAAATGATGCCCGTTTGCATGACTACGGTTCAAAGATTTAAAGTAATTTTAATGTTTAATTGTTTGAACCCTTTCAACCTAGCTATGAGTATATTCATTACTACCCATGACAAGTACGTCCTACCCAAGCAGTGCTGATCAGTGTCTGCACTGTTTGTCACAGTGCAATATATTATTTGAAATCAACCCCATATAGTCAATGTGTGGACTAGACTTAACGGGAATTGTTCATTGAAAGTTGTAGGGGTGAATGAGTTAAAGAAAGAAACACAAAGTTTAAAAAGCAAGTGGACCGTGGTGTATAAAAGCTTGTAATAAGTTCACACCTATCTTCATACAATGATACAAGAGTTTTTAAGAGGCCTTATATAACAAGTTTTACTGCATTGTGTATGTTTCAGTGAATGGAGACTGATAAAAGCAATTATGGCTTCAATCAGCACTATGTTCATGATGATTTTTCTGCGACTTTCCTCTTTGTATGAATACATGGGTTGACCAGCAAAACACTGATCAACATCACATACACATCTATAATAGACGCATACAAATATAGGGTTATGTCGGTATCAACTTACTTATATATTAATTTGTAGGAATTAAACATTTAAAATACAATTTGTAAATTATAAGATCTTTAATATACAAAGTTAAGGAAGTGCTCAATCTTTGGAAATACAAAGTCGTTTGAAATAAAAATTCAAGTACACAAAAAATTAGTTTATAAATCACGCTCTGAATTTTCAAAAAGCTTTCTACTGTTCTCCGAACCTGCTTTGAACAGTTCCAAGCCTCCTATGGGTCAGGCAAATATTTATAAATACTGCTTAACTCCTCCATATTGCAAACGTTTGCTTTACCCTTTTTCAATGCTGAAGACAGGTAGCCACTTAACTGTTTAAACACTAAGTAAGTAACTCTTGTGGGTTTTTATGTTCCCTTGTGGATCATTCAAGTTACCAAAACATGAACCAGTCTACTTGAAATTCTAGGTAGTTTAATGAATACGGGTCACTGTAGACAAAGATCAGAGGGTTCCAATAAGAGTCCTCTAAACTGGGTCTACAGTCTACACTACAATGCATCTAGCAGTCAGAATGCAGAAAAGGTTTAAAGTTTATTTAACAGGGCAATCAAATGATCCAATGTGATTGTGTGTTTATTACCTTGGTGCCATTCCACCTCGTCCCATGGCTGGTGTAGACAGAAGTCCTCCACGGCCTGCTGGTGGGGGTGCCTGATGATTGGGAGGGCCACCCATCATTCTCTCTTCTCCATTGAAAAACTGTTGCTGGTCTTCTCTCAATGGTGCTCCAGACTCCATATCGTAGTTAGACTATAGATTGCAAATTAAGCAAGTCATTAATTGATCAAGTTGTGACCCTAATAAAATTTGCTCAATCCTGTAAGTGGATGAACTAATATACTCTCTTCTGATTGTGATGGAAAAGATACTCAAGCACTTTATATATAAATGTAAATACAGTCAAACTTGTATTTAGCACTCAAAAGAAGATTTGTAGTTTTTAGGACATGGGTAAGCCTAAAGCAGAACAAAAGTATAGCAACAAGATCAATTTAATTTTACTTATGATTTTACGTCACTTTTAACAGTATTTCAGTCATATCGCGACGTGCAGCTATTACAAACAACAAGATCAAACATTTTTAAACAGCGGGCACTTAATATAGATGTAAATATTTTCAGTGAGTCAAATATTTAACTCTAAATAAACAAAGATTTACTTACTGGGTCCATGAATTTCTTTATTTCATTTATAGCATGAGAGATGCGGGCATAGGCATCATTTGTTTGGGCAAAGCACTCTATCATCACATGCAGTTCTTCATTTAGATGAGCATACTTGCCACCTTCTTTCCTCAGCTCCTCTTCCTGATAAAGATATAAAACAGCATTAAGTTGTCTTCTTAGCAACTATATAGTGGTTTAATTTATTTTTTAAGGGAAAAGTTTTTTGGTGAGGGAAAAAAGATACGGGAGGGGAAGGGGCCATTATTCGGCACCCGTTACAGAAGGAAAAAAGGATTGTGTTAAAAGCAAACACACCATAAAAACGTTTTCCTACCGACCTACCCTAAAATTTTGAGAGGGTGAAACCAGAAACACACATGTTTTTTAGGCCTAGGAGAACTCCATAAGCTTTTTCCTGAACTATGCAGAGAATCAGAGATGCAGTTGTCTTACTTTAACTTCTATGTAAACAAGACTGCGCATTCAATAAACGCTTATTAGGTCACTGTCAAGATTTGATGATATCTGTGGATAGGGATGGTCAAAGGCAACAACTGTATATGTGTCCAAGCATTTGGGGAAGTGGTATTGATGCTAAACGAAACTGTAAAATCTACTAAACCTTGTTACGGATGCCGGACGGACAGGATGATAACTATATGCCTTCCCATCTATCTCTGCCCGGGGCATAAAAATGTGAGGCATTTGTAAATAGATTTTTTTTAGAAAAACTCATGTTTCCCAAATATGCCGAATAAATTCAGTCAAAATGGCTGAAACCTCAATTCCAAACCACATGAAAATCGTGCAGGTTGTTATTCTGTGAAAGACTTGGGCATTTTTGTTTTCAATTTACATCAGTTTCCTTCATACTTGGAAAAAAAATCTGGGACTCAGGAGATTTTGCATAATACTAAACTTGTTCTGACCCTTCGAGTCCATGTGACTCGCTGAATTTCAAAGCTAAAACAAACACTGTCCAGTGGAGCTTTTTATCAAAATAAGGTCAAAGTGACCGGGAAATTGTATGCAACACTCTGGCAACCCTAGATGTACTCACACAACAAATGTGTTATCCCTAGCTGCTGATAAACTACAGGAGATATATGCAATTGACAAGCTTTTTCTACAAATTTAGGTAAAAGGTCAATATTTAGTGACCTGAAAATAGTACAGTCAAATACCGTTACCTCGATATTCGATACGTCGATACTCCGCTTACGTCGATATTTTTCACCGGTCCCGGCAAATTCCTTCTTTATCTATATAGTAAATCCCTCATTTGCTCGATATTGTTTCCTCGATATTATCGGTTACCTCGATGCAATTTTTCAGAACCAGAGAATTTTTCTCACCCTTACGTCGATATCTGCTTCACCGTGACCGCATATAGCACATTCGGCAAACATTGGATGGAGGTGCGAAAAATGGCTCTCGGCCACCTTGACTGATTGTAGCACCAAATGAGTGAACATGTCCGAAATTGCACTAATCAGCACGAAAGATAATCCCATCTTAATTGCACTGGATCAATATTATTAATGAATTCCCGGATAACTTTGGTTACGAAGTTTGCGTAAATATTTTCGATGACGATTCTGTCAAACCTGGGACAATTATAGCCGCGCTGTTTAAATCAGACTACAGAATTCTTTGTAGTGCAGACTGAAGGTGCCGTACGGCGAATAAGTGTAGTGAGATCAAACAAAAGTTACATTTCATTTCTGATTTACTTTTTATCTAAGTCAGTTCAAACACGCCGCTTCTGTTTGAAACGCCGAAATAATTCGCCGGCGTTTCGAAGTCGGACACACCCTTTTGAAAATTAAACATGTAAACAACTAACGCTTCCAGAGCGTCACCGGAAGTGTAAACAGTTCACTGTGTTGGTGTGATGAAATGTGTAAACCTAATTTTATGTTATAAAAATTGTGTTAGCACCCATGCGCTGGATGTTTATGCTGATGAAATAAGGTAGATCTACCAAATGTATTAAAATACGAAAATTGTTTACTCGCTCCCGCATATCATATCTAATAGACGCGTAGATTCTCTACTTTTAAAAATACTGACCACCTTCATCAATTTGAAAATTATGAGTTGAAGATTTTGTCAGATTCTACTTTCCTACGCATTTATTTTCAATTACCAATCAACTGTCAATAAACACTAGGATCAAGAATAACGTTAAAACTTCGATATGACGATACAGATCTCAAATGAGAAACTCCCATTAGCTCGAACTTCGGCTACGTCGATATTTTTTCACGGTCCGTTCAACTTCGAGGTAATGGTATTCGACTGTATGTGATTCTCTTGTCATCCCAAGATAACTCGCACACTAAACTTTCTATTCCTAGATGATAGGTTATAGATATTTTTTAACTGAAAATTAATAAACTAACATTGAATCTAATGTCATTGTTTGATTCGTTTGATTTCATATAGCCTACAATGTCATGCTTCATCTTTTCAACACTGCATTCACTCTTTGCATGCTGGGTAATTTTTTCTTTTGCAAAAATAGAAATTATTTTCAAAACAGGATCAGTGTCAAACAGTTTGGATCCTGATGAGACGCTGTATTATGTAGTGTCTCATCTGGAACAAAACTGTTTGCAAAGATAATCACTTGTCGGACATATACTCCGCTAGCATGGTAAGAGTTACAGTCAATCTCGGATCTCCTAAAAGTTGCAAATTCAAAATGACCTGAAAACAAGGAATTACCTTGATTTTGTCCCGCATGGATCCTCTGCCAAGAATGGATAGTTTGCAGCCGGTTTCCTGTTGAAGCTGTTTCAAAGTGTTACCTTTTGGGCCTAAAAGTTTTCCAACAAAATTAATCTGCAATTAAATTTAAAATAAAGTGTCAGAGATATAATAGCAAAATAATATAATTATTGAAAATGGCACACTTCAAGAAGTAGTTATTCTTTGGTTCAAAAGCATGTTTGCAAAGTATTTTGCCTTCATTCGGTCAAACTAAAGCAAACAGCGTCTCACTACAGACTTTGGGAAAGGAGCTGACCTTTGCATCCCATATATTGACTGTTCACACAAACCTAACGCACCCATGTCAATGTCACAAGTGACATGCTTAGCAATAGATTTGGGTGATATGGGTTGACTGGTCTATGGAATCAAATGTATATGTATCGAAATGTTAAGTCAAAGTAGTATGTCTTGATGAAACAGTAAAATCTTATTTATCTATATTGTATTTTTTTATAATCTTGCACAAACAGATAGAACCATCACTACAGTAAAACTTGAGTTAAGCTGCTACTTAAAGTCTAAAAGGGAGGTGAATCGTGAACTGGTATCATGCTGCAACAAGCACCTTAGAGCTGATATCCCCTGCCGCAGCGATTGTCCAGAAGAAAGTGGCAAACTTTATTGTGGGAGGAAGGGGCAAATGGTGATCACCTGTCTTTAAAGATCAACATTCAAAAGCTTTTTACAAAGTTTTATAAAATCCAATCAATTTTGTACATTTTAAAGCCTAAACAATACAAAAAATAAAGCCGTTTGTAGCATTATAAATCTAAGTATGACAGGGGCAGGTAACTCTTGATTCAAATTCAACAGTAATTAAACACTTTCAAGAACTTATAATTGTGTGCAAGTATTATTAAACAAGAGGGCCATGGCCCTAAATTCGCTCACCTGAGGACATTGAAGTTTGTACCTAAGTTGACTGGGCAAGACAACATTTTAATATAGCTATAAATGGAGTTATCTTCCGGACAAGAAAACATGACAAAAGTGAATTTTGTTGCCAAGCTTATGACCCTTATCCATGACACATCCTCTTATCAACCTATTTCCATTTCCGGTAAATGATAATTATTTCACTAGCGTCAGCAGAACTGGAGTTATTTTCCTGACAATAAAATATGACAAAGGGGAAAACAAAATATTGCTGCCCTTATGCACTAGGCATTTTCTCTCATCAGTTTCTTTCCATACATAAAATTTCATTACAATAGCATCAGTAGACCTGGAGTTGTCTTCTTGACAAGAAAATATGACAAAGGGAAATAACTAAAAAAAACAATGATGTCAGAGTTATGGCCTTTGCAAATGGCACTTCCTCTCATTAGGCTCTTTCCAAATAGGCAATTTCATTTTACCCATTACCCCATAGCCTGCTTCTAGTTTTGAAAATAGGTGGCCACCTAAAGCAGGTTGAAAGTAAAGCAGAATGGGTCTTAATGCACACTTTGCTTTACTTTCAAACTGCTTTAAGCTACCATCTACTAGGATATAGAAACTTATTTCACATCTTACATTTTCATGACTGTTTAACCCTTTCCCCCATAGAAGCGCCTTTTAGCACATTCAGTTTATTCTTGCTCTAAAGAAAATAGTTCCAATTTATACATTCATAAATATGTATAATACAAAATATTTTCTATATTCTAGTAGATGATAGCTTAAAGCAGGCTGAAAGTAAAGCAGAATGCGCTTAAAGCGCATTCTGCTTTACTTTCAACCTGTTTTAAGTGGACACCTACATTCAATACTAGAGATATGCTATGGGGGAAAGGGTTAAAGGGGAATTATTTTCTTAAGTGGAGGAATAAATCAAAGGCCTAAAAATGCACATTTATGGGGTAATGGGTTAACAAATGTCTGAACAAACGACTGAACCATTTCTAAACTTTAGCAGACAACATGTTCAGTTCTGTTGGCCTGATCACTGAGGTCAAATATTATGTAAGAGAACTGTAGCAGCAGCAGTCTGGGAGCTTACCCTTACCAGACTGAAATGATGTCTGCTAAATACCTTCTGTGTGTAAAAAATGTACATTTTTATTTTTTAGAAAATGTTAAGTTGGTAAATGAGTGGCAAATAGTTTGGATCCAGATTAGATGCAGCATTATGTTGCATCTGATCTGGATCCAAACTGTTTGCAAATATTGGTTATTTGCCCATAGTATATTAAGGGTAACTCAGGTAAATACAGTTCTGCCTAAATCAAAAATACTGTAAAACCTGCCTAGAGCAGCACTTAAACTGTGCAGGATGGTGTCAAATGTGACCCTAGGGATTTCATTTTAACAAACTATAGAGAGATCCACCAGGAGATTCTACTGTACAAATATCAAAGCTTAGGGCCTAGTAGTTTTGGGCAAGAAGATTTTTTAAAGATTTTTGCTTTTTTGCTTTTTCAAGCAGAGTTTGTGCTTTTTTCATTTTTTTTGAACAACTTCTGTAGAGAAGCATCCAAGGAACATCATGAGCAGTTTGAACTCTCCCTACAATCGGCGGGTTTCAGAGGAGATGTCGTTTGAAGTAAAAGTGAACGGACAGACGGACAGACGTACTACGGACGGTGAGCGGTCACAATAGCTCACCTTGAGCCTTTGGCTCAGGTGAGCTAAAAAAATCAGAACTGTAGAATTTACTAGAGTGTGAACACATTTTCAACTCATCAAGGGCAGAGTATTCTTGACTAATTTGCACATTTTCGATAATAATTGAACTCATTCTATAAATAATAGCCATATATGATTTTTTTTTTTTTTCAAAATCCATTCACATTTGTACACAATAGCATGTAAACAATAAAGCCATGTTGAGCATTACTAAGTACATAAAGGGCAGATAACTCTTGCCACAAAGTATCCTATTTTGACAATAATTGCTACCCTTATATTTATATACATCATGTGTAAGTTAAATCAAAATCCATTAAAGACTGTAGTTTCTAGATGGTAAAAACTGTTAAATATGGTTTTTTTTACTCATCAAGGGCAGATAACTGTTGACTAGTTTCTCCGTTTTTCAAAAATGATAACAATTATTTGAAAACTAATAGCCATACATAGTTTAAGAATTTGTTTTATCAAAATTCATGCATATTTATAGATACTAGGATGTAAACAATTCTAAAATAAAGCATTTTCTATCATTTCAAAGTACATCAAGGGCAGATAACTATTGCCACAAGTATCCTTTTTTGACAATAATTGCACACCTTCAAGAACTTTTACTGATAGACATAGTGTGCAAGTATCATTTAAATCCATTCATAATTGTATAGTTGCCAGAGAGTAAAAACAGTTAAATATGGCTTTTTTTACTTATCAAGGGCAGATAACTCATGACTAATTTCTCCGTTTTCAACAATAATCAAATTCATTTGAAAACTAATAGCCATACATAATTCAAGAAAGTTTTTTCAAAAATCCATGCATATTTATAGGCTCTAGTATGTAAACAATACCAAAATAAAGCATTTTCTAGCATTTCTAAGTACATCAAGGGCAGATAACTCTTGTCAGAAGTATCCTTTTTTTTACAATAACTGCACACATGCAAGAACTTGTACTTATAGACAATGTGTGCAAGTATAAACAAAATATGTTGAATACTGTAGTTGCTAGAGTGTAAAAACTGTTAAATATGGCATTTTTAACACAAAAAGGGCAGATAACTCATAAATTCCTAAAATTTTCTAAAAAAAATTTGATTTCCCACGGTGCTCCTATGATGACAAATAAGTATACCAAGTTTAATCCAAATCTGTTTATAGGTTTCGGAGATACAGTTGCGGACGGAAAACGTGACGGACGCACGGACGGCATTTTTAACACAAAAAGGGCAGATAACTCATAAATTCCTAAAATTTTCTGAAAAAAATTTGATTTCCGACGGTGCTCCTATGATGACAAATAAGTATACCAAGTTTAATCCAAATCTGTTTATAGGTTTCGGAGATACAGTTGCGGATGGAAAACGCACGCACGCACACATGCACGCACGCACGGACAGACCTAAAACAGTATCCCTCTGCCTTTCGGCAGGGGATAATAATTAAATGCTTAAAGCAGGATAAAGGTAATTAATGCAAAAAGCTCATTCAAGAATTTTCAGCGTTTTTTTTTGGGGACTCGTTCCCAATTGAAAACAAGGGCTTTTCCCCCAAAATGAGCATTTCACTGCACGATTTTTTCCCAAAATAAGCTTTTTACGACTCAATTTTTCCCCAAAATCAAGTATTTTACGCCGTTTTAGGGCATATTTTTTCCCAATTGGAGGGGTACCAACTCATTCCCAAAGTGGTGAAAAAACCCCACTGATTTTATGCATTTATTTTATCCAGTATTATTCAAAAACATGTTTATATATTGAGACAACTAATTCTTTATTGAAAGGTCACTAACACAGGCTTCACTGTAATGCTATAAACAACATAAAACTTTTCAAAGGTATACACGTTACAACACTATCACAGGCACAGCTCCAGATAAGGACAGTATTTCAAAAACTTAACTCTTTTTATTTCTAAATTAAACCTCTGGTGTCGGTACTCATACGAATCGTTTCTTCCAGATGATTTTTTCAGGGTGCTCACAGAAATTCAAAATTGAAATTCCCTGATAATTCCCTGATTTTTCCCTGACTGAAAGGTAGTTTTCCATGATCTTTTTCGCGGCCTACACTGCTAAAATACAACTGTGTAAGATGGCTTCCAACCTCCCCCTTATAGCCATACCTTCAACATCATAAAGTCACACTTATTCTTTACTCTTACCTTTTGAGTTTTGCCATGCCTTGTATAAATTTATCTTTTTCTAATGTAACATGTCACATTTACAGAAGCACTGCATGCAGCAGTGTTCACAGCTAGGTCTAAAAAATCCAGCACCTTAATTGCTTATCACATGTGTTGCAGGCCCGTAGGAAGCATTTTGCGACTGGGGAGCACAGGTATATTTGTGAATGTAGTCTTACTAGAGGGGTTCGGGGGCATGCTCCCTGAGAAAATTTTATTTCTAGATGGTCTCTGGTGGCGTTCTAAGGGCGTTTCCAGCATTCCAAACAGGTATAAAACCAACATTCTGTGTAGAAAAATTGCCTCAAAGTGGGCAAAATATTTCCCAAGTATATAGTTTCATTTAGATATGCAAATACCACTGATGCTGATATTGATCATTCTCTGATTTGGTTTTGTGGCTGAAAAGGGTACATTCAATTACTTTTACTTTTCATCTGCATAACAGTCTCTGACTACTTTGACACTTGAGTTCTAGGACAATGGTTACTAACTAAACTCCATTATCCTTTCTCTTCAGTTAAGAAGCTGATTATTTCAACTAGTTAACAGAGTAGGCACTGATGAATAATGTTAACTAACCCATCAGATATGGATAAACATTAAGCTTAATAGACATTGTAAATTGCTTAATTACTACATGTTCCTAACATGAATAAACACAGCTTTTAAATAAAGTCAGCAAGAGAGGCTATAAGTAGTCAAGATTTTCTCTCTCCAATATTTGCCAAATTCCCTGATAATTCCCTGATTTTTAGCAAATTTTCAAATTCCCTGATTTTTCCCTGCAGGGAATTTTTATGAACCATTTTCCCTGTTTTCCAGAGTCCGTGGGCACCCTGTTTTTTTAGTAGTTAGTACTAGTTACACTATAGGATTTGGTGCTGAAATCAGTGAGAAAAAGAAGACATTTTTTCAGTTTACTCCCTCATTTCTAGAGTCCTGCACCAGTTTCACAAACTTCAGAAGCTGATCTTTCAAACTCCGATCAAAATTAACTTCTCAGAGCTACATTTACCTTGGGGAAATCCTGTATGGGTATTCTCACTTTCAAAGCATTGCTGGATGGCTTTCTGTTGTGCAGTTCAACTATTGGAACACGTTGGTATTTGTCACCGGATTCAACTCTTCTCGACTCTGAGGAAAACAAGTTTGTAATTCTGTTATCTTGTGAATCTGATACTTTGCAGCCCCTTCTCAAAATTATTGTTAAATTTTAGTGTAAAGATAAATTGTCATTTGTTTGAACATGTAAAATCGATAAACTACAGTACTTCAGAATCATATTCAAAACTTGCACTATTGTAGAGATGCTAGCATACGGATTACCGTAGCTCTACTTACAGGGCTTTTACTTTCTATAATAGAGGCAGATTTTCAGTGACTTCCTAATTGCAGAAAGCCTCTTTTTTCCCAATTTTGTTGAGAATTTCCAAAAAAATATATAAAAATGTTGGTTTTTTTTTACAATTTTGTTCTGTTCAATTACCAGTCCCTCTTTAGTGTTAATTGTTTTTATTTTCTGGTATCAAATTAATGAAACGTTCTATTTCCTATAAGTAAGTAGACATTCATTCACTTTTTATGTATTTTGGAAGACATTCTACTTTCCAAATTTGGTAGAAAATCGCGCTTGAATTTCCCAAATGGAAAGGCCAGGCCCCTTCCCAATTTTTGGAAAAAAGGCCCTGACTTAGACTTATACTTTTTACTGTCGTCAAGCGATTTCCGATTATTACTGACCGACGCTGTCAGAAAACTGTGCTAAGAGATTATTGGTGATTGATTAATAATATCCACCAGTTATTACCTGTACACACCCAAGAAACTACAAATAATAAAATGTATAGCTCAGTGGTAGAGCGTCCGCTTGCAGTGCGGGAGGTTGTGGGTTCAATCCCCGGCCTGGTCAAACCATAGACTTGAAAATTGGTAGTAATGGCTTCCCTCCTTGGCGCTCAGGATTTCGGGTTAGCATTACGACTGGTTCGTCGGTGTCAGGATAAAGTGACCGGCCGGGTACAGTCCCAATGGTGCACCTAAAAAGTGCCCCTTCTCATAATCATCAGAATTGATGGCGTAGAAGTAATAAATAGAAATAGAAATGTGGTGTGGCTCGACGCAAAAAGCCTTTAACAGATGACACCAAAACTGTTTCTAATGAACAAATATCTGTGATCAGCATGAGTCATGAAACGGTCTTTGTTTGAAATAGAGGACATTGTACAGTGTTCAAATCTCTGCTTCTTCTTCTTCTTCCAGTTAAGAGCCATTGGAAAAAACATGTTGCATCCACGCTTTCTTTCTAACAGCTTGTGTGGACGAAGCATCACCTAAATCGAGACCTTTAAAACCTTAACACAAATTAGTTCACGAGACAACGTGAACCTTCGAATTCGACCTCATTAACATTTTCACACACAAGCCATGTGCCATGAATGCTTATGCCGGTTTACCTTCTGTTAAAAGCCTTGTTGCATGAGAAAACTCCATAGGATTAAGCTTTGAGAGTTCCACCTTGATTTCAATCTGGTATGGGGTCTGAGTTTCTGCGGTGGCGTCCATTTTTGAGATTTAAGAGATGTGCTGTAGCGTTGTTCGTTAAATTTTTTCTCCAATATGGCGTATGGCGTGGTTCAGAAATTTGCGTCATATTTTAGCCAATCAGACACGGCACATTTGTTCGGATAGTTCCGTATAAATTAAGTCGTCGAATAAAGGTATTTCATTGGTCATTGACAAAAACGGACTTATACCTTTTCCCCATCGGCTTTTTCCGGTGTAAAAAACAAGCCGGGTACCAAACTGGAAGTAACTCTTGAATTAACAATTGAAGAGTTATCGAACATGCACAATTTACCCATGAACTTATTAAATCTAGCTTAAATTTTTCCTAGATTTTGATCAGATATATAAAGAAAACTAGAAAACTAGTTGAAAGACGAAAATGAGTGTAATTTAAAAAACTAGATAGGGTTGGATCAACTGTCATATTTAAAAAGACTGAAAACCAGATGATGTATTTGCAAAAAGAGAGAATAAAACTCAAATATTTTCATTCACCCTATCTCTAAAATTTATTTTGCATAATTGCAGTTGAAAGAGGAGGCGGGACTTATAAAATCATTCTCAGAGAGAAAGTAGGGCTTGTGGGTCTTTCTCTGCAAATTAATTTGCATCAGACATTTGGCAAAAATTTCAAACTTAGTCAAGTGATGGTTACTTAAAAAACTTAATAATTTTTAGCGGAAACTGTGCGCTTATTCATCCAGAAGTCTTCATTATTAAGAATCTTGAATTTTTTCAGAAGAAATCATTTTTTTTAATGCATTACTCTTTTAGCAACATTGTCTGTATTTCAGTCATAAATTATCACTTTTTCTTTTAAAAAGATTAACCCATTACTCCATAATTATACATGTAATTTATTCCTACACAGAAGAAAGAAGAAAATTGTGAGTTCCAATTTATACAGTTACTGGTATGAATATGTATCATAAGAAATATTTTTGTCGCATACATGGTGAGAAATTCACCTCATTTGGGCAAAAGCCGATAATTTCAAGACCGATAACCTGTTACCATAGGTAGAGTCAAATAAGCTCCCTGTTTTGTTAAAGCGCTGTGGAGATTAGTTTTATGGCACCCCATGTGGAGATGATTACGTAATGCTTCTTGCCTATTGTTGGCTGCCTGCGGCCATTGGCGAAACACTGTTTTTCTCAAGTATTAGTTATTCAAGCTACTTTTCGTTAGAAGTTGTACAGTCGGACGCTGAGTCTAGTTAGGATTTACACTATTTCATTGGGAAGTGGTAAAAATGATATGATGAGTTTCAAATAGTGAAGAACCAGATCAGACACGTTTGACACGTAGCATTTGATTTGGTACTTCAGTAAACCCCATCTAATGCGACCACTTAATATGTCTTATGGTCATTCTTTAACCCATTACCCCATAACTACACGACTTTTTACGCCTTTTATTTATTCCTCCACAGAAGAAAATAGTTCCGATTTATACAGTCATAAATATGTATCATAAGAAATATTTTCTATATTCTAGTAGGTGGTAGCTTAAGGCAGGCTGAAAGTAAAGCAGAATGTGCCCTAATGCGCATTCTGCTTTACTTCCAACCTGCTTAAAGTGGTCACTTGTCTTCAAAACTAGAAACAGGCTATGGGGTAATGGGATAAAACAGGTGACAGCCCAATGCAGAACAGAAGTAATACAGAAAGCAATCCCATGTAGGGGCATTTTGCATTTCCTGCATGAAGCAGCCACTTGTATTCAGAGATCTGTTCTCAGAGAATTACCTTTATGAATGTTTCAGTGTACTCTCTTTGTAAAAAGGGTAGTAGTAGTAGCAGTAATAGTAAAAGTAGTAGTTGTAGAAGTAGTAAGAGTAATAAAGGTAGGAGTAAAAGTAGGAGTAGGAGTAGGACGAAGAATCAAGTAGTAGAAGTATGCGTAGCAGTAGTGGTGGTGATTGTAGAAGTAAAATAGGTAGTGAAATAAAAGGAAAAACATATACTATATCAGGTCTTTACTAATCAAATTATTAGCAACAAATATGATAAATTGACCATGTAATTCTTAAACAAATACACTGAATCATCAAGTTTCTAATAAGTTACATAGCTCTAATATTTATATATACATTGTACATGTATATGCCTATGCATGACGTATTTACTAGTTTGTGTGGCCGAAAACACCAATTATTTGTCATTTAATACAGTTTCAGCATACAATGTTAACTAATGTTCGGTTATGCATAAACCACTAAGTGCTACTTGAATGGTATTTGCAAATAGTTTGAATTAAGATCAGACGCCGAGTTACTCGTTTTCTCATCAGGATCCAAACCATTCAACGTATTAATTCTAAAGATAGTTTATACATATAGGCGTACGCGCGATCGAATGTTTCAGGCTCTTAACCTCGTCTGCCTTACCCTGATTACAATGGTTATAAGCAAACAGTTTGGATCCTGATTGCGTAACTCGGCGTCTGATAAGGATGTCACTATTTTTTTCTACTTACAGTTGTACAGGGCTGTGTACTATGAAGCAACGACAACTTATACTAATTCTTCCATTGTTACTACTATTACTACTATTTCTGAGTATTACTTCTACTGATATTGCTGCTGCTACTACTAAAACTATTTCTTCTTCTTATACTACTGCAACAACTACTACTACTACTACAACTGTAACTACTACTACCTACTACTTCTACTGATATTGCTACTACTTCTTCTACATGTACTACTACTACTACTATTACTACTATTACTACTACTACACTACTATTACTATTACTACTACTACTACTACTTCTACTTCTACTACTTCTACTACTGCTTCTACTACTAGTACTACTACTACTGCTACGGCTACTTCTACTACCCCTGCTACTTTTACTACCCCTACTAATATTACTACTACTACTATTACTACTTCTACTACCCCTACTACTACTTCTACTACTACTACTACTACCACCACAACTACTTCTACACGTCTTTATAATATTACATATTTTACTACCTTCTACTGCTGTTGTTACTTCCAAAACTTTTTACTGCAAGTGCTACTTCCAGTTCTATTGCAGCTGTTGCTACTACTATACAACTACTACTACTACCATGGCTGCTATAACTACCGGTACTACTTCATTTTTCTAATACAACAACAACTAATACTACTTCGTTTCCTACTACTGCTGCCATTTCAACTATTACTACAACCTCTCTTTTTCTACTACTACAAATAATTCTAATGCTAATAGTATATTTTGTATCATCATATTTATCATCATTATTATTATTAAAAATCTGTAAGAATACAATAACATAAGTTCCCCCATCCCAAAATACCCTAAGGTGCTCATGTAATTAGCGTTAATCCTGTTATCAGTATACAGGCCATAAAGTCAGCGGGGGGCTCAGTGACTTATGAGAGCCAGATCAGTGAAAAATTAGAAATTCTAAAATACAGTGAAATATAACATAAAAAAGGACCAAAAATCTTTACAATATTCAATATTTAAAGTAATCAGTAGAAAGATATTTTATTGTTCTTTCAAGTGCAGGTTGTGGCTAAGATATTAAATGATAGAAAGTTGGCTTTTAGGGGCTTTGAAGTAGGCCACGTCAGGTAATTTTGCACTTTTTTAATATAGCGTATATAGAAGACGATAGGAGTATAGAGTAAAGTACCCTAATTTCGACACCTTAAGACACATTTTCGTTGTAACGATGAGAGTTTGTAGTTATCCTAACTTCGACACAGCAACAAACAAAACAATACATTTACCCACGTTTTCTAATTACTATTGCTTATGAAAGTCCTTGAGAATGCAGTGCAATATGTTACTAACTTGATCTGCTTTGGGTTCCTTATTTCGACAGGGGGACCCCAAATTCGACACCCAAACAGAGTTTTTTTTTTAAAAAAAGACATAAACAACATACACTCCTTTCAGATTTAACATTATCTAAATGATTAATCATTTAAAAGCACAATTTTGTCATATCTGTTTTGTATTACTGGCATAAAAGTTCAAATTTAACAGCATCCAACTGTTAAAATTTAAAACAAGACTATTCCAATGATTTTGTCAAATCTGTTTGTGTTAATTGGCTGCAATTAACGATCATATGATACCCGATACGCTAATTAAATCATCATGAGCTTTGGAATAGTCCTATAACTGTACGCTTTGTTTCTGCATGCTACGGGTGGATTCATGATTACTGGTGCAAACATTTTCGCGTATCTAGCTGTTTCATTTGGATCAAAACATTGTTTGCCTACCTGATGATTTTTTTTAAATGAAAATGTAATACTAGTCGAGAACTGATGTAGACTACAGCACTTTGCATAGCAAGCCGAATGTTAATGTAATAGTATGGCTTTCGCATGTATACATAGTAAGCATGCAGCCAGTGGTGTCCACAGTCCTATAAGTCTACGATAATAATCCACACAACACCAAATACACAAGGAAATGAATACATGGCAATCTGTACAGATGATATTTCAAACAATATTTCATCTCTAATGCACTTGATATGTCATCTACACGTACGACATGCAGCGGATCCACTCGTTAGGGCTGCCTTCATCAGATTAATAGCCGGTGCACATTAGCTGTAGAACTTTGTCAACAGTGTCTATCAACTGTTGCTAACCCTCTGAGACAGTCTTCAAGATTGTGATTTGTTTTCATTCAATCTACAATATCGTAGTGACACCTATTCTGCTTTAATTAGCTTGATATCTCCCTTTGATCTTCACCTCTTTGGACTCTTTTTATTCTCCCTACTCTTCAAGTTTCTTTGCCTTTTTGAAACCCTGACCCAAACGGAAACCCACCTCACGGGCTGCCCCCCCACCCCCCCCCCCCCTCCCCAACCTTAAAAGAACCCCCCCCCCCCCCTAAAAAAAAAACCCATAAAAAATCTGTGTCTGCCGTGATTTGAACCACTTACCACCAATTATCGAAGCCGTTAAGTGCCCCCTGTCTTTGAACACTCGACCATTACCACCAACGTTATTTAGCATGTATATAAATATATGTTTAGAGTGCAATGTGAATCTAAATTTAGGGGTGTCAAATTAAGGAGCAATCAATTATTTTGGCACCTTATTTCGACATCCCTAGTCTGAAGGCCAACTCGCCCAACAGACAACCAAGGATCAGTCTACATGATAAACAACAATAATAAATGAGTTTCTGGAGTCCGTAATGGCTAAACTTTACAAAAACTAAAGCACCACATTTAGGTTCTGGTATGATGCCCCTTAACAGTTTCCGTAAGACACACTTTTTCGGTCTTTGAAGATTTTCGAAAAAATTTTCGACAGGCATATGTCATCAAACATACGCCTGTGTGATTAGATTTTTTTCGTGACGTCAACATTTAAATTTGACGTCATTAAATTATCAATCAAAATATTGATTAAAACATTTAATCAGGAGAAATGGATATGGTTGTAAGAAGGTGTCGAATTAAGGGGCCTGTCGAATTTAGGTGCCATTGCTCTACTTAAACTTAAAAAAGGACGACATTTTAATTTGAATAAAAATCTAAAAAAAATATCAGTAAATAGATAAAACTATAAACTTTGTAATGCCGGTTGTGGCTAAGCTCTGTGATTGATACGAGTATTACAATTAAATAAAACGCCAATTGGTCCTTCTTTATTCTATATAGCGCATATGTCATGACTCGGCGGAGCCCATGAGGTACATTTCTCAGGATGACTTGTGGCTTTGGAACGGTATAATAAAGCCATAATATTATATAAACAACGTATTCGGACTTGTGAAATTTCGTTTTTGGGTTCCAGCCTAACCTGTTCATCAACAAGCGCTGCATGATTGTTTGAAATTGTTATATGATCAATAGAATCTCACATTCATGCTCATTACTCGTTGAATAAGATTAATATGACACTCGCAGAGGCTCATCTTATTTTAGTCAACATGTGTATTAAAAATGATAAATAATGAGCACTCATGTTAAAGAACCTCTATTTCTAGCAGATTGTAACTTAACTCTTTCCTTCCTGAAACTTTAAATGGACAATTCTAGTTTCCATTTTAGTCTAGTCCATTTCTGACTTTTAAGGGTTGTTTTTGTTAATGTTTGGCATTATGACAAACAGTGAAGACCCTGATCAGAGGGCTCATTTCGGAGCCCTCTGATCTGGGTATTCACTGTTTGCATAGGCCAAGTGTACTAATCACATGTACACTGTTTGAAAATGACGCCTATATGCGGGACTAGGGTTCAAAGGGTTAAAGAGACTGAAATCCAAATGGCGTCATAAAATAAAAATAAAAAATGTTTTGTCAAACAGTCATACCAGGGAAAGAAATCCTATAAGACTTTAATGTATTTCCTTTCAATCCCTTATTTCTGTTGTATGTTTATCTGTGATGTGTATATTTGCTGAATAAAAAAAAACTTATATAAATGCGTAAATATTAGTTTAGGATAACAAAAATTCTTTGAATTTTTTTCCAAAGTAAAACATATTTAAGTGCTGAAAAACATATTTAGCTCAATGGGATTTGAACCTGGGATGCAGAGAAGGAAAACAAAACTTGAGTAACGCCTCTTTATCACTGGGCTAATGATGCATGCATTTATCGACAGTCATTTAAAAAAAAAAAAATAATAATGTGGATTTCTTGGTAAACATAGGAAAAGCTACAGAGTGCTCTTACTTATGGGCCACATTTTTGGCTCTAATTTCCAGTAAGGCCCAAAAGATTTACCTGTGTTCTTATTTCAAGCCAAAAACAATAGGGATGGTAGGTCGGAAAATCTTCTATCAATCAATTTTTAAAATTCTTAAATGTCTATAAATTATTTTATAATTTTTTGTTTTTTAAATGACTGTCGATAATAATATAATGCCTTGATTTTGTCAAGGTCATCATTCTGAGCAAGTTTGATGAATTGTGGGTTAAAACAGTATGTCTCCTAGAGTGTTTAGAAGCTTTTTCTATGCTTTGACCTATTGACCTTCTACGTAAATTGTAATCCATATTCATACATGATTAGTGCTTAGTTTATGTCAAAATGATCATTCTTTTCAGGCAACTTTCAACAAGATTTGGTTGGAAATATGGCCCCTGAAGTTGCTAATAGCTGTTTTTGTGATTTAACCTTCTGTCAATCTACTTTATGTCCTGACATTCCCTATATTCATTATACAAAGTACACCTACATTTTATCAAGAACATGAAACTGACAAAATCCCATGAACGATAAAGAATAAAGATAAAGCAAAACATAGTTTCTAGACGGTTGTGAATATGGTACACAGTATGACCATGCACTTTGGTGGCCATGCTTTAACCCTTTACCTGATAGCCTATTTCTAGTATTGAAGATAGGTGACCAGTTAAAGCAGGTTGAAAGTAAAGCAGAATGCGCCCTTAGGCGCATTCTGCTTTACTTTCAGCCTGCTTTAAACCGCCATGTGCTAGAACATCAAAAATATTCCATATAATATATATTCATGACTGATCGAATTTATATGGGAGAAAGGGTTAAAAAGAATCAAAACTCTTTTATCTATCAAACAATTTGGTGAAACCTAAATTGAAATTGAATTATTCATTTTGGAGAAGATATTTTCTAGAAAGTGTGTATGGTTGCCATGGCAACAATACCAATGACCCAATTCGCTATCTATGAACCCAACAGTATATATCTGACTAAGTTTAGTTACAATGGGACCATTGATTTCAGAGAAAAAATCATTTCCAATTGTTGACGTACAGACAGACTGACAAAGGACATGGTGGTCAGGGGAGTGTCTGAGTGACCAAAACTCATCTTAACCCTTTCATGCTCAAATTATTCGGGAGATTTTTACCCTACACCGCTTTATTGTCGTCTCCTTCTATATTGTTGTTTGCAATATTGTTTCAAAGTTAAATATAAGGTAGCATGACTAAAGAAATTTCAAAGCGAGTGTCAAATAGTTTGGATCTTGACCAGACGCCGCGTTACGAGGTGTCTGATCAGGATCCGGAATGTTTGCAAACACGCTTTGAAGCGTCATTGAGAGTGAAAGGGTTAAGCACCTTATGTTCCGATCGAATAAAAAGAAGTCAAATAAGTCAATCAAGTTGAACAAACTTTATTGACAAAACACAAGGACTGGGGTTCAAAAACACATTCTTAAGCCTCAGATTTAAGAATATTCTCCAACAGTTAGATTTGCCTCTAAACATTTTCAAGAATTGCAGACTTTGGGGCACGCTGGGTAAATTTTTCATCTGCAACATTTGTCGTCTGCTACAGTTCTAAAAACAGAATTTTCAAAATTTCTTTTATTAACAGGGTCTGAGTGTCAAATAGTTTGGATCCTGGTGAGACGCCGGGTTACATGGAGTCTCATCAGGATCCAAATTGTTTGCATATAGATAACCACAATTCCACAGCTAGTGTGCTAAGAGTAAAGTGTTAGCAGCATACAGTCTAACTTGTATGAAGCCGCCAGCTGACGTTTTCAAATATTCACTAGACTTTATTTCTCCATTTCTGATTAACCCATTACCCTATAAATACACCTTTTTACGACTTTAATTTATTCCTCCACTGAAGGAAATAGTTCTAGTTTATACAGCCAGGAATATGTTGCAAAAGAAATATTTTCTATATTCTATAAAATGATAGCTTAAAGCAGGCTGAAAGTAAAGCAGAATGCGCCCTAAGGCGCATTCTGCTTTACTTTCAACCTGCTTTAAGTGGTCACCTATTTTAAAAACTGGAATCAGGCTATGGGGTAATGGGTTGAATTATATAATCACATTGAAATAGGAGAATACCCAGAATTGTGGGGTGAAGGGATTATTATAGCGATATTCAAGGGAGGTAATATTGATAAAGCAAATACTATCGAGGGATAACTCTTATATCAACATGCTAGGTAAAATCTCTTTCGCAAATACTTCTTAATTTGTCAACTAACTGGTCTAAAAGTCATGAAAAAATTACACTCAATCAATTTGCTTTCAAAACGACAAGTCAACAGCAACTGACTGTATCTTAATTTTACATACAATAATATCAAAACTAATGAATGAAAAGAAAAAGTTATACTGTGTCTTCCTGGACTTTGAAAAAGTATTGGATAAGGTTGGTTGAAATTTTCTCATACAAAAACTTATAAATGAAAACATTAGTTCAAAACTGATAAAATCTATTTAAGCAATGTTCAGCATAGCGAAAACATGTATTAGGCACCAAATCAAGCACATCATGATTTTTAAATTCAAATGTTGGGATAAAACAAGGGAACCTCATATATTCTTCATAAATAAAATTATATTGTACAGAGCTATAATTCTGATCTAGATGTTCTGATCTAGATGTAATAATTACAGTTCAAGAAATCAACTTGTTCATGATCTTATTCACTGATGATGGAGTTTTATTTAAAGTTACAAACCTGAATCTTTACAGTTAATGCCTTAAATAGAATTTTCAAAATTTATTTTAAAAACAGGGTCAGATTGTCAAACAGTTTGGATCCTGATAAGACGCCGCATTACACGGCCTCTCATCAGGATCCAAACTGTTTGCAAAGGTAATCACTGTGTCTGTCATATCCGCCACAAAATCATGTAGGTCTATAACAGGCTTATAAAAATATGAGGCTAAGGCAGAAAGCCCCTTTACTTTCAACTTGCTTCAAGCTATCACCATCAGAAAATCCTCATTAAATTACACTTATCAGAACAAGGAAGATATATCCAATGGTCCTTAACCCTTTACCCCATAGCCTGTTTCAAGTTTTGAAGATAGGTGGCTACTTAAAGCAGGTTGAAATCAAAGCAGAATGTGCCTTAAGGCACATTCTGCTTTACTTTCAGCCTGCTTGAAGCTAAAATCTGCAAGGAAACTGAAAATAATTCTTATGAATTATATTCATGACTGTATAAATCAGAACTATTTTCTTCAGTGGAGGAATAAATTAAATGCGCTAAAAGTCGCTTCTATTAATTTTGGGAAAGGGTTAACCCTTTACTCTGAAGGTACACACTATAGGAATAAACAACATACTTTTGACGTTCATGACGGTATGACTACATTAGCTTCGCAGGGGGTCAATTTCGTAAAAGCCCAAAGGGCGTTTACGTTTAATTTACCCCCCGAAGCTAATGTAGTCATACCGTCATGAGCGGCAAAGAGATGTTGTTTATTCCTTATATTTATATTTATATTTTCTGTCTTGTCAATTTAATGTGTTTATTGGTCAGATTTGTTTTTCTGTATAAGAATTTATCATATACCGGTAAAAGAGGTTTGATAGATGTAATGTCGATGTAATAGCCATTCCAGTTTCTAAATATGGTGAGAAAGTAGTCCCAACTACATGTACTGTAACTGTAATAAAAATTCAGGATTTTTTCCAGTAAACTTTCTCTATGTGAATGGAAAAGACTTACAAGGCAAACAAATAACAGTGCAACTTGAATATCTAGTGCAAAAGCACATTCTAAAAATACAGGTCGCGGTTGTTTTCTTAACCCATTTACACACATAGCAACGCGATGGCAACAACCTATGGGTCTGTATCACTCCGCTAGTGTCATATGACCGTCGACCAATGGGAGCTTAGTGTTAAGTGCCCGATGTAGTCTATTTGAAGAAGTCCACGAATAGCACGGGGGAAATCCGAACTGGCTAAAACCAGTTTGGAAGTGTAGGTTCATCGGCAGATGTACTGCATACTTTTAATAGGATTACATAAAGACTTTACAGGGTGAATGTAAATATATTTTAATGCCTTTAGTTTATTCCTCCGCTGAAGAAAATAATTCAACTTTATACAGTTATGAATATATATCATAAGAAATATTTTCTACATTCTAGAAGATGATAAGTAGCTTAAAGCAGGCTAAAAATAAAGCAGAATGTGCCTTAAGGCACATTCTGCTTTAATTTCAACCTGCTTTAAGTGCATGGTCACCTATATTCATTACTAGAAACAGGCTATGGCGTAAAGTGTTAAGTGGAGGAAAGTAATGGCATCGTCAGGTGCTTATCCAGAGGAAAGGGTTTATGCACATCTGTTTCGGAAAGAGCTAAAAGTCCATTCGCCGTCTGTTTTCATTGACTGTTTTCATAAACTTTGGATCGGGATCTACTTTTCCAGATTTCCAGAACTTGAACTTAGATGATGGTGGGCTCGTCTTCTCATCCATTTGGTCTTCAGAGATAAATACCTATATTTGATAAAAAAAAAAAAAAAAAAAAAATAAGGTGAGTATTTCCAAACCCCAAATCCTTATGCCTCCACCTACCCATGTTGTTACCACTCAGAATTGTTGCATTGTGACAATTCTAATGAGTGGTCACACCATAGGGTTTGTTGGAGGCATAAAGGAGAAAAACCCTGGACATACATTTTGTAAGTGGTTTACACACTCTAGTATCTGGAGCCTAAGAGGCATTTCTAAAGCATTTCTAAATCTGTGCAAAAGTTAAATGTGATATCTGATAAGTACATTATAACATGATCTAATGAAATATTCTATAATATTTACATACTTTAAAATGATCTCAATTGATGTCCACTTGATACATTTAATATTTAACATACATGTCACCTTTCATGGTTTCAGCCACCATTATCAGGGGGACCACAATGGAAATAAGGGAAAATGATTTTCTCTTTTTTTGTGTTATCCTTGGTATTGGTGTGCCTGTCATGAATCTCTACATTTGTATACATGATTTTGTTACTTTTACTTTGATCTGTGTATACTTATTGTTGGTTGCCATGATATGCATATTATTATACCTTACTCAATTTATCTACTATATAGCCTTATGTGACGTCAGAAGGTGAATATCCGTAATGTTCCATGGCTAACATCACATTTCAGCCCGCGTAACATCACCAATCAGTTTGCTTATTCGGCCCGGGTTTTAGTACGCCTCAGTTCAGAAAAAGGAAGAATCAAAACGCTTCTAGTGAAGTAATGGCAATGACTAGAAAATTGAGTCGATTCAAATTTGAAAAGTTATACATGTACAATCGAAATCAAATGGACCATACTTTATGCTTCATCTCATGAGATAAAATTTCAAAACAATGGACTGCAAAGTGTCACTAGTTTTTGCGTTGCTGATCAAGGTTGTTTATTATTTTGGAACAGTTTCTTTTCTCACTCCTTAGATTCAAACTCTGCATGCTGTTAATGTTTATGTCGAAATTTGCTACTAAATATGACATTCTGCTTTGTCTATTAGCCTACCTAAAGTATCTGTCAACTTGTTGCTACAGTACTGTATTGCTTTAGCAGAAGACAGAATTGGAGACCATTGTAGAATGGTGTATAACAGCTAACAACTATATGAGATACAAATAACGAATGGATATGTGTTTGTTAACTTTTTGTTGGCAATATTTATATTCAGAATAAAGGTTTCTTGCTTGCAGTTTGATTTTTTTTTTTAAAAAAAACCCGGGTCAATATACAAATTTTATATACAACTTTAACTGACATCACATGATCTGTCTCCGTGGTCTAACGGCTAAGATGGTCGACTTTGCCCACGGTGGTCCGAGGTAGAATACTAATCGGTCCCAACTTTTTTTACTTTTTTTTAAAAAAAATAAATTAAATTCTTTCTTTTTTGCGGATCCCAAATGGTTAGCAAACATATTTATTGTGTTGTTGTTTTTTTGCGTCTAAAAGTTAACTTCTCCGATATTTGATTTGAGTAATGAATATAAAATAGTTCCAATACATGTATTCGCGATCGTTGCTCTGTATTGAAAACTGGTAATTAGATCTATATTTTTGTTCGATATAATAGAATAAATATCACATCTCACAGAGGGTGAGAGAACAGATTGTAACCCTTGACAAGTAAATGTCAACCTCGGCTGACGCCTCGGTTGACATTACTTGCCTCGGGTGACCAATCCGTTCTCTCACCCTCTGTGAGATGTGATATTTATATATTGTTACCTGAATAAACTCTAGCTATCTATCTCTGGATAATTCATTGAACCCTAGCTAAGAGTATACTTTTTAAACAGTGTGCCTGTGAAGAATACACTTACCCTATGCAAACAGTGTATACCTAGATCAGAGGGTCCTTTATCAGGATCTGGGCCCGAGGTTATAAAACTTAAAATGAACTCTTTGCTCAAACTTAGTTTTGATTACATGCTCTAGTTTTTACAAAACATGCATAAACTGATATGGATATATTTTTACAGTATAATTATGATAAGCAACTACTAGCTATATACAAAATGTTTGCTGGAGAGTTATGAGCTGAGAAAAATTCTGAGTTTTGAGCACAGAGATCAGTTTAAGTTTTATAACCTCGGAGCCTGGGTCCCGTTTCATAAAACATCTTACGACAAATGTTGTCGTAAGTCAAAACTTTAAAATACATTTAATCTCTGATTTCTCTATCTAATCCTGTCTTGTGACTTCTTTTTGGAATCGTCTTTTCAAGACGATTCCAAAAAGATGTCACAAGACAGGATTAGATGGAGAAATAAATAATAATTGAGAGTTTTATAATCTGACTTACGACAACATTTGTCTTACAAACTTTTATGAAACGGGCCCCAGTACTATTAGTAATTTTGCAATAAAACAGCCCTAAATAGCAAAGTTAGGTCCATAAAATCTGACTATACCATGTGGGTGAACATTGATGGCCCACCTGTACTATGGTAATTTCTTTCTTGGTCTCACATGGCATGACGAGCATCATGGCAAACCAGGCAATTATCACAAGACCAACCAGAGTTGAACATAGTAGGCTATACCATGTATTGTACTGCTGAAACACGATGGACAAAGCCACCCATTGAACAACACAGATGACCAAGTTAGAGATCACCTGAAATGGAAAGAAACAATATTAAGAAATCATGGGATATACTGTAATGACTAGGGATGGGTTTCGCCAGAAATTTTGGGCAGGTTTTGTCATGACACGGCACATTATTTTTGTTTCGACTCTTTGCATGCTTGGTTATATTTTTGTCTACAACAATTGTCATCTGCTGCTGTTCTAAAATACAGATTTTACAAAATTTCTTTTTAAAACAGGGTCAGAGTGTCAAAAAGTTTGGATCCTGATGAGACGCCATGTTACACAGCGTCTCATCAGGATCCAAATTGTTTGCACAGATAATCATGATTCTGCTGCTAGTTTGCAAAGAGTTAACAAGTTTACATTATTTCCAAAATACCAGGGCTGCCATAAGTTGACATGAAAATTCCTAAGGTTTCCAAATTTGCATTTTTCATGTGCGATTTTCCGAATCGGAACTTTACCCCATCGCCTGTTTCTAGTTTTATTAACATGTGACTATTTAAAGCAGGCTGGAAGTAAAGCAGAATGCGCCTTTTGCTTTACTTTCAGTCTGCTTTAAGCTGCCATGTTCTAGAAAAAAAATCCGAAGATTTAGGAAAAATCCGGAGAAATGGCAGGCCTGATATACATAAAACACTGTACCATAGCAGCATTGTTGCTTTAGCTTCTTGGTTACAACAGTGACACATCTAATTCTGCAAAAACATCTTTATTTACATTACCCATTTAGCCCTAGTGACACAAGAATGACTATTAAAATGAGTCAGTATGAGAATATTGCACAATCCTTCAATATGAGTCAGTATGGCTTTATAATGGGTTAAGGGATGTATTTTTACAATGAATTGCAGACCCTGATCGATCACAGGAACACTCTGATCTGGTTCCACACTGTTTGCATAGGACAAGTTACTCTTCACAGGTACACTTGTTTAGGAGCATACTTGATAATCACTTAGTGTTCTTTTAACCGTTTACCACATAGTCTGTTTCTAGTTTTGAAGACATGTGACCACTTAAAGCAGGTTGAAAGTAAAGCAGAATGTGCCATACGGCACATTCTGCTTTACTTTTAACCTGCTTTAAAGGGACTCGCAACCAGATGGTGTACTTGTCAAAATGAAATAAAATACTCAAATAAAAGCAAATTTGTGGCATTAATTGGCTTCTGACATTAAAAAAATATGATCAGTCCAAAAAAAGTCTCAAGAATCGTCACCGAATCTTAGTTTTTTTTAGATATTTTCCATCGTTATTCTATAGCGTCAGCTGACGGTATAGTTGTTGTTGTTGCTTCTCTACACGGGCTCTGACATAAACCGAGCCGAATAACGTAGTATCAATCGCTACCAGTGAAGTACTTTAATTCGCTACCATATCTATAGAGAGCGTCCGTAGCCGAGGCGGTAAAGGAGTTTCCTCATTTTTCATATTTGTCTCCGCATGGAGGGTCACGGGTTCGAATCCCACCAGAGCTTCTTCTTTTTTTTTTTTTAAATGCAATTTTTAACAGAATTTATTATCCTAAACAAAAACTTACCCATTTATAAAAGCATTTGACATATATTTACAAATTACTATTTTTAATGCTAAATCCGGTTGCGAGCCTCTTTAAGCTATCATCTGCTAGTGTTTAGAAAAAAAATACTTATGATTCATTTTCAAGACTGTATAAATTGGAACTATTTTCTTCAATGGGGGAATAAATAATATGTGTTAAAAGGCGCTTCTATAAGGGAAAGGGTTAAATGAAGAACAAGACCATTCTTACCTCAAATATTATATGCACATTGAATACAGGATGCCACCAGTAGTTTGATCTATAAAACAACATAAAGGGGCATTAGTTATTATAGGCCAGGGGCCCGTTTTACTAAACTACTTACGCAAAATTTTTGCGTAAGTCAAAATTTTAATTTTTAATTAATATTTTTATTATCACTTGCTACAAACAGCAAATAGCCAGATCAGAGGATGCGCTTTTAGCGCGTCCTCTGATCTGTCTATTTGCTGTTTGCAAACGTTTATGATTGAAAAATAAGAGTAAAACGATTTTGACTTACGCAAAAATTTTGCGTAAGTTGTTTAGTAAAACAGGCCCCTGTACTCCATAGCCTATTTCCAGTATTGAAGACTAGCCACCACCTGAAACAGGTTTAAAGCTATCATCTCCTAGAATATAGAAAATATTTCTTATGATTCATGTTCATTACTGTATATTTTAATATTGTTTGTTTTCATTACTTTAGTTTAGCTGTGATTGGCTGTAATTTATGTTTCATATCCCCATGAAAAAAAGTTTCAGTCCACGCCTTGTCGGAACTATTTTTTCTTAGTCCAACTGCCCTCCACAAGCGCTGCATGAAGCAGGACGCCAAATGACATCATTGAAGAAGACGTTACTACAAAACAATGTCGCAATTTGGCGGAAAATATATATGGCGGAGGGACTACAACCAACCTTTTAAAGTGTTGAATAATGAACACGTGTGTAAGATTTAAGAAATAATCAATGTTCTACCATTGTTAAATTGTATTCTACAACGGTTGGGAGTTGTGATGCCCAGGAATTGACCATGAAGGCCGAAGGCCTGAGTGGTCAATTCCTGTGCACCACAACTCCCAACCGTTGTAGAATACCATTTAACAACGGTAGTACATTGATTATTTCGATTCTAACATGACTAACTTAAAAAAGAATCATAAGAAATGCAAGTAAATGTTTCAGGCTTATTACCTCTGTGGATGCAGTTTTCGACCAAATCACAGTATGTCATATATGAGATAAATAAAAAATAGTGACGAAACAATTCATTCTGTCATAGAACCATTTAGTATTAAATATATCTGAGACAAATCAGTAACAAAACATGAAAGAAAAGACCTTTTACGTCATATGACTTTTCATTGAAAACTGCGCTTTACCGTAGAGGGGGTACATGAAGAGCCTGTTTAACCCATTACCCCATAGCCTGTTTCTAGTTTTGAAAATAGTTGACCACTTAAAGCAGGTTGAAAGTAAGGCGCATTCTGCTTTTCTTTCAGCCATCTTTAAACAAATATCTTCTAAAATATAAGCATGAGACCCATGGGGCATATTTCGCTCACCTGAGAATAGCTGAAAAATGGAGAAAATGATTTATGTCCAGGACGGGGTCATTTTTTACCCAAGGGGCATAATTTGAACAATCTTGATAGAGGACCTGTAGATGATGCTATGTGCCAAATATCTAAGATCAGGGTAGTAGGGTTTTAGACAAGAATATTTTTTTAAGTTTCCATTGAGAAAATCTATTTTTAGCTCATGTGACCTACATATGCAACAGACTGGAACCATTTGAACAAACTAGGTAAAGGACATCTAGAAGTGTCACCATGCCAAATATCAAAGTTCTGGCCATATTAGTTTCAGAGGAGAAGACATTTGAAAGTTTCACTATATAACTCTATGTAAAACTGTGACCCCCGGGGCAGGGCCAATTTTGACCCCAGGGGCATAATTTGAACAAACTTGATTAGAGGACCTGTAGATGATGCTATGTACCAAATATCTAAGCTTTGGCCCTTGTAGTTTCAGACAAGAAGATTTTTTAAGATTTCCTTATTTTTGCACTTTGGTTGCCATGGCAACCAGAGTTCTACATTGTTTTTAATTCTTTGAACAAATTTGAAAGAGCTTGACCCACAGGTACTTGACACATACTTTATTATCTATGAACCCCCTCCCCCCTTAAAAAAAAAAAAAAAAAAATTTTTTTTTTTTTACTATACTTCTATTATAGATACAAGGTAAACAGCGCAATTCAACACCTAGTCTTTACTATCCACTTAAACTGATGCTAAAATAGACTCGATCGCCGATATTCTCTTGTGGCACCCTCGGGAAATGATTAATTTATCAATATCTACTTTTTATTTCATCAAATTCCGTCAAATAACGCCACAGTACGTGAATTATAACGAAAATAAGCTTCAAAAAGTTTTCTGTCGTTCTCTTGGTACAGAATTGTACATAGCAACGAATGTACATGTAGGGGTGATCTGTTATTTGTCCACAATAAACGGCCTATGCCACTGGAACTTTCACCAAATATTATAAATCATCTTTAAATGAAATATTATCAGTTTTATATAATTTACATAGAATGCAAAATTAAAAGAAACTTTACCTGTTTAATTTTGACCAATGAGATCGCTCCGTTCATTCGATTCATTCCGGTATTCAAAATGGCATTGAAAATGAAATGAGTCTTTCACTTGTCAATTTCATGCCAAATTACATGTATATTTCATATAGCTGATAGTGAAGAGGGTCATGTTCCGACACAAACGCATTTGCTCTAATGAAATTAGGTGAAAGTTCCAGCCGTAAAGGCCGTTAAATGTGCAAACCGACTAGATTACCCCTTATTTTGGGCAATAAATTCTGTACCAAGAGAACGACAGAAAACTTTTTGAAGCTTATTTTCGTTATAATTCACGTACTGTGGCGTTATTTGACGGAATTTGATGAAATAAAAAGTACCTGTGGCTTGACCCAAGGAACATTTCTGTAAAGTTTGGTTGAAATCTGTCATGTGGTTTAGGAGGAGATTTCATTTGAAGCAATTGTTAACGATGATGCACAACGCACGACGCACACTGCAAGACGCCGGACACAGGGCCATCCCAATAGTTCACCTTGAGCTAAAAATATTTTTCATTGTACATGTTTATGACTGTCAACTAAATCAAGATGAATCTGCAGCCAGAAGAAAAGATGTTAGTTTAATAACAGGCATTTTGCATTACTTTTCCCTTCATTAATTCCTGTTTAAAATACAATCATTACTTTTGCAAATAGTGCAGACCAAGATCAGAGGGCTCCAAGTCTTATATGAGCCCTCTGATCTTGGTCTACACTGTTTGCTGATTCAGACCAGTATTTATTAAACTACCAAGATTTCTAAGTAGACAGGTTCATGTTTTGATAACTTAAGAAGTCGATCCACAAGGGAATTTAATAACCCACAAGAGTTACTCAGTGTTGAAAGAGTTAAGCTAGATTTACA
This sequence comes from Gari tellinella, assembly GCA_922989275.2. Taxonomy (NCBI): domain Eukaryota; kingdom Metazoa; phylum Mollusca; class Bivalvia; order Cardiida; family Psammobiidae; genus Gari; species Gari tellinella. The sequence continues at coordinate 22,034,542 of OV277859.1, forward strand.
ATATAAAGTATGCAGTTTCATGCAAGATAACAATTAAGATACAGGAGCTTACTGCATTACTTTTATCCTGTGTTAACCCATTACCCTATAACTACGCCTTTTTACACCCTTAATTTGTTCCTTCACTCGAGAAAATACTCCAAATTTATGCAGTCATGAATATAATATTATAAGAAATATTTTCTATATTCTAGCAGATGGTAACTTAAAGCAGGCTAAAAGTAAAGCAGAATGTGCCTTAGGCACATTCTGCTTTACTTACAACCTGCTTTAAGTGATCACCTATTTTCAAAAATAGAATCAGGCTATGGGGGGTAATGGGCTAAGCAGTATTTAAGATAATTGCCATGTTTCTTCATTGAGTGGCAGTAATACACACATTTGTTTTCTGACTTTTCTATTTACTTGTGGTTTACCTGTATGGTCTCAAGACAATAGTCGATAACAGGTACACAGCAGAAGTTGCCAGCAGGGAGATGACCTGTACCCGAGGGCTGGAAAAAGTAAATATCATTTCCTTAGTGCTTTATTCTGCTTTTAATTTTAGCCTGTTTTAAGCCACCATTAGCTAGAGAAACTATTTGTAACAATATTTATGCATAACTGTACAAATTTGAATTATTTACTCCAGTGGAAGAATCAATTAGAATCATAACAAGAACTGTCGGAGAACAGCAAAGCTCGCGTAATGCAAACCCTTTTAAATAGGTATCTATCAATAAAAAAGTTTATCAGTATATTGATATTCAACCCACAGGGAACATCCATTTCAATATCAGCTTTCTTAAATGCAAATATTTCATGTTCATATACCAACACTTACTCCAAAACTAACTTTGAAATTTCAGTCCCAAAATGTAAGTCCAAAACAGGTAAAATTATGACTAAAATTTACATTTATTTGTAATTTTAACTACGCAACATAAATTTTCAACCCACAGAGTACCTCCATTCCAAAAACAGCTTCCTAATCCAAATATTTCATGTAGTATTAGTGTATTTCAACACTTACCCCAAAGGGGCGTTGCCCCCTGTTTAAAAGTGTTTATCATCTTAAAAGTATTAGGGGTCAGCAGGTTATTGAAAAAGTACATTATAGAAATGGCCCCTTAAAACCTGTCCAACACCCGCTTACGACGTCAGGGGTTGCACGTTCAATCCCCTGTCGGACCAAGTCCTTCAGATGAGACTTTATAAACCTAGGTCCGATGTATGAGTGCTTTACACTTGGCATCTAAAAGAACCAGATAACTCTTTTGATAATAAGAGTAGAGCATCGCGCTGGGTTCTCTGTATCCGCTCCTCTCTCTCTCTGGGGCGTCCAATTAGCCCATAGATGACAGAAACGGACGTTAACAAACAAAACAAAACTAAAAACCTTTCCAAGTTTGGGAAGGATGCACAAATGGACAGGACAATCACTCAATACCATATCTGTGGATGATGGGGACATATATCCCCCCCCCCCCCCTTGCAGGACAACATTGGTGCAAATAGCTACATAAGGGGGGGGGGGGGGGGGGGCATGTTACTTGAATGAGAAGTCACTAAACATATGACTAAACACATCAGTTGAGTATAGGTGATGTGCACTAATTGATACAGTAAAGGATTTACCGATATTCTCTCAATCACTCACCTAAAAGGGTAGGCCTCAGTGACAACAACAGCGAAGAACTTCCTTAGTAATGGAATGGCTTCCCAGAAACAGAATTTGTCCTTGTATGCCTCATGCAGGGGGCTAAAAAAATAACATATCATCTTTTTTTTAACTCTTAAAATTCATAAACAGGTTTTGAACAGTTAAAATTACATTTAACAAATTACACAATAAATACAATTTTTTGCGCCATTAATTTGTTCTTTCACTCAAGAAAATAGTTCAAATTTATACAGTCATGAATACGTGTATGTATCATAAGAAATATTTTCTATATCATAGCAGATGATAGCTTAAAGCAGGCTGAAAGTAAAGCAGAATATTCCTTAATGCTCATTCTGCTCTACTTTTAACCTGCTTTAAGTGGTCACCATTCTTCAGAAAAAGAAACAGGGGTAATGTGATAATTGCAAACATCAAAACTGATTAAAACTGGGTATGTTTTTTTAATATGTATAATTTATTGTTGAACCATAACCCCTACACTGCTTTAACCAATTATTGTCTGCTTTTATTTCTCAAATTTAAATTTGAGGCATATTGACTAATGTCATATTGTAACGAGTGTCAAATGGTTAGGAACCTGATCAGATGCAGTGCTATGTGGCATCTGATCAGGATCCAAACTGTTTGTAAATAATCAGATAGTGAAGGAGTTGATATTTTGAGCAGATTTATATGGAACTTGCTTATCCTATGCAAACAGTGTAGACACTTATCAGAGAGTGCCTGCACTGTGTCTGTACTGTTTGCTATATTGCACAAGATTGTTAACCAGAAATGGGTGTCAAAGCCACCTGATGCTCGCCTGTTTAAAGTTCAAGTCTAACAACATCTTGTATCGGAAGCAAAACAATTTCAGTTTAGAAAGATTATCAAATGAATGGTGAGTCTTAGTCTAGTTATATTGAACTTTAAAACAACCTGTCCAAAAAACTCTGGTGATTTGTAGTCCAAAGTCCAAAACATGTTGAAAATTGACATAGATTAAAATTTTAATTTCATAACATCAATGTTTGACCCCAAATGAACCTCCATACAAAATATCAGCACCCTAGCCCAAGTATTAAGCTTTAAAACAACCCATCCAAAAAACTTTAACCTGGTGATTTGTAATCGAAAAAACTAAGTCCAAAACATGTCAAAAAGTGACATAAATCAAAAGTATTTTTAAATGCATACTTCATAACATCAATGTTTGACCCCTAATAAACCTCCATACAAAATTTCAGCACCTTAGCACAAGTATTTAACTTTAAAACAACCCGTCCAAAAACTTTAACCTAGATTTGTAGCAAAAAACCTAAGTCCAAAACATGTCAAAAAGTGACAAAAATAGAAGTTTATTTTAGATTTCAACTTCATAACATCAATGTTTGACCCCTAATAAACCTCCATACAAAATTTCAGCCCCCAGCACAAGTATTAAACTTTTAAACAACCCATCCAAAAAGTTTTAACCTGGTAATTTGTAGTTGAAAAACCTATCCAAAAAGTTTTAACCTGGTAATTTGTAGTTGAAAAACCTAAGTCCAAAACATGTCGAAAATTGACATAAATTAAAATTCTTTTTAAATTCAAACATCATAACATCAATGTTTAGCCCCAAATGAACCTCCATACAAAATTTCATAACCCTAGCACAAATATTCAGCATTAAAAGAACCCATCCAAAAAACTTTAACCTTGGCCACGCTCACGCCGGGGGTATGACATTAGCTCTGCTGTTCTACGAACAGGTGAGCTAAAAACAACCCTAAATAGTCTTAAATGGTCAAGATTTAATTGGAATTGTCCATTTAAAGTTTCAGATATGGATGAGTTAAGCACCTATCAGTCCTAAACACTCAAAAACGTTGAAGACATTTTCTCAGTCCTTTAGTTGAACACCATCCCCCCTTTTTAGTTTGGGTCTATTACCTAGGGCCTCCTAGAAAAGCTTGGAAACCTCCGTCGCAATACTCCGAGCTTGTTTCTTAGCTACGTTTCCAAGGAAACCTAGGTAAATGTACAGCCGGGAAAGGCAAACAGAGTAAGTATTATGGCATTTACCTGCTCATTGCCCCATTTTTATACAGCAAGTTCCACTTCTTCTGTCTCAAGGTGTAAAACACAATTGCCCATGGAAATATTATCACTATGACAACCATGTACAAGCTGGCCAGAAAGTGTATTGTCTAAAAAATAGAATTCTTGGAAGGTACAAAATGCCTAACCTGTTTGTCCATAAGGGCTGCATGAAGCGGGACACCAAATGACATCTCTTTGTAATACGTCATGTATAAGCATAAACAATTTTACATTTTGGCAGAAAATATATATGGCATAAAGACTAGAGCACTGCAGCTTCTATTAACTAAATAGGTTTTTCGAATGTTTATGTGATCAATAGAATCTCACATTCTTGCATGTTACTTATCATTTTTAATAAACATGTTGAATAAAATGAATATTAAAGCTGGCCAAAACAAAATCAAAAGTTTTCTTACCTGTATGATTAGAAAACTTACTATGAAATTTGGTAGCAATATGTCAAATAGACAAGGTTTTCTAACAATCAATGTCAGAGGTCAAGGTCATCGGCTCCTGAAAACTGTATGCAACGATCAACAATCCAAAGATGTACCCAAAGATGAAATTTGGTGTTCCTAGGTGATGTAGTATACGAGATATGACCTAAAAAAGGTTTTCCAATTATCAAGGTCAGAGGTCAAGGTCACAGACTCCTGAAAAGCAATCCCAAGCTGTATTTTCATAAAAGCTATTCACACTATATATTTTAAAAAAGCTACATCACCTATAAGTAAAGTTATCATCCTGAAAAGCAATGTTTGACGCCCTGTTATGATATAGAAAATATTTCTTGTGATACAGGTTTATGACTGTATGAATTTGTTATTTTCTTCAGTGGAGGAATAAATCCAATGTGCTAAAAGGCGTTTCTATGAGAGAAAGGGTTAACACGAAGAAGAAGAGAGGCTCTACCTGAAAGCTGAAGGTCTCACAGTTTACTCTGTTATCAAGTAGAAAGATGTTCTCACTGTGATCTAGAACTAGTTCCTGAAAATAATCAACACATTGTGATTATTACTCATCTCTTTCAAGGCATTAATAAATGCTAAATTAAAATTTTGAGGAAAATTTGAATGGCAAACTATCTTTGCTGGCAGCTTAAAACAGCTGACTTAGACATGTGTATTTAACAACAACCACCGATGGCATGTCATATAGCTTTGTAAACAATATTCCTTATCTGGATTTATGGGCGGTTTAAATCGGTAAGACTGCAAAAAGACAAGTCTTCGTGTTATAGATGGGCTCCACTAATGCTCTGCCCCGTCTATTTCAAGAAAACTTGTCCTAATGCAGTCTAACCTATATTTAACTCATCTGTCCTACAAGATTAACCCATTACCCCATAAATACGCCCTTTTTACGCCTTTAATTTATTCCTCCACTGAGGGAAAAAGTTCCAATTTATACAGTTTTGAATATGAATTACAAGAAAAAAATAATATTTTCTTAAGGCCCATTCTGCTTTACTTTCAACCTGCTTTAAGCGGTCAAATGTCTTCAAAACTAGAAACAGGCTATGGGTTAATGGGTAAACATGTTCTGATAGAAAAGAGGCCAAACAGGACATGTTTGACTTTTTTATTTTCTGGATTGCACAATATTTGTTTTACCTTTGGGACTACATCGGAACAGAGAAATGTGCGTACACATGACAAGGTTGATGGCATATACATCACCAAGACAATAAAGAGCACAAGTCTTCGAAACACCATTCTTCTTTGTTTCTGTAGAGAAAGAAACACAACAAATAAAGAAGAACCTCACTATAAAACATTATATACCAAGTGATAGTCTACTTTCAGTCCGAATGACCACTCAGCCAACTATACATTTAATCCCCTGATCCTTGAGCCACAATATTGAGCTGACTGCCAACATATGGCACGTAGGCAGCCGTCGTATGGCTCAGACCCTTCACAGGTACCCATTTTATGACTATATGATTTGGAGAGAAACATCCATGCACTGTTTACTCTTTCAACACTATTTAGCAACTCTTATGTGTTATTAGGTTCCCTTGTGCATCATTTCAGTTGCCCAACATAAACAAGTCTACTTGGAATACTGGGTAGGTTAATAAATACTGGTCTTGATTAGTAAACAGTGTAGACCCGGATCAGAGGGCTCATGTTGGCATTCTGTTTTACTTTCGGCCTGCTTTAAGCCATCATCTGCTAGAATTTAGAAACTATTTCTCATGAATTATTTCCATGACTGTTAAATTTGAAACTAATTTTTCCAGGGATGAATAAATTAAATGTGCTTAAAAAAGTGCTTCTATGGGTAAAGGGTTAAGCAACCATCTATTTTAAAACCTACTTTAACTCCTATAACCCTTTCCCCCATAGAAGCGACTTTTAGCATATTTAATTTATTCCTCCGCTGAAGAAAATAGTTCCAGTTTATACTCTCATGAACAATTACCACAACAAATATTTATATATCCTAGCAGATTTTAGCTTAAGGATGTCGGCCTGTCTATTTGAGCATTATGAAATTTCCGAAAAATTTTACGAACTCATTTTCAAAAAAATGTTAAGAACTCATTTTTGGTGAATTCATACAGTAATAAAATACTATTTTCCCGGGGAAAAAATGGATTTTCGTTCCGGAAGGGACTTTTTAAGTTTTATGTCCTATTCGTAGTTTACAGCATACACTGTTTTCATAGGTAGGTTGCATTTTGTTACATCCGATTTCATTTCAATTTCTCAGAATATAAGCATGAAAGTTTCATGGTAGTACAGTTTTAGTATAAATTATAGATAACTCAATAGATAAAATGAATTTTTTTTGAAAAAAAATATTTTTAGTAAAAATACACGAAAAATTGAAAAAATGAGAAAAAATGATTTTTTTAGATAAAATGATCTATATCTTTTTTAAAAGATCCGGGACCCTGTGTTTTTATTTGCTATTTCACTAAAACCTTTTGTTTGCAAGGCTAAAAACAACAAATAAAAAATTTGGTAATTAGTTTGCTACAATTTGTAAGGCAATTTTCACTGTGCCTTATTCTCCCATTATAAAAAAGTGGGTGGGGTAAATTTTACTCCTTTCCGGTGAAATCAAACATTTTTATTTTGGATCTTGATAAAACATTATTTTCAGAGTTTATTCTTACTATGGTAATGTAAATTAGGATACTTTTTGTACAAATAGATTGTTTAAATAAAGATTGAAAAACCGTAGTACAAAAAAGTAGGAGTTTTTATGAAGCTTCAAATTTAGAGGGGTAGCCTTGAAAAATCTCAAATTGTGAAAAAGAAAGGTCCGGTACCCCCACTTTTTACACCAGTTTTGTCATAGAAACTAATTTTACTGTCTTTATGCAAAGTTTGAAGAATTTGGTAATTACTTTCCAAAGGTGCACCTACCCCCTTAAAGCAGGCTGAAAGTAAAGCAGAATGTGCCTTAACTCTTTCCTCCCTGTAACTTTAAATGAACAATTCCAATTTCCATTTTAGTCTAGTCAATTTCTGACTTTTAAGGGTTGTTTTTGTCACTGTTTGGCATTATGACAAACAGTGAAGACCCTGATCAGAGGGCTCCTTTCGGAGCCCTCTGATCTGGGGCTTCACTGTTTGCACAGGACAAGTGTACTATTCACATGTACACTGTTTGAAAAGGACGCCTATAGGCGGGACTAGGGTTCAAAGGGTTAAGGCACATTCTGCTTTACTTTCAACCTGCTTTAAGTGGTCACCTATCTTCAAAACTAGAAACCAGCTATGGGGTAAAGGGTTAACCCTGAAACTTCAAATAGACAAGTCCACTTTCCAATTTAGTCTTGTCCATATTTACATATTTAGGGTTGATGTAAATGATATATTGCAAAATGACAAACAGTACAGACCCTGATCAGAGGGCTCCTTAACCCTTTCCCTCATAGGAGTGCCTTTTAACGCATTCAGTGTATTCCTCCGCTGAAGGAAAGAGTTCCAAATTATACAGTCATGAATATATATCATTAGAAATATTTTCTTTATTCTAGCAGATAGTAGCTTAGAGCAGGTTGAAAGTAAAGCAAAATGCGCCTTAAGGTGCATTCTGCTTTACTTTCAACCTGCTTTAAGTAGTTACCTATTTTTAAAACTAGAAACAGGCTATGGGGTAAAGGGTTAAGGAGCCCTCTGATCAGGATCTACACTGTTTGCATTGGACAAGAGAACTTTTCACAGGTAGACTATTTGTTTATGACAAGTATACTCAGTGCTAGAGTTAAATGTGCTAATATGGGCTTTCTAAAAGTTGGTAATTTAATACAAGTTGACTGTATAATACCATGCTCTTGTCAATGAAGTATCCTAGCACTATGACTACAATGGGGATCCCGATGGACGTGAGCCACTCCATGTAGTGTTTGGTCATGTTCGGCCATGATGGAAACATGCAATCTGGAAGAACAACATTTTATACAGTAATGCTCAAATACTAATTCCTTATTTAAGAATTTCATTCATTGTTGCTTCTGATAATTGAAGGCTCAAAGCAGGATAAACAAGAGGGCCTGAAGGCCCTGATATCGCTCACCTGTTGTGCTGAAGCCTGATAGCTTTACCTTTCTGTTTCCCCCATTTTAATTTATGGTAAATCCATTCAAATTTGTAGTATAGCATGTAAACAATTTTGGAATACAACCTCATAATTCTAGTATAGTAGAGTACATAAAGGGCAGATAACTAGAGCCTAAACAATACTGAAATGAAGCCTTTACTAACATTTCAAAGTATATAAAGGGCAGATAACTATTGCCACAATAATTAGATTTCAACAATAATTGCACTCCCTCGAGAACTTATAGCTATATACTTTGTGTGCAAGTATAATCAAAATCCATTGAAAATTGTAGTTGCAAGAGTGTAAACGCTGTTAGATATGGCATTTTCAGCAATTCAAGGACAGATAACTCTTGACCTATTAGTCCGATTTCAACCATAATACAAATCCTATAAACGCTTATGGTCATATACAATCTGAGCAAATTTGAGATAGATTGGATAAAAATTGTGGCCTCTAGAGTGTAAACACCCTTAAATATGGCATTTTCAACAATTCAAAGGTAGATAATTCTCCACCTATTAGTCTGATTTCAACCATAATCATACTCATCCGAACTCTTATGGTAATATACAACCTGGGCAAGTAAAAAAAGATTGGATAAATATTGTGGCCTCTAGAGAGTAAACACTGTTAGATATGGCATTTTCATACGTTCTGATGAGTATCAATCTGGAACGAAACTAGTAAACGAAAATTACCTACTCTACCTACAAGAAGCAAACTTTCTTTTTGACTGTTTCTTATGGTAGTATACAATCTTGGCAAGTAAAAGAAAGACTGAATAAATATTGTGGCCTTTAGAGTGTAAACACTGTTAAATATGGCATTTTCAACAATTCAAAGGTAAATAACTCTTGACCTATTTGTCTGATTTCAACCATAATCGAACTCATCCGAACTCTTATGGTAATATACAATCTGAGCAAGTTTGAGAAACATTGGATAAATATTGTGGCCTCTAGAGTGTAAACACTAAAATTGTTGACGCCGGACATTCAAGGATTGCAAAAGCTCTCCCTGAGCTAGCTCAGATGTGCTTAAAATAAAGCAGAACTCTCCTGTAGAAATATTTTCTATACATGTAGTGGGGAAATAAATGAAAATCGTAAAGAAAGGTGAATCTTTTTTACCCTGATGATGCATATACATATTTTACCCCATAGCCTGTTTCTAGTTTTGAAACTAGGCGACTGCTTTAAGCAGATTGAAAGTAAAGCACAATGCACCTAAAGTCACATTCAGCTTTACCTCAGCCTATTCTAAGCTAACAAGTGCTAGGATCAAGAAGATTTTCCTTATGACACACATTCATGACTGTATAAGTTGGAATTATTTTCTTTGGCGGATGAATAAACTGCATGCTCTAAAAGGTGCTTCTATTGGGGGAAATGGTCAATAAACAGTGTACAGTGTAAGGAGAACAATGGTCAATTGAAAACAGTGTAGATCCAAAGCAGAGGGCTCCTAAAGAAATTATGATCAAGGTCTGCTCTATTTGTCAATTTGCAATATATTGTAAATAAAAAACAGCACTAAATTCATACAGTAATGTTGATCAGATAAGTTACCTGGCAGCTAAACAGTTTACAAATTCTGTTAACCATGCTTACCAGTGAAAAGCCTGATGTTTTTTACCTGGATTAATTAGGTTTGTATTGAAGCTTGCAAAGCCCACAACGGACACAAGTTGAACCACATCATCAGGCCAGTCTGTCTTGATGTGCATGGTTATTAATAGGTTCTGAATGAAATGGCACAGAAGTTTCTTCTGAAAGAAAATAACAACAAACAAGAACCCCACATGTATATGTTTTGTAAACCAACAGATTCAGAAGGAACAGTGAGATTATTCTTATTACTTTCATCTGTCTTGACTATTTGTCTGTAGGTCTAATGTTGGACTCTGAAAGACCTTGACCATTGTCTAACATGACCTAACTTGCACTGAGCTCAAGAGTATCTTGCATTGAGTACACATGCTAAATATGAAGTCTCTATCACATGTTTCAGAGTTATGGCTAATGTTAATTTAATCCTATTTGACCTCCAAATGCACAATATAAAGTCTATATTACATGCAGTTAAAAAAATATGGCCAATGTTGAATTCACCCTCTTTTACCTTCTTCATGACCTTGAACTCTGTTGACATGGCCAAAGTTGTACTGAGCTCAATAGATTCTTGCATCGAGTACCCATGCTACATGTTGTTTCAGAGTGGCCGATGTTAAATTAACCCTATTTGACATCTAATTGACCATGACTTTTGTTGAACATGACCCAAGTTGTACTGAGCTCAAGAGCTTCTTAAGTTGAGTACACATGCCAAATATAAAGTGACTAGGCTACAGTAGGACTCTATCACATACATTTCAAAAGTTATGGCCAATGTTAAATCTTGACATTTTACCTCTAAATGACCTCTATACTACTAACTAGTTGACCTTTATCAAACATGACCTAAGTTGTACTGAGCTCAAGAGCTTCTTGAGGTGAGTACACATACCATGCAAGTATAAAGTCTGTATAACATGTAGTTCCAAACAAACATATGGCCAATGTTAAGATTTCGGACAACAATGCATATGCCCGAGTGACAACAATAGTTTGTTTGTCGAAACAGATGAGCCAAAAATCCACAGAGTTACATCTCTACCAATAATGAAGAAGTGAAGGCAACACTAAGATACTGTAAGGAGAAATATTTGAAAACAAAAAGTTAAGATTGGCGCTAAAGCTTAAGACTGATGCTATTGACGCTTCTACAGTTGATTGAAAAGAATAAGGTGAGCATGTTTTAATTTGGTCTCACACAGAAATGCTTTTTAACATATTTAGGACTGCCTAGAATTTCACAATTCTACCCTGTCCTGACAAAGATTCACAGAACAATTTCCTTTCTTACATCATGACAGACAGTGCTGCTTAAAGACATTACTTGACCTAGTTGCAGTGTTTACACCTAGTCAAGTAAAAAGTGTGAAAAGCCAGCTAATATCTATGCAAAGAACCAGTGAAGTGTCTCATATGAGACCTGTCTCTCTCTCTCTTTTTCTTTTTAGCTCACCTGGCACAAGTGCCAAGGTGTCAGCTTTTAGGATCGCTGGATAATCCGTCCTCTGTAAGTCTGTCTGTTGGTCCATCCACAATTGGTTCATTAACACTCTAGCGGCTACCAATTTCGTCTGATCGTTATGAAACTTGATGACAATGTTTGTCTTGAAAAAATCTAGGCCAAGCTTGAATGTGGGTTATGTCATGTCAAAGACTAGGTCACTAGGTCAAATCATAGAAACATCTTGTTAACACTCAATCATATTTGATCATAAGGAAACTTGGTCAAAATATGTCTCTTATTAATATCTAGGTCAAGCTTGCTTGTGGATTTATTTCTGATAAAAAACTAGGTCACTAGGTCAAAACATAGAACAACCTTGTTAACACGCTAGAGGCTATAACTCACATTGGATTTTAATACAACTTGTTCAGAATGTTTGCCTTATTAATATCTAGGCCAAGTTTGAATGTGGGCCACAATGGTTTAAAAACTAGGTCACTAGGTCAAATCATAGAAAAACTTTGTTAACACTCTAGAGGCTACAAATCTCATTGGATTTTAATGAATATTGCTCAACATGCTTTCCTCATTAGTATCTAGCTCAGGTTTGTATGTGAGTCATGTAGGGTCAACAACTAGGTCACTAGGTCAAATCAAGGAAAATCTAGAGGCTACAAATCTCATTAGATCTGAATAAAATAAAGTCAGAATGTTTGCCTACATCAACTCTAGGTCAAGTTCAAATGTGGAATGTGATCTGTCAAAAACTAGATCACTAGGTCAAATCATAGACAAATCTTGTTAGTTTAAACATATTTATTCAGCAAATATACACATCACATAGAAATATACAACAGAAAGAAGGGATTGAAACGAAAGACAATAAAGTCTTATAGGATTTCTCTCCCTGAACGTGCAATGTACAAGTAATTGCGAAATATATGGTCATTGATGTCGTTATACAAGATGTTTCTAAAAGTTTTTAAGAAGATAAATCAATGACATAATGTAATCAACAGTATATTTGATGTTATTAAATTTTGAAAGAATAATAAAGAAAAACAACTACTAACAATCTAGTTATGTTCAATAGATACCTCTAGCTGTTATAGTTATTACTGGCATTGGTAAAGAGAATGAGCTACAACGATATTGACTCACAGCACAGCATCCTCAGCAACAAAAATACTAACTAGGTGAACCGTTTGCTTCTAACAATAAATGTTTGTACTGCCTTGAATATGTGTGTATTGATATTGAGAGAAAGAGAGGTGTCACCAAACAACATAATATTCAATGATAGCTCACACAGTGCTGACACTGTATTGAAGAGTTCATGACGAATATGTTGGTAGAGTGGGCATGTAAAAAAGAAGTGGTAGGTGTCTTCAATCACCCCACACTGACAAAGTGCTGACTCTACGATACCCTTAGAAAAAAGATCTGCATTTAATGCACTGCATTTTGTACGTAGACGGGTATGTAGTACTTGCGACTTTCTATCACCAATGTAAAAATGTGCAGGTGTTCTTAGTCTGTCCTTGTTTAAGAGTCGCTTAAAAGTTTGTAGAGAGTTTGCACATTTTAATTCTGGCGATAGTGTATTCCAGTCACGAATAACAGTTGGTAAAAAGGAGTTGTAGTATTTGTTTGTTCTGCAATACGGAACTTGAATGTCCTGATTATTTCTTAAATTATATCGAGAAGTTTCAAGGACGGTACGTGGTATAAGGTCGGACAAGTAAGGCGGAGAGATATTATGGATCATTTTATAGAACATTATTAGTTTGTGATGTTTCCTGCGAGTGTCCAGGCTGTCCCATCCAATTTCATTATAAAGGTTAAGTAAGGAAACAAGTCGAGTTGTACCAGAGCATATACGTGCAGCTTCATTTTGTATTTTATTAAGTTCATCCTTTTCATACATTGTGCAGTTGTCCCATATGACGTCACCGTATTCCAACAATGGTTGAACAAAAGATAGATAGATTGTTTCAAGTGATTTGCGATCTAATTGGTACATAAGTTTGCGCATGACATTGATTTTTGGCCAAGCTTTGCTTTTTATATAATCAATATGTGAATGCCAGGAACAGTCGTTAGAAAGAAATAAACCTAGATGTTTGTGGTCGGTGACTTCAGCAATGATTTGATTATCCATCGATAATGAAGGGAATATGTTTGTATTTTGCTTTCGAGAGATAAGCATTGATTCAGATTTACTTGGATTAAAGGTAACAAGCCTTGTTAACACTCTAGAGGTTGATTGTCGGTAATGTCCAGTCATAATCTAGGTTACTATAGGCCAAGTTTTACATGGTGTATCAGGTGAGCGATTTATGCCAGAGTGGCCCTTGTTTCTTTTTATTTGAAACCCCCCTGCAGGAGCTTTCTGCTTTATAGACAACCTGCATTAAGCAACCACTTGTCAAACACACTAAGTAAGGCTATGAAGGAATGGGTTAAACAGTTTACTGTGTTTAGAGATTGCTATATTTCTTCATTAACCCTTTACTATTATTATTATTATTATACCAGATTTATAAAGCGCTCTTTTCACACAGGGGTAGTGCGTTCAAAAACGCTTCACATGAAATTACACAAATGTACCTACAAAGCAAGAAAAGACAAAATAACTACAATTAGATCTAAATTAAACGTGAATAAACATATAAAAGACAGCCACCAAAATGGCGATCACATTACTCCCATCAATCAGCAATGAAGCAACCGGTATCTGACTGTCGACTGATAGAAACAAAAGTAGAGCGCCCAAATGCAGGCCGCCAGGAAAAGACAAATAACTACAATTAGATCTAAAATAAACATGAATAAACATACAAAAGACAGCCACCAAAATGGCGATCACATTACCCCATCAATCAATTAGCAATGAAGCAACCGGCATCTGACTGTCGACTGATAGAAACAATAGTAGAGCGCCCAAATGCAGGCCGCCAGGAAAAGACAAATAACTACAATAAGATCTAAAATAAACATGAATAAACATACAAAAGACAGCCCCAAAAACGGCGATTACATTACCCCATCAATCAATTAGCAATACGGCAAATGGCTTCTTGATGCTGACTGATAGAAATAATAGTAGAACGCCCAATGCAGGCCGCCCAATGTAACATAACTAGGAAAAATAGCATGCGACAATAACTAAAAATTTCTATAAAAAACCAAAAACCAGATAATACCCCAGAACTCCCATTTGGACCCACAACATCTACAGCGAGAACACATCGCAAATGTAGAAGTGTTCTAATAACAAATATTAAAGTAATGTGTTTTCAGACGCTTTTTGAAAAAGGCAAATGAGCTCGCATCTCTGATGTCTGATGGTAGAGTGTTCCAGAGCTTTGGGGCTGCATGCATTAAACTTCTATCTCCAAACCTCACCAAACGACTCCTCGGTACAACCAGCAATACTGATTTAGTCGCAGACCGCAGCTCTCTACGAGGTTTATACACGTCAAGCATATTGACAATGTACCTTGGAGAATCATTGCATATGGCTTTGTATGTGAGTGTCAGAATTTTGAATTCAATTCTGTGTTGAACTGGAAGCCAGTGAAGATCCTTCAAGACTGGAGTGATGTGATTGTACCGAGGGGTCCTGGTAATTATGATGCTGTATTTTGCACACGCTGCAGTTTGCATAGTGAGTTTTGGGGAATCCCATACAGCAGTGAGTTGCAGTAGTCAATTTTTGAAGTGACCAGAGAATTGATCAAGGTCTTTGTAGCTTCTGGAGAAAGGTACTGTCTAATATGACCTATCTGCCGCAGCTGTGAGTAGCCAGACCTACACACAGCGTTAATGTGCTGTGTCATATCCATTTGGGAATCTAATCTAGCACCAAGATTCTTCACACACACTGATGGTTTGATTTTAGAGATTCCCAATTGAACGTGAAAATCTCCAGGAACATTAAACTTTTTTTAATGAAACAGTATTGAAGATAGGTAACCACTTAACTCTTTCCTCCCTGAAACTTCAAATGGACAATTCTAGTTTTCAATTTAGAATAGTCCATTTTTTACTTTTTAGGGTTTATATTTACACTATATGTCAAAACAACAAACAGTGTATACTCTGATCAGAGGGCTCCTTAAGAAGCCCTCTGATCAGGGTATACACTGTTTGCACAGGACAAGTGTACTCCTCGCAGGTACGCTGTTTGCAAATAACGCATATATGCGTTACTAGGGTTCAAAGAGTTAAAGCAGGAAGAAAATGAATCAGGCAGCTTTCTTAAGGTTAATTTTGCTTAACTTTCAGCCTGCTTTAAACTACCATCTGCTAGAATATAGAAAATATTTCTTATGATACATTATAGGAATAAACAACATCTTTTTGACGTTCATGACGGTATGACTACATTAGCTTCGCAGGGGGTAAATTTTGTAAACGCCCAAATTTTACAAAATTTACCCCCTGCGAAGCTAATGTAGTCATACCGTCATGAACGTCAAAAAGATGTTGTTTATTCCTTATATTTATATTTTTATTTTCTGTCATCCATTTAATGTGTAGTTTGACCAGATTTGTTTTCATGTATATGAATATACCATATACCGGCCAAATGGGTTTGATAGATGTAATATCGATGTAATAGCCATTCCAGTTTCTAAATATGGTGTCAAAAGTAGTCCTTACTACATGTACTGTATTTGCATGATAATTTCAGGGTTTTACGCAGTAAACTTTCTCGCTGTGCTTTAAGAACGCTCGTAAGAAATTAAAACAAAAATTTCAATCTGAATATGCATTATCAAAGCATATTTTAAACAATTAGGTGGCGCAAGTTTTTATACACGCTTTACACTTAGCAACGCTGAAATGCGACTACATGTACACAGTCAGCGTGTACACACACCCGCGGCTATCCGTGGCATATCCGATACACATAGGCTAGTTTAAATATGTCATAACGGAACATTACGTTACCAATTTAGTAAGTGTGAATGCATTATTTTGCTTTATGTTTGAGCGACTTTCCTATGTATTCTGGTGAACAAGTTGTTTGAAATTGTCAATTTCAAACCGTAATTGGAAGACAACTTGTCTAATCTATAAATAGATCCCTGCTCACTCGGAGAAGGGAGAGAACGCGTACAGATTTAATGACGGAGTGTAATATGATAACCTCCCTTAAAAACAGCAATTAATTTTTTTTTATCGCAATTTGATTTTAATTGAATTGTCTGCGACTTTAAATAGGGGTTTCGAAATTCTAAAAGTAGATCCTAACTTGGTCGGTATCTCTCCGCCGTATGGAAGATTTTCTTCGCGGCGGAGACTCCGCCCTCTTTCTAACTGGCTGGGACCGGATTCGATTCGCAGGTTCATCGAGAATTGACCTGCATATTTTTAATACGATTACATAGAGACTTTACAGGTTGAATGTTAATATTTAATGATGACTGTATGAATTGGAACTATTTTGTTCAGTAGATGAATGAGTCAAAAGCGTAAAAATGCATAACTATGGAGTAACGGTTTTGTCGCCGCTGTTCTCACGGGTTATAAAGTATTTACCTTAGTGCATACTGTCTCAGTAAAGCCAATTACGAAGAAGAAGCAGATAAACAGGAGAAAGTAGATACAGAATGCAATGGCCACCCATGGAGTATCTGGACATGTGGTGCACATACTTCCCACACGATGGTACCCTGTAACAGAAAGAAAAGAATCAACCTACTACGATATCTGGGAAGTGGGTTTTGTCGAACTTACCTGTATTTCAAAGTTAAAACGTGGCTAAGCCACGTTTTAATTTTGAAATATGGGTATGTTCTACTTAACCGAACATGAAATAATGCAGTTCATATGTGGATAAGTTGAGTGAAACGAGTTTTGAGATATCGAAGTTTTACTGTATTCTATGAATAAAACCAGTTTATAACAAGAGCATGTCCCAGATACAAGAATGCCCCCCGATGACACAGGGATGGGAATCCAGACTATACTATGTGAGAGAGTGGAAACCGTCATGGAGAGTGCCATAAAAGCGCCATTTTGAGGAATTCAAGGGCCATACCTCCAAAGAGCCTAGTGTGAATTAGTGTCACTGGTTATGTAGCTGGTCTCCATTTAATGTCAACAAGCATTATCGTTACGCGGCTTCTGATCTGGATTCAAGCTGTTTGCAAATGTAAACCAATATCCCTCCCTATAACGACTCCCTCCAAACAAGGCATGTAAGTGTTGTCTCCTATCAGGTGTCATTGTAGAGAGGGAACGCTGTGGCTTTGAAACAGTGTTAGACCCTGATAATTAAGAGAGCTCCTACAATCATGTAACAGAAAGAAATTTATTAACCAGTTCATGGGTCATTTGCAAACTGTAAATCCTGACCAGAGGGCACCTTAACCCTTTACCCTATACATGTAGTCTGTTTCTAGCATTGGAGATAGATGGCTGCTTAAAGCAGGTTGAAATTAAAGAAGAATGCACTTTAAGGCACATTCAGCTTTACTTTCAGCCTGCTTTAACTCTTTCCTCCCTGAAACTTTAAATGGACAATTCCAGTTTCGATTTAAGTCTAGTCTATTTCTGGCTTTTAAGGGTTGTTTTTGTCCATTTTTGGCATTATGACAAACAGAGAAGACCCTGATCAGAGGGCTCCTTTCGGAGCCCTCTGATCTGGGTCTTCACTGTTTGCACAGGACAAGTGTACTATTCACATGTACACTGTTTGAAAAGGACGCCTATATGCGGGACTAGGGTTCAAAGGGTTAAGCTACCACCTTCTAGAATATTGAAAATCTTTCTTATGAGTTATGATATATATTCATGATTGAATAAAATGGAATTACATATTCAGTGGAGGAATAAATCTAAATACTTAAAACATGTATCTATGGTTAAATCAAAGAAGTAACATTGTGACATTCAGCAGGTTTCCATGGTTGTTACTGTTTTCATACTGACTGTGTTGTTTGAGGTTGTGTTGCTTGCAGCGCTCACATGTGCTGCCTGCTGTACCCAGTCTACATGTGTTGTTTGCCTGACAGTTCTGGGGAAACAGACAGTGGATGCACTGGTAAACATCTGAAATTAAATACTCATGTATAAGCAACCATCAACTTTGCAATTAGTTTGGACTCGCATCAGATCTCAGACAATGCTGTGTCTGATCAGGATCCAAACTGTTTGGTACTTGCATCACTATGTCTTTGCCTAGATTTCCTGAAATCTGTCTTTGAAACAAAAATGCAAGCAACAATATTTAACCCCATAAATACACCTTTTAACGCCTTTCATTTGTTCTTTCCTCTGAAGAAAAGAGATCAGATATATACAGCTATGAATATGTAATAAGGATTTAGATGGGTAATGCTCTCCGAAACAAATCTGCAAAAGCTATACAACATCTTATTTAGTATTCTATTCTACATCATTTTCCAGAGTTAAAAGATATTTCACCATCTATAACTGAAATTATGAGTATTTTTGTCTTGGTACCCTACTTTTCAAAAAACGTCCTAAAATTACTAACCCTCCTTTTTCTTTCCGAGGATAAAAATTACAAATATTAATAAAAAGATCAAAATTTATTTACGCATTCATACCTAAGACATTGTTTTATACTAATACAAGCAGAAAAATTAAATATCTTGCATAATACATTAAAATAAAATCTTATATTTTGGAAAAAATAATTTATGAGTCCATTTTTTTCTCAAAAATCATTTTTTACATTTTAGTAAAATTGAGATTTTGAGAAAATTAGACAGGGGCATTCATAGTGACCACACTTAAAATTATCTACCATGTCTCTAGAACAAAATACAAAAACATTTAGGAGGGTTGACCTCTGACATGTAACTTGAGAAAAATGAAATTGTGTTTGAGAGGGGTCAAACTTTGTGGGAAAGTAAAATCAAGAAAAATGAAGTTTATTGGTATAACATGCACTGTCATTTGCAAATATTTGTAGAATTCACAAAAAAATTGTCAATTTAATAGCTATTGTCTGTTTTACAAATTCTTTTCTGCAAGATAAACAATATTCTCCAGCAAGAAATGTGAAAAATACAGTCAATCTTGTATAAAGCAACCACCTTGCGAATCAGTGTGCATATCTCTTTATTATGACACTAGACTACCCAAACAAAAAAAACAGGGGAACAAAACACTGTAACAAAGCATAAATAATACATATGTTTTATTAATGTTTCATTAGTGTAGAAAATCACATGCAAATGAGATAACAATACTTCAATAATACACTAATAATACACTTTTAAACAAAACACAGCCAATACAGTGTTGTATTACATGGAAGCAATACACTTTAAACAAAACACTACTAATACACAATGATCTTGTCTTCAGTGTATTGTTAGTGTACCATTAGTGTAGAAAATCACATGCAAATGAGATACAGCAAAATATCAATAAAACACTAACAATACACTATTAACAAAACACTAATAATACACTATGTTCTTGTCAGTGTACCAGTAGTGTAGGAAACAACATGAAAAATGAATAATACACTAACAATACACTATCAACAAACTACAATCAATACACAATGTATCATAACAGGGAAATAATACACTTTTTAACAAAACGCTAATAATTTTAATACTGTATATAAACCTATGTTTTTTAATATGAAAAAAAAACTGTCTTTACATAAATTCAACGAGAGCACCGCAAACGGTACATTCTACGTGCACTGGCTGCCTTTTATAGCATATCTGAGTACATCAAGGGAAGATAACTTTGTAACGACAAGTCAAATGAACCTAAAGATTGAATCTATAACATTTATTTGAAGTTTCATCAATATCCTTCAATCAGTTCTCCGGACATGAAATTATGAGTGTTTTTCAAAACCTAAACAAAGATTTCGAAACCCAAACCTAAGACCTTAGTTCAAGGTCAAGGTCACTGTGCTGATTATTTTTTTGCATGCATGGAAATGTGTTGTCCATATACATGTACATGTGAAAAAAATATCTCAATGGACATAATTATGAGTTATAGGCATTTAAAGGCAGTATGTAGCTGTCAAGTATATATATAATTAACTCAGGGTAGAAATAGTGAAGAAAACTCCTAGTGAAGCATTCTGAATTAGTTTTATCCTGCATTAAACAGACAGCTCCATACAAGACAAAATATGGGTATTCACAAGAGTGATTGCTTAATACAAGATTGACTGTAAAAGTTGACAATGATTACCAAGTTTCATAATAAACGGCTGGTATGTTGCAACCCAATAATTGCAATAGATATTTAACCCTTTATTCCATAGCTTATTTTAAGTATTGAAGAGAGATGGTAGCATAAAGTAGGCTGAAATTAAAGCATGATTCATTCTGCTTCACTTCCAGTCTGCTTAAACTATGTGCAGTCTGCTTAGATAAAGGATTTTTATTGTGCATATTCATGACTGTGTAAAATTAAACTATTTACTTGAGTGAAGAAATTAAATGTGTTAACATGAGTATCAATGGAGTAAAGGGTTGATTTAGGAAAACATGTTTGGCAATGTACCACAGGTTTGATTTACAGTCAGACCTGTATTTAATAGGCAGTCTGTTCCTCTACCTTTGCTGTGGTTCTGGGGCTTATTTGTCACAGGGAATGTTTTCTGTTTATTAGACCGAGATTATCCCCTTTGCTACAGTGGAGAAAACGTTATACTTTCCTGTTTACACGCAAACGTAAAACACTAAAATGCAGAAATAGACAATTTTTTGACAATTCTGACTTTTCATTGTTATCTGAGTGGCAAACAGTTTGGAGCCTGATCAGACGCCGGCGTCTGATCAGGCTCCAAACTGTTTGCACTGGAAATAGTACTTTTAGCGTAAAAGCGTTTACTTGGAAAGAATAGCGTTTTCTCCACTGTAAGAGCTAAAAGGAAGGCGGATTGGTGGTTTTAATCCAAACAGGCTGCTATGGAACAAATGAGATTAGCCGAAGTCATCTTCCTGTAATCATCACCATGTCATCTCATCATGCATCCCTCATTTATGGGCGCTTGTCTCGCAGATCCTGGCAAAAAAATCTAGCCCTTCATTGGCAGACTCAACAATTTTACCGTCCGCACAATAGTTATAATCCACTGAAACATTGGTTTTTTTTATTTCTGCATGGCCACTCATCAATTTGCAAATTTTCCACTCAGGGCTCGATTTCTTACAGGGCCCCGACACGATTGCTTTTTGAGAGAAAAAAACGTCAGAAGTATACCGGTATATACCTTCTAACGCTTTTTTTCTCTAAAAAAGCAATCGTGTCGGGGCCCCTGTGCGCAGTCAAGCATTACCCATCTAAGACCTTAAAAGAAATATGTTCTATATTCTAGGAGATGATAGCTTAAAGCAGGCTGAAAATAAAGCAGATTTAAGGCACATTCTGCTTTACTTTCAACCTGCTTTGAAGTGGTCACATATCTTCAATACTAGAAGCAGGCTACGGGGTAATTGGTTAAGGAGAAAGCATTATGGCAGTGAAAGGGTTATTATCAACCAATGAATGAGTTAAAGCAGGTAACCCTTTCCATGCTGAACAAAAGTAAAACTCACTTTAACTCTTTGCATGCTGGGTATTTTTTTCGTCTGCAACAATTGTCATCTGCTGATGTTCTAAAAAATAGATTTTTCTATTTTCTTTTTTAAACACGATCAGAGTGTCAAACAGTTTGGATCCAGATGAGACGCCGCGTTATGCGGCGTCTCATCTGGATCCAAACTGATTGCAAAGGTAATCACGGTGGCAGATATATCCGCCTCTAGCATGCAAAGAGTTAATCAGGCTTTACCCCATAGCCGGTTTCTAGTTTTGAAAATAGTTGAACATTTAACTCATTATCCCATAAATATGCCTTTTAACATATTTTTATCCTCAGTTGAAGTAAATACCCATGTAGTTCCAATTTATACAGGCATAATTATTCACCATTAGAAATACATTCTATATTTTAGCAAATGGTAGTTTAAAGCAGACAGAAAGTAAAGAAGAATGTAGTCTCCTTTTGTCCAACTTGCTTTAAATGGGCACCTGTCTTTAAAACTAGAAACGGGCTATGGGGTAACTGGATAAAGCAGGTTAATAAAGAAGCATGCACCTTGCTTTAAGCTACCATCTGCTAGGATACAATGACACTATTTTCTTCAGTAGAGGAAGATATTAAAGACACAATAACGTGTGCTTATGGAGTAATGGGTTAAACAAATTGTCTTCTTGTCTTCTATATGTCTGAATTACAGTTTTCCTTCTCTATTGCTATAAACATTTGCATAGATCTAAATGAAAATACAGTAAAACCTCTCTATTATGACCACTCAATTATATCAATTATTAGGGTGTTTACGGTAGGAGTCCGCTTAAACCTCTCTATTATACAATCAATTCGCCTCTGTGTTAGGGGGTCGTAATAGTGAGGTTTTACTGTACAATATAAGCAGGCAAATAGTTTGGATCTGGGTGTGATGGGGAGTGAGTATTTAATTGTTTGCAAAGAACTGTTTTCATGTACAACAAACCTGTAGTATTTGGTTTATCCTTAGATGGTGTAATTTCTCCACAGTGGACACCAAGCCCCTCTGAGATGACTTCTGTCTTGGCCAACACTAGGGAAAACATGCAGCAGGCACACAGAAGAAGAACACCAACATAATCTAACGTCATTGTGATCTAGAACCTAAAAAGACAAGAGAGCCAAGATGGTCCTTAACCCATTACCCAAGAACCTTTTTCTAGTATTGGTGATAGGTGAACACTTAAAGCAAGTTGAAATTAAATCAGAATGCGCCTTAAGGCACATTCTGCTTTACTTTCAGCCTGCTTTAAGCTATTATCTGTTAGAATATAGCAAATATTTCTTACGATACATATCCATCATGTAGAAATTAGAACATTTTTCTTCAGAGGAGGAGTAAATAAAAGGCGTAAAAAGGCGTATTTTGGGGGTAATGGGTTAATGACTCACCTGAGTAGATCATGTTAAACTTTTATTGCAAGAACATGAGCATTGCAAGTGCCCACTGAGACCTAGGTTTCATCCAGAACAACATACAAACCAATTTCTAAAGATTAAATGCAAGATGTGATCACTAAAGTGGTAACAAGGATTATTTATTATTAGAACTAGTTTCTGAATGCAGTCAACCCATAGTCAAACTTTACCTAGATTTCATCCAGAACCACACAAAAACCAATTACTTTAATGATGAAGCAGAATGTGATCTGTAGAGTGTCAGGGCTCAAACATTCTACTTGTCCATCCGTCCTGCATGCTTTTTCCCCTTCTTTGTCTAATGTGCAGGGAAAGTGCATTTTTTGGATTGTCTTCATTGTCTATTATGCAGGATGAGTGACAAAATTCAGAATGTTTGCCCCCTGAGTGTTAACAAAACTGTTCTACGACTTGACCTAGTGGCCTAGTTTCTGAAGGCTGATGAGTGATGACCCATATTTCATCCAGGGCAACATTCAAACCAATTCATTAAAAGAATAAGTGCCAAATGTGTATGATTGTTCTATGACTTGACATAGTGACCTATTTTTTTACCCTACATATCCCAAATTCAAACTTGACTTAGGAATTTAATGAAGTGCATGCCAGTAGGAAGCAAAATGGGAGGGGTGGCTACTGGTTAACATGTTATAGGCATTTAAATGTTGTTTTTTTTTACAAAAGTAGGTCAACGGCCAAGGTCAATGTCACAAAGTAAAAAATGATGGCATGGTTGGAAAGGTCTTGACACAGGAAAGACACATGCCAAGTATAAAAGGCCCTGTCCAAAAAATGCAAGATTTATAACCAAGGTGTTTGGTTAAAGTTTGATTAAATAGCTTAAAGGTCAAGGTCACATTGTCCAAATCATTGGTATGGTTGGATGAAATATTGACACAAGAAATATATAGATTTTTTAGATTTAGATATACATACTAAAAATGAAAGTCCAAGGCCTACTGGTTCAAATGGTATAGTCTAGATATTTAAATATTTTTCGAAAAGAAGGTCAAAGGTCACAAGGGCTAAAATGTTTGTATGGTTGGAAATATCTTGAAACATGAAAGACACATGCCAAATATAGAGGCCCATGTGCCACAATGGAAGAGTTATAGCCAAGGTTAAGGTTTTTGGTTAAAGTTTTATTGACTTTGAATAGGTCAAAGGTCAATGTCATGGTATGGTTGGAAAGGTATTGAGACTATTGACACAAGAAATAATCATACCAAATATAAATAACATTTGAACCAATAGTCAGAGGGCTATTCAAATGTTATATACATTTAAAGAGTTTTAAAAAACTAGGACAATGGTCAAGGTCAAGGTCACAAGTGCAAAAAGATTTGTATGGCTGGAAATGTCTTGACAAAGGGAAGACACATGCCAAGTATAGAGGGCCCCTGTGCAATAATGCAAGAGTTATAGCCAATGTTAAGGTTTTTGGTTAAAGTTTGATTAAATAGGTCAAAAGTCAAGGTCAAGGTCACATGGTCAAAACATTGAGTATGGCTGGAAAGGTCTTGACACACAAATATTCATGTCAAATATAATAGCCCTATGCCTACTGGTTCAAATGTTGTATTCCTTTAAAAGGGTTTTACAAAAGTAGATCAAAGGCCAAGGTAACAAGTGCAAAAAGATGTGTATGGTTGGAAAGTTTTGACACATGGAAGACACATACCCAAGTATAGAGGACCCTGTGCAATAATGCAAGAGTTACAGCCAAGAATAAGGGTTTTGGTTAAAGTTTGATTAAATATGCCAAAGGTCAAGGTCAATGACACATGTCAAAAACATTGCCATGATTGGTATGGGTAGAAAGGTTATAGCCAAAGTTAAGTTTTTGACACATATAGACAAACAAACAAACGGGCAAACAAACGAACAAAGAGACAGGGCAAAAACTATATGCCCTCGAATCACAGATTATGTGGGTATACAAAATACAATGTACAGTACATGCACCTGCACATGGTGTACCCTTTAGGATTAAACATAATGGTCCCGACTCACTCACGTGGTACCGTACCGTACAGTCATAATAAGCTGACATTAAATTCACACTAAATAGCAATGTTTTCAAGTAAGGAAGTTACTTTTAGTAAGTCTATCCTGATTAAAATCTCGTGAGATCTCTAGAGTGTGTCATCCAGATCAAACACAAAATATGGTTTCTACTCTCTAGAGTGTAAAAACGAAGTTTCATTAATAGGCTAAGATCTAGCGAATTGAATGACGACCGACGTCACGTACCTTTGAATACGATCAACAGTCAATTTAACTGTAGCTTACTTGAACGAATGCCTTTTTATGTAAAAGATTCAAAGAATCGCCATCTGTGCAATGTGCTTTGTCAACAACTCAACACACTATGCATTATGTATTCAAAATGACGTCATTGTAAACGTCATGTGCAACGTACGGTTCCATGATAGGTTACGATTTAATTGCTGATTTGCATTCACTGCCGATCTAATTGCCAATAAAATTGAGTAGATATCTAGAGTTCAGACAGGGTCAGTTACGGCATATGTAATGCACTGGAGGTGAGTTGAGTTGCACTAATAATTATATAGAGCTAGATCTATAATATACATGTAGATCTAGATCTAGAACTACACTTCTTGCCAAAAGTCGACCAAACTAGTATCAGTTCAAAAGACGCAACGAATTAAACATTTGAACAGTGTGCTTGTCAAACACGGATGCCTCGTGCATATTTGGTCACCAATAAAACACTTTAAAAATCCGAAACCTCGCTGATAGCCCTGCGTTAACAAATAGCTGATATCTACGCAAAATTTGTCTATAAATAGCACTGAATCCTTTAATTAATTAATGCAAAATGTATGGTTGCAACTTTGCATCTTATTTTTATGAATGGTTTAAATATCCAATTAATTGATGAAGCGTTACGATAGATAGATATATTTATTTCGGTAAAAAAAGTGTACATAACATGGCAAAGCATTATAAAAGCAACCATATTATAAGAGCCATGTAATGCGCACTAGAAACCAAGGGTAACACAAAACCTTATTTCCATTTCGGTCCTTTAGCTAGAGCTAGGCGCCAGTAGGCAGGGCCACTTTTTTGGTGTAGCATCATCCATTGGTAGGTATTTGAATACAGATTTTCTGAAGAAAAATAATAAACTCAGCAACCAGAATCTTGTTTTAATATCGCGTGTGGTGTCCATGTGCCTGTATTACTGCTCGGCATCGCTTTCTCATGCTACCGATGAGCCTGTGCATCTTCTGCTTTGCTTCTACTGGGGGGGTTCAAGTCTTCTCATCCACGCGGACCCTAGGTTCAACGTCAAGGTCACTGGGGTCAAACAATTTAAGTGCATGGAAACATTTTGGAAAGTTAAGTACACACATGAGCAATTCCTCAAGAGACAAAGGAGTTATGAACAAATTTTTTTTAAAGTTAAACACACATTTCGAAATTTAAACGCAGTGGCTGAGGTCAATTCAAAGATCAAAGGGGTTCAAACTCTCACATGGTCGGAAAGGCCTTACTTCAAGACATGTGTGGTGCAAGTATGAAATATGTATGCGAAAAGGCATACACGTTGTGAACAATGTCTTGAAAATGCTCACGCGAACGGGAAAGGCAAAGTCAATGGGAACGACAACGCTGACGCCAACGACCGCCAGGGCCCGTTTTACTAAATTTCTTACGCAAAAATTTTGCGTAAGTCAAAATCGATTTACTCTTATTTTTCGATCATAAACGTTTGCAAACAGCAAATAGCCATATCAGAGGACGCGCTAAGAGCTATATTCGTCCGGCGAAATAACAATTAATTTCTACTTAGCCGGTTGTGGCTGTCGTTCAAATGATTTACGTGCAAACATAAATTGTATTTCTTTAAACATAAAAACGCTATTAGGAGTATACAATCGTTCAATATCAATTTTTTAAGAGTAGTATATTCGCCCGGAGAGCTAAAAAAAAAAATTTGAGACAACTGTGGGGCAGTCGATAATGTAACACGGGAATGGTATAACACGTAACGTCGTTGAACCCTAGCGACGAGTATACTCGTCATTTACAAGAAGAACACATGTAAAGAGAGCTCTTACCCTATGCAAACAGAGTGGCAGATCAGAAGTCTCATAAAGACGATATTTGAATGCGATTAATAATGTGCCCTGTAGAAGCCCGATAACAACATTAAATGAACGACCCTAGTATTGTCTCCCTGCGTTTAGAGTCAACAGTATCTTGTCAACTATATAGGTGCATCAGCAAGCGGTGCAGGTCGAACGGAAGCGGTTTTAGCGAAATTGTGTTCCACCGGATAGCCCACAGGTACTTGACACATACATCTAGATCTACCCCCCCCCCCCCTTTTAAAAAAAATAGAAGTATAGTAAACAAAAAATTATTTTTGTTTAAAGGGGGGAGGTGTTAATAGAGCTAGATGTATGTGTCAAGTACCTGTGGGATAGCCACTGAACACTGCATAAATGAATAGTAAAACTTCACTACATGTATTACGACCACTTAACTGTGTTAAGTGTTTACGACAGGTGACTGCTTAAAACACGGTGACAGTTGACCGTCACCTTGCTTTAAGCTGTCACCTGACGTTTATACAATTAACAAGCCTTCTTTTTAGTGGTCGTAATGGAAAGGTTGTACTGTATGCGTTCACGCTTTGAGCGCTAAGTTATATTGTCTGTAACAATTGCTATCAGCATTCATCTGTTGTTACTCAGCGTCTCATCTGTATCTAAACTGTTTGACATTCAAGATTGAGTTTTTTCTTCGGGAAATGCATATAAAACAACCCTTAGTATTGTTGCAGACATGTACATGTATAACAGTCCGACCAAGAGATTTGTATGCCTGTCTAGTGTTCTTTAACTGATGTGGAACTGATGTTAATGTTTTCTGCGGAGGAATCCCAGTGTTCCATTTCTTTTGTTGTATATCTTATTCACATGGCTTTCCCATTTAAGTTTTGAGTCTATGATGATACCAGGATAGTTTGCTTTATTTAACCTGGCTGTCTGCAAGGTACATAATTATGGTGCCTTCAGACTGTATGGAAGCTACAATAGACATATAGATGCTTGTTCATTACCATACCTGCATGTTCTTCGTAGATATGTATCATAATTAATGTTTTCTGTTCTCTAGTAGATGGTATCTTGAAGCGGGCTTAAAGTAAAACAGAACGCACATTTGGGCTCACTATGTTTTACTTTCAACCTGGTTTAAGTGGTCACCTCTCTTCAATACTAAAATATACCATTGGTTAAAGGATTTAAAATATATGTGGTATCTCTTTTTGATATATAATTTCACTGGTCTAGATATTTCCTACTTGTAAAAACGTCGTTTTATTTGCGCTTTATACTGCCTATATCTATTGAATATCCATGTGTAAATACCAAATCTTGAACAGTATGACACTAATGCATTGTTATTTTCAGTTTGATCTTTAAAATTCTCTAAGTAAACAGAGTAGTCCCTGTGTAGAGCTCCTACAGGTTCTGTCTTTTCTGGATCCACTCTGTTTGCAAAGGTTTAGAAATACTGATTTTGTTCCCTTCTCACATAATGCGTGTTGTATATATGTTAACTTTGTTTGTGGACCATATTGAAAATTGGTTTGTTTGTTTGTTACCAAATATGTAATCCACATGAAATAAAGTCGTTATTATTATTATTACAATGTATTATGAACCGTACATCACGGATCCCAACAATGACCATTTTCAGCAAGTCGCAATTCTTTGAAGCATATCAATTGTTCATGATATATACCCCTGTGGTATTTAATTTTCAAACATTCTGTACAAGGTTGTAGCTTGGAAAATAAACGGACAAAGTAACTATCGCAAATATACGAACGGACGGACTAACAGGTTTATTTAAAGCAGTATACCCTGACTAATCGTCTTGCAGACGATATGGAATCTAGGATTTTATTATACAATACGAGGGGTGTTCAAAAAATACGCGCACAGATGCTGCTATTCTCTCAGTTTTTGACTGGACGGCGCGAAACTTGCACATAATGATGCCCAGAGAATTCTGTATTTCTAGTGAAAAGTTTATACAATAGACTTCAAGAGGTGACGTTACCATAACAACCATACATTTATCATGCGTAAAGATAATGTCGTGCAAAGTTACACTCTGTGTACAGAATTCTTTGGGCATCCTTATGTACAAGTTTCGCGCCGTTCAGACTAAAACTTAGGGAATGGCAGCATCTGTCCGCGTATTTTTTTTAACACCCCTCGTAAAACCTCTCTATCACGACCACTAAAACAAAGGCTCATTAAGAGAAAAGCGACTGTAAAACAGAAAGCTCCTAAAGAAGCTTTCTGTTTTACTGTCAACTTGCTTTAACACCTACTAATAAACACAATTTAGTGGTCATATTAATAGGTTTTATTGTTCTTGTAAGGGGGTACCTACTTCAGCCAAGACACTAACAAACGGATGACAAACAGAATATGTATATGGAATAATTTATTAAGACACTATCACAGAAGTTTCTTAACAATGTCAAATAACACCTGATCTAACTGAAATAAACAAACTACAGTTGAACCTCTCTATTACGACCATTAGAACGAAGACAAATAGACTGAATGAGAATCAGCGGACAGCTGAAAGCAAGATGATTGTAAGTTTAACAGACAGCTCTGTCTGTTTTACTTCACCTTGCTTTAACCCATTAACCCATAAATACGCCTCTAAGTTATCCCTCCACTGAAGAAAATAGTTCCAATTTATAAAGTTGTGAATATTTAGCATTAGAAATAATTTCTATATTCTAGAAGCTGGTAGCTTAAAGCAGGCTGAAAGTAAAGCATAATGTGCCTTAAGGCGCATTCTACTTAACTTTCAACCTGCTTTAAGTGGTCACCAGTCTTCAATACTATAAAGTGGGTATAGGGCAATGGGTTAAACAGTCACACTCATTAAACACCTGATAATTCAAACAATTTAATGGTTTTAATAAAGAGGTTTTTACTGTGAAAAAAAACTAGATAAAAAAATCACAAGTGCAACAAGCAGTTTAGTAAGCATTTAAGTAGCAACAATGAAATTAAACAAAGAGAACCTATTCTTGAAACAGTAAAAACAAATTCGAACCTTCCTGATATAAAATTTGCTGATATACAGTAAAAACTCGATTCTACGAACTCAGTTCAAACATACCCATATTTCAAAGTTAAAACGTGTCTTAGCCACGTTTTAACTTTGAATTACGGGTATGTTCGACTTAAACGAGATCGACTTATAAAATTTAACTTACGAAAAACTGGTAAGATCGATTTAAGCTAGTTTGCAGTATAGAGTTTCGACTGTATTATGTAACTAAAATAACAATAGTTACTGCTTCATTGATTAAAGCTTCAAAGCAGATTTTATTTCATGAAATATTTGGTAAAATAAGAATTTCAATATAATGCAGCTTTATATTTTTTATCAACTTACCAATAAGCCCATAGCCTGTTCTAGTTTAGAAGATAGATGGCAACTTTAACAGATTGAAAGTAAAGAAGAATGTATATTTCAGCCTGCTTTAACCTACCATCTGCTAGAATGTAGTAAATATTTCTTATGGTGCACAGTCATCACTATATAAAGTGGAATTACATTCTTCAGTGGAGGAATAACACAAATTTAAGCATAAAATTATTTATGAAGTAATGATTTATAACTTAGTATACATGAAGTACAGTGGAGAATCTTTTATTCTTTCCCGTTTAAACGCAAACGTACGCAAACGCAAAGCACTAAAACGTAGAAAAGAACAACTTTTGGACAATTCTGATAAATCTTGTGTATCTTGGCTCCAAACTGTTTGCACTGCAAATAATAGTTTTAGCGTAAACGCGTTTATTGGGAAAGAATAACAGATTCTCCATTGTATACATGTGAAGATGATCTTTGCTTACAAATTCAGTATTATTGTGCTTATCTGCTTAAAGTGATCTCAACCTTTGTTGGAAAAGTCCCAAATTGTACCTAGGTCATGAGCTTCTTGAGTACACATGGCAAACAAGATGTCTCTATCACATGTAGTCCTAAAGTTATGGTCAAAGCTAAATTCAGCCTATTTGACCTCTAGATGACCTTGACCTTTTTTTAGACATGACCTAAGTTGAATTGAGCTGAAGAGTGTCTTGAGTTGAGTACACATGCCAAATATGAAGTATCTATCGCATGTAGTTTTTAACCCATTATCCTATAGCCTATTTCTATTTTTGAAAACAATGTTAAAGCAGGTTGAAAGTAAAGCAGAATGCAAATGCACCTTAAGGCGCATTCTGCTTTACTTTAAGCCTGCTTTAAGCTATTATCTGCTAGGATAAAGATTTTTTTCTAACAGTACACAATCATAACTTATTTAGAACTATTTTCTTCTGTGGAGGAATAAATTAGAGGCGTAAAAAGGTGTATTTATAGGGAAATGGGTTTAGTTATAGCCTAGGTTAGCAGACAGACAGTGCAAAAGCAATATATTACTCCGATTAAGTCATGTGGGGGCTTAAAATGCAGTAGTTTTCTAAATTGTTCATACTTTGTATAAAATATGCAATACATATATATCACCATACATAATTACTTATAGAAGGCTTTCAAATAACCAGTATCACATTCATTCATTCAACTAGATGAGGATCAATGATGAAGTAAGATGAGGATGAGTCATTCTTGTGTTTAGTGGAAAACACACAGTTTAAGAGTGGAGATCTCTTAACCCATTACCCCATAGCCTGTTTCTAGTTTTGAAAACAAGTTACATTGTGTACTACTTAAAGCAGGTTGAAAGTAAAGCAGAATGTGCCTAAGGGCACATTCAGCTTTACTTCCAACTTGCTTTAAGCTTCCATCTGCTGGAATATAAATTATAATTTTTTTCTTATTATACATATTCATGTATGTATACGTTGGAACTATTTTCTTCAGTGGATGAATAATAT
The DNA here is from genome assembly GCA_922989275.2 of Gari tellinella. Classification (NCBI taxonomy): domain Eukaryota; kingdom Metazoa; phylum Mollusca; class Bivalvia; order Cardiida; family Psammobiidae; genus Gari; species Gari tellinella. The sequence continues at coordinate 22,066,859 of OV277859.1, forward strand.
AAAGGCATAGAAAGGCGTATTTAAGGGGTAATGGGTTAACCATTGGTTCCATAGTATGTTTCTAGTTTTAAAGACAAATGAGCACTGAAAGCAGGTTGAACATACAAATAGTATACATGTGATCACTACACCTGTCCATTGCAAATAGTGTTTATCCTGATCAGAGGGCTCTCTAAGGAGACATCTGATAAGGGTATGCACTGTTTGCTATTTTAAAATATATTAAAACAACTCTGAATAGTCAAAATTGCACTAGACTTTATTTTGGAGTTAGGAGTTGCCTGTTTAAAAGCTCAGGTGTGTATTAGTTAATACATGATTGAGTATAGTAAGATGAGAAAGGATGAAGGCACAGCATGGTCTAGAAGGGTGAAGATGATAAAGGGAGATCACTCTAGAATGGTTGTGAGGGTCATGATGAAGGGAGATCACTCTGGCTCAGCTCCGTTTCCCCATCAATCACACTATTAGGTGCCAGCTGAAAGAGAACACAGAAGTGAGGTGAGGTGATGTGTACAGTCAAACCTGTGTTAAATCAAAATTAGAAATCTTAACTGGCGCACATAGCCTTTGAGTCACTTATTGGCTTAACCCTTTACTCCATATCCTGTTTCTAGTATTGAAGACAGGGCTGCCATTTCTCCAGATTTTTCCTAAGTAATCGGATTTTTATCCTAGCAGATCGTAGCTAAAAACAGGCTGAAAGTAAAGCAGAATGCGCCTTAAGGCGCATTTTGCTTTACTTTCAACCTGTTTTAAGCAGTCATGTGTCCTAAAAACAAGAAACAGACTCCGGGGTAAAGGTACGATTAGTAAAATTTGAAATCTTAGGATTTTTATGATCAACTTATGGCAGCCCTGTGAAGATACTAGGTGGCCACTTAAAGCAGATTGACTGAAGCAGAATATCCATTAAGGTGCATCCTACTTTACCACCATCTGCTAGAATATTGAAAATATTTCTTACATGCATTCATACATATTTTATGACTATAAATTGGATCTATTTTCTTCAGTGGAAGAAATAAGTTAAATGTGTCAAAAAATGCTTATCTTTGGAGTAAAAGGTTAATGCAGAACAACAGTTAGGAAGAAAGCCCTTATAGGATCTTTCTGTATTTCTTTTGTCTTGCATTTTGAAGCTTCCTCTTCTTTACAGCATCCTACAATAAATTACTGCTCATCACAGGTTTGACTGTATACAGTGGAGAATGTGTTATTCTTTCCCAATAAACGCGTTTACGCTAAAACTAGTATTTGCAGTGCAAACAGTTTGCCACCAAGATAAACATGAAATATCAGAATTGTGCAAAAGTTGTTCTTTTCTACGTTTTAGTGCTTTGCGTTTGCGTACGTTTGCGTTTAAACGGGAAAGAATAACAGATTCTCCACTGTCATAGAAAGTTGTGCAACAGTAAGAAAGCAATTGCAATTCTTCTAGCACCAATTTTGCGTTTTACACATTTTAATTGTCCCTTTACCAAACAGCCTGTTGCTAATTTTGAAGACATGTGACCACTTAAAGCAGATTGAAAGTAAAGCAGAATGCTCCTTAAGGAGCATTCTGCTTTACTTTCAACCTGCTTTAAGCTACCACCTAGAAAGAGAATAAAAATATCCTGTGTTTTATATTCATGACTATGACTAGCTAGGGCCTTTTCCCCTTTGTACAGAAATAAATAGAGCTCTGGGGAATAAAAAGGTGTATTTACTGAGTAATATGTTTACTCCTAAATTCCTAATTGTTTCCTGTTGACTAAATGTCTCCCCCTTCAAATCTGTTGCCTGAATCAGCTCAAATATCAACTCTTTCACTAGTATATTTCCAGAAAGACAATAGATAAGTTTGTAAAAAGCAATAAGGTGCTAAATGGTTATTATTATTAGAGATAAGCATAGATTCATACAGTAGCACCTCTATTATACAACCACTCAACAATGTGAATTATTTATATATGACAGGTGGCTGCATAAAGCAAAGTGAAAGTAAAACAGAAAGCTCCTTTACCGTTATCTTGCTTTAAGATGCCACCTATTATTCATACAATCAATTACTGAATTAGCCTTCTTTTTGTGGTCGTAATAGAGGGGGTTTACTGTATCACAATATAAAGTTGCTGAAAATAAAATGTTTTTGTTGAACTAAATGTCGTTTTCTTTATTAACTTGTTCCTGAATTCAGCTGCTACCAGTGATGACAGACTGCCAAAATGCATTTATTGATTGATCATATAAACCACTGAACCCTGATGATGATTATAAACAGTGTACTTGTGAGAGGTTACATTTGTCCTATGAAAGCTGAGCGCTCTTATTTGATTTATTTGATTTGTTTTGATTTTACGTCGCTTTCAACAGTATTTCAGTCATTTCGCGACGTCCAGCTAATTACAGGTGGAGGAAGACCCCAGAAGCCCTTTATGCACTGTTTCAGACACAAATCGGCAACTGGGTAGAACCACCGACCTTCCGCAAGCCAGCTGGAAGGCTTTCCCACATGAAAAATCCGAACGACCCTACTGGGATTCGAACCCACAGCGGTGAGGAGCTTAGTGATGTAAGTCACAGTGACTATACCACTAGGCCACGGAGGCCCCCCACAGAGCGCTCTTATCAGGGTATGCATTGTATCAACATGCAATACATGTATATTGTACAAGGAAGAACTCTTTGGAATTAAATGTCTTGCCTGTCTCTGCTTTGTCCATCAGTCCATACATTTAGACTTGATGCCAGGTTTAGTTGGTCTAGCACTTATACCTATTGAGCTACAGTATTGATGAGTATACTGATCATTTTCAAACAGTACCTGTGAAGATTACACTTGCCCCATGCAAACAGTGTAGATCCTGACCAGAGAGCTTCTTAAGGAGCCTTCTGATCAGGGTCTACACTGTTTGCCATTTTCAAATATATTGTAAACCACCTCTAAATAGTCAAAAATGGACAATACTTATTTTGAAATTGGAATTGTCCATTAAAAGTTTCAGGGTGAATGAGTTAAGACGATAACCCAACATTGGAGCTAAATCAAAAGTTTGAGGTTTACAATGATGCCTATGTCACTGACAGGAAAGCAACACTTCAGTCTCGCTCCTTTTTTGCTGGACAACTAAATAAGACCAAACCCTAAATATTAAGACATTAACAAAGGTGAATTAGATTCTAAAATTGTGCATATGAAGTTTCAGGTGTCAATGAGTTAGCCAATTGGATTATACATATTTGATCCTCTTCAACTTTAAATCAAAACTATTTTCAGCAAGTAAGAATATTAAAGAGACAGAGATTGTCAAATTTGTCACAAATGGATATGAGAAAATTAAAGAGCTATACCTCTATAATTATATTGCCTAAGAAAACCTAATAAGGTATTAGAATCAACCACAACCGTGAAGAAGCATGAAAATCACAAGTGACTACAGTCGAACTTCGATATATCAAACACAGTTAAGTTGAACATAACCGTATTTCAAAGTTAAAACGTGGCTAAGCCGCGTTTTAACTTTAAAACAAGGGTATGTTCACTTAAACCAGGCTTGAAATAAGGCAAATTTATTTTTCAAAATATACAATAGTTCGAGTTAAGCGAGTTTGAGATAGCGAAGTTCGACTTACATAATATACAGTACAAAAGAAATGCAAAAGCTCTTGTTGGAGCTTTCTGATTAAGACCTCAAATGGTAGTTTAACCTAGATTGAAGCCTAGCTATGAGTACACACATCTATTACAAACAGTGTACCTGTAAAGAATACATATGTCCTATTACATGCAAACAGTGTAGACCCAGATCAGAGGGCTCCTTTAGTAAATCTGTGATCTGGGTTTTCAGCTGTTTATCATTTTGCAATATATTGCCAGAAACAACTCTAAATAGCTGAATATTTTAATCAATATTGGAAGAAAAAAAAAACATTTTATGAACTTATAAAGTGCCCTTTGTTTTTCAAGATATGACATATTTCCTGCAATAAAGTTTGTAGTACTTGATAATTTTAAATATCCAAAATGTTTGGCAATCAATTATTTAACATAACATTAGTGAATTCAAGAAGTACCTTGAAAACAGATCTAAATAAGACCCTGAGTAACTTTGCTTTTTTACCCTCTATTACTCCATAAATTGTTTCTTGTCAAACTGTTTGCATAGGCATGTGTACTGTAAATCAGGTAAATGGTGTGTATATGTGTTACAAGGGTTCATAGAGTTAAAAGGCATGAGCTGCAATAGTGTTAAGTTGTTAACAGCCAAACTACTAGTTATTCGGATTGCCCGTGAGGCTATATGCGTATAAACACAGTGACTGTCTTTAGTGATGACTGAAACAAAACATTTTAAGTAGGCAAACCTTGTCACATATTGACTACAGGTGATCCACAGTCTCTCAAATATTGGCACATAAAACATGAATTAACTATTCTCTTACTACTTGTGCATCACATTATATTGTAACATATCATTGCAAACAATATTGTAAATACAATATGCTGTAACTACAATTTGCCATTTCAAAATGGAATGTTATTACACTATATTCAAACTATATTTAACCTTTTCAAGGTTAGTTGTCATCATACTATGTTGTAACTGCATTTCTCTACATGTACATGTACTTCTCATTATGTTGATGAAAGTTTTGGATTAATGGATTTAATTGATTAACTAATTCGTAATACTATCACAGACTCTTTCAATGAATGGGCGTATTTTTGAATTTTCTTGTGAGCAAAATGAAATAGTACATTCATTTCTGGTCCATTAACCCATTACCCCATAAATACACCTTTTTATGCCTCTAGTATATTCCTCAACTGCAGAAAATAATTCTAATTTATACAGTTGTGAATACCGGTATGTATCGTAAGAAATATTTTCTATATTCTAGCAGATGATAGCTTAAACAGGTTGAAAGTAAAGCAGAATGTGCCTTAAGATGCATTCTGCTCACTTCCAACCTGCTTTAAGAGATGACCTGTCTTCAAAATTGGAAACAGGCTATGTGGTAATGGGATTGTTTCTAGTTTTCAAGATAGGTGACTACTTAAAGCAGGTTGAAAGAAAAGCAGAATAAGTCATAGGCACATTCTGCTTAACTTTCAACCTACTTTAACCCTTTCCCTTATAGAAGCGACTTTTAGCACATTCATTTTATTCATCCGCTGAAGAAAATAGTTCCAATATATACCGTAATGAATATGTGTCATATTTAATACTTCCTTAATCTAGCAGGTAATGGCTTAAAGCAGGCTGAAAGTAAAGCAGAATGCGCCATATGGCGCATTCTGCTTTACTTTCAACCTGCTTTAAGTGGTCACCTATGTTCTATACTAGAAACAGGCTATAGGGTAATGGGTTAAACTACCATCTGCTAGGATATAGGAAACATTGCTTATTGTACATATTCATGACTGTATAAAAAGGAGCTATTTTCTTCAGCTGAGAAATAAAGTAAAGGCGTAGAATTGTGTATATATGGGGTGAAGGGTAAAATATTTAGCTGCCATATCTTAACCCTTACAGGGCAAGAATCAATACTATGCATCCTTAACAAACAATGTAGAGCTAAATCAGATGGCTCCAATATATCAATTAAATATAACAACTTCAAACATGGCATCAAATATAAATATCTCTAAAATATTATTAAAAATATTTTCTAAGAATAAACAACAATATGTATCAAACATTACATTAAAACATAATTATAAAAATTTTTTTTTTAAATTTTGTGTGAATACATTCAATAATATGAAAGTAATAAGTTACATTCAATATTTACAGTAAATACCGTAGGAAAGTCTGCAATACTTATGTACAACAATATTTGTGAGGAAAAAACTACAAGTACAGTTAAGTCCAAATTCACTCATTCACCCTTGAAATTTTCAATGTCAATTCCAGATTCCAATAATATCAAGTCCATTTTTGTCTCTGTATGGCTGTTTTTACAATATATTTGCATAATGGCAAACAATGTAGACCCTGACCAGCCCTCTGAGCTGGGTTTACACTATTTGCATAGGACACATGTACAGTTTACAGGTACACTGCTGGTAAATGATGAGTTTATTTGTTGCTTGGGTTGAATAAGTTGATAGATTGCCAACACCGGTATAAACCCGGCTCTGTCAGGTTTTACCATTGTAGTAAAACTTGTATTCTAACATGACACGTGAATTTGTCTCTATAAACAAAGAACAGGTCTATCGTGGTATACCTGAGACAGTATACCACGCTCTTCCCTACCCCGCTCCTCCCACGGTTATATGACATGACGTGACCACGTGCGTTCATACGTTATGTCAATTACTCAAGTTTGTCCAAGTCAAAAATACTGAAAATTCAAGGATGAAACAAAGTTCAACTTTAGGGAGATGGTGTTAATAACCCCTTCACTGTCCAACTGTTGGACACTCTAATTTATATTTCTAAATTCAAAATACCTTACTTTAATTTGAGAAATAAAAGCAGATGACAATTGTTTAACCCTTTCCCCCATAGAAGCGACTTTTAGCGTATTTAATTTATTCCTCTGTTGAAGAAAATAGTTCCAATTTAATCAGTCATGAATATATATTATAGGGAATATTTTCTATATTCTATCACTGGATAGCTTAAAGCAGACTGAAAGTAAAGCAGAATGCGCCTTAAGGCGCATTCTGCTTTACTTTCAGTCTGCTTTAAGTAGTCACCTATCTTCAATACTAGATAAAGGCTATCAGGTAAAGGGTTAAAGCCAATGTCAGTGAAGGGATAAAGAGTATAAAATAAACATCTTGGTAATTTTGACTGAATCCAGCTTGAGTGATTATGGTTGAATTGTATATTGCTGCATTGCACTGCATGCATAAACTCATTCAGTCATAAAACTTGTAATAGAAAATTCCAGTTTCAATTAGGTTTAGTCCATTTATGATAATTATGTGTATCTGTTTGGGTTTAATTGTACTGAAACACAATTGTGACTATAAAGCGCTGGTGTACCTCGTGCATTGATGTGTGTGAATGTATTAGTGACACTTTTTTATGGAGCCTTACGACTCTGCCAGTTCAGTCAGTGGGTCTTTTCTATCCTCCCCCATCCCACTGGGTGCCTTATGACAATCAAGGGTTGTTTTCTGCTATATATTGCCAAATGACAAACAGTGCAGACCATGATGGAACCCTCTGATCTGGGTCTTTGCATAGGACATGTGTACTCTTTACGGGTACACTGTTTGTAATAGCAAAGTATACTTGTCGCTAGGACTCACTTGGTTAACCCTTGTTCTAGACTTAATTGGAAACTGGAATTGTCCATTTTTAGTTCCAGGGCTGGGGTGAATGAGATAATCATTGAAAAGCTATGTATAGGAAATGGTAAACAAGAGTTGTCAGAGAGACAACAAAGCTCGCCACCGGCACCTTTAGAAACTTAAAAGCACACTCAAGGTCACAAAGGTCAACCTTTTTGCCTGCATAGAAAGGTCTTGTCCATATACACTGGCAAATCAAATATGAAAATAACACCTCAAGGGACATAGGAATTATAAGCATTTTTGAAACCTAAACGCAGATTTCGAAACCTAAAACCTTTCGCGACCTTAGTTCAAGGTCAAGGACACTGGGCTAATTTTTTTTGCATGCATGGAAAGGTCGTGTTCATATACACATGCATGCCAAATATGAAAGAAATATCTCAATGGATATATGAGTTAAAGAAATTTTGAGAAACCTAAAAGCAGACTTTGAAACCTAAACGCTGGTCCTAAGTTCAAGGTCAAGGTCAGAGGGCTCAAACATTTTGCATGCAAGGAAAGATGTTGTCCATATACACATGCAAACTGAATATGAAAGGAATATTTCAATGGACATAGGAGTAATAAAAATTTTGAGAAACCAAAACACAGATTTCGAAAACTAAACATGGGCCCTGAGTTCAAAGTCAAGGTCACAGGGGTCTAAATTTTGCTGTGCCTGGAAAGGTCTTGTCCATATACACACATAAACCAACTATGAAAGCAATACCTCAAGGGACATAGAAGTTAAAGGCATTTTTCAAAACCTAAACACAGGACCTAAGTTCAAGGTCAAGGTCACAAGGGTCCAAATTTATATGTGCATGGAAAGGTCTTGTCCATATACACACACATACAAACTATGAAAGCAATACCTCAAAGGATATAGAAGTTAAATGCATTTTTCGAAACCTAAACGCAGATTTCGAAACCTAAACACAGGCTCTTAGTTCAAGGTCAAGGGGTCTAAATGTTTCTGTGCATCAAAAGGTCATGTCCATATACACATACATACCAACTATGAAAGCAATACCTCAAAGGACATAGAAGTTAAAGGCATTTTTCTAAACCTAAACACAGATTTCGAAACCTAAACACAGCCCTAAGTTCAAGGTCAAGGTCACAGGGGTCTAAATTTTCTGTGCATGTAAAGGTCTTGTCCATATATACATACATACCGACTATGAAAGCAATACCTCAAGGGACATAGAAGTAAAAGGCATTTTTCTAACCCTAAACGCAGATTTCTAACCCTAAACGCAGCCCTAAGTTCAAGGTCACAGGAGTCTAAATTTTTCTGTGCATGGAAAGGTCTTGTCCATATACACACACATACCAACTATGGAAGCAATACCTCAAGGGACATAGAAGTTTTAAAGCATTTTTCGAAACCTAAACGCAGATTTCGAAACCTAAACGCAGGCCCTAAGTTCAAGGTCAAGGCCACAGGGGTCTAAATTTTTCTGAGCATGGAAAGGTCTTGTCTACATACACACACATACCGACTATGGAAGCAATACCTTAAGGGATATAGAAGTAAAAGGCATTTTTCAAAACCTAAACGCAGATTTCGAAACCTAAACACAGGCCATAAGTTCAAGGTCAAGGTCACAGGGGTCTAAATTTTGCTGTGCATGGAAAGGTCTTGTCCATATACACATACATACCAACTATGAAAGCAATACCTCAAAGGACATAGAAGTTTAAGGCATTTTTCGAAACCTAAACACAGATTTCGAAACCTAAACACAGGCTCTAAGTTCAAGGTCAAGTTCACTAGGGTCTAAATTTTTCTTTGCATGTAAAGGTCTTGCCCATATACACATACATACCAACTCTGAAAGCAATACCTCAAGGGACATGGAAGTTAAAGGCATTTTTTCTAAACTTAAACACAGATTTCGAAACCTAAACGCAGGCCCTTAGTTCAAGGTCAAGGGGTCCAAAAATTTCTGTGCATGAAAAGGTCTTGTCCATATACACACACATACCAACTATTGAAGCAATACCTCAAGGGACATAGAAGTTAAAGGCCTTTTTCGAAACCTAAACGCAGATTTCAATACCTAAACGCAGGCCCTGAGTTCAAGGTCAAGGTCACAGGGGTCTCAATTTTTCTGAGCATGGAAAGGTCTTGTCTATATACACACACATACCGACTATGGAAGCAATACCTTAATGGATATAGAAGTTAAAGGCATTTTTCAAAACCTAAACGCAGATTTCGAAACCTAAACGCAGGCTCTTAGTTCAAGGTCAAGGGGTCTAAATGTTTCTGTGCATCAAAAGGTCTTGTCCATATACACACACATACCAACTATGGAAGCAATACCTCAAAGGACATAGAAGTTAAAGGCATTTTTCTAAACCTAAACACAGATTTCGAAACCTAAACGCAGGCCTTAAGTTCAAGGTCAAGGTCACAGGGGTCAAAAAATTTCTGTGCATGGAAAGGTCTTGTTCATATACACACACATACCAACTATTGAAGCAATACCTCAAGGGACATAGAAGTTAAAGGCATTTTTCAAAACCTAAACGCCGATTTCGAAACCTAAACGCAGGCTCTAAGTTCAAGGTCAAGGTCACAGGGGTCTAAATTTTTCTGTGCATGGAAAGGTCTTGTCCATATACACACACATACCAACTATGGAAGCAATACCTCAAGGGACATAGAAGTTTAAAGGCATTTTTCGAAACCTAAACGCATATTTCGAAACCTAAACGCAGGCCCTAAGTTCAAGGTCAAGGTCACAGGGGTCAAAAATTGTCTGTGCATGGAAAGGTCTTGTCCATATACACGCACATACCAACTATGAAAGCAATACCTCAAGGGACATAGAAGTTATAGACATTTTCTTAAAATTGTTTACGCCGTTCTGCTATATATTGCCAAATGACAAACAGTGCAGACCATGATGGAACCCTCTGATCTGGGTCTTTGCATAGGACATGTGTACTCTTTACGGGTACACTGTTTGTAATAGCAAAGTATACTTGTCGCTAGGACTCACTTGGTTAACCCTTGTTCTAGACTTAATTGGAAACTGGAATTGTCCATTTTTAGTTCCAGGGCTGGGGTGAATGAGATAATCATTGAAAAGCTATGTATAGGAAATGGTAAACAAGAGTTGTCAGAGAGACAACAAAGCTCGCCACCGGCACCTTTAGAAACTTAAAAAGCACACTCAAGGTCACAAAGGTCAACCTTTTTGCCTGCATAGAAAGGTCTTGTCCATATACACTGGCAAATAAAATATGAAAATAACACCTCAAGGGACATAGGAATTATAAGCATTTTTGAAACCTAAACGCAGATTTCGAAACCTAAAACCTTTCGCGACCTTAGTTCAAGGTCAAGGACACTGGGCTAATTTTTTTTGCATGCATGGAAAGGTCGTTTTCATATACACATGCATGCCAAATATGAAAGAAATATCTCAATGGATATATGAGTTAAAGAAATTTTGAGAAACCTAAAAGCAGACTTTGAAACCTAAACGCTGGTCCTAAGTTCAAGGTCAAGGTCAGAGGGCTCAAACATTTTGCATGCAAGGAAAGATGTTGTCCATATACACATGCAAACTGAATATGAAAGGAATATTTCAATGGACATAGGAGTAATAAAAATTTTGAGAAACCAAAACACAGATTTCGAAAACTAAACATGGGCCCTGAGTTCAAAGTCAAGGTCAGAGGGGTCTAAATTTTGCTGTGCCTGGAAAGGTCTTGTCCATATACACACATAAACCAACTATGAAAGCAATACCTCAAGGGACATAGAAGTTAAAGGCATTTTTCAAAACCTAAACACAGGACCTAAGTTCAAGGTCAAGGTCACAAGGGTCCAAATTTATATGTAAAGTAAAGTAAAGTACCAGTTAAAGTCTACTTTCAGTCCGAATGACCGCTCAGCCGACTGTACATTTACCCCCTGATCATTGAGCCATCTTGCCTACAATATTTAGCACTGCTAACATATGGCGCTAAAGCAGCCGCAGTACCGGCTCAGACCCTCACAGGTACCCATTTTAACCCCTGGGTGGAGAGGAGCAATTCGTGGTACATGTCTTGCTCAAGGACATTCCTGTACATCATCAGGGATTCGGAAAAAATCCCCTAGTCAGACCGCTGGTCCGGCGGGGGATCGAACTCACGACCCCTGGTACCGTAGTCCAACAGTGTTACCACTGGACTACTACCGCATGGAAAGGTCTTGTCCATATACACACACATACAAACTATGAAAGCAATACCTCAAAGGATATAGAGGTTAGGTGTGTTTAGGTTTCGAAATCTGCGTTTAGGTTTTGAAAAATGCCTTTAACTTCTATATCCATTAAGGTATTGCTTCCATAGTCGGTATGTGTGTGTATATAGACATACCAACTATTGAAGCAATACCTCAAGGGACATAGAAGTTAAAGGCATTTTTCGAAACCTAAACGCAGATTTCGAAACCTAAACGCAGGCCCTAAATTCAAGGTCAAGGTCACAGGGGTCTAAATTTTTCTGAGCATGGAAAGGTCTTGTCTATATACACACACATACCGACTATGGAAGCAATACCTTAATGGATATAGAAGTTAAAGGCATTTTTCAAAACCTAAACGCCGATTTCGAAACCTAAACGCAGGCTCTAAGTTCAAGGTCAAGGTCACAGGGGTCTAAATTTTTCTGTGCATGGAAAGGTCTTGTCCATATACACACACATACCAACTATGGAAGCAATACCTCAAGGGACATAGAAGTTTAAAGGCATTTTTCGAAACCTAAACGCATATTTCGAAACCTAAACGCAGGCCCTAAGTTCAAGGTCAAGGTCACAGGGGTCAAAAATTTTCTGTGCATGGAAAGGTCTTGTCCATATACACGCACATACCAACTATGAAAGCAATACCTCAAGGGACATAGAAGTTATAGACATTTTCTTAAAATTGTTTACGCCGTTCACGACGACGACTACACCGGGGGTATTGCAATAGCTCGTCATGTACTACGTACAGGCGAGCTAAAAACATTTGAGTGTTCAAATCGGTTTTTGATTAAAGGGTTGAGGGCATTTCCTTACAGTTTGTTCTGGTTTTAATTTTATTCTTTCTAGAGTCTGCAAGTTGGCGTTGGACCCTTTAGCCCGGAGGTAATTGTCTGTGCCATTCCTCAGTCGTGTGGCTCGAATCCTCGGATCATTGGGTGGCAGCTTGGGGCAGTTGCATTCATCTCGCAGCAAAATAGCCTGCCACAAAAATAAAATACTTTAAATGTTATTGCAACAAGAGTTGCCAGAGATATAGCTTGCGGGCATCACTTTTTGAAACTTAAAATCAGAGTCTTAGGATAAGGTCACATGGGTCAAAATTTTCACATGAATGGAAACGTCTTGTCCATATATACATGCATACCAAATAGGAAAGCAATACTCAATGGAGATAGGAGTTAAACGTAGATTTTGAGACATAAACATTTGCCCTTAGTTCTAGATCACTGGGGTAAAACTTTTTGCGTCCATGGAAAGGTCTTATCCGTACACACACATGCATATCAAATATGAAAGCAATACCTCAAGAGACACACAGATTTCGAAACTTAATCATGAATGCTACGTTCAAAGTCAAAGTCAATGGGGAAACATTTTGCATGTATAGAAAGGTCTTGTTCATATTCACATGCATACAAAATATGAGTATATGTATATGGGGGTAACTTAACCTATTACCAAATAGCCTATTTCCAGTATTGAAGACAGGCGACCACTTAAAGCAGGTTGAAAGTAAAGCAGAATGTGCCTTAAGCCTGCTTTAAGGTACCATCTACTATAATATAATATAGAAAATATTTCTTATTGGGCATATTCAGGACTTTATAAATGGGAACTATTTTCTTTAGTGGAGGAATGAAATTGAGGTGTAAAAAGGCGTATATATAGGGTAAAGGGATATAGCAGGCTGGAAGTAAAGCTTTTTCTATGTTTTGTTCACTGACCTACCTTTTAACCTTATGTAACACATATTCACACAAAGCTTAGCTTTGTCAAGATAATCATTCTAAGCAAGTTTTAAAAAGATTGGGCTAAAGATATGGCCTCTGGAGTGGCAAAAAGCTTTTTCTGCGATTTAACCTACTGATCTACTTTATGACCCCATTTGACCTATATTTAAGGATGACCTGAACTTTTACAAGGACTTGACACTGACAAAATCTCATAAAGATATAGCAAAAAATATTACTTCTAGAAGGTTTTTAACTTTTAATTTGATATTTCCGAAATCGGAAATGGCCATGCCCTCTGACGGATCAAATTTCTTTGAATAAATTTTAAAATCTATCCATTTAGAATCATTTTGTGTGGAAACCAAATCAAAATTGAACCAGTAGTTTTGGAGAATATTTTTTTAGACATTATGCACAGTTGCCATGGCAACAAAACCATTAGCTCGAACCACTTTACTTGAACAAATTTTGAAGCTCAAACCAACAGCATGTATCTGACCAAGTTTGGTTACACTGGGGCTATTTGTTTCAGATAAGAAGTCATTTGCAATTGTTGACAGACAGACCAACTGGCGAAAGGACGACCAACAGAGCAGTATCACAATAGCTCACCTCGAGAACTTTCTGCTCAGGCTCTGAGGTTATAAAGCTTTTGACTTGAGTCTAAACTCCATCCCAAGCATTTGATTGGTCAGATTTGACCAATCAAATGCTTGGGAACACACTCAGACTCAACTAAAACGCTTTATAACCTCGGAGCCTGGTGTGCTAAAAATGATCTTGTACTTACCTTGGTCATTAGTTGGTTCAAGCTCTTGACCCTGTCCCTGTGGCTAGGGTGGGTTGACAGCCATGCAGGGGTCTTCTGTTCTCCACGCATATCATCAGCTATCGTCATAAGAGTCCAAAATACACTCCCCTCTCGTATATCAAAGCATGCCTGCAAAAAATTGTCAGTTTGAAAACAATTATGGCCCAGATTTTTTTAGATTTTTTTCCCCAATCCTTGTGGTTTTTTTAATACATGCATACATTTATAATAAATAATATCATGCTTAACCCTTTATCTCATAGAAGCACCTTTTAGCGCATTCAGTTTAATCCTCCGCTGAAGAAAATAGTTCCAATTTATACAGTCATGAATATGTATCAGAAGGAATATTTATTTATTCTAGCAGGTGGGAGCTTAAAGCAGGCTGAAAGTAAAGCAGAATGTGCCTTAAGGCACATTCTGCTTTACGTTCAACCTGCTTTAAGTAGTCATCTATTTTCAAAACTAGAAACAGGCTATGGGGTAATAGTTTAATACAGCTTAATTGTCAGAAGTCAGCTGAGAAGCGACTATGTGCAGTGAAAGAAGGCTAAAAAATCAGACCTTTAATCTTGAGAACAATAGTAATGCAAAGCTCCTATTAACATCTACCCAACAAAGCTTATTGTTTTCAGTATAGAATACAGATAATTGTTTAAACCAGGCTGAATGTAAAGCAGAATGCTCCTCGAAGATGCAACAACAAATGTGATGTTAAATTGAATTTGCTGTAATAACAAATTTTGCAACAGTCAAATCTGTGTTAAACAACCAATGAATGAAGAACTCTGAGGAAGAGTGGATAAAGACACTTAAGGCATTAACACATTCAATCCTAGCGACGAGTATACTCGTCATTTACAAACAGTATACCTGTAAAGATTACACTAGTCCAATGCTAACAGTGTAGACACTGATCACTGTTTGTCATTTTGAAATATATTCTTAAAATCAACCCTAAATAGTCATTAATGGACTAGACTTATTTTGAAATTGGAATTGTCCATTAAAAGTTTCAGGGGTGAATGAGTTAAAAAAGGATAAGACACTAAGAAATTGTTGCTTTATATAAGAAAAGCTCCTTTAGGCACTTTCTGCATATTTCAAATCCTGTGCATTAAGCCAAATGTATTGGCATTATGCCTTCTTCCTTTGAATAGGCACTTGATACAACATTGACTATTATTAGAACAAATCTTTGGTTATGACTACTCAGCCCCCTTTTTATTCCATTTTGGGGTCAATATTTAGGCCCCATTTTTATCATAAATTCCCGTCCAAAGGCCCTGTCACTCTTCCCCGAAACCATGAAAAAAAGCTGCTACTTTGATATTAGAATCATTGCAAAACTTGTCAAACATATTCATGCAATAAACCTGTTACCCCATAGCCTGTTCCTAGTTTTGTAAAACAGGTTACCAATTAAAGCATCAGAACCCCTGCAGGTACACACCTTGGATGCTAGTTTAAAGCCCACGTAGTCCGCCTCCTCCTCCAGCTCTCTGCTGTATGGCATGTGTACTGTCAGCTGAAACAACACAATCACACCTAACACTAGCTCAGGATACGGTAAGGCAAGTACAGTCGAACTTCGATATCTCAAACTTGGTTAAATCAAAGATATCCGTATATCAAAGTTAAAACGTGGTGGTAAGCCACGTTTTAACTTTGAAATATGGGTATGTTCGACCTAACAGAGCATGAAACAATGCAGTTCATGTGTCAAACTATCAGATAGTTTGAGTTAAGTGAGTCCGAGATATCGAAGTTTGACTGTATAGTAAAAAAAACCTCTATTACGACCACTTGATATAATACTAATTGATGGTATAAAAGACAGGTGACAGCTTAAAGCAAGGTGAAAGTATAACAGAAAGCTCCTATAGGAGCTTTCTGTTTTACTTTCACTTTGCTTTAATCAGTCCCTTGTTTTAAACACCTAATAATTAACACAATTTAGTGGCCGTAATAGGGTGGTTTTACATAACAACAATATTTCACAAGCAAACCCTATGAAGTTACTACATAATTACAAACATCCTTTGGACACGTCACACCAAACATAACAATTGCCAATTAAGTTGTGCCTAATGTTATTTTTATAATGTATTGCAAAATGACAAACAGAAAAACCCTTATCAGAGGCCTCCTTTTTGAATGAAACAACTACACTCTTCATAAGGACACTGTTAAGAGTGAGCATACATATCACTATACATGCACTTCATAGTGTTAAATCACTAAATATTCAATTATCTGTATCTTGAAATATCCACAATGAACAGGTCTAAAACAAAAGAATATGCAACTGTATAAACCAGGATTATATTTGAAATGATTTCCTATCCTACCTCCTTGGATTTAAATTATAAATAATTATAACAAACTTGAGATATTTAACTGGAGAGAGACATTTTTATTATTATTATTATACCAGATTTATATAGCGCTCTTTTCACACAGGGATTGTGCGTTCAAAAGCGCTTTACATGAAATAACACATATGTACCTATAAATCGTGAAAAGACAAAATAACTACAATTAGATCTGAAATAAAACATAAATAAACATATAAAAGACAGTCCCCCAAAACGGCGATCACATTACCCCCATCAATCAGCAATGAACCGACCGGCTAAGCATTGCCGACTGATATAAATAATGGTAGAGCGCCCAATGCAGGCCATCGACAAAACACAAATAACTATAATTAGATCTAAAATAAATAAGAATAAACATACAAAAGACAGCCCCCAAAACGGCAATCACACTACCCCCATCAATCAGCAATGAACCAACCGGCTAAAGATTGCCGACCAATAGAAATAATAGCAGAGCGCCCAATGCAGGCCATCTAATGTAACATAACTAGGAATAATAGCATGCGACCATAACTAAAAACTCTATAGAAGATCAATAACATTATTAACAAGAGCCCCATGGGGCATATTTCGCTCACCTGAGAAAATAGCTGAAAAAATGGAGATAATAATTTAGGTCCAGGACTGACCTAGATATGCAACCGACCGGAACAATTTGAACAAATTATGTAAAGTATATTGAAAAGTGTCACCATACCGAATATAAAAGCTCTGGCCATATTAGTGTCAGAGAAGAAGACGTTTGAAATTTTCTATACATAACTCTATGTAAAACTGTGACCCCAGGGGCAGGCCAATTTTGACCCCAGGTGCATAATTTGAACAAACTTGATAGAGGACCTGTAGGCGATGATATGTGCCAAATATCTAAGCTCTGGCCCTTGTAGTTTCAGAAAAGAAGATTTTTTTAAGTTATAATTGAAAAAAATCTATTTTTAGCTCCTGTGACCTAGTTATGCAACCGACCACAACCATTTGAACACTTTTAGTATAGGACATCGAGAAGTGTCACCATGCCAAATATCAAAGCTCTGGCCATATTAGTTTCAGAGAAGAAGACATTTGAAAATTTCACTATATAACTCTATGTAAAACTGTGACCCCCAGGCCGGGCCAATTTCGACCCCAGGGGCATAATTTGAACAAACTAGATAGAGGACCTGTAGGCGATTCTATGTGCCAAATATCTAAGCTCTGGCCCTTGTAGTTTCAGACAAGAAGATTTTATAAGTTTTCAATGAAAAAAAAACTATTTTTAGCTCCTGTGACCTAGTTATGCAACAGACCAGAACCATTTGAACAATTTGGTATAGGACATCTAGAAGTGTCACCATGCCAAATATCAATGCTCTGGCCACATTAGTTTCAGAGAAGAAGACGTTTGAAAATTTCACTATATAACTCCTTGTAAATCTGTGACCCCCGGGGCGGGGCCAATTTTGACCCCAGGGGCATAATTTGAACAAACTTGATAGAGGACCAGTAGATGATGCTATGTGCCAAATATGTAAGCTCTGGCCCTTCCAGTTTTTGACAAGAAGATTTTTAAGATTTCCTTATTTTTTCACTTTGGTTGCCATGGCAACCAGAGTTCTGCATTGTTTTAAATTCTTTGAACAAATTTGAAAGAGCTTGACCCAAGGAACATTTCTGTAAAGTTTGGTTGAATTCTGTCAAGCGGTATAGGAGGAGATGTCATTTGAAGCAATTGTTAACGACGACGGACGACGCACGACGGACGACGACGGACGCTGGACACAGGGCCATCCCAATAGCTCACCTTGAGCCTTTGGCTCAGGTGAGCTAAAAATGGTGAAAGCTGTCCACGAATTGTACCACAGACCACGCCAGCTGGTTTCAAAAGAGATCAGAGTTGTATCCCTACCATCAAAGATCCACCAGACAGGCATTGGTCAACAGTACAACCCCAGAACTAAAAAGTAGACCCATAACATATACAGAATGAACACAGCCCTAGGGTAGCAGTCATCTACCCTCTCCACCCCACACCCGCGGGACCTACATGTTCCATGGCTGAAATTACACCCTTACTTTATAAAACATCAAGATAAGAAGCTGTCCTTGAATTATACCACAAACCCCAAGCCAGTCGGTTTCAAAGAGATCAGGGGCAATCCCTACCATCAAGATCCACCGAACAGGCATGGGCCAACGGTACAATTCCAGAACTCCCATTTAGACCCACAATATCTACAGCAAGAACATGGCCCGGAGGTAGCAGTCATCCATTTCCTAATGTGTTCTAATAATAAATATTAAAGAAGTGTGTTTTCAGACGTTTTTTGAAGACTGCAACTGAGCTCGCATCTCTGATGTCTGATGGTAGAGAGTTCCAGAGCTTTGGGGCTGCATGCATGAAACTTCTATCTCCAAACTTCACTAAACGACTTCTCGGCACAACCAGCGATACTGATTTACTCGCAGACCGCAACTCTCTTCGAGGTCTATACACGTCCAGCATACTAACAATGTACCTTGGAGAATCATTGCACATGGCTTTGTATGTGAGTGTCAGAATTTTGAATTCAACTCTGTGTTGAACTGGAAGCCAGTGAAGCTCCTTCAAGACTGGAGTGATGTGATTGTACCGAGGAGTCCTGGTAATGATGCGGGCTGATGTATTTTGCACACGTCGTTGTTTTCGTAGTGAGTTTTGGGGAATCCCATATAGCAGTGAGTTGCAGTGAGATAATATCCCTTCCCCAAATTGCTTGTTTTCAGTATTGACAATAAAGCAAAATGATCCTTATGATATATCCTGTTTTACTCTCAGACTGCTTAAAGCTACTGTCTGCTAGTAAATAGGATTTGATTTGGGTTTTAGTGCACTGCAACACAGTACTGGTCGTATAGTGCCGATGTGAACAGTAAAACCACTAAAACAAAGGCTGATTGATTGTATAATAGACAACTGACAGCTTAAAGCAAGGTGACAGTGAAACAGAAAGCTCCTAAAGGAGCTTTCTGTTTCACTGTCACCTTGCTTTAAGCAGTCACCTATCGTAAAAACCCTAATAATTAACATAATTTTGTGGTCGTAATTTAGTGGATTTACTGTATATGTACATCCTGTTTGTTGTGACTGCAGTGTTAAGGTGACACAGTTTGGTGAACCATTACCACTCTGCACTGGTAGAGTGGGCGTATTCTATCTTATCCTACCTCCTACAAGTTTCTAAATATCCGATTGGTGAATTGGCGTCACGTGAAAGCCGTGTATTTTCCATCCACTGCTTTCAGCAACCTAATAATATTGGCCCGGGGGCAACAGATCTTATGCACGTGAAAACGTTAGCAACGTAACGTTCAAAATGGCTAACGTTCAATGAAGATGACGTCATTTGGTTTCTATAACGGCCGCGCTTATGTAAACATTCAAACAATTCACATATTCATTGATTTTGTACCAGGTACAGTGGAGAAAACGTTATTCTTTCCAAATAAACGCGTTTACGCTTAAAACTAAAAAATCCATTGCAAACAGTTTGGAGCCAGATCAAACGCCCGGGTGATCCGGGGTCTGATCAGGCTCCAAACTGTTTTCCAGTTGTATAAAGATGAATAGTCAGAGTTGTCAAAAAGTTGTTATTTTGTACATTTAGTACGATGCGTTTGCGTTTTGTTTGCGTTTAAACGGGAAAGAATAACATTGACCCCACTGTATACAATAAACAAGTCATTATAAAACGGTTGCTGATTAAGATGTATACAGTTTTTGGGCCGTAAACATTACGTCATGCACTAATGTTAAGATAATGATTGATGACGTCATGTTTTCATATTATATGACAGTGACCGCCTTTAATCTATTTTGTCAAGAATAAAAGGTAGTCGGTAGGATAAAAACGTTACACAGTGTTCATGTGACCTAATATGGAATATACACTGCCAGTAAATTCCATATGGGACTCGAGCTCCGCTCTCGTCCCATATGGAATTTACTGGCAGTGTATATTCCATATTAGGTCACCTGAAAACTGTGTAACTTATACTCCACCATCCCACTTGGGGCAGAATATAGGAAATGCATATAATGAGGCATATTCAAGAATGTATAAAGTGTATGTTTTTTATTTGAGAAATAATTTAACCCATTACCCATAGCCTGTTTCTAGTTATGAAGATTGACGACCACTTAAATCAGGTTGAAAGTAAAGCAGAATGCACCTTAAGGTGCATTCTGCTTTACTTTCAGCCTGCTTTAAGCTATCATTTGCTAGAATATAGAAAATAGTTCTTACTATACATGTTCATACCTGTATAAATTGGAACTATTTTCTTCAGTGGAGGAATAAATTATTAGGCGTCAAAAGGCGTATTAATGGGCTAATGGGTTAAAGGTGTAAAGAGAATCTATTGGGTTATGGGTTTAGTAACTAAGCACCAAATGTTGATACTACTGCATTCCTAATTGTAAGACTTACGTCCATGACTTTCTTGTAGAACCAGTTGGCTATAACCGCAATACCATCGTTAGGGAGTATCAACCAGATCAAAGCCATCCCAAATATAATAAACCAATCAATGAGCTGCAAAAAGCTGATCTGCTGTGCCTGTAATAAACAGAAATTTTATAACATCACCACTTCCAGTGGACAATTCCTGTTTACAATAAAGGCTGGCTCATTTTAAACTATAAAGGGTTGTTTTTTTTATAACGTAAAAATTACAACTTGATCAGGGACTTCACTGTTTGCATAGGACAAGTGTACTCTTCACAGGTGCATTGTTGGTAAAGGATGTATACATGTATATGCATCACTAGGGCTCAATGAGTTAAAGCAGGCTGAAAGTAAAGCAGAAGGTCTCTGGTTGAGCTTTCTGCTTCACTTTTAGCTAATATTCACGTTTTATTTATGAAACCTCAAATTCCTGTTTCCATTTCAGTCTAGTCCATTTTGACTATAGGTTGGTTTTTGTTACTGTATTGCAATATGACAATCAGTGAGAACCTGATCAGGAGCACTCTGGTCTTGACTTCAATGTTTGCTTAGGACAGGTGTAATATTCACAGGTACACTATTTGCAATTGATATATCAGGGCTGCTATTTCTCCGGATTTTTCTGAAATCCTCAGATTTTTATCCTTGCAGGCAGATGGTAGCTTAAAGCAGGCTGAAAGTAAAGCAGAATGCGCCTCAATGCGCATTCTGTTTTACTTTCAATCTGCTTTAAGTAATCAGGGTTGGAAAATAGAAAATTTTGAAACTTTAGGATTTTTCCAGATCAACTTATGGCAGCCCTGATACACAAATGCCTGACTAAGGTTCATCGTAATAAGCATCCATCTGTCAGGATGCAGAAATCATATTTCTGTGACTCTTCATCAGTACTTCTCTATCAGTGTACAAGCAGAGAGACAGACTGACAAGACAAGTCGAGTTTATCCCATTACTCCATACCTTGTTTCTAATATTGAGTATTGATGTCCACTTAAAGCAGGTTGAAAGTAAAGCAGAATGTGCCTTAAGGCACATTCTGCTTTACTTTCAGCCTGCTTTAAGCTATTATCTGCTAGAATATAGAAAATATATCTGTTAAGTCTTGTTTATGACAGTATAAATTGGAACTTTTTTCGACAGTAGTCTGTAGAGGAATAAATTGGAGACGTAAAAAGACATATTTTTAAGGCAATGGGCTCCCTGCTCCCCTTTATTGCAGGGGATATAATAATGCCAGTACTTACTGAATGCAGTAGAAGAGCATGCGCCATCTCGTGTCCCAGGACTATACCAAGCTGATCCTCATTCTCCACAAATTTCAACAAGCCAGTATAAACAAAGATATGGCCATTCTGAAATAAAAACAAGAGCCCCATGGGGCATATTTCGCTCACCTGAGAATAGCTGAAAAATGGAGATAATGATTTATGTCCAGGACTGACCTAGATATGCAACAGACCAGAACAATTTGAACAAAATATGTAAAGAATATTTAAAAGTGTCACCATACCAAATATAAAAGCTCTGACCATATTAGTGTCAGACGTTTGAAATTTTCTCTATATAACTCAATTTTGACCCCAGGGGCATAATTTGAACAAACTTGATAGAGGACCTGTAGGCGATGCTATATGCCACATATCTAAGCTCTGGCCCTTGTAGTTTCAGACAAGAAGATTTTTAAAGTTTTCATTGAAAAAATCTATTTTTAGCTCCTGTGACCTAGTTATGCAACCGACCTGAACCATTTGAACAATTTTTGTATAGGACATCTAGAAGTGTCACCATGCCAAATATCAAAGCTCTGGCCATATAAATTTCAGAGAAGAAGACGTTTGAAAATTTCTCTATATAACTCTTTGTAAAACTGTGACCCCCGGGGCGGGGCCAATTTTGACCCCAGGGGCACAATTTGAACAAACTTGATAGAGGACTTGTAGGCGATGCTATGTGCCAAATATCTAAGCTCTGGCCCTTATAGTTTCAGACAAGAAGATTTTTAAAGTTTTCATTGAAAAAAATCTTTTTTTAGCTCCTGTGACCTAGTTATGCAACCAACCAGAACCATTTGAACAATTTTGGTATAGGTCATCTAGAAGAGTCACCATGCCAAATATCAAAGCTCTGGCCACATTAGTTTCAGAGAAGAAGAAGTTTGAAAATTTCACAATATAACTCTATGTAAAACTGTGACCCCCAGGGCGGGACCAATTTTGACCCCAGGGGCATAATTTGAACAAACTTGATAGAGGACCTGTAGGCGATGCTATGTGCCAAATATCTAATCTCTGATCCTTGCAGTTTTTGACAAGAAGATTTTTTAAGATTTCCTTATTTTTTCAGAGTTCTGCATTGTTTTTAATTCTTTGAACAAATTTGAAAGAGCTTGACCCAAGGAACATTTCTGTAAAGTTTGGTTGAATTCTGTTAAGCAGTATAGGAGGAGATGTCATTTGAAGCAATTGTTAACGAAGACGGACGATGGACACAGGGCCATCCCAATAGCTCACCTTGAGCCTTTGGCTCAGGTGAGCTACAAGTCCACACTATTTTTCGCAAACACAGCAAACAAGACAATATTATCAGACTGATCAGAAAACTATATAAATAGGTAAGACATCTGAATGATCAGTAGAATTATATTTACCCATTAACCCATAAATACGCCTTTTTACGCCTTTATTTTAACATTGGGGAAAAGAGTTCCACTTCATACAATTCTGAATATGTACAGTAAGAAATAATATCCAAATTCTATCAGATTTTTGCTTAAAGTAGGCTGAAAGTAAAGCAGAATGCGCCTTAAGGCGCATTCTGCTTTACTTTCAACCTGCTTTAAGTAGCAACTTGTTTCAAAAACTAGAAACAGGCTATGGAGTAATGGGTTAACCCATTCATGCCTTTTGCCTACTAAAGTAGACCTTAGCAAACAGACCCTGATGAGACAGATCTTTACACAGCATTTCATCAGTGTCTGCACTGTTTACTATTTCCTTGGAAATAATCTCCACATCCAGGAAATTTGGTGCAAATTGTATGAAAACTGTTGAGGTTACAGAGTGGACAAAAAAGTGTGAAAGACAGACTGTTAAACAGGGTGATTACTATAGGGCACCTACACCAAGGATCGGGCCACATGGCGCAAACTGAACAAAATTAACATTTTCTCACCCATGTTGGGACCAAATCCTATGGTGTTACTACTCATTAGAGTTGACTCAAAGAGACAATTCTAATGAGTAGTGCCACCATAGGGTTTAATGAATAAAGGAAGATTTCAGTTTTTGAAATACTCCCCATTATCTTGAGCCCTAGCAAGCTGACAGGACAGTAATATCTTCATTTGGGCCCTCTCCAACAAGACCTCCATACTTCCCCCACTGTTTACTTACCGGCAGAACAAAGGCATTTTTCTCATTCACATCTATTATGTGTATCACCCAGTTCTGGTTCTTCATGCCTGGAATGTCCTGGTTGCCGTCGACCAATCGATTAGCCACCTTAACTACTGCGCCATATAGCGGGTCTGTTGCAGATAGTAATTTGCCTTCATATTCTTCAAGGTACTGAATAAACAATTCAAGGTACTGAATAAACAATTCCAATATTAGGTTTTTAATACTTTGGCATATAGGCCATCATATTTCCAATTTAGAAGTTATTATGGGTTGATTTTAACAATATATTGCAAAATGACAAATAGTAGATACACTCTGACTGATAAGAAGGCAACTGCGTAACCTAGTTAAAGTATAATTAAACTATTTATATCAGCTTAACCCATTACTCCATAGATATTCATTTTTAGGCATTCAATTTATTCCTCCACTGAATAAATAGTTCCACTTTATACAGTCATAAATATGCACCATAAGAAATATTTTCTATATATACAAGCATATTAAGTAAGAGAGAATGTGCTGAGAGGCACATTTTCAGGGTTGGCCGGTAAAAACCGGGGCGGTTTTAACCGGTTAAAACCGCCCTGGTCAATACTCCCTGAAGTGGTCAATACTGGTCAATACTCTTTTTTTGTTAAAATAAAGCTCTTAAAGCTTTAAAAGGGTTTAATTATAGTGTAATGATGTGTTACAGATACACAGGAAGCTATTTCAAGTGTATATAGGGGGTATAGGAAGCACAAAGTGGATTTTTCAAATCTGAAAAGACCACCCTGGTCGTTGAACTGACCACATTTATTAATTGAACTGACCGCTTGTGGTCGATTGAAATGACCACCTGGGGTGGATTGAATCTACCGCTCTGTTTTATTGAAAAGACCACCCTGGCAAATTAAACTAGGTGTATGGTGATTCCTTAAGTATTTTTTGACCTCTACAACTTGCTTTATCACCTGGTCAGGAGTAATATCCTGTCCCAGCAGATTCAGTCCGTGTGCAGAGCAACCATAAACTGTCAGGCTGGGTTCTGCTTTATCACAGATATCTTCTCATTATCTGCCAATGACCTTGCAGCCATACTGCTCAGCAGACTCATTGATGGCTTCCTGGGCACAAATGGGAGTAATACTAAGTGTCAGTGTATAAAACCCCTGTCAGTGTATAATCACCCTGTATCAAGACATTTGATTGGTCACAATCAGATCTATGCCATTCCCACTGCAGTGACATGGGGCAACATAACACAGGATAATCTGTTTTGACAGCAATTTACAGGTGTTGCAAACATGCAAATACTTATGATTTTTTAATGGTCAGTTGAGTTGTAAGTGAACAGTTGATTGAGTTGAAGTATTTAGTGGTTGATTGATTATGAGTATGGCTAGCCTTATGGTTGGTAAACTCCCAAACTGATCCTAGGTGGTCAATACTGGTTGATTTTCAATTGACAAGGCCGGTCACTTCAATCGACCACTTTGTAGTCCTGGTTTTATCAAATATTTACAAGATGTAATTCAACTATTTCAATCTTTAGATTAAATCATTGATATGATCATTATTCCCAGTATGCTCATCATGATAATGCATGAATAAGATAGGTAGGGTGCTAAGTACTTGATTTTATAACTAGTCTTATTGAATTGACCACATCAAATGGCCACCTGGCAAAAGACCACTTGAGGTCATTAAAGTAAAACTTTGATAAACAACATAAAAAAATAATACTGTTATTTAAAAGATCCTTAACAGTACAGTTTGTATGTACTGTATATATTAAACAACAATTTAAATTGCTAGGGGTATGATACATAAGTTATAAGTTGGTTCGAAGTGATCAATTGACCAGTAATGACCGGTATTGACCGGTTAAAACCAGTATTGACCGCCCGGGTGGTCAATACTCTTATTGACCGGTCGATTGCCAACCCTGCGTGACATTTTGCTTTTCTTTCGACCTGCTTTAAGTGGTCATTTGTCTCCAAAACTAGAAACAGGCTATGGGGTAAAGGGTAAGTGACAGACCCATACATGTAAGTGTTTTGCTATATAAAATCTTATGTAGAAGTTGTCAGGATGCAGGAACAATTTTCCAGAGTTCTTTCAAGTTGTCCTGATATGGTAGTGGCATTTAACCCATTACCCTATAGCCTGTTTCTAGGATTGAAGATGAGCGACCACTTAAAGAAGGCTGAAAGTAAAGCAGAATGCACCTTAAGGTGCATTCTGCTTTACTTTCAACCTGCTTTAAACTATCATCTGCTAGAATATAGAATTTATTTCTTACAAAACATATTTATGACTGTATAAAGTGGAGTTATTTTCTTCAGTCAAGGAATAATTCAAAGGCGTTAAAAGGCGTATTTATGGGGTAATGGGTGAAGGCATTTCTATGAAGAACAGGGCTCCAGATAAGAGGGAGTAAACTGCACAAATTCATCATTTTCTCACTTATTTTATCATCAAATCCTATGATGTTACTACTCATTAGAATCGTCTCTTCGAGACGATTCTCATGAGTAGTGACATCATAGGGTTTAAAGCAGAAATAAAGATTTTAGTTTTTGAAATACCCCCCTTATCTGGGGCCCTGGAAGAATACTGTATACGTAAAAGTGTCAAAAGGAATTTCAATGGAGATAGTAGATACAGGCATAAATATCATTTATATTACTGGTATGTATATGGGGAATTGTTAAAGGTAAACCAAAAAGGCTACTGGTATTCTATGATGAATAGTCAATGGTGAAAGCAGTCATTTCTATACGGAAAAGGGTTAAAACAGAATACATGTATGAAACATTGAAAAATACTTACGCTGTCAGACTCAAACTGGGCAACTTTTAGCATTTGCTCTCTTGTAACTGTTATGAATTTTTTCTTCCCAGTGATTGGGGACTCTCGCTGGTGAGCATAATAATAGAATCCTGAGAAAACAACCAAAAATGCCCCAAGGGTGGCAAACATGGCCTGGATGCCCTGTCGATGTTTCTTCTGTATATGTAAAGGCTGCTTTTGGAGCCAATTTCTCCATTTCCTAGTTTGAAAACAAATTTGAACAAAGAATGATATAAAATGCCAGTACAGCTATTGAACTCGTACATAATAAGTAATTGGAGTCTTTAATGTATTCCTTCACTGAAGAAAATAGTTCCATTTTATACAGTCATGAATACTGGCACGGTAAGAAAAACAAGACTGCGCGTTCAATAAACGCTTATGCCCCCGATGGCATCCTTGACAAATATAGTCACAATATATTCTCAATTTTTTCTAAGTCCAAACTAGGTCAAGGTCAAACTGAGCTTGGGTATTATTGGTGAGTTCATGTTGGTAATGGTCCAAGGCAATAACTGTATAAGTATCGAAGCATTGTAGTAAACAGTGTTGATGTTAGACGAAACAGTAAAATCTAGTTAACCGAGAAAGAGCCCATTTAAAATATTCTAAGTTAAAATTAGGTCAAGGTCAAGATCAAAGTTTGGTGATATTGGTGGATAGGGAATGGTCAAAGGCAACAACTGTATAAGTATCAAAGCATTGTAGTCAGATGTGTTGATGCTAGACGAAACGGTAAAATCTAGTTAACCGAGAAAGAGCCTATTTAAAATATTCTAAGTCCAAATTAGGTCAAGGTCAAGATCAAAGTTTGGTGATATTGGTGGATAGGGAATGGTCCAAGGCAACAACTGTATACGTATCCAAGCATTTGGGACATTGGGTAAGCGGTGTTGATGCTAGACGAAAAGGTAAATTCTACTTAACCTTGTTACGGACACACAGACGGACTGACGGACAGGACGATTACTATATGCCTCCACATCTGTCGATGCCGGGGGCATAAAAATCTATATCCTAGTAGATGGTAGCATAAAGCAGAATACGCATTAAGGTGTTTTCTGCTGTACTTTCAACCTGCTTTAAGTGGTAACCTGACTTCAAAACTAGAAACAGGCTATGGGATTAATGGTTGACCAGATAATAAATTTATATATCTATAATCAAAAACTTTTTTCAACTGACAATTGTTTAATAATCTATAGTTAATGTACAAACATTACTCTGTTTGCATTGCAATAATTGTTTTTCTCAATTTAATAGGTGGTATAAGCTAGACTTTTAGCATCTCATCTAGTTCTCCACTGTTTTCAAGCTATTTTACAATTCTGTGTCATCTGTTATAGAACTAACTGTTACTGGATAGGCATCTGCAAACAGTTTTGTAACTAGTTTGTAATCAGCACCTGATCAAATCCAAACTATGTGTGCATGGATTGTACATGTATATCTAGAAGAGTAATATTCTGTCACCTGTCTTCAAAACCAGAAAAGGGCTATGCGATAAAGGGATAAAGCAAGGCTCCAGATAAGTGAGAGTAATCTGAACAAATCCAACATTTTCACACTCATTTTAGCACCAATCCCCATGGTGTCACTACTCATTAGAAATGTCTCTTTGAGACAATTCTAATGAGTAGTGACACCATAGGGATTAAAGCAGAAATCAAGATTTTAGTTTTTGAAATACTCCTCTTATCTGGAGCTCTGATAAATGTTAATATTACCTTCCAGTGAGAGCTACAGATATTTTGGAGATGTAGCTTACGACAATCCAAATGACCGGAGGTAGTGCATTCCTTCTTCCTGAGGTGTGAAACTGTCTGCTGGTTAAATGAAGTGATAGGCTTCCTCTTCTACAGATACTGATCTGGTAATGTTCAGCAGTAATACATTTTGACACAACACTCTGTCTTCCTGTATGGCACAGTCTGAATGGTCTATATCTACCATAGTTAAACTTGTGGACTGATGTGTCTAAAACAAATCTAGTTCCTGTTGATATAAATACTTTTGAGTGTCCAGCTAGAGACCCAGAAAGTCTATGAAGTCTCAGCAACATCCTTACACTTCTGAATGGCCTGTGGTTTGCACCTTTAAATAGAAGAGTAAAGAAGATAATCAAATATTGATTTTCACAGGAATTTTTTGTAAAGCTATAGGTCTCCAAGCAAAAAGGTGTGAATTCCATTAATTCTAATTTCTACATCTACATATGTACATTGTCCTGTCAAAATTTGACAATAACACATTTTTTTGCAATGTCCAGCCAGATGTGACCACTGTCAATTCTAGGGAGCTGCTAACACAGCTTTGCATAGAGGACTTGCAGCTCATATTGAGAGAGAGAGATGGCTCCATTGGTATGGGTACGTCGACACTCCTCTGCAGCTAAAAATTAGTAAAAAGTGCTCCAGAGACATAAAAGTTGCAAGAAAGTGAGGGCCTGGGAGGCCAAAGTTATTATGGAGGGAGCTGACTGTAAGCAACAGCAAAGAATGGGGACTTGCACAGGGTTGGCAAGTTTTTGCCAAGGGTGGAAAAAAACATGGAAAAAACCGGCAAGGAAAAAACTGGGTGGCAAAAACTGGCAAAAACTAAAAAAATTAGTGGCAAAAACTAGGCACTGGGTGCCAGTGGCAAAAACTAAAGACACTGGGTAGCAAAAACTGAATTTAGATAAACCCTTTTAGCAGGGTACCCTTCTCAATAGGTTTAAACCTTAAGGCACATGCACTGAAGTGAGTGGGCAGTGGTTATGTATTGTTTATAACCAACAAACAAGGGGAAAACTGGGTGGCAAAAACTGGCAACAACTAAAAAATCTGAGTGGCAAAAACTAAAAACACTGGGTGGCAAAAACTAAAGAAACTGGATGGCAAAAACTGAATTTGAATAAACCCTTTTAGCAGGTTTCTCTTCTTAACAGATTTACGCCTTCAGGCACATGCACTGAAGTGTGAGGGCAGTGGTTGTGTATTGTGGACCTGTCAATGCATTAGTGTCAAGTGTCAGAAGAATGCACAATACACAGCCACAGTCAATGGAAATGAATAAAACAGGCTGAAAGTTAAACAGAATGTACTCAGATGAGATAAAATCAAAATCTAAAATGCTTATTTCTCCATTGAATCCTGAATTGTTTGTGACTACTGTACTTCTTACAGGTTGTCTCAAACAAACAATTCTAATAAGTAGTAATAAAACAGTTGTTTGCTACATTATGGAGAATTTAACAATTGAAATGGGTTTTTTTCTCATTCTCATTTGTAGCCCAGTTTTTATTACTGTTTCACTTTTATAAATAACAGGCATAATTTTGATGACTGATATTAAAATAAAGCTAGTTGAAAACATCCCAAGACTTAATTTTCACCCATATATATTTATTGTTTTAGGTTTTTGCCATTTTAGCCGTTTTTCCCCAGATTTTGCCGTTTTTTTCCAGTTTTTGCCACTGGCAAGGAAAAAACTAGTTTTTGCCGGCAAAAACCCAACCCTGGACTTGCAGCAGTTGACCCACATGATAGAAAAGTCTTGAGATCTTGTGCAAGAACCGCCATGCATGCAGCTAGCCAGTTATCTGGAAGGGAGCCCACTACATGTATTGTGAACAATGCTCCCACACTTGCTTGTTAATCAAATATCTGATGATGATTATGATGATGGATGAACACAATGATGCACTCAGAGAAATATAAGACAACCAACAAATTATAAAGTAAAAAGAGAATTACTCCTTAAGCCCCGATCTGACTGTCCCGGTGAGAATAGCAGGTGTACTGGGGGAACCGGGGCGATAGAAAGCAATTATATAGTGATTGTATTTCACACCTTGTAGTACAGGTATATCTACCGTTTACAAGTAGATAAAAGAAAAATATTTGTAGAGGATCAACTTGCACATGTGACGTCTACATAAAAATTATTAACATATGATGATCAGGGGCTACACCTATCATCCAATCTTGGTACAATTCCTGAAAACAAGTTTTGTTATGTTATCAATAGACAATACTTTACAATAGGTGCGAAATTCAATCACTAGATACAGTAATAGGCGAATTCACCATTTGGTTTACTATATATCTATTAAATTGTAGGGGAGTTCATCTCTAGGCGAATTCACCATAAACCTTTTTGACCACGGTACCAACATGACTAAAGGATGCAAATCCAGAAAATTCATTAACTTAACAGATCGTGAGCAGAAACACTTGGCAATAGGGGTAGAATTGAAAAGAAAGGTGCGAACTGGCAATCAAGGACGAAACTCCAATGGGGCGAATATGCAGTGGGCGAAACACCAAATTTAATGTATATATATCTGAGCCTATCAAACTCTATTCACGAATTTCTAGTAAGATATTTAAGGAATATATACTTTAAAAAATATCAAATATTAAAAAGTAAACCATACGAAACCTTAAGAATACCTAAATGAAAGTTGACACGGCCAACAATTCAAAATCGCCAGACCATGAGTTTTGCTTCCCGTTTCCTCCGTTAACTGATCTGTCTAATATCAAATGTATTGTAAGAACGTAAAGAATATCCTCCTTGTCCTCCAAGTGTTTTCAACGTAATGTTTGGGATTGTTACATTAAAATAGTAAAATAACCGACGAGCAAAGTCGACTGAATTTCGTCAGCTGAGTGTTTTGCAAAATAAGCGACTAATAGCCGGAAAAGATCGAGAAATATCGACAGATTTGTTAACCAATGAAAACCCTCGCCTGACTGTAAATCTTGATCGTCTAACATCGGAAAATCCGGTGTTCAACGAGTCCGATTTTCATTCGGCTACTTTCTGCTTTCGTCTTTAAAAACCGTAGGTCCGAGACAGAGTGTACGAATCAGCAGTAAATGTAAACATGGCGGAGAAATCACAACCTCAGGTGAAAATAGGGCATTACATTATTGGCGACACTCTGGGAGTCGGCACCTTCGGCAAAGTGAAAAGTATGAAAAGTGTTTTTCAGATTCTTTTCCATAAACCTGTTATTATTTTTAATATTTCTAGCTAAGACAACGCTGTCAGTAGCATTTTAATTTCGACCGAAAAATGGACCAGTTAGTAAACAAATTTCAATGACATTTGACATGTAGGATGCATGCTATCACAGCGATCAGTTTTCGATCCATTTATTGAACAATTATGGTATATGGTCTTTAATAATCTGCAAGTGATCTATGTCATCTTTCAATCTAACTTATTTACATTATTTTTGGTTAATCTTTTTTTGAATGCATCATGTGTTTTGACCCAAATAGAGGGTACTGCAGTCCTTATTTATATATAAGGATTTGCAAAGTGATCAACTCAGCAAATCTCTCTCGACCCGCCGAGACGTGCACTAGGACTGCAACGATTCACCGAATTTCGGTTATTTTCGGTTCGTTTGTCTCGGTTCGAGTTTCGGGTCGGCACCGCAAATTTTCGGTTCGGTGCGCCGATGTATGGTGTATTACGCTAGACCGCTAATTTACCAATCAGCGTGCAGTCTGCGTGTATATTTTTTATGGTCAGACGTTCCAAAATGTAAGGTTAAATCACATTAAACCTTTTCTTCTTGCAGTAATTTAGATAGCTCGCTTCTCGTCCGTCTCATTCTTTTCATATCGGCTATTTATAATTCCGGGAAATCCAGCACTTAACGCATGCGCACGATTGATAGCCCGGCTTCAAAGGTCAGCATCAGAAAAAGGGTAACCAGTCTTTTACTTAGCGACTGCAAATTGCGATGTAAATAATTAAACTGAAATATTAATGACTTTTTCAGTAAAATAATAATATAATTGGAGCTAGGTAGTTCTTCTAGCGCTTATAAATAGAAGGCAGATGACGCATTTAAGGAAGACCAGCCAGAATGACAAACAAAATATGCTTAAAGCTTAGTTACGAAACTTCAATGAAAAACAGGTCGGGACGAACCACGCCTTAAATTCGCTACAATCTGTCCTAATATGGTAGAAAGAAATGCACATCTTTCTCGTACATATGATAAAATTATAGATGACAGTGATAGCGTTTTCGAAAAAGTGTGTAGATCTATTGTCTGCGTAGACATGTGACAGTAAATGAGAATTTTTTTCTGGTTGATTTTATCAAGTTCTTGTCCTAATACCCGAACCGAAATAACCGAAAACCGAAGGGGTCTACTCGAACCCGAACCGAACCGTGAAGTACCTGAACCGTTGCAGCCCTAACGTGCACGTAGTGGGAGAGGCACAGGGATCTAGTCCATGGCTAAGCGTGGCAGGCTTAGCCAATGGCTGGATCCCTGACCAACATCGGCGGGTGTGGCCCTAAGAAGCACCGTTTTTGGAAGACAGCTACCTCATGGAGTCGACTTTGTCTTTTTTCCTCTTCGCCACTGGATCCATCTACAACTTAGAAATTCTACAGATGGATGCCAGCCACCAACCAAATTCAACTTTGAAGATCCATCATCTGATGTCGAAAACAGCCACTTCGGGAACCCAACTTTAGAGAACTCCGCCGGCTGAGGAGACGTCCGGACGATAATGGCGCAAGCTGCGGGATCCTAGAACGTTGGGATGCGGCAGCTATTAGACGCACGAGGGACGCTAAACCTTAGCAGAACAACAACAACTCAGCAACTCCTTTGTATTATTAATTGTATGGAACCGGGTGGAAAATATGTCATTCTTTTTTCCCTTTCTTTCTTTCGGTACTGTACAGGACCCACTCTTGGGTATTATCGTACGTTAGTGACTAGGGGTACGTGACCGTACCACTAATATTTGAAATTAGCGGTACAGTCACGTACCCCTAGCGAGCCCTGTGAGGGTTGACTAGGGGTACGTGAGTCCATAACACTGTATAGCAACACTTTATTGTGTCTGCAGATACGTTAACTATATCGATGCTAATCATGTTAATCATATCTCATTTCAACCTTCTATTCTGACAGTTTAACGCAGAAAAGCAAAAAAAGTTAATTAAAAAAAAAATTCCAATCGGCATTTTTTTTCACAGCAGCGAAAACTATACCTATGAGGCTATGAATAAAGAACGTTCACACATTTTTACAAACATATATAAATAATTATATCCAATACCAGCCTTGTTTAGAATAAATGCACTGTTTAATTGCGATCAGTTATAAAACGTGTTTTACGAGTTGATTTGTGTAGGTCATTAACCAGCAAACTTGGGTACCTGCAAACTTACATGTTTCCATACTTGATTGGAGCCGAAGCTTCGATATTTTTTATTTTCTTAGATCTATCACTTCATATTCATCGCTAAGTTAGGAAGGCATATCAGCAGTAGCTTCTTACAAGCTTGTTGTATTAATTAAGTTACCTTTGAATCAAAATTTTAAGAAAAAAACTTAACATTGGTCATGGATTTTCAGATATTGGGCGTATCTGACGATAATTAACCCAATACATGTATGCGGAATAATCTATTCTCATCGCTGCCGTGAGGACAAGTTGGGTGGGGAATATTTTTTAAGTTTCTTTGTTTATCCACAAGATAAGGTAGAAATGAGAGATTATTAATATTAGCATCAATAAAACGTACCTGCGGGCAAATTAATATGTTGCTACATAGTTTAAATGACTCACGTACCCCTAGTCAACCCTCACAGGGCTCGCTAGGGGTACGTGACCGTACGGCTAATTTCAAATTAGTCACTACCTTATCGTACAGGGGCACGTATGCGGTGCACCAAGGACTGAATCCGACTGATCACTTTATCCTGACACTGAACCACGTAAACACTCAAACGGCTTTTTGTTATTCCTGGAAGTAGGTGGAAACTAACAGGTGTGAAGTTAGAACGGAATGTTTTTATTTAGGCCAAAGTTAACGACATTAGCATATATATCATAAAATGGAATCCACATAACTGGTACAATTGTAACTATACCGAATAGAAAAGTTAGTAAACTTACTTGTGTCAGTCATTTAACAACTGCGAAAATATAGAACATGTTGTTATTGTATGAAAACAACAGAATAATTTTCAGAAAGAGAAAATCATGAGAAACTTCCAAGATTATGGAACAGCGCATTACAATTTAATACAAATGCCATCATCTATAGTATAAAAACGACACTTGTCGAGAAATCACCTATTTCATGGCACACTTACTAGAATACTTTGATACTTATACAGTTGTTGCTTTGGACAATTCCAAATACACTCATTTCATCCAACCTTGAAACAAACTTGATCTTGACCTAATTTGGACTTAGAAATGATTATGAAAAATAAACATATTGGTTAGGATGTCACCGGAGCATGAGTGTTGATTGAAGTTCGATAAACAGTCAGGTCCAAAAGATGGAAACCTATTGAACTAATTTATTTAGTGGATGAATAAGTTATACGATTTTAAATGCGTATAATCTATAAAGTTTGTAGGGCTTTGACTAATTTTGTGGAGAAGAAATCACTTAATGTTGTATTTGATTTCAGTCGCCACACATCATCTGACCAATCACAAAGTTGCTGTGAAAATCCTGAATAGACAGAAGATCAAAAGTCTCGATGTTGTTGGAAAAATACGCAAGGAGATTCAGAATCTTAAACTCTTTAGACATCCACATATTATCAAGTTGTAAGTATGAAAACATAGTAAATTAATGTTTGCGTTTACAAACACATTTATAGTTTTTATTCTGCATGCAAAAAATGTTACACATGGGTCATCTATCAAATGATCTCTTAACTCTTTCAACATTAAGTAACTCTTGTGGGTTATTAGGCTTCATTGAAGATCTTTTTAGTTACCAAAACATGAACCAGTCTGCATGGAATTCTGGGTAGTTTAATAAATAATGCTCTAAATTAGCAGTGTAGACCCTGATCAGAGGGCTCCTTTAGGAGCCCTCTGATCTGGGTCTACACTGTTTGCAAATGTAATGAGTATAAATTATAATTCAAACAGGTCCATGGTGTTGAAAGAGTTAACTTATACACCCCTACATCTTTGAATGGACAATTCATATTTCCAATTTAGTCCAGGGCTCCAGATAAGAAGTAGTTATTTCAACAAATCAAACATTTTCTCACTTTTTTAGCACCAAATCCTATGGTGTTACTACTCATTAGAATCGTCTCTTCGAGACGATTCTAATGAGTAGTGACACCATAGGGTTTAATTGAGAAATAAAGATTTTAGTTTTTGAAAAACTACCCTTATCTGGTGCTCTGATTTAGTCTATTCCAATTTTGACTATGTATGGTTGATTTCAACAATATGTTGCAAAATGACACGCAGTGCAGACCCTGGTCAGAGGGCTTTTGTATAGGACAAGACTTAGTGTACTTTTTACAGTTACACAGGTTCTTAATGACAAGTATAGTATACTAGTCGCTTGGGTTAAATGTGTTGATACAAGATTGACTGTACAGTGTTATATGATAAATGATTCAGCTCAGCACTGACAGGCTATCATATAACTCTCTCAATTTCTGTAGAGTATTAGTGACAGGCTATGGAAATTTTAGGGGTCAGTGTAGAGTCTTAGTGCCAAACCCAACAATTATTTCATTTCGTCAACCCCTCCAACTGATTCAAATTGGCTGAAAACTATTTGGATAAAGCCATCTTTCACTTACTATCAGTAGCAGAATTTTGTCCACAGGGGTATG
Source organism: Gari tellinella (assembly GCA_922989275.2). Lineage (NCBI taxonomy): Eukaryota > Metazoa > Mollusca > Bivalvia > Cardiida > Psammobiidae > Gari > Gari tellinella. The sequence goes on from OV277859.1 coordinate 22,103,654, forward strand.
GTCTACCAGGGAAGCAACTAAGCTTAAATTTATGATTTGAACCAAATTGAAAAAATTAAAGGCATATTTATGGTGTAATCTGTGATCACCTGTCTTCAAAACTGGAAACATGCTGTTGACAAAGAATTAACGCAGATCCAGATATGGAAATTATTGTTAGTCTATAGATATAGAGGGTCAGCATGTTAAATAAATGTATGTACTCAGTGTTATTTCTATTTGGTGTTATATGTTACAGGTATCAGGTGATTAGCACTCCAACTGACATCTTCATGGTGATGGAATATGTCTCTGGTGGGGAATTGTTTGATTACATAGTGAAGCATGGAAAGGTGAGATCTATCTACGTAATAAACTGCAAAACCTTCAAAACTTCACTCTTCTAAGCCAGATATCCCAGAAAACCAGTCAAATTTCTTTTCCTCAAACGTTTACTGTTGTGTAGCATGAAGCTGCCATTTTTTTTGAATGAGTGCAAATTCAACTTCTTTTCATTGGCTACTTAACCTCCCCATGGTTCTAGATAATACAAGTTAAACTGTACAAATCCAGCATTTTCTCACTCATTTCAGCACCAAATGCTATGGTGTTACTACTTGTTAGAATCGTCCTAAAGACACATATATGCTGTACCAGTGGGATAAAGCTGATTTGAAAGTTAGCTATAGAGAAAAGGATTTAACCAGTGTTTTCTCCTTTTTGCATCCACTAAACCCTATGATGTGACTACTCATTAGAATCATTGCAAACTGTTTCCCATAGAGTTTGGGTATGATCTGGATCCAAACTGTTTGTAAAGGTTCTCAATAATGCTATCAATTTTTAAAAAGTTAATGTTCAATTGTTCAGTACTGTTTCTTCTGTTACAGTTAAAGGAGCATGAGGCCCGTCGGTTTTTCCAGCAGATTGTATCAGGTGTAGACTACTGTCACAGACATATGGTGGTACACAGGGATCTGAAGCCAGAAAATCTCCTACTAGATTCCAACCTCAATGTCAAATTAGCTGACTTTGGTAGGTTAACATAATGTGAGAGGATATTCATTTAACCCTTTACTCCATAGTCTGTTTCTTGGTATTGAAGACAGATGACCACTTAAAGCAGGTTGAGAGTAAAGCAGAATGCGCCTTAAACAAACTGGAAATAGAAAGCTACTTTAAAAACTTAAAGAAACCAGAATATTTACAACTTTTCAAATTTAGAACTGCTAATAATCGATTACCAATTGAAACTGGAAGATACGATGGAACTTTTATCGAAAATAGAATATGCCCACTCTGTAACACAATGTCTATAGGGTCTGAAAAACATTTTTTATTAGAATGTCCGTACTTTCAGCAAAAAAGAGAAGAATTCTTTCAATTAAACGCTAATCAAAACACAGAACACAACTTCAAACGCACTATGAACACAACCACAACAGAGAGCCAAAGAAACCTTAGTTCATTTGTAAGAATAATTATGGCAAAATTTTAACCAACGTGTAAATCTAAACTTGTCAAACCTAGCATTGCTTTGCTAATATTGAATTAGATATTCAATGCAGATGACTGCTTGTTGCGGGGCGAAGGAAATGCAGACAGATCCTGAAGGAGCTGTCTGTACTGTCTTCTCCTTACACCAAGCTGTCACACGAGCTAGCAGATGGCTTAGAGAAATAGTGCTACATAAAGAAGTACTACTGTATCGTCTATAGTATCTATACTTACAGTTTATAATTTTCAACTACCAATTTTATCTAATAGTAAAATATTTACTATACGTATCTGCTATGTACAGCAACAGGTCTGATTGAATCTACTATATAATTGTTATGGCTGACATAGCATCTATGTAGAGTTTGCAGACTACTACTGAGTATTTTACAAAAATAGAATGCTTGTAAAGTACTATTCATTGTATAAATGATCAACCTAACTTACATATCTACTAATAAGCTATCTATCCGCAGTGTAACCCTAACACCTGTCTCTAAAAGTTGAATCAACTTTTAGGGTTGACCTATACAATATTTTTCAAAATAACAAACAGTGCAGGCTCTGATCAGAGGACTCCTTAAGGAGCCCTCTGATCAGGGTATACACTGTTTGCATATGACTTACAAGTATGCTGTTTGCAAATGACGCATATCGCAATAAAGGCTAGTCCATTTTCGACTCTTAATGACTGTTATAATATATTACAAATGTCAACCAGTGAAGACCCCGATCAAATGGCTCCTGCAGGAGCCCGCTGATCGGGGGCTTCACTGTTTGCATAGGACAAGTGTACTCTTCACAGATACACTTTTGGTAAAGGACGCATACATGCGTCACTAGGGAGCAATGGGATAATCTATACTAGTTGCTTATTTACAAATGCCGTACATGATTTACATCAACACAATAATATGTACTTGTATAATTATGCATTGTAATAACAATCTCTGCAACGCAGCGATGTGTTTGGTATCCGATGAGATGTTGAGCTTCTTAACATCTTGTCTGGTTCCAAACGTTTCAGAAAACATTAATCCCCCCCTTTTTTCCCAAAATCACACCATCTCAAGGCTTAATATCCGTTCAGTTCTTCGTTGCTTTTTGTTATTGCTGTTGTTGTTTTTCGTACCATACCGGAACCACGTTAATTTGTATACATGTTATTGTTAAAAACCCCATGTTGTACTACAAATACCTGGGTGAATAAAGGATATGTTCTGTTCTGCTAGAATATAGAAAATATTTCTTGTGACCTATATTCATGACTGTATCAATTAGGACTATTTTCATCAGTGGAGGCATAAATTAAAGGAGTAAAAAGGTGTATTTATGGTGTAATTGGCAAAAAAACATACAGGGGAGATTACTTTATTCTTTCCCCATATGTAGGACTATACAGAGATGCTTGTTAGACAAAATAGTGACCTTTCAAATTGTACCTATAGTATCGGTTATGTAACAAATTCACAAATGTTAACTGGTCTACTCAATTTTGATCCATTTACCTTTTATATCTCTAGTTTTAATTGAATTGACACTTTAACATGTACAAGGTCAACCATTTCCCAATAGCTTGTTTCTAACTATGGAGACTGTTGACCACTTAATGCTGGCTGTAAATAAAGCAAAATGTTTTAAGTAACCATCTCATTGAATAAAGAGTACATATAAATAACAGTATAAAGTGTAACTATTTTCTTCAGCGGATGAGTAAATAAAAGGCATAACAGGTGTATTTATGGGGTAATTGGTTTATAAAACAGTTTTGTAAAACACTGTCATATTTCTACCAGGTTTATCAAACATGATGCACGATGGTGAATTTCTCAGGACAAGCTGTGGCTCACCAAACTACGCTGCCCCAGAGGTGATCTCGGGAAAGTAGGTGAAATTCATCCAGATTGTCTAATATCGGTACCCTGACCATTTTGGCCACTTTTCATTTCCTCCATGGCCAACAGTCAAATTACCTATGTCCATCTGTGTTTAACTCTTTGAACCCTATTCAGGCATAAATGCATCATTTGCAAACAGCATACCTGTGAGGAGCACACTTGTCCTAAGGAGCCCTCTAATCAGGGACTACATTGTTTGTCATTTTGACAAATATAGTAAAAAAACCATCAGTAAAGTGTCAAAAATGTATCTAGACTAAATTGAAAACTAGAATTGACCATTGGAGGTTTCATTAAGGAAAGAGTTAAGGTATGATACTACTTAAAGCAAGATGGAAATAAAGCAAAAAGCTCCTTTTGGAACTAGATGTTTTACTTCCATCTTGCTTTACGATGCCACCAGTATTTAACAGCAACAAGAAATATTAATTTGTAGTGCATACCGGTATGCAGAAGATGGGGTAAACGTGTTCTATGGTGCTTATGTTGTGAAAAAGGTAAAAGGAGATGCATTTAGGATATAGAGGCTGTCCGTTATACTGTCAGCTGCCTGCTTCGTTTTGAGTAATTTGAGTACTGTATTATAACTGGGTATAAGGTTGGTTTGTAATTGTAGAGTAATAAAATGTATTGTAATCAAAAAGTACTTCCTTCTGAATTGCGTTATGCATTAGGCTGTCAATTTGTTAAGTCTACCCCTCAGTCATCTTTCTCTGCTGAACCCTATGTTGTGACTTCTTATTTGTATTGTCTCTCAAAGACAGGGCTGCCATAACTTGATCATGAAAAATCCTAAGATTTCCAAAAATTATATTTTTCAAGTTCAATAACTTAAAAGTAGGTTGAAAGTAAAGCAAAATGCGCCTTATGGCGCATTCTGCTTTTCTTTCAGTCTGCTTTAAGCTACAATCTGCTAGAGTCTGCTTTAAGCTACAATCTGCTAGGATAAAAATCCTAAGATTCCGGAAAAGTCTGGAAAAATGGCAGCCCTGCAAAGATAGAGTAGTCACAGGATTGGGTTGGATCTTTGAGGGAAATATGATAGGAGAAACAGACAAGGCTTTTATGTTATTCTCCTCCTTATCCGGTTTTTGCTAATGTTTGTTTCTACCCAGGTTGTATGCTGGGCCTGAGGTGGATGTCTGGAGCTGTGGAGTGATCTTATATGCACTGTTGTGTGGGACGGTGAGTGCTTTACCGTAGATTAACTGTTATGATAGCTGCATCTGAGTGATGAAAACTGCATCTAGATATGAAGATGAAAAACTTTCTGTCATAATGAGTTATTGTGTTAAAAATTAAATCATTTATAGTGTAATTCAATTAAAAAGCACTAATTATAGTCAATGAACTATTTGTATGCCCCAGAATGTGGGAACATAATAATCCCATTTTCTGTCTGTCAGTTTGTTTGTTTGCTAAGCCACTTTTTAACTTTGAAATAAGAGTATGATTCACTTACATGTCAGAGGTCGAAACTGTAGAAATACCGAAAAACTTGATTAAATTGAGTTGGAGTTATCAGAGTTCCACTGAATGTATTATTTATTTTTGCAGCTCCCATTTGATGATGAACATGTGCCAACACTTTTCAGAAAAATAAAATGTAAGTAACACATTTGGTAGTATTTTAATAACAATGTGAGTCAAATGATATTTTAGCCCATTACCCCATAGCCTGTTGTTTCTAGTACTGAAGACAGAGGGCCACTCAATTAAGAAGGTTGAAAGAAGGAAATATAAATACATGTATTTCCACTTAGTGTTAGTAGTTTCTCTCCTTCACCTCCTTAACCTTTTACCTTATAGAAGCGTCTTTTAGCGCATTCTGTTTAATCTTCCGCGGAAGAAAATTATTCCAAACTATACAGTCATGAATATGTATCAGAAGCAATATTTTCTTAATTCTAGCAGGTGGTAACTTAAAGCAGGCTGGAAGTAAAGCAGAATGCGCTTTAGGGCGCATTCTGCTTTTTTTCAACCTGCCTTATGTGTCCCCTATTTTTAAAACTGGAAACAAGCTATGGGGTAAAGGGTTAATACAATTGTTGACTTTTTATTCGCCCATCTTTTGACAAGACGTGTTATGAGAACACCCTAGGTGGGCGGCTGGCTGGGTGTTACTAGTTTCCACTCTCTTACTCGAAGAGTTTTTAACTGATCTTCATCAAACTTACTGGCAGACAATGTTGTACTTGATGCTGTGTATTTTCAGCGGGAATATTTGCAATACCAGAGTACCTGAACAAAGAGGTTGTGAGTCTGCTGTGTCACATGTTACAGGTGGACCCCCTAAAAAGGTCTTCTATGAAGGACATCAGGTAGGGCTGACCACCAGCAGGGGAATTGTCTTAGGGAATTGAAGGGACAAATACAAAAGGCAGAAAACTTTTTCTCACATAACTACCCCTGTTTTCTATAGCGAACAACGATGACGCATATCCTTTTCTCCAACATGTGTAAGATCACTTTGATGAAATCACTATAACGGCGTTTTGACGTCACCGGGGTTCCAAAAAAATGCATATTGCTTTAAAAATCGTTGGTAATGTGAAAAAAAGAATCTGTCACTGGTCGATGTTTAAGACGAGCTGATATCAAACTCGTCTAGAATAGAAAAGTTATTAAGCTCGCCAAGGCTCTCTTAATAACATGTCAATTCTAGACTCGTTTGAGATCAGCTTGTCTTAAACATCGACTCATGACAGATCCTATATGTGTCAAATTTGTGGATCATGTTTTTTTTAATGCCCTTTTACCCCCATCTGTCAGTAACTATCCATCCAACATATACAGTACATACTTCTAGTTCATGATGTTTAATTGTTATTTGAAATGACAGTTGATTTTGTTCTAAATAGATTTATATGAAACGAAACTGCTTTTTCATATGATAAAGAATCTTACTGTTTGCTGTATGAAAAATATAAATTTGTAATATCTATATGAAGTATTAATTAACAATTAGCTATAATTATAAAATATGAGTTTATTATTAGCTATATGAAATATATTGTTAAATCATTATTAGCTATATGAAAGATATGATTAAACTTTATTACGAATTACAGTAAAACCTCTCTATTACAACCACTAAAAAGAAGGCTAATATTGATTGTATAAAAGACAGGTGACAGCTTAAAACAAGATTACAGTAAAACAGAAAGCTTTCTGTTTTACTGTCACTTTGTTTTAAGCAGTTACCTGCTTTAAATATTCAATAACTAAAACAATTTAGTGGTCATAATAACGAGTTTTTTCTGGAAATGAATATAATGTATTGTTGACCAGGGCTCCAGATAAGAGGGAGAAAACTGAACAAACCAACACTTTTCACTGATTTCAGCACCAAATCCTATGGTGTTACTACTCATTTGAATCATCTCTTTGAGATGATTCTAATGAGTAGTGACACCATAGGGTTTAACACAGAAATAAAGATTTTAGTTTTTGAAATACTCCCCTTATCTGGAGCCCTGGTTGACTATCTGTATATCTCTTCACCAGGGAGCATGACTGGTTTAAGAAAGAACTACCTGCCTACCTGTTTCCTACTCCGACAGACCATGACGCCTCAATCATAGATATAGAAGTGGTCAGGGAAGTTTGTGATGTGAGTGAACACAAAGCATTTTTACATGAACGTTTTTAACATTTCAAGCTTATAGTAAAACATTGCTTCTACAAACACTTGAATGAATGTGTTTTATGCCTATGACATCTATAGATGAGAGAGGCATATAGTGATTGACCTGTCTGTCCATCTGTCTGTCCATATGAGAGCAACATATGGGGTTCAAATTTGGCTCTTATGGTTCCTTACCTGGCCAGTTGGTGTTGGGTGATTGTAGGTTTAGAAGAGAGTGTTGTGGAGTCAATAATTGTGATTTTTGGGTAAAGGTCCGGTTTTGTATAGCATGCAATCTTGCAACACTGTCTCCTGAGGATATACTGCCATTTGTCCATCAAGAATTTATTTGTCTAGAGACAAATTTAAAATTTAAATACAGTTGAAAGCTTAATGCAGAAACAGAAAGATTTTATAGGAATCTTCTGCATTACTTTTATCCTTTATGAAGCAATAATCTGTATAACTTTGTTTGGAACATCAACTGTTGAAATATACTTAAACCTCTCTATTACGCGTCTATTTACGGCCAATAGAAATTAGGTGACTTCATTGTATGAAAGACAAACAGCATGCATTAACCCATTACCCTAGAAATACACCTTTTTACGCCTTTAATTAATTACTGAAGAAAGTAGTTCCAGTTTATTCTTTCACAAATAAAAATCATAAGAAATATTTTCTACATTCTTGCGGATAATAGCTTAAAGGAGGCTGAAGTAAAGCAGAATGCGCCTCAAAACAAGCTATGGGGTAATGGGTTAAGCAGAAAATATTTAACTTAATCAAGTGGTCATTATAGAGAAGTTTTACTGTATACTTTGTTCTTCAGAAATTTGGTGTAACTGAGTTTGATGTTGAGACAGCCATTTTGAACGGTGACCCAATGGATCAGTTAGTAATAGCTTATAATCTCATAGTGGACAACAAACGATTAGGAGAAACAAGTAAGTCAACCGACAACCTATGTACAGTAAAAATTGAACTCTGACTAAATCATTCATTGAATTTATGCAATGTACAACAGAATCTAAAGTGATTGTCAAGAAAGGTAGAGAGACATTTTCAAAATAGCAAAAAAGGGTTTTATTCTGTGCATAAGGTATACCTTATCATGGTATAGTTTAATTGATTTATTAACCTTACTTGTAATTGGATTACAGAGCCTTGTTTCTAAAAATTGGGAACAGGCCTTAGCATTTCCATTTGGGAAATTCAAGCGCAATGTTTGACCAAATTTGGAAAAGTAGTCCGACTTCCAAAATACATAAAACCTGAATGGAAGTCTACTTACTTACAAAAAAAAGAAAGTTGCATTAAATTAATACCAGAAAATAAACTTATTTAACACTAAAGAATGACTGGTAATTGAATAGAAAAAAAAAGGGGGGGGGGGGGGGAATATATTTTTGGAAGTTCCTCCACCAAAATTGGGGGAAACAGAGGCTTTCTGCAATTGGGAAGTCACTGAAATCGGCCTCTATTAACCCTTTCCTCCCTGAAACCTCAAATGGGCAATTCTAGTTTTCAATTTAGTGTAGTCAATTTTTGACATTTTAGGGTTGATTTTTACAATATATGTCAAATTGACAAACAGTGTAGACCCTGATCAGAGGGCTCCTTAAGGATCCCTCTGATCAGGGTCAACACTGTTTGCATAGGACAAGTTTACTCCTCACAGGTAGGCTGTTTCCAAATGACGCATATATGCGTGACTAGGGTTCAAAGAGTTAAAGAAGGTAAAATAGCCCTAGGACCTATATGTAACAAGACTTCATTTTCAAAATAGGAAAACTTTTTTCTATGCAAAGGGTATACCTGATCATGGTATAGATAACTTAATTAACCTCACATGTAATTTGGGTATAACAAGGTTAGACAAGTTTAATGCTAGTGATATATTGGCTAATGAGGGTTGAGATGTTTGAGGGTAATTGTTTACCACTGTAATGACTTCAGTATAAATCCTGACTTCACATTTATGGTTTCTTCAATGAGTTGGCCTTTTTAGATGCCATATTTAAACCCTATACAGTGTTGTTTCTTTAAGATTTTCATGAGAAGATTATTCAAAGGAGTAGTCACAACATAACCAGTGCTCCATATAAGAGAGAGTAAATGGAACAAATCCAACATTTTCTCCTTAATGTCAGCACCGAATCCTATGGTGTAATTAATCATCGAGACAACTCTAAAGAGACGTCATACCCCAGGATTTATTGCAGAAATGCTGATAACATAATGGTTATGTACAGACATAGTTGTTGACAATAACTGTAAGTTATCTACTCGTGTCCTCATTCCTTATAAATTGTTTAAGTTGATACTGTACAATGTTCATCATCCTTAACCATCTTTTGACACCTTTAATAGAGTTTTCTAACACTTATTTCAGCTGGTTCATCAGTGAACATTCAGGATTTTTACTTGGCCTCCAGTCCACCTGGGGATGCCTTTCTTCTGGTAAGTAGTCAGATACAGGTATCAATGTTAAACTACTGTAGTACTTTGACAGCTACAATTACAAGTTACAACTTCTTACATTGTTTATAGTTTGAAGTATGGACATCTTGTGTGTTTAACCCATTTAGTTCCATAAATACACATGTTTTACTCCTTTAGTTTATTCCTCCAATGAAAAAAATAGTTCTAATTTATAAAGTCATGAATATGCCCTGTAAGAACTATTTTCTATATCACAGAAAGAGGTAGCTTAAAACAGGTTGAAAGTAAAGCAGAATGAGTCATAAGGCTTTACTTTTATCTGCTTTAAGTGGTCATCTGTCTTCAAAACTAGAAACTATGGAGTTATTGGTTAAATTCGTATGTCTTTCATTGCAAACAGTGAAGCCCAAGATCAGGATCTACCCTGTATTAACTTGGTGTCTGCCTTCACTGCAAACATTGGAGACATTAATAAGTCAATACAGTTGATGTTGTGTCTGATCTTGGTCTTTACAGTTTGCAATATATTAGTGCCCTTTTTTCTCACTGTATGTAAGTATTTTAACTATTTAGAGATTGTTTTCTTACATTGTTGAAAGTTGATAAAGAGTTATATTCATTGTTTCTTATGTTTCAAAAGTTAGCTCTGTTTAGTTGAGCTACAGTAAAACTTCTCTATCACGACCACTAAAAAAAGCTTATTGGTTGTATAAAAGACAGATGACATCTTAAAACAAGGTGGCAGTAAAACAGAAAGCTCCTATAGGAGCTTTCTGTTTTACTGTCACCTTGCTTTAAGCAGTCACCTGTTCTTAACCCCTTATAATTAACACAATTTAGTGGTCGTAATAGAGAGGTTCTACTGTATGTTTGTTTATAGTACAGTCAAACTTGTGTAAAGCAGCCACTCCCACAAATAAAAAGTATCTCTCTTTAAATACAGGTAGAAAATTATAGAGGACTAAAATAACCTATAGGAGCTTTCTGCTTTACTTTTACTACTAAACAATTACCAGTCTTAAGAATGGTGGATTTCTTATAAGAACATGGTGTGACCTTCTTTTATACAAGTGCACCTGCCTTTTAAGATTTCCATATTTCTTCGAGTTGCTAACACAAATTTGACTATTGTTAAGATGATATATAGTAATTTAGAAAAAAATATCTTTTTTTTTAACTTGTCTGTTCTGCACTTACTTTCAGTTGTTAGCTGAGCATAGCAGCTCTTCCCTTGTTTTCAGAAAGGTACATGTAAGCAAGTGCTTCTCATTCTGCTCTTGAACCAACGTCAGTATTAAGCTTTCATTGTTTTTATTTGGAAGCAAGTGAATCTAGGGGAAGGCTGGTTACTTTATTGAGTCTTAATTCATTCACTCCTGACACTTTTGTATAGGAAATTCAGTTTCCAAAAGTAAAGTCCATTTCTGACTAGGGGTTTTCCTGGCATATATTGCTATATGACAAACAGTGCAGACACTGATCAGGAGCCATCTGATCTTGGTCTACACTGTTTGCATAAGACAAGTGTGTTATTTACAGCTACACTGTTTGTAAAAGAGAAGTATACTCGTAGCTAGTGTTCAGTGTGTTGGGCCTTTTCATGCTAACAGCATATGATATACTGATGCAAACAACTTGGATTCTTACTTCTGGAAACAGTTTGGATCCAGATGAGATGCTGAGTTACTCGACAGGATCCAAACTGTTTGACACCCAACTTGTACTTCAATAGCAGTGAGGAAGAAATAAACAATTAGAGAAGACGACATGAGAAGAGTTAACAATGTTATTATATAATAGGCAACAGTAAGTGGCTAGTATAGACTGTATCATTTCGTATAAATTGTCGCTGGAAAATGTCATTCATTTTCTATTTAAATTGACATCAGAATTTTGCAGAAACATTTAAATATTCATGTTTACAAGACAATATTTTCTTCAAACTTTCCTGATCAGAATTGTTGTTAACTCCAGCTCGAAAATCAGATTAGTTAAAAATTATGTGCACTTCAAATATTCTTTATTGTATATTATATATTTCCTATGTTTACATTGGTGAATAGAACTATGGAAATTTACGGAAGGAAATAGTGTAGACTCATGCCAGATAGATCCTATAATAAAACAGTTGCAGACCCTGATCAGACAGTTCTTTCACATACTGTCTGAGTTTGGTTTACACTAATTTTAAAAAAGACTCGTCAAAATAGTCTATCAGCAAGAGAAGGGTTAACTTGATTGATTAGGCAAATTTGAGACCAATATAATTTTAACCTATTACCCCATAGCCTCTTTCTAATTATGATAACAGGTGATCACTTAAAGCAGGTTGAAAGTAAAGTAGAATGCACCTTAACCCTTTACCTGATAGCCTATTTCAGGTATTGAAGATAGGTGACTACTTAAAGCAGGTTGAAAGTAAAGCAGAATGCGCCTTAAGGCGCATTCTGCTTTACTTTCAGCCTGCTTTAAGCTACCATCTGCTAATATGTAAAAATTATATCTTATGGCACATGTTTATAACTGTTTAAATAGGAACTATTTTCTTCAGCGGAGGAATAAATTAAATACGCTAAAAGTCGCTTCTATGGGGGAAAGGGTTAAGGTGCATTCTGCTTTGCTTTCAGCCTGCTTTAATCTTCTATCTACTAGGGTACAGGATATATTTCTCATGATTCTATTTATACCTGTATAATGTCATTGTTAGAGACATAAAAAGGCAATGGATTCAATTAAAAGACCAGCTGGATTCAATATATTTAATAGCCCTCTCCATGCAGGATAGCATTTTTATTTGTTTTGTTTCGGGTCTCTTCTCAATGTTTATGTGTATGTTTTTGTTGTCAAGGTAACTAGGAAACAAGGCAAATTGCTGAACTATTTCATCAGACAGTTATCTATAGTTCAAGAGATTAACACATAATAGGCAAAGTGTTTAAACCCATTAGTCTGTTTCTAGTTTTGAAGACAGATGACCACTTAAACGTAAGTTAAAGCAGATTGAAAGTAAAGCAGAATGTGCCTTAACTTTCAGCCTGTTTTAAGATCTGCTAGAATACAGAAATACAGAAAATATTTCTGATGGTGCATAGTATTGACTGTATCAGGAGAAGGGGTAAAGATGACTGGCAGCTTTATCAGCCATCTGCCTTTAACCCTTTCCCCAATAGAAGCGCCTTTTAGCGCATTAAGTTTATTCCTTCACTGAAGAAAATAGTTCCAATTTATACAGTCATAAATATGTATCATACAAAATATTTTCTATATTCTAGCAGATAATAGCTTAAAGCAGGTTGAAAGTAAAGCAGAATGCGCTTAAGGCGCATTCTGCTTTACTTTCAACCTGCTTTAAGTGGACACTTATATTCAGTACTAGAGACATGCTATGTGGGAAAGGGTTAAGAACTTCTTTTTAGTGCAATGGTGTTTCTATTGACTGGGCTAACTCTAATAGCAGAATGCCAATGTAACACAAACTGTATAAATATATTTATGTACATTGCATAATTTGAGTATTACTTTATAAGTATTATTATAATCATTATTAATATTATTGTTGTAATGTTATTAAAATTATTATAGCAGTTATTATTAATATTATTTAATACTATTTATTATTATAATTATAATAAATTATCATTATAATTATTGTTGTTGCTATTATTATTATTTAATACTATTTATTATTATAATTGTGATTATTATTTCATAGACAGGGTCCGAAAATTATCAAATTTTGCATTGCATCTTACTAGTTTTAACATTATATATTGAAAAGAAAATAATAATCCTTTATATCATACTTCATAACATTTACTTGCTTGTCAAATTATCAAGAAAGTACTTCCAATTTTGTCACAGAATTTGAATGTAAAGAAAGCCACATAATTAATCTTAACACATTCAATCCTAGCGACGAGTATAGTTGTCATTTAAAAATAGTGTAGTGTACATGTACCTGTGAGGATTACACTTGTGCCATTCACACAGTGTAGACCCTGATCAGAGGGCTCCTTAAGGTGAGCAGGTAAACAGAAGTTTGATGTATGTTTAATTATCTGCTTCAAAATTGTCCAAAATTTAAGATTTTCATATGACTTTTTAGCAGAAAGATTGCCTACCAATTTAAACTAGTCTCTTAGTTTATACTTAGCAGTTCTTCTGGATTCACATTGATTGCAATTTCAAATCAATTTACACTTAATTGGCTTAGAAATCGGTATATATCTCGAGCAAGCTCATTTAACCAATTGAACCCTAGTCATGCATATTTCAATTTGTGCTCTTTACAAAGGGTGTATCTGTGAAGAATACTCTAAGTCTTGTCATATGCATAAAGTATAGACCTAGATATTAGCCCTCTAATAGAAGTATGCACTGTTTGTTATTTTGCAAAAGATTGTGAAACTCTATGCTAAATAGCCATGAAATGACTTAACTTAATTTGGAAACTGGAATTATCAATTTAATGATTCAGGGTCAATGAGTTAAGTTAGTCTCAACTGAATATACATGTATTGCATTATTACATATACCTTTCATATATGGAGATATGATAGTGGCAACATTAAGATATGTTCTGGGACCCGTTTCATAAAACTTCGTACGACAAAAACGATCGTAAGTCAGATTATAAAAGTCTCAATAATTATTTATTTCTCTATCTAATCCTGCCTTGTCACATCTTTTTGGAATCGTCTTGAAATGACGATTACAAAAAGATGTTGCAAGACAGGATTAGATAGAGAAATCAGAAATTAAAAGTATTTTAAAGTTTTGACTTACGATCATATTTGTCGTACGAAGTTTTATGAAACTGGCCCCAGATTTCTATGATTTAGTTGTCTTATATCATGCAGGAAGTTATATCGTTTAAGGTGTGACTGTCTTTTTGACTATCACCCAGAATAAACTTTTTTATCCTGTATGCCTTAAAATATTGCTGTTTTATGTTAAGAACTAATTTAAAAAAAAGGTGTGAACAGTTTAGAGCCTGGTGATATCTGATATTGGTCAACATGATTGCAAATATCAATATTCACAGGATGAATGAGAAGCAGCAATCTTCTACAGTAGCTTTTGCTTTACTCTAATCTTATGTTCAGCAGTAATGTGCTTTAACCCATTATTCCATAAATATGCACATGTTTGCCTCAAATTATTCCCCTGCTGAAGAAAAAGTTTCAGTTTTGAATATGCACATTTAGAAATATTTTCTATATCCTAGCAGATTGTAGCTTAAAGCAGGCTGAAAAGTAAAGCAGAATGTGGGCACATTCTGCTTTACTTTCAACCTGCTTTAAGTGATTATGTGTCTTCAAATGTAGAAAGAGGCTATGGGTGAATGGGTTAAATAACACAAAGGGGCATATTTTAGTTGCTGAATTAGAGGGAGTTTACCTACAGTGGAGAATCTGTTATTCTTTCCCGTTTAAACGCAAACGTACGCAAACGCAAAGCACTAAAACGTAGAAAAGAACAACTTTTGGACAATTCTGATAATTCATGTTTATCTTGGTGGCAAACAGTTTGGAGCCTGATCAGACGCCGGGTTACCCGGCGTCTGATCTGGCTCCAAACTGTTTGCACTGCAAATAATAGTTTTAGCGTAAACGCGTTTATTGGGAAAGAATAACAGATTCTCCACTGTATATTAAAGTAAAGATGTTACTGATGACATGATGAGTTTTTAATCGAGATACATTTGGGCCTTTATAATAATTATTAAAGTTGATCTTTGTGAAATTTATCTGTATTTCAAAGATCAATACATTTGAGTTTAATAAAAAGCAAACCTAAGCCATTTAGCAGGAGGATTTATTCTTTCAATTAAGATCAATTGATAAAACTCAAATGTATTGATTAAAAATCAGAATTTTTTCTGATTTTGTGAAATATCTTTTCAGTATGATGTAATTTAAATTTGTATATTTACATGTATGTAAGCCAATTTCTTCTTTAACCAGTATCCTGTTTTGCGTTTTATCATCATTTTATACATGTATTTTCAGTATAGTTTTGTCGTGTGAACTTTGCCCTTATTCTGTAAAGAGTGCAGACTCATCATCATGTCAGATAGATCCAATAAGATAACAGTGCAGACTCTGACTCTTTAGGAGCTGTCTGATCTTGGTCTATTTGTTTTTTTTGGATTTTCATGTTTCATATAAAGGTGTCAACTTACATTTATAGCAGGATAAGGGTTAAGAAAAACCAATGTTTATTCTAAACAGTTAAATTCTGACTCAACAACAAATGCTTTTATCCAATCTGGATAAAAAGTTAAAAACTGTTTATACATTCCAACGAAGCAATGTATAGCAGGATAAGGGTTTTATGTACTTCTCTGCATTTTCTTTGTTTTTCATATTTTATGCATTTTTAACCCATTGCCCCATAAAGACACCTTTTTATGCCTTTAATTTATTTCTCAACTGAAGAAAATAATTCTAATTTATACAGGCATGAATATGCACCATAAGGATTTTTTTTTCTAACCGAGGGTAGCTTAAAGCAAGATGAAAGTATAGCAGAATGTGCATTAGGACACATTCTGCTTTACTTTCAACATGCTTTAAGTGGTCACGTGTATTCCAAATTAGAAACAGGCTATGGGGCCATGGATCAAATGATTTTGTAGAGATGTGTTATTCAGGTACAGCCTCTTTTACTTCAACTAAAGCTTAACCTTAGTTGCAATTTTTTTATTCATGAATATTATGTTATGTGCAATGTCGCTGATCTGCATTGTCATGTTTTACAATATGCTTAACCCTTAGCCCGCCAAATAAATTGTCGTCTGCTATATTTCTCGTCTGCTTCAAGTTTCAAAGTGCTTCAAAGTTGTTCAAAATTGCTGAAAATGTTGTCCGAGTGTCAAACAGCTTGGATCCGGATGAGACGCCGAGTTACTCGGCGTCTCATCCGGATCCAAGCTATTTGCATATGGAGCTATAGTCGTAAGTGGCAGGCTAAGGGTTAAGGCTCAGTCACACCTTACCGGATAGCGTAAACGGACGTCCAACGGAGAACCAAATTTCCAATCCGTTCGTCTCCGTTCGCCTCCGTTTCTTGTCCGTTTCTTATTCGGTATATTCGCTCATTGTCCGGCCATGTCCGGTGATGTCCGTTCAATCCGGTTGAAAGTTTTAAACATGTTGAAAACTTGAAAACGGATTCCACCGGACAAAAATGTACGTTAGATATACGGTAGATGTGCGTTTGTATACGTTTTGTTCGGAATGCATACGTTCATTGTCCTGTACGTGTCCTGTTCGTATTCGTTGATATCCGGTGAGCTGGATTCACGGACCGGAGTATTACCTGACACCTACCGGACCAACCGGACATGTTCCGGTAATCAACCGCAGGTTAAACGGACACCTACCGACGAGGAAACGGAGGTCCGTGTGACCAAACTGATGGCATACATCTTATCGGGAAAAGTAAAACGTGTTTTTCGTGTAGATTATTTTCATTATATGCATACATGTCATTGCTGATACGAGTTGAGCTTTCGGAAATCTCTCCATTTTCAGACTGTGATATGTCGTGTTCATCTTGGGCTTCTATGCCTTCTTGGTTTCTCGTCCTTTCAGCATCTCCAGTGTCGCTTTTGATAGAAGAAGGAGATGGGCATGTAGAGACATTTCGCTGGGCCCCGGTTTTTCTCTTCCTCGAAGTCTTGAATTTCGGTGATACTGAGAGCTTTCGATTAATCCGTTACGTGACCGTAACATATACGTTTATCGAACGTTCCAAGAACGTTACGTCAGTTATCCATGCGTTGCACTTTCGTTTTATCCGGTATTTGTCCGTTTCACGTACGGGCATATCCGTTAAGTTACCGTTAGTTATCCTTTACTCGTTCGGTAAGTGTTCGGTTACCATGCGTTTTATCCGGTCCGGCACCAAATCTGAGCCCCTCGCGAACAAATTTTGCCACCGGATATCTTTCTGTGACACATTTCTTTTCCGTTTGAAGTCCGTTTGTGTTATCCGGTGAGGTGTGACAGCACCTTTAATCTTTCATTAAGCTTGCTAGCCAAAAATCTTTGACCAACCATAGTTTGTTTTAGTCTCAGTACAGTGGAGTCTCTTTGTTAAAACCAATGAGAATAGGGCTTGTATTATGTATGTAAGACAGCCTGCTACTTAAGCATTGTGAAAGTATGGCTTTAAGTAGCAATCTGACATACTGACACAAAACAGTAGGCCATTTCTTCTATGCAAACTGAAGTTCCAGACCTTGAGGGTTCACTCTATTCAGGATCTGCACTGTTTGTCATTTTGCAATGAATTGTAAAAAAAACCCCACAATAACAAAAAACAAACTAAATAGTAAAAAATGGTCTTAACTTTATTTGAAATTGGAATTGCCCATTTGACATCTGTAGGGTCAATGAATAAGAAACAAGCCTTATTTCAAGTAGTTGTACTTAAGCAAGACTTTACTGTACAGAAACATCCTAAATTATAATCATTGAATGCTGAATCCCTAGTTCATCAATTGGTGTATTCATTAAATGTCCCATCTCTGTTTTGTGCCTTTACCTTTTCTTATAATCAACCAATAAGTTAGCATGAGAAATCAATGAAATCAACTCCTTGCACATAATTTTGTTAGATACCCCATTGAATGTTGAGCATTGGGCACTCCTCTTTTAAAAACCTACACAATAATTAAATTTGTCAAAGTTTCAGTGTATTTGATTTTGGGGCTAAGTTTTGTTAAATTTGTAAAGAAGTTCCACTTGTTATTGGCTTTTGACAAAAATTTGTTAAAATTAAACAGAAGACAAACTGCTTTGTTTGGCTTCAGGCATAGTTTTGTTTAATTTGTTAAAGGGGGGGGGGGGGGTTCTCTTAAACATTCAAAAGTCCCATTGATCTTGATTTCTGGACATGGTTGTGTAAATTTTATTCAAAGTCTCTCTGGTCTTTGCCTTTTTAAAAGGTATTGTTAAATTTGTTAAGAATCCCAGTGGCCATAGATTTTTAACAGGGTTTTTCTTACATTTGTTAAGAAGCCTCATTGAACAGATTGGAAACAATTTTGTTAAATGTGTTCATTCTTTGACTGAATGCACATGTTTTGTTAAATTTATTCAGAAGTCCAAAATTAATGGTCTTTGGCTATTGACATTGTTCTGTTAAATTTGTTCAGAAGTCCAGATGGTCTTTGGCTATTGACATGGTTCTGTTAAATTTGTTCAGAAGTCCAACTGGTCTTGTTCTGTTGACATGGTTCTGTTAAATTTGTTCAGAAATCAAACTGGTCATGTTCTATTGACATGGTTCTGTTAAATTTGTTCAGAAGTCCAACTGGTCATTGCTATTGACATGGTTCTGTTAAATATGTTCAGAAGTTCAACTGGTCATGGCTATTGACATGGTTCTGTCAAATTTGTTCAGAAGTCCAACTGGCCTTGTGCTATTGACATGGTTCTGTTAAATTTGTTCAGAAGTCCAGCTGGTCATGTTCTATTGACATGGTCTGTTAAATGTGATCAGAAGTCCAACTGGTCATGTTCTATTGACATGGTTCTGTTAAATTTGTTCAGAAGTCCAACTGGTCATGTTCTGTTGACATGGTTCTGTTAAATTTGTTCAGAAGTCCAACTGGTCTTTGGCTATTGACATGGTTATGTTAGATTTAATCAGTAGAACCATACTTCTTTATCTTAGGACAAGGTTTTGTTGGATTTGCTCAAAAGTCCAGTTGGTCATCTCTGCACTTTGTTGTATCGAATATGTTTCTTGGGCAGTGTACACAAAGCAATGATCCTTTAACCCTTTACCTCATAGCCTGTTTCTTGTTTTGAAGACAGGTGACCACTTAAAGCAGGTTGAAAGTAAAGCAGAATGTGCCTTAAGGCACATTCTGCTTTACTTTCAGCCTGCTTTAAGCTAAAATCTGCTAGGCTATGTAATATATTTGTAATGGCAATTGTTCATGAGGGTATAAACTGGAACTATTTTCTTCAGCGGAGGAATAAATTAAATACGCTAAAAGTCGCTTCTATGGGGGAAAGGGTTAAATACATTGTTAAAGGTATCTCCCTTAAGAATGTTGGACCTTTTTGTTGCAATTTGGTGAATATTTGCATCTTGAATACCTTACCTTTCTTTTCTAAAGCCACTTTGGTTTATGATGCCAAGGAACTGCTATGTTAGATTTGATCAGAGACCCCCATGGTTCCCAAGGTCTTATGCACAGTATGAGATGGTGTACTATTAATCATTCAGATCAATCATGTAAAATGAATGTTGCCTACCAGTATTTCATTGAGTACAAAGTAGGTGTACCCACAGGAGACAGTTAGCATTTTTATTTTAAATCCACCATTAGGTAGTGCTTAAGATGCTAGAGACAACATTTATTTCAAAGACAAATATTTTCCCTCGAAAATAGGCAAACATTCCCAGTTAACATTTAAATTCAATTAGGAAGTATAAGTGTTAGTTTTATAAACATATATCACAGTTCCAGATACTTACTGCCTTATGTCTTTACCAAAACCTAGGTTGTGACTATGTGTGAATTGCCAAGTATAGTCACAAAATTTAGGATCTATTGAAGACGTAAAGAAGTAAATATATGGTAATCTGATTATTCACACCTAAACATTATAACAACAAATAAAATCTATATTCTGATTTTCATCACTAGAAATAGGAAGTAAATGACTTTGTTTAAAATAAAACTAGTTACATTTGTAACTTGAGTTTGATATATATAACATAAACATATGTACATTCAAACTTGTGTTAAGTAACCAGTGAACAGACACTTATATGGTTGATGGTCTTTTGGACACATGATAGCTTAATGCAGGATAAAAGTAATGCAGAAAGCTCCTTTCTGCATTACTTTTGTCCTTCATTAAGCAGTCACCTATCTCTGTAGATTGCCAGTTCTTCTTCACTGATGTGTTGCTTAACACAAATTTAACTGTATTAGCATAAGATTCAAGCTTATAAATTATGCTTTTCATTGCATTAGCATAAGTTTTTCTGCATATGATACACTACATTGTAATTATTGGCATAAGTATAAGCATAAGTTTTATGCATATGATACTTTCTATTGGCAGTCTGGTCGTCACTCCCATCTTCTGGGCTCACCACCAGGGGCTGAAAGCCTACCAGCTGTTAGTATTACATTGGATTTGTACTTTCCACCCAGTCTTTGTGACAGTCTAGTTCAGCCTTGTTTGGTTCAGTAGCTCTTGTTACTGTAGTTATTGCACCCTTATTATGACTAAAATATCAGTAAGAACATTTGAACTTAAATATTTTGTCTCATTCAGTTTAAATTTTCAGTAAATTTCTACTTGCATACCTCGTTAGATGCAGGCTTAATGGTGTTTCAAGCAGGTGGCTGCTTATATAGCAAGATGAAAGTAACTCAGAAAGCTCCACCCTGTATTTAACCCCATAGCTTGTTTACAATATTTAAGGAAGTAGATCACTTAAAGCAGGTTGAAAGTAAAGCAGAATGCACCTTAAGGTGCATTCTGCTTTACTTTTAGCCTGCTTTAAGCTACTATCTTCTAGGAAAGAAACAAATTTCTTATGGAACATGTTCATGACTGTATAATGAGAACTATTTTGTTCAATGGAGGAATACATCAGAAGCGTAAAAAGGTGTATTTATGGGGAAATGGGTTAAGGTTTACTGTGCTTGAAACAAATATATATACATTATTAGCAAACAGTGTAAACCCAGAGAAGAAAGCCTCTGAATCCTTTACTGGACAATTCCAGTTTCCAGTTAAGTCTAGTCGAACCTTGGCTTTTATAACCATTTACCCCATGGCATGTTTCTAGAATTAAAGATAGGTGACCACTTAAAGCAGGTTGAAGTAAAGCAGAGAATGCCTTTGGGCACATTCTGCTTTACATACAGCCTGTTTAAGATTCAATGTGCTAGGATATAGATCTAGAAACGATTTCTTAGTATACATATTCATGGCTGTATAGATTGGAACTTATTTCTTCAGTGGAGGAATAAATTGAAGGCATTAAAAGGCATATTTATGGAGAAATGGGTTAAGTATTGTTTTTACCAATATATTACAAGATGACAAACAGTACAGACCTTGATTCAATAGGCTACATTAGGAGCCCTTTGATCTGGGTCTACACTGTTTAAATAATACAAGTGTACTCTGTATAGGTACATTGTCTGTAAAGAATGAGTAGACATATCACTAGGACTCAATGAGTAAGGCAAATGGCTGATTTAAGCAAGATGAAAGAAGCTTTCTGTAGGAGCTTTCTGCATAACTATTATCCTGCTTTGGGCTATTAACCCTTGGCCCGCCAAATAAATTGTCGTCTGCTATATTTCTCGTCTGCTTCAAGTTTCAAAGTGCTTCAAAGTTGCTCAAAATTGCTGAAAATGTTGTCCGAGTGTCAAACAGCTTGGATCCGGATGAGACGCCGAGTTACTCGGCGTCTCATCCGGATCCAAGCTGTTTGCATATGGAGCTATAGTCGTGACTGGCAGGCTAAGGGTTAATTGGAAAGACATCCTAAATCTTTTAAGATAAGAGGTAACTAGAGGTGATATATAGATGAAAGAAAGTAATGAAACTTCGGAGTGCTGTACAAAACTAACAGATTCATATAAGAGGAAGTTTGCATTACATTTATCCTGTGCTGAGGAGGAGCTGAAAACTGAATATTCATTTAACCCTTTCCCCAATAGAAGCACCTTTTAGCGCATTCAGTTTATTCCTCCGCTGAAGAAAATAGTTCCAGTTTTTACAGTTATACATATGTTTCGTAGGGAATATTTTCTTTATTCCAGCAGGTGGTAGCTTAAAGCAGGCTGAAAGTAAAGCCGAATGTGCTTTACTTTCAACCTGCTGAAAGTAGTCACCTATTTTCAAAACTAGAAACAGGCTATGGGGTAAAGGGTTTAGTGGTATTCCATCAGGGTCTGTTCTTTTAGCATGGTAGGGGAAAATACTAGACATTTATGGGCTAATATATATATTATGTCAGATAACTGGAAATATTATAAGTCAAACCTGTATTAAACAACAACTTAAGTTTGGAATGTTTATAGCATTTATTATGGGAGACCACGTAATGCACAGACAAAAGTAAAACAGAAATCTCCTATACATTTGTCTTGCATTAATTGACCACCTGTCTTTAAAGACTAATAAGCTATCTTATTCATGAGTCATTTACTACAGGTTTGACTGTATTGGCAGTACATATGTCCTGCATTAAGCAACAACCTGTCTTTAAAGATCAATTAACTACCTTATTACACATGTCCTATATCAAGCAGCCACTTGTCTCTATACTTAGCCTACCAAAGGTTGTGACTATTCTCACTGTATTTTCATTGGATGCCACTACTTGTTTCTGTCCAGTTGTTTATCTGTCATGTGCCTATAGTAATTGACAGTAAAACCTGTGTATAACAGCTTCTTAACCCAATACCCTCATCCACTTTTTAGCTCACCTGAGCCAAAGGCTCAAGGTGAGCTATTGGGATGGCCCTGTGTCCGGCGTCCGGCGTCGTCCGTCGTTAGTCGTCCGTCGTCGTTAACAATTGCTTCAAATGACATCTCCTCCTATACGGCTTGACAGAATTCAACCAAACTTTGCAGAAATGTTCCTTGGGTCAAGCTCTTTCAAATTTGTTCAAAGAATTAAAAACAATGCAGAACTCTGGTTGCCATGGCAACCAAAGTGAAAAAATAAGGAAATCTTAAAAAATCTTCTTGTCAAAAACTGGAAGGGCCAGAGCTTACATATTTGGCACATAGCATTATCTACTGGTCCTCTATCAAGTTTGTTCAAATTATGCCCCTAGGGTCAAAATTGGCCCCGCCCCGGGGGTCACAGATTTACATAGAGTTATATAGTGAAATTTTCAAACGTCTTCTTCTCTGAAACTAATATGGCCAGAGCATTGATATTTGGCATAGTGACACTTCTAGATGTCCTATACGAAAATTGTTCAAATGGTTCTGGTCAGTTGCATAACTAGGTCACAGGAGCTAAAAATAGATTTTTTTTTCATTGAAAACTTAAGAAATCTTCTTGTCTGAAACTACAAGGGCCTGAGCTTAGATATTTGGCACATAGCATCGCCTATAGGTCCTCTATTTAGTTTGTTCAAATTATGCCCCTGGGGTCGAAATTGGCCCCGCCCCGGGGGTCACAGTTTTACATAGAGTTATATAGTGAAATTTTCAAACGTCTTCTTCTCTGAAACTAATATGGCCAGAGCTTTGATATTTGGTATGGTGACACTTCTAGATGTCCTAAACAAAAATTGTTCAAATGGTTCTGGTCGGTTGCATAACAAGGTCACAGGAGCTAAAAATAGATTTTTTTCAATGAAACCTTAAAAAATCTTTTTTCTGAAACTACAAGGGCCAGAGCTTAGATATTTGGCACATACCATCGCCTACAGGTCCTCTATCAAGTTTGTTCAAATTATGCACCTGGGGTCAAAATTGGCCCCACCCCTGGGGTCACAGTTTTACATAGAGTTATATAGAGAAAATTTGAAACGTCTTCTTCTCTGACACTAATATGGCCAGAGCTTTTATATTCGGTATGGTGACACTTTTAAATATACTTTACATAATTTGTTCAAATTGTTCGGGTCTGTTGCATATCTAGGTCAGTCCTGGACCTAAATTATTATCGCCATTTTTTCAGCTATTTTCTCAGGTGAGCGAAATATGCCCCATGGGGCTCTTGTTAGATTTGAAGACAAGGGACCACTTAAAGCAGGTTGAAAGTAAAGCAGAATGTCCCTCGAGGCGCATCCTGCTTATTTTCATCCTGCTTTAAGCTATCATCTGCTAGGATAAGGAATTTTTTTCTAATAGTACACAATCAAACTTAATAAACTGAAACTATTTTCTTCTCTGGAAGAATAAATTAAAGTCGTAAAAAGGTGTATTTATGGGGTAATGGGTTAAATACAATTTGGCAATAATAACAATAAATAGGTTTATGCTTAATAATGCAAGGCAGAAGTAATGAAGGTACCTTTTATACCTTTAATGTATTCCTCCACTGGAGAAAATAGTTTATTATTTATACAGAAATAAATTTGCAACATAAGAAGTAATTCCTACATGTATATCCTAGCAGAAGGTAGTTACAGCAGGCTGAAAGTAAAGCAGAATGTTGCTTAAAGTGTGTTCTGCTTTTTTTTCAAGCTCCTTTATAAGTTGTCATCTGTCTTCAAAATGAAGAAACAGACTATGAGGTAAAGGGTTAATTAATGCAATGCGACAGTAATGAGACTTTCTTTTGTCTTGTATTAAGCTCTGATCTTAGCATAAAACTGCAACTGTATGCAGGTTTAGCTGTAATAGCAGGTCTGAATGCTGTTTAGAAATTACTGTTCTATAAACTCAAATATTAGAAATTTAGATTTTTTTTAAAATGGATATATACAAAGTCCATCTTTAACCCTTTACCTGATAGCCTATTTCTATTACGTAAGATAGGTGACTACTTAAAGCAGGTTGAAAGTAAAGCAGAATGCGCCTTAGGGCGCATTCTGCTTTACTTTCAGCCTGCTTTAAGCTATCATGTGCTATAATATAGAAAATATTCCCTATAATACATATTCATTACTGATTAAATTGGGACTATTTTCTTCAGCGGATGAATAAATCATATCCGCTAAAAGTCGCTTCTATAAGGGAAAGGGTTAATAATGGCAGAAGGGCTTTAATTTTGTGTTTTGGTGGGCAGTAGGCTTGAATCTCTTTAAATCTAAGTTGCTTTTTCAATTGTTTCTCATTTAATTTCCTATTAATCTCTGGGTATATTTCTCTGTATCATCTCAATGTTCTTGTTTTATTGTTGTTTATGAGAAAGGGCCTTCTTATATATATTACAAAGAAGTACAGTTGAAATTTGATATCTTGGACTATCGTAAGTCAAACATACAAGGGGCATATAGAAAGTACTGATTACTGAGTGATAACTTAACATTGGTTGGTCTGATTTTATAAAAGTGAACATTTTCTGTAAGATCAACCTTTCAGTGAGACATTCACAGTAAATGTATCATTGTAAGTCTGAGAATTTCTGTTCTATTAGTACTCAACAGGACATGGTTTTAGGTATTGACTGAGACTCCTGGTAAATATGTGACTATTTTGTTGAGTAAATTATTTTAAAGATAACAGCAATAACCACATATAACCTACATAATTCTAGACATATATCTATTTGGACTATCAGCTATTTTAAACAAGTTAGGGTTTCTTGATTTAAATATGTATTCTCATTTCTTGTTTGTTATAAATGTATTTTATGTAAATTTTTGTTTTGGCAGCAAAATCTTGTTCTACCCTTGATTTTAGAAAGTGGATGAGGTAACGGGATAACCTTATACATGTCATAAAAAAAATTAATAATC
Source organism: Gari tellinella (assembly GCA_922989275.2). NCBI lineage: Eukaryota > Metazoa > Mollusca > Bivalvia > Cardiida > Psammobiidae > Gari > Gari tellinella. The sequence continues at coordinate 22,129,524 of OV277859.1, forward strand.
CTTGTTAACATAAAGAAAGATTGAGATATAGAATTTCAACTTTAGACCCAGAATTTTCTGATCCTAGAAACAAAATGTGTGATCAGGTACTACAATGTTTGTTGTGTTAAAAGCAACTGTTACAGATTTGTAAGTGGTGGCATCAATAATAATTCTCGTTAAAATGATTCACTTTTAATATAAAACAATGCATCAAAACAACCAAAAATAGTGCAAAAAACCATTCTAATTTCTAAACTATTTCCTTCCTCAGCCTTCAGCTATTTCTTGCTGATTAAAGGAGCCACTTGACTAAATTAACCCTCTACCCCATAGCCTGTTTCTAGTTTTGAAGACAGGTGACAACTTAAAGTAGGTTGAAAGTGAAGCAGAATGCACCTTAACCCTTTCCCTTATAAAAGCGACTTTTAGCACATGCATTTTATTCATCCGCTGAAGAAAATAGTTCCAAATTATACCGTAATGAATATGTGTCATATTCAATACTTTCTTCATTCTAGCAGGTAATAGCTTAAAGCAGGTTGAAAGTAAAGCAGAATGTGCCATATGGCGCATTCTGCTTTACTTTCAACCTGCTTTAAGTAGTCACCTATTTTCAAAACAAGAAACATCCTATCTGGTAATGGATTAAGGGGCTTTCTACTATACTTTCAGTCTGCTACCATCTGTTAGGACATAGAAACTGTATCTTATAGTACCTATTCATGACTGTTTGAAGTGGAACTATTTTCTTAAGTGAATGAATTAACTAAAGGCGTACAATGGCATATTTGTAGGTTATTGGATAAGCCTTCTTTTGTGAGGTCATAATATAAGGGGTTTACTGTGTTTGCATTTTAATTGACAATATTCAAAGAGTCGGACCATATTTGTGCTGTGACATGGGAAAAGGTTGTTGAATATTGCATTATGTATACAATAGTAATATAGTAGATCCAGATCAGATAAGATTTTCCTAGAAACAAGATGTCTGATCTCAGTCTACATTGTTCGTAAATCATTGGAGAAAAGAATTTAGTCCACTGCCTTTGCAATCAGTGCTTAAATAACAAATATAATATACATGACTATTGTATATCAGCGCTTGTATGCTGTGACCGCACAAAAGAAAGTTTGTACTCTGAGGTTGCATGAAGCAGCAGAAAAGTAAAGCAGACTCCATTGCCCCATAAATACACCTTTAATTAATTCTTTTACTGAAGAAAATAGTTCCAATATAATTATACTGTCGCAAAGAAAAATTATAAGAAATATTTTCTATATTCTAGCAGATAATACAGTACTGAATCTTATTAAATTAACAATTTTTGCGATTCGATGGCAATTCGCTTGCAATTCGATGGCAATTTGCTTGCGATTCAAAGTACTAACTTTACCCTCGGGTAAGCTTTCTTGAATGGTGTATGTAACAAATGTCCGCAAATATGCCTTCGTTATTTTTTTCGATACCATTTTTGTCACAACCGCTTCGGAAAATTCGCGTAAAAATAGTCAAACGTAGGATTTGTTTTTTGAAGCGCGCGATTCGATGGCAATTCGCTTGCGATTATCAATTTAATTTAATAAGGTTCAGTACTGTAGCTTAAAGCAGGCTGAAAGTAAAGCAGGATGTGCCTTAAGGCACATTCTGCTTTACTTTCAACCTGCTTTAAGTGGTCAAATATCTTCAAAACTAGAAACAGGCTATGGGGTAATGGGTTATTGGACCGTTGTTTGAGTGGTTGTAGTGGTGAGGCTTACTGTATTGATAGGATAAACATATAGATGAAGCAAGGGTATCATAGTCACTTTGGATGTATTCATTTAATCAGTCCTAATAGTGATCGTGACTTATGATTCAATCTTTTCCTCTGCATAAGATTTGTAGGATGCCTTTACCCCTCCTTCTGCATATGCACAATAAAAGTATATTTATTAATGGTGGTGAATATGGAAAGCAGCTTAAAGCAATATGAAAGTAGCTCCTAAGGGAGCTTTCTGCTTTACCTTTCTGTTGCCTTAAGCAGTATCCTACCATAACCCTTTACTCCATACACTGTTTCTATTATTTAAAACAAGTGACCACTTAACACAGTTTAAAAGTAAAGAAAAATGTGCATTAACCCTTAGCTTGCCACTCACGTCTATAGCTCCATATGCAAACAGCTTGGATCTGGATGAGACGCCGAGTAACTCGGCGTCTCATCCGGATCCAAGCTGTTTGACACTCGGACAACATTTTCAGCAATTTTGAGTAACTTTGAAGCACTTTGAAACTTGAAGCAGACGAGAAATATAGCAGACGACAATTTATTTGGCGGGCTAAGGGTTAAAAGTAAAGAAAAATGTGCATCAAGGTACATTCTGCTTTACTTTTACTTTCAGTCTGCTTTGAGTTTCTGTCTGCTACAATATAGAAAATATTTCTTATGATACAAATTCTTACTATATTAATTGGAACTTTTTGCTCAGTGCTGCAGGAATAAATTAAATGTGTAAAAATGTGTATCTATGGAGTAAAGGGTTGAGGAAAGGGTTGATTTATTGGGTACATATCTATATGATTAATTTTTGATAGTGATTTTATTTAGTAGAACAGGTTGTTTTATTTTGTGTATTAGCACATTTTGCTCTATAATTATAATTCTGTTCTGCACAGGAATTATTTATGTTAGAGATAATTATGCATTACCTCTGGCATAGGCAAGTAATGGGGTAGACTTCTACCAACCTTGATAAACAGTCATAATATGAATGAAATTCTGTGTAAAATACGCAAGGGCCAGAATAGGGAATATTATAGATAAAGTAAACCTCACTATTGCGACCATTAAAACCAAGTCTAGTTGGTTGTATAAGAGACAGGTGGCAGAGTCACCTGTCGTAAACACCTAATAACTAACATCATTAAGTGGATATAATAGAAAGGTTTTTCTATACTGAAATCTTTATGATAGAACTAAATCCTATGGTGTGACCACTCATGAGAAACATCTCTTTGAGGTGATTCTAATTAGTAGTCACAACCTAGGATCTGGTAGAGACATATAAAAGAATTTAACATGCAGCTTCTTTCTCAAACAAATAAATGTAAGAACAAGCACATCCTATAATGACATAGTGAAAAATTAAGGACAAACATTTCTAAATAATACCACTACAAATGGATAAATTCATAAAACTTTAATTGTGAACAAATTAGGCAAAATATATCTATAGCACAGAAAAAAAATCCTATCTCAATCCAGCTTTTAATTAACCCAGTAAAGTTGTGCTTTTGCCCCCGTTTAGTCAAACAACAACAACGATTATTGTGTTAAAGACACATTGCAGCTTAAAGAAAGACGAAAGTAAAACAGAAGAAATCTGCTACAGAAGCTTCTTGATTTAACTTGAATCTTGCTTTATGCATCAACTAGCATAAGCAACAATAGAGTTTGTTAGGGGCAATATTAGCAAGACATTCACTATGTACAGAGAGAGTACAAAATTAATGTGTAGTATTTAATGTAATCATGAGAGGGTTTGTAAGACAATAACTGAAGTAAGTGACAGGGCAACAGATAAGGGGAGTATTTCAAAAACTTAAAACCTTCATTTCTGCTTTAAACCCTATGGTGTCACTATTCATTAGAATTGTCTCGAAGAGACAATTCTAATGAGTAGTAACACCATAGGATTTAGTGCTGCATGAGTGAGAAAATGTTGGATTTGTTCAGAATTTACTCCCTCTTATCTGGAGCCCTGAAGTATTTAGTCACAAAGACTGTTAGAGAAGGCTATTCATATACACTAGAAATAACCAGTTACACAGGATGTGGTTGTCAATGTTTCATAGTCATACTCAGAGCTCCAGATAAGGGGAGTATTTCAAAAGCTAAAATCTTTATTTCTGCCATAAACGCTATGGTGTCACTACTCATTAGAATCGTCTCAAAGAGACGATTCTTATGAGTAGTAACACCATAGGATTTGGTACTGAAATGAGTGAGAAAATGTTGGATTTGTTCAGGTTACTCGCTCTTATCTGGAGCCCTGGACTCATACTTCCAAGTTCCATAGGCAATCACCCTAGATATTTTTACCCCATAGCCTATTTCTAGATTTGAACACAGGTGACTACTTAAAGCAGGTTGAAAGTAAAGCAGAATGTGCCTTTTCTGTCTGCTTTAATTTACAATCTGCTAGGCTGTAGGAATTATTTCTTATGACACATATTCATGACTGTCTAAAGTGAAATTATTATCTTCTTCAGTGGAAGAATAGAATTTAATTAAAGGTGTTATATGTTAAAAGATATTACTTAAAGCTTGGAGGTCTGAAAAGTCTCCCTATCCATTCACCTTTCACCTACCCCCCTACCCCCTAGGTGTTAAATTCATGTTTGTCATGAGACTAGCAATCAGATGGAATCATATTTGACAGTAACTTTCAAAGAAGCTAAACTGATGAATGCTAAACGAAATCTCAAATGGGGATTTCGAGCAGCAGTTGCCACTGCTAATGTTACCACTGCTAATAGAAAACAAAAGTAAAGCAGACTGTCTTTGTTTGAGATTCATGCTTTACTTTCAGCCTGAAGTTTGAAGCCAGTTGTCTTCAATGCTGAAAACAAGCTATGAGGAAAGGCGTTCAGGATAGATTAAAGTAAAACAGAAAGCTGCTTATCAACTCCCACTTTGCATTAAGCGTACATTTACTATAAAAGTTGAAATTAACATGTCCTTTGTGTGGTCAAACTAGAATGAATCAAATAGATTTTACTACATGGATATATAGCTCAGACCTTTAACTCTTTGACTCCTAGTCACAAATATACATGTCATTTGCAAACAGTGTATCTGTGAAGAGTACATTTGTCGTATGCACACAGTGAAGACCCAGATCAAAGGGACCTAAAGGAGTCTATTGGTCAGAGTCTACACTGTTAGTCATGGTGCAATACATAGACACAACTACATTAACCTTTTACCCCATAGCCTGTTTCTGGTTTGGAAGAGAAGTGATCACTTAAAGCAGGTTGAAAGTAAAGCAGAATGTGCCTTAACTCTTTCCTCCCTGAAACTTTAAATGAACAATTCCAGTTTCCATTTAAGTCTAGTCCATTTCTGACTTTAAGGGTTGTTTTTGTCAATGTTTGGCACTATGACAAACAGTGAAGACCCTGATGAGCCCTCTGATCTGGGTCTTCACTGTTTGCATAGGACATGTGTCCTATTCACATGTACACTGTTTAAAAGGACGCCTATATGCGGGACTAGGGTTCAAAGGGTTAAGACACATTCTGCGTTACTTTCAGCCTGCTTTAAGCTTCCACTTACAAAGATGTAGAAAATATTATATCTGGTACATATTCATGACTATATAAAGTGAAACAATTTTCTTTAGAGGAGGAAAAAACTAAATTCATAAAAAAGGCATATTTATGGGGTAATGGGTTAATAGTCAAAACTGGACTAGAGTCGTCTGTTTGAAGTTGTAAGAGAGGAAAGAGTTATTGTAATTCTTTCTAATCACATGAATTTTCATTTTAGAGTTTTGCCAGCTGGAATAAGGTTTAAACTGTTTCACATCTGATGTTAACCAGAACAATTTCTCTGCACAAATCCTCTTCTTCTGTAACCATAGCTACAAAATTACCATTGGCTGTCTAAATAGCATTTTTGAAGCATTCCTCTGTCTTTGCTTTGAATCTAGCTATCTGTTACAGGAAAGACAAAATTCTCATTTCTAAGAAACCATGCACTTTGCATGTCTGTAGGAAAACTTGGAAAGACAAAATTCTTATTTCTAAGAAAGCAAGCTTTGTGTATCAATTTCAGTTATCATGTAAAATTCTATTTAGAGTTAACCAGTAATGGTTTGGATTCAAGTGAAATGCTTTGTTACATAATATCTGATTTGTGTCTTAATATCTAGTTATTGCTTCATTGACAAGGCAGTTAACCCATCTTTTCCTTAAAAATTACATATAGAATCGGGAATATTTATGTTGATAAACCCTAAAAAGAGAAATTAAATTTATCTGAAAATGGTGGCATTTAACACATTTCCCATTCCCAGATTTTTCTGTCTTTAGGTCAAATGCTTGCTACCTTACCCCATTACCCGGTAGCCTGTTTCTAGCTTTGTACACAGGTGGTTACTTAAAGCAGGTTGAGAGTAAAGCAGAATGCCCTGTAAGGCACATTCTGCTTTACTTTCAGCCTGCTTTAATATGCCATCTACCAGGAAATATAAAAACAAATAATTTTTATGGTGTATAGCCATGAATGTTTAAATTGGAACTGTTAAATGCGTATCTATGGGCCCATGATTTAAGCAACCACCTGTCATACAGACTGACAATAGGAGTAATTTTGAATTTTTTGCTGGTAGCTTGTCTCTGTTTTCCCTGCATGCATCAGATGTTGTGCTAGCTGTTTTGTGCGTGAATACATATTGAGAAAATAGATTTTGAATTCAGACTAAAGTGGGAGCGATTGAATGGTAAAAGCATGACTCCAGATAAGAAATGGTAAACAAACATTCTGCTTTATGTCCCCTTAGAATCCTATGATGTGACTACTCATGATAATAGTTTCTATAAGGCAACTTTGACTGAGTAGTCACAACAAGGCTTGATATAAGTATTTTGGAGTTTGAAATACAGTTAAACTTTTCTATTACGACCACTGAAAAGAAGGCTAATTGACTATGTGAAAAACAGGTGACAGCTTAAAGCAGGGTGACAGTAAAACAGCTTTCTGTTTTACTGCCACCTAGCTTTAATTAGTCATCTGTCGTAAGCACATAATAATTATCATACTTGAGTGGTCATAATATAGAGGTTTTACTGTCCTCATTGTGTGGAGCTATGTAAGGGAGCTGAATCATATTCCTCCTGCCCCAAACGTATAATGCTAGAATATAGATTCACCCTAAGCAATCCGTTGTTGTCTGCTAGAATGTTAGATATTTCTTTCAGAGTCTGATAACATAGAGGCAGGGTTATCTGGGGGATTGTAGTAACTGCAGCTTTATCTGTCACTCAATCACCCCTGAAACTTTAAATTGACATTTTCAATTTCCAATTAAATCTAGTCCAATTTTGACTACCGGTATTTAGGATTGTTTTCAAATATATATTGCAAAATGACAAACAGTGCAGACTCTGATCAGAGGTGTCCTTAAGGAGTCTTCTGATTAGGATCTGAATTGTTTGCATAGGACAAGTCTTAGTGCACTCCTCACAGGTACACTGTTGGTAAAAGATGCATATACTGGTATTTAGGGTACAATGGGTACTATGCTACTATGGTCTTGCAGGAAACCAAGATTAGTATGCATTTATAAACTCAAGATGAGAGGGAATGAACGAAAAAGTCAACCCTTATCTTCCTAGTGTCTCCTTATAATTTCATGACCAATCATAGTGTTGAGTAGAGACATTAGAACTTAAGTATATCAAAAACTCCCCTTATCTTGAGCTTGCTGTTTCTGTCATATGTTCTTGCCATATCAACCATTTTGTAGGGAAATTGTAAATACGTATCATTGTATTGGTAGCTGTATAGAGTTAGTGCTTATCCCAATAATTGTTGACCTGATGTGTATATAATAGTTTTATTATTTACAGACAATGATGTATAGTAAATGCTTGGCAATGTTATACAGGCTTGCTATTTTGAAACTGTTACAACATGGTACATGTATGTTATTGTTCGATTTTTATGACCTGTCGGAGTTATTTTTAGAACAGAATAGTTCATAATGGTGAATAGATAACAGGGTAACATCGGATCTATATAGTCGTACACTTTCCAACTTGAGATAACATGATCCCCGTGCAGCACGAGACACTTGCGCTAACTTTACTGATACTTTATTCTTTCCCAACAAAGGCATTTATATACTAAAACTATTATTTCCATTGCAAACAGGTTGGAGCCGGATCAGACGCCGGGTTACCCGGCGTCTGATCAGGCTCCAAACTGTTTGCTACTCAGATTAAAAATATAATTAAAATTTCTTTAAGTAAATTTCCACAGTTTAGTGCATTGCGTTTGCGTTTAAACGGGAAAGAATAAGGTATCCTCTACTGTACATTGTGCACAAAAATTACAGCTATCCGTATCATTAACCGTAATGTAGAGAAAACTCATCCCTTTGAAAGTTTTAGAATGTTCCAATCTAAAAATAACTCCCGACAGGTCAGAAGAAAACACTCATACTAATTTGAAATCTTTGCACGCTAGTGGCGCAAACTTCATTATCTCTGCAAACAGTTTGGATCTTGTTGAGATGCAGCATTACAGGGCATCCCATCAGGATCAAAACTGTTTGCCACTCTCTGTTTCGAACATTTCCTTTAGAACAGTAGCAGAAGGCAATTGACTTGCTGACGAAAAAATTACCCAGCATTCAAAGAGTTAAAAAATGGTTGCCATTTAATGATGGTTGTAAGTTAAAGGCCTAAAAAAAAATATGTGTGTTTCTGGTTTCACCCTCTCAAAATTTTAGGGTAGGTCAGTAGGAAAAAGTTTTTATTTTTTAAAAAGTTTTTATATAGGGTATATATGCAGATTTTTTTTTACAATCAAAGGATGGGTTTATATGACAAATAATGATCTTGCTCTTGTTGTATTCAACATTGAAAGTCTCTGAAATGATTTAACTTGATTTGCAAGTTTAAATTGTAAGGTATTTCATAATATAATTATGCGAAATAGTTCTTGTTTCAATCTGAAAACCATTGCATCAAATAAATATTATTTGAAAAAAATGTGTGTGCGTTTGCTTTTAACAGGTTTTTTTTCCTTCTATAACGGGCGCCGAATAACGGCCCCTTCCCCTCCCGTATCTTTTTCCCTTCACCAAAAAAAATTTTTTTTTTTTTAAATTTCTTTAAAAACTTAAGGGTCGGGGGTAAAATATAGGGTCGGTCGGGAAACCGGAAACACACATCTTTTTTTTTAAGGCCTAAGGCAGATAGTTCCAAGCTAAGAATACTGAAAAAATATTTGCTGCTGAAAATGGTATTTGCTGACATTTTGAAATTGACATGATCTTTTCTTCTTTCTGTTTTACTTAAAAGGGATCTGAGCCACAAACAGTTTGGATCCAGATCAGAGCCAACATTTTGTGGGCTTGATCTTGATCCAAAATGTTTGCAAAAGTCATCTTTACTGTTTTTCAGTATTGAAATGGTTACAGTAATATGGTAATATAAGTGATGTTATATACATGTATATTCTTTTACACAGCTATAATTAAAATTATGAATAGTAACCCCATCACACATACTGAGTACTGACCCAGGGCAGCAGATAAGAGGAGTATTCAAACTCTCTATAAAGTATGACTGCTCATTTGATTCTAATGAGTAATCACACAATAGAATTTAATGCAGACATGGCCCAAGGTTATAGAAGTGTTTAAGTTGAGTGAGAATGATCTCAGACTCAGCTAAAAATGCTGTTTATTAAACTTGACCATGAAATAGAAAAGTTTGGAAAACTTTAGATTACTAACTCTTATCTGGAGCCCTGCTGACCCCATTTTTTTCCTGCAAGTTATTTTTTTGCATTGTAATGGGCAAGTTTAGATTAAAGAAAATGATTGTTGAACCATCCATGTTACCTGGCTTTCATTTAGACACCTGCAAATTGACATTAACCCTTAGCCTGCCACTCACGACTATAGCTCCATATGCAAACAGCTTGGATCCGGATGAGACGCCGAGTAACTCGGCGTCTCATCCGGATCCAAGCTGTTTGACACTCGGACAACATTTTCAGCAATTTTGAGCAACTTTGAAGCACTTTGAAACTTGAAGCAGACGATAAATATAGCAGACAACAATTTATTTGGCGGGCTAAGGGTTAAGCCACTCCATTTGTGTCATAATCAGTGGAAACTGAGGGGTTCCAGAATTGGGTTGAGGACAAATATTTAGAATGCTAATTCTTAGCACCGTAGTGGTGAAACCATGTCAACCCTTAGCCCGCCAAATAAATTGTCGTCTGCTATATTTCTCGTCTGCTTCAAGTTTCAAAGTGCTTCAAAGTTGCTCAAAATTGCTGAAAATGTTGTCGGAGTGTCAAACAGCTTGGATCCGGATGAGACGCCGAGTCACTCGGCGTCTCATCCGGATCCAAGCTGTTTGCATATGGAGCTTTAGTCGTGAATGGCAGGCTAAGGGTTAATCAGTGCAAACAGTTTTGCTCCTGATGAGATGCTGCATAATGCGATTCCATCAGGATACAAACTGTTTCGACACTCGGGGCCTGTTTTGAAAAGAAATCTTTAAACTATCAATTTTAAGAACAGTAGCAGACAACAATTATTGCAGATGAAAACATTGCCCAGCTAGCAAAGAGTTACTGAATTGGTCAACATTTCTATATCTCAACTTGCCCTTTTCTGATGTCAAATTTTAGTTGTAGCCTTTGCTTTTAAAGTCTCTGATTTTCGTATTAAAAGCTAATTCTTCATGTTTTCAGGACAACTACAAATATTTCATAAGTCTGAATCGGAAAAATCCAATATCTCAAAGAACTGAAAAAATAGGGATATGTACAATGGATATTTAATAAAATCAGTAAGCAATTTTTTTCAGACCAGCAACTTTGTTATAATATACATTGAGCTGAAGAACGGTTCAGTTTGACATTTGAAATATCTTCTGAAAACTGAGCTCTCATGGACTGAGCAAATGAACTGGTATAGAGAGGTTTAGCAGCCTTTCAAAAAACTTTAAACTGGTAGTCACTGATTCCATTGCCCCAAAATATGCCTTTCCTTTATTCTTCCATTCAAGAAAATAGTTCCCCTTTATACAGTCATGGATATGCACCACAAGAAATGTTTTCTGTATCATAGCAGATGGTAGCTTAGATCAGGCAAAAAGTAAAGCAGAATGTACCTAAAGGCACTACTTTCAACCTGCTTTAGGTGGTCACTTGTCTTCAAAACTAGAAACAGGCTATGGGGTAGTGGGATAAACTTAGAAAATTGTTGGTTTTTAACCCTTTACTTCATGGTCTGTTTCTAGGTTTGAAGACATATTATCACATAAAGTAGGTTGACATTAAAGTAGAATGCATCTTTAGGCTTGTTCTGCTTTACTTTCAACCTACCATCTACTGGGATATAGGAAATGTATGATATGGTTCATATTCACAACTGTACAAGTAGAACTGTTTACTTCAGTGGATGAATCATTTAAAGGCATACAAAGGTCTATCTATATGGAGCAATGGGTTAAGAGACATTTTTTTGGGTTCCATCTTTGTCTATGTAACTTCAAAACTCATGTTAAATAAGTATATTCCTTTTCTGTTCTGCTTTCTAACTAATATTTGATTGAGCTAAATCTTTTTGCTTTGATTTGATTTTTGCATATCAGTTTTCAAATTTGAGCTATTCTATTTGACTTAATTCATCACCATCGTCTAAGTATCAGCATGTATGGGCACCAGCCTTTTATAGCCTTATCTTCAGACATCATATTTCATTAACTCATTGAGCCCTAGTGACGCATATATGCATCATTTACCAAATGTGTACCTGTGAAGAGTACTCTTGTCCTATGCAAACAGTGAAGTCCCTGATCAGAGGGCTCCTGCAGGAGCCCTCTGATCAGGGACTTCACTGTTTGTCATTTTGCAATTTATTACAAAAAACAACCCTAAATAGTCTAAAATTGACCATCTTTTATTGCAAAGTGGAGTTGTTCATTGGAAGTTTCAGGGGATAATGAGTTAACATCATCATCTTATATATCTCATGCCTCAATTCCCATTTTAAGGACCAGGTGGCTCGTCATGGTTTGGGCGGAGTTAGTGTTCCAGGGTCTAGGCCACATGCGGTGAGACCATTATGTAAAGTTGTATTTTGTATGCGTAACTTCACCTGGGTACATTTTGTTCATGTCCACAAACAATATACTTACAAACAATATTAACCCTGAATAACAACCATTGGTACACTAAAATCCTGTATTTACCTACTACTCAAATTAACACTCACTGATGATCCTTACAACTGATTTAAGTTTTAAACAGAATGGACCTTTCTGCTTTATTGTCATCTTTCTTTAAGCAGCCACTTGATGCCATATAAATTAAGCATTATTTTGAGTGGTAGTAAAACAGGATTTTAAAAGACTTTGAGCTACAGACATGCATACATATTACCCCATAATTATAACCATCTCATACCGGTATATATTATCCCATTCATTTAAAGTCCACACACTTATAAACTATTTACCCAATGATTACTATCAAAACATACAATATTTCCCTAAAATTAACTGTCTCGTATTCTTCACTTTGCTTTGACCCCAATGCTAACAGTATTGCCCTTGAATCATGACTGTCTCCTATACTCCACTTTGGTCAAACCCCACTGCCTACAGTATTGCCCCTGAATAATGACTGTCTCGTATTCTTCATTTTGCTTTGACCCCAATGCTAACAGTATTGCCCTTGAATCATGACTGTCTCTTATTCTCCACTTTGGTCAAACCCCACTGCCTACAGTATTGCCCCTGAATAATGACTGTCTCGTATTCTTCACTTTGCTTTGACCCCAATGCTAACAGTATTGCCCTTGAATCATGACTGTCTCCTATTCTCCACTTTGGTCAAACCCCACTGCCTACAGTATTGCCCCTGAATAATGACTGTCTCGTATTCTTCACTTTGCTTTGACCCCAATGCTAACAGTATTGCCCTTGAATCATGACTGTCTCCTATTCTCCACTTTGGTCAAACCCCACTGCCTACAGTATTGCCCCTGAATAATGACTGTCTCATATTCTTCACTTTGCTTTGACCCCAATGCTAACAGTATTGCCCTTGAATCATGACTGTCTCCTATTCTCCACTTTGGTCAAACCCTACTGCCTACAGTATTGCCCCTGAATAATAAATGCCTGTTATTCTTTTCTTTGCTTTGACCACACTTCTTACATTATTGTCCCTGAAAAATGACTCGCTTATTCCCCACTTTGTTCAGACCCCAATGCTTACAATATTGCCCCTGAATAATGACTGATTATGAAATTAACCTCTACTTTACTGTTATAAGAGCCCTTTTAAGAGAAGGAATATATAAAGGAGCTTTTAGCCTTAATGCCATCCTGCTTTGAGGCAGCTCAAGGTATCTTATGGAGGAATTTTACCACACAGTACATTAAACACTTGTTGCACTAAGATGAGATACTTAGTTGAAGAAAAATATCTATTCTTGTTCTTTAATAGAGGTGCTTCGCTATCCCACCAGCCCTCATATTTATGCCCCGGCATCAAAAGATGCGGAGGCATATTGTTATTGTCCTGTCCAACCATGGGTGCATGTACACTCAGTGCAAAAAGAAACGCACATCGTGCTCAGGCGCAGATTAAGATACCTTTTTAGGTCACCTGGCACGTAGTGCCAAGGTGAGCTTTTAGGATCGCTGGATGTCCGTCGTCTGTCTGTCTGTCTGTCTGTCTGTCCTAGCGCACGAAAGGTCCTTTGTTGGGTAGGGAGAACAATAGATTCCATTCATTCCGTGATTGCCCTATTGTTATTGTTGGGTATTTTAGTGTACTGTTGGGTATTTTTAAAAAAAAAAAATACCCAACAAATGTCCAACTGTGAGAACGTCTTTCCATCCGTCCGTCCACAATTGTTCGTTAACACTCTAACAGGTTCAAATCTCATTGGATCTTGATGAAACTTGGTCACAATGTTTGCCTCAATGAAATCTAGGTCAAGTTCGAATGTGGGTCATGTCCGGTCAAAAACTAGGTCACTAAGTCAAATTATCGAAAACCCTTGTTAACACTCTAGAGGCTACAAATATCATTGGATCTTCATGAAACTTCATCAATATAATTGCCTCAATGAAATCTAGGCCAAGTTCGAATGTGGGTCATGTCCGGACAAAAACTAGGTCACTAGGTCAAATCTTGGAAAAACCTTGTTAACACTCTAGAGACTACAAATTTCATTGGATCTTCATGAAACTTCATCAAAATGTTTGCCTTAATGAAATCTAGCTCAAGTTCGAATGTGGGTCATGTCCGGTCAAAAACTAGGTCACTAGGTCAAATTATCGAAAAACCTTGTTAACACTCTAGAGGCTACAAATTTCATTGGATCTTCATGAAACTTAATTAATATGATTGCCCGAATAAAATCTAGGCCAAGTTCGAATGTGGGTCATGTCTGGTCAAAAACTAGGTCACTAGGTCAAATCTTCGAAAAACCTTGTTAACACTCTAGAGACTACAAATTTCATTGGATCTTCATGAAACTTCATCAAAATGTTAGCCTTAATGAAATCTAGCTCAAGTTCGAATGTGGGTCATGTCCGGTCAAAAACTAGGTCACTAGGTCAAATTATCGAAAAACCTTGTTAACACTCTAGAGGCTACAAATTTCATTGGATCTTCATGAAACTTCATCAATATGATTGCCTCAATGAAATCTAGGCCAAGTTCGAATGTGGGTCATGTCCGGTCAAAAACTAGGTCACTAGGTCAAATCTTCGGAAAACCTTTCTAACACTCTAGAGACTACAAATTTCATTGGATCTTCATGAAACTTCATCAAAATGTTTGCCTCAATGAAATCTAGGTCAAGTTAAAATGTGGGTCATGTCTAGTCAAAAACTAGGTCACTAGGTCGAATCATCGAAAAACCTTATTAACACTCTAGAGACTACAAATTTCATTTGATCTTCATAAAACTTCATGAAAAGGTTTGCCTCAATGAAATATAGGTCAAGTTCAAATGTGGCTTATGTCTTGTCAAAAACTAGGTCACTAGGTCAAATCATCCAAAAACCTCGTTAACACTCTAGAGACTACAAAATTCATTGAGTCTTCATGAAACTTGAACAAAATGTTTGTCTCATTGAAATGGAGGTCAAGTTAGAATGAGGGTCATGCCCGGTCAAAAACTAGGTCACACGGTGTACATGGTTACATGGTTACCAGGTGAGCGATTTAGAGCCATAGTGGCCCTTGTTTTGAAGAAGATTTGAACAGAAAGACCAAAACTTAAGATTAATTATTTAATTCTGCAACAAGTTCAGAAAAAAATACTCAAAAAACATTGTGCTGCCTTTTAACCATTTCCCTCTTAATGACGCCAAAAAGCGTTTGCAAACAATTTGGATCCTGATCAGACGCCGCGTAATGCGGCGTCTGATCAGGATCCAAACTGTTTGATACTCGTATTGATGTGCTTTAAGTCATTCTACATTGAATTTTACTTTGAAACGATCTTGCAAACAACAAAATTGAAGCAGACGACAATGAAACGGTTAAGGGGTAAAAACCTCACGATTAATTTGGCAGCGAAATTATTAACTACAGCTTGTTTAAAACACCGCACTGATTAGTACAGGTTGTGATGCTACCAATTCAATAATGATTTGATAATAATTCACAAATACGTTCCTTCTGCATAAAAATAATATTTTGATAAAAAATGTGTGTTTCTTTTTGCGCTGAGTGTATGTGTACAAGGTTAATCAGGTTTTACCTTTTCTCCACTTTGCTTTAACCAGTATTGACAGTTTCGTCTCCCATCAACACCTCTAACTAGAATGCTTTGATACTTATACAGTAACTGTTGTTGTCTGGGACCATTATCAATGCTCCCTTTATCACCCAACCTCAATTTGACCTTGACCTCTTTCGGACTTAGAATATTTTCAATGGGTTATTTCTTGGTTAACTAGGTTTTACCATTTCACCTAACATCAACACTGCTTACTAGAATCCTTGAATAATTATACAGCTGTTGCCTTAGAACATTTTCAATACACCCATATCACCAAATCTTGATTTGACCTTGACCTAATATGGGCATTTTCGATGGGCCATTTCTTAGTTAACTAGATTTTACCATTTCACCTGACATCAACGCTGCTTACTAGAATGCTTGGAATACCTATGCATTTTTTGCCTTGGACCATTTCCAATTTACCCATTATAACCCAACCTTGATTTGACCTTGACCTAATTTGAACTTCGAAATGATTCTGAAAATTTTGGCAAGAATGCCATTGGGGACATAAGCGTTTATTGAATGCAGTCTTGTTTAAATAAGGTATAACAACAATAAATTTGGTCATGAATTTATTATCCAATCATTTATTGTATTCATTCATCTCCATAATTAAGACTTATTTTCTTCAGTTTTCACTGATAGATTTTTTATTGCACATAGATAGAATTCATTGCTTGTGAATTAGGTTGGTTAAGCAAAGTAAATCTTCAATTGCATATTATTTATAGATAATGTTGGCTTTAACCCATTACCCCATAGCCTGTTTCTAGTTTTGAAGACAGGTTGTCACTTTAAGGAGGTGAAAATAAAACAGAATGCATCTTATAAGTCACATTCTGCTTCACTTTCAGCCTGCTTTAAGCCACCATCTGCTAGGATATATTAAATCATTCTTATGATACATTTTCATGACTGTATAGATTTAAAGTATATTCTTCAGAGGAGGAATAAACTAAAGGCATAAAAAGGTGAATTTATGGAATAATGGGTTATGCAGGCATTTGCAAGCAGTGTAGGCCCTGCTTTACGGCAGCAAAATTGCTCTGAACGCTAAAAAAAGATAGTTGCATGTAGATTTAGTGATATCAAATAATTAAAATTTGGCCTGTACACCAATTTTAGTCCTGTCCGTATATGCACACCCAGGTGATTTTACCCTATCACAGACCCTAGCTAGTGTACTATACAATGGATAGGGTGAAGAAATCAAGAGCATGTGATGGTTCAGTCAAACTTGTGTTAACCCTTTCTTACCATACCCGGCCATAGAGGCAAGTGACTGCTTAACCCATACCCCATAACCTGTTTCCAGTTTTGAAGACGAGTGACCCCTTAAAGCAGGCTGAAAGTAAAGCAGAATGTGCCTTATGGCACATTCTGCTTTACTTTCAACCTGCTTTAAGCTATCATCTGCTAGGATTTAGAAAATATTTCTTGTAATACTTATTCATAACTGTATAAAGTTGGACTGTTTTCTTCAGAGGAGTAATCAATTAAAGACGTAAAAATCTGTATTTATGGGGTAATGGGTTAAAGCAAGATTCAAATTAAAGCAGAATATTTCTGTAGGAGCTTTCTGCTTTAACTTCATTTTGCTTAAAGTTGCCTCCTTTATTCAAACACATCAATGGATTATATTGATTATATACTAAGCTGCCATCTGTCCTGAATAATATGTTTCCTTATGATTTTTTGAGTTGCTTAACACAAGTTTACATTTTTTAGAAAAATTTAGAAGCATGTGTCTCTATATTTTGTATCGAGATGTATTGTAGTTAGATGATGCAGCCAAAGCCAACCATGGCATAGACACATACATACACAATAACAAACTAGTTTTGGGTTAACACCCAGACATTGCAATTAGGTAATGACACCAATGTTTCAGCTTCTTTAACCCATTCCCCCATTGAAGCGACTTTTAGCGTATTTGATTTATTCCTCCGCTAAAGAAAATAGTTCCAATTTATACCACCATGGACATGTCCCATATAAATATATTTCTATATTATATCAGATTGTAGTTTAAAGCAGACTGAAAGTAAAGCAGAATGCGCCTTAAGGCACATTCTGCTTTACTTTCAACCTGCTTTAAGTGATTACATGTCTTCAAAGTTATAAACAGTTTATTGGGTAAAGGGTTAAATGATTGCACATTTAGAATTCATTAAGATGATAGTGATTTTTGCTTAGATGATCACACAGAAAACTGTTTAGTGGTCATGATAAGTTAACTTATTTTTTACATTGAGGGATATGGGGAAGTGGATGGTGTGTAAGAATTCTTTTTAACCCATTACCCCATAAATACGCTTTTTAACTCCTTTAATTTATTCTTCTAATGAGTTAAATAGTTCTAATTTATGCAGTAATTAATATGCATCATGAGAAATATTTTCTTTATCCGAGCAGATGACAGCTTAAAGCATGCTGAAAGTAAAGCAGAATGTGCCTGAAGGCACATTCTGCTTTACTTTCAGCATGCTTTAAGTGGTGACCTATTTACAAATTTAGAAACAGGCTATGGGGTAATGGGTTAAAGAGCTTGTTTGTATTTAACCAAGTTTTGAAACAGCATGGTTTTCTGTATTTATGCCCAAGAACCACACAGTCACAGTCATTATTGTTTTTGGTCTATATCTCTGTGTGTGTGTGTACGCATTTGTCCGTCTTTCCACAACTTTAACCTTTAGGCAAAAACTTTTGAACTTCATGAAACTTCATATTCAAAAAGCCCATTGAACACAATACTATTTGGGTCATGCCAAAGTTTAAGGTCATTTAGAGGTCAGAGTCACACCATCGGACATTGTGTTTCACTAACACATCTTGTTAATCCATTAGTCCATAGCCTGTTTCTAGTTTTGAAGAATGGTTACCACTTAAAGCATAAGAATGCGCCTTAAGCTTTAAGCTACCCTATGCATGTTTATGATTGTATAAATTGAAAATATTTTTTTCTGTGGAGCAAAAGTTTAAATGCGCTAAAAGGCACTTTTATGGATGAAAGGGTTAAATAAAGCACTCACACACTGTAAAATGTCTTGCATGAAAACATACACCTTAACAGTGTTGTGCATGATAAAGACACCAAATTGCACATACTTAATTAACAAAACAAAAACAAGATGCTTGAAAAGCCAGGCCCTGATCAGAGAGTTCCTTCAGGAGAGTTCTGATCTATGTCAACACTGTCTGCAAAGGCTGTATAATATCCAGTTCCAGGACTTTAAGAAGACAAAAACACTCAAACCCAAAACCATAGATCTAGATATGTGGAACATTTTAAATGTTAAAATTCTGATATTCTTATTAAAATGAATGTTGTGACTACAGAAGAGACGATTATACAAAAAGTATCTATACAAAAACTCAATGTTGTGAGTATAAGTAAACAACGAGCAGTGAACCATAATATTTGGCGCAGTCCACTTTTTGGGGGAGTCAGCATGCTTTCAGCATAACGAAAGCTTAGTTAGATGGACTGCAGAAATACAAACACCCCTAAATCGTGGAAAGTGCCAAGCTGTAAAGTACATTCACGGCTCACTGCTAGTTGTTTACCTATACATGTACTCATTAGCATTGTCTCAAGGAGATGATTCCAAGGGAAAGAATACTCTCAATAAACAGTTTAGTAGAGATGTAAAAATGTTGAAAATAAATTACAAAGTTTCAAGCTTATACTCCTTATTTTCAACAACCCAAAGAACAAAATTCATCACAAAAGTTCATCACCATGCTCTTGATTGCTTCTGAGATGGAGCTAAGTGTAGTACAGTAAAAACTCGATTCTACGAACTCGCGTTAGTTCAAACATACCCATATTTCAAAGTTAAAACGTGGCTTAGCCACGTTTTAACTTTGAAAGACGGGTATGTTCTACTTAAATGAGATCGACTTATCAAAATTCTACTTACGAAATACTGGTAAGATAGATTTAAGTGGGTTCGTAGCATTGAGTTTCGACTGTTTATATAGCTAGAAGACAATGTCAGGGTACAGTGTACCAGGAAAGGGTCTGTCTGTGTGCTGCTTGTACCAGTACCTTTAGCTAGATTATTGTTATATATTAACCAGCATTTTGAAGTGATACAGGGCTCCAGATAAATGGAAGTCAACATTACCAAATTTGCATTATAACTCTACAAAACCCTTTGTTCTGACTACTCATTAGAATCGTCTCTACAAGACGATTCTAATGAGTAGTCACAACATAGGATTTTAATTTTTATGGAGACATATGAATTTTAATATTTGGACTACTCCACTTATTTGGGGCTATGGTTTTATATATAGAGATAGTTTTACTCCTGTCAGTTGATTGTTTGCTAGCTGGTGTGGAATTAGATTACATTTAGTATATTTAGTGTGGATTTTGTTGTTTTAGTTTGATATTTATATATAAATATACTTGTTCAGTTAAACCTCTCCATTACAACCACTTAAACAAAGGCTAATTGATTATATAAAAGACAGGTGACAGCTTATTAAGCAAGGTGACAGTAAAACAGAAAGCTCAATAAGAAGCTTTCTGTTAAACTGTCACTGCTATAACCCTTTACCTGATAGCCTATTTTTAGAATTGAAGATAGGTGACTACTTAAAGCAGGTTGAAAGTAAAGCAGAATGCGCCTTAAGGCGCATTCTGCTTTACTTTCAGCCTGCTTTAAGCTATCATGTGCTAGAATATAGAAAATATTCGCCATAATATATATATACATGACTGATTAAATTGAAACAATTTTCTTCAGCGGAGGAATAAATCATATTCGCTAAAAGTCGCTTCTATTGGGGAAAGGGTTAAACTGTCACATTGCTTTAAGCAGTCACCTGTCGTAAACACTTCATAATTAACCAATTGTGTGGTCGTAATAGAGAGCTTTTACTGTATAATTATACTGTACTTTGTATGTATATATCACTATTCAAATATTTATTATTTAAATCCATGATTATTTCTCATTGAAGCATATTCATAAAATATAAGACATAGGACAGCATAAATCAATCACTGTCATGAGATTTTGCAAACAGTTAGAATTCTGATCATCTTTCGGCGCTGCATACTAGCAAGCTATTTGACACTTGCCTTAAACCTATGACATCGAAATATATTACAGATAACAGTTTAAATGTAAATGATATAATTGCAGTGAAGTTAGGGTTAAGGCAGACAATAACATTTTGCAGTGAAAGAGTTTAACCCTTTACCTCATAGCCTGTTTCTAGTTTTGAAGACAGGTGACCACTTAAAGCAGGTTGAAAGTAAAGCAGAATGTGCCTTAAGGCACATTCTGCTTTACTTTCAGCCTGCTTTAAGCTAAAATCTGCTAGGCTATATAAAATATTTGTAATAGTAATTATTCATGGGAGTATAAATTGGAACTATTTTCTTCAGCGGAAGAATAAATAGAATACGCTAAAATTGGGGAAAGGGTTATACAGGATAAATATAAACTTTACTAAACGCGACTCTGGCTGTATATATATTTTATGGTCAGAGAATTACAG
Organism: Gari tellinella; assembly: GCA_922989275.2. Classification (NCBI taxonomy): domain Eukaryota; kingdom Metazoa; phylum Mollusca; class Bivalvia; order Cardiida; family Psammobiidae; genus Gari; species Gari tellinella. The sequence goes on from OV277859.1 coordinate 22,150,572, forward strand.
TTCTTCTTTACATTATGCTTTACCAGATCAAATAGTTAAAGCCAGTGAAACAAAAAGAGTCAAAATGCAAAATACAAAGTACTTAGAAAAAAGTTATTACAGGTTATAATTAAAGTGAATGTTATTGCAAAGACATATTTTGCTCCTTTTTACCAGGGGACACCTGTGGTAAGCTACAATGGACATATTAACCTTTATATTGCTATAATAATCATCTGCTTAAAAAAAATTGTCAACAAATTTTTAAAGTATAAATTTTGCTGGCGTTAAAAGACAAGAAACATTGATGTTAGTGGCAAAAGTTATGATCCTGATCAGATGCCAAGTTTTTTGGCATCTGATCTTGATCTTAACTGTTTATAAATACAATAGCAATCATGATAGGCTCAGCAGGTTAAAGGTTAATGACAAAATAGCTATTCAAATCTTTATAAACTGTGCCAACATCTCACTGCTTTTGTGGGAACATCAGGAAACACAATTATACAATATAGAACTAATTTGATACAGTAAAAAACCATCTATTATGACTACTTAACCCTTAGCCCGCCAAATAAATTGTCGTCTGCTATATTTCTCGTCTGCTTCAAGTTTCAAAGTGCTTCAAAGTTGCTCAAAATTGCTGAAAATGTTGTCCGAGTGTCAAACAGCTTGGATCCGGATGAGACGCCGAGTTACTCGGCTTCTCATCCGGATCCAAGCTGTTTGCATATGGAGCTATAGTCGTGAGTGGTAGGCTAAGGGTTAATATGTTGATTATTTTGATGTTTAACTCATTCAACCCTAGTGACAAGTATACTCTACCTTTACAAACAGTGTACCTGAAAAGAGTACATGTGTTCTATGCAAACAATGAAGACCAAGATCAGAGGGCTCCACCCTAAGTATTCATAAATGGACAAAACTAAACCGGATCATGAACATTTTCATTTAAAGTACCAGGGTTGAATAGGTTATGGCAGGTACCTGCTTAAAGCAAGTTGAAAGTAAAACAGAAAGCCCCTGTAGTAGTTTTCTGTTTTACTTTCCACTTGCTTTAAGCTCCCACCTGGTTGCCATACTGTCAATTAAGTCTTCTTTTTCATGGTCGTAATAGTGGGGCTTTGCTGTATAATACAGGTTGTGATAATGATACCTTTACAGGGCTCCAGATAAGAGTGAGTAAACTGAACAAATCCAACATGTTCACACTAATTTCAGCACCAAAACCTATGGTGTTACTACTCATTAGAATTGTCTCGAAGAGACGATTCTATTGAGTAGTAACACCATAGGGTTTAATGCAGAAATAAAGATTTTAGTTTTTGAAATACTCCCCTTATCTGGACCTCTGTCTTTAGCATGCTAATTTGTGATAACTGTTGCAAACAGGTGTGATCAAGATGAGATTCCAAGTAACTTGATTTATCATCTAGATTGCACCATCTTGACACCGTAATGACATTTTTCAAGAGAAGTGACAAACAACCATCTACTCAAATAAATCGCTGTAAACATCAGATTTGGCATACGAAAACTACAATGCATGCTAGGTTCATCAATCTTTAATTAACTTTTCTAAAGACCTATTCAAATAATATGAATCCAGTTCAGATGCTGTATGACACTACATCTTGCCAGGATCTGAAATTATTGAGACTTGTCTCATATTTACATTTATATACAGTCAAACCTCTATTAAGCAACCACTTGAAAAATAATTGAATTGAAGTATTTATGGCATGCTAGCTTAATGCAGGACATCAGTAATGCAGAAGGCTCCTGTAGGAGCCTTCTGCATTACTTTTGCCCTGCATTAAGTGGTCACCTAACTTTAACAATCACTATTCATCTTCATTGAAGGTCTCTTAACATAGGTTTGACTATACTGAAAAAAATCAATTTAAGAATTTCAGCAAACAATAATTACCTTAGTTCACTGTTGGCATACATTTCTGTGCTTGTTAGCTTCACTTACAGTATTAATTTAAGCAGAGAAACTTTTAACATTTAATATGCTATTCTCGTGTAACAACTTTCGAATTTTTTCTGAATTATTTTTTCACCGTAAATACCTTACATGTCAAGGGATTGTAAAACAAAACTACATTTAAGATAAATATCAGAGCAGAGGGACCATTCAAATATGGAAACAGTAATGTGTTATGCAGTTTAATGCTGGGAAACACTTTTTTGAGTGACAGAATGTTTAGAAGTACATGTGGTGGTAAATGACAAAATTGCATCTCAATAATACATTTTGAGTGGCATTCTTTGAAATAAGTAAAACTTGATCTAAAGTTTCATGTTAACCCTTAGCCTGCCACTCACGACTATAGCTCCATATGCAAACAGCTTGGATCCGGATGAGACGCCGAGTAACTCGGCGTCTCATCTGGATCCAAACTGTTTGACACTCGGACAACATTTTCAGCAATTTTGAGCAACTTTGAAACTTGAAGCAGACGAGAAATATAGCAGACGACAATTTATTTGGTGGGCTAAGGGTTAAAGAACAGATTTTAGAATGTATTTAACCCTTTTATTGTGCTTGAAATATATTATGTATGTTTTGCAAAAGGTGCAGATCAGTGTCTGCACTGTTTGGTCCACAATTATATTTTCTAAAAGAATGCTATTGATCAATATAAACTGGTCATTTTTTTCAAAAAGGAGATCATTTGTATAAAACTCTCAGCACAAAAAGAATAACGAGATTTAGATTATGTTTAAGTAGAACTAGTGTCTTGGTGTGTGTTGTTACTGTACTAAAGAGCTGCATTGAACTACTAATGGTGTGTCGACATGGATTTCATACTCTCTATCCTAACTTCAGGAATTGAAGTTGGGGTTTTCTTGGAATCATACATCATCCTTCCCAGTTCCTCTATACTGACATACATGTGACTGCTTAAAGCAAGTTAAAGATAAAGCAGGAATCTCCTGAAAAAGCATTCTGTTTTACTTTCAGCCTGCTCTAAGCACCCACCTATCTTGAATACTAAAACAAGTAATGTGGGGAAATAATTAATCCTCTTGCTGCAATTAGGGAGCTTTCTGCATTATTTATGCATTAAGCAGTCTGTCTCTTTAGATCTCCACACTTCATCAATCAGTGGGGGCTTTTAACAAGATTGACAGTATAGTTATTATCTTGGGTGCTTTTACTTAGCTCTTCTATTTTGTTCTGAATTGTTTCTGAGCTTAAGGGTTTTTGACTTTGCTCTGAATGTCTTTTGATTTTTGTACAAATGCCTTTTCATTTTGAGTGGCATGTAGCACTGCTTCAGGTTTTAGGTGAATGGCTTTGGCTTGAGCTTAGAGTGTGTAAGCTCTTGTGTAGAGCTTCTTATAGCTTGTATTTATCACTATTATTTTTCAGCAATAACAGCTTCACCAAATAAACATTACTGTAACATGTAACTTCCCCTTAACTCTTTGCATGCTGGGTAATTTTTTCGTCTGCAACAATTTGTCGTCTGCTATCGTTCTAAGATTAGAATTTTCAAAATTTCTATTAAATTCAGTGTCAGAATGGCAAACCATTTGGATCCTATGAGATGCCGCGTTATGCCGCGTCTCATCTGGATCCAATCTGTTTGCAGAGATAATCAACATGGCAGGTATATCCGCCGCTAGCGTGCAAAGAGTTAATTATACTTTACATATTTTTGGCACAAATTTTAAAATACTATTTTAACTCTTAGCATGCTAGCCACAAAACCATGATAACATTTGTAAACAGTTTGGATCCAGATGAGACAATGCATAATTAACCCAGAGTCTCATCAGGATCCAAACTGTTTGACACTCTGACCCTGTTTTGAAAAGAAATTTAGAAAATTCTATAGTTAAAATAGTAGCAGGCAACAATTGTTGCCGACGAAAACATCACCTAGCATTTAAAGACTTAAGAATTTCAAAATATATTTCAAGTAAGCAATGAGCTTCATATACTTTTGATTATGCTTTATCTTATTAAATCTTTACTATTTTCATATTATTATCAGGGCACCAGATAAGGGTAGTTTTTCAAATACTAAAATCTTTATTTCTGAATTAAACCCTATGGTGTCACTACTCATTAGAATCGTCTCTTCGAGACGATTCTAATGAGTAGTAACACCATAGGATTTGGTTCTAAAAAGAGTGAGAAAATGTTGGGTTTGTTGAAAAAACTACCTCTTATCTGGAGCCCTGATTATTAGCATCATTTTGAAATCTTTTAATTGTTCATCATATTTTTATTTTTTTCTACAAAGGGGATTCTTAAAATTCCATTTTCTGTTTTTACTGAAATTGTTAATTGAGTGTTGTTTATTTTACCTAGGCAACCAGCCCATTAAAGCCTCACCCTGAGAGAATGCCAGGTAAGGACGATGTCTTTAACACATTCAACCCTAGCGACGAGTATACTCGTCATTTACAAACAGTGTACCTGTGAGGATTACACTTGCCCTATGCAAACAATGTAGATCCTGATCACAGGGCTCCTTAAGGAGCCCTCTGACCAGGGTCTACACTGTTTTTCACTTTGAAATATATTGTGAAATCAACCCTAAATAGTCAAAAATGGACTAGACTTAGCGGTATCTTGAAATTGGAATTGTCCATTAAAAGTTTTAGGGGTAATGAATTAACCCTTTCTATGCTGAACGTTTCACATAGACTACTCCACTTACCATATACATCTGTTTCTCAGTTTATGTGTTGGCAGATAAAAAGTTAAACAAACATTATTGCAAACCCTGATTGGAGGGCTCCAAAAATGATGATAACTGTAATGGTTCTTGTTTAACCCTTAGCCCGCCAAATAAATTGTCGTCTGCTATATTTCTCGTCTGCTTCAAGTTTCAAAGTGCTTCAAAGTTGCTCAAAATTGCTGAAAATGTTGTCCGAGTGTCAAACAGCTTGGATCCGGATGAGACGCCGAGTTACTCGGCGTCTCATCCGGATCCAAGCTGTTTGCATATGGAGCTATAGTCGTGAGTGGCAGGCTAAGGGTTAATTCTTTGCACACTAGTGACAGACTCACTATTATCTGTGCAAACAGTTTGGGATCATGAGACATGGTGTTGTCTCATCAGGATTCAAGCGGTTTGACACTCTGAACCTGACTCTGTTTTAAAAAGAAATGTTGAAAAATCTCTATTTTTAGAACAGTAGTAGACGACAATTGTTGCCGACATAAACAGCACCCAGCCTGCAAAGAGTTACTAAATTCTTCTGAGAAATGTCATTGCATATTTATATCTTCTTCTAATAATATGTAAAGGACTGGAGTAGGTAGAGACTCTTCTGTGGAGGAAAGGGTTATATCAATTAATGTTCAAATACATTAATCCATTACCCCATAGCCTATTTCAAGTTTTGAAAACAGATGACCACTTAAAGCAGGTTGAAAGTAAAGCAGAATGCGCCTAATGGCGCATTCTGCTTTACTTTCAGCCTGCTTTAAGCTACTGTCTGCTAAGATACAAAAAAAAAATTCTTATAGAATATTTTCTTATGTGTATAAAAAGGAACAATTTTCTTCAGTTGAGGAATACATTAAAGGCATAATTAGGCGGTAATGGGTAAAAATGAACATGTTTTTGTGTTATTTCTTTCAGAGATGAAGAATGTGACCCAGACACTAGACCCTCTACTGACCACAGTAAACAAGTCACAGACTCCGGCCAAGAAGGCCAAGTGGCATCTTGGTATGTATATAACCTTTATCACTGAAAAAACAGCTTACCTGTGAAGCAGTTGTCCCCTGCAAACAGTTTAGACTCAAATCAGAAGTCTCTTTAAGGAGCCCTGTTATCAGGGTCTGCCGTATTAATTATTTGAGTTAAGTATAAAAAATCAACTCTAAATAGTTGAAAAATAGAGTAAACTTATTTGAAAACTGAAATTGTCTTTTTGAAGTTTCAGGGGTGGATTAGTTAAATATTGATCAAAAGTGAATGCCAGAGCATATGCATTACAATTATCATGCACTAAACTGTCTGAAATCGCATGACTGTCCAATCTTCCTTGTTGCAACTTTATACAAGTTTGACGATAAATGTAGTACATGAAAGGTTTGTCACTAGATCCTAGGTTTCTCTAGTGTGTGTTTTTAATTTGCAGGTATCAGATCTCAGAGTAAGCCCCAGGATATCATGCATGAGGTGTTCCGTGCCATGAAAACACTCAACTTTGTAAGTAACCAGGGGCCTGTCTCATAAAACTTTGTATGACAGAAACGGTCGTAAGACAAAACTTTAAAATACATTAAATTTCTTATTTCTCTATCTAATCCGGTCTTGTGACATTTATTTGGAATCGTCTCAAAAAGACGATTCCAAAGAGATGTCACAAGACAGGATTAGACAGAGAAATAAATAAAAAATGAGACTTTTATAATCTGATTTACAACAACATTTGTCATACAAAGTTTTATGAAACGGGCCCTTGTACATTGTTGCCAATATACCTACTACAGATACAAACAGATAATGCACATACAGTCCAATTTGTACATTTATAACATATAACAGAAAAAGCTTAATATGCAGGAAAAATAAAGTAGGAGCTAACACTCTACAAACTGAGCTAGCCTGCTGACTACAAATTAATGTCCCCATACTGTAAAAGGTATAGTAATGTTATTTAGCATTCAGTGTTCACCCTTTACTCAATAGCCTGTTTCTTCATTTTGAAGATAGGTGACCACTTAAAGCAGGTTGAAAGTAAAAGCAGAATGTACATGAAGGTGCATTCTGCTTTACTTTTAGTCTTCTTTGAGCTACCATCTGCTAGGATATAGAAAATATTTCTCATGTTGCACATTCTTAACTGTATTAAATTATTTTCTTCAGTGTATTAATAAATTAAATGCATAAAAAGGCATATCTTGGGAGTAAAAGGTTAAAGAAGATTGAACCCTGATAACCATGTATCTCTCTTTGTTCATATTATTGCAGGAATGGAAGGTGATAAATCCATACCATGTGAGAGTACGCAAACTTAACCCTGTCACCACTAAATTTGTAAGTACTTAAAGACAGTCTCTACCAGTCTCAAACCTGTGAATTGTAAATAATCGCGCTAGTTATTAACCCTTTACCTGATAGCCTATTTCTAGTACTTACGATAGGTGACTACTTAAAGCAGGTTGAAAGTAAAGCAGAATGCGCCCTAAGGCGCATTCTGCTTTACTTTCAGCCTGCTTTAAGCTATCATGTGCTATAACATAGAAAATATTCCCTATAATACATATTCATTACTGATTAAATTGGAACTATATTCTTCAGCGGAAGAATAAATCATATCCGCTAAAAGGCGCTTCTATTGGGGAAAGGGTTAAACTGTAGCACAGTTTGTGTCAAAAACTCTTTAGCAGAACTGTTGATGAATACAAACACAAAGACTTGGACACCAAACCCATGTACTGTCCATATATTTTACTTGAAAAATACATGCCTGGGGAGAAGATTGGGGTGAAGGGGGCATGGATTGGCATAAGGGAATTGTCTCCTCAAAATGTCTGATATAGTTTTGATATTTTCTGACTCCTCAATACAGTGAACAACATTGCTTCAACAGTGGTGTAGTTGCCCCTTTATTCAATGTCAACAGTTCTTATTACAGTGAACCCCTCTATAACGAAATATAAATAGGATTTAGCTTTCGATGTTCAAGGCAGGTGGCTACGTAAAGCAAGATGAAAGAAAATCAGAAAGCTCTATCCTGAAGTCCTCTTTTGATATACTACTCAAAGTTTGCTAAGAACCAAGGATAAAATCTCCATAGGTACCAATGCATTGACCCTATCACTTTCTTGTCATATAACTTTCAACAATTGTGTTAGATTTCTTTCAAATTTGGAGATGTTTTGGCCAAAAGTGTTGAAAGTTATGTGATGAGAAGTGATAGGGTCAATGCATTGGTACCTATGGAGAATTTACCCTTGGTGCTAAGCAAACTTTGAGTAGTATATATTGTACTAGAGATAGTTTGTACGTATTTCAGACTAAGATGAGTCTACAGCTGTATCAGGTAGTTTTGTATATATTTCAGACTAAGATGAGTCTACAGCTGTATCAGGTAGTAAGATGAGTCTACAGCTGTTTCAGGTAGTTTTGTATGTATTTCAGACTAAGATGAGTCTACAGCTGTATCAGGTAGTAAGATGAGTCTACAGCTGTTTCCGGTAGTTTTGTATGTATTTCAGACTAAGATGAGTCTACAGCTGTATCAGGTAGTAAGATGAGTCTACAGCTGTTTCAGGTAGTTTTGTATGTATTTCAGACTAAGATGAGTCTACAGCTGTATCAGGTAGTAAGATGAGTCTACAGCTGTTTCAGGTAGTTTTGTATGTATTTCAGACTAAGATGAGTCTACAGCTGTATCAGGTAGATCAGAAGAGTTTTCTGCTCGACTTCAAGAGCCTGGTAGAGGTGGATGAGGTGAAGGAAATGGGTCTGCATACCACGGCTAGCGTCAGCAGTGATATAGGTAGGGATGTCCCCATGTCTTTCCATAGCCATCAGTTAAATCAGATCACCTATATCCAACTGATATTGTATATATAGCTTAACCCATTACCCCATAAATACGCTTTTAACATTTCTAATTTATTCCTCCACTAAAGAAAATATTTCTACTTACTTCAGTCATAAATACGCATCATAAAGTATTTTCTATTTTCTAGCAGAAAGTAGCTTAAAGTAGGCTGAACATAAAGCAAAATGTGCCTTAAGGCGCATTCTGCTTTACGTTCAACCTACTTTATGTAGTCAGTTGTCTTCAAAACTTGAAACAAGCCATGGGGTAATGGGTTAGATAGTTATTCTGTGTACATATTTGCATAGCCAACAGATTGCCTATATCTAACTGATACAACATTACCCAGATGATAGAGCATACAGTAAAACCTCACTATTACAACCATGAAATTGAATAAATTATTAGATGTTCAAGGCAGTTGACTGCTTAAAACAAGGTGAAAGTAAAAGAGAAAGCTCCTTTAGTAGCTTCCCTTGCTTTAAGCTGTCACATGTTTCATACAATCAATTAGTCTTCTTATAAGTGATCGTAATATAGAGGTTTTACTGTATAGGGTACTGATTTGTTTAAGGCAGATGGCTGCTTATAAGTAAGGTAGAAGTAAAGAAGAAAGAGCTTTCTGAAGGAGCTTTCTGCTTTACTTTCAACCTGCTTTAACCCTTTCCCCCATAGAAGCGACTTTTAGCGTATTTATTTTATTCATCCGCTGAAGAAAAAAGTTCCAGTTTATAACCTCATGAACAATTACCATTACAAATATTTTATATAGTCTAGCAGATTTTAGCTTAAAGCAGGCTGAAAGTAAAGCAGAATGTGACTTAAGGCACATTCTGCTTTACTTTCAACCTGCTTTAAGTGGTCACCGTATTCAAAATTAGAAACAGGCTATAAGGTAAAGGGTTAAGCAAACACCTATCATAAACACTGAAAACAGGCTATGGGGGGAAAGGATTACAGTGGGAATATATTATAACATACATGTACAGCATTAGAAGAGTTGATATGGTCAAAGAGCACATTTTGGAGTATTTGGTGTTGAGCAATGCACCATTTTACAAAGGAGATTGAAGGCTTCACATAAGAGGGAGTAAACAGTACAAATCGAACATTTTCTCACTCATTTCAACACCAAATCTTATGGTGTCACTACTCATTAGAGTTGTCTCTTCGAGACAATTCTAATGAGTAGTGATACCAAAGGGTGTAATCCAGAAATAAAGATTTTAATTTTTGAAATACTCCACTTATCTGAAGCACTGGGGATTGTAGAGGGGAAAACAGCACCTGATGAATGCAGTAGAGGAGCTGTTTAGAATGATTTGTTTGTAGAAGATTTAGCGAGTGCTATAGGCTACAGAAAGACCTTGGAAAATGGCTGAATCTGTATAACAATTTGTAAACTTATGAAAAGGGGTTTAACCCTAAGAATACATGGTACCTTTCGATGACCCTTGCAAACAGTTTAGGTCCTGTTTAGACACTGAATTTCTGATCGTCTGATCAATACCAAACTGTTTGTCACTTGGATGGTATATTTGCACAATAAAAACAAAGAGTCAATTTCAGAATTAAAGTGGTTAAGATTTTGAGGTGAAGGTTTAAAGATCATGCCATGTTTTCAACATTTTAAATTTATTTGAGCAACATCAGGTTCCAAGTTGGTAAAGCTTTTGAGTTAAGTCTGAAGTTGTTCTCAAACATTTGATTGGTCAGATTTAAGCCTATGCTGAAATCTGACCAATCAAATGCTTGAGAACAAACTCAGACGCTTTATAACCTTGGAGCCTAATTTATACCAGCACTTTGCGTCACCCTAGCCATAGTCAAATCTGTGTCCAGTGTAGAAGCTTCGGAAGTATCAGTTTCTGTTCAGTGTAGGACAAGAGTAATACAGAAACTCCTTTCTACATTGCTTTCTATTTGCATGGAGTTATTCTCTTTGATGCTGCTCATCTTTTAACCCTTTACTCTATAACCTATATCTAGTTTTGAGGATATGTGACCTCTTAAAAAAGGTTGACAGTAGAATAAGACTGGTTTCTTTTTAACACATTACTCCAATGCCTGTTTCTAGTTTAGAAGACAGATGACTACTTAAAGCAGGTTATAAGTAAAGTAGAATGTGCCTTAAGGCACATTCTGCTTTACTTACAGCCTGCTTTAAGCTACCATCTGCTAGGAAAAAGAAAATATTTCTTATGATGCACATTTGTGACTGTAAAACTTGGAACTATTTTCTTCAGTGAAGGAATACATTAAAGGTGTTTAAATGTGTATATATGGAGTAAAGGGTTAAAGGAGCACTGTGCAGGTTTAACTCAGCTGTTGTTGCTTTTCTTTTGTGATTATATGTTTTATTTCTTTTATTAATAGCGCAATTGCTTTCTTGAAAATTGAGGATTACTTTAGGCAATTATTTATTAATAACAGCAAAACGTAGATAAAACGTAGATAAAACAAGATTCACTGGTGCTTAAAACATATTTTAGCTGAAAGATGGTTGAAAGTAAAGCAGAAACTTTGTAGAGAAGTTTTCTTTCATCTTTACTTTCATCTTTCTTTAAGCAGACACCTGTTTTAAAGACCAGAACCTTTTCTTCTGTATAATCCTTGCTAAAGAAGAGCTATCAGCTGTGTAAAGGAATATACATGAGATTTCTCCTTTACTTTATTGAACTCTTTCAACACTTAGTAATTCTTGTGGGTTATTAGGTTCTATTAAGGATCACTTTAATAACCAAAACATAATCAGTCTACTTCTAATTCTAGGTAGTTTAATAAATACTGCTCAAAATTATCAAACAGTGTAGACCCTGATCAGAGGGCTCCTATAGGAGCCCTCTGATCTGGTTGTACACTTTTTGAAAATGTAATTAGCATATTTAAGCAGGTTTATGTTGTTGACAGATACAAACAAACAAAAAGAAATGCGTAAAAACCCTCGTTTTAGTAGTTATACGGAAAAAAGGCTTGCCTTTTTTCCGTTCTTAAGTAATGCACGATAAAATCAAAGGTATTCCAATTCTATTTAAATCACTGATAGACTTTGAAAAGTGTTTGATTTGCGCGTGAATAGTTTCCTCAAAACTAGGCAACTACAAAACATGGGGGCTGCCATATTGGATGATGATGTCACGGGTTTTACGAAGAGTTGTGCGTGACGTTTCGGAATTCCCGATTTCGGTGATATTTTTAAACCATTTTAAGAATGAATAACCCACAACACTCACTTGTAATGATTTCCTCCAAATGACAAACTTTCAAACAGTTCAATCCATAACCATTAACGCTAAAAATGAACGTTATTTGCAAAAAGCTACTTCTCAATCGAACCGATAAAAATAACGGATTACCATACGTCATCAATATAAATAATGACGTCATTATTGGTGGTCATATGACTTCCAAAAATAGTTTCAGATTGCATTATAATACAGGGCTTCCATAAGTTGAAATGAAAAATCCTTATAAGTTGAAATGAAAAATCCTAAGATTTCCAAATATGCATTTTTCAAGCGCGATTTTACGAATCGTACCTTTACCCCAAAGCCGATTTCAAGTTATGTTGGCATGTGACTACTTAAAGCAGACTGGAAGTAAAGCAGTATGGCACTTGGCTTTTTTAATCTTGATCAAAAATATTTACAAAAGTATGAAAAGTTTTCAAAGAGTTGAAATTAATGTTTTCTGTATTTGTCTATTTGACTATTCATGCTTTGCAGAAATACTTTACTTGTAAATCAGTTCTAGTTCTGATCAATCCCAATTTGTTCCTGGTTTTTTTTCACCGTATTTTACTGATTTGGATCCAAATTCTTAGCAAATACAATATTAAGTTAAATAGCATTTTAACAGTTGAGAAACAACAAGACATCTATAATTACATTTGGTAATTAATTTCTTGACATTGCATAAAGTTTCTAACATTAGATCTGACTTAATATTACAGTATGGTCTAGAACTTAAATATTTCCAACAATAATTTCAAAATATTTCAGAAATTTTTAAATGAAACTTTAATAAATAATTGGAATCTAGATTAAGATATATAAACTGTAACTTCATACACAAACTAGATCTACTAATAAAAGTAATTGGTTTGTTTTCTTATAGTTTCTGATCTCAAAATAGAAACATAGTCATCAGGATATAAATGAAAGCGTCCATGAAAGCCTTATCTGCTAAAATTCAGCTTCATGATCAATTTTAAGACTTAGTTTTCTTTTAAAGGAATGTTTATTTCACTCCATTTAACTATTTTTTTATAAATCTTAGTGGCTGATTAATCAATAATACACACTTAAAAATACAAGTCATCTTTTTAAAACTGATCTAAATACTTAATAATAAATAGAAATATATTTTTGTCCAACACCAAAATTAAAGAATTAAAATTTTCATGAATTTTAATGGAATTCTATTAAAATAACTTGTCATACGATAAAAGTACAACAAATAAAAATGCATAAATGGCTTCTGCAAGAAATAATACAACATATTTTCAAATTTCATCAAGATATCTTGAAAAATAAAAAAGTTACAGCAATTTTTAAAAAGAGGTATCTTATTTTGGTTCCGTCGCGACGCGGATATATGCCTATGAAATGGGGGGAAATTTTTCCTAAAAATCACCGGTTTTAGGTAATTTAAAATTGCTGTAACTTTTTTTTCTAGAAGAGATATCTTAATAATTTAAACTCTTTTACAAAGGTATCAACAAGACCTTTCATTTAAAACTACTTCTGTTACAATTGGTGAAGTTTAAAAAAATGACTGGGGATGCTATTTACTTTCAGCCTGCTTTAAGCTACCATATCCTGGGGGAAAATCCGGAGATTTAGGAAAAATCCGTAGAAATGGCAGCCCTGATAATATAGCTGTACGGAGGAGTTTTAACTTTTAACATTGTATACACGGGTGCTTATATAATTTATTATCTTTTTGATTATTGGGTAACAATATATGATAGATCTTGTCCCAAACAATTTAGGTTTATAATAAAAGTTCGAGTCGGTTGTGTAATCCAGATCTCAGTCACGAGAGGCGTAGCCTCGAGTGTGATCTGGAATACACAACGAACTGATACAAGAGCGCTGATCACACACTGGCGATAGATCTATTCCGTTTTCATTAATACAATTTTGCTTTTTTCCGTCCATAGGCAAAGCCTAAATACATATTATTTGTGTGGTTTTTACTGTCCTGTGAGTCATTAGTAGACCCTGCTCTTGCAGCTTTGATGTTCTTGCTTTTGTTCTTATATGCTTATTACAACTACCTATTTCTGTGATCTGTGTTTTCAGTGTTCACAGAATCTGGTAAGAATAATAGTTAATTCTTAATGCATACTTGATAAGTAGTCAAACATAACCCTAGAGGTTAACATAGGAGCAAATTATATCATGCAAATGTCTTCCTCAGGGTAGTATACATATAATGGTATTACAAACCACAACCCTTTATATATGTCTTGACCCTTGACCTTGTTCAAAGTATAAATAATTCTTAATGCATACTTGATAAGTAGTCAAACATAACCCCTAGGGGTTTATAACATAGCAGCAAATTATATCATGCAAATGTCTTCCTTATTTTGTCTTGACCCTTGACCTTGTTCAAAGTATAAATTACGCATTTTCTCAAATATAAATATGCATTGTGCACCATGAGATATTGGTTTTGAAAATGGGTATCATGAATGATTTCAGGTTGTGTTATGTGGTAGACTGAAAAGCTCCAAAGACAGATGATTGCTTAACCTATTACCCCCAAAATATGCCTTTTTACGACTTTAATTTATTCATTCTCTGAAGAAAATAGGTCCAATTGATACAGTCAATGTTATGTATCATAATAAATATTTTCTATATTCTAGCAGGTGATAGCTTACCGGTAATGCAGGCTGAAAGAAAAGCAGAATGTGCCTTAAGGCGCATTCTGCTTTACTTCCAACCTACTTTAAGTGTTCACTTGTCTTTAAAACTAGATAGAGGCCATGGGGTAATGGGTTAATGATTAATGCAGAACAAATGTAAAGCAGAAAGCTCCTGTAAGAGATGTCTGCTTAATGTTTGTCCTGATTTAAGCTGCCATTTGTATGAAAGATAACAATTTGCTTTCTTTAAAAAGACCACCTAAAACTAGTTTGACTAAGATTATATAATTGTTTGTGTTGAATCTGGTTGTAAGCTAAATGAAAGAGCAAATACAGCAAGACTAGTGTACAGCAGTCACTATGTAAAGAAACATGGCCTTCTCATAAAGTAGAGCACAGCATAATTTAGGACAAAAGTAATACAAAAACCTCCTACATTAAGCCGCTACCTTATATAAGAATGCACATTCTATTGTTGAGTACCGTAAAAAGTCTAAAAATTGAACACATGTATAACTGCTTTAATATTCTAAACATTGAACTAATTGCTTGTGAAACACTGTCCAAAAGGTGTTAACTGAAAGGCAAACAGTAAGCAGTCTGATAAGGGTCTACACTTTTTGCTCAGGCCTGTCTGTCTCACCACTCAGGTCTTTACCCCTTTGAACCCTAGTCCCGCATATTGGCGTCCTTTACAAACAGTATACATGTGAACAGTACACTTGTCCTGTGCAAACAGTGAAGACCCAGATCAGAGGGCTCCGAAAGGAGCCCTCTGATCAGGGTCTTCACTGTTTGTCATAATGCCAAACATTGACAAAAACAACCCTTAAAAGTCAGAAATGGACTAGACTAAAATGGAAACTGGAATTGTCCATTTAAAGTTTCAGGGAGGAAAGAGTTAAAGTAGCTACTGTATGCAGGCATTACTGTATTTATAGATACATGTATGTACATATTTATGAGCCATGACATGACTAAACCAGCCTTATTGCAAATTTACAACATTGTACAGACCAAGCACCACTGTCATCTCAGGCTCTGTACATTTATTTGAGTTTAGTCTACACAGCCAAACACTGTATATATTACAGCTACATAAATATCAAGGCCAGTTGCTTTGTCTTTGTTTTGGGGCTTGCATTGATCTACACTGTTTGCAAGGAAAAAAGCCAAGTTTTTCGCATGGCACTGCTCATATGTATGGTACAAAATTGAGAAGTTTCTATTGGTATATTTACAGCTTATAGTTAATGCTTAGACAAATGTGGCATCTATATGTGTATAGATTGAAGTCATTTTGGCCAAAATTTTGTACTGCAATGATATAGCTTTGTTATATGTATTTACATCTATATTTGATAATTTATAGTCCTTTGGTATGTGATGTCAATATAATGTATAGATTAAGTAATACTTGGTTTTACTTATTAACTATTGTTTGCTGAAATATTGTAGAAGTATGTAATACTGTACATGTATTTATATTTTATATCATACAATAATTAATGATTTCTCTTTATCTACTTGGCAGTATTGGCTTTCATATGTACATTATTGTCAGGTTATGTTTTCGGAATTAGAATAGAGTATATATTACATGTAGCCGGGCTGAGTTTATGATTAAAAGGTGAGAGATTTGTGTTAGCGGCCCGGTGGTTCAGTCGGTAGAACACTTGCCCTGTAAGCAAGGGGACCCGGGTTCGAGCCCCGGTCTGGCTGCATATTTTTCTCACCATGTTACATTTGGCGCCCAACGTAAATAACCTGTAGGATAATATGTAACTCGTAGAGTGTACAGGTTTAATAATAAGAAACTCATGGATTGTTCTTAGAGTTAGAATTTTGGACAAATTCTTGTGTAGAGTGGGTGTGTGTAGCCGGGTTGAGTTTATAATTAAATGGTGAGAGATTTGTGTAAGCGGCCTGGTGGTTCAGTCGGTAGAACACTTGCCCTGTAAGCAAGGGGTCCTGGTTTGAGCTCTGGTCTGGCTGCATATTTTTCTCACCATATTACATATATGTAGCTCTCTATAAGATATTATATATTTATGTATTGTATATTATAAAACAGGTCATATCAACTGAAACAAGTGTTGAGGGGTCATTCATTGAAGAATTATACAGAGATTTATAATGACAGGCTGCTGCTTATTGCAGGAAGAAGTGCATTTCTTTTGTTGCATTATGCAGCAACTTGTATTAATATTATACATTTTTGTTGGTTAATTAACACTGGCATAATGTTAATTGAATATGCGTCCAGCAGCTATTTATTGAAGAAGAAAAAAAGCTATGATATCGGCTAATGCAGTACAAAAGAGATAGAGAAAGGTTTTGTTCCTGTATTTCATTTGAAAGATACATTCAGCTGCCACCTTTATTCAAGACTTCATCTTTGAATGGCTGTTTAACTCATTTACTCCATAGATATGTTTTTTATGCCATTAATCTATTCCTTCACTAAAGAAAACAGTTCCAATTTACAAAGTCTTGAATACACTTTATAAGAAATATTTCCTATACCTGTATCCTAGCAGATTAAAGCTGAGGTTGAAAATAAAGCAGAATGTGCCATTAGGCACATTCTGCTTTAATTTCAACCAGCTTTAGTTGGTCATCTGTTTTCAAAATCAGAAATCGGCTATGGTGTAATGGGTTAACTCTTTCCTCCCTGAAACTTTAAATGGACAATTCCATTTTCCATTTTAGTCTAGTCCATTTCTGACTTTTAAGGGTTGTTTTTGTCAATGTTTGGCATTATGACAAACAGTGAAGACCCTGATCAGAGGGCTCCTTTCGGAGCCCTCTGATCTGGGTCTTCACTGTTTGCATAGGACAAGTGTACTGTTCACATGTACACTGTTTGAAAAGCACGCCTATATGCGGGACTAGGGTTCAAAGAGTTAAGACACAAATCTGTTTGAATGATTGGAATTGTGGTGACACATGTGGTCATATCACTGGGAGCCAAGCATGTTTACAATGGGAAATATGGTAGTCTTTCTGGTTTAACCCATTCCCCTATAAATACGCCTTTTTACGCCTATAATTTATTCAGCCATTGCAGAAAATAGTTCCCTTTGAGACAGTCATGAAAATGTATCATATGAAAAATTGTCTACATCCTTGAAGATAATAGCTTAAAGCAGGCTGAATGTAAAGCAGAATGTGCCCTAAGGCACATTCTGCTTTACTTTCAACCTGCTTTAAGTAGTAACTTGTTTTCAAAACTATAAACAGG
Source organism: Gari tellinella (assembly GCA_922989275.2). Taxonomy (NCBI): domain Eukaryota; kingdom Metazoa; phylum Mollusca; class Bivalvia; order Cardiida; family Psammobiidae; genus Gari; species Gari tellinella. The sequence continues at coordinate 22,168,208 of OV277859.1, forward strand.
CTATAGGGTAATGGGTTAATGCCCTTTACTCCATAGATACACAATTTTACGCATTTGTTTTGTTCCTCCACTCACAAAAATAGTTCCAATTTATACAGTCATATACAGTCAAAAATAGTTCCAATTTATACAGTCATATAACTATGTATGATACTATCATAGAAATATTTTGCATATTCTAACAGATGATGGCATAAATTTTTTAAGCGGGCTGAAAGTTAAGCCAAATGTGCCTTAATTCACTTTAAGCCTGCTTTAAGTGGTCAACTGTCTTTTAAACTAGAATCAGGCTATGGAGTAAAGGATTAATGCCCTTTTACTAGAGAAAGTTTTTATCAAAAGGTAACAGAATGCAACTAAATGTAGAAAATGATAATGTTTTGAAAATGATGAAAACTTATAGATGTTGCGTTAAACACGAGTTGCATCCCTTACATACGGAGACCGCCATATCTACAAAGATGGTTGCAAAAGTTGATAAGTTAACCAAATATCAGACGATTGTCACAGAATATACATTCTGCTCAGGGTTTGGTCCATTTAAGAAAGGTATTTCTACGAAGCAAACATTGAATAATTACCAGATCAAAGTCTTGATAGGTCAACCAAAAATTATTTGAATGTATGACAAACAGTGCAGACACTGATCTAAGTGTGCTGCAGGCTTATAAAAACTTTACACTGGGTTCCTGCACTGTATAGTTAAGGTTATTACCACCCCTATGCAGGGTTCCAGATAAGAGGACTTTTTCATAATTTAATTCTGCATTAAACCCTATGGTGTCACTACTCATTAGAATTGTCTCTTTGAGACAACTCTTATGAGTAGTAACAACATAGGATTTGGGTGCTGAAATGAGTGAGAAAATGTTGAGATTTGTTCAGTTTAATCCCTCTGATCTGGAGCCCTGTAAAAGTTTATTTCCCCAAGTTGGTGACAGCTTTGGTCTTCATATTGTCAGAGCCCCAGATGACAAGAATATTTCAAAAACTTATCTTCATGTCTCTGTCAAATCCTGTGTTTTGACTTCTCATAGGAATTGTCTCATAGAGATTATTATAATGGGGAGTAGGGATAAAGCATTTGATGGAGATAAAACTTAGAAATTGCAGGAAACGTTTTGTTTACTCTTTTCTGCGGGTTGATTGTTTGGAGATGTATAAAACAACTGCTTATGATTAGACATTACTGACAAGACTGACAGATAGGCTAGGAAAAGAATTCCCACATCTAACATTACATGTCATTGCTAACAAATATCACATAACCTTACTTAAGTCACCTACCAGGGTGTAAGACAGGGTAGAATCATGATAATGTATTTCTAAGAGAAATTGATAAAGGTGTGAAAATGTGTTTCTAAATTCTGTTCCTTTTATAGATGGAAAGTAAACCCATTGAAAAATAACTACAGTGCTCTCTCTCTACAACACCATACATGAGACAAAGATGATTTGTGGTGTTTGGAGGGAGTTGTAATAGGAAGAGTAGTTAATACCTTTAGAGTGCTGGGCACGACCTGGCTTACATTTACAAACAACTTGAATCCAGTTCAGACAGCCCGTAACAAGGCATCTGATCCGTAATCAAGTTGTTTGCCACTCATGATATTTTTTTCAAAATGTCCAATGTGTAAATTTGAGAAAAAAAACAGAACACAACAAGTTTAAGCAGACAATATTGCAACAGTGAAATGGATAAACAATTGTCTTGTTTAGGGAACAGCAGCAGTCATTGTTGTAAGGAGGGAATCGTTGTAGGGAGGGAGTACTGTACAATATTTATTGTATGACATGTAAACCATTTAACTCTTTGAACCCTGGTCCCGCATATAGGCGTGCTTTTCAAACAGTGTACATGTGAATAGTACACTTGTCCTATGCAAACAGTGAAGACCCTGATCAGAGGGCTCCTTTCGGAGCCCTCTGATCAGGGTCTTCACTGTTTGTCACAATGCCAAACATTCACAAAAACAACCCTTAAAAGTCAGAAATGGACTAGACTAAAATGGAAACTGGAATTGTCCATTTAAAGTTTCAGGGAGGAAAGATTTAAGTTGATTGCATTTATCCTTCAAAGTGACTTGATTTGTAATTGTATACAGTTTTGCCCTTTACTGTGTAGATGCACATTTTTACACCATAAATTTATTCAACCACTGTAGAAAATAGTTCCACTTTATACAGTCATGTATACATATAAATATTTTCTATATCCTAGCAGAGGGTATCTTAAAGCAGGCTGAAAGTAACTTGTTTTAAGCTTCCATCTGCTAAGATATAACGGATATTTCTTATGGTACATATTCATGAATGCATAAATCGGACCTATCTTCTTCAGTGGGGGAATAAATTAAATGCATTAAAATGCATGTATTTGGAGTAAAGGGTTAATTATGCTATTTTCAAGTCATATTTAGTATAATAAGGAATCAATGATTTGCTGGGTGTGTATTGTTATCTAGAACCATGAGGCTAGTTTATGTGTGTTTTCAGTTTGTTTGCTTTGCTTCTTTGTGTTACTTTGGTATGGCAAATCAAGGTTCTAGATAAGAGAGAGTAAACTAAACAGTTCCATCAGTTTATTCTTTATGTCTCCACTACACCCCATGTTTTGTTATTCATTATACCCCCCTTTGTCCTTGGTCCATGTCCAGAGTATAACTCCTATACTATGCCATCTACGGTTACCAAATCTCCTTTGTAAATACATAATAGGATTGCCAAGTGTCCTATACCATATTCAGGTCAATTTGTGGCCTTGATTATTGAATAACCTTGTCTGAAGCATAAGTCCTCTACTATGCTATTGAAGACTACCAAATGTAGCATGTGGATACATCTTCGGATTGCCGAGTGTCACATAGTATTTCCGGTCAATTTTACCTTGACCTTGATTATTGAACGTCTTTGTCCAGAGCATATCTCTTTTACTATTTCATCCAAGATTGTCAAACATGTGTGGATATATCTTGGGACTTTAATTTTAGAAAAACCTTGTCCAGAGCATATCTCTAGAACTTCATCTTCCAGGATTACCAAACCAGTTGTGTGGATGATACATCTGCAAGTGTCACATTCAACTTTAAGGTCACTTTGAACTTGACCTTTGACCTTGATTACTAAAAATCTTTTTCTGGACCATGGCACAGGATGCTATTGTGGGGGTATAAATCACCTTAAGTGGAAGTTCTAGGTAGAAATGTTTTGAAAAGAGGCATCTGTAAAGTATTCTCAACAAAAGATTCTATGAAGACATAATGATTTTATTGTTTGAGATACGCTCCTTGTTTGGACCTGAAAAAATCCTGCTATTTCAACCACTCAAAACAAAACTGTTGTCGGTGCTAAATAAAGGCAGATGATTGCTTTACTCATTCTCTCATGAAACCTCAAATGGACAATTCTGGATTACAATTAAACCTAGTATATCTTTTGAATTGTATAGTTTTTCTTGAAATATATTGCAACATGACAAACAATGCAGACCCTGATTAAGGCTTAAGGAGCCCTTTGATCTGGGTTTACACCAATTGCATTAGACACATGTATACTTCACATGTACACTGTTTGAAGAAGGTGTATACTCATTGCTTAGTGTTGAAAGTAAACTAGAACGGAAGCAGAAAGCTCCTGAAGTAGCTATTTGCTTTACTTCAATCTAGCTTTAAGCAGACACATGCCCTGAACACCTTTAATGAATGTTTGTTGAGAGGTTGTAACAGTAGGATTTTTAAAACATTTCTAGGCATTTAGGGCAAGCTCTGTTATCATAAATGTATATCTTTGTTGTATAGGAACATTGGGTTTATTATTACAGTCAAGCTTGTGATAAGAAACTATTCTAAAGAAAAGCTTTGGCAATCTACTCTTACCATTACTCTATATCCTATTCTCTAGTTTTGAAGGTAGGTGACCAGTAAAACCTGCTTTAAGTGGTTATCTATCTTCAATACTATAAACAGGCTATAGCGTAATGGGTTAAAATATATTTGAACAATTTCTTCAGTGGAAGAACTAATTAATGCGGGGTAAAATGCATATTTATGGGATAATGAACTTAACACAAGTATGGCTGTATGACATTTGGTTGGCCCTATGTATCATCACTATTTAACACCTTAGAAAGGCAAACCTTACATTCGGCATTGCAAACTAACCGGTTGTTTGACCAAGCAGTGACATAAATTAGTGTTTTTTATAGCCTTTGACTCTTTCTGTAATTGCCATCTGTGCAAATCATTTATATCTACTATTATATTACTGTGTCTAAGACAGATAGCTGCTTAAAGCAAGACAATGTAATGTAGAAAGCTCATGTAGGAACTAGCTGCTTTAATTTTATCCAGCATTCAGCTGTCACCTATTTTAAACCGTTCCCTCATAGCCTGTTTTGAAGGCAAGCGACAACTTGATGCAAGTTGAAAATAAAGCAGAATATGCCTTAAGGTGCATTCTGCTTTACTTTCAATCTGCTTTAAGCTACCATCTGCTAGGTAGTAGAGAATATTTTTGTGAAATTTTACTGAATAAATTTGAACTATAATTTCTTCAGTGGATGAATACATTAAAAGCGTATTTATGGAGTAAGTGTTTAAGAACATTACATCAGTTCCTTTGTAATGGACATAAATGATAAAGCAAAAAGATTGAATGAAGATCTACTTGGTCAAAGAATCAGTGACATTGCTTAACCCTTAGCCCGCCAAATAAATTGTCGTCTGCTATATTTCTTGTCTGCTTCAAGTTTCAAAGTGCTTCAAAGTTGCTCAAAATTGCTGAAAATGTTGTCCGAGTGTCAAACAGCTTGGATCTGGATGAGACGCCGAGTTACTCGGCGTCTCATCCGGATCCAAGCTGTTTGCATATGGAGCTATAGTCGTGAGTGGCAGGCTAAGGGTTAATTATACATACATGCCTTGTATCTTGATGGTTACACATTTTGTTTTGCCCCGGCACTGTTTTACATGTTAGTTCCTCAGAGGACAGTCATGCTACACAGACAAAACAGATATCTAAGCAACTGAAGTATGACATTTTGTATTTCCCTATTTGACACATTTCACAAGTTTTTCTCTGCCTAAAAACCAAGAACAACAAAGTTTTAAAAGTAGGAAATGGTCTAACCTACATACAAACTAACACAGCGAATCTTCATACTTTTAAAACTGAACAACTGCATTAACCCTTCACTCAATAATCTGTTTCTAGTATTGAAGATAGTTGACCACTTAAAGCAAGTTTAAAGCAGGCTGAAAGTAAAGCAGAATGCACCATAAGGCACATTCTATTTAACTTTAAGACTGCTGTAAGGTACCATGTGCTGGGATACAAAAGTTTTTTCTTATGGTGCATATTCATGACTGTAAGAAGAGAAATTCTATTCTTTAGTGGTTGAATAAATTAAAGGCATGAAAAGGTGTATATATGGGATAATGGTTTAAGCAACTCAGAGTTGAGTTGAGTTGAGTTGAGGTTTAAGCAGAGTTGGTTAGATATTTCGTGTGTGTGTGCAGCATGATGGGCGTGGTGACTTGTTCCACACCTTACATTCGTAGTGCATGTTGGACTAGAACTGTATGAGTCATTGTACACATTTCAGATCCCTGTAGTGGACAAAATATTCTTCTTATGCCTGGTAAGTCATTTCAGTTTCCATGTCCTTACAGCCCAGAAGGCTCCGTTCCAATGCATTTGGGACACCAATGAATTTTGGACACACCAATGAATTGGGTCACACAAGTTTAGGCTGGTAGTGAACTACTGGCTGTAGTCTACAGTCAAATCTGGGTTAAAGAAATCATTTGATGAAAAAACATGGAGATGTCTTAAAAAGTGGCTGTTTAATGCGAGACAAAAGTAATGTAGAAAGCTCATTAATGAGATTTTCTGTGTAACCACTACTCTGCATTAAATGCTTACCTATCTTAGATGTAAAAAATGTCCTGTTAGTTGTTGCATAACACAGATTTGACTGTAGTTGTTGCTTTAACTCTTTGCATGCTGGGTAATATTTTTCGTCTACAACATTAATTTTGTTGTCTGCTATTGTTCTAGAAATTGAATTTTCAAAATTTCTTTTCAAAACAGACATGTCAGAGTGTCAAACAGTTTGGTTCCTGATGAGACGCCGCATTACCCGACGGCTCTTCGGGATCCAACCTGTTTGCAACGGCAATCACTGTGGCAGATATATCCCCTTCTAGTATGCATAGAGTTAATACCCCCACTCACTTTCTCAATGAAACAAATTTGATACAGAAGTTTAAATGCTATGCTTCTTTGTTTATTTTCTATATCATTCTGCCCTCATGCCATTTATAACAAACATACCAACTACCTGAACCATCTGGCAATGTAGAACTAGGCATAGTCTGCTCTAATGGTCTGTTAAAGAGACCCTAGCTACCCCTATGTCTCCTGTAAGAGCAGTTACCATCAGCTATTGACCACTGCGCTACCAAATCCAGTAGGCATTTGGCAAATTTCAACCTGCTTTAAGTGATCACCTTTCTTCAAATTAGAAACAGGCTATGTGGTAAAGGGTTGAGCTATGGTAGAGGACTGCACCCTTCCTGTTAGAACAGCTTACAGTCAAGGATATTAGAGCATACAGTCATATGCATACCCAGTTTACAAAAGTTTTTGCTGCATTTATTATGTGATAGAGGAACATCATTTTTGTCTAATATCTATTTAGAGTAGACCCTTAAAATATTCTTAATTGCTTATACAATGTACGTGTATATATATTTCCTTCTGGATCAATATCAAAGCTTTTGGATTATCATTGTTATATAGTCAAACATGTGTTTATCAATCACTTTTTGAAAAAAAACATGACTTGTTTCTCTCTTAAAAACAGGTGACATCTTAATGCAAGGCAAATGTAAAGCAGAAAGCTCCTATAGCAACTTTCTGCTTAACTTTTGTCTTGCATTAAGCTATACGGCCTATATAAAAGACTAATGATACACCTTGCTTCAAGTGGCAACACAAGTTTTACTGTATATAATGCTCATTGTCAGTGTTGCCGAGTCTGTTGAATAGATCTAACCTTTAGTCTGATGTTGTTTAGTTAATATAGTAGAAGTTTGATGTGTCTGATGATCTTACCCATTCAAATATTTCTGGTAAAACCAGTTTCTTTATTGTAAAATATTCAGATACTGTTGTGCATAAAAAATCAGTATTGCATAATCATAACTGAGTCATCTTTCTCATTGAAAATAAAATGTGTTTAAGCAAGTGAAAAGTGAAGCAGATAGCTCCTTTTGGAGTGCTCCTACTTACTTTCAGCCTGCTTTAACTCTTTGAATCCTAGTCAGGCATATATGTGTCATTTGCAAACAGCATATCTGTGAGGAGTACACTTGTCCTATGCAAACAGAATGTACAACCCTGATCAGAGGGCTCCTTAAGGAGCCCTTTAATCGGGGTCATACACTGTTTGTCATATTGACATATACTGTAAAAAAAAACCTAAAAAGTAAAACATGGACTAGACTAAATTGAAAACTGGAATTGTCCATTTGATGTTTCAGGGAGACAGGGTTAAACAATGACTTGGTAGGGTGTAGTGAAAATTTATCAGGACATTAAGTTACTAGGAAGCATTTAAAGGCATTTCAATGTGGAATAAGGAAAGGCTTTTGGAGGTGTTGCTATAAAAGAAATAGTTACTGCCCTTGTTGACATATTGATAGTTTAACAGAAAAGTACAAACTACAGTAAAATGGCATGAGCGCAGAATGATGTTTAAACATGACAAAACTGAAACTATCCTATATCCTTCACATGAGTTAGAGTGCTCCTATTCACAGCTTTTCCTATTCCCAGATTTAATGCTGAGTCTCCCCATAACGCTATGTACTACCTCATCTGTGCTAGCGCTGAAGAGGAATTCCTCAGATTGATGTAGTCATGTCCAACCTCCATCCATCCATCCATCCATCTGTCAATACTAACAGTTTGACTACTAATTGCCATATTATCTAAGTTGTCAGGTGTATGTAGCTTAACTCTTTACTCCATAGACTTCTACTAGTTTTGAAGACAGGTGACAACTTAAAGCAGGTTGAAAGTAAAGTAGAATGTGCCTAAAGGCACATTCTGCTTTACTTTCAGCCTGCTTTAAGATATCATCTGCTAGATTAAAGAAAATATTTCTTATGATACAGGTTCATCACTGTATAAATTCAAACTATTTTCTTCAGTGGAGGAATAAATGCATGGTGTAAAAGTGTGTATCTATGGAGTAAAAGGTTAAAAAGTAGTGAGTGTAGTACAAATATTTGGTATTTTGTGTAAAATGCAATTTGAAAAAGCAACGTCCAGAGATACTATTACATGTATATGAAATTGAAAGATATTTCCTTCTCCACTCCACTCATCATGCTTCATTACTTTTCATTGAAACATCAAAGCTTTTCATTATTTATTTTGACTTTTCGGACAGGTTTGCATTATATTTATACACATACAAGTTTTACTTTTCTTTAAGAGATTTTATTTCAGATATATTTGTGAACAGTAAAACATGCTGTTAAATGAAAGCTTAAGATCTGTTGAATACAGGTTGCTGCTAAGTGCAGAACAAGGATAATACAGATAGCTTTTAACTCTTTCCTCCCTGAAACTTTAAATGGACAATTCCAGTTTCGATTTTTGTCTAGTCCATTTCTGGCTTTTAAGAGTTGTTTTGTCAAATTTGGCAGTACTGACAAACAGTGAAGACCCTGATCAGAGGGCTCCTTTCGGAGCCCTCTGATCTGGGTCTTCACTGTTTGCACTGGACAAGACTTAGTGTATTATTCACATGTACACTGTTTGAAATGACGCCTATATGCGGGACTAGGGTTCAAAGGGTTAATTAAATAAGCTTTCTGTATTGTTGTTGTCTTGTATTAAGCTGTCACATACAAACATCTTAAATGTTTGTTCAAGCAGGTTTTACTGTATATTTTATTGTATCAATATTGATAAGCAGTATCACAAGGTAAACAGAATCCAGCATTGCAAACAGTGTAGAGACTTGTCAGACATGGGGTTATACACTACATCATGACACTGTGCTAGTTTTGACAATAGCAATCTTCTGTATACATGTGAATGTACAGTAAAACCTCTCCAGAACCACAACTATATTGTATTAACTTAGGTGTTTATAACAGGTGGTTGCTTAAATCAAGGTGACAGTAAAACAGAAAGCTCCTTTGGGAGCTTTCTGTTTTACTGTCACCTTGCTTTAAGTTGTCACCTGTCTTTTATACAATCAATTAGCTTTCAATTTAGTGGTAGCAGTAGAGAGGTTTTACTGTTTATTGAATTATGATGTCCTGGATCAATAAACCAGATGTTCTGTTCTGTAATGCCCACTTTTGCTACAAACAGTGTTGACCCTGATCAAAGGCTGTATCAGAAATGTTGTAGCTGATCTTGCTCTTCACTGTTTACAGTGTCTTTGAACCCTGACTTTGTTGGCATGGCAACTATGTTTCTGGTGTATATGAATAGCTACAGTAAAAACTTCCCTATAATAACCGAACCTGTAAAGAGGGCACTTGTCATAATGCAAACAGTGAAGACCCAAATCCAGAGTTCCAGACAAGTGGGAGTAATGTGATCAAATCCAACATTTTCTAGCTAATGCTGCACCAAATCCTATGGTGTTACTACTCATTAGAATCGTCTCTTTGGGACGATTCTAATGAGTTGTGACACCATAGGGTTTAATGCAGAAATAAAGATTTTAGTTTTTGAAATACTCCCCTTAGCTGGATCCCTGCAAATCCTTCTGATATGTAGGTCTTCACTGTTTGTAATTTTTGCAGTTTAATATAAAAACAAACATAAATAGTCAAAAAAGGACTAATTAAACTGAAATTTGTCATAAAATGTTCAGAGTGAAAGCGTTAAATTAAGATGATGTTTTGATATTTAAGGCAGGTGACTGTTTACAGCAAGATGAAAATTAAACAGAAAGTGAGCTGTTTTACTTTCAACTTAATTGCTCTCAAGTTGTCACCTGTCATGAATCTTTGATTAGTATTTGTTTCAGTGGTTGTAATAGAGAGTTTTAACTGTTCGGTACTTTGTTTAGATGGTTTTCAATCAGTAGCAACTATTTGCATGAGGTTAGAGTTACTTACAGGATCATGTTTTTGACTGAACATTTTTTCTCTCCAATATTTGTTTTCACTTAACTCTTTGCATGCTAGTGGCGGATATATCTGCAACAGTGATTACCTTCATAAACATTTTGGATCCAGATGAGATGCCGCGTAATGTGGCGTCTCATCAGGATCCAAACTGTTTGCCATTCTGACCCTGAATTTAAAAGAAATTTAGAAAATTCTTATTTTAGAACAGTTGCAGATGACAATTGTTGCAGACGAAAAAATTACCCAGCATGCAAAGAGTTAATACAGTTTACTGGATGAACACATGCATTTTACCATAAACAACATGATTGTACAACGCTCCATGGTGCATGCTGACATGTATTAAGCAGACATTTTTTCTATAGAAAATTTGATAACAAGTGACTGCTTAATGCAGATCAAAAGTAAAGCAGAAAGCTCCTAATGGAGCTTTCTGCTTTATCTTTGTTCTTTATTAGTCTGATCCCTGTATTTAAGACTGCAAATAAAATTATTTTAACTCTTTCCTCCCTGAAACTTCAAATAGACAACTCCAGTTTCAATTTAAGTAAAGTCCATTTCTGACTTTTAAGGGTTGTTTTTGTCAATGTATGACATGATGACAAACAGTGAAGACCCTGATCAGAGGGATCCGTAAGGAGCCCTCTGATCTGGGTCTTTACTGTTTGCATAGGACAAGTGAACTATTCACATATTTAATGTTTGCAAAGGACGCCAATAAGCGGGACTAGGGTTCAAAGGGTTAAGTGGCTGCTTCACAGACGTATTACCAACTCAAATATAATGATTTATTTTATATTATAAATAATACAGTCCTTTTATTATGGCCACTGAAAAGATAACTCTTGAGAATGTTCAGAGCAGATGGTAGCTGAAAGCAAAATGGAAGAACAGTCTTTCTGCTCTACTCTGATCTTGCTTTACAAATCCACTAACTGGCAGTAACTGCCTTACATTATATGTATTAAAAAAGCAGGCCTTTTTGAGTGGTCCTTATAGATGGTCTTTGTTGTATTGATATTCCCTGATGGAGTGCAGCTTTTACCCACTACTTCATAAATACACATTTTTACTCCTTTAACATTTTAACACTTTAAATTTAATTGAATATACCGCATTGAAGAAAATAGTTTCACTTTAAACATTTATGAATATATATACCATAAGAAACTTTATCTATATCCTAGCAGATGGTAGCTTAAAGCAGGCTTAAAGTACATCAGAATTCACCTTAAGTTTCTGCTTTACTTTCAACCTGATGTAAGTTGTCACCTATCTTTAATTCTAGAAACAGACTGTAGGGGTAAAGGGTTAACATTGACTTTGATTTGATTAGAGCTAAATCTGCACCTGCATTTAGTAATTCTATTTTTTTTTGGAGAAAATATTTTAAAACCTTGAGAAACATCAAGAAATTGATGATTTTATTTTATTTACAATGTATGTCTGTAATTATACCTACCCTTACTAATTGTTTAATTTTTATTAGGAATATTCCACTTTTGAAAAATTACAAGTTTATGTTGATTTTAAGGGATGTTTTAGAGAGTATTTCACAAAATTAAAACAAACAGTAAAGATCCTGATCAGAGGAATTTTCCAGGAGACCTTTGATCAGGGTTTACACTATTTGCAAAATTTGCATATGCTTGTTTCCAGCAAAGAAAATAGTTAAATCTTTCAACATCATGGAACAGTTTCAAACATACTAATCACATTTGCAAACAGTGTAGACCCATATCAAATGACTCTTATAGGAGCCCTCTGATATGGGCCTACACTGTTTGCTAAGTTAGAAGTATTTATTAAACTACCCAAAATTCCAAGTAGACTGGATTATGTTTTGGTAACTAAAAGATCCACAAGGGAACCAAATGACCAAAAAGAGTTACTGACCTTAGTGTTGAAATAACTAAGTTGAAGGTGTAATGCCACATGTAAATGATAAGTACTGGTATATTGTCATGTTTTTGGTTTCATGTCACTTAAATATTGGGACATTAACTCTTTGAACCCTAGTCACGCATATATGCGTCATTTGCAAACATAGTACATGTGGGGAGTACACTGGTCCATTGCAAAAAGTATAGACCCTGATCAGAGGGCTCCTTAAGGAGCCCTCTGATCAGGGTCTACACTGTTTGTCATTTTGATATATTTTGTTAAAATCAACCCTAAAAAGTCAAAATTGACTAGGCTAAATGGTAAATTAGAATTTTAGGTTTCAGGGAGGAAAAAGTTAAACCAGGAACAAATGTACAAGCCCAGTATAAACACCACTTCACTGACACCTTTATTAGACCTGCTATTCTTCATATCTTGCCCTGATCTCAGACTTTCAGGTTACAGCTGCCAAAGTTAAAATCAAGTTTCAAACTTTGAATCAGGATAATTTTCTGGTCTGTACAGTAATTTTTGTTTACACTTGCCACTCAATTTAAGAATATGATGATCTCTAAAGCTATCATTTTTACTCATTTAGTTTATTCATTCACTGAAGAAAATAGTTCCAATTTATACAGTCATGAATATAATATCATAACTACTATTTACTTTATTCTAGCAGATGGATCTTTAAGTAGGGCCTTTTAGCAGGCACATCCTGCTTTACTTTCAACCTGCTTAAAGTGGTCAGTACTAGAAACAAACGATAGGGTAACATGTTAAACTATGTTGAGCGGCCAGTGTATGCAGGTTTTACTGTATATATAGGGTCACTAGCAGGCCAGTATTGTGCATGTTTAGCAAACAGTGATGATAGCATGTGTATTGCCATCCACCCATGTATTACCCATATATACTAACACTATACAGTGAAATGAACATATATTACAGCCCCTCATTGTGACACTTGAGATTTGTGTCTCCTTATGATGAAAGTGTAAAAGCGAGACTAAGGTATAGATTATTCCTGATAGCAACATTGAACAGATCAAACTTCTTGCTTGTGTTCCATTTAGTTTTACTTTACTCACACTATTTCATTATTCCTTAACACTTTTAACCCTAGGCACACATTTGTGTGCCAAATGTGTGCCCTTTACAACCAGTACCTGTGAAGCGTACATTAAATTTTGTCATATGCAAACGATGAAGACCCAGATCAGAGAGTTTCTGCAGGAGCCCTCTGATCAGGGTCTTCACTGTTTGTCATATTGTCATACATTGACAAATGCAGCACTCACTTTGTTAAAATGGACTAGACTTAATTGGAAACTGGAATTGTCTAATTAAAGTTTCAGTAAGATTGGGATTTCATCTCGCTTTTGCCCTTCCATTACAGTGGAGAGAAAATTCTTTGAAATTCTCTTTTTAACAGCCGACTGTAAAGCTGGGTGAAAGTAAAACTTTCACCCTTGCTTTAAGTTGTAACCTTTCTTGACATAAAAACAATCCTTCTTTTGAGTGGTTGTAATATAAGGCTGTATTAATTCAAACCCTTTGAACCCCCTCTTGGAAAGTTTAAACTAGAGAATATAGTTTTGGGTAGACTGGTTGCTAGCAATTCTGGATTATAGCTGGGATAATTAAGTAGAATATATTTAAGAATCAAATGTTGTTTTGCAGGTGAAAAGGTTCGTAAAAACTACAAAAATATTCATCTAAGTTCAATTGAAATCAGGGTTTCAATTATTAACCCTTTACTCCATAGATATCATTTTAACACATTTGATCCATTACTCAACTGAAGAAAATAGTTTAAATTTATACAGTCAAGAAATATTTCCTGTATCCTAGCAGATGGTAGCTTAAATCAGGCTGAAAGTAAAGCAGAATGCTCCTAAAGGAACATTTTGCTTTACCTTCAGCCTGTTTTAAGCAACCATTTGTCTCTAATACTGTATACTATCTATGTAGTAAAGGGTTAATTGAGAGTTTGAGAACACTTATCTTCACATGGTTCCAGAAAAGGGAGGCCAGGCATGCCATATACACCCATAGTGACATGTTATTTTCAAACAGTGTACCTGTGAAGAGTTTACTTGACCAATACAATCAATGTAGACCCAGCTCAAAGGGCTTCTAAAGGAGCCTTCAGATCAGGATCTGCACTGTTTGTCATTTTGCAATAGATTGCAAAATGTTATCAACCTGAAATAGTCATGCAATATTGTCCATTAACTCTTTGAACCCTAGTCCCGCATATAGGCATCCTTTTTAAACAGTGTACATGTGAATAGTAAACTTGTCCTATGCAAACAGTGAAGACCCAGATCAGAGGGCTCCGAAAGGAGCCCTCTGATCAGGGTCTTCACTGTTTGTCATAATGCCAAACATTGACAAAAACAACCCTTAAAAGTCAGAAATGGACTAGACTTAAATGGAAACTGGAATTGTCCATTTAAAGTTTCAGGGAGGAAAGAGTTAAAAGTGTTAGTGGCGAATGAGTTAATTTAGTCTCTATTTCTGCTTGCAGATGAGAAGATGGACATTGATGAAAACTCGCCTAAACAGCATTGCACGTTGGAATTCTTCGAAATGTGCGCCTCCCTTATTACCACCCTGGCCAGGTAGAACCAACAGTGTATGACTGGAACAGTTCCGTTGATAAAGAAAGAAAGCTGTCAATTACCCTTAATTGTTAACCCTTTCAAGGCTCCAGGTGGCTCGTCTTATACTGGAGAAGGACTTAATCAACATTTGCAAATAGTGTAGACCCAGATCAGAGGGCTCCTAAGAGCCCTCTGCTCAGGGTCTGCCTTATTTTCACATCAGTGTTATAGCAAACTACCCTTCTCATGTAAATGGGGTAGCCTATAATATATGTATTGATAGACTGATCCACTTTGGAACTGAGCTTTTAAAGGGTTGAGAGAAAGTGACAGGTCATTTTCAGAAAGAGCCCAGGGTCCAAGGTTATAAAGCGTTTGAGCTGAGTCTGAATGTGTTCTCAAGCATTTGTTTGGTCAGATTTGAGCCTAGACTCAAATCTGACCAATCAATGCTTGAGAACGACTTTCGACTCAACTGGAAAGCTTTATAACCTTGGACCCTGTGGAAAATGAAGAGAGAATGAGACAGAAGTTTGTGTTGATATTTTGTGAATATGGTTATATGTGTCACGATGGATATCCAATCAAAATGTCAAATTATAACATGCTGCATATTCATCACAATTTCTTCCAGCTTTGAATATTCATAGATTTGTTTTGAATATGGTTTAGCTGTGTTAAAGCTTTTTACAGGTCAGATTGCATTGTCATGACTTAGATCTACAAAGAAGGTGAATAATCAATTATTCATTAATCAAGTGGATAATTGTTCCTCAGTATGAATAAAATGTTTATATACAGGGCCGCTTTGAATTTAGCAATTGTAAACTGTGTTGTACAGTATGACAGGTAACATAGCTTCAGATAATGGGAGTACTTACATGTCATATTAACAATTTACTCCATAGCCTGTCTCTAGTTTCGAAGACAGGTGGCCACTTAAAGCAGGTTGAAAGTAAAGCAGAATGCGCCTTAAGGCGCTTTCTGCTTTACTTTCAGCCTGCTTTAAGCTACCATCTGCTAGAATATAGAAAATATTTTTTACGATACACATTCATGATTGTATAAATAGGAAAAAATTTCTTCAGTGGAGGATGAAATAAATGCACAAAAATGGAGTAATGGGTAAATGAAAATCCTTATATCTTCTCCAAAGCCCACGTTGTGGCTACTCTTTAGAATTGTCTGGAAGAGATAATTTTATTGAGTAGTCAAAGCATAGGGTTTTGTGGATTTCCATGAGAGCATACACCTAGACACCTAGCTGAAAGTGCTGAAAATTTAAAAAAAAATATATGGTTAATTCAGGTATAGACAACATAGCTTCAAAGGATGGAAGTATTTCAAATGTTAAAATATCTTAACACATTCAACCCTAGTGACGAGCTTAGTCGTCATTTACAAACATTGTACCTGTGAAGATTACACTTGTTCCATGCAAACAGTGTAGATCCTGATCAGAGGGCTCCTGACAAATGAAATTTGAAATATTGTTTTCAATTTAAATAGTTGTCATGTTGAAGTTAAAGACGTTTTAAAAATATTTAACCCACCATTGTTAATAAAAGCTTACTCTCTAGAACCCACATTAAGAGAGCAGTTATTAATTAGTTGGGGATGGTAAAATAAGAATGGTTGAAAATTTGTAATTTTGTAAATAAGACATTGTCAGTGACCTTTAATGCATTCAACCCTAGTGACAAGTATACTCATCATTAAAAAACAGTGCACCAGTGAATAATACACTTGTCCTATGCAAATAGTGAAGACCCTGATCAGAGGGCTCCTGCAGGAGCCCTCTGATCAGGTTCTGCACTGTTTGTCATTTTGCAATATTTCCTTAAAAACATTCATAGATAGTCATACATGGACTTAATTGTCTTTATCTGAAAGTGGAATTGTCAATTTGATATTTTATGGGTGAATGCAGTAATGTTATGAATGGGTCAGACATGTCCATTTAAAATATAATATTCATTCTGTGATTGAGAAAAGGAGGGCAAGCTTAGATTAGATAGTAAACCTTTATGTACATAAGATGAATGCTATGTTTGTGTTATATCTATATAGTAAACTATGTGATGAGTAGCCAATTAATGAAGACATTGGTAGCTAAACAGTAGAAAGTAAAGCAGATACCTCTTTTAATAACCCTTATTTCAATTTTGCTATAAAAATGCTTAAACACATTACTCCATAAATATGCCTTTTTACGCCTTCAATTATTCCTCAACTGAAGAAAATAGTTCCACTTTCGATGGGTTACTATGTTCCCTGTGGATCTTTTCAGTTTCAAAAACATGAACCAGTCTACTTAGAGTTCTAGGGTAGTTTAATTAATACTGCTCTAATTTAGCTGACAGTTTTGACCCTGATCAGAGGGATCCTATAGGAGCCCTCTGATCAGAGTCAACACTGTTTGGAAAAATAAAAGAGTATTTTCTAAACAGGTCCAGTGTCACTGTGTTGAAAAAGTTACGGTTGACTTTTATATGTAATAGCAAGTTCTTTGTCTTCTATTGAGTGGCTGCTGTAAACACGGTTTTCTATACTTCATGACTGTCTATGTGAGAACGAGTGATATTACATTATGTCTTTTTATGGTGTAGAAATTGTGTGCCTGGGGTGTTTTTTATGTTTCTTTAAAAAAAATATATATAAACATTATCTAGCCAGGATATTTGTATTATTTTAAAGTGTACATTCTTTAACTCTTTGAAACTGAAGTAATGTTGTCGTCTGCAACAATTGTCATCTTCAACTGTTCTAAAAATGGAATTTCTTTTCAAAATTAAGTCAGAGTGTCAAACAGTTTGGATTCTGATGAGATGCAGTGTAATTTGTCATCTCATCTGGATCCAGATTGATTACAATGGTAATCAGGGGTTCCTGTCTAGCATGCAAAGGACTTTAATGAAATCATTAGCGGTATTTATATATGTATATTTGTTTCTTTTTTAAACAATCAATTTATAAAATTGCTTTTGATTGACAACTACAGTATCATATTTTAAATACATGTAGCTGTATTAATATCACCATCAACACTGCTTTTGTGTCAAATATTTCAGGAAAGTGTGTGTAAAATTTTATAGTCTGTAATGAAATTCTGCTTTACTTCTTCTGGGACAGCATGATTAACCCTTAGCCCGCCAAATAAATTGGCGTCTGCTATATTTCTCGTCTGCTTCAAGTTTCAAATTGCTTCAAAGTTGCTCAAAATTGCTGCAAATGTTGTCCGAGTGTCAAACAGATTGGATCCGGATGAGACGCTGAGTTACTCGGCGTCTCATCCGGATCCAAGCTGTTTGCATATGGAGTAATAGTCGTGAGTGGCAGGCTAAGGGTTAAACATTTCACCTATTGTTAACAAAATAGAAGTCAGGGTCCGAGGTTATAAAGCTTTTGACTTGAGTCTAAACTTGTTCCCAACCATTTTATTGGTCAGATTTGAGCCTAGGCTAAATCTAACCAATCAAATGCTTGGGAACACACTCAGACTCAACTAAAACGTCTGTTTAAGAGGTTGAAATAGCAGTGCCATAATACAAGTGAATATACAGTAAAACCTCTCAATTACAACCACTAGTTTGTGTTAATTATTAGGTGTTGAATATAGGTGACTGCTGCTTAAAGCAAGGTGTTGGTAAAATAGAAAGCTCCCTTTTTAAATGTCACCTTGCTTAAAGCTGTCACCTGTTTAACTGTCACCTTGCTTTTAAGCTGTCACCTGTCTTTTATACAATCACTAAGCCTTGTTTTTATAATTGTAAATAAAGACTAGACTGTTGATAAATACCTGAATGATCCTAAGTATTGGGACAGACAGACCTGAGCAAACAGTGTAGACCCTGATGAGACGGCTCCTTCATGAGCCGTCTGATCAAGGTCTACACTGTTTGCCATTCAATTGGAAACTTTTGGACAAATTAATGTTTGATTAAAGCAATTAGTAACAGAAGTCCCCTCTCTGGTCCTAATTTATGTAGAAATAGGTGGTGCATTGTGTTATGATTTTTGTGTTTTTAAAACCATGTTTTCCACTGATTGTTATGAATGTTTTGTTTGTATATAAATTATGAAGGATGAACTGTCAAGGTTTCCTCACATGAAGTCTTGTACAGGATTAAGACAGTGTTAAGTATACAGTTATGTACATTGTTATGTAAATTTCTCTAGGAATAGTACTAAATAAATTGAGTCAAACAGTATATCTGTTGTTGTGTTTTTACCACCCTAATAAGTTTAGTTCTGAGATCGTTCTCAAGCATTTGATTAGTCTGATTTGAGCTTTTGATTTACAGCATTTTGCTCTCAAACATTTGATTGGTCAGATTTGATTTTTTTCTGAGCAAAAACAGACTCAACTGAAAAACGTCATAACCTTGGGGACAGGTGCTCATAGTGAGCTTTTAGGATTGCCTTTAGCCCAGCATCCGGCCATCCACAATTAGATGTGTCCTTCTATCCACAATATTGAATTACATACGTTATTGTACATTTATTAAAATCAACTAGCCAGGTTTCAAATTATTTTCATAGGAATGTTTATATTATTGCCTCTTTAAAAATAATAATTATTGACGTTCCGCTCCACTCGACAAGATTGGAACCATGGCATGTTTATCCCCCTCCCAAAGGCGGGCATATAGTAATCACATTGTCCGCCAGTCTGTCTCTCTTCAGACGGACAAACAGACAGACAGTGCGATTACTATATGCCCGCCTCTTGTGACATATAGTAATTGCATTGTCCACCCGTCTGTCCCAAATTTCGTGTCCAGTCAACTATTTTTATCGGTGAACAGACAAAAATGGTGTGTCGCGTATAACTCCTGTGTCCATGGGAAAGTTCAAGGTCACGGGGTGTGATTACACAAAGTTCATGTCTGGCCTGTACCCTAAGCGTAGATAGTTGGGTACAAAGCATCATCTAAAGGTCCTCTAAGAGGACTTTAAATTACGCTCCTGGGGTAAGAAATGCCCCGCCCCCGGGATTGCAATTTTACTGACATAGAGTTGTATAGTGAAATCTTCAACTCATCTTTTCTGAAACTAATATGACCAGAGCTTTCATATTTGACATGGTGGCACTTCTAGATGACTTCTACGATTATTGTGGTAATGGTTTCTAGTTTACAGGAGCTAAAGATAGATTTCGTTCAATGAAAACTTTAAAAGTTTTCTAGTCTAAAACCACAGTACACTCAGCTTAGACATTTGGTACAATACATAATTTACAGGTGATTTTATCAAGTTATTCAACCTTTGTCCCTGTGGTCAGTTATATAGTGAAATAGTCAAACATCTTTTTTCTGAAACTAATATGTCCAGTCTCCCCAGTTTGGCATGGTGTCACTTCTAGTGGTCCTTTACCAATATTATTGAAATGAATCCATTCTGTTGCATATCTGGGTTACATTTATAAGCTAAAATAGATGAGTCTTCTTGCCTGAAACCATGCCCATAGTCATGAGCTTTGCTATTTGACCACGAGTGAGGACGTCGATTTTCATTCGTGATTTGACAGAACACTGCATTTGCAGGTTCATCAGCAAGATTTCTGAAATGTCATTGGGGTAAAAAATGATCCCACTTTAGGGGTCATGTGACCCTTGTCTGGATTTTCCCAGGCAAGCGATATTTTGGGCCTCTTGTTTATTGGTTTATGGATTTCAAAATAATTTGGTACAACATTTAAAAGACAAAGACCAGACAAATACGATGTGTTCCGTTCAAACCCCGTCTCCCTAGGTCAATGTCACAGGGTATTATTACGTTGTCACAAATTTCATGTCCGATCTGTCCGAACTACCGAACTATTTTTTTTATCGACTATGGATTTCACAGGTCAACGTCACATGGCACGATTACATGACTATTAAAGAAAAGTTTGAATTGAATAACTATTTCCATCTACTAACAAATCAACATTGCCAGATAATCACAGCTTTTAGAACAAGAAATCATAGATTGCCAATAGAAACAGGAAGATGGAGAAGTATTCCTAAACATGAGAGAAAATGCCAAATATGTGATCTAAATGATATAGGAGATGAATATCATTATGTTTTGAAATGTTCAAATTTTACAGAAGACAGAAAGAAATACATGAAAAGATACTATTATCAAAACCCAAACACAGTAAAATTTGGGGAACTATTTAATACCAAAAACACTAAAGAATTGATAAACCTTGGGATCCTTTTAAAGATAATCACTAAATCAGTAAACGGAGAAACTTAGACAAGTCCAATAATAATATCATATATCATATCTGTATAATGATATAATATTTATATAAATTAAAATAAAAAATACCCACACTTAATAACAGAAATAAACAACTTAAGTAAATAAACAATTAAATAAACAAATAAATCAATAATTAAAAGTATAATAAATATATTTATAAAAGAATAAATGAATACAATAATAAATTATAAAATATATGAATTAAAGTAACCACAAAACAACAAACAAAAACGAACTAGAGAGAGAAAAAGGAGAAAACAACAACAACAAACAAACAAACAAACAACAAACAAGTAAACAGCAAACATACAAGTAAACAACAAACAAACAATACACACAAAAATAAACACAAAAATAGTAGATTAATGAGTAAAATAAGATTATAATTGTAAGTCATAAAGCAACAACAACAACGCACAAACAAACAACAAATTAAAAAAAAATCAAAAAAAAAAATCAATAACCACTAAACAACAAAAAATTTAAAAGTAAAATAAGATAATACCAATTATAATTATGACAATTATAAATCAAAATAAATAAACAAATCAACTCAAAAGACAAACAACAAACAAACATACAATCAAATGAAAAAAAAAAAAAAAAAAAAAAAAAAAGCAACAACAACAACAACAACAACAAACAACAACAACAAACAACAACAACAATAATAAACAAAACAAATAAATAACTGATCAATTAATAACAACAACAACAACAACAAACAAGGAAAATAAATAACTGATCAAAACAACAACAACAACAACAAATAAAGAAAATAAATAACTGATCAATTTATAATAACAACATAAACAAATAAACCCAATTTGCTAAACTGATAAATAACTGAATAAATCAATAAATAACTGAACATAAACAACCGGTGCTTTGTCTAGAACAAGATGTACTCAATACTGCAAAGTCCAATAAACAAATCATAGCAAAACTTCTATGTCACCCACAAACTTAAAAATAAATTAAAACCTCTTAGTATAAACCCCAAAACAAGTACTGTATTGCTTACAGCGCAACATTCAATGTATAAAAACACTCTACCATGAAGGTTAGGGTTGTACAGTTCACCAATAGTAAACAGTGTACCTGTAATGAGTACACTTGTCCTGTGCAAACAGTATGGACCCCGACCAGAGGGCACCACAAGGTACCCACTGATCTGAATCTACACCGTTTTACTAGTTTGAAAATTGTCTAAACCCACTGTAAATAATTTAAATCTGTAACTATATGAGTATATATGTCATAAGAAGCAGATTACTTTGTGTGTGTATATGTCTCCTATAGACAATATGTACCCCATTTTGCATATTCTAGCCAATGTAAACATATAAACCTAAAATAAGTATTGAATTGCTTACAGCGCAATATTGAATGTGTTTAAACTCTCTAACCTCATGATGAGGGCGGTACTGTTCATCTAATGTAGACAGTGTACATGTAATCTGTAATGAGTACAATTGTCTTGTGCAAACAGCATGGATTCCTACCAGAGGGCACCACAAGGAGCCCGCTGATAAGAATCCACACTGCTGATAAGTTTGAAATACTGTCAACCCAGTTTAAGACCATGTACCTGCAAAGAGTACACTTGTCCTGTTCATACAGCATGGACCCCGACCAGAGGGTACCACAAGGAACCAACTGATCTGAATCCACACTGCTTGTTATTTGGAAACATTGTCAAAATCTATCCTAAAAAATGTAAATGTGTATGTATATATATATATATATGAATATAAGTGTAAGTAGAGGCAGATATATGTGTGTGTGTGTGTGGCACAAACAAAATGTACCCCATTTGGCATAGTCCAGCTAATGTTAACATAATCATAAACCCAAAAAATAAGTATTGCATTGCTTACAGGCTTACAGCGCATATTGAAAGTGTTAAAACACTCTACACTGATGATGAGGGCGGTACTGTTATCTAATGTAGACGGTGTACCTGTAATGAGTACACTTGTCTTGCGCAAACAGCATGGATTCAGACCAGAGGGTGCTACAAGGAGCCCTCTGATCTGAACCCACACTGTTGATAAGATTGAAACATTGTCAAAACTAACTCTAAATAGTGTACCTGCAAGGAGTACACTTGTCCCGACCAGAGGGCACCACAAGGAGCCCACTGGACAGAATCCACACAGTTGATAATTTTGAAATATTGTCAAAATCCACACTAAATAATGTACCTGCAAGGAGTGCACTTGTCTTGTACATGTATACAGTATGGACCCCGACCAGAGGACGCCACAAGGAACCCACTGATCTGAATCCACTCTGTTGCTAAGTTTGAAATATAGTCAAAATCTACTCTTAATAATGTACCTGCAAGGAGTTCACTTGTCTTGTACATACAGCATGGACCTCCACCAGAGGGCGCCACCTGGAGCCCACTGATCTGAATCCACACTGGTTGTTTACCTGAAAAATTGTCAAAATTCACTCCAAATAATGTAGATGTGTATATAAGAGTATATGTAAATATGTGTAATAGGTAGATACAGATATGTGCGTGTACATACATGTAGGAACCAACAATAAGTGTTGACACTGTCCTGCGCCCACTTCATTATAACCATGTTTCAAACGAGCCATTACAATAAACAAAGTGTATTTGCAAGAATGCGGACAGGCGGGTGTGTGCAT
Organism: Gari tellinella; assembly: GCA_922989275.2. Lineage (NCBI taxonomy): Eukaryota > Metazoa > Mollusca > Bivalvia > Cardiida > Psammobiidae > Gari > Gari tellinella. The sequence continues at coordinate 22,191,783 of OV277859.1, forward strand.
GCATGCATGCATGCGCATGTATGTATTGGGGCATGGTCATGCCCTGGTGCATAAATGCGTATGCAGGCATAGGCGGACATGCACGTGCATAGAGTATGCATGTATGTGTCTTATTGCTGGTGTTTGTGTGCACATGCGTATCGATGACAATGCAATGATGTATAAGTATATAGTAATTTTTTTGTATATTCTATAAAAAAGAATTACCTTGAGTAATTCTTCTCAGAGTGAGTCATGTAGACTAAGGTTTCAATGTTTAATTTACAAGTCAACCCTCTTGTATAGAGTCTCATGGTAAGAAAATATATACAGAGCAACAGATGGGGGTAGCTTTTCAAAACTTTATTTCTGAATTAAACCCTATGGAGTCACTACTCATTGGGGTCGTCTCTTCGAGACGATTCTAATGAGTAGTAACACCATGGGATTTGGTACTAAAATGAGTGAGAAAAGGTTAGACTTGTTGAAATAACTGCCTCTTATCTGGAGCCCTGATATATTTATTTACATCTATAGAGCCCAACTATAATCAAATCACACCTTTGTACAGGTACCAAGTAAAAAATAGATATGCTGAAAAATGTCATACCTGATTGACCCTCAGATCAATAACAACCGGTGTTGGGGTTGAACTGAGTCCAACTGTTATGAAATAACATTTGAATCAGAGAAAATACTACTATATTTTTTGCCCATGATTCGTTTTGAGAGAAAGACACAGTGAGAGATGGAAAGAGAGAGAGAGAGAGAGAGAGAGAGAGAGAGAGAAGGATAAAGAGGGGGAGAGAGAGAGGAGGGAGAGAAAGAGAGAGAGAGAGAGAGGGAGAAACGTCTTTAAATTCGGTGATGATACTTGTACATATATACGATATCCAGTTGAACAATCATGAATACCTGTTAGCCACCTGAAATAACCAACTAACACGTGCACTTACGGTAAATGACCAAGGGCGAGATAGCTCTAGTATGAAATAATGCATGCGTGAAACATTTTGACGGTAAAACTGAATACCATACTGACCTTTAACGGTGTTTTATCCAATTTCCAATAGAAAATAACACAATAATTCCATTTAATATGAAAAACATTCTCGTAACACCAGGTGAATTAAGGTGACAAGACGTTTCGCGCCAAAACAATTTCGCACCTTGGATGTTTCGCGCCCAAGCCGTTTCCACCCTGGTCATTTCGCCCCTGGTCGTTTCGCACCCAATATCAATTATATATCTACAGTATATCTCTGTTAAAAATTAATTTATTTGTTGTTTTCATCGAAGGGTGTTTAGATAGAAATTTGATGTAAGCAAGTACTGTAAGACGGGATATTGATCATTTTACTGTATGTATGTATGTCTCAATTTAACTAGAAACACATATAAAAAGTTAGGATTTTATAGTCCAAACTTTTTATGAATAACCACTTATATTCGGAATAATCAATGAAACGATTAGTACATAACAATTAAACTGTCGATTATTAACATGATATTTTCTACCATGGTAGCAATGCACGTGTTAACGTGTACGGAAATATTATATTACCAAACCTAACATATTTAGCTATTTATCGTCTGCACTAAATTCCTAAAATTTCAACTTACGGTAAATTGATAATTTTAAATCATTGATGGAATACCAATAGTTTTAATCCTGATCATACGCCGAGTAACTCGGCATCTGGTTAGGGTCCAAACTTTCTTTATGAATGACCAATTATATTCGGGATAACCAGTAAAGGGATTAGTACATAAAAATTAAATCTGCAGATTTTTTAGATATTTTCTACCATGGTAGTAATGCACGTGTATAACGTGCACGGTAATATTACATTCCTTATTTATTAAATACCCTTTAATTCTTATTCTTAAATCTTAGAGAAAATAACAACAGTCAACTCTAAAATATTTAGATATTGATCGTCTGTCCTTGATCTGCACTTGTTCCTAAAATTTTAAACTTACGGTAAATGATAATTTTAAATACCTGGTGGAATATCAAATAGTTTTTATCCTGATCATACGCCGAGTTTTTATAAATAACCACTTGTATTCGAGATAATCAGTGAAAGTTAATACATAAAAATTAAATCTGCAGGCTAATAATATAATAGTTACAACCATGGTAATAATGCACGTGTTTTACGTGCACGGCAATATTACATATTCAACATTTTTAAAAATAGTTTAATTCTCATTCTTCAATCTTAGGCAACATGACTACAGTGAAATCGAAATATATGATATAGATCTATATTTCAGATGGCCAAACTAACAATTTCATGACATTGAAAATTCGTCAAATCACGTGCTTAATGAGTAACGATATAAAAATTTACAATTTCTATGATCCATTCTCGGGCATGCCATCAACCTGTCAAAAAGTGGAGCGTCTGTATTTCAATGTTATTTTATATATAAATAGACTAAATTAAAAAAAATGGCAAACAGTTTTGATCCTGATCATATGCCGAGTTATATTCTGCAACTGATCAGTATCCAAGCTTTTTGCAATTGACCAATATATTCGGGATAAATTGGTGAAATGGTTAATACATTATCATGGCAGTGAATGTGGTAACACGGCTTTTTAAAATAATAAAATAATTAACCTGAATTGCACGTCCTGTGGTGCCATCGACCACAACCGTCACATGTTATTGCTTCTTGTAGTTTACGTACCACTTTCTCGCATGCTATGCAAATATCACTCATTGTGAACACAAAAAAACAATGTGAACCACGGCATATGCCGCTATCTTACTTAATTATTCCTCAATCCAATATTATTTTAAAGACACAACAGTAATCTAAATCACTATTCACAAATCCTGTCTTAGAACTTTTTTCACTCACGCACGTAAATTATAGCCTATCAACAATTAGATCGATATAACGAGAACATCTCGAAAACCACCTTTTATTAGTATCTTTTTTTTTCGTCTTCCAATAAAATTGCATAAACAATATAATTATCTAAAAACCAATCAAACTCGATTTACTCTAATTTTCATCGAACCATCGTTCAAAAATATTTAATCACAACCTGTAATTATCTAAAAACCAATCAAACTCGATTTACTGTAATTTTCATCGAATCATCGTTCAAAAATATTTAATCACAACCTGTAATTACCTTAAAACCAATCAAAATAGATTTCTATTCAAATCCGTTGTTTCAATTTTGAATGACGGGTTTGGGTTTTTTAATTAACACCTGTTTGATGGTACCGTGGACATTCTTTATGTCCTCGCACGTTCGCGAATTATTTGACACTTACGTGTGTGAAAGATAACAAAGTGTCGTCATATGTTAAGATAATTATGTGTTACTATGGCAATCATGTTATGTTTAAACAGTTAATACAATCAAACAACAACAATATAATTATTATTAAATTGTTTGTAGCTAATCTTTAATAAATATGATTATAAATTTCAAATATAACATAAATTTACAAAAAATGTTAGAAATATTAAGAACAAATAACACGATACATTATATTTTCCACACTTTTATTGTTTTACAAATTGGGAGAAAGACAAATTGATTTTCTATTCATTTTTATTAAATGAAACTTAGAACTTAAGTTTATGGGATAACATACATTATATAAAGTAAGTTTATAAAATTGGGGGCGAAACGACTAGCCCTTAGGGGGCGAAACGACTCGGGTCTCATTTGGGTGCGAAACGACCAGGGTGGAAACGACCAGGGAGGAAACGGCTTGGGCGCGAAACGACCCGGAATCGTGAATTAACCCATTCAACTAAATGACGTGGCTAAAGTGGACATGGCTAAATCCCGGCTAAATTGCGGGATATACCCTGGACCACCCTAGTACCCACTAGAAATAGCAATTTTAAAACAAATAAATGCTGTTCTCTTCCGTTCGAAGTTGTTCGAACTGATGTTTCTATTATAAAATATGTACCTGACCTAATGTTTTGAATGTGTGTTAGGATAGTTCTCATGTATTTGTAGAATTGTACAAACTGAGAAAATAAAGAGTATTTGAATTTGAATTTGAATTTGAATTTGAATTTGATGTGACCATGACCTCTAAATGACCTTGACTTTAACCTAACATAACCCAACTAATGAGTTCAAGTGCTTTTTGAATACATATACCAAAAATGAAGTCTCTGTCACATGTATTTCCAAAGTTATAGCCAATGTTAAGTTCAGCTTATTTGACCTCAAAGTGACATTGGCCATCTGTCAGATATGATCAAAGTTGTACTGAACTCGAACGTTTCTTTGAACGTTCATTGAAAAATGGGCAAGTGTCTCTCTTCAGTAGTTAAGAACTCCAGGGCTGCCATTTCTCCGGATTTTTCTAAACCTCCGGATTTTTTCCCAGTACATGGTAGCTTAAAGTAGGATGAAGTAAAGCAGAATGCGCCCTAAGGTGCATTCTGCTTTACTTACAGCCTGCTTTAAGTAGTCGCATGTCAACAATTTAAGAAAAATGCTATGGGGGTAAAGGCATCGTACTTGAAAAATTCAAATTTGGAAATCTTAGGATTTTTCATGTCAACTTATGGCAGCCCTGGAACTCTTACCAGAAACTTCAGAACACGCTGTTGGTGTGTGGTAGGATCGGGCCATACTTTACTGAACTCTTTCAACACTACAGTAAAACTTGTGGGATATTAGATTCCCTTGTGGATCTTTTAAGTCACCAAAACAATAACCAGTCCCCTTGGAATTCCGGACAGTTTAATAACTATTGGTTAAAATAAGCAAACGTTTGACCAGCGTCTACACTGTTTACCTATACCCCTTTTATAGGACGCTAGGTACAAATGCGCTAATGTCACAATTTTACTGGAATCCGGATCAATACGGCCCGGTCAAAACGGCCCCGAAGATGTCCTGGGCCAAAACGGCCACTCTCTTATATTGTACTGATATTGAAGATATTTAAGAAGGATTTTTTTTTGCTAAAGAAAGTGTTAACCTTTTAGGTATTCCTTTATATAATTTATTATTCACGGACTGGCATAGTTTTTAGACTGTCGGGACGACAGGATTTTGAAGTGTATAAGCTATTTTCCAAGGTAGTGCTCCTCTGAAAGACTTGCAACTTTAACTATTTCAGATCAATGCGCCAGATGCGTATCCACACTCAAACAATATTGAGTGGAGCAATATAGTGGTTAGGATCTACATGTAGAAACACCACTTACATTTGGACTTTTACTCACATATTATTTTTTAGACGAATTTGGAAGTTATTTACTGAAAAAAATAACTAAAACACGCATAGCGTTTGCAGAATGCGTATTGGTTGGGTAAAGGAATTGCTAATCCGCCCTTGGGCTTATTACAAGCTGGCGCGCATAATTCTGGTGAGTCAGCGGGTGTAGGCTTACACAGTGAAAAATAGTGCGCGTGATAAAAGTTTTAAAGCAATATTTCAAGAAAATTCTTGCAGTTTTTGCTAACTTCTTTGTAGTAAAACCTAATTACTTCAATAAAGCAGTGAGTGTTGCCTTACACAGTATATCCCGTGTTAAAATACCAAAAGCAAACCAAGATTATGTGAGGTCAACACCTGTTTATTTCACGCTGGTACCCTTATCGACCTAGGGTCTGTTAATAAAGCCTGGTACCAGATACCCCTGCACATGTCAATCCTTAGGCTGCGGTGATGTCGTCTGCTTCGAAATTGTTGTCTGCAAATTTTGTTTTAATTTAGATTTATACATTTTTAAGTAAAGAAACCTAATGAAGAGTGTCATGTTTAACAGTTTGGATCCAGACCAGACACCTCGTAACGCGGTGTCGGATCTGGACCTAAACTGTTTGCGAAAATCAATTTAGTCGCGACCAGCAGGCAGAGGCACGGAATAATTCCGTGCTTCAGTACATTGACTCTAGGTGCGATTTTACAGTTTGGATTCAGATAAAATATTAACCTTCTGCACGTTACGGGCGATTTCGTGATTATTACTGCAAATAGTTTGGATCCAGTTCAGGTCGTGATATGAACTGTTTGACACTCGGTGCGATTTTACAGTTCGGATCCAGAAGAATATTAACCTTCTGCACGTTACGGGCAATTTCGTGATTATTGCTACAAACAGTTTGGATCCAGATCAGATCGTGATACGAACTGTTTGACACTCGGTGCGATTTTACAGTTTGGATCCAAATGACTACACGCTACGAGCGAATTCATGATTATTGCTGCAAATAGTTTGGATCCAGATCAGATCGTGATACGTACCGTTTGACCAATCGGGTGCGATTTATAAAGATTTAAAAAACCTCATGGAATTGTTGAAGACGCAAAGTTTGCAGACGACAATTACATATCAAGCAGCTAGAGGGCTAACCCAGAGGGGGAGGGTCGAATCTAACGCTGTGAGAATTTGTGATCCGACCCCATTTCAATATGTATATATGGAAATAAAATATGTTTAAAATAACCCAATTGGCAAGAGTGATTATTTGTAAAAACATTTTTTTGCAAATATTTTAGATCGAGATGAGATCTGGAACAACTGCTTTACACTCGGATGCTATTCTATGTTGATATGAAATGCTTTACAATCCACTAAGACGAAATTTGCAGACGAAACTTTCATACTTGATCAAGGAGAAGGCTAACTCAATTTGGAAGTATGATTATTGATGGAAATAGTTTGAATCAAGACGATTATTAACCTTATACACGATACCGCGAATTCATTATTACTGTTGCAAACAGTTTGCACCCAGATGAGATCTGGATAAACTGTTTGACACTCTGCATGCTATTTCATGACGAAATACAATGCATAAAAATCACTCGTGTAGAAACATTAACTTTTAATTGCATCATGTATATATGCCAGTTCTTAAATTAACACTTCTGCATTTATTTGTTTTTTAATTATCAAATACTTATCGAGTATTAGTTACAGACTGTAAAGATTGCAATGGGTGTCATTATGATATATACTAAACTCGCGGCAATACATTTTTTTATACATCAAAGTGTTAGCAGTGTGAACCAAGATCTCGCGTAACGCTGGGTCTAATCAATATCCAAACTGTTCGACATATTTTAGATCAGACAAGGTCATTATGACATTCCATACAATACATTAAATTGTTGTTTTGACAGCTTGCAACAAGTACATGTTTTACTCAGCGGGTACAAGATGCAAGATTTATTTAACGTCGGATACAATATATCAGTAAACATTAGCTGTAACAGCCTCATTCCGACAAACACAAGTATAATATAAACAAGAGTAAAAGGCTGTAAAAAGTAGAACTGTAAAGGAAAGGGTTTACATATACAGTGGATGCAAGCTAGGACTACAAACTATCAAAGGGACTCGCAACCGGATGGTGTACTTGTCAAAATAAAATACTCAAATAAAAGCCCATCTGTGGCATAATTTGGCCTCTGACATTAAAAAAATATGATCAGTCCAAAAATAAGTCTCAAGAATCGTCACCGAATCTTAGTTTGTTTTTTTTAGATATTTTCCACCGTTTTTCTATAGCGTTAGCTAGCGGTATAGTTGTTGTTGTTGCTTATCTACACGGGCTCAGACATAAACCCGAGCCGAATAAAGTACTATCGATCGCTACCAGTGAAGTACGTTAATTCGCTACCATATAGATAGAGAGGCCCAGTTGCCGCGTGGATAAAGGCGTTTCCCTTTTTGTCATGTTTGTCTCCGCATGGAGGGTCACGGGTTCGAATCCCACCAGAGCTTCTTTTTTTTTTTTTTTAAATGCGTTTTTTAACAAAATTTATTATCCTAAACTAAATCTTACCCATTTATATAAGCATTTGACATATATTTACAAATTACTATTTTTAATGCTAAATCCGGTTGCGAGCCTCTTTAAGGTTGTTTCGTTTTGTTTTCCAGGGCTGCCATTTCTCCGTTTTTTCCCTAAATCTCCGGATTTTTCCCCTGTACATGGTACCTTAAAGCAGGCTGAAAGCAAAGCAGACTGCGCCATAAGGCGCATTCTGCTTTACTTACAGTCTGCTTTAAGTAGTCACATGTCAACAAATTAAGGAAAAGGCTATGGGGGGTAAAGGTACGATTAGTAAAATCCTACTTGAAAAATTCAAATTTGGAAATCTTAGGATTTTTTATGTCAACTTATGGCAGCCCGGAACTAGGAGCTTTGATTCATTAGTCTCTGCACGGTAAGTATAGTAATAATTGATCAGGCACTAAATCATCGAGAATCAGAATCAACTTTGGAACTAATTTAAATAATACGTCCACTCAATGATAGGTCACATTTGAAGAGAAGTTGTTGCTTAATGAAGGGCAACAGTAATCATCAATACTTGAAACAGACTATGGAGTAATTTGTAAAGGGTTAAATGACCGCTTAACACAAATTGTAAAGAACAGAAAATCTTTAATACGCTCGCATTTGATGAGGTATGAATAGTATAGCATGTACATATAATATCACGTGACAACAGTGAAACTAATATTCGTATTGGATCAGCCTGAAAATGGAGTGAACATTCTAAGGGTTTAAGCGGGGGCTGGGTCTATTTACGTGCACTGTCGAAACTTTCGAAATATTATAGGCATGCGTTATATTTAGCTTAAATTAGACTGACGGTGAAGCATACTAAGGTGTACATTGTATTATGAGGTCACCTCTCTCCAAAAAAACTTAGTATGAGGTGATGATCAGTTAAACAATAGATGTTTTAGAATATAAAAACGTTCAGTGTTTACTTGTCCTGAGCAAACAGTGAAGACCCAGATCAGAGGGCTCCTAGGAGCCCTCTGATCAGGGTCTTCACTGTTTGTCACAATGCCAAACATTGACAAAAACAACCCTTAAAAGTCAGAAATGGACTAGACTAAAATGGAAACTGGAATTGTCCATTTAAAGTTTTAGGGAGGAAAGAGTTAAAATGATAGCCATTTCATTATTTGGTCCTTAACTGTTTTGAAGAGCATATTTGTCAAACAAAATTATTTTTAATATCGCCATGTAATTTTACAAGTATGATATAAACATGCTTTCAGACTCCTTGATAAACTTTAAACATGCAAATATCGAACATAAATGCTATCGTAAATCATCATATTAGCATATCGATGTAATAAATGGTATAAACAGATCTATTGTTATGACTTCTCGTGCTACAATGTAGTATAATTATGTACAGAGGAGAAGTTATCATTTCCCAATACAGTAAAAGCTCTCTATTACGACCAATAAAACATAGGTTAATTGATTGTTTAACCCATTACCCCATAAACACGCATTTTTATGCCTCTAATTTATTCCTACATCTAAGAATATAGTTCCAAATTATACAATTATGAATATTTATCAGAAGAAGTATTTTCTATTTTCTATTAAATGGTAGCTCAAAGCAGGCTGAAAGTAAAGCAGAATGCGCCTGAAGGGGATAGGTACACCTTTGGAAAGTAATTACCAAATTCTTCAACTTTTGCATACAGATAGTAAAATTAGTTTCTATGACAAAACTGGTGAAAAAAGTGGGGGTCCCGGACCCTTTTTTCCACAATTTGAGAGTTTTCAAGACTAAACCCCCCCCCCCCCCACCCCCCCCCCCCCCCCAAAAAAAAACTCCTATTTTTTTAGACTACGTTTTTTTTCAATCTTTATGTATACAAACTATTTGTAAAAAAAAATCTTAATTTATATTACCATAGTAAGAAAAAACCCGTTTTGTAAAAATCCAAAATAAAAATATTTGATTTCACCGGAAAGGAGTAAAATTTACCCCGCCCACTTTTTTATAATGGGAGATTAAGGCACAGTGAAAATTGCCGAACAAATTGTAGCAAACTAATTACAACTTCTTTTATTTGTTGTATTTAGCCTTTCATCGTGCGCAAAAAGACAGACCGACATTTTTAAGGCGCATTCTGCTTCACTATCAACCTGCTTTAATTGGACTACTATTTTCAATATTAGAAATAGGCTATGGGGTAATGGGTTAAAAGACAGGTGAAATACAGGTGACAGCTTAAAGCAAGCTGAAAGTACAACATAAAGCTTCTTAAATAAGCTTTAAACAGTCGCCGTTCGTAAACACCTAATAATTAACACAATTTAGAAGTCGTAAAAGAGAGATTTACTTATATATATGCGTTTATTTTGAAAACCCATGATAAGTTGGACGTCGCTATATGACGAATTACTGTTAATACTTTCACTGCCAATGTCACCAAAAGGCGACTTTGCAAACAGTTTCGACCCTGATCAGACGCCGCGGATCAAAAGGTTTAACACTCGTATCGACATCTGTTCAGTCAATACAGCCCTTAATGTGACAAAAGTTGCCAACAAATTATACAATACGGTTACCAATAGGATAAAATACATAACATACACAAGTACAGCTAAGCAGAGCATCGGCGCTTTCTCCGACCAAGCTCATTGCATGTAGATCTAATTTATTTTCTTTGAACTGTATATTATCATAAATAATTTTCCTAAACGGATATATACGTGTTTATGTAGATGTCTTACATTCATTTACAGACCAAAAAAATAACCAATGTACACGTGTAAAATCGTTTACTCGTTATTTCTTCAGTCATATATACTGCCTTTCATATTACTGAAAAATATTGCAGAAACAGTTTAACCCTTTACCCCATAGAAGCGACTTTTAGCGTATCTAATTCATTCCACCGCTGAAGAAAATAGTTCCAGTTTGTACCCTCATGAACAATAACCATAACAAATATTTTATATAGGCTAGCAGATCCTTGTTTAAAGCAGGCTGAAAGTAAAGCAGAATGTGCCTTAAGGCACATTCTGCTTTACTTTCAACCTGCTTTAAGTGATCACCTGTATTTAATGTTATATACGGGTTATTGGGTAAAGGGTTAAATGCCGACGATATTATGGCGGTGAAAGAAATAAAGCAGACGAAGGAATTTGACGAATAAAATTAATGATTAGAACAGGCGCATTCTGTTTTACCCTCTATATCTGCTTTAAGAGTCACGTGGAGCCACAAACTATAACCAGACTATCGGGTAGCACACTGACGGGTTAAGAAGTCACCTGTCACAAACGTCTGATAATTAACAACAATGTCTAATTGTCTTAAAAAGAGAGGGTTTATGGTAGCTCGCGTATGCCGTGTTTTAGTCCAAGCGGATACGTGTTTACAAACTGTGCCTGGTACGAGACCCATTCGATGAGAAAATAAAAAAGCATCAAAATTTTAATACGAACTCAACTACCATTATGATTTGCTGAATATCTATCTATAAAACACTATCCAGCATGATTATCTATAATATAAAATTTAATATTTATGCAGAAAAACTCGATGACTCGAACACGTGTTAAATCGAACATACCCATATTTCGAAGTTAGCCACGTCTTAACTTTGAAATACGAATATGTTCGACTTAAGCAAGACCGACTTATCGAAATTTAACTTATGATATACTGTTACGAGCAATTTAAGCGAGTTCGAAGTACAGTAATACCTCTCTATAACGGCCACTAAAGTGTGCTAATTTATTAGTTGTTTTTGACAGGTGACTGCTTAAAGCATGGTGACAGTAAAACAGAAAGCTCCTGTAGGAGCTTTCTGTTTTGCTGTCACCTTGCTTTAAGCTGTCACCTGTCATTTAAACAACCAATTAGTCCTCGTTTTAGTGGCCGTTATAGAGAGGTTTTACTGTATCGACTTTCGACTGTATATAAAACACTGTCCACAATGAAGATCTATAATCTGAACTGTTACATTAGCTAACAGAATAAGGATTTCACCTAAGAGAAGAGAGCATATAGTCATGATCATATAAGAAAACTGTGCAGATCCTGCTCAGACAGCTAGCTCCCTTCAGAGGCTGTCTGATTTGGGTCTACAATGTTTTTAAAAGGCGTCAATATAAGTTTATAACAAGAGAAAGGTTAAAAAACAGCACAGTTTATTGCTAGATCTCGATAATTACAAAGTTTCACCATAAACCATACTTGTGCCAAGGAGAGCAGTCCTCCGTTGACGTCACCAAGGGTCCTTGATATGGTTTTGTGGCCTTTTTAAACCAGATAGAAAAGTATATAAGACAGGAACTCTATAGGAACAGAACTCAAACTACTGCTATCGCACCGTTTGCATTCTGAACTTAATCTGAAAATTACAGAATCATATCAGGCAAGATGAAAGTCGCACTCGCTCTGATGTTGGTCTTCGCTGTTGCCGCTTGTGTGTCCGGTAAGTTTAATCATTCTGTTATTTTGTTGTGTTTATATTGTTGCATTTGATTCTTAGAAATTACAGAGCTACAGTCATTTGTCGATATAAACTATTATTTCAATCTCGTTTAGGATTAACGTACCCATATTTCAAACTTAATCCTTTATCAACAGCCTGTTTCCAGTTTTGAAGAAAGCCGGATGAAAGCAAAGTAGAATCCACCTTAAGACACATTCTGCTTTACTTTTAGCATGTTCAAAGCTACCATCTACTAGAAACTTTTTTTATGGTGCATATGCATGACTGTATAAAATGGAACTATTTTCTTTAGTAGAGGATTAAACCAAAGGCGTATAAATGCGACACTGAATTGGCAGAGGGCTGCAATAAGTTGATCATGAACAATCCTAAAATTTCAAATTCTATTTTTCAAGCGTGATTACTTAAAGCAGGTTGAAACTTAAGCAGAATGCGCATTATGGCGCATTCTGCTTTGCCTATAATCTGCTTTAAATGAACTACTATCTGCAAGGATAAAATCCAAAGATTTCGAAAAATCCGGATAAATTGCAGCTCCGTGTGTCATATATATATAGCGCCAATGAATAACGGTATGAGATGACGATAATGGAAGATGTTAGGAAGATGGAATTGGGTAACCCAATTAGCTGCGAAAGACCTTACTTTTAATTATTCACGCAATGTACTCTGTGGCTCCATCACGTTTTCTCGATGTATTAAAAAAGAGCCACATGATCTTCCACCGAGAAGCAGCCATAGACAGGTCTATGGTGGCTGCTACTCGGCGGAAGTTTCTGTGGCTCTTTTTTAATACATCGTGAACACGTGATGGAGCAAAATAATTGTTTGGCCTTTTCGTATCTTAGGCAGCTTCTCGGAAGTTTCTTTGGCTTTTAATTGATGGTGCCAGAGATTACAGTGTGTGGTACAGTAGAGAAAACGATATTCTTTCCCAATAAACGCGTTTACGCTTAAACTATTATTTCCATTGCAAACAGTTTGGAGCCAGATCAGACGCCGGGTAACCCGGCGTCTGATCAGGCTCAAAACTGTTTGCCGCTCAGATTAAAATAAATAGTCAGAATTGTCAAAAAAGTGTCATTTTCTACGTTTTAGTGCATTGCGTTTGCGTTTAAACGGGAAAGAATAACAGAGTCGCCACTGTAAACAGATATCTGATCAGGCTTCAAACTGTTTGCCGCTCAGATTAACACGAGTAGTCAGAATTATCAAAACGTTTTCCTTCTCTGTATTTAATTGCAATTGCATTTGTGTTTCGTTTAAACGGGAAATAATGCATTCTCCACTGTACATGTACTTTTGAATTTTTATCATTCGAATTCGCTTGATTTGCACATACATGTACCCGTATTTCACAGTTTACACATGTATACAGTGGAGAATCTGTTTTTCTTTCCCGTTTTTTAAAAACGCAAACGAAACGCAAACGCAAAACACTAAAATGTAGAAAAGGACAACCTTTTGACAGGTGTGAGGTTTCATTTTTATCTGAGCGGCAAACTGTTTGGAGCCTGATCAGACACCGGGTTACCCGGCGTCTGATCTGGCTCCAAACTGTTTGCACTGGATATAATAGGTTTAACGTAAACGCGTTTATTGGGAAAGAATAACAGATTCTCCACTGTACGGTATGTTGAGAACTAATTATATATATGTCCTATATGTGAACGTGAGTTTGTTGCCTATTCCATGAGGGAAAACTCCACAAATAAAAACTTTCACTGAGTTTGTCATAATTTAACTAAATTTATATATCGTTTTCAATTTCAGGTGAGAAAAAGTGTAACAAAGGAAAAGGTTTGTGTATTTGTTCCTACCTTTGTACTTATTACGTTTTCAGAGCTGCCATAACTTAATATTGAACATTCTTATATTCCCAAATTTTCTATTTTTAAAGCGTGAATTCTTAAAGCATGTTGAAAGTAAAGCAGAATGCGCCTTATGGCGCATTCTGCTTTACTTTCAACCTGCTTTAAGCTACCATCTGCCTTACTTTCAGCCTGCTTTAAGCTACCATCTGCTAGGATTAAAATCCGAAGATTTAAGAAAAATCTGGAAAAATGGCAGCCCTACGTTTTTATTTATTTATTTTGCTCTAATAAAGACACCATGCAGTTGGCAACGAGGCATCGTCAGCATTTTCACAGCAAAGTTTAACCGCCAGCTTTATTCGTGTCATAGCAAAATGTAACCGTCTGCTTTATCCCTTTCAAAGTCAAGTTTAACCATTTGCTAAGACGTAACGTCAAAAGCTCATGCCCCACGGCGTTACACATGACGTTGAAATACAGTTGCACTAGTATAGATCTACCAGGCTAATGAACCGTCTATACATGTACCATTTATCGTGTTTTTTTCACTGATGACGTAAATATAACAAATGCTGGTGACGTCAATTATGACATCAGTTTCCCCATTAAAAATCAATATTGGCTACATCGGTACGGTTGGTTTTCCCCCAAGACCCCAAGTATAGGTACATCTGTCATATTCAATGTGTTTGAGGAGTGGAAAATGAAAAGGCTGTCGAGACTTTGAAGAAATAAAGGAGGAAAGCAGGGTTTGGTTTGTTGGCTGTAAGCAGTTGCGCATACAGTAAATGAGTCCATCTATTAATATGACATTCAGGCTAGACTCAGGTCAACATCTGTATGAATATGCGGCGTCTGATCAAGGTCTACATTCTTTACAATTCATGGGTACGCATCATGTTTTCTGGCCCATACAGACCAGTATCAGTTGCGACAATTTCAATGTGGTACATGTAACGTATATTTGTTTACGCTGCTACGTTTCATAATTTGAAATTCACCCGAAGTTGGATCTAGAGTTGTACGTAGAGCTAGTCAATAACAAATCTGTTGTTATTTATATTTTACACGCGTTCATTCGGATGTTCTGTAGAGACACGGCGATGGTCTTCTCTTTACAAATATACCAGTTTGTTTCTTTTTCAATTTACACGGAAGTTTCTTTTTTATATCTGCAAATTTCTTTTAGATATAAACAAACACAAACACAAACAAACACAACCTCGAAAAAATGTTTAAACGTCTAATTATTCGAACGTCAACGTTACACATTATAAACCAGCGTCTGGGACATTTCTTAGGGACAATTTGTTTGGTTAATTACAAAATTAGTAAATTGAAAAGTTTATTTATATATCAAAATAATCGCAAGAAAAAGTGTATTTTTCCTATCAGACTATGTTTTGGCTAAAATTCATTATTATTTGAATAAAACAGCGCCAGTTTTTCGGAATAAGTAAATATGACGTTGTTTTCTTACTTTGGGACATTTGAATGGACAATCCATTTCACGGATTACAGAAATATCTGAAGCGCTTTTGGTAAAACGACACTATATTTCAAAACAGGACAAAAAGTGTATTTTGCCAACAAGAATTAATGAACTAATATAAATTATTTATATGTCAGATATTTGATTGAAAACCGTGCTTACAATTTTTGGGAGCATGGGACAAATTCTCTTACTTTGATTTATCCTCCATTCTGTCTTCCATTAATGTAGAATTTTAAAACAATTGTGTACATTATATCTGGAAATGATGTTCCATCAACGCTGCAGATGAAATGTATGCAATTACCCGCGTTTGAACGGAACACGTACGTTTCTTCACAAACAGCTGTATGAAAATGTAACATGGGACATTGGATTTTTTACTGATCATTACTAGTAATGACGACTCATTTTAATCACGTTTTGTATATTTCTAAAATATGAATGCATCATGACATTCAGCAATCTTGGACGTTCATTTAGATATATAACATTAGTATTGTACTAAATATTTACATGCTTTGAAAGGCAAAATGAACGGTCATGTGAGCATATTTCAAAGGGGGTATGAGCTTTTGACGTTACGTCTATATTCCTGTCATAGCAAAGTTTAACCATCTGCTTATCTCTTTCACGGCCAAGTTTAACCGTCAGTTGTATCCCTTTCACATCCAAGTTTAACCGTTTACTGTATTCCTTTCACAACCTACTTAAAGCGTCTTGTGTATCCCGTTAACAGCCAAATTTAACCTTTTGCTCTATTCCTTTCACGTCCAAGTTTAACCGTTTGCTTAACCCCTTTCACGTCCAAGTTTGACCGTTTGCTTAACCCCTTTCACATCCAAGTTTGACCGTTTGCTTTATCCCTTTGACATCCAAGTTTGACCGTTTGCTTTATCCCTTTCACAGCCAAGTTTGACCGTTTGCTTTATCCTTATCACAGCAAAGTTTGACCGTTAGCTTTATCCCTGTCACAGCAAAGTTTGACCGTTAGCTTTATCCCTTTCACAGCAAAGTCTGACCGTTTGCTTTATCCCTTGCAGAGACAAGTTCAACCATTTACTTTAACCCTTTCAAAGTCAAGTTTAACCGTTTACTTTAATCCTTTCAAAGTCACGTTTGACCGTTTGCTTTATCCCTTTCACAGCAAAGTTTGACCGTCTGCTTTATCCCTTTCTCAGCCAAGTTTGACCGTTTGCTTTATTCATTGCAGAGACAAGTTTAACCATTTACTTTAACCCTTTTAAAGTCAAGTTTAACCGTTTACTTTAATCTTTTCAACGTCAAGTTTAACCGTTTACTTTAATTCTTTCAAAGTCAAATTTAACGGATTGCTTTATCCCTTTCAAGGTCAAGTTTAACCGTTTACTTTAATCCTTTCAAAGTCAAGTTTAACGGATTGCTTTATCCCTTTCAAGGCAAAGTTTAACCGTTTGATTTATCCTTTTCACAGACAAGTTTTACCGTTTACTTTATCCCGTTCACAACCAGGTTTAACCGTTACTTTTCCCCTGTCACATCCAAGTTTAACCGTCTGCTATATCCTTTTCACAGCCAAGTGTAACTATTTGCTTTATCCTTTTCATAGTAAAGTGTAACCGTTGCTTTATCAGAACAGAACAGAACAACCTTTATTTCTGACTTCACATACATCGTCACAAAAAACCTGATCTGTTCACAGCAAAGTTAAGTCGTAATGTTTAATTTACTCGTCAATTATAGACAGTTTACCTGTGAAGATTACAGTTGTCCTATAAAAACATTATAGACTCCTAATCAGAGGGTTCCTGTAGTAACCATCTGATCAGGTTCTGAACTGTTTGTCATTTTGCAATAATTACATTCGCTCTGTATAACTCTAAGGAAAAAGTTAGGTTCAATTTTTAGTAAACCCTCCCTTCAGATCTGGTTCTAACTAGTTTAAAAATCTTCCATACGGCAGAGAGATACCGACCAAGTTAGGATCTACATTTAGATTATCCGTTTGGGTATCTCGAATCCCCTATTTAAAGTCGGAGACAGTGCAATCAAAATCAAATTGCGATAAAAATATTAAATGATGTGTTTAAGGGAGATTATCATATTACACTCCGCCATTGAAGCTGTACGCTTTCTCTCCCTTGACAATCCGGAGGAATGGCTTTCTATTTATAGATTCGACAAGTTATCTTCTAGCTACGGTTTGAAATTGTTCACCAGAATTACATAGGAAAGTCGCTCGAACATAAAGCAAAATAATGCATTCACACTTTCTAAGTTGGGAACGTAATCTTCCGTTCTGACATATTTAAAGGGACTCGCAACCGGATGGTGTACTTGTCAAAATAAAATAAAATACTCAAATAAAAGCAAATTTGTGGCATTATTTGGCTTCTGACATTAAAAAAATATGATCAGTCCAAAAAAAGTCTCAAGAATCGTCACCGAATCTTAGATTTTTAGATATTTTCCATCGTTTTTCTATACCGACTAGTAGACGGTATAGTTGTTGTTGTTGCTTCTCTACACGGGCTCAGACATAAACACGAGCCGAATTACGAAGTTGTATGCACTTTCGATAGCTACACATTGAAATACGTTAAATCGATCCGAGATAAACGGATAGTTCCGTGGTCCATTGGTCTAAGCGGTTTCCCCTATTTTGCCTTCTGTCCGCCAATGCCGGGCCCCGGGTTCGAATCCCACCAGAGACCAATATTTTTTTTTATTGAAATACATTTTTTTAAACAGAATTTCTTATCCTAAACTAATTCTTTACCATTTATATAAGCGTTTGACACATATTTACAAATTACTATTTTTAATGCAGCATCTGGTTGCGAGTCGCTTTAAACTATCCTTTGTGTATCGACCGAAAGTGTTCTAATTAACGTATGCCTCGGATAGCGTGTGTGTACACGCTGTGTAGTCGCATTTCAGCGTTGCTATTCGCGTTGCTATGTCATATAATGTGTAAAGCGTGTTTAAAATCAAGCGCCACCTAATTGTTTAAAATATGCTTTGATAATGGATATTCGGATTGAAATTTTGGTTTTAGTTTCTTACGAGCGTTCTTAAAGCACAGCGAGAAAGTTTACTGGGTAAAACCCTGAATTTATAATGCAAATACAGTACATGTAGTTGGGACTACTTTTCACACCATATTTAGAAACTGGAATGGCTATTACATCGATATTACATCTATCAAACCTATTTGGCCGTTATATGATATATTCATATACATGAAAACAAATCTGATCAAACTACACATTAAATGGACAAGACAGAAAAAGGAAATATAAATATAAGGAATAAACAACATCTTTTTGCCGCTCACGACGGTATGAATACATTAGCTTCGGGGGACAGTTAATCGTAAACGCCCTTTGGGCGTTTACGAAACTTACCCTATGCAAAGCTAATGTATTCATACCGTCATGAACGGCAAAAAGATGTTGTTTATTCATATAATATATTGTTAAAATCAAACCTAGATATTGGAAAAGGTATTGACTTAATTGGAAATTGAAACCTCAGGGGCGAATGAGTGATCCCATAGCCTTTATTTAGTTTTGAAGATGAGTGATCACTTTAAACAGGCTGAAATTACAGCAGAATGCTTTACTTTCAGCCTGCTTTAAGCTACCATCTTCAAGAATATAGAATGCATTTCTTCTGATACATATTCATAATTGTATGAATTATAACTATTTTCATCAGTGGAGGAATAAAATAAAGATGTAAAAAAGCGTATTTTTTAGATAATGAGGTTTGATTGTTCGAGCATATTACTTTTTCTGCATTGTAAAATCTCTCTATTACGACCACTAAATTGCGTTAATCATAGGTGTTTCAGACAGGTGACAGCTTTAAGCAATAAGACAATACAACGTAAAGTTCTTTAAGGAGCTTTCTGATTAACTGTAACCTTGCTTAACTTGTCTCCCGTCTTTTTAAGAATACATCAGCCTTCTTTTTAGTAGTCTATAAAAAGAGATTTTACTATATACAGCGCTCCCTCTCTACAACGACACCCAATGGGAAACAAACACTTGGTGTGTTGTTTAGAAGGAGTCGTTATAGGGAGGGAAATTGGCTACATTTACAAACAATTCGAAACGCGGCGTCTGATTTGGATTCAATCTGTTTGTCACTCGTCATTAACCCTTAGCCCGCCAAATAAATTGTCGTCTGCTATATTTCTCGTCTTCTTCAAGTTTCAAAGTGCTTCAAAGTTGCTCAAAATTGCTGAAAATGTTGTCCGAGTGTCAAACAGCTTGGATCCGGATGAGACGCCGAGTTACTCGGCGTCTCATCCGGATCCAAGCTGTTTGCATATGGAGCTATAGTCGTGAGTGGCAGGCTAAGGGTTAAGGTTGTTTTTTTCTGTCAAACTGTCCATTACAATGCTCCCTCCCTACAACGGTCCTCTAAACAACGACTCCCCTCTTACAACGGCCCTTGCCGCAGTTCTCTAAACACGACATTTATATCTAACACTTTGCTGCAATATCGCATGCTAAAAAATTTTCGTTTGCGTTTTTTTTTCTCAAAGTTGTATATACATTTTGTACATGTAAGTGGACATTTTGTAAGAAAACATAACGGCAAGTGACAAACAGCTTGAATCCAGATCAGACGCCACGTCACGCGGAGTCTGATCTTGATTGAAGCTGTTTGCAAATGTTAGCCATGTCTTAACTTTCCCTCCCTATAACGACTCCCTCCGAACAACACGCAAACTCTACATGTCTCCCATTGGACGTCGTTGTAGAGAGGGAGCACTGCATTTGGAAACTGGAATTTTTCTTTTAACCCTTTGACTGCTGGTCGCGACTTTATTGATTTTTGCAAACAGTTTAGATCAAGATCAGACGCCGCGTTACGCGGCGTCTGATCTGGATCCAAACTGTTTGACACCCTTCTTTAGGTTTCTTTACCTACGAAATGTATAAATCTAAATTTAACAAACTTTGCAGACGACAATTTCGAAGCAGACAACATCACCGCAGGATAAGGGTTAAAAGTTTCGGGGTTGATGAGTTGCGTGACTGCTATAAACGGACTGTACGGTATCATTAATTGTGAAATAAAAAAGTATTTGCTTCTTTTTCTTTAAGCGAACGGCCACAACAAGGATGGGCCTTGTCTCTGTACAAGAATATTTCGTCCCATCTGTGGAGAAGACGGACGGATATACGCCAATATATGTGAAGCAGGCTGCAAGTAAATATCCTTATTTTCTTTGTTGCGTAACCCATGGCACTTAATTCATGCGTAAACGTGATCTTTGCAATTTAAATACATTTACCTGTAGAGAATACGCAAAGTCTTATTACGCTAACACTGTACAGAACCCCCAATCTATTAAGACCACTAAAGGTTGTAAAGACAGATATCAGCTTAAATCAAGGTTAAAGTAAAACAGGAAGCTCCTTTAGGAGCTTTCTGTTTTACTTTCACATTGTTTTAAGCAGCCACCTGCCCCAAACTAAAAATAAAAAGTGGTCGTAATAGATTTTTACTGTGATCCAAACAACTACAGGAGCCTTCTGATCAAGGGTACTGTTTGTATCTCAATTATAGGAGTATTTATTAACCCTTTCATTCTCAATGACGCCTTAAAGCGCGTTTGCAAACAGTTAAGGTCCTGATCTGACGCGGCGTCTGATCAGGACCCAAACTGTTTGACACTCTTGCCGATATTTATTAAAGTCATACAACCTTTGAAACGCGTCTTGCAGAAAGCGATACTGAAGCAGACGACAATAAAGTAGTGAAGCGGTAAAACCCTCCCGATTTGATCATGAAAGGGTTAAAATCAACCCTAAATATATCAAAATTGCCCATTTGAAGGTCCCGAAAGAAATTCATCAAGATAGCATATAACTCAATGATTTATAGGTTCATGTTACATACCGGTATCCCATATGCGATTGTAACCTATAAATAATTGCCCATTTGTAGTTAGAGGCATCCATGAGTTAACCCTTTGAACCCTAGTCACGCCTATAGGCGTCCTTTTCAAACAGTGTACATGTGAATAGTATACTTGTCCTGTGCAAACAGTGAAGACCCAGATCAGAGGGCTCCGAAAGGAGCCCTCTGATCTGGTTCTTCACTGTTTGTCATAATGCAAATCACTGACTTAAACAACCCTTAAAAGTCAGAAACGGACTGGACTAAAATGGAAACTGGAATTGTCCATTTAAAGTTTCAGGGAGGAAAGAGTTAACTCATTCACCCATGAAACTTTATTGTTCCGTTCTGTTCCAACTAATTATACAGGTAGTTACCCTGCGTCTAATCTGGCTCCAACCTGTTTGCAATGGAAATCATAGTTTAAGTATATAAATGCGTTTATTTGGAAAGAATAAAATAGCGATAAATTTAGCGCATCGGTCTGCATAAGCCTTTTCAGGTGTGTCATCGCTTATCGCAAGTAGGAAAGTGTATAGTCAAACAACTAGGTTAGACGTGTCAAATATACTTAAGACTCGTATGTTATTTCTTAGTAGATAGTTCTGATTATTCTTAAAGTACTTTATATAATTATATGTTTTATTGTTTATAATATCACTTGTGCTCTTATTGGATTTATACAACCTCAATTAATACGTTTGCAGGAGTTATTGTTTTATTTTTAGAAAAGTTTGTCTTACCGATTTGTAACCGTTAGCTTTTAAGACTCATATACCTTAAAGGCTGTTTTACTTAACAACTTTCTTTTTCTCATTTTGTGGAATTTTAGGACGCTATATTAATGGAGGTCGTATATTTCTTTCATTTTAAGTACTACAATGTATGTATATAATACTGTATTTGTATTTCTTAACTAGTCTTAATTACATTTATTTTTACAAAGGTAAAAATAAGTAGTTGTGATATTTGTATTGTGATAAGTCTCTTATAATTCTTGAAAGAATGGCATGGTTTAAAATACTGTTTGTAATATTTGTTTGTGTATATACTATGCTGTAACCATGATGAGACTATAATAAAGAATAAAACCTGTCACGGGGTCGCCGAGTCCATTTATAAGGGAGATCAGCATTTCGGATATCCTCGTGGCATGTTTTTAAAGAAAAGTTTTAGTTATTTGTATAAACAATAACGAATTAGTTATCGGAAACATAGCGCAGTGGATAAGACGTAGGGCTAAAGGAAGCATGATCGGGAAACGTTTTATCAAGCGCGGGTTCGAATCTTGCATTAACCTGAATTTTTATTTTTTGCTAAAACAATATTAAGGATTCTATAATGACATTGCACTTAAATAATTTGGAAAGCCCCATGGAGAAAACAACTAAAACTTGTATTGATATTTGTATTTTATCATCCCTTTGTTTTTGAAAATATGGCTAATATAGGACTCGAACTCAAACTAATGCACCCCTTCCCCAACATTGAAGAACATGTGCATACATATTCAGTATAATTCAGTATGAATTAAGACAAAATTAATGCTTTACTATTCATTCTAGGTTTAAAACGTAACCTCGACTGTTTAAAAATGGTCCGAGAACACGCGGAATGCTGCTATCCCTATAAAATGGACTCGGCTGACCTTTGCCACCACCACGTCAGACCTAGTTGTTTGACTATACGAACTTATATCAGAGGTTACCTTTCTTACCTATTTTCCATTATAAACATAATCTGTTCTGAAAATAACTCTGACATGTAAAAACCCGGATAATAACAGGTTTGAGGTCTTCTTTATTCCAGCAAAGTGAAAGAAAGTAAAGATAAAACGTGCTGCAGTTTCTCTGACATGGAGGAGGCATAAATATACCAATCACCCGTCAAGCTGACATGGACCGTGGAACATCCCTGGACTAACCGATCGCCCAATCTTCCTGTTACTTCTTCTTTCCCTTTCTAACTGGTCATACACCAATCTATTATAGTCAAACCTCCATAAGTGAAAGTCGCTTTAGTAGAATTTACCAGTAATTCGAAGTTAACCCTATACCCAGTAGCCTGTTTCAAGTTTTGAAAACAGTGAGCACTTAAAGTAGGTTGAATATAAAGCAGAATGCGCCTTAAGACGCATTCTGCTTTATTTTCAGCCTGCTTTAAGCTACAATGTGCTAGGATTAAGAAAGTTTTTCTTACGGAATATGTTTATGATTGTATCAATTAGAACTACAGTAAAACCTCTCTATTACGATCACTAAATCGTATTAAGTATTGGGTATTTAATGCAGGTGACTGCTTAAAGCAAGGTGACAGTGAAATAGAAAGCTCCTTTAGGAGCTTTCTGTTTCACTGTCACCTAGCTTTAAGCTGTGATCTGTCTTTTATATAATCAATTAGCGTTAGTTGTAGACTAGTGGTCGTAATAGAGAGGTTTTACTGTATTTTCTTCAGTGGAGGAATAACTTAAATGTTCTAAAAGACGCTGCTATGTGGTAAAGGGTGAAAGCGTGACTATGCAACGTTTTAAATTAGAAATACTGCTAAGTTGGAGTTAAGAAAGTTCGATATATACATAGAAAATAGTCCTAGAGCTGTGAAAGGGCTAAACTGCAAAAATCTGTTCACGTACTTCAAGAGACCACTTTGCATTGGTTTTATACCACATCAACCACCAACCATGGATTTTACATGTAAACATGGTAAATGCATCGCTACGATAACCTACAAATTATGGAAGACACGTGTTGACAGAGAGAACGTCGTGACACGTGGCTCACCGTGATCGGCACATGTTGAAATGCACGTTCAGTATTTAGCCATTTATGCCTGTATTTTGAAATGAACTTGCCATAGGATCTTGCAGGAAGATTTAATGATACATGTAGATAAATAATGGTAATCTAAATACACTTCAGTGTTTTCCTTACAGCAGAGCATTTTATATATGAAATAGCAAACAGTGTAGACACTGATGAGACACCGCGTAACGCGGTGTCTCATCAGTGTCTACACTGTTGCGTCTTCATTATTGAACGTTAGACATTGGTGGGTTAACATACAAAACCGACAGATCCTAGCTGGTTGACAGTTTAAACAAATGCTCGACATTTGACGGAGAAACTACATGTACTGTAACAGTGGAATTGAATTCTTTAAACTGGATATAACTGAAGTTTCTGCATTCTTAAATATTCTTGTTTCCGTGTTCCTTTTCTCTCGTAATAAACAGATTTAATCCCTTTTCCTGTTGTTTCGTTTTTATTTCAATAAAGCCAACTTATCTGTTCCGTGTTCAATTACCACTGTTTGTTGTTTATATAGGTTAGCAGTTTGTGCCCCGTGTGCAGCGTGCAGAGTACAATAGAGAAAACGTTGTCTTTCCAAATAACCCCGGTTACGCTTAAACTATTTTTTTCGTTGCAAATAGTTTGGAGTAAGATCAGACGCCGGGTAACCCGGCGTCTGATTAGGCTCCAAACTGTTTACCACTCATAATAAAACTGGTAGTCAAAATTGTCAAAAATGTGTCATTTTCTATATTGGCCATTGCAATGCGTTTGCGTTTGAACGAAATAATTACGTTTTCTCCCCTGTATTTCAGGCCAGTGGCCAACTCGCAATCGATGGATTGAATTCATCAGAGTGATCACTCCACTGAAAACAATAATTCAACTTTATATATTTAACAGTTATGACTATGCACCATATGAAATGATTTACGTCCTATAGCAGACGGTAGCTTAAATGAAGGTAAGGCAACCTGTTTTACGTTCAACCTGCTTTAAGTGGTCACCTGTCTTCAAACTATAGAAACTGTCTATGGGTTAACCCTTTGCCTGCTGGTCGCGACTTTATTGATGTTTGCAAACAGTTTAGATCCAGATCAAACTGTTTGACACTCTTCTTTAGGTTTCTTTACTTAAAAAATGTATAAATCTAATTTTTAACAAACTTTTCAGACGACAATTTCGAAGCAGACGACATCACCGCAGGATAAGGGTTAATATGTTGAAGTTTCTGAGTACTTATATAACTCGAATTATCACATAATTTGCGGTCTAGGAGTTGCATAAAGCGATTATATAAATATCGTAATCCACTAGTGGAATATCGTTTTTTGGGCTCCGGCCTAACTTGTTCGTCCATAAGCGCTGCATGTAGCGGGGCGCCAAATGACGTCATTTACTATGACGGTTAACGTAAACAACGTAACGTTTGGCGGAAAATCTATATAGCGGAGGGTCTACAAACTACGGCTTCAAATCAATTTAATAGGTGCTTGAACTTGTTATGTGATAAATAGAATATCACGTTCGTGCTCATTATATATCATTTTTAATAAACTCGTTGACTAAAATGAATATGACGCTCGCCAAGGCTCGCGTCATTTCATTTTAGTCAACTCGTTTATTAAAAATGATAAATAATGCGCACTCATACAATATCCTCTATATACAGTAAACGCACTCTTTAACGATACCCATTGTTGATTTTACATGTTAGGAAGGTGGCAACTTAACCCATAACTCCATACGTACAACCTTTTTACTCCTTTTTAATGCCAATGCAGAAAAAAGTTGCAACTTACACAGCCATGTATATGAACCACAAGAAATATTTATATATCCGTTAATGTGATTGCTTAAAGCAGGTTGAAAGTAAACCAGACTATTTCACTTGATGCATTCGGCTTTACTTTCAATCTGCCTTAAGTGGTCAACTGACTTCAAAACTAGAAACAGAATTTGGGGAAATGGGTTAATATGGACAAAGGTGATCCATGCAAAGAACTCCTATATATAAGAACCATTTATATTGCTTTTGTATCTTGGCCTATAAGTTTATTTTCCTAATTGGTATGCTGCTCAATATTGATTTCAATCAAAGTGCAGACTATGGTCAGCTGGCTCCTGAAGGAGCTCTCTTAACCCTTTTATGAATAGATTATTCGGGAGATTTTTACCCCTTCACCGCTATATTGTCGTCTGCTTCAGTATTGTTGTCTGCAATACACATTTCAAAATTAGAATTACGGTTGTATGACTTATTAAAAATCGATAAGAGTATCAAACAGTTTGGGTCCTGATCAGACGCCGCGTTACGCGGTGTCTGATCAGGACCCAAACTGTTTGCAAACGCCTTTTAAGGCGTCATTGAGAGTGAAAGGGTTAACAGCCGGGATCTACACTGTTTGCAAATTTTACAGAAAGACAATTACGTAGCGAAAGATTGAGACAAACGTTATTATAGTCGGAGAAAGGTCAACAGCAGATCATCAGGTAAGAAAGCGGCAACTACCGAATTTAGTTACATTTGTACCATGTCAGGATAACATGTCATCGCCAAAAGGGATCGGAGAAAAATCGAGAAGGTGGCCCCATGTTCCTAACCCCAGGTGATTGACACGGAATCAGAAGTAGAATATCAACTTCTTAAGACCGACTCGTGTTTCTATCAAGCATGATTGATTCACTGATGATTAAGTGTCCATAAGAAGTGATCATGTTACACAGGGTCTATAGCGGCGGTCAAAAATTGACTGCCTTTCTATGGACGACAGATGCAGTTTGCTACGTACATTCAAACGTGTTTTAAACCTTTCATGATCAAATTATGCGATAGATTTTTACCACTTCACCGCCGTGTAGTCATCTGTTTCATTATTGTTGACCTTCAAAGTTAGATTTAAGGTTGTATGACTTAATAAATATCAATAAGAGTGTCAAACAGTTTAAGGTCCTGATCAGACGCCGCGTAACGCGGCGTCTGATCAGGACCCAAACTGTTTGCTAACGCGCTATATGACGTCATTGAGAGTGAAAGGGTTAACTTTTAACACGTTTTATCACTCGGAGTAAAATGGTTAATTGCTAACAGTTTGGAGCCTGACCAGATCCAAACTGTTTGACACTCACTTCATTATTTCTTACGTCAAACTACCTAAATTTAAAAATTGTGAAATAAAAGCAGGCGACGTTTTTGAGCGGCGAATGGGTTTAATGGACTATATTGAAGTTTCGCTTTGTACAAATATTCGCTACATTGTGCCCACTAACACGACGTCTGATCAGGATCCAAACAGTTTGCAAATAACCATATGCAGTATACATGTATCTTTATTTATGTCACATATGTGTAGCTATAACAAATATGTATAATCACAAATATCATATATACATCAAATCTGGCGTACAAAGCCATTCTTTCTTTGAATTATAAGAGACTATCACTGTTCAAGAAGCACATATATCATTCATTTTATTTATTTATATATGATTATTATATTAAAAGTAAGACCGAGAGGGTGTTGATAATCGTTGTACTAAAGATGCAATATTTTAAAAGACAAAACATCTGTGCGTTTCTAATAAAGTTTGTATCCAGATCAGACGCAGAGACATTATACATGTAAGTTTCAATGAAGTCATTGCATGGCGTGCTTTGGAGTAAACTGGTTTAAACTAGCTGATTCGTGCCTCAATATGTTAAATATCAAGTCATTTCCATATATTTTAAACAAAGGGGTATCAAATGATATTTTATCCAGCAGTGACATGTTTCAGTTGATAACAGTCCTGTTCTTGACACTTATAAATATTTGAGAAGTAATATACGCTCGTAGAAAATGAAATTTATTCAGACATGTAACCTTATTCGCTAAGATGTATATTTTCTAGAATACGATTTTCATCATATTCTCTCAGAATTCAAACAGGCAGATGTGTACGTAGAAGAGTAGCTCGTAATGAGAGATTTTGTTTATGCTGCAATTCTGGTGATATAGAAGACGAGTTTCATTTTATATATTTTTCTGTTCTTGTTTTGTTGATCTAAGAGTGAAGTATCTGAAAATATTATTTTCAGAGACCATCAATGTTTAAATTCATCGAATTATTAAAATCCTCAAATAAACAGATCTTGTATATTTAAGCATATATTTATGTTACAGTCAATCTGTGTAATCAGTAATTTCATGAAATGACTGAAAATTTTAGTCATTGCTGAAATGACTGTTTCACTTAGCCATTCCATGAAATGTCTAAAATGTTCAATCATTTCACGAAATGACTAAATTGACTTTAGCTTTATTTATTACCTGGTAATGATTGATGTATCTTTATATACTCAATTCCAAAAGAAACTGTGCACTTTGTTTACTGTAATTATTCATTGACTTTATTCCTTTGGTACCAAAATTTAGATCAGTTCACGAACAGTATGGCAGTTATTTCAGATTTTATGATGCGGCCAAACGAGACAAGACGAAGTGTTGATATCAAAGTTGCAAAGTAACTCTGAGAATCAGAGTCTATTCAGTAGATAATTTTGTGTAGGTTAAGTTGTAATCTTATGATATTTGTTGTTAGAATCGTATGTGCCCCCCTTTGCTCATAATGAGACATCGCGTAGACCTTCAGAGACGTCTATTAACGACGTCGGGAATGAAACGTTGCCCTATCCCTGAGTTAAAGCATTTGGAAGGCCAATAATATCTTTTTTCATAAAACCCCGCGTGTGAGCATCATGGGGACTAAGAATATTAGTAGAAAATACAATTTAATTAACGAGGTAATTTGCATTAAAAAAAATGAAATATTGAAATATATATCAGCAAACTAAATAATATTTCTATCATACAATTTGTCTCTTGAATGTAAATATGAAACAAGAGCCCCATGGGGCATATTTCGCTCACCTGAGAATAGATGACAAAATAGAGATAATGATTTATGTCCAGGACGGGGTCATTATTTTCCGAGGGGCATTATTAAATTCGAACAATCTTGATAGAGGACCTGTAGATGATACTATATGCCAAATATCTAAAATCAGTGTACTAGGGTTTTAGACAAGAATATTTTTTTTAGTTTCCATTGATAAAATCTATTTTTAGCTCCTGTGACCTACATACGCAACAGACTAGAACCATTTGAACAAAATAGGTAAAGGACATCTAGAAGTGTCACCATGCCAAATATCAAAGCTCTGGCCATATTGGTTTCAGAGAAGAAGACGTTTGAAAATTTCATTAAAGAACTCTATGTAAAACTGTGACCCCCGGGGGCGGGACTGATTTTGACCCCAGGGGCATAATTTGAACAAACTTGATAGAGGACCTGTAGATGATGCTATGTGCCATATATCTAAGCTCTGGCCCTTGTAGTTTTTGACGAGACGATTTTTTAAGGTTTTTATAGAAAAAATCTAGTTTTAGCTCCTGTGACCTAGATATGCAACAAACCGGAACCATTTGAACAAAATACGTAAATGATATTTAGAAGTGTCACCATACCGAATATCAAAGCTCTGGCCATGTTTGTGTCAGAGAAGAAGATGTTTGAAATTTTCACTATATAATTCTATGTAAAACTGTGACCCCCGGGGCGGGGTCAATTTTGACCCCAGTGGCATAATTTGAACAAACTTGATAAAGGACCTGTAGTCGATGCTAAATGCCAAATATCTAAGCTCTGGCCTTTGTAGTTTCAGACAAGAAGATTTTTTAAGTTTCATTGAAAAAAATCTATTTTTAGCTCCTGTGACCCAGATATGCAACCGACCAGAATCATTTGAACAAAATAGGTAAAGAACATCTAGAAGTGTCACCATGCCAAATATCAAAGCTTTGGCCATATTGGTTTCAGAGAAGAAGACGTTTGAAATTTTCTCTATATAACTCGATGTAAAACTGTGACCGGGGCATAATTTGAACAAACTTGATAGAGGACCTGTAGATGATGATATGTGCCAAATATTTAAGCTCTGGCCCTTGTAGTTTCAGACAAGAAGAATTTTTAAGATTTCCTTATTTTTTCACTTTGGTTGCCATGGCAACCAGAGTTCTACACTGCTTTCAATTCTTTGAACAAATTTGAAAGAGCTTGACCCAAGGAACATTCCTGTAAAGTTTGGTTGAAATCTGTCAAGCGGTATATGAGGAGATGTCATTTGAATCAATTGTTAAGGACGACGGACGACGCACGACGCACGACGACGGACACAGGGCCATCCCAATAGCTCACCTTGAGCCTTTGGCTCAGGTGAGCTAAACATACATTTTTATGGAAAAAATACAATTGACATAAAAAAGAGAGAAGAAAGTACAGAAAGAACATGCATCTTTGCTTAGTTATTCATATTATAGTAAGTTCTATGTCTAAATGTAGTTAAATACAAAGTATAGTACAATTGTCCATGTAGAAACTGTATTTTCTGTACTATAACATGCTTTTTTAATATCCCATGCTATTTTCAATGAGTTATTAAACCCCGGCTATTGACGGCAAGATTTTCTTTGTTTTGCATAAAAATATATATCGTTTTATTTCTAACAACAAAATGTAAAGTTTGAAGTCATTTTTATCGGTTCCCAAAAGTACATATATGTTGTTTATCTTAAGATGCGTGTTATAATTTACCAACTTACCTGAAATGTATGTTAGTATTGGTTTCACTTTACAACATTCCCAAAACAAATGAACAATAGTGTCTTCATGATTATGGCAGAAAATGCATAAATTAGTATCTTTGATTTTCATTTTAAAAAGTAATGTATTCATAGGTAATATTCTATGTACAAGTCAAGTCTAGTTTGTAACCATTGCAAATACGTATCTTTAGAATATTAAAATACATAGCTATATATATATTCTTCCAATTTCTATGACTTTTTTCGTATATTGAAACCGATTTGGGTTGACTAGTAGGGATATCATCGTTATTAGCAAGTATGTTATATACAAACTTATTATCACAGTTTCTGGTTAAGATAGTTAACAGTTAATGGTTGGGTATTGAAGTTCTAAAAGTGAATCTTTTTGGGAGTAAATCCTATTCTGTTTATAAAAGGCTTAACTGCATTTATTAAGTCATTGTAATGAAGGAAATTAATTTTTTCCACTCACTTCTTCTAAGTAATTTAAATCTACAAAATTACCTTATTTATCTAGAATGTCTTTTAACATGTCTAAACAGTGAGGTGTATCTGTATTACACGATGTACAGAGTGTTTATCTTTTGTACATGTCTGTAGCATTGGCGACAGTTTAGTCCAATCAAGTCAGGTGAGAAATCAGGCGCACATTGGCTGTTTCTTCAACGCTGTAATGTTTAGATCGTAAAGCACAAGTGTGTATGATTAGGGACAGAAACTTAAAAAACACACGAGGTAAGCTTTTAAACAATTTTAGTTCAAGTATCACATAATAATATAATGAATAACATTTGATGTCATTATTGTAATACCATTATACATGTATTTTGAAACATAAACAGGCGATGAAAAAAGCAAGTTTGTGAATAAGTTATCTTCTTTAATTATAAGTATTAAACCATTCCACATAAACAGATGATCTTTTAAACAATAAAGATGGTTACTCCAACAGTATATGTACTTTGGTATGTACAATCTATTGTCTGGAACAATTCTCAAAACGGACTTTCTGAAATTGTACTTTTGTTAAGATTTGATTTTTACAGCAAATAAATAATCGTACAAATATATGTGATAATACAACAGCAACAACAACAAAAACAACAATAATAATAAAAAATTATTAATAATGATACAATGTAGTAATAATAATGATAATAATTATAAATATAATAATAATTATAATAATAATAAAAACAATAATAATAAGGTATTCAATATGCATTAAACTATGCAATAAACATACACAGAAATAAAATGGAAAGTAACTCGCACGTAACATAACTTAAGTCTTTTTCGACCCTTTTTATGCTTTAACGTGTCTTATTGACCACTACATCTTTTATTTTAAAAAGTCTAGTATATGCTGATTGTATGGCTGTTTTAAGAAAACATTTCAGAAAAGTAAAATTTAACACAATTTTCTCCTTAAGAAGCATTTAGATGTTCTTATCAGGATCTACCATGTTTGCAACATATACATACGTTGTAAATGTATATTGTGCTGGGTTTTTTTTCAGTCAAGAAATGGTTAACTATTCACAGTTAATTGTTAACCTATATGCCCAACTATTGAAATGAAATCTTTTCGTGTTTTTGATGGAATATTTCACAGGGCTGCCATTTCTCCGGATTTTTCCTAAATCTTCGGATTTTTTTTCTAGTACATGGTAGCTTAAAGCAGACTGAAAGTAAAGCAGAATGCGCCTGAAGGCGCATTCTGCTTACTTCCAGCCTACTTGAAGTATTCACATGTCAACAAAACTAGAAATAGGCTATGGGGTAAAGGTACAATTCGTAAAATCGCACTTGAAAATGCAAATTTGGAAATCTTATGATTTTTCATGTCAACTTATGGCAGCCCTGATTTCATAATGGACATACAGTGGAGAATCTGTTATTCTTTCCTAATAAACGCGTTTACGCTAAACCTATTACATGTATATCCAGTGCAAACAGTTTGGAGCCAGATCATACGCCGGGAAACCCGGCGTCTGATCAGGCTCTAAACAGTTTGCCACTCAGATAAAAATGAAAACTCAAAATTTTCAAAAGGTTGTCCTTTTCTACATTTTAGTTTTTTGCGTTTCGTTTGCGTTTAAACGGGAAATAATAACAGATTCTCTACTGTACAAGGATGATATAAAGACACCACAGTATGTGTCCATACAGCAGAACTTCTCATATGATTCAACTGTGCATATCCTGGTGAGACGCTGCCAGGGCTGCCATAAGTTGACATGAAAAATCCTAAGATTTCAAAATTTGCATTTTTCAAGTTTGATTTTACGAATCGTACCTTTACCCTATATCCTTTTTCTTGGTTTTTTTTGACATGCGACTACTTAAAGCAGGCTGTAAGTAAAGCAGAATGCGCCTAAGGGCGCATTCTGCTTTACTTTCAGTCTGCTTTAAGAAACCATGTAGTGAAAAAAAATCCGGAGATTTAGGAAAAATCCGGAGAAATGGCAGCCCTGCGTTGCATTACGCGACTTCTCACCAGCAGGATCTACACTACAGTTTGCTAATGTGTACATGTCAAATCATTTTAGCCCATTACCCCATAAATACGCCTTTTTACGCCTCTAGTTTATTCATCCACTGAGGAAAATAGTTCCAATTTACACAATTATGAATAATTTACCATAAGAAATATTTTCTATATTCTAGCAGATATTTGCTTAAAGCAGGCTGAAAGTAAAGCAGAATGCACTCTTATGCGCATTCTTCTTTACTTTCAGCCTGCTTTAAGTAGTACCTTGTTTTCAAAACTAGAAACATGCTATGGGGTAATGGGTTAAAGCAAGTTATATATTTTGTTATAAATTCAAAAGAGGCACAGAATTCAGTGACAACCAATGACAATTCACTACTGTCTGAAATATTTGTCTCTACTATTTCCGGACATCAGACTCATTCTAAAGCTCCGTTACAAACAGTGAATATGTGAAGAGTACACATGGCCAAAGTTAAACTTTCGACTGGGAAAGAATAACATCATCTTCATTGTACCTTTTAATTGTAACCCCTTCAATGCCATGACGTCATCAATTTTTAACCGTCGTTTGTCTTTATGTCTCATTTTTAAGCTTAAGATTTATCTAATTTAGACTAAAGATATGCAAAAAGTTTGGATTCTGTTCAGACGCCGCGTTACGCGTTAAGTGGCGTCTGATCAGGATCAAAATCGTTACCCAAATAACCATTGTAGTCGGGGAAAGGCAGTGCAGAGGGTAATATAAGAAAGTGACAAAATATATAAACCCTGTTATTAGGTGTGTTTCAAACGTTACGATCAATTATTACGTTTACACTGTTTGAAATGCGCTATTTATGAAAACATAGTCTGCTTTTTTATCCAAAATACATGTATCATATCTTGTATCTTACAGATTGCTTGGAATTTTATTTTTCAATTGTTTTCTAATACTGGGTAATGTTATGTTGCTTGTAGGACCTTTTGAATGTCTCAACACGGCATATGTGTGCAATAGCTTGCATTTATAGACATTTACCCTATTGAGCTTAATGCATAAATTCTTATGTCAGTATCATCATAACTAGCATGTGATAAGAAGTGTACACATGTCTTTCAGGTATATTAAATTCATTGTTCATATTTTAACTAATACAGTATGCTAAACTTTCAGAAATACTGTGATATAGAATACCTACTGTTTTCATATTCTCATTTTTCCTTCTTAGTGTGTATATGTAATCAATTCTATACATGACTTTCATGGATCTGCAACTAGTATCGGGGACCACAATGGAAATAAGGAACAGTATGGTTTTTTTCTGTTTAATCCTTGGCATCGGCGAGCATATAATGTGCATTTTCATGTGTATGCATTATTTTTTATACATGTAGATTACATTATATATGTATTGCAATGTTATGCCACTGTTGCCAAAATAAAATAAACCAATCAATCAATAAGATTATGATTAACCCTTAGCCTGCCAGTCACGACTATAGCTCCATATGCAAACAGCTTGGATCCGGATGAGACGCCGAGTAACTCGGCGTCTCATCTGGATCCAAGCTGTTTGACACTCGGACAACATTTTCAGCAATTTTGAGCAACTTTGAAGCACTTTGAAACTTGAAGCAGACGAGAAATATAGCAGACGACAATTTATTTGGCGGGCTAAGGGTTAACTGGGGGAAATAACTCACTGAATTCACTGAATAAACGTGCTTTGTCAAACAGTATTGATCTTTATCAGGCACTAAGTAACTTGGTATCTACCGATAATCCAGACAGTAGATCATAAGCGCATTGAAGTTTTAATAAGTCGATCCGCGATCAATCGAGCTTGCTCGTGTGTCTTCAGTTGACTTAATCGGTATCAAAATTTCAAACTGCAGATACAGATATAGGGAGCATATACTATCTCAGCTAGTCTCACCTATTTTTAATTAATATTAAATAACATGTATAATAGATTAAATTACTTAACTCTTTCCTGGCCTTGAAACTACAGCTTGACAACTCCAGTTTCCAATTAAGTCTAGTCTATCTTTTATTAGATCTATTTAGGGGTTATATTTTACTTTTCTTTATACATTGTAATATTACACACGGTGCAGATCCTGGTTAGAGGCCTTTAGAAGTCATATGATCTGGGTCTTCACTGTTAACATAGAACAAGTGTACACTTAACCGGTACACTTTTTGAATGCTTAAGCTACTTTTATTCTTGCAAATTGCTACATCCAATTGCTACATCCAATTGTTATATTGTAGTTAATTATTTGTTTTGTATGAAATACATTTTGTTTTATGTATACTTGTATATATGTTAAGGGCCTCGTGGAAGATCAGTCTTTACCAAATGAGCTCTCTCGTTAAATAAAGCCTTTATGACAATTATTATCATTACTTTAGACATTTCAGTCTAGTCGCTTTAGCAGAACTTAGTCGTGTTTCAAAAGTTAGAACGTAGCCTATTGGCCACTCACCAGTCACAAGGCTAAGCTACGTTTTCAATATGTTTTGTTTTTTCTTTGTTTGTTTGTTTTGTTTGTTAACGTCCGTATCTGTCATCTTTAGGCTAATTGGACGTCCCAGAGAGAGGGAGATGATACAGAGAACCCGGGCGCGATGCTCTGACGTAACGTCAAAAGCTCATGCCCCCTTTGAAATATACGCACACGACCGTTCATTTTGCCTTTCAAAGCATGTAAAGATTTAGAACAACACTAATGTTATATATCAAAATGAGCGTCCCAGATTGCTCGATGTCATGATGCATTCATATTTTAGAAATAAACAAAATGCGATTAAACTGAGTCGTCATTACTAGCAATAATCAGTAAAAAATCCAATGTCCCATGTTACATTTGCATGCAGCTTTTTTGTGAAGAAACGTGTGTGACCCGTTCAAACTCGAGTAATTGCTTACATTTTGTCTGCAGCGTTGACAGAAATTATGTACGGATATAATGCACACATTTATTTGAAAAATCAACATTAATGGAAGATAGATTGGGGGGGGGGGGGGGGGGGGAAATAAAAGTAAGAGAATTTGTCCCATGCACCAAAAAAAGTGTAAGCACCGTTTTCAATCAAATATCTGACATATCAATAATTTATACTAGTTCATTAATTCTTGTTGACAAAATACACTTTTTGTCCTGTTTTGAAATATAGTGTCGTTTTACCAAAAAACGCTTCAGATATTTCTGTAATCCGTGAAATGGATTGTCCATTCAAATGTCCCAATGTAAAAAATCAATGTCATATTTACTTATTCCGAAAACTGGCGCTGTTTTATTCAAATAATAATGAGTTTTAGCCGAAAAATAGACAGATAGGAAAAATACACTTTTTCTTGCGATTATTTTGATATATAAATTATTGTACCTTTCAATTTACTAATTTTGTAATTTAACAAACAAATTGTCCCTAAGAAATGTCCCAGACGCTAGTTTATGACGTAACTTTGACGTTCGAATAATTAGACGTTTACACATTTTTCGGGGTTATGTTTGTTTGTTTGTGTTTGTTTATATTTAAAGGAAATTTGCAGATATAAAAAAGAAACTTCCGTGTAAATTGAAAATAGAAACAAACTGGTATATTGTAACAGAAAAGAACACCGGCATGTCTCTACAGAAGCAGAATGAATATCCGAAAGAACGCATGTATAAAATATGAATAACATCAGTTTCTTATTGACTAACTCTACAACTCTAGATATCCAACTTCGAGTGAATTTCAAATTATAAAACGTAGCAAACTGTGTAAACAAAGATACGTTACCACATTGAAAATGCCGCAACTGATATTGGTATACATGGGTCTTGAAAACATGGCACGTAGGCCTACCCATGAATTGTAAACAATGCAGACCTTTATCAGACGCCGCATTTTCAGACCGATGTTGACCTGAGACTGATTGTCATATTCTGTACTCTAAATAGATGGACTCATTTACAATATGCACAACTGCTTACAGTCAACAAACCAAACTCTGCTTTCCTCTTTTATTTCTTCAAAGTCTCGACAGTCTGACTCTCTTCATTTTTCAACTCCTCAAAAAACATTGAATATGACAGGTGCACCTACTGGGGTCGTGGGGAAACCCAACCTACCAATATAGCCAATATTGATTTTTCATGGGGAAATTTATGTCATAATTGACGTCACCAGTATTTGTATATCTACGTCATCAGTGAAAAAACCACGATAAATGGAACATATATAGTCGGTTCATTAGCCTGGTAGATCTAGTAGAACTGTATTCGACGTCATGTACGTAACGCCTTGGGGCATGAGCTTTTGACGTTACGTCTCATACTCTTATTATCGAAATAGTTCTCTGGTTCTTTAAAATGCCAAGTGTAAAGCACTCATACATCGGACCTCGATTTATAAAGTCTCATCATTGGTAGTGAAAGAGTTAAGGGGATTCGAGTTATCGAGGTCCGAACGTATTAACAAAGGAATGGGCCAATTGAACAATTTCTTCAAGCAGCAATAGTTTGCTGCAGTCATTTATTTAACCCTTTTGTGCCCAGTGGATTCTTCCATGATTATATACAATGTATTGGATTAGTCCATTTTTTATCAAAGGAATGCCTGGTCAAAAATTTCATTTTCATTTTGTTTTATATTGAAATTCCTATCAGCGAACAGTGTAGACTCTGATCAGACGCCGCATCATGCGGGGTCTGATCAGAGTCTATACTGTTTGCCCATGTCCAATAAATGGGATCGTGGGCACAAATGGGTTAACTTATTGTGAAATATTTAAAACAATATTTATTGATTCTTTTTTACAGAATACAAAAAAGATGTCCAAGACCATATTGTTCTACATTTTGACTCAACTTGTAGTTCATGCGGCGGCGAAGCCGACACAAAGGACTGGTTACACGGCTTTCTATGATCCGACTACTACCATTGACTACGACCTCGCAGACTTTGATGAGTTTGGCCTTGACCCCGTTACACCTGCCATTTCAGATTTTGGCGGCGTAACAGACTCCTCGGGAAATGCTGACTCAGCCCCTATTGAGCCTATGTATGGTGCTATGACTTCTAGATCTGACACCTTTGGTGGTGCCAACTGGAATGGGAGAATCAGCACAACTACTCAGGATACAATCGCTGACGTTTCTGTTGAAGATACCGACAATGGACAATCTGAGGGTGGTCCAACTGATGAAGGTGAAAGCAAAAGTTCAAACCAAACTACTAAAGACTCCAATACAGACACGGCTGGTAATGATGGCGATGAAGCTAGTACAAGTGGTAAAAAGAAATCTGAAGCTAAAGGTCCCAGTAGTAACTATCAAAAACAGCCGGGTACAAACTCTACTGCTGGTTCCGGAAAGACTGACGGTGATCACGATGGTTCTAAAACAGTATCCGAAACAGATTCACAGGATCCTGACATAGATCAAGGAGCAGATGATGGTACTGAACAATCTTCCATAAGAAGGCAGGGAAATAAACATATAGGGAACCCTTCCAAAGACAATGATAGCAGTATGCCAAGTACGCAGCCTGGTCATGTGACAAGCAGCGATTCTGCAAGAACATTAGGTTCCCGAAGCCAAGAGAGATCTCATGTTGACGCAGCAGGTCAGGCGACAAATGGTAAAACTTCTTGGGACACAGGTTCAGCTTCTGCTGGATCTAACTCCGCATCAAGTGAAAGTTCTGGATCTTCTTCCTCTAATGAATCTTCTGATGAAAGTAACTCTGGTTCTAGCTCAATGGACCAGTCATCCAGTAGTGAGGGTAAATCATCCACGGAAGATGTAAGTTCTGATGAAGACTCTAAACAACAAACAGGTGTAACTGATGGCGGGAGTTCGTCTGGCGAGGATACTAATTCCGCATCCAATGAATCCTCTCAGTCATCTGAGTCTCAGTCATACGAAAAAGGTGGAGTAAACGAGTCAACTTCCTCTGGATCAGAGTCAGCTTCAGCTGAAGACTCCATGTCTGGCGATGTGTCTTCCTCAAGCAGGGAATCGAAACAGAATTTGAATGACGGCACAGATGAACAATCCGGAAGTGACTCAGATCAAGACACAGACTCGTCTGAGACCAACTCTCTGCAACAATGTTTTGACCCTTCGGCAAGCCAGCACAATCTGTGCCACGTTGTGAGAGCTCTTAAAATGGTGTGCATGATTCAGTTCCCGTTCGACTGTTCCAGTAATGTGAGGAGAAGGAGAAGCGTCTCGGATTCACAATCTGGATCACAATCAGACACTGGTGAAAGTAACTCTATCAGTTACTCTGCAACCACGACAGGACAGGCATCTGCACAACCAGTCGATGTTGAAAGTCCATTTGACACGTCGGTCGACAGTTCTTTCTCACACTCGAGTTCATCAAGTGAAATGTCGCTTGAAACATTGAGCATTGAAAGCCTATCAGAGTCATTCGAAAGATCACAGAGTATTTCTGAAGTGATGATTGTCATTAAAAGTCTCTGCCCAAGCGTCTGCGCAGCCAGTCAAACAAAGACAGACAGTGGTGACATGGATGACTTCGACACTGACAATGACATAGATGATAAAGATGATAAAGATAGTGACAGCAGAGAAGATAACGACAGTACTGTCGACTCAGATGAAAGCATGGAAAACTCACTAGAATACAATCTCTCCCGAGCAACTAAAGACCACAGTGGTTCGAATGAAATGGATTCAGTTGAACTAATCCAGGACACCTCCGATGATGTTAGTATGATGTATGGCGACCAGGACTCGCCAGAGAGTCTAGAGAGTGGTACTGGTATAACCCTAGATACCAGTGATCAAAGTACAAGCACCGAGACAATAGAAAGTGGCACCATTGAGAGTGGGGTGAGCAGTTCAGACAATACAAGTAGATAGACTTATTGACCATAAACATTTAGAGAAACTGCTTCCTCCATTATTTCATTTTTATTGTAAAACACGCCCATTTTATAGAACATACTGTGTAACATCTGAAAATCGAGTTTAACCCATTCATCAATTTTAAACAATTATCATTTGCAGTTTTTCTCCAATTCAAAATTTAGGTATTTTGACTTATTAAATATTGAAATGAGTGCAAAACAGTCTGGGTCCTGATTAGACGTGTCGTTACGCGGCGCTTGATCAGAATCCATACTGTTTGCACGTAACTAGTGTGCTCGGGGTAAGGCAGTGAGGGGTTATAGCTGATAATCTATATCAGCTCAGTAGTAGAGCGTTGACCTGTGGAGCGGAAAGTAGAGGGTTCGATCCTCTGTCGGACCAGACTGCTGACATTACCAAAAGCGGAAAAACCGAACAAATGTTTTGACCAGTCTAGGAAAACATTTCC
Organism: Gari tellinella; assembly: GCA_922989275.2. Taxonomy (NCBI): domain Eukaryota; kingdom Metazoa; phylum Mollusca; class Bivalvia; order Cardiida; family Psammobiidae; genus Gari; species Gari tellinella. Next base: position 22,232,472 of record OV277859.1, read on the forward strand.
TAACTTGATCAGTAATTATTCAATGAAGAGTTCTAAAGACCACACGACACTTCATTCGAGAAAGCATATACATGTATGCAGAAAGTCTATTGTATCGCTGTTAGCTTGCACAAAATAGCCATGTGTCTTAACTACTAAAACACCCTTTATCCCATAGCCTGTTTATAGTTTTGAAGACAGGTGACCGCTTCAAGCAGGTTGAAAGTAACTTTAGAAGAATGCGCCTTACGGCACATTATGCTTTTTTTTTTACTTTCAGCCTGCTTTAAGCTACCATTTGCTCGGATGTAGCCTGATATATCATAGTGCGTATCTAGGACTGTATCAATTCGGCCTTGGCGGGGGAATAAATTGAATGCGCTTTAAGGCACTTCAATTTGGAGAAATGTTAGGAGAAATGGTTAAACTTCAAGGCTGCTAAATAATCTTTGTCCGGAAGCAATTTTATTCTTAACCCTTTCATTGTCACTATGACGTAGAACACTAGCAAAGTTGCTGCCATATTTAATTATCGTTTGCTTATACATGTGTGTTTCGTCTGCTTTTACTAATAAAAAATGGACTTGATGCGTTTTTTACTTACAAAACATTGAAATGAGTGTCAAAGAGTTTGGACCCTGAGTAGACGCCGTGTTTCGATCCACAATGTTGGCAAATGTATAGGCCGATAGCACCGACATCTGCCTTGACAGTGTAAGAGTAACTGAACATCACGGCTGCCATTTCTCCGTGTTGTTCCAAAATCTTCTGCTTTACTTTCAACATGTTTTAAGTAATCGCGCTTGAAAAATAGAAAATCAGGATATCTTAGGATTTTTCATGATCGACCTATGTAGATCTAATCCCTGGAACAATGTTCTGCTCATTTCAGTTTTCAGAGATGAAGCTAAATATTTGCCACGCCACGAGAAAAACAAAACTTATTGCATCAGAGCTGCCATAATTTGATCTTGAAAAATCCTAAGATTTCTTTTTTGTCTATATTTCAAGCGTGATTACTTAAATCAGGTTGAAAGTAAAGCAGAATTGCGTCTTAACGCGCATTCTGCTTTACTTTCAGTCAGCTTTAAGCTACCATATGTTAAGATAAAAATCCGATGATTTCGGAAAATCAGGAGAAATGACAGCCCTGTCCCACTGTAAACATATGTAGGCCTAGCATCATCTCAGGCTCTGCATCTGAACTTCGTCTACACATGCACATTTGTGTATACAAAATTTCCAAACTGCTTGATATAGATGCTTGTGAGTTTCAAACCGTTTCGATCAAGACCTGTCGCCGTGTTGACCTAGGTCTACACTGTTTACAATGCAATAAGTCTGATATCTCACAACACGACTCATATATTTATGATTAAGGTATAACCAGGATGCAGTAAAGTCGCGCTTTTTCGAACATGCAAAAGAGAAATGTTTTCTGTGAATAAAAGTTTTTTTTAACAATCAATTAGCCTCCGTTTTAGAGGTCGTAATAGAGGGGCTTTACTGTACTTATTTCAAACACTAGATTCTGGGAAAGCTGAGAAATTCTGACAATACGATTTAGCCAATTACGTCAGTATATGCCAAGGGCAATGATTTGAACAATATTGAAAAAAAACATTTAAGAAAACAATTTAGTAAAATTTGTGACAGAGGAAAGCTGGAAAATTTGACACAATTTTTTTTGAAGATTTCACGAACAAGATTTTTAAAAAATTTAATGAAACTATCGTTCTTTTAGCTCTTGTGACCTAGATATGCAACAGACCGGAACCATTGATCAAAATTGGTAAAGTACCTCTAGAAGTCACACCATGCCAAGCATCAAAACTCTGGAAATATTAGTTTCAGGAAAGATGTTTGAAGTTTCACTATATAACTGTACGTAAAAATGTGACCCCCGGGGTAGTGTTATTTTTTTACCCAAGGTACATACTTTGAACAACTTTGGATAGAGTACCAGTAGATGATGTTTTGTGCCAAATATCTAAGCTCAGAGTACTGCGGTTTCAGACAAGAAGATTTTTAAAGTTTTTATTTAAGCGATCTATGTTTAGCTCCTGTGACCTAGATATGCATTGGACCGGAACCGTTTCAACAATATTGGTAAAGGCCCTCTAGAAATGTCACAATGCCAAATATCTAAGCTCTGGCCACGTTAGTTTCAGAGAAGATTTCATTATATAACTCTATGTAAATTTGTGACCCCCGGGGCGGAGTCATTTTTTACCCCAGGGACATAATTTAAAAAAATTTGATAGAGGACCAGTAGATGATGCTTTGTGTCAAATATCTAAGCTCAGAGTACTGCGGTTTCAGACAAGAAGATTTTTATAGTTTTTATTGAAGCGATCTATTTTTAGCTCCTGTGACCTATATATGCAACATTTCAACAACGTTGAAAGAGGACCATATAAGGATCATTCCTGGTAAGTTTGGTAAACATCTGACTTGTAGTTTAGGAGGAGATGTCGTTTAAAGAAAATGTTGACGACGGACAGACGGACGACGACGGAAGAAGCACGATCAAAATAGCTCACCTTGGCACTTTGTGCCAGGCGAGCTAAAAACAATAGATGACATCTGAAGAAGACGAAAATTTGCAACCATTTTAGTTAAGATTCAGTGGATTGGGCGGATATTTTGAGGGAGTGTTTATTAGGGATTTAACTTTAAACCCTTCACTGCCATGGTGTCAACAATTGTAAACGATTTTTGTCTACTTTAATTTCAATATAACGTATTTTGATTTAAGATACAAATGTATTGAAATGAGTGGCAAACAGTTAGGATCCTGATTAGACCCTGCATTAAGCAGCAGCCAATCAGGATCCAGACTGTTTGCTTACAACTATGGTACTAGTGGTAAGGCAGGGAAGGGATTAAATAGGAGTAAAAGGTAGTTAACAAAATTGAAACACACAAGTATGTATTTAATACATGAGTTTATTGCAATAATATAACAAGTATACAGTAAAACATGAGGATAGGAGAGTGTCATACAGTTGGTTTACTAAGGTTTGAGTACCCAACCCCCACACATGTCATAATGAGCTTCTCCCCACCCAGCTGCAAATCTTCATCATCCTCCGTTGGGATAGTTGGTTCAATCTTAAACATTATGTTGAAAAAGTCTCTGATATGGCGGAGGTATTGTATCCTGAAATGAAAATGAAAACGTTATTTCATTCAAGGGCTCCAGATAAAACTTCCAATCGAATATGCATACAGTAAATCCTCTTTACTACAACCACTAAGTTAGTTTAAAGTCTTTTCCTCAGTCCTTTCATGGACTACTCCCCCCCATTGTCTGGATAGGTGTGAATTTTAACTGCAAAGCATGCATCACATGCCAATTTACCTGGTGAGGCTCATATTATACTCATCCTCTAGTGATTTTCAATGGTTATTTCAAACCAAACTATCAAATATAAAGGTTGGGTCTCACATGAGAAGCTTCAATGGTTCTTTGCTACCCACATATCCATAAGATCCATGCTTTTTGCAAGGAAATTGTCTGGAGATGTCTTTAAAGCAGGTGGTTGCTTGTCACCTGTTTTCTATACAATGAATAAGCCTTCTTTTTAGTGGTCGTAATAGAGAGGTTTTACTACATATATTAAAATTCACCAACTATGAGTATTTGTCACCTGAACTATAACATCGGCAGAATGACTAACAAAAGAGGAAACATTCATTCAAGAAAGGGTGCAGACTCTCATACCAAAGCAGTGCGTACACTGATCAGACAGATCCTTCAGGGCCTAAACTGATTTTTAAAAACATTAAATATCTGTAATATTAACAAGAGCCGTATACGGCCCTAAATCGCTCACCTGGGACCGTTGATGTAAATGTAACATATCTTGGATCGAAAGCTTAGAAATTATGACAATATGATTGTGCCAATTGCTGATTGGATGATGCTGAGTGCAGAATAGCTAAGCGTAGGGTACTGTAGTTTAAGAGAAGATTTTTTAAGCTTTTTATTAAAAAAAATCTATTTTTAGCTCCTGTGACCTAGATATGCAACCGGAAACATTTGAACAATATTGGATTGGTAAAGTATACCTCTAGAAGTTACACTATGCCAACTATCAAAGCTCTAGCTATATTAGTTTTAGAGAAGAAGATGTTTGAAGATTTCACTTTATAACTCTATGTAAATTTGTGACCCCCGGGGCGGGGTCATATTTGACCCCAGGGTCATAATTTGAAAAATCTTGATAGAGGAACTGAAGATGACGCTTTGTGCCAAATAACTAAGCTGAGGGTACTGTAGTTTCAGAGAAGAAGATTTTTTAAGTTTTTATCGAAAAAAAATATCTATTTTTAGCTCCTGTGACCTAGATATGCAACGGACAGGAAACATTTGAACAATATTGGTAAAGTACCTCTAGAAGTTACACTATGCCAAATATTAAAGCTCTAGCCATATTAGTTTCAGAGAAGAAGAGGTTTGAAGATTTCAGTATATAACTCTATGTAAATTTGTGACCCACAGGGCGGGGTCATTTTAGACCCCAGGGACATAATTTGTACAATCTTGATAGAGGACCTGAAGATGATGCTTTGTGCCAAATATCAAAGCTCAGGGTACTGTGGTTTCAGACAAGAAGATTTTTTAAGTTTTAATCGAAAAAATCTATTTATAGCTCCTGTGACCTAGATATGCAACGGACCGGAAACATTTGAACAATATTTGTAAAGTACCTCTAGAAGTGTCACCATGCCAAATATCAAAGCTCTAGCTAAATTAGTTTCAGAGAAGAAGAGGTTTGAAGATTTCACTATATAACTCTATGTAAATTTGTGACCCCCGGGGCGGGGCCATTTTTGACCCCAGGGACATAATTTGAACAATCTTGATAGAGGACCTATAGATGATGATTTGTGCCAAATATCAAAGCTCAGGGTACTGTGGTTTCAGAGAAGAAGATTTTTTAAGTTTTTATTGAAACGATCTATTTTTAGCTCCTGTGACCTAGATATGCAACGAACTGAAAAACATTTGAACAACTTTCAAAGAAGACCATATAAGGATCATTTCTGCCAAGTTTGGTTAAAATCCATCCAGTAGTTTAGGAGGAGATGTCATTTAAAGAAATTGTTGACGACGGACGGACGACGGACATAGCACGATCAGAATAGCTCACCTTGGCACTTTGTGCCAGGTGAGCTAAAAAAGTTTTGATCAAAACAACTTGTTCTTATGAAAATTTTATTCATTGATTGTTTTCTATGTTCGAATCAGGTGGCAACTTAAAGCCGACTGAAGATAAAGGAGAATTCTGCCTTTAAACTGTAAGGAGACTTCTGTTTAGTTTGCCTTAGGAAGCCACCTGTCAGAAAATGCTTCCTATGGTTCTTTATCAGAACTCAATAGAAGCATGGAAATGCATGAACTATAGTAACATGAAAAGACATTTCTATTACAAATAAGACTTAGTAAAGTAGTGGCAATGCTTAAGAGGAATGTTAACCAATTACTCCATAAAAATGTATACCCTTAATATATTCCTTCACTGAAGAAATTGTTCCACTTAAAACGGTCATGAATACATGCATACACAATAATAAATATGTGTATATCTTAACAGATGGTAGCTTTAAGCAGGCTTTAAGTAAAGTAGAATGTGCCTTATGGCACACACTGCTTTAATTTCATCCTGCATTAAGTTGTCACCTGTCTTCAAAACTGGAAATAGGCTACAGGGTAAAGGATTAACAGTTCAACTTATGTGAATCAAAGCAGGTTTAGGCAGGTATATTAAGGTGTATGCAGGTTGTATACATACGTGTAGTCTGTCAGCTGTCCTGTCTGTACCTTGGAGACATCTTGTTGGCCTAGCACCATCAGTAGACTAGTAAGGCCTTGACAAGTCGAGTCCACACAGCCACCCTGTTGGAAAAACACAAAACACACCGATTATTGCAACTCAAATGAGGACTTGTTTTCTGCATTGTTTTTAATTCTTTGAGCACATTTGAAAGAACTTGACCCAAGGAACATTCCCGTAAAGTTTGGTTGAAAACTGTCGAAAGGTATAGGAGGAGATGTAATTTGAAGCAATTGTTAATGATGACTGACAACGCAAGACAGACGATGATGGACACAGGGCCATCATAATAGCTCATCTTGATCCTTTGGCTCAGCTAAGCTAAGCTAAAAAAAACCTGACTCAGTTTGTCAATAAAAGTATAGGATATTTAATAAAATTATGAATACGGCTCCTGTCAACCAATCAAAATCAAACAGGGGGAGGGGGCTTTGCTTCATATCCAGCAATCACTAAAAACTGCTCTAGTTACTACTTATTGCAAGTTGGTACGTTAATTGAGATGTAGTGGTATGATATTGGGCTATTAAACATTTACTTTGGCTAGACATTAGGAATTTTTGATATGATATATGTAACAGTAAGCTCAGCATGATATGTGTAAGATGTCCCAACGAAAGTGGGCCGATGTTGACCAGAGCATCAAGGCATAGGAGGATGCATCAATATATGGCTTCGTGTGGATGTAAATCCTTCTGAGCAACAACAACATGTTTTAAACCATCACTGCCATGAGGTCATCAATTATATAAAGAACTGTCAACTGCTTTTATTTCTTAAAATCAAACTTTAGGTACCGGTATTTTGTCTCAAGTAATATTGAAATGAGTGGCAAACAGTTTGAGTCCTGATCAGATCCTGCATTACATGGCATCTGATCAGGACCTAAAATGTAAAAGTAAATAGCTGTTGCAGATCTACTTGGAGTAGGGCAGTGAAACAGATACATGGGATTTCGATAGTTTGCAGCATACCCTATATATCTCCTCCATTAACATTTTAGCGGCTTGTTTGCCAATATCCTCGGGTACAGATGGTTCCTGATCTGAGCCTTTTGGATTGGATGCCATCTCAGCAGCGTAGAATGCCCCATTTGTTGTTTCCGCAACAAGAGTAAGTCCAAAGCCAGGTGACCTTAAAAACAAAACGATACAGTGAAGACCAACCATAGTGATCACATTCTCTGAAGATTCATTAAACCCTGAATATTCATTAAAACATAGTTCTGCTTTTCTTTCTGCCTGCTTTGAGCTACCATCAGCTACAATATAGTTTGTTTTAATATAAGTTTACATTCCTTTAACAGTATTTCAGTCATGTCGCAATGTCCAGCTAATTACCATATGCCCTTTATACACTGTTTCGGGTACAAATAAGCAACTGGGTAGAAATAGAACCACCTACTTTCAGCAAATCAGCTGGATGGCTTTCCCATATGAAAGATCAGAAGTGCTAAACTGGGATTTTAACCCATAGCAGAGAAAAGCTACCAGTATAGTGTCAGTCACAGTGACAATAACCACTCAACCACAGTGGCCCCCTGTTAAATATAGTAAATACTCTTACAGTGCTTATTCAGAACTGTATAAAGTGGAATTACTGTCATCAGTGGAGGAATAAGTTCAAGGCATAAAAAAAAACAGGAGAAGATTTTTAAAGTTTTTACTATACAGTAACATAAGGAAAATGTGCCCCACCCACTGGCGGCCATGTTTTTTTAGATATCAAAATTATTTTAAGAAATCTGGTAGAGGGTCACCCATGGATCATTTGTGTGAAATTACTTTCAAATCAGACCAGCGGTTTCAGCCAAGAAGATTTTTAAAGTTTTCACTATATAGCCATATAAGGAAAATCTGCCCGACCCACTAGCGCCAATATTTTTTAAGATAGGAAAATTATTTTAAGAAATCTGAAAGAGGGTCACCAATGGCACATTTGGGTAAAATTATTTTCAATTCGGATAAGTAGTTTTTGACAAGAAGTTCAATTGGTTGCCATGGCAACCACAATTTCAATTGGATGACCTATATTTGAAGAAATCTGAGAGAGTACCCTACAAGGAACAATCCTATGAAGTTTTGAAGAAATTGGCCCAGTGGTTTCCCAGAAGAAGATCTTTAAAGAAAAAGTTTGACGACGGACGGACTGACACAGGGCGATCACAATAGCTCACCATGGCACTTCGTGCCAGGTGAGCTAAAAAGTAACACTGCTTACTTTTGTTATATACTTACAGGGCTACCATAAGTTGACATGAAAAATCCTAAGATTTCCAAATTTGCATTTTTCAAGTGCGATTTTATGAATCGCACCTTTACCCCATCGCCTGTTTTTAGTTTTGTTGACATATGGCTGCTTCAAGCAGGCTGGAAGTAAATCAGAATGCGCCTTAAGGCGCATTTTGCTTTACGTTCAGCCTACTTTAAGCTACCATGTACAAGAAAAAAAATCTGAAGATTTAGGAAAAATCTGGAGAAACGGCAGCCCTGGACTTACTTTCCTGATTGGGCTCCCTTCAGGTGGTCTGTGTAGATATAGACGTCTGTGAGAAACGTGTTGAGAACTCCACGGGCAGCGTCTACTATTCTATTGGCTGATGCAGGAGCCACCCGAACTGCCCATCTGAACACCAAGTTAAGGTCAATACAAAATCAGCTCATTTGAATATATACTTCAGTTGTAAATTCACAAGTAAAGGGCAATAACTTATGTATATAAAAAAATGCTGTGAAATTTTTTTTATTTTTTTTAAATACATGTACACCTGTAAATAAAATTTATGCCAACAAATGCTTTGAGAAAGTATTCTACAGTTTGTAAGAATTTTGCAGGGCTACAGCTAAAGAGGGAGTGAACTCAAGATTTTCAATATTTTCTCCTTCATGTCTGACCGTCTGTATTAAACCCTATGGTGGGACTACTCATTAGAATCGTCAATTTGAGACACACAAGAGGATCGATGCAGACATAAAGGTTTTAGTTTTTGAATTACTTGTACATGTACTCCCTTTATCTGGAGCCTTGAAGAAGGCTTGTAGGACATGGAGAATGTAACACAACATTTTTGTCAGTAAAAGCCCCTTAATCCTCAGTGTCCCAACAACAACTTGAGGTAAACAGCAATGACTTTACTTCAGTAATTACCTTGTTCCTTGTGCTAAAGATTTGACATCAACAATTATTCTTAAGGATTTGATCAGTTTGTACTTTCTTAACCAGGGTGTCAAACGATGAGATTCCAGATGAGATGCTGATTTAATTGGCATCTAATCTGCATCAAAACAGTTTGCAAACTGTTATCATAAATTTGCCGGCAGTGCACAGAAAGCTTACAGTATTCCTTAACCCTTTCCCCAATAGAAGCAACTTTTAGCAAATTTAATTTATTCCTCCGCTGAAGAAAAAAGTTCCAGTTTATACCCTCATGAACAATTACCATTACAAATATTTTATATAGCCTAGCAGATTTTAGCTAAAAGCAGGCTGAAAGTAAAGCAGAATGTGCCTTTAAGTCTAAAGTGGTCACCTGTCTTTAAAACTAGAAACAGGCTATGAGGTAAAGGGTTAAATGGTTGGGGAGCAAACTAGACAAAAGCCGCATTTGGCTTTCAGAGACTTCTGTTTTTCAGGAGTTCTGTTTTGAAATCCTAATGTTACTGCAAAAGTATAAAAGGATACGCTGTTCCTCTAACCCTTTTTACTTTGCCAGGGTCTATAAAGTGTAGAGGTCTCAATTTCTGTCGACAAGGACACTTGAACTCTACCTGGCCTCCACCATCTGGGGCTGCCCCTCGTCTGATAATCTGAAACATTGGGACACACGAGCAAAAATCTTTACAAATTTTAATTTTAATTTTAAACTGTGTTTAGTTTGAATTTAAAGGTATTGCCTTGTCTCTAAGATGGCAGGATTTGTTTAAACCCATTACCCTATAGTCTGTTTCTAGTTTGGAAAACAGGTTACCACTTATAGCAGGTTGGAAGTAGGCAGAATGCACCTTAAGGTACTTCGCATATGCACGTAGTTTCCATACGATTGTTATGAAAATTGTCATGAAGAATGATAATAGCCTAAGAAACAATGTGAGTAAATATAGGCAAAATTTATTGTGTGGTTTGTCTTTAAGGTCTTTTTTCTGACAAAAACCTAGAATTTTGATGATTTTATTTTTCTTAAAAATGAATAAAGCTAATGACTATAATTCTCGCCCAATAAGTAGTCCACAACATTCATTACAAGAAAAGCTAAAAACATTTTGAATAAAGGTGTTCAGAAAGATGTTATCAGCTATTTAAATTTTGCAAAATGCTAAAAAATTGAATTACAAAAAACTGACTCATTCAATGTATATTTGTTTTCATTTTATTCAAATATATGGTTGATGAACTAGTCAGTCTGAAAAAATTAGAAAATATTACAGTCAGGATTTGTTGTAATAACATATTTTCTTATTAAAATGTGGGATATTTGTTGTTTAGATACAGTTACCTACCTTAGAATTAAAACTTTGTCATTAAAATGCATTATTATTTATTCATGGACTTGCATACAAGGTTTATTATATTGTTTGAACATAATTATAATGGGCAATATCGATCTTGAAAAGGTTAGCGTATTGATAAGCTTCAAGGTGTGGCTTTATAGTTCGATCAAATCGTTTACATGTATACCGATTTAATTGACTTGTAAGTCATTAAACTAAAACGTACAGGTAAGTGGACATATACTTGGACCGTAAACATCACTAGTACTAATCAACGAAGACTAAACATAACATGTCTCTTGATTACTGCGTTATGGATTGACAAGTCAATAAATCAGACACTAAAAAAATATATTTGGATCGGATGGGTCTCGAACCTATGACCTTTGGATTGCTAGTCAACCACTATAGTCAACCACTATACTAACTGCGCTATGAAGGATTATACTAATTTATATCAACATTTCCTTTATATAAATTTTCTAGTATAAACACGTACGAAAAAAGTGTGTCGTCCAGACGCATATCCGCTCGCCCGCAATACCGACTTCCGGTAGCGAAAGACCTTAAGGTGCATTCTACTTTACTTTGAAGCTGCTTCAAGCTACCATCTGCTAGAATATTGAAACTATTTCTTACGATAAATATTTATTACTGTTTAAATGGAACTATTGTCCTCTTAGGAGAAATAAATTAAAGGCGTAAAAAGATGTATCTATGGGGTAATGGGTTAAACCTCAGAATATCATGAAGATGATTATGATTAAATGTGAATGCTGTAAAACAAAATCAAGCAATTTACCAGTAACCCTTTCATCCAATGACTTTTCTGGTAATTAGGACAATTTCTGCTTTACTTTCAGCTTGCTTTAACCATTTACTCCATAAATATGCATTTTTACACCATCAATTTATTTCTCCACTGAAGAAAATAGTTTCACTATATACAGCCATGAATATGCACAATAAAAATTATTTTCTATAGCCTAGCAGATGGTATCTTAAAGCAGGCTTTAAAAAAGTAAAGCAGAATGGGCCCCATTTCAGAACTTAGAAACAATATATGGAGTAAAGGACTATGTAACCACCTGTCATGATGCATAAAGAAAATCCCAAGGACAGTGGAGACCCATGAAAATATAACAGTGTTACATAGTGTTTATATGAAGCAATGGATAATGCTATTTAACTTCTCCATGTCTTGGGTTGTGAAGTTTATACCTTCAGTTCCAGACCTTCATCTGTTCCCAGGAATCTCTTCAACACTGGCAAGACTGAGAGCTTAATCAAATCCACCTGCAATATAAAACAATACAATCTAACTGTAATATGATTTACCATGATTCAGTAATGAGAATCTTATTTTAACCCTTTGGACCCTAGCCCCGCATATAGGCGTCCTTTTCAAACAGTATACATGTGAATAGTACACTTGTCCTGTGCAAACAGTGAAGATCCAGATCAGAGAGCTCCGAAAGGAGCCCTCTGATCAGGGTTTTCACTGTTTGTCATACAATGTAATTCCAAACATTGACAAAAACAACCCTTAAAAGTAAGAAAAGGACTAGACTGAAATGAAAACTGGAATTGTCCATTTAAAGTTCAGGGAGGAAAGAGTTAACTCCTGAAATGTAACATGGATAATTCCTTTTTCCAATTAGGTCTAGTCCACTTTTATATATAGGAGGGTTGATTTCAGCAATATATATATTTCAACAATTAAAAGGTACAATTTGGTATTACCCATCAGTCAAAATTGTTTTATGCTAGTACATGTACTAATTATTCCCACATGATAATATGTTCTATTTTATTACTTCAATTTTTTTCTCCACTAAAGAAAATAGTTTCACTTTATACAACCATAAATATGTTCTTGAAGATTTTTTGTTAAATCCTTGCAGATGGTACGGTAGCTTAAATTAAAGCAGAATGTGCAAGGTGCATTCTACTTTTTTATTATATTCAACCAGCTTTAAGTGGTCACCTGCTGTCAAAGCTAGACACACACTAAGGGTAATGGGTTAAGAAAAACAATTGTTTTGTTGAAAAATTATTTCTTAACATATTGCCAATACATACAGATGGATCCACTTGGTCATTTGTGATGCCTGTAAGGATGGCATGGAGAGGTTTCTTGGTAAAGGGTGCTAGGCAGAGCAAGGCCTCCAGATAGTAACCGATAGAGCGCTGTAGATTACACTCATGCTCCACTTTACCACCAATCAACAAGCCTGGCTGATACAACATGCTTGTACCTGTAAAATAGTGCAAGTCCCAAGGTAATTAACGCTTTCCCTCAAGCGTCTTTAAGCATATTCAATTCACTCCTCCAATGAAGAAAATAGTTCAAATTTGTACAGTCATGAAAGTGTTCAAATTTGTACAGTCATGAAAGTGTAACAAAAGAAATATTTTCTCTATTCTAGCAGATGGAAGCTTAAAGCAGGCTGAAAGTAAAGCAGAATGCACATTAGGGCGCATTCTGCTTTACTTTCAACCTTCTTTAAGTGGTCACCTATCTTGAATACTAGAAATAGGCTATCAGGTAAAGGGTTAAGAGTTGGAGATGAGACTCAGAAGCTCAAATCTGACCAATCAAATGTTTGAGAACAAGTTTAGATTCAACTCCAACTCTTTACAACCTTGGTCAATATACTGGTAGCTACAGATAAGGTGAGTACTTCAATTACTAAAATCCTTCTGTATTATTGGTGCATAAATGCCGTAACTCATGGCCCTGCACTGTATTTAATCAGATTCAGAGAAAGTAATCCATACTAGCGGTCCGTAGCGGTCTTGGAAGTAAACAACTGATTGTCCGAGCCTTAGTGATAACCAGCCAACCACTAACACTATATGCTCCCAATCACTTAACTCTTTCCTCCTTGAAACTTTAAATAGACAATTCCAGTTTCCATTTTAGTCTACCCCATTTCTGACTTTTATGGGTTGTTTTTGTCAATGTTTGGCATTATGACAAACAGTGAAGACCCTGATCAGAGGGCTCCTTTTGGAGCCCTCTGATCTGGGTCTTCACTGTTTGCACAAGACAAGTGAACTATTCACATGTACACTGTTTAAAAAGGACGCTAATATGCAAGACTAGCCTAGGTTTCAAAGGGTTAAAGTTCTTACCTGTTTCATTCACTACAATGTTTGTACCATTTGTCACTTTGTCTAATAACCGGATAAAGTTTGCCTCAAAATCTGAAAGAGAAGACAAAAGAATGCCATGGCTATAACTCATTCACCCCTGTAACTTTTAATGGACTATTTCCAAAAATTAAGTCTAATTTTGACTATTTAAGATTGATGTAGTCTTAGAGCAGTAACCTGTTTTTTTGTCTCATTAATTAACCCCTGTGATGGCATGCTAATTTTGTGACGTCTCGATCATGCCTCATATAGGGAGGGAAAATCTTGCCCAACTCTTTAAAATCACAGATTGAGTCACATTTAGTAATTTACTACTTAAAATCACATGACTTAAAAGTTGCAGTGCAGGAGGTTGCGGGTTCAATCCCCTGCCGGGCTACACCAAAAACTTAAATTTGGTGGTAATTAATGGCGCTAGGGGTGACTATCGAGGTCAAAAAGACTATCCTGATAGTATTGTGATAGTTCAAATACTATCCCGATAGTATTGCGATAGTCAATAAACTATTGCAATACTATCACGATTGTTGTTTTAATAATTATTTTCTTATAAACAGGGGCTTGTTTAGCTAGCCTCGAAGCCGTGTTCTGAGGGAAGTTTTCAGACGTTTTCATTGGGTTCGCTATTACCACAGACGGGTGTTTACGTTTCATGTGATCGATTAAATTTGATGTGTTTCCACTAAGTTTTATATTACAGTTTCTGCATGCAACTTTTGTCTGATCAACTGTGTCGTTTTGCTTGACGAAGCCAAAGTGCTGCCAAAGTGCAGCTTTACCTTTCTTGTTGTCAACACTTCGTCTGCCATTTTCACTAGTTTCAGTTTACACTAAGATCGAATGGAATGCCGGCGTCCCGTTTTCGAGAACCAGGATCCAAATTAATTCAATTTTTTACAATCTTATGACTAATCTAAAATGATTTAATGAAAGGGGAAAAGACGTATATAAGTTACGAACTAAATTAATTAAATGGTAAATGATTCTAAGTCATTGATTCTCATTTCCGAATTTTCCACCCGGTCTCGGCCTTAAAGCGACTCGCAACCAGATGGTGCATTAAAAATAGTAATTTGTAAATATGTGTCAAACGCTTATATAAATGGTAAAGAATTAGTTTAGGATAAGAAATTCTGTTTAAAAAAAATGAATTTCAATAAAAAAAAATATTTGTCTCTGGTGGGATTCGAACCCATGGCCCGGCATTGGCGGACAGAAGGCAAAATATGGGAAACCGCTTAGACCAATGGACCACGGAACTATCCGTTTATCTCGGATCGATTTAACGTATTTCAATGTGTTGCGGTCGAAAGTGCATACAACTTCGTAATTCGGCTCGTGTTTATGTCTGAGCCCGTGTAGAGAAGCAACAGCAACAACTATACCGTCTACTAGTCGGTATAGAAAAACGATGGAAAATATCTAAAAATCTAAGATTCGGCATGGAGGAAGTATACCCTGGAGAAGTATCCGGCCGACTCGCGATTTATCTTGTCGTCCAAAATCGGTCAATCAGCGGCGCTCGCTGGCCGCTAGAAAACAATGTTTTTCCGAAAGTTAGGTGTTAATAGAAATGCTTTTAATGTCATCTTTTCGTTATAAATTTTAATACAGATGTTTTATTAGACAATAATCTTACGCGTAGTACAAAATTTGAGGCGATAGCTTATAAATTGTTAGTTTAGTGAGGTTTTGAAAATGAGAGAAAAACGTATTTTTTCGTTTACCTACGAAGCTTGTGTGTGTCTATATTTCTCTGCCACTGTCTGTTTGCCTCTTGTCTGTCTCTCTGTCTGTCTGTTTTTCTCTTATCTCTGTCTGTCAGTCTCTCGCTTCTTCTTTTCTGTCTCCATCTTTCTGTATGAATGTCTGTCTGTCTGTCTGTCTCTCTCTGTGATGATCCTCATGCGGAGAAAAGATAAAATGTGTCATAAAGAGCTTAATTTGAAAAAGGGGTAAACTATATTTCAAGAGACATACTCTATGAATCCGACATTTTTGCAGCCTGGTCTGGATTACAACTGTTTGCAATTGCAATAGTCATCATGTTACTGGTATTCAGTAATGAGAGGGTTAATCCAGTCATCAACCAAACCAGGTGCATTGATGTTGGTCTTTTTTTTCTTTTCTTTTTTTCAATTCAATTCTATTATCTTTATTTTTTGTGATTTGTATAATATATAAAAATCATGCGGTTACAGAAGTCAAAAACACATGTTCAAGTTACACGCACGGGTAGCATTGATCTTTTTTATTAAAGAGGAAACCCCCTGGTGTCCAGTTCCCTAACAAGCACTTCATAGATAATCGGCATGTTCAAGAAGCATGGACTTCATGCTGGGAGAGTTTTATGACGCTTATAAATGGCCTGCTAATTGTGTACGGTTACGTAATGTGTCACATTCCTTTGTGATGTGTAATATGGTAGACATGTAGTTTACAGATGAATAGCCCTAGTTCATTATTTAACCACAATTTCTTGATGATTTTATTCTTAAATAAACGTCTATTACCTTTGTAGGTCATCATTACTTTTTTCGCTTCAAGAAAACCCCTGGTATTTTTACAACCGAAAGATAAGTGTCACGGCTTTATATCAAGACCTTTTTTAATATATATATATATATATATCGGACGAAAATTATGGATTAAATTCAAGTTTTTGAAACGGGACGTTGTATATATTTCGCGATCGCCTGCTCTCGTTTATCGACTATTTCATTTGGCAATCGCTCTTTAACTCGCCATAAAATTTGTTGATTTCAAAAATAAACACTGGCATTTTCTACAACTGAAAGAAAAATATCTTAGCTGTCCTTTAAGACCATTGTTATGGAAATCGGCCTAAAATTGAGGATTTTATGAAAGGTTTTGTAACAGGGCGTGATATATTTTTGCGCGAGCGCTTGCTCCCTTTTATCGGCAAATTCATTTGGTAACCGCTCTTTAACTCGCCATAAAAATGATCAATGTAAAAATTAGATTATGTTATTTTCACAAGTGAAAGATAAATATCTTAGCCTTCTTTTAAGATCATTATAATGAAAATTGGGTAAAAATTAAGGATTTTATGTAACTTAAACTAACAGTAGGTAACCATTCAACACGATAAAAAACGCGATAGCCCGCTATCGGCGTACCGGTGCAGTTGAATTATCGATCGATTAAGCGTTATCGCGCATACAGGTATTGGACGACAACATTTTCGGGAAAATGCAGATTTGTGTATATGATTCTTCTCCAGGTATACTTCCTCCATGGATTCGGTGACGATTCTTGAGACTTTTTTTGGACTGATCATATTTTTTTAATGTCAGAAGCCAAATAATGCCACAAATTTGCTTTTATTTGAGTATTTTATTTTATTTTGACAAGTACACCATCCGGTTGCGAGTCGCTTTAAGGCTTAACCTTCCTAAAACATGTGATCATATCGTCTGGACGCTTTACAGTAAACTAATAAGAGAGAAATACAAGCGTTTGTCGATTGATTTTAATAAACAAATAATTAGTCAAATCAGCCGATTCCGCCAAAAGTTTTCCATTAAAAGTAATTAAAGTATCACTATCGTAACTATCGATAGTTGTAGTAACTATCGGCAATAGTATCGACTTTCAAAAATGTTATCGACTTATTGCTATCGGAGCCGGTACTATTGCAATAGTTTGATAGGTCGACCTATCGTTACACCTCTACAGTCTACTAGGCGCTCGGGATTTTGGGTTAGCATCTACTAAATGCTAACAATTTTACGACTGGTTCGTCACTCGTCAGTGTCAGGACAAAGTGACCGGCCAGGTACTGGCCCAATGGTGCACCTAAAAAGTGCCCTTTCTCATAATCATCAGTATTGATGGAGAGAAGTAATAAATAGAGAATAGAATTCAGCATATAAAACTGGGTTGATCATGCAGTTGGGAAAGAATACCTTTAAGTCCTGGACTGTCATCTTTATTTCTGATCTTTTTTATCTTAACAGTTTTGCCACTCAATGTTGCCAACACAAGCCTTTGTCTTAAATAGTTACAACCCTCATAATTCGCGTCATTTTGAGCCATGTCTTCCTAATAAAGATTTGTTTACATCAAACACGTGTTTTGTCAATATCCGAGAAGTGCCGCATGAACCTGTCTCATATTCGTATTATCAAATTCGAGTCTAATCAGCGATTTATTGTTAATGTTGGACTTGTTTATTGACATAAAGGCCTATTTAATTTTTTTAATTATTTTTTTTACCAGAAAATCTCTTCCGATTGTTTAAATCGGGTGAATAAATCTGATGCGAAAATTCTGATCTGGCTTTACATGAGGTTGATTTCAACTTCCGGTAAAACTTTCAAGGAAAAAGAAGAAAATGCTTGTGTGACAGAATATTAATATCGCCTCGAACGATGCTTCGTTTCTTGTCTTCTCGGGAGCGGGGAACTGAAGATCCGCTTCATTTCTGGCGGACAGAGTCAACAAGAAGAGCTTTCTCCCTTGAGTTAAGCAGTCATCGCGATGTGGAACATGTTTTCGCAGGCAGCATAAATTCTCTTGATATTGACTTGGTTGAGAAGAGATAGTAAGTATATCAGAGACATGAACTTTCACAGCTTAAGTACTTTTATATCTAAATTTGGGTTAAAATGCTTCAGGGCTTTCAAAACGTGTACAGTGGGAGACTATTGGCAATTGGTTAAACTTGCAGTCTAGCTGAATGTACATTGGTAATGGGCCGAGGCTGTAGCCTGTGTGTAGGCAAGAGGGTTGTGATGATATTACGGCCGAAACAAAAAGCTGGCCATAGGCCAGCTTTTTGCGCAGGTCGCTTTTAGATAATGCGTACGCATTGCGTGAATAAAACAATGAATATATAAAGAAATAGTTCTCATTACCCGGCGGACCTAGGAATTTATTGCAGACTTTTGAGCGCTGCCATTTTATCTTTCACAATTTCACTTCCGGCAAGGGAGTGCCTAATTCACCAACCAACCGAGCGTTCAGAAATTCCGTAGCGGCGGCTCATCAGGCTCTCCTCTATGGAAATATTTTATTATAGTCGTACATAATTTTAAAGTTTACCTGTGCGCACTGAGTCAGAGTGGTTACGATTGAGTATGCTTCTTTCTATTCATTATGCCTCACAGGTAATTTCGGGTAGTGGGCGTCTGTGCCTGTTAGTAGAGTTAAAGAACAGGATAAAAGATAAGGGTTAGCAGATAAAACAAAGTTATAAGAATGTTAAAAATAAAACTTAAGGCTTAAAGGATTCATGGTGCTAACTGAGGATCTGAATGTTTTCAGGTTCTCATGCAACACGACATCTGCAGGAAGAGCATTCCACTGTACTACTCTAAGAGGGTAAAAAGAGTATTTATAATAGTCTGCTCCAGTGTGAACCTGTCTAAAACTCACAGTGTCTTCAGATAGACGAGTGTTTCCTTGTATATAAGACAGAACTGGGACCGCCACTAACCCTTAAACAATTTTATAAAAGAGACAGTCTAGTATCGGAATGACGTTGTTCCAAGGATCTCCATCCTAGTTTTGACATATCCCTATCATGTGATGGGTACTCCGCACCCATTTAGTGAATCAAGTGGACCGGCTGGCGATTCCAAAATGGCCACCAGTGTTGTTCTCATTTTGGACCCTTGCCTTTTCAGACCCTATTTTTTTTGTCATTTCGTACCCTTGAAAAATTAAATTAACTTATTTCCTTTACTTTGTATAAACAAGTTTCGGCCGTATATATAGGCAGGGATTTCCCAGGCCGTTTTCGCCTGTCGCGGGTGACATGCATTCCTTCCCGGCAGTCGACTCTTCGCGACATGCTTTGATCTGGCCGACATGTCTTAATCGGTAGAGCGACTAGCCTTAATCAGGACTCTGCGTTGTGTATTCGAGTAATTATTTCATATGCCAAACGCCGTCACGCGTGTCGGGCTGTGCTTAGCTTCATCAACCAATCAGGAGCCGAATTTCCTTATCTAAACGGTAATTGACAGGGACTCGTTCCATTTTGAGCGAGATTAACTTTTGATTGACGTTTCTAAAACAGCTAGTTCTGGTTTTGATGCGAGTAGATTCTACAACATGGCTAACTTTACAAACAGCGACTTGAATGATTTTCGGAAAACAAGCTACGAACAACGCTGAAAGAAAAATAAATACCAGCCGAAACCGGAATCTCGGACATTCCTTTTCCCGAATTTAACATTCAGAAGATGATTAACGGTGGACTGAAAATTCGCCGCGAATAATGAGACATGAAATCGTGTGTCGCCTCGGAAAAATATCCTCTATACGGGGCCTGTTAAATAAGGAAATTCTCCGCAAATACTGAACAAACGAATGTTTTAAATGAATATAAATTACCTTTTAGAATTGATTTCCTCACAACGCAAGCAAACAGTATTCCAAACTTCCGAAATGAAATCCAAATGCGCGGCATGCTTCGAACTTTGTCACATGTCTTTACTTGTAATTGGTTATCAAATAGATCTAGGTAATTCCCAGCGTCGTTTTTTGAAAACATCCAATTAGATTAGACGTTATAAACTTCCATTTAGAATGACAGGAAATTAACATAAATTGCGATGTTTAAAATTAGTACATGTATTTGTGTGTATTATCTGATTGAGTGTGACAGTAGTGTAGTATGTATAGTAGAGAAAATTGAAAATGTGTGTACATTTCACATACTTTAAACTTTCAAATACTGATTTTTTAAAAAGACTTATCCATTTTGGTCAAGAGACTACATGTTGTTTGTGGTTTCTGTCAAAAGTATTTTTTCCAAACACTTTACGATCTTGTAAATGGCACTGACACTGATTAGAGGACTCACACAGGAGACCAGACTGGGTCTACACTTTTTCCATAAGTCCAGACATTCATAGTTTCCACATCCTAGTTTCTGGATATTTTTTATGTAATTATGTATAAAATAAGTGAATTATTGTGTTTCAGCTATTTATCATTTTGTGCTTTAACAACTTGTAAAGTTTTACAATGTAATACTTTGTTGCAAAATTATGGAAAACTAGTTAATGCAAGCTGCAGTCAGCAACTGTACTGGGAGTGCAGCAGGTACATGTATTATAGTAAACTTTAGTTATGAATTGTAACTTAAATATTGGTGCTGAACTTAAAAACAAAAGCCCTACACACACAAGATCTAGGAAACAGAATAATACTTATTTCAGCCATTTCCATATACATGTAAACACACTATAGTATACACTACATATATGTATTGCCAAAAATGCACTATTCAATTGAATAAAGAGCAAAAAATTTCCCCGCAGCGAGGGAGGGAGATCCCTCCCGCACCCTCCCCCTATGCCCCAAATTCAACATGCCTTCAGAAAATCCTGGGGAAATCCCATATAGGTTTTACCTATAGTTCTATTACTGCTTACTTTTGTGCGTGTTTCACTCCTTACTGTATAGGGCTGAGGCTGTCAGCATGACGATCGTGATGATAGTAGTATCAATATTTTTTAATCTTAAACACCGATTGACAGTTTCAGAGTTAACCGATCAATGAGCACATACCTTCTACGAGGTTTGCAAAACGTAGTTATTTCCTTCATGATATGATGATTCGTATCCAGATATTGCAAGATGTCATTTTGAACATATGGTAGATGGTAGAATCTACAGTTTGACATGTGTACTCCACTGAAGAAGACTTTGAGTTCAGTATAACTTTGGTCATGTTTTACAGTCAGAGAAAGGTCAGAGGTCAAACAGGCTGAATGTATTCGTAGCAATAAAATTTTGAAACTATTATATGTGATTTAGACTTCAGATTTGGCATGCATACTTTACACAAGAAGCTCTTGACTTGAGCTCAGGACTTGTGTCCTGTTAGGTAAATGTCAATGCCATTTAGAGCTTAAATAGGTTGAATTGTCCTTGGCCATAGATGTAACTATGAGGTAGCTATAAAACTGCCTGCAAAAGAGACAAAGGTCAAGGTCATTTACGTAGACCGAATTTACGTAGGGTGCACCTTAACCCAATCCCCAATAGGCTGATTTCTAGTTTTGAAGACAGGTAGCCACTTAAAGCAGATTGAAAGTAAAGCAGAATGTGACCTAAAGCACTTTCTCCTTTACTGGCAGCCTGCTTTAAGCTACCATTTGAATTGATATAGATAATACTTTTATGGTGCATATTCATGACTATGTACCATATGAAGGAATATCTATATCCCTGCAGATTCACTCATCATTGACAAATGGATTACCTGTAAAGTATATAATTTTCCTAGGAAACCAGTGTAGACCCTGATCAGAGTATAGTTAAAGTTAAAACTGTATTTTTTTCTTCAGCTTGATTGCTGGTGGTGGAGATGGATATATTGTCATCTATGATACAGTTAATAACACAGGCAAAGTAAAATTTACCTGTCCCTCTGTGGGCACGATTGCTCTTAACAACAGACATCGGCACAAGTTCAGTGTGGAAACAGTATTATGGTATCCACTGGACACAGGCATGTTTACATCCAGTGGGACAGACAAAGTCTTGAAAGTATGGGATACAAATAGATTGAAGGTACATAAAATTTTAAATTAACAAAATAACTTTTATCATTGTTAAATATAATATATTTAATTTAATTAATCCGATCATGATGATATAAAAAAGTCAAAACAATGTTATCTATATGGAATAAAAAGTGATATTGTTGTATCTTCATTTTGATTATAATGGCATTTTTAGTTAGTTTGTAGATCACCCCAATATGTACAATGTAGTAAACTGCAAATTACAAGCTTTTCCGCTTTGCTTAATTAGTCACCTAGACCAACCCTTTAATCCATTACCTGTTTTGAAGACAGGATGATCTATTGAAGCAGGTTGTTAGTAAAAGAAATGCCTTAAAAGGCACATTCTGCATTACTTTAAGCTACCATCTGCTAGGTATAGAAACATTATAATTGATGCATATTCATGAGTCATGACTGCATAAAGATGAACTATTTTCTTCAGAGGAGGTATACATAACAAATTATTTAAAATGCTTGTGTTGCAAACGTTTTATAGTTGCCAATGTCTGCACAAAACCCTACGGTGTAACTACAAAATGAAAAGGTCAATCCATGCTTATAAAGCATTTGAGTTGAGTCTAAAATCAGTCTCAAGCCTAGGCTCAAATCTGACAAAACAAATGCTGGAGAATGCACTCAGACTCAACTCAAAAACTTTATATGCACTGGGCCAGGGCTCCAGATAAGGTACAGTATTTCAAAAAAATAAAACCATGTCTGCACCAAACCCTATGTTGTGACTACTTATTACAATCATTTCAAAGAGTACCATGTTATTTTTGTTGTAGCCAGCAGATGAGTACGAGTTCAGCGGCATTGTATACAACCATCACATGTCATCAGTGGCGACCAAACACTGTCTCATTGCTGTAGGATATAGCAGCTCAAACGTCGTCCTTGTTGACCTGAAGTCTGGCTCAAATACACACTCACTCAAGGGACACTCTAAAGCTGTCCTGGCTGTGAAATGGTCACCCCTCAACGAGTTCTTACTGGCCACTGGAAGGTATTGACTTATACACACGGCTCCAGATAAGAGCAAGAAAACTGAACATTAATACTTATTTGACAGTTACTCATTTATTTCTTCACTAAACACTATTGTGTAAACTCATTAAAATGTTCTCTTTAACCCTTTGAACCCTAATCCCGCATATAGGCATCTTTTCAAACAGTGTACATGTGAAACTGAATAGTAAACTTGTCCTGTGCAAACAGTGAAGACCCAGATCAGAGGGCTCCGAAAGGAGCCCTCTGATCAGGGTATTCACTTTTTATCATAATGCCAAAATTGACAAAAACAACCCTGAAGGATTCTGAAATGGACTAGACAAAAATAAAAAACTGGCATTGTCCATTTAAAGCATCAGGGAGGAAAGCGTTAATGTTAAGGCGGTTCTAGCTTATTACTCAATAAAAACACATTTTATGCCTCTAATTTATTCCTTCACTAAAGAAAGTGGATCCAATATATACAGTCATGAATATGTGCACCATAAGAATGATATTCTATAGTGTAGCAGATGATAACTTAAAGCAGACTGAAAGTAAAGCAGAATGCTCCTTAACGAGCATTCTGCTTTACTTCCAATCTTCTTTAAGTGGTTACCTGTTTTCAAAACTAGAAATAGGCTATGGGTTAAATTGCTAGTCACACTATAGGCTTAGATTGAGATATATGGATGTTAGTATTTGTTATAAATAATCAGAAGCTTTGTTTGTATTCATTCCTCAAATTTAGATTTGAGCATTTTTGTCTGATTTAAGATCTGACGAGTTTACTAGTCAGATGTAGAGTTTTTAAATTTTACCCTCAGATGTGAGGGTTAATAAGAAATTTACAGTGAAGCTTATTTATTAGGAAGTTCTCAGTAATGTCTGATTGCTTTTGTTATATCCCTGTTATTTTATTGAAACTATAAAATGTTCATAAAGCGTGGAGTTTTATATTTGAACATTCAGTTGGGGAGCGGTCAAAATTGGGGTATGGGGATATTACTTTTGTATTGAATAGTAAATCTTTATATAAAGATACTTCTCCATCCAAGACAAATGTTGTTTAAATACAGGTGCAGGACTCCAGATAAACAGGAGTAAACTGAACAAATTCAACATTTTCTCACTCATTTTAGCACTAAATTCTATGGTGTTACTCATCATTAGAATCGTCTCTTTGAGACGATTCTAATGAGTAGTGACACCATAGGGTTTAAAGCAGAAATAAAGATTTTAGTTTTTGAAATACTCTCCTTATCTGGAGCCCTGCAGGTGGTTGCTCAATGTAGGATATAATGGTCCTGTAAGAGTTTTCTGCATCATTTTTATCCAGCAGAATCACCTATCGCTTAAGATATTGGCAGTACTTCAATGAGTGGTCATTTAATTTGAGATGACAATATTTTCTTTGTTATTGCAGTGCAGACAGCAAAATCATCATGTGGGATATAAGAAATTCCAAGAGCAGCTTATTTGCATTTGACCAATACAATGGGAAAATGTCTAAAAAGAAAGACCCGGCACAAGGTAACATTTTAATATTATGTCTCACATTGTGAATGATAGACCAGGGCGACCATTTCTCCCGTCTGAAATTTTCTTATTTTTATCATAGCCGATGGAATCTTAAAGAAGAAAGTTTAAAGTAGAATGCGCATTAAGGTGCATTCTGCTTTACTATCAACCTGCTTTAAGTAATTGGCTTGAAATATGGAAAATTTGAAAATCTGAGGATTTTTCAAGATCAACTTATGGCAGCCTTGAAGGACTTACCTCGACATTTGATTAATTATTGCCCTGTTGTCTGAGACAAGTAACATTTGCAATTCAGCCCCTGAACCTAGTAAACACTAAGTGCACAGTCAGAAGACTTATTATCTCCCATTACAGCTTATATTTGAGATTCCTTTATCAACCCCTTCACTGCCATGCCTTGATCAATTTGGACCATTGTCGTCTACTTTTATTTCTCAAATGTAAATTCAAGTATTTTGACTTAGAAATATTGAAAAGAGTGTCAAACAGTTGGGATCCTGATCAGATGCCGCATTACGCAGCGTCTGATCAGGATCAAAACTGTTTGCAAATAATGATTTACGGTGGCTTTAAGTGGTTACCTGTCTTCAAAACTCGAAGCTTGCTACGGAGTTATATTAAGGGTTGAATATGTTTGAGCTTCAGATAATTGAGTATTTCAAATACTTTTATCCTGATTTTCAACAAAACTCTATGGAACCATTCTTCAGGAAAAATTGGCTGTGGTTGATTGGCTTATTTGGCCACCTGTTTCTAAAGGCCAAAATTCAACACCCCAAAATATCCTAGTGATCAACAAATGACATACATGTATGTATAATAATTAGACACAAAACTTTACCTGTGGATTCACACCTCTGATAAGTTGTTGCCAGATACACTTGTAATTTCTGCTATTAGAGTAAACTATGATTGATAACACAATATGGTTTGTGTGAGCTGGCTATAGAGCTTTAAATCCTCCAAATGTGTTTTGATTGAATGTCTAAACCTTTTGTGATGCTTGGCTAAACTTGTCCTATCGAGGGTAAAAAATATATTTCGCATAAAAAGCACAATGAAACTGGAAACATTCCATTATTTACCTTAGTTGGTGTTTTTAGCTCACCTGAGCCAAAGGCTCAAGGTGAGCTATTGGGATGGCCCTGTGTCCGTCGTCGTCCGTCGTGCGTATGTGCGTCGTCGTTAACAATTGCTTCAAATGACATCTCCTCCTATACCCCTTGACAGAATTCAACCAAACTTTACAGAAATGTTCCTTGGGTCAAGCTCTTTCAAATTTGTTCAAAGAATTAAAAACAATGCAGAACTGTGGTTGCCATGGCAACCAAATTGAAAAAATAAGGAAATCTTAAAAAATCTTCTTGTCAAAAACTGCAAGGGCCAGAGCTTAGATATTTGGCACATAGCATCATCTACAGGTCCTCTATCGAGTTTGTTCAAATTATGCCCCAGGGGTCAAAATTGGCCCCCCCCCCCCCCGGGGGTCACAGTTTTACATAGAGTTATATAGTGAAATTTTCAAACGTCTTCTTCTCTGAAACCAATGTGGCCAGAGCTTTGATATTTGGCATGGAGACACTTCTAGATGTCCTTTACCAAAATTGTTCAAATAGTTGTGGTCGGTTGCATAACTAGGTCACAGGAGCTAAAAATAGATTTTTTCAATGAAAACTTAAAAAATCTTCTTCGTCTGAAACTACAAGGGCCAAAGCTTAGATATTTGGCACATAGAATCGCCTACAGGTTCTCTATCAAGTTTGCTCAAATTATGCCCCTGGGGTCAAAATTGGCCCGGCCCCGGGGGTCACGGTTTTACATAGAGTTATATAGTGAAATTTTCATACGTCTTCTTCTCTGAAACTAATATGGCCAGAGCTTTGATATTTGGCATAGTGACACTTCTAGATGTCCTATACCGAAATTGTACAAATGGTTCTGGTCCGTTGCATAACTAGGTCACAGGAGCTAAAAATAGATTTTTCAGTGAAAACTTAAAAAATCTTCTTGTCTAAAACTACAAGGGCCAGAGCTTAGATATATGGCTAATATCATCGCCTACAGGTCCTCTATTAAGTTTGTTCAAATTATGCCCCTCGGGTCAAAATTGGCCCCGCCCGGGGGTCACTGTTTAACATAGAGTTATATAGTGAAATTTTCAAACATCTTCAACTCTGAAACTAATATGGCCAGAGCTTTTATATTCTGTATGGTGACACTTTTAAATATACTTAACATATTTTGTTCAAATTGTTCCGGTCTGTTGCATATCTAGGTCAGTCCTGGACATAAATCAATATCTCCATTTTTCCAATTATTCTCAGGTGAGCGAATATGCCCCATGGGGCTCTTGTATTCTTAGCGTGTTAAAAATCAAATGAACTCGGTATATTTTAAACCAGTCCAGCTGATTTTATTATTCACTTTTTGCATTGAAACTAATTCAGGGTTGAATTGATTTTAAATTTTCGTACTCAATAATTTTAAACAGATGTATTAGCCTTATAATTTATTCTATGGTGAGTATTGTTTTCTGAACGGTGAACTCAGAAACATACAGATTGTTTATGCTTAGCTGATAAACCATTTATTATCCTCGCTGTCCCTGGAAATAGTCATGATTAATATTTCCATTTCAGCAGCTGTTTTACTTTCTAAAGGTATTTAACATACGGTTTTGATTCATATAGGTGTGTTATTTTGGCACCTTGGATCCCAGATTGGCCAAAATTAAACAAACCAAAATAAAACACAATCTTTTAGCACCAAATTGCCAAAATATCGTGATGCAAATTATTCCCAAAGTATGGTATTACTACACACCAGGGTTTGTAGATACAGTAGAACCTCTCTATTACGACCACTTAAACGTAGGCTAATTGATTTTATAAAAGACAGGTGACAGCTTAAATCAAGAAGCTTTCTGTTTTACTGTCACCTTGCTTTAACCCTTTATCAAGTATTGGAGGCAGGTGACCACTTAAAGCAGGTTGAAAGTAAAGCAGAATGTGCCTTAAGGCACATTCTGCTTTACTTTCAGCCCTCTTTAAGCTAACGTCTACTAGGATATAGAAAATATTTCTTATGGTATATATTTATGAAGGTATAATTTGGATCTTTTTTCTTCAGTGAAGAAATAAATTAAATGTGTTAAGGCGCTTCTATGGGGGAAAGGGTTAAGGAGTCACCTGTCATAAAAAACCTTATAATTAACACAATTAAGTTGTCGTAATAGAGAGGTTATACTGGTATCAGAAAAGTGTTGGACATGTTCTTTCTCACTCTTATCTGGACTCCTTTTTTATGTTATCATTCTACAGGGCTGCCATTTCTCCGGATTTTTCCTAAATCTTCGTATTTTTTTTCAGTACATGGTAGCTAAAAGCAGGCTGAAAGTAAAGCAGAATGTGCTTTGAGGCACATTCTGCTTTACTTTCAACCTGCTTTAAGCATCACGTGTCTAAAAAATTAAAAACAGACTATGGGTAAAAGGTATAATTCGGAAGATCGCGCTTGAAAAATTGAACATTTTGAAATCTTATGATTCTTTTTATCAATTTATGGCAGCCCTGATTGTATGGTATTTGTGTACCAGTCTGGTTGTCTTTTCACTTCAGATGTTACAGCACATGGCGGTCATGTAAACGGTTTCCAGTTTTCCACTGATGGCCTTCACCTAATATCTTGTGGGACAGATGACCGCATTCGAATGTGGAACACGTCCAATGGCAAAAACACTATGGTCAGCTTTGGTCGAGTAAATGTTTCCAAACGGCGGGGAGTACAGTTTGCACTGTCCTCTCAGACTTCACCAGGAATTGTTTTTATGCCTAATGGACAAAAAATTGACATGTTGGATATTCAGACAGGTAGTCGCCTTAAAAGTCTAAATGGGCATTATACCCATGTGAATACTTGTCTCTTCCACCCAGATTTTCATGAACTGTACAGTGCAGGGAGTGATAGAAATATACTGGTGTGGACGCCCAATACCGGGTCAGTTATTGAAAATGAGAAGAAACTGAAAGAGAGGAGAGACGCTGTGAGGGTTGCTATACAAAGTGTAGCAACCACTGATAACTGGAGTAGTGATGAAGATACTTGATGATTGGTGTGAAAGTTTAGGATCCAACTAATACATGCTGTGATTTTACATTCCTGTGACCAACAACTATCGGACAGAAAATTAATTTGTAGTTTTCATGACAGTTTGAAGCTTTAAAATGTAGAACTAAAGAGTGTTTTGCAGGCTAATTTTGTACTGCATTGAGCTGCCATTTCTGCAAAGATATTTTCACCCTATATCATCAAAGTTTTGCTTGACACAAGCTTCATTGTATTTCATTTATTCATTAATTCATTCACTCATCTCAAAATCTAACAGTTTTAACCCATAATACCATAAATACAATTTTTCTGACCATCTAATTATTTATAAACTAAGGAAAGTAGTTCTAGCCTAGGATGTCCTAAACTTAAAATACAGAGGGCATTTTCAGTATCTATCCAGCTGGTATCTTAAAGCAGGTTAAAAGTAAAATTAAGTTCAAAAAGAAATTGCTGTATTAGGAGCATTCCATTTTATTTTCAACCTGCTTTAAGTTGTCACTTGTCTTCAAAACTAGAAATAGGGTAAAAAGTTAATTCACAATTTATCAAGTTTTTAGCTCACCTGAGTAGAAGGCTCAATGTGAGCTTTTATTTGTTTTCTAAGAGTGCCATTTGTAGAAGTTCTTTTCATTTCATATGTTACTGTATTTGTTGCATTTGAGAAATTAGTATATGCTGAAACCCTTGTTTAACAATAATTAAATAAAGATTCCTGGTATGAGGAAACTATTGTAGAACTCTTTTAGGCAACAATTTTATGCTCCCCACACGTTTTTGTCAGGAGGGTTTATGGTCGCAACGTACCACTGCCAAAACGTACCAGTCGGAACGTCCCACTTTTCTAGATGGAACGTCCCACTTTATAAAAATTAAAGAAAATCAGTTTTATTATACTATTTTTGTATAATTTATTGTTTTTGAGATTATTCACGATATATAATCTGATTGATTTAGGATATCTGTAATTACAAAAATGAACACCCGATCGTAGAAAAAATTGCAAATAGTACACTCCATAGGCCGTGACGGCAGCTAAAGCTAATCTCCTTTTCAAACAGTTTCATCCAGATTAGAGACCAACTCAATTCTCATCATATATTCCAAACTGTTTGTAAATTGGATATTTCAAAGAGTGTAATCGTAGACATGAAACATATACACAGTGAAAAAAGGTAGCTACTTGGGTGTGGCACTGGCGAAAGGAAACTTATCTTCTACGAAATACGAAAATTAATGCGATGCTATAAGTGGATAAAACAACCCCGACTAACGGGGGATAATACTCACATAGGAACATCGTATGTACATAGTATGTAAGCAAAAAATATTTCATTTCATCCCAGTTACTCATTTAAATCACTATTTCACTTTTGCATCAATTAATAATTGTCAAATACGGGTGAAATATATAATTTTTAAAAAGTGGGACGTTGGATCCACAAATGGTACGTTTATGTAGTGGGGCGTTAATGCAGTGGGACGTTGAGACCAGACACCGTCAGGAGCATATCTCCTCAATGGGTTATAGAGTTTAGAGTTTTTGTCAAGGTTATATTTTTTAATTTTGTCAAATAACAGAAGTAAAGAGAGAAATGATCTTCCATTTTCATCTTCAATTTTCAGATTCTGGTACTACTTTATTCAAGTTTTGTAGAAATTTAGCAAACAGCTTGGATCAAAATCAGATTCAGAGTAGCTCAGCATCTGAACAGAACCCAAACTATTTGTCACTCAGATAAGCCTATTTCTTGTTTAGAAGATAGGTTACCACTTAAAGCAGGTTGAAAGTATAGATCTGCTTAACTTTCAATTTGTTTTAACCTGTTACACCATATCCTGTTTTTTGTTTAGAAGACAGAAAACCGCTTGGTTGAAAGTTAAGCAGAATGTGTCAACAGGTGCATCTTACTTAACTTCAGTCTGCTTTAACTCTTTCCTCCCTGAAACTTTAAATCGACAATTCTAGTTTCCATTTAAGTTTAGTCTATTTCTGACTTTTAAGGGTTGTTTTTGTCAATGTTTGGTATTATGACAAAAAGTGAAGACCGTTTCGGAGCCCTCTGATCTGGGCCTTCAATGTTTGCACTGGATAATTTTACTATTCACATTTACATTGTTTGAAAATGACGCTTATATGCGTGACTAGGGTTCAAAGGGTTAAGCTACACTTTGCTGGGATATGGATTATGGTAATGGAATATGTTTATGGTGCATATTCATGATTTTTTAAAGTAGAACTATTTTCTTCTGTAGAGAAATAAATTGAAGGCATACTTATGGAGTAATTGTTTAAACTAGCATGGGCTAGCATATATTAACTATTTCTTATTGTGCATATTTATGACTGTATAAAGTGGAACTATTTTGTTTAGAGGAGGAATGAATTAAATGTGTAAAAATGTGTAATTATATGGCGTAATAGGTTAAGCATGCAGGTGTGACTGAATCTCTTCATTATCCCCTTCCTTCATAGATTATTTTCAGTGCTTAACCCATTATCCTATAAATACAACTTTTTACGCCTTTAATTAATTCCTCTACTGTAGAAAATAGTTCCAATTTACACAAATATTTTCTATATTCTTACAGATAATAGCTTAAAGCAGGCTGAAAGTAAAGCAGAATGTGCCTTAAGGCGCATTCTGCTTTACTTTCAATGTGCTTTAAGTGGTCACATTTCTCCAAAACTAGAAACAGGCTATGGGGTAATGGGTTTATATAGTTGGCTCCTTTAACCCTGTCATTGTCATTATGATGTAAAAACCTGTATTACAGAGTTTCTGCCATACCTGCTTAATTTTTTTCCCTGCTTGTACTGATACAATTTGAACTTTTATGCATTTTTGACCTATGAAACGTTGATATGAGTGTCAAACAGTTTGGATTCTGATCAGACACCATGTTACATGGCGTCTGATCACGATCAACACTGCAAATATCAGTGTTGTTTGCCTTGGCAGTAAAAAAGTTAACACATTGAACCCTAGGGACGAGTATACTTGTCATGAACAAATCATACTGCTACTACTACTTCTACTACTACTACTACTACTACTACTACTACACTACTACTACTACTACTACTACTACTACTACGACTACTACTACTACTACTACTACTACTACTACTACTAATAATAATAATAATAATAAAGACTTTATTTCAAGAGGGTAACACAATTAGAACACACAAACAACTGGCCCTCAAGAATACAGTTGTCCTATGCAAACAGTGTATCTACCCTGATCACTACAACAATGTAAATTGTTCTCTTGCTCTGGATTGTCCATTCTAGTAATTTTATCCATTAACTCAGAGCAAATTGATTTTACCTTGGCTGAAATATCCAAGGTAAAATC
This sequence comes from Gari tellinella, assembly GCA_922989275.2. NCBI lineage: Eukaryota > Metazoa > Mollusca > Bivalvia > Cardiida > Psammobiidae > Gari > Gari tellinella. The sequence goes on from OV277859.1 coordinate 22,264,491, forward strand.
AATTTGCTCTGAGTTAATGGATTAAATTACTATAAGGGTCTACACTGTTTGTGATTTTGAAAAATATTGTTAAAAGCCACCCTAATGTTTAAAAAAATGGGCTACATTTAATTGTAAACTGGAATTGTGCATCAAGGCATTAACTCTTTCAACACTAACACTAGGGGATTACCGTATTAGGTTCCTTTGTGGATCTTTTTAGTAACCAAAACATGAACCAGTCTATTTGGAATTATTGGTAGTTTGATAAATGCTGGTGTTAATTAGCAAACAGTGTAGACCCAGATCAGAGGGCTCCTGTAGGAGTTTTGTCATTTTTTGGGGATAGGGATACACCGGGAAAACATACGTTTTTCTCAAATATTTGAAGTATGTTATTTATTATGAATGTATTTAGAAGATCTGTTGAAGTACCAAATAACATTGTGAAGTTATTTCGAAAATGTGCAATACATTTGTAATACAATTATATCTTTTGTGTTATTTCTTGTACAAAAGAAATCCCTAGTTTAGTCAAGAAATCAATACTTGGCGTAACACAGCATCTAATCAAGATGCAAACTGTTTGCAATGTTAACTTAATTTGCAATATCGTTTCAAAGTTAGATTTCATGCAGTTTGGCTTGTAAATTATGGATACCAGTGTCAACAGTTTGGATTCAGATCAGACACCATATTTTGTCATGCTTAATCTGGATCCAAACTTTTTGCAAGGTTCTTTATGGCAGTGGAAGGGCTAACACTTTCAACACCATGGACCTGTTTAAAATATACTCATTACATTTACAAACAGTGTAGACCCTGATCAGAGGAGCCCTCTGATCAGGGTCTGCACTGTTTGCTGTTTTAGACCAGTGTTTTATTAAACTACCAAGAATTCCAATTAAACGGGTTCATGTTTTGGTGACTAAAATGATCCATAAGGTAACCATATAACCCACAAGAGTTTCTTAGTGTTGAAAAGGTTAAGAGCGGTAGTTCTGTATAGCATTATCTCCCCTGGGCAGAACATGAGTACATGTACTTAGAATTAGTTGTCACAGAAACCTAGTGTAAGAGGATTAAAGGCTTTAAATGCTGTTCCTGCGATATTGCTTCAGTTTTCAAGTATATTCGTAATTTAACTTCTAGAATAATTTTGAACTTCATACCCGTCAGCAATTTAGGTGGTGTTGTGGATTGATTGGTTGGTTTGTGAAATATCAGATGAAATCCTGTGTTCTATGGAGTCGTTTGCCATTTAATAATGAATTTAATCCTAGCGAGGAGTAAACTTGGAACTAACAAACACCCATGAAGAATACACTTGTCCTAGGGAAACGGTGTAGATTCTTATTTGAAGACTCCGACAGGAGCCTTCTGATCAGGGTCTGAACGGTTTGTCGTTTTGCAATACATGTACATTATCAAAATAGCCAACATTTGGACTATACTTCATTAGTAAATAGAATCGTTCATTAAGCATTTCAGGAGAGAGTGAAAAATGCAGTGCTGGGTTCTATTGATTGATTGATTTTATTTTGGCAATAGTGGTATAACATGGCAATACAAATGCATATACATATAATGAAAACTATAACAAATAATGCATATACATGAAAATGCACATGATATGCTCACTTATACCAAGGATTGCACAAAAAGGGAAAATGTATTTTCCCTTATTTCCATTGTGGTCCCCGATACTAGTGGCAGATCCATGAAAGTCGTGCATTGATTACATAAACAAAATAATAATTTAATGATATGAAAATATTTAGTAAGTTTTCAATATCACATAGTTTATGAAAATATATTTACATTCACCCTGTAAAGTCTCTATGTAATCGTACTAAAAATATGCAGGTCAATTCTCGATGAACCTACGAATCGAATCCGGTTCCAGCCAGTTAGAAAGAGGGCGGAGTCTCCGCCGCGAAATAAATGTTCCATACGGCGGAGAGATACCAACCAAGTTAGGATCTACTTTTAGATTATCCGTTTGGGTATCTCGAAACCCCTATTTAAAGTCGCAGACAGTTCAATTAAAATCAAATTGCGATAAAAAAAATAATTAAATGCTAGTATTTTTAAGGGAGGTTATCATATTACGCTCCGTCATTAAAGCTGTACGCGTTCTCTCCCTTCTCCGAGTGTTCTATTTATAGATTAGACAAGTTGTCTTCCAATTACGGTTTGAAATTGACAAGTTCAATTAATTTGTTCACCAGAATTACATAGGAAAGTCGCTCAAACATAAAGCAAAATAATGCATTCACACTTGCTAAATTGGTAACGTAATGTTCCGTTATGACATATTGAAACTAGCCTATGTGTATTGGATATGCCACGGATAGCCGCGGGTGTGTGTACACGCTGAATGTGTAGTCGCATTTCAGCGTTGCTATTCGTGTTGCTATGTGTAAAGCGTGTATAAAACTTGCGCCACCTAATTGTTTAAAATAGGCTTTGATAATGGATATTCAGATTGAGATTTTTAGTTTTAGTTTCTTACGAGCGTTCTTAAAGCACAGCGAGAAAGTTTACTGCGTAAAACCCTGAAATTATCATGCAAATACAGTACATGTAGTAAGGACTACTTTTGACACCATATTTAGAAACTGGAATGGCTATTACATCTATCAAACCCATTTGGCCGGTATATGATATATTCATATACATGAAAACAAATCTGGTCAAACTACACATTAAATGGATGACAGAAAATAAAAATATAAACATAAGGAATAAACAACAACTTTTTGCCGCTCATGACGACGTCAAAAAGATGTTGTTTATTCCTATCATCACATATTGCATTAGTTAAATTATGAATTATACTTGAAAGACATATGTAGACTTCTTATCACAACTAGTTATGATGCTACTTACATAAGAATAATTATATGCATTACCTCAATAAATTAAATGACCATAAACGGATGCTATTGCACATATATGCCGTGTTGTGATAATTTAAAAGGTCCTACAAGAAACAGAACATTACCCAGATTAAAAAAGAATTGAATACATATAAAAAATGAACCAATCTGTCACATACAAGATTTGACATTTTGATATAAAATAGAGCTGGTTTCATAAAAATTTAGTATATTAATCTGTAAAAATCGTATATATTAAGAAACATACACAAATTCATGTAAGTTTGAGTAAATAAGATTATACAGTTAAATGATTTATCCCAATGGCCCTGTCTCAATGAATGCAATTCACTGAAACATTACCATCAAGAAGAATCATACTTATAATACTGAAAATACTGCACCTCAAAAACTTTAAATTATAGTTAAAAGATGTTTCTTGGTGGACTGTTTAAACCTCACATTGTCAGTGATGTCTCTTAAATATTGTGGGAGACTATTCCAAGACTCAATACCGTGACAAGCAAATGATTGTTTACCAAAACCACGTACCTTGGGCTTGGCAAACCGCCCAGTATCAGAAAAATTCATGTTAGAAAAGTCTCCACATAGACTATCAATTTTACTTGATCTTGTGTTATGGTTATGAACAGTATTCAAAAGTTTAAAATTATCACTTCAGTAATCAGGGGCAGAACCGTATCTAATTTTATGAACATGACATAGCATCATCTGTTCAACCCTTTTGGTCACAGGCAACCAATTTAGGCAAGTAAACTGTTCTTTGCCAATGTGAGATCTACTATCTAAACCAAGAACAAACCTATTAACCTTATTTTGTGATGTTTGAAGCCTATGTTTATAGTATTTGGCTAGTCCAGGGTACCAGAAAGAGCAGGCATAATCAAAATGACATTGAATTAGAGACATAACAAGCAATTTTCTGGTGTGCATTGTAAGGAATTTGTTTTTCCTGTAAAGAAATTTTAATTTGGAATTAACTTTGCCAATGACTGATTTAGCAATATTTTCACAAGAAAGTGTCTGATCTAAAACTGCACCTAAATATTTAACAGAACTAGAATATGAAATACTTACTCCATTACATTTAATATTTAATTCAGAATTTTGTTTAACTTTTGGTTTTGAACCAAATAAAATAGACTCTGTCTTGCCTAAGTGCAAATATAGTTTGTTATCTACCATCCAAGCACCCACCAATTCTAGAGATCGAGTAAGGCCATTTTCAATATCAGACTTACACTTTCCAGTGACAAGAATGCAAGTATCATCTGCATACAGTAAAATATTGTCCTTGACAACAGCTGAAAGATCATTTACATAAATTAAAAACAACAATGGACCAAGAATTGAACTTGTGGAACACCATATTCAATAGAGGCTTTTGTGGATAGTATCCCTGAAATATCAACACACTGTTTTCTACAAGATAAATAAGATCTGAACCAAAAAAGAGCGTTAGAATGGCGACCTAAAGCTTCAAGTTTCATCAATAGGATTTTATGATCAACAGTGTCAAATGCTTTCTGTAAATCTAAAAGAACCATACCGACCATATTTCCTTTGTCCATGTTGAATCGGAAGAAATCTGATAAATGTATTAGATAAGTGTCAGTTTAGTAAGCCTTCCTAAAACCAGATTGCGAACTATAAAGGAGCTTTCCATCATTCAAATATTGTTCCAGTTGGTCTTAAATAATCCTTTCAAAAACTTTTGAAATAATACTTAGAACAGAAACAGGGCGATAGTTGCCTACTTCTGTCTTATCATTTTTCTTGTAAAGAGGAATAACTCTTGCCATTTTAAGTGTATCTGGAACAGAACCTTGATTGATAGAAAGGTTTACAATATGAGTCAAAGGACTGGCAATGATAGAGGCACCATCTCTAACAAACCTAGAAGGAATACCATCTAAGCCAGTAGCTTTATTGGAACCAAGCTTGTTCAAATGTTTTGAAATAGTACTTTCAGAGACAATACTGAATGAAAAACTGTTGGGAACAACGCCCTTAGAAGAGTAAAAGTTAAAAACAAAATTCTTTATAAAAGTGTTTGTACAAGCTGGCAATTTTTCCACAAGCTTGGAAGCAACACTGGTATAAAAAGAGTTACAACGTTCAGCTACATTAAGATTCTTGAACACTATTTCACCATCAATATTTAAACCTATTTTCGAAGAGGTAACAGATGACTTTTTTGATGGAAGACCTAACTGTTTTAAAGTTTTCCATAGATATCTAGAGTTATTTTTATGTTCAACATGTTTTTCAGTGAAATAATTCTGCTTTGCTTTGAACACCAAGTGCTGAGTTTTATTTCTCAAATTTTTAAAAGCACTTAAATGTTCATCTGTTTTGTATTTTCTGTACACATAAAAGGCCTTATCTCTCTGCTTTATACTGTCTAAATTTTTCTGAATTTATCCATGGTTGAGTTCTTTGTTTTAATCGACATTGTTTAATAGGCGCTATGGTGTTCAAAGTATTAAACAAAATAGACACAAAAGTATCCCATGCTTCAGACACATTGTCAGATAGCAAGACTTCATTCCAGTCAGTTGATATCAGTGATTGCTGAAATTCCTCTTTGCTGTAGCTTTTCAAAGACCTGAAAAAAGAGAGTTGTGTTTTCCAATAGGATTCTTTAATAATTTTCTGGTACAGAATATCATCATGTGGTCACTAATTGTTGATAAAAGGACACCACTTTGAGAAATTTTATCACTGTCAGACACTAGTATGAGATCGATACATGTAGAAGATGTTTCACTGATTCTTGTTGGTTCACAGATAATTTGTGTAAAATTAAACAAATCACAAAAGGCGTTAACACATTGTGCCCTAGTGACGCATATATGCGTCATTTACCAAATGTGTACCTGTGAAGAGTACGCTTGTCCTATGCAAACAGTGAAGTCTCTGATCAGAGGGCTCCTGCAGGAGCCCTCTGATCAGAGACTTCACTGTTTGGCATATTATGCAATTTATTACAAAAAACAACCCTAAATAGTCTAAAATGGACCAGCCTTTATTGCAAACTGGAATTTTCCATTAGAAGTTCCAGGGGAAAATGAGTTAAGAGAATCATGTAAACTGCATTTTTTTTTAAAACATCTGTATTAAAATCACCTAGAATAATGGTTTCGCTGTTTACAAGTAATGAGTAATGTTGCATACCCTGCAGTGCTATATTTTTCAATTTTTCTATGGGAGATAAGAATTAGGGAAAAACTTGCTACTTCTTAACCCCTTTACTGCCATGATTTTATCTAATTTGAACAATTTTTAAAATTTATATTTTGGATAAATGGACTAAACTAATATGGCAGTGAGTGTCAAACAATTTTGACCATGATCAGATGCTATATAAGGCGATGTCTGATCAGGATCCAAGCTGTTGGCAAATAACCATTGTATTCGGGGTAAGTACAATTGTAGACCTATATCAGCGGACTCATGCAGGAACCCTCTAATCAGGATCTTCACTGTTTGTGATTGTACAATACATTACAAAAACAACCATAAAATAAGTTATATATAGGTAAATAACGAGCAGTGAACCGTGAATGTACTTTACAACTTGGCACTTTACACGATTTAGGGGTGTTTGAAGTGCTGCAGTCCATCAAACTAAGCTGTCGATATGCTGACAGAGTGCTGACACCCCTATAAACTGGACTGCGCTGAATGTTATGGTTCACTGCTCGTTGTTTACTTATATTAACTTTGGAATTCATTTTATTTACATATTATCACCATTTATTGTACAAGTTTCTTTCAAATAAAACTATAGATGTCTCCTTAAAAAAGAAACTCTAAAAACCTAAAAATTTGGATACCCTGTATAATTGCTCTCCTTATCCTAAAATTTGAGCTACATGTAATTACTTTTATCACACAATAATTTGTCCAAAAGTTGTCAAATAAATAGCAAACAGTGTATTCACTGATCATACTTCTCGCTCAGGGTCTGCAGTGCCAAGTATACTCAGACCAGTCTGTTCCAATACTTATGTCATTACGGTACCATGTAAATCAGTGGCGATATCGTAACTGTATTGATAATTGACCACGTCCAATGCAGTTATACTTTAGTCTGGAGTTAAATATACGTTAGCACAGCAACATGTAAATCTATTCAGACATGGTCAATAAAAAGACATATTTAAGGGGAAATAGGCAACATAAGCAGTCTATATACGTCTGCCATTAAACTTTATTCAACAAACTTCTCATTCATCCCTGAAAAACCAAATGGGCAAGTCCAGTTTCTCATTAAGTCTAGTCCCTTTTTTTATTTTTATTTTATTTCATATTCAGGATTGAATTTTTGTAAAATGACAAACAGTAGAAACCCGTCCAGAGTGTTCATGTAGGAACCCTCTGATCAGGGTCTACACTGTTTTATATAAGTCATATGTACTCTTCACATATACACTGTTTGTGAATGACGAGTATACTCGTCGCTAGGGATGATAAATCCTAAATGGATACCGACATGCTCAGTCTACAGAAATACGTACGTAATAATACAGAACAAATTTTGTCTGGGTTCGATTGGCTGCAAATAGAGTTCTTAATATAAATAGACGTTTGCTCCCACGTACAATATAAAAAGACGTTACAGAGCTGCCATTTCTCCGGATATCCCAGCAGATGGTAGCTTAAAGCAGACTGACAGTTAAGCAGAATGCGCCTAAAGGCGCATTCTGGTTTACTTTCAATCTGCTTTAAAGCGACTCGCAACCAGATGGTGCATTAAAAATAGTAATTTGTAAATATGTGTCAAACGCTTATATAAATGGTAAAGAATTAGTTTAGGATAAGAAATTCTGTTTAAAAAAATGAATTTCAATAAAAAAAAATATTGGTCTCTGGTGGGATTCGAACCCGGGGCCCGGCATTGGCGGACAGAAGGCAAAATAGGGGAAACCGCTTAGACCAATGGACCACGGAACTATCCGTTTATCTCGGATCGATTTAACGTATGTCAATGTGTAGGGATCGAAAGTGCTTACAACTTCGTAATTAGGCTCGTGTTTATGTCTGAACCTGTGTAGAGAAGCAACAACAACAACTATACCGTCTACTAGTCGGTATAGAAAAACGATGGAAAATATCTCAAAATCTAAGATTCGGTGACGATTCTTGAGACTTTTTTTGGACTGATCATATTTTTTTAATGTCAGAAGCCAAATAATGCCACAAATTTGCTTTTATTTGAGTATTTTATTTTGTTTTGACAAGTACACCATCCGGTTGCGAGCCCCTTTAAGTAATCGAGCTTGAAAAATAGAAAATATAGAAATCTTAGTATTTTTCAAGATCAAATTTTGGCAGCCCTGACTTTAGACTGAAAAAATAGGCAAACTATTCAGTCTTAATGCGTCTACACAACCGATTTAATTCTGAATGAAACAAACTTTAATGTTTATTGACATGTTCTTTTAACTCATTTACCCCTGGAACATGTATTCAATTTAGACTAGTCTATTTATTACTATTTGTGGTTGTTTCTGCAATATTTTGCTAAATGTCAAACAGTGCAGACCTGGTCATGTGCCAACTTAGGGGCCCTCTGATCTGGGTCCTCGTTGTTTGCATATGACAACTGTACACTTTGATTGTTAATGATGAGTTTACTCGTCGCTAGGGTTGATGAATGACGCAACTAAATGAAAAAATGCATTTGGTTCTGGTTTCGCCTGGTGGCATATATATTTATTGTAAAAAAAAATCACCAGAAGTTGCGGTATTTGAACTAAAATATCGATTTGAATGTTTTGATTCTGACAAGAAGCTCGGTGTCTGCAGTGTTCTTTCCCCACAATGACCATCTGAACAACGATTCCCGCCTTACAACAACGCTCTACGCTGTTCCCCCACACAAGAAACTAATGTCTAACCTTTACACGGCTGAAACATCTGCTTAGAATTGTCGCTGGTCTTCTCAAAGTCATATATTTGCCATTTTAACAGTAAAACCCCAAGTAATGACGCGTGACAAACAGTTTTGGCATTTTGATCGATATTTCTTAAAGACGGATATATATAATAATTGATAGTTGCGTTAAAATAATATATGGAGTAAAACGTTAGTAGTACATGTCATTTATTAGTACGTGTATACTGCCACAGGGCTGCCATAATTTGACATGAAAAATCCTAAGATTTCCAAATTTGCATTTTTCAAGTGCGATTTTACGAATCGTACCTTTACCTCATATCCTTTTTCTTGTTTTGTTGACATGCGACTACTTAAAGCAGACTGTAAGTAAAGCAGAATGCGCCTTAGGGCGCATTCTGCTTTACTTTCAGCCTGCTTTAAGCTACCATGAACTGGGGACAAATCCGGAGATTTAGGAAAAATCCGGAGAAATGGCAGCCCTGCTGCAAGTAGCAATAAGTGTCATAAAACCATATTATTTTTCACCGGAGAGCACCACTCTAGGTCAATAATAGAGTTATTACTTGAATTCGAAGCCTACAACCCACACGTTTATTTTGATTTCATGTTAAGAATACTATTAAGCACAGGGACCGACACGATTGCTTTTTATTGAAAAAATTGTCAGAAATTGTTTTCTATCAAAAAGCAATCGTGTCGGGTCCCTGTGCTATAAAGCACATAATGTGATATTTTGAAACTATTTCTAGGACAAGTTTCTTAGAAATTTACGAAAATAGCGCTGTCATAATTTTTTGTATTGTACCACATGTAAAAGGCGCAAAAACAACCAAAACAACACCTCATATATTTATTTCATGGTAATAACACAAAAGTAAAGTCTGTAACCCCCTGTTTTCTTGTTTTATTTGAATTCAGCATAATTTAAACAACAAAATGTAAAAAAATAAATCTTGGAAGGCAGCAAACTGTAGAAATCGTCCTTAAGTCACCCTACCTTAAATCTTACTTTGAAACGTTATTGAAACAGATGACAAAATAACGGCGAAGGTGTAAAACCATCACCATTAATTTTGCATCTAAAGGGTTACTGTGAATTTGTGAAAACTGTAACACTCAGTTTGCGACCGAACAAAATGCCCATAGTCACATATAAATTCAAACTTTTTTGAAAATTAAATGTCAAATCTTAATGCATTTCAGTTATTCAAAACATGTCGCTTATGGCTGAACATAGATTAACTTTGAAACAATAATCTGATAATGCCAAGTTTTAGACTGATTACTTAAAGAGACTGGAAACCAAATGGCGTTTTTCAGAAAAAAAAGATTTGATTTGATTTGTTATGATATTACGTCCCTTTTATCAGTTTCTGTAATGCAATGCTCGCGATACTGTCACACATTTGCTTTTATTTGATTATTTTCCTTTCATTTGGCAAAAACACCATTCGGTTTTCAGTTTCTTTCAGACATATGAAGTCATGGCAGCGAAGCCGTTAACCCATTTGTGCCCACGATCCCATCGATATGGAACATAGGCAAACAGCGTAGACTCTGATCAGACGCCGCATAATTCGGCGTCTGATCAGAGTCTACACTGTTTGCTAATAAGAATTTCAATGTAAAACAAAATGAAAATGAAAAATTTGTCCAGGCATCCCTTTGATAAAAATGGACTAATCCAATATATAAATATGGAATAATCTATTGGGCGTAAATGGATAAAAGTAGAATATTGACCCTTATCCAGTTAAACTATGGCGACACCGATTTCCCTTGCTGTCTGCCCAGGATTACATCGAATTTTGCGAAATAAGGGTCAAATCGTGTTCTTTTCTTGATTGGCTATACGTTCCAATTAATTTCGACAGTGAAAACGAGTTGCTGATATTGTTCTAGAAATGAATAGTAACGCTCGGCTAGATAGTCGTCTCATATATCATGTTCACTGCTCGTTTGGTACCGGGCTAAGACATCAATACTCTTCGTCCGTAAAACACTTGATTATCATCTAGGAGGTGACAAGGAGTTCATATGTTGAGTGCAAGGAACCAAAACTGAAATGCGGAATATACGAGGAGCAACTTGGCAAAATGGCAACTTGTTGCACGTTATGAAAACTAACCCGGCATATGAGAATACAGTCGAACTTCGATATCTCGAACTCGGTTAAGTCGAAAATACCCGTATTTCAAAGTTAAAAATTCTATTTATTTTGTAGAATGAAAGATAAGCAACGAGTGTTATTCAACACGCACGCCGTCTGTTATGTTACAAATAGCTTTAGCAACGTAAATATGGGTCTGATTTAGACGAAAGAAAAGGCGAGATGCATTTTCTTACCTAGCCACATCATTAAAAATCTTATAGTATCAACTTAGTGCGCAGTAGATAACATTATAGTCAAAATGTGGCACCCTTTGAGAATAAAAGGACCTTCATGATACTGTGTTTTGAATGAAATGAATAGTATCGCTCCACTAGATAGTGATATCATATATCATGATCACTGCTCGCCAGCTAACATGCCATATAACAATCATTTTCTATTTTAGAACATGTTTGATTATTGCCTAGGAGTTGACACAAAGTTCACATGTATACAGGGTTGTTGAACCCAAAATGAAAATACATATGACCCGCGCCATGAGAAAACCTGCCTTATTGCATTGCAAACAGTGTAGATCAAGGTCATCCGCCGCATCAAAGACTGGCCTTGATCTACACTGTTTGAAACCCGCAAGCATCTAAAGCACTCTATGTAGTTGTTTTATATACGGTATTGGAAGTGTATACCAAACTCATATACAGAACATGTGATGACAAAGGTGCTTGGACTGCATAATGTTGTAGGGCATGTTTTGTCATGGCACGGCTCATATATACTAGGGACATCCTGGGAGTGTGGGCACTTGTTGCACTTAACCAATTTATCCCAAGAGGACTCTTCCATTCTTATATATCGGATAAGTCCTTTTTGATCTAAGGGGAGCCTGGTCTAATTTTTCATTTTTGTTTTGTTTTATTTTGAAATTTCTATCAGCAAACAGTAAAGACTCTGATCAGAATCTGACGAGAATCTTCACTGTCTGTTTATTTTCTTGCTATCCTGAAAACCGCTAACCAATTAAAGCAGATTGAAAGTAAAGCAGAATACTCTTGTGTTAAGTTACCATCTGCTAGAAAAAAAGAAAACATGTCTTAAAGCATATTCATTACTTTGTATGAAGTGGAACAATTTTCTGCGGTAGGGGATAAATTAAAGGTGTAAAAATCCGTATATATAGGGTAATGAGTTAAAAGGACGAAAAGGTTAGATGGCAGAGTAGTATAAAGAAGAGCAAACAGCATAAATGAAAACGCAAACAAGAACTAACAAGACAACCATTCTCCATCTTAGTGATGACAATACCATTTCTTGCGAGTGATTAACCCATTTGCGCCCAGTGGATTCTTCCATGTTTTATATTGGATTAGTCCATTTTTATCAAATACATCCTGGTCAAATTCATTTTCATTTTGTTTTGTATTGAAATTCCTATCAGCAAACAGTGTAGACTCTGATCGGACGCCGCATAATGCGGCGTCTGCTCAGAGTCTACACTGTTTGCCTATGTCCCATATATGGGATCGTGGGCACAAATGGGTTACCACTACCTAACCTATCTCAGTGTAACGTACTGATACTTCGGAACTTTGAAACTTGATTGATCATAATTGTATGAGGCCAACTACCCCGGACAGCATTAAAATTATACAAATATTGAATACATATAAATAGGGAGGTCACTAGTTGGCAACACACAAACCATGTATAATTTTTGCTGGGAATGGAATCCAAACTCCAACTTCCTGATCACGTACCCAGTTGAATGTTTACCCCTTTGCTTCATTGCCTGTTTCTAGTTACAAGGATGTGTGACCACTTAGAACATGTTGAACGTAAACTAGGATGCGCTCAATACGCATTCTGCCTTACTTTCAGCCTGCTTAAAGCTACCATCTTTTAGGCTGTAGAAAATATTTCTGTGCACAATCAGAACTGAATACAATGAACTATTTTCTTAAGTGGGGGAATAAATTTAGATCGTAAACATGCGTGTCTCTGGAGTAATAGATTATCTTTCGTTCAATTATGCCTAAAGCCTATTTAATTACAACAAACTCAATTTCAACAGTATGAAGCACTAATAGCCATGAGCCGTTTCACTGCCGATCGCGAATTCAAGGGACTTGCCATTAAGCTTAGAGCTAGATCAGACGAAAACGAGTAACTAGGTGTATGACCTGGTTCCAAACAGGTTGACACTTGTTCTTAGGTTTCGTCAATTGAAAAACGCATACACCTTAATTAGACAACAACAGCAGACGATACTTTCAAAGCAGACGACATCAAATTGGTTATGTGCGAGACAGGAGTCTGCATTTCGTGCTAGAAGCAATGTAGTAAATTAAATAACTTTGGAGCCATTTCCATACTCATTTTGAGATGACTTACAAGCGTATATTATAAATGCACCAAGATAGCACGCGAAATTTCTCTTTGTTAAACAGAAATAAATTCAAAACCTTTCAGAGTTTGTATTTGTTGTATATGATCTGTATTTACCATTATCTTGCCGATTTGGACTTGACTGCTATTTCAACTTTTTTAACCCCTTGACTGCCTTACCCCGAGCACAACATTTTTTGCAAGCAGTTTGGATCCTGATCAGATGCCGCGTTACACGGCGTCTGATCAGGATCCAAACTGTTTGACACTCATTTCAATATTTCATCAGTCAGAATAGCAAACAATAAAATTTAAGAAATAAAAGCAGACGACAATTGTTTAAAATTGATGATGTCACGGCAGTGAAGGGGTTAATCCTGATCAAACGCTACGTGCGGCGTCTGATCTGGATCCAAACTATTTGACATTAGTTTTTAATTTTCTTTAATTAAAATGTATAACTCCTAATTGAATATTTTATGCAGACGACAATTTCGAAGTATACAATACAACGGCATGGTAAGTGTTAAAGTCACGCAATACGAAGTTTAGGACAATCCAGCACAATAAAAGAGCGCAATACTTGTTAATTTACGAAACTTTACGGTTAATGCATATTCAATTCTTACGGGTTCTCAATGGCTTTGATTATTTAACAATATATTTCACTTTCTAGATTTAATTTTCGGCTACAATTATTTTGATTCAATGACATATCATATGATAAGGTGATCGAGCCAATTTTTGCTTTCAGTTGTTTTGCTTTTACCCTTGGATTCATATAACACAGTGGAGAAAACGTTATTCTTTCCCAATAAACGCGTTTAGGATAAAACTATTATTTCCATTGCAAACAGTTTGGAGCTAGATCAGACGCCGGGTAACCCGGCGTCTGATCAGGCTCAAAACTGTTTGCCACTCAGATTAAGATGAATAGCCAGAATTGTCAACATGTTGTCATTTTCCACATTTTAGTGCAGTGCGTTTGCGTTTCGTTTGTGTTTAAACGGAAAAGAATAACGTTTTCTCCACTGTAAGTGTGCCATCTAGACCCAGCTTAGTAGGTACTGTCATAATAGTTCCCGAACGATATACATGTACATGTAGCAGACAAATCATCACTCAGATTTGCTGAAGTCGACATTATTGCAAATGAAAACTATCTAACGTGAGTAAGGTGAAAATCAAATGTCAAATTTTATACAGACAAAGAGCTAATAGTACATTAATAGATGACAGAGTCCCTAATGGCATAAGTTAAGTATCTAATCTATGCTCTTCCATCAAGAGCTGACAGAAAAGTTTTGAAGTATAACGGGAAAAATCCCGAAAACATTCAAACCTATGCCACATAGTAAATCTGCTGATATCTTGAAATCCTAAGTTCATACATTGTTTTAAGTTCGGTAAGATAAAGCAAGGTAAAGAGTTTTCTTATTATATATAGAGCGGGATATTTTTCAATTTCGGTGCATGTTTTGTCTTAATTTAGTTTATTTATGAGAAAATATTACCCTAGACATGGAATAAGTATTGGAAACCCAAATTACCCCGTTTGTTTTCATTTGAAATAGATTTTACTGAAGCGTGTTCTTTGAATAGGACAAAAAGAAAATATTAACTCCTTATCCAACACACATTTAAGAAATGAACTGAATTATTTCGGTGGTTAAGCGAAATAAACAACAAAATTGAATTGTCGACAAATTTCATGAATCGCGCTAGCAATTTCTTGTAAATTAGCCGATCATTTTCTGTCTTTATTTTTCTTTAACGTCGAAAAAAATCAGTTCATTTCTTATATTTACATTATATTTGCTGTACTTTCTAATATTAAATGAACATTATATTAGTATGCATGTATGTTTAATCCAATTTAGAGGTTGTTATCTCGAATAATGTGTACTCTGAAAGGAACAGCCATACCGCATTACTGAAGCAACACAAAACAATTATTCACGGAGAGCAGATCTATAAGCCCCGCCCCATCTGCTAAAGGTATCTACGAGTCCAGCCCTCTAGAACAATTGCTTCCATACGAAATAAACGTCATTTTATTTTCAATGAAATTGAATGGGGCGAATGTAAATGTTTTAGAAATGGCAGAAGAACCAGACAATGAACAGCAACATTCGGTTTTGTTCTATTTTTCCATTCATCGTAAATAATTATATCTCTTCAAAACAAACCGTGATATATTGTTATTTTAACAATACTTAGAAATTTTCACTATTTCATTAGTTTAATACATCCTAATGTAAGATTTATAGAATTTTTTAGAAAAAAGTAAGAAATATAACTTATGCCTTTTTTGCATGACAGAGTAATGGAAACATGAGTTATCGGTAAATGCGTGAAAAGGAAAAAAAATATCAGCGCTTATTATTGGTTATTCTGTTAACGGCCATGTCAGACTACGATAGTATTTGAAACCCTTCTCTGCCATTACGTCTTTTGCTTCAAACAATGTAGCCTGTTTTTATTTCTCAAATTTAAATTGAAAATATTTGAATTGAAATATTAACACGAGTGCCAAACAGTCTAGATTCTGATAAAACACTGCGTTACGCGGCGTCTGATTAGGATCCTGTTAGCAAATAACAAATGAACTGTACTCGGGGTCAGGCAGTGAAGGGGTTAAAAAGTTTGGATCTAATCAGACGTCGTATTATTCGCTTCCTGATTAGAATCGAACCTGTATATTTCACATTCATATTCATGTTCTTTAAGTTAAAGTCCTATAATCTCATAAAAAAACTGTCTGGCAATGTTTTACGCATACCATATAATCCCTTCACTGTCTTACTCTGAGTACATTGGCAATTAGCAAACCGACTGGATTCTGATCAGAATCTAAACTGTTTAAACTCGATTTGTTATCACCTTAGTAAATTTGCCTATAATTAATATTTGAGAATTGAATCATACGACAGTTGCTTAACGTTTTCACACTTAAAACACGTTGCAAACAGTTTGGGTCCTGATCAGACGTCGCGTAACGCGGCGTCTGATCAGGACCCAAACTGTTTGCAAACGCGTTTTAAAATGTCGTCAGTGATATTCCCTTAAATCTAGCCTTGAAACGATGTTGCAGACTACAATACTGAATCAGTCGACAATAAGGCGGTAAAGGGGTAAACATTTTCCGAACAAGTTGATCATGAAAGGGTAAAGGCACATGAAGTCATTGCAGTGAAGGGTTTAGTAGCAGTAATGAGTTTATTTCTTAATGCGGGTGAATTGCGTCTATAGTTAAGCGTGAGAACCACTAAGATTATGCAGAATAAAAGTGCTCTGCTGCTAAACAGCCAAACCTGTATATTCAAAAGAAGACCGACAAGCAGACTTAACCCTTTACCTGATAGCCTTTTTATTGTATATGTATTGAAGATAGATGGCCACTTAAAGCAGGTTGAAAGTAAAGCAGATTGCGCCTTAAGGCGTATTCTGCTTTACTTTCCGCCTGCTTTAAGCTTTTATGTGCTAGAATGAAGAAAATATTCCCTATACTAAATATTCATGACTGATTAAACTGGAACTAATTTCTTCAGGGGAGGAATAAATCATATCCGCTAAAAGGCGCTTCTATTGCAGAAAGGGATGCTTAATGCGATAGAAATGAAATAATGCATAGATAAAACTCCTGCAGGAAATGTCAGCATTGGTTTTTTATTTTCCCTATTAAACACATCCTAAGTCTAATGTTAGACCAGACACCCAAACTGTCTCTTCCATAAGAATAAATTGTCAACAACATCAATAAATATTTTGATATAATCCATTAAGAAAATGTTTCTATACTTTGGAAGATGGCAGCTTAAAGCAGGCTCTCAGAAAAGGAGCCTCAGTGAGCTAATGTCCCATTCTACTTTAGTTTTCATCTGCTCTAGGTGGTCAACTGTCTAGAAACAAGTAATGGAGCAATGGATTAGGAATTCACTCAAAATATGATTTATTTGCAATCGTAAATACAGGAGAAATATAAATGCATTGCAAATGTAAAGAGATAGTTTTAAAACAAATGTATGTTGTTCTCTTCCTTTCGAAATTAAGTCATCAGTTAAGAATTTATAACTGATATGTTGTATTATAAAAGATGTGCCTGACCTAAAATGTTGAATGTGTGTGAGAGAAAGTTCTCCTTGTATATTCATGTAAACTGAGAAAAAAGTACTTTTTGCAAAAGTCAAGTAGAAAGTTCCTACAGCAACATTCTGATTCACCTTTGCTATGCATTATCAGGGCTGCCATTTCTCCGGATTTTTCCTAAATCTTCGGATTTTTTTCTAGTACATGGTAGCTTAAGGCATACTGAAAGTAAAACAGAATGCGCCTTCAGGCGCATTCTGCTTTACTTCCAGCCTGCTTTAAGCAGCCACATGTCAATAAAACTAGAAACAGGCGATGGGTAAAGGTACGATTCGTAAAATCGAACTTGAAAAATGCAAGTTTAGAAATCTTAGGATTTTTCATGTCAACTTATGGCAGCCCTGCATTATGCAGTCATCTTTCTCAGCCCCTACACTGCCTAACCCCGAGTACAATTGCTATTTGCAAACTTTTTGACACTCATTTCAGTATTTCTGAAGTCAAACTACCCCTATCTTTTTATTCAAAAAATAAAAGTAGATCAAAATTGCTCAAAGCGGATGACGTCACAGTGAAGGGATGGCCGAATAACACAAGCTCGACTGTAGTTAAAAGTAAGGGAAAATTCCATTGTTGCTTTTTACCCAGTGCAACGATTGACATTCATTTTATCTTGCTACAAGTAAGATACATTTATTGTTACTAAGTCTGAGATATTCCTCGCCTGTAAATTGTGAAAGCAATTTATATCATACAATTAGCATTTCCTTTCTCTGAAAACTGCTAGTAAAACATTTAACCCTTCACCACCAATTTATGACCTACTTTAATAAGTTCACCGCCATTATATATCGTCTCATTTAGTACTTGAGTATGCAATATTGTCTAAAACCTTTTTTTAAGACAGTTTGATTAAAAGAATATCAATAGGAATGAAACATGTTACTCTGTTTGATTTCTATCCAAACTATTTCTACTACCACTGAATTCTTCAAGTCTGTATACATGACAGTTCAAGGGTTAAATTTTCTACGTCGATTTGTCTCTGACAGAAAAATTCCAATAACACCGTTTTTCGAATAGAAAATAAACTTGTTTGCTCTGAATTCCCTTCCTCTAACCAGATATTTAATTGTATAATTAGAATGTGCCTTGCACGCTTGTCTTGAAATCTTGGAATTTTAAATTATCTGTCTAAGACTAATATTGAGTTGCCTTTACCATGCTATTTGCCATACGCAAATAAAATTCTGTTTTAAAAGTAGGTTTTGGCTAAAACACACACCAATACTTTTGTTAAAATGTCAGATAAAAAGAAAGGATTATGGTCAGATTCAAAGTTACCCTGTTATTGAACTGAATAAATGTCTTGCTTTACCCCTTCACTGTATGTCTTACCCTGAGTGCAATAGTCATTTGTAAACTGTTTGGATCTTGACCAGACGTCGCGTAACGCGGCGTCTGGTCAAAATCCAAACTGTTTGACACTCTTTTCAATACATATCAAGTCAAAGTATAAGAAATTTAAATCTTAGAAATTAATATAGACGACAGTTGTTTTAAGCATATGACATCACTGCAATCGAGGTATTAGCAAGTTATGGTTAAATCAGATATTAGGAAATAAATTGTGTGTTTGTAGTGATTAATTGCATATTTAATTTCAAAATTTAAATTTAAAGTTTCCAAACAACTTTTATTCATACACTTATAAAAAACAAATGCAAAGTTGATTTTTGTTTTATAATGTTTTAATTGATAATGAGACAAACCAATTATACTGATTAAGCTATAATGCCCCCTGCATTTAAGCTAGATCGAGTTAACCGTAATTTCCAAATCCTTATCAACCTACATATATAATGTTCGTAATTGATTAAGTCTGTCCGATGAATTAAGATTAACCATCAAATGAAAACGTAAAAATATTGTGAGCTATGTTGAAGCATCAAACACAAATTTAATGCAAAAATATGAGCATAGCCGGTTCAAATTTCCTATTGAAATTCTCTGGACATTTTTTAAACGTTTAAACAGTATAAAAAACCGTATGAATTGTCTTTTTAGCAAATCTACATTTTTGTTCGAATTGACTGGGTTTTCACTGTATTCTAAAGAATTGTTTAAATTTCATTTTAGGTCTAATCCATTTTTGACTATTTAGAGTATTGTTATTATTTATTGCACAATGTAAAAAAAAGTACAGATTCTAGCCCTCTGATCAAGTTCTACACATCTAAATTGGGATAAGTGTAATATTCTAGGTACATTGTTTGTTCCAGTAGAATTCGACAGTGAACAAACGCCATTCAATTAGAACCCGATGATAATGAAATTGTCGCCCGCAAAAGGTGGTATTTCACTCTTTCACCTGCAATTTTTAATGGAAAATTCCAGTTTTCAATTCAGTGCAGTTTTGAATATGTAGAGGTGTGTATAACAATATTTTGCAAAATGACAAACAGGACAGGCTCTAATCAGGGTTTGTACTGTTTGCATAGGACAAGTACATCATTTATGACAGCCCTGTATATAATAGGATAGGAGTATGATTGTTCTTCTTGTCTTGATTGTAAATACGTTTCATTGACCGTTGGAGGTAAAAAGAGGTCCCAATATTGTTCCACAAATGAATAGTAACGCTCTACTAGATAATGGTCTCGTAGAAAAAGGCCAGCCGCCGCGTCAGAGACGCGGTTGCTGGTCTTGATCTACTCTGTTTGACACCCACACGCATCTAAAACATTGTATTTAGGCAGCTTTTGTCATGGCACGGCTCATTTATTTGTCATAATCATTCATAGGAGTCACCGAGGTTACACGAAGGGAAAAAATAATACACGTGTTTACAAAACTGAAGCGTCAAGCAGTCAAGCCTGTTCAAAATTACAGGTCAGGAATAAGACTACTGAATCTCACTTGCTGACCATAGACCCAGTAGAATGTTTATCCCATTACTTCATAGTCTGTTTTGTATTTTTAGGACAACTTACATATGTAGAACAGGTTAAAAGTAAACTAGGATGCTCACAAAGCGCATTTTGCCTTACTTTTAGCATGCTTTAGGCTACCATCTTTTAGGTTGTTGAAAATATTTCTGTGCACAATGAGAACTGTATACAATGAACTATTTTCTTAAGTGGGGGAATAAATTTAAAGCATAAACATGCGTATCTCTGGAGAAATAGATTACCTTCCGTTCAATTATACCTTAAGTCTATTTAATTACAACAAACTCAATTTCAACAGTATGAAGCACTAATGGCCATGAGCCGTTTCACTGCCGATCGCGAATTCAAGGGACTTGGAATTAATCTTAGAAATAGATCAGATGAAAACGAGTAACAAGCTGTATGATCTGGTAACAGCAGTTTGACACTCGTTCTTATGTTCGTCAATTGGAAAACGCATACACCTTAATTAGACAACAACAGCAGACGATACTTTCAAAGCAGACGACATCAAATTGGTTATGTGCGAGACAGGAGTCTGCATTTCGTGCTAGAAGCAATGTAGTAAATTAAATAACTTTGGAGCCATTTCCATAATCATTTTGAGATGACTTACAAGCGTATATTATAAATGCACCAAGATAGCACGCGAAATTTCTCTTTGTTATACAAAAACATATTCAAAACCTTTTAGAGTTGTATTTGTTGTATATTATCTGTATTAACCATTATCTTGCCGATGTCTAAGGTTATAAAGGTTTTCAGTTGAGTCTAAAGTCGTTCTCCAGCATTTGATTGGTCAGATTTGAGCCTAGGCTCAAATCTGACCAATCAAATGTTTGAGAACACACCCAGACTCAGCTCAAACGCTTTATAACCTTGGACCCGATTGTGACTTGAATGGTATTTCAATTCTATGTAAATCCTGATCAAACTCCGCGTGCGGCGTCTGATCTGAATCCAAACTGTTTGACACTAGTCTTTCAGTTTCTTTAATTAAAATGTATAACTCTTAATTGAATATTTTATGCAGACGACAATTTCAAAGAATACAATACATAAGCATGATAAGTGTTAAAGTCACGCAATACGAAGTTTAGGGCAATTCAGCACAATAAAAGAGCGCAATACTTGTTGAGATGATAGATATAAGTAGCGCGATCAGTTCGTTCATTCACGAAACTTTACATTTAATGCATATTCATTTCTTACGGGTTCTCAATGGCTATGGTTATCTAACAATATATTTCACTTTCTAGATTTAATCTTCGGCTACAATTCTTTTAATTCAATGACATATCATATGATAAGGTGATCGAGCCAATTTCAAGGCTGCCATACGTTGATCATAAAAATCCTAAGATTTCAAATTTTCAATTTTTCAGACGCAATTTTACTAATCGTACCTTTACCCAATAGCCTTTTTTGTTTTGAAGACACATGACTGCTTAAAACAGGTTGAAAGTAAAGCAGAATGCGCCTTAGGGCGCATTCTGCTTTACTTTCAGCCTGTTCAAAGCTACGACCTGCTAGAATAAAAATCCGAATACTTAAGAAAAATCCCGAGAAATGGCAGCCCTGCAATTTTTGGTTTTAGTTGTTTGTATTTACTCTTGGACTCGTGTCATATGTGTGCCATCTAGACCCATCTTGGTAGGTACTGTCATAGTAGTTCCCGATGATATACATGTAGCCGACAAATCGTCACTCAGGTTTGCTGAAGTCTATTGCAAACGAAAACTATTTAACGCGAGTAAGGAGAAAATCAAATGTCAAATTTTATACAGACAAAGAGCTAATAGTACATTAGAAGATGACAGAGTCCCTAATGGCACAAGTTAAGTATCTAATCTACGCTCTTCCACCAAGAGCTGACAGAAAAGTTTCGAAGTATAACGGGAAAAATCCCGAAAACATTCAAACCTATGCCGCATAGTAAATCTGCTGATATTTTGAAATCCTAAGTTCATACATTGTTTTAAGTTCTGTAAGATAAAGCCAGGTAAAAAGTTTTCTTAATATATTAAGAGCGGGATATTTTTCAATTTCGGTGCATGTTTTGTCTTAATTTAGTTTATTTATGAGAAAATACTACCATAGACATGGAATAATTATTGGAAACCCAAATTACCCCGTTTGTTTTCATTTGAAATATATTTTACTGAAGCGTGTTCTTTGAATAGGACAAAAAGGAAGTATTAAATCCTAATCCGACACACATTTCAGAAATGAACTGATTTTTTTTCGGCGGTTTAAAGAAAAATAAACAACAGAAAACTGTCGACAAATTCCATGAATCGCGCTAGCGATTTATTGTAAATTATCCGATCATTTTCCGTCTTAAATTTGCTTTAACGTCGAAAAAATCAGTTCATTTCTTATATTTACATTATATTTGCTGTAATTTCTAATATTAAATGAACATTATATTAGTATGCATGTATGTTTAATCAATATTAGAGGTTGTTATCTCGAATAATGTGTACTCTGAAAGGAACAGCCATACTGCATTTCTGAAGCAACGCAACAAAATTATTCACGGAGAGCAAATCCATAAGCCCAACCTCCTCTGCTAAAGGTATCCACAAGTCCTGCCCTCTAGAACAATTGCTTCCATACGAATTACACGTCATTTATTCTTTATGGAAATGAATGGGGCGAATGTAAATATTTTAGAAATGGCAGAAGACCAAGACAATGAAGAGCAACATACGGTTTTGATTCTATTTTTCCATTCATCGTAAATATACCTCTGCAAAAAGAATACTTTGAAATTTTCACTATTTCATTAGTTTAATAAATCATTATGTAAGATTTACAGAATTCTTTTTAGAAAGAAGTAAGGAATATAATTTATGCCTTTTTGTAGGACAGGGTAATGGACACATGAGTTATCGGTAAATGAGTGAAAAGTATAATTCATCAGCGCTTATTATTGGTTATTCTGTAGAAAGAAATATTAAAACTTTTCGTTCATTTAATGGCCATTGCAGACTACGATAGTATTTGAACCCTTTCACTGCCATGACGTCTTCTGCTTCAAACAATGTCGCCTGTTTTTATTTCTCAACAAACTGCGTTACGCGGCGTCTGATTAGGATCCTGTTAGCAAATAACAAATGAACTGTACTCGGGGTCAGGCAGTGAAGGGGTTAAACAGTTTGGATCTAATCAGACGTCGTATTATTCGCTTCCTGATTAGAATCGAACCTATTTCACATTCATATTCATGTGTTTTAAGTTAAAGTCCTATAATATCATAAAAAAAAAACCTGTCTGACAATGTTTTACGCATACCATATACTACCTTCACTGCCTTACTCTGAGTACATTAGCAATTTGCAAACCGACTGGATTCTGATCAGAATCTAAACTGTTTAAACTCGATTTGTTATTACCTTAGTAAATTTGCCTATAATTGATATTTGAGAATTGAATCATACGACAGTTGTTTAACGTTTTCACACTCAATGTCGCCTTAAAACGCGTTGCAAACAGTTTGGGTCCTGACCAGACGTCGCGTAACGCGGCGTCTGATCAGGACCCAAACTGTTTGCAAACGCGTTTCAAAATGTCGTCAGTGATATTCCCTTAAATCTAGCCTTGAAACGATGTTGCAGACTACAATACTGAATCAGTCGACAATAAGGCGGTAAAGGGGTAAACATTTTCCGAACAATTTGATCATGAACAGACATGGAGTCAATTACTTAGCAAATTAATTAATTAAATTACCAATTAGTTGGATAAAATGCAATTAAATTACCAATTAAATTACTCTGTTTTTCCAAAAGTAATGATTCAATTAAATTACTTTACCTGCTAATTAAATTAAATTAACAATTACTTTTCACCGTTACACTACATGATCCAAGTTTATAAGTTCATTGCAAACAATATAGAACCGGATCTGAGGATTTTGAAGGTGCCCTCTGATAAGAGTCTGCTCTATTTAAATTACTATTTAGCACAATCCTATTCATTGGAAAATGTTACTCCCAATCACAATCGTGAAACCAGTGTGCAAACAGATCAGACTTTTGAGTTTTTCAGAAGCTGATCAGGATCGAAGCTGTTATGTCGAGCTAAGGTTTGTTATGAAATTGTAAAAAATGTTTTACTGTTTAGTTTTCAAAGCAGATGACACATCATTGCAGCGTCACACATTAGGGGTGTTAACTAAATATTTCCAAAATTTTCTATTTATGTTTAAACCAAACCCAATGGTGAGACTATGCATTAGAATCATCTCAACGAAACACTTCCAATGGAAATTCTTATTCGCCATATGGTTTTAAGCAGGCACAAAGAGTTTAGTCGTCAAAACACTCCCCTTATCTGGATCCCTGACACTATCAGCAGATGACAACATTAACACTTAATGAGTCACTTGGACTGCCCAGTGCCAAATATGTGAAAAATAGCTTTGTGTATATAATACAAATACCACCTTTCTTAAACAGGTAATGTAAGACTTGATGAATGACCTTTAACCAATTCAATTCAATTCAATTCAAATACTCTTTATTTTCTCAGTTTGTACATTTCTACAAATACATGAGAACTATCCTAACACACATTCAAAACATTAGGTCAGGTACATATTTTATAATAGAAACATCAGTTATAGTTTCTTAACCGTTAGCTAACTTCGAACGGAAGAGAACAGCATTCATTTGTTTTAAAATTGCTATTTCTAGTGGGTACTAGGGTGGTCCAGGGTATATCCCGCAATTTAGCCGGGATTTAGCCATGTCCACTTTAGCCACGTCATTTAGTTGAATGGGTTAATTCACCTGGTGTTACGAGAATGTTTTTCATATTAAATGGAATTATTGTTCTTTTCTATTGGAAATTGGATAAAACACCGTTAAAGGTCAGTATGGTATTCAGTTTTACCGTCAAAACGTTTCACGCATGCATTATTTCATACTAGAGCTATCTCGCCCTTGGTCATTTACCGTAAGCTTCAATTTAATGCACGTGTTAGTTGGTTATTTCAGGTGGCTAACAGGTATTCATGATTGTTCAACTGGATATCGTATATATGTACAAGTATCATCACAGAATTTAAAGACGTTTCTCCCTCTCTCTCTCTCTCTTTCTCTCCCTACTCTCTCTTTCTCCCTCTTTATCCTTCACTTTCTCTCTCTCTCTTTCCATCTCTCACTGTGTCTTTCTCTCAAAACGAATCATGGGCAAAAAATATAGTAGTATTTTCTCTGATTCAAATGTTATTTCATAACAGTTGGACTCAGTTTAACCCCAACACCTGTTGTTATTGATCTGAGGGTCAATCAGGTATGACATTTTTCATCATATCTATTTTTACTTGGTACCTGTACAAAGGTGTGATTTGATTATAGTTGGGCTCTATAGATGTAAATAAATATATCAGGGCTCCAGACAAGAGGTAGTTATTTCAACAAGTCTAACATTTTCTCACTCATTTTAGTACCAAATCCTATGGTGTTACTACTCATTATAATCGTCTCGAAGAGACGACCCCAATGAGTAGTGACTCCATAGGGTTTAATTCAGAAATAAAGTTTTGAAAAGCTACCCCTATCTGTTGCTCTGTATATATTTTCTTACCATGAGACTCTATACAAGAGGGTTGACTTGTAAATTAAACATTGAAACCTTATAGTCTACATGACTCACTCTGAGAAGAATTACTCAAGGTAATTCTTTTTTATACAATATACAATATACTTATACATCATTGCATTGTCATCGATACGCATGTGCACACAAACACCAGCAATAAGACACATACATGCATACTCTATGCACGTGCATGTCCGCCTATGCCTGCATACGCATTTATGCACCAGGGCATGACCATGTCCCCAATACATACATGCGCATGCATGCATTCATGCACACACCCGCCTGTCCGCATTCTTGCAAATACACTTTGTTTATTGTAATGGCTCGTTAGAAACACGGTTATAATGAAGTGGGCGCAGGACAGTGTCAACACCTATTGTTGGTTCTTGTGTACACGCACATATCTGTATCTACCTATTACACATATTTACATATACTCTTATATACACATCTACATTATTTGGAGTGAATTTTGACAATTTTTCAGGTAAACAACCAGTGTGGATTCAGATCAGTGGGCTCCAGGTGGCGCCCTCTGGTGGAGGTCCATGCTGTATGTACAAGACAAGTGAACTCCTTGCAGGTACATTATTAAGAGTAGATTTTGACTATATTTCAAACTTAGCAACAGAGTGGATTCAGATCAGTGGGTTCCTTGTGGCGTCCTCTGGTCGGGGTCCATGCTGTATACATGTACAAGACAAGTGCACTCCTTGCAGGTACATTATTTAGTGTGGATTTTGACAATATTTCAAAATTATCAACAGTGTGGATTCTGTCCAGTGGGCTCCTTGTGGTGCCCTCTGGTCGGGACAAGTGTACTCCTTGCAGGTACACTATTTAGAGTTGGTTTTGACAATGTTTCAATCTTATCAACAGTGTGGGTTCAGATCAGTGGGCTCCTTGTAGCGCCCTCTGGTCGGAATCCATGCTGTTTGCGCAAGACAAGTGTACTCATTACAGGTACACTGTCTACATTAGATAACAATACCGCCCTCATCGTCAGTGTAGAGTGTTTTAACACTTTCAATATGCGCTGTAAGCCTGTAAGCAATGCAATACTTATTTTTTGGGTTTATGATTATGTTAACATTAGCTGGACTATGCCAAATGGGGTACATTTTGTTTGTGCCACACACACACACACATATATCTGCCTCTACTTACACTTATATTCATATATATATATATATACATACACATTTACATTTTTTAGGATAGATTTTGACAATGTTTCCAAATAACAAGCAGTGTGGATTCAGATCAGTTGGTTCCTTGTGGTATCCTCTGGTCGGGGTCCATGCTGTATGAACAGGACAAGTGTACTCTTTGCAGGTACATGGTCTTAAACTGGGTTGACAGTATTTCAAACTTATCAGCAGTGTGGATTCTGATCAGCGGGCTCCTTGTGGTGACCTCTGGTAGGAATCCATGCTGTTTGCACAAGACAATTGTACTCATTACAGATTACATGTACACTGTCTACGTTAGATGAACAGTACCGCCCTCATCATGAGGTTAGAGAGTTTAAACACATTCAATAACCCAATGCACCTTTAGTGAATTTTGACTGCAAATTTGTCATCTGTAGTGATTAAAGAAAACACTTGCATTTCTATCTAATACTTTCACAAATATATAAAATGAAGTTTAAACTGTTGGGATCTTTGTGAGACTTGATCTGGATTCAAACTGACTTTTCAAGTGAAATGAATGCATAGTATATTTCCAAAATCTATTTGGTCAATGAGCAACTCCAGTAAGGGTTAAGTAATTCGATTTTGCAAATTGATAATAAGAGCTAGCTAAAGAAAAAGGATATTGCCTCTTGGTGCATGTATTTTTGCAGCTAATAAGGATTTATGTCCATACATTATGAAGCTACAACAACAGCATGCATGTATTTTAACACCTTTTTAACAAATCATGTTTTATTGACCTGAGAATTAAAGCTGTTTAAGCATTACCACATTTGTAGCATTTATACTTGTAGGTTATTGACAGGTTATTGACACCATGGAGAGGGTCCAAATAAGCTTTTAATCTGATCCTTTTCATTAATATATATGTGTTTTCAATCATGTCAGTTTGTAAATATTATGGAATTAAATGTTTAAACTAATATGAAGTCAACCTTTAAAACTAACATGAAAATGCTTAGAAAATGTATAAATAGGCTTTTATTTTCAATATGAGTTGAATGTTATTGTTCCTAATCTTGTACATATTGTGCAGGGTTAATTGAAAAGTAATTGAAATTCAATTAACAATTACCCACTTTTTTTGAAAAGTAATGATTAAATTACAATTAAAGTAATTGAAATATTGCTCAATTAACAATTATCTCCAATTACTTCACTTTTGTTAATTAATTATTAATTAATTAAATTATCAATTTCAATTACCCCATGTCTGATCATGAAAGGGTAAAGGCACATGAAGTCGGTTTAGTAGCATCTTAATGCGGGTGAGTTGCGTCTATAGTTAAGCGTGAGAACCACTAAGATTATGCAGAATAAAAGTGCTCTGCTGCTAAACAGCCAAACCTGTATATTCAAAAGAAGACCGACAATCAGACTTAACCCTTTACCTGGTAGCCTTTTTATTGTAAATGTATTGAAGATAGATGGCCACTTAAAGCAGGTTGAAAGTAAAGCAGAGTGTGCCTTAAGGCGCATTCGGCTTTACTTTCAGCCTGCTTTAAGCTTTTATGTGCTAGAATGAAGCAAATATTCCCTATACTAAATATTCATGACTGATTAAACTGGAACTTATTTCTTCAGGGATGGAATAAATCATATCCGCTAAAAGGCGCTTCTATTGGAGAAAGGGATGCTTAATGCGGTAGAAATGAAATAATGCATAGATAAAACTCCTGCAGGAAATGTCAGCATTGGTGTTTTAGTTTCCCTATTAAACACATCGTAAGTCTAATGTTTAACCAGACACCCAAACTGTCTCTTCCATAAGAATAAATTGTCAACAACATCAATAAATATTTTGATATAATCCATTAAGAAAATGTTTCTATACTTTGGAAGATGGCAGCTTAAAGCAGGCTGACAGAAAAGGAGCCTGAGTGAGCTAATGTCCCATTCTGTTTTAGTTTCCATCTGCTCTAGGTGGTCAACTGTCTAGAAACAAGTAATGGAGCAATGGATTAGGAATTCACTCAAAATATGATTTATTTGCAATCGTAAATACAGCAGAAATATAAATGCATTGCAAATGTAAAGAGATAGTTTTAAAACAAATGTATGTTGTTCTCTTCTTTCAAAATTATGAGTTACAATTAAGTCATCAGTCATCAGAATTTATAACTGATATGTTGTATTATAAAAGATGTGCATGACCTAAAATGTTGAATGTGTGTGAGAGAAAGTTCCTACAGAAACATTCTGATTCACCTTTGCTATGCATTATGCAGTCATCTTTCTCATCCCAATACACTGCCTAACCCCGAGTACAATGGCTTTTTGCAAACTTTTTGACACTCATTTCAATATTTCTGAAGTCAAATACCTTAAATATTGTTCAAAAAATAAAAGCAGACGGTAATTGTTCAAAGCTGATGACGTCACAATGAAAGGAAGGTCAAATTACACAAGCTCGACTGTAGTTTAACTATAAGGGAAAATTCCATTGTTTTTTTTACCAATTGCAACGATTGACATTTATTTCATCTTGCTACAAGTAAGATACATTTATTGTTACTAATCCTGAGATATTTCTCGCCTGTAAATTGTGAAAGCAATTTATATCAAACAATTAGCCTTTCCTTTCTCTGAAAACTGCTAGTAAAACATTTAACCCTTCACCGCCAATTTATGACCTACTTTAACAAGCCCAACGCCATTTTATATCGTTTCAATTAGTACTTGGGTATGCAATATTGCCTAAAACACAATTTAAGGCAGTTTGACTCAAGAAATATCAATAAAAATGAAACATGTTACTCTGTTTTATTTATATATACAAACTGTTTGTACTACCACTGCAGTCTTCAATTCTATACACATTACAGTGCAAGGGTTAAATTTTCTACGTCGATTTGTCTCTGACAGAAAATTTCCAATAACACCGTTTTTCGAATAGAAAATAAACTTGTTTGCTCTAAATTCCCTTCCTCTAACCAGATATTTAATTGCATAATTAGGATGTGCCTTGCACGCCTGTCTTGAAATCTTGGAATTTTAAATTATCTGTCTTAGACTAATATTGAGATGCCTTTACCATGCTATTTGCTATACGCAAACAAAGTTCTGTTTTAAAAGTAGGGTTTGGCTAAAACACACACCAAAACGATTGTTGCAAAAAAAAACCCAGAAACAATAAAAAAAGATTTTGATCAGATTTAAAAGTTACACTATTATTGAACTGAATAAATGTCTTGCTTAACCCATTTACTGTTTGCCTTACCCTGAGTGCAATAGTCATTTGTAAACTGTTTGGATCTTGACCAGACGTCGCGTGACGCGGCGTCTGGTCAAGATCCAAACTGTTTGACACTTTTTTCAATATTCTTAAGTCAAAGTATCTGAAATTTAAATCTAAGAAACAAAAACAGACGACATTTGTTTTAAGCATATGACAACATGACAATAGAGGGATTAACAGCTTATGGTAAAATCAGATATTAGGAAATAAATTGTGCGTTGTAGATGGCTTAGGGCATAAGAGTGATTAATTGCATATTTAATTTCAAAATTTAAATTTAAAGTTTCCAAACAGCTTTTAGTCAAACACTAATAAAAAACAAATGCAAAGTTGATTTTTGTTTTATAATTTTATAATGTTTTAATTGATAATGAGACAAACCAATTATACTGATTAAGCTATAATGCCCCCCTGCATTTAAGCTAGATAGATTTAACCGTAATTTCCAAATCCTTATCAACCTACATATATTATGTTCGTAATTGATTAAGTCTGTCCGATGAATTAAGATTAACCATAAAATGAAAACATAAAAATAATGTGAGCTATGTTGAAGCATCAAACACAAATTTAATGCAAAAATATGAGTATAGCCGGTTCAAGTTTCCTATTGAAATTCTCTGGACATTTTTTAAACGTTTATACAGTATAAACAACCGTACGAATTGTCTCTTTAGCAAATCTACATTTTTGTTCGAATTGACTTTGGGTTTTCACTGTATTCCAAAGAATTGTTAAAATTTCATTTTAGGTCAAATCCATTTTTGACTATTTAGGGTATTTTTATTATTTATTGCACAATGTAAAAAAAATACAGATTCTAGCCCTCTGATCAGGTTCTACACAACTAAAATGGGATAAGTGTAATATTCTAGTACATTGTTTGTTCCAGTAGAATTCGACAGTGAACAATCGCCATTCACTCAGAACCCGATGATAATGAAATTGTCGCCCGCAAAAGGTGGTGTTTTTCTGTTTCACCTAAATTTTTTAATGGAAAATTCCAGTTTTCAATTCAGTGCATTTTTGAATATGTAGAGGTGTGTATAACAATATTTTGCAAAATGACAAACAGGACAGGCTCTGATCAGGGTTTGTACTGTTTGCATAGGACAAGTACATCATTTATGACAGCCCTGTATTTAATAGGATAGGAGTATGATTGTTCTTCTTGTCTTGATTGTAAATACGTTTCATTGACCTTTGGAAGTAAAAAGACGTCCCAATATTGTTCCACAAATGAATAGTAACGCTCTACTAGATAATGGTCTCATATATCATGCTCACTGCTCGTTCAGTACCAGGTTAAGACAACAATACTCTTCGTTCGTTAAACACTTAATTATCTCTCAGGAGGTGAAAAAGAGTTCATTTATTGAGTAGGCTATAGAACAACAATTGAATTAAAGATATACGAAGAACATCCTGGAGGGATGGTAACTTGTTGAGTGTCAAAGAAACTAACCATATGAGAATGATGAATGCTCAAAGTTTTCTTTCTGTTTGACCAGGACCAAATAAATTTAGAAATGTAAATCAACTTTGTCGGCGCCAAATTAATAGTGAGGTTTTTAACCCATTTACCGTTCTTTGTCGTCTGCTTCAATATTGTTGTCTGCAAGAGTGTTTCAAAGTTAGATTTCAGATAGTATGACTTAAGAATTATCTATACAAGTGTCAAACAGTTTGGATCCTGATCAGGCGCCGCGTTATGCGGCGTCTGATCTGGATCCAAACTATTTACAAAGCCTCCTTTATACGATTCCGGCAGTGGAAGGGTTAAGTCGAAGTTTTTGCAGAATAAAGGTCACATTATGTTATTGTCTTGATTGACTGTACGTCCCAATTAATTTCGAAAGTGAAAAGAGCTACGTCTATTGTTCTAGACAGGAATAGTAATGCTCTAGAACCGAAACGGAATTAAACATACGAGAGACATCAATGAGGCATGGCACGTGTTGCTAGTGAGGAAAACGAACAACATGAATTAATATTTGAATAGCATAGACCATCGCGGTATAGCAGTAAATTCTGCTCACCCTTCAACACCTTGAACCATAGTGACGAGTATACTCGTCATCTATTGACAATTTACCGGTAAATAGTACCCGTTTCCTATGCAAACAGTTTAGAACAAGACCAGAATCCTCTGACCAGAGTCTTCACTGTTTACCATTTTGAAATTTATTGCAGAAAACAATCTTAATAGTCGCAACTGGACAATACTTCATTGGAAACTGAAATTGTCCTTTAAAACTTTCAGTTGAAAATGAGTTAAATCCTTTTCAAAAGTGGGCAATCTTATAACCGAAGCAGACTCATTGATGGAAACGATGCCTCTCAACAGTGTCTACACTATTAATCGATATATTGCGAAAAGGCCTGCCTGACAACATATTCATTTTTTCCAATTAAGAGTTAATCTGAATGGTTTTTATCATTGACTGAAAATACTTATTTACACTCATATACAAGTTTCGTTGTTGGAATACGCCATTGTAATGTGATGGCACGATATCATTATAATGTGACGACACAAATTTCTTTCAAGAACTAAACCTTTTCTTACATAGCATTTTGTTGATTCGTAAATTAATACATATTAATATAAACACTGCCACACCAATTATATGGAAATATATATTTTGCATGTTTATATATGATAACATTACAAATGTATAAAAGAGGCAATGCTGTTTTAAATCAAAACGAAAGTAAAGCGCAATAAGGCTACTCTTACCTGAGCTCTCTGTTTTACTTTTGAACCTCTCTCAAAGCTGCAACCGAACATTATTTTTTATAGCTATTGTAGTAACCTATATTATTTCAAATACGAACGTGCACATTTTATACCACAAAACACAAGAGAACTTTGTGCGGTCAATTTATAAGGTCAAGTGGAGTTTGATGGTGAGATATTGTGATATAGCGATCTCTTTAAATAAACTTTGAACCTGAGTTGCATCGTACATATTCTGCCTTAAAAGTTTAAACCCACACCCCTTCAAAAATAACAAACACCAATGAATAAATAGATAGATAGATAAATGATACTAAAAAATATTGTAATTTCACTGAGCCTGCAGTTGCTGAAGACGTTATTGTTTCCTACTAAACGCGTTCGTGTTAACTCAAGTGTACCCTTTGCATACATTTTGGAGTCAAGCGTCAGGTTCCAAACCGTTTTCAACTAAGATAAGATAAAATCTGATTTTTCTTTCAAAAACTCGTGTCATAGTCATTTGGGATTGTGTTAACACTGGAAATAGTAACGTCTATTCCGCTACAACGGTACTCTATTGTATTCAAGTAATGGTTTTATCATGTAAGGTATGGACGGTTGTTCCGGTGACAATCATTTTGACAAATAGAGTTCAACAACTCTTTATTGATTGCTGAACCACGCTAAACGTTGACAGTGTCTAATAGGTCCAGATAAAATATTTGTATCTATCGTCATCAATCAGTTATCATCTATCCCTTTATTTCTCCATTGGCAAGTTGTAAGAACTCCCCAAACAATGGACTCTTTATGTTGCCCTTATACTTGGGTAATATAGTTTTCATAATTTACTCTTCTACTGACACGGACGCTATTTGCAAACAGTAACGCGGCGTCTAATCAGGAACAAAACTCTATGACACTCATATAAATGTTTCTAAAGTAAAAAACCCAAAACATTGAAGTGTTAATTAAAAGTAAACGCAGTCGAATAATACAAGCAGATGAATATATGACAGCATGTATTTTAGACCGAGACGGGCAATGACGTAATATTGACAGTGAAAGGTTAAGATGGTGATATTGTGTTTCCTCCCTACAACGGCCTTCCCAACAACGACTCCCTCCTTACAACTACATTACCACAGCTCCCTAAACTAAACAATTATGTCTAGCGTTTTAACTGCTGCAATATCGTCTGCTTAAATTTGCCGTCCGATGTTTTACATATACGTGGACAATTTGATAGAATAAATACAATGACGAGTGACAAACAGCTTGAATCAAGATCAGACGCCGCGTGAAGCGGCGTCTGATCTGGACTAAAGCTGTTTGCAAATGAAAGCCAATTCTTAATTGTCCATCTCTATAACGACTCCCTCCGAACAACGCACACGATATGTGTCTCCCCCGTTGTACAGAGAACGCACTGTATTGTGTAAGTACACTCTCAAGTCTCAATCCATTACCAGAATGCCAAGTTTCTGTGGTAAACAACTGAAGTACGTTAAGATAAACTGATGAACATAATCAACATATTACCCCTGGGATGACAAAAGAGATAACTAACACTGTTTAAGGAACACATTAACCGTTATCCTGCTGTATTATCGTTGGCTCAAAACTTTGCGTCTGCATAAAAAATTGTTTTTCAAATCGAGTAATACGAATGTTAGATAAATAAAATCTGAAGAAGACGTTCAAACATTTTGAATCATGATCCGACGTTGCGCTACTCTGAAGTACATGCATATAGTATACAACATAAATCCTAAATACAAGGGTAGTCAAAATGAACAAG
Organism: Gari tellinella; assembly: GCA_922989275.2. NCBI lineage: Eukaryota > Metazoa > Mollusca > Bivalvia > Cardiida > Psammobiidae > Gari > Gari tellinella. The sequence goes on from OV277859.1 coordinate 22,299,389, forward strand.
ACGTTATTTGAAACTGGAATTCTGCTTTTCTTAATACAGAAATAATACAGTTCTAGGAAAGAAACCTTCAGCATGTTTGGCTTTCATTTTATCCAATGCACTGCTTTCCTTCTAGTGCAATGGTTGTTTGCAAACAGTTTTGATCATGATGAGATGCCACGTAACGCGGCATCTCATCAGGATCAAAATTGTTTGATACTAATTTCAATATTTCTGAAAATGTCAGTGTCCGAAATGTTTGATTGCCTGTTTTGAAATGGTGGCTACAGTGGAGAATCTGTTATTCTTTCCCGTTTAAACGCAAACGTACGCAAACGCAAAGCACTAAAACGTAGAAAAGTACAACTTTTGGACAATTCTGATAATTCATGTTTATCTTGGTGGCAAACAGTTTGAAGCCTGATCAGACGCCGGGTTACCCGGCGTCTGATCTGGCTCCAAACTGTTTGCACTGTAAATAATAGTTTTAGCGTAAACGCGTTTATTGGGAAAGAATAACACATTCTCCACTGTATATAGTATTAACCCTTTCATGACCAAATTTATCGTAAGGGTTTTACCCCTTCACTGTCATATTATCGTCTGCTTTAATGTTGTTGTCTGCAATATCGTTTCAAAGTTAGATTTAAGTGAGTATAACTGACGTAATTTCAAAACAAGTGACACAAATGTTTGATCCCGTCTGAACAGAATCAAAACTGTTTGCCAATGCACTTTATGACGTCATTGAGAGTGAAAGGGTTAAAAGTAGTAGATCGACAACTACAATTCTTTTATTGAATGCCGTAAGCGTCAAATTGCGTGATGTCCAAACAATTGCTATACAACTATTGCAAAGTCTAAAATCCTTTCGCGTTAATGTCTATATAACAAAGTGCGATCTCGCGTGATGTCTTGGTGCAGCATTTGGAATATATCTTCATGAGTCAAAATAAAAAAGGTATTAACATATTCATCCCTAGCAACGAGTATACTCGTCACTAACAAATATTATTATACTGCAAAATAAATTCCTTACTTTTCATTGGTCAACGAGCCGTAGACATAACACGAAGTACCCTGTGAGCTGACAGGGTACATAGAAATGCAGCTGTTTCATTGGCTGACAGGTCCCTGAGTCTTGCTTTGCGGAAAATAAGATGGCCGATTGCTCGACAGGAGTGAGTGCATTCAATCGTGCACCCTCCGTTTTAATTCCATTTCGGCTAAGAACCATTCGCTGTTTGGATCTTTCAACAGTCGTATTATTTCTGGGAAAGTTTGACGACGAATATGCCCATTTTTCTAATGAATAGCAACGTCAAAAACATATGACGTCACAAGTTTACGCTCAACGTTATCTGCTTTGGCGCGATATTGTTATAGTTTATTATAAGCGCTGTACACGACAAATTCCGAAATATTTCGTTTGTACAGTGAAAACTTTGCAGTATAATAAATTCGTTATACAGTTTCTTCACAGTGTACATGAGAATTTCTTCCCGGCTGAGGTAAATCATGTAACCCTCGCCTAACGGCTCGGGCAACATGATTTACCTCAGCCGGGAAGAAATTCTCATGTACACTGTGAAGAAACTGTATAACTAATAATGTTCCCCTTAAGACCCCTTGTCTTACGCGAACCGTGTAGACCCTGGTCAGAGGGTTCCTGTGCAATTGTCAAGCTATCGATAATACAACAGGATGAGGGTTTACACCAAGGTCATATCAGTTCAGCGACTGAGATACTTTGTTTACAGAAAAAGCTCTGGTTAAACCCTGAGCACGCTATGGAATTGTCGTCTATAGAATATGTCGTCTGCATGAATTCTTTTAGTTGATTAAAATTGATCGATTCGTTCTGAAAACAGCATCAGTGGAGCAAACAGTTCGGGTCCATATGGTATCCCATCAGGAATGTTTGCAACAGTTGCATGTAGCACAACATCATTAAAAAACTTACGAAAGATTGTAGCCTGTGCTAATTATTATGGTTTTTGTACACTAGATGTATTTAGGTGTTTATGTACTTGTACTAGGGTAATTTTTTAAGTAGTGGTTTAAAGTACGATGAGATCACAGAAGTCGATAAGTCACAACATAGCCTAAACGACCCTTACTTTCGGCACTAGAACATAGCACTTGTCAGCCATTATTCTTTTTTATTTTTTTTGTGTGAAATACAATATAAATTAGTTTATGTCTCTATTTTGATGAAAATAAAATTTCATTACCATTTAAAGGGTTAACTGTCTAAGATATTTTCTTTTCAAAAACAGCATTTCTTATTTTGCCGATAAAATACTCGACATGTGATTTCGAAGGCTATAAATTTTTTCTAGATCGGTATATCTATATTTTGATTTTAAAGGGACTCGCAACCGGATGGTGTACTTGTCAAAATAAAATAAAATACTCAAATAAAAGCAAATTTGTGGCATTATTTGGCTTCTGACATTAAACATTAAAAAAATATGATCAGTCCAAAAAAAGTCTGAAGAATCGTCACCGAATCTTAGATTTTTAGATATTTTCCATCGTTTTTCTATACCGACTAGTAGACGGTATATTTGTTGTTGTTGCTTCTCTACACGGGCTCAGACATAAACACGAGCCGAATTACGAAGTTGTATGCACTTTCGATCGCTACAAATTGAAATACGTTAAATCGATCCGAGATAAACGGATAGTTCCGTGGCCCATTGGTCTAAGCGGTTTCCCCTATTTTGCCTTCTGTCCGCCAATGCCGGGCCCCGGGTTCGAATCCCACCAGAGACCAATATTTCTTTTTATTGAAATACATTTTTTTTAAACAGAATTTCTTATCCTAAACTAATTCTTTACCATTTATATAAGCGTTTGACACATATTTACAAATTACTATTTCTAATGCACCATCTGGTTGCGAGTCGCTTTAAAGCCTAAAAATCTACTTCAACGAATTCACTTATAGTCTGGTTTAATATAAAAATTGAGTATTCTTAAAGTTTTATACTATTATATTTACTATAATTATTTTTTAGCTCACCTAAGCCAAAGGCTCAAGGTGAGCTATTGGGATGGCCCTGTGTCCGGCGTCCGTCGTCGTCCGTCGTCGTTAACAATTGCTTCAAATGACATCTCCTCCTATACCGCTTGGCAGAATTAAACCAAACTTTACAGAAATGTTCCTTGGGTCAAGCTCTGTCAAATTTGTTCAAAGAATTAAAAACAATGCAGAACTCTGGTTGCCATGGCAACCAAAGTGAAAAAATAAGGAAATCTTAAAAAACCTTCTTGTCAAAATCTGCAAGGGCCAGAGCTTAGATATTTGGCACATAGCATCATCTACAGGTCCTCTATAAAGTTTGTTCAAATTATGCCCCTGGGGTCAAAATTGGCCTCGCCCCGGGGGTCACAGTTTTACATAGAGTTATATAGTGAAATTTTCAAACGTCTTCTCCTCTGAAACTTATATGGCCAGAGCTTTGATATTTGGCATGGTGACACTTCTAGATGTCATATACCAAAATTGTTCAAATGGTTCTGGTCGGTTGCATAACTAGGTCACAGGAGCTAAAAAAAACATTGGACGATTGGATTTATCAAATGAAGTCGCTGGCTTAAAAAATATCTATTATTATTATTACTATATTAACCCTTTCACTGCTTTACCCCGAATACAATGTTTTTTATGCAAAAAGTTTGAATCCTGATTAGACGCCGCGTCTGATCAGGATTTAAAATGTTTGGCACTCAATTCATTACTATATAAGTCAAATTACATGTACCTAAATTTTATATTGGTGAAATAAATGCAGGAGACAGTTGTTTAAGATTAATGACGTCATGGCAGTGAGGGGGTTAACTCATCCCTTAGTGTGAAGCAGGTTAAAATGACAGGCGTGAAGCACTTATTCAGCAAGTCACACTTTTTGCCAATTTTACTGTACTGTATGAGCTTCTGCACGGTATCAAACGTGTGTTTTTCAATCCATGGAAATGTTTAAACCTTGCTATCCTGGAAAAAAGATACTGAATACATGTATATTTTGAACACAATGTAGACCCTGAGCAGAGGGCTCCTTAAGGAACAATCACATCATGATCATAACTCCAGATAAGAGGCAGTAAACTCGAGTTTTCCAACATTTCATGTTTCATGTCTGTACATAACCTTATAGTGTGACTACTCATAAGATCGTCTCTTTGACGATTCTTATGAGTAGTGACACGAAGGTGTTTTAAGCAAGCATAAAGATTTTAGATTAGGAAATATCCCTTTTATCTGGAGCCCTCTAGGATATTGACTGTTTACTTTAAATTAAATGTATTATTTTGAAATTTAATTAAAAGAGCTCTAAAATCAACCTAAAGTTGTCAGCCTTCCAAAATTGAAATAGTCCATACAAAATATTCAGCACAAAAAAGATAAATCTGAAATGTAGATTTATAGTCTCTCTATGATTCCTGTCATTTTGTTTCCACAAAAATCAAATAAAACGTTATATGTTACCAAGGTGAATAATGCATTACTGGTTATGGCTAGGATATCGTCATTTTCAGGACTTGAATACTCAGTTATGTCGCCCGGCTTACTACTAGTATTATGACAAGGTATATGACGTATATGTATTGTATTTATGAACCGTAAAACAAAAATAAGACCATGTTGCAAAATGTTGTATACAGTGTATATAAATATAGCTATGGACACATATATAAAATTGTGAGCAAGTTGTTGCTCAACGCAAAATGAAAATAAAAAAGGTCTGCATGTAAGTAGACGACTCGTTCTCAGATTAGCATCTGCTTCTTTATAGAGACTGTAAACCAACATATGCCTAAAATTATTTTTTAATGGATGTCAGACGTAAACATGTAAATACAAATTTAGAAAAATGCTTAGTTTAAAACTGCCTTTCAAAGAAAAATGATCTTGTTCGGGACCGCACCTTCCTTTCAGAGCTTGCAGAGAAGGCACAGCAAGATATGCGTTAAAACAGTGCAGACCTTTTAGCCCATAGGATTCCAAGAACTTATCATCCGACAATCTATTTTATCGTACAGTAAAACCTCTCTATAACGGCCACTAAAATGAGTGCTAATTAATTGTATAAATGAAAGGTGATAGCTTAAAACATGGTGACAGTAAAACAGAAAGCTCCGAAAGGAGCTTTCTGTTTTACTGTCTCCATGCTTTAAGCAGTCACCTGTTGAAAACACCTAATACATTATCACACTTTATTGGTTGTTATAGAGAGGTTTTACTGTATTTGAGTTGATGTAGTGCAGCTCAATGTAAATATTTACTCCGTCTTAGGTCGGGGTATAAAAGGCGATGTGACAAACCTTAACCCTTTCACTGCCACATTTTGTGTGAGATGTTTACCCCTTCACCGTTTCATTTTCCTCTACCTCAATTTTTTTGTCTGAAATGTCGTTTTAAAGTAAACAAAATAATCCAGTATGAATGGAGAAATTACAAAACGAATGTCAAACAGTTTGGATCCTGATCAGACGCCACGCTACGCGGCGTCTGATCAGGACCCAAACTGTTTGCAAGCGCGATTTTAAGCGCCATTGAGAGCGAAAGGGTTAACCAACAAGACTCAAGGATTGTTCTTGAGGGTGTATTTCTGCCGATCATATTTTAGAAGCCATATGCACGGTAATATCACATTTGCATTTATTTCAAGTTGATCAATTGTCTTTATTGTTTTATGAAGACACCATTTGGGTTTCAGTTTCTTTAATTTAAATAAATTCTTAAACGTTTATCTAAAAAACCCACATATCAGTACATTACAGTTTAAGTACAGTGTTCCTTCCCTACAAAGGCCCTCCAAATAACGACCTCTCCTTACAACGACCCTTGCCGCAGTTCCCTAAACAAGACAAGTATGACAATCGCTTTGACTGCTGCAATGCCGTCAGCTTAAAATCGTTGTCTGCTGTTCTTTTCTCAAAGTAACATATGAGACTAGTGTAGACTATATTTCAATATATATTGACAGTAGAGTGTGTTGGACCTTCTGCACGCTGCGGATGCAACCGTCATAAATGCTGCAAAAACAGTTTAATCCTGGCGAGGAAAATTGCCGAGTAACTGAGTGTCTCATCAGGATCCAAACTATTTGACACTATGATAATACCGTAACTTTCTAAAAGAAAATACGAATTAATAAAATTCTGAAAATTGATACAATTGCGGTTTAAAGTATAGCCTTAAACTGTGACAGCCTTAACACTGACATAAGTCGAGTAACCCTTATATTGTCATGGCGTCATGAATCTTTAACAATTGTCGTACTTTTGTATTTCTTACATTTAAGTTTAATGTAATTAGACTAAATAACTATTGACATGAGTGTCAAACAGTTTGGATCCTGAACTGACACCGCGTTATGCAGCGTTTGATCTGGATCCAAACTGTTTGCAAATATCCATTGTACTTGAGGTTAGGCAGCGAAAGTGGTTAAGAATACACTTGATGTCTAGACGTATCAAGAATGATAATATTGACATATTCTACAATAAACACTTATCTCAATAAACACGAATTGGCTTGTGCATGTACTTGCCAACAAATAGACTACATATTAGACACATAGTAACTTAACAAGGATCAGGATTCAAACTACTGCACTCTGCATTGTAACTGGGGTTCTGCAGAAAAAACAGACATAAAAGCGGACATTCAAGTATGTTGCCGACGTCAAGGCCAGCAGTAGAAGCTTTAGAATTGATAACATTGATAAGTGTTTCGGCTAAGAGGCTGTTTTATTGACGGTGTCTGAATCAAAATGAATGATGTATTGAACAAATATCAAGCGGAATTTAGGAGTGGTGTAATATACCACACCACGCACGACGAAAACAACAATGTCTAAGATTATAAAGAGTTTGAATTGTGTCTGAGCCTAGGCTCAAATCTGACCAATCAAATGCTTGAGGCCCAGTACTGCAATGGATGAGGGGTTAGGATTTACGACAATGTAATACTGAATAGACTGTAACACCGATGAGTGACGAGATGAGAGGACGATGAGGGATGATTAAAAGTTGATTTCGGCTAATCCCCTTCGTTGCATAGTACTGTGTTTCCTCTCTACAACGGCCCTACTAACTACGACTCCCTCCATACAACGACCCTTGCCAAAATTCCCTGAACAAGACAAATATGTCTAACGCTTTTTCTGCTTCAATATCGTCCGCTTAAAATTGCCGTCTGCTTTTTTTCTCAAAGTTACATATAAGGGGACATTTTGACAGAAGAAATAGAATGACGAGTGACAAACGGCTTGAATCCAGATCAGACGCCGCGTTTCGTGGCGTCTGATCTGGATTCAAGCTGTTTGCCAATGTAATCAAAGTATCAATTTTCCTCTCGATACCGACTCCTTCCGAACAACACACACACACGTTATGTGTCTCCCATTGGGTGATTGTAGAGAGGGAACACTGCAGTGCACGAGTGCAAAACAACCGACGCCCCTTCCTTTCAGAACTTGGCAGAGATGATAATTTCGGTCGAATAAACGAATAGCATCCCCTATTGAAATTAAGCCACAGAACAAGGTAGGAATGATTTTGGGGATATTTCAATTGGTAGAAATATCTTAATATTTCTGTTTAACACCCAAAGTCATTGAACTTGAGGTAAGAAAGTGAAGGGGTTAAACTGCTTCTTTTGAAACATGAACTGAGTTTAAAATAATTGTATACCACATTTTGGACTCAAGCCTGATTCACTTTTCGCCATAACTTCGTTCAACAATAACCGTGAGTATAATCATATAGCATACCGTCATGCGATCTATCTTACTTACCTTTGAGTACATTTGAAGTCTTTGAATTTACTTATAATCCTAAAGAAGACTATTGAATAATCAAACACGTTAGGTTTAGAAATAATTAGTTTTGAAACATCGGAGGTCTCAGTGATACTACTTATTCTACCTTTATTTAATTTCTTGCTATCAGAACGAACTGACAAAGAGAGATAATAGTGCCCCAGAAATCACAAAGTCATCCCCTAAAAGACGTAATAATAATTAAAAAAGTTATAGATTAAAATTCTATAACTTTATAGTTCTTTTTTTGAATTCAACAAAAAGCATGTTGTATGCGATTTTACGATAAATGAGACTCCCGGGGCCCGTCTTATGAAACGAACGACACATACTGTCATAAGTCAGATAATGAACTTCTCTATTATTGTTTATTTCTCCATCTACTCCTGTCTGGTGACATCTCTTTGGAATCGTATTGAAAAGACAATTCCAGAGAGATATTACAAAACAGGATTTCATGGAGAAATCAGAAATTATATGAATTTTAAAGTTTTGACTTAGACCCGTTTTTGCTATACAACGTTTCTTGAGACGGATCCGAGGTTACGCCTCAGTGAGTCCAGCGAATCCAAACTGATTGACAACACTTGTAATAGTTCCTAAAAGAAATGCCGGGTAAAATGAAAGTTATTGGAGATAAAAACTGCCAAAGGTTCTAAGTTGTACATGTAGTCAACCTGAGAGGAGAAAGTTATATATGTTGTTATATCTATGTTTAACTCTTTGCACGCTAACGCAGGGATATGTGATTATAGGTGCATTTTGTTTCAATACTGATGAGACGCGGCGTATAGCGTCTCAACAGGATTAAAACTGTTTGACACACTGGCCCTGTTTCAAAAAAAGAAATATTTTAGAACAGTAGCAACTGTCCATTGTTGCAGACGAAATATTTAACCAGCATGCAAGAGATAGATACGGACATGGATGAGTATAACGATGGCTCAAAACACGCTAATAAGACAACAAATGGTTTTAGACCAACTTTGGGTTTAAGTCTCTTTGAGTAAAGTTGTCTATAACGACTATTCTAACATGACACGTGAATTCGTCTCTATAAACAAAGAACAGGTCTATCGTGGTATACCTGAGACGGTATACCACGCTCTTCCCTACCCCGCTCCTCCCGCGGTTATATGACATGACGTGACCACGTGCGTTCATACGTTATGTTTTTTAAATTTCTTTCGTTATTCATATAGCCCGTAAAGACCATATACTTTTAACCAGTAAGGTTACAGTAATTTTCTCATTCTTCTGTCTTGTTTGATGTAATGTTTGTTCTATGCCAGATTATGGATCGGTAATTGTAAATTTGCTTATGGGTGTTAGATTCTTGTAATGCCGCGGAAAAAGTTATTCGGTCGAAAAACTTCATCCGCTGAGGAAATAAGAATGGAACATTTGATTTCCTTTCTAATGAATTTCCTTACATCTGGTCATGTTAGAATCGAAATAATCTATGTTCTACCGTTGTGAAACTGTATTTTACAACGGTCGGTCGTTGTGGTGCGCAGGAATTGACAACTCAGGCCTTCGGCCTTCGTGGTCAATTCCTGCGCACCACAACTCCCGACCGTTGTAAAATACCGTTTCACAACGGTAGAACATAGATTATTTCTTAAGTAATCTGTTAAGACTTTATAACTGATGTGTTATATTATAAAAGATGTGCCTGGCCTAAAATGTTGAATGTGTGTGAGAAAAAGTTTTCATGTACGAGTTGCATATTCATGTAAACTGAGAAAATAAAGAGTTCTTTTTGCAAAATTAAAGTAGAAAGTTCGTGCAGAAACATTCTGATTCACCTTTGCTATGTATTAAGCAGTCATCTTTCTCAACCCCTACACTGCCTAACCTCGAGTACAATAGCTATTTACAACTTTTTTGACACTCATTTCAGTATTTCTGAAGTCAAACTACCCTAAGGTTTTATTAAAAAAAATAAAAGCAGACGGTAATTGCTCAAAGCATTAACATTATTCTTTATTTTCGTCTTGTTTTATGCTGTCACCTATATTTAATACCACAAATACATTGCCCCAAAGAAGCGGTTCACTGTATTTGTTAAAAACATGTTGATGTGCAATGCACAGGTCAATGTTCTAAAAGTGTTTCTATAAATCATCCTTAGGGAATGACGGCATTATTATTTATTTATATTTTGCTATGATTTTATATAGAAACAATCTTATTGCAGCAAAACCCGCTAGCTTTACAACAAATGAAACTGTTAGAAGTTGTTACATGTTATTTCGCACTGCAGGCAATTAAGAACTGATACTATCTAATTAACTCAGAAATTTAAATGTCGTTTAACGAACCCGAAAGCAACATGCTATCTCTAATGAATAATCGCTTCTACACATAAACAGTTGATAAAGATTGACTGGCAGATGTTGCGTCGAGAAATGTACAATGATGAGATACTTCCATTTCATTACTGAGACATAGAAATATGGTTTAAATATGGTTCATAAGATGTTAACCATATTACCCCATGGGTTGCATAGACATTGTTACTCGGCATCTCATCTATAATGTGTTATGGAATTAACCCATACTCTGCCTTACTTAAAATATTATGGTACAGTCGGACTTTGATATCTCGAACTCGGTTAACATACCCGTATTTCAAAGTTAAAACGCGGCTAAGCCGCGTTTTAACTTTGAAACACGGGTATGTTCACCTAAACCGAGCTTGAAATAAGGCAAATTCATGTTTCAAAATATCGGATATTTCGAGTTAAGCGAGGTCGATATATCAAAGTTCGACTGTAATTTGCAAACAGATTCGATCTTGATCGGACGCCACGGAAGACACCATCATGTCAGGACCGAAATTCATTGACACTCATTATGATATCTATAATAATACTTTAGTCAAACCCTTTTTTAACCTTTAAATTTGAGAACTAAAGGTAAACAACAATTGCTAAAAGCAGATGATGTCATATCAGTGAAGGGGGTAATAATGGTTTAGTTTACCCATTGTAGAATCCCTTTATCAGAGCTCTTTCAAATGCCAACAAGAATAGTTACACGTATTCAATGACGATAGTGATGTAAATTAAATGAACCTGTAAGCACCAATACGGAGACCACAAGTTAACGTTATTACAACGACGATGCAATGAATTGGACAGGAACAAGCAGAGAAACAAGCTTTAAGCCATTTGTGCCCACGATCCCATATATGGGACATAGGCAAACAGTGCCATTATGCGGCGTCTGATCAGAGTCTACACTTTTTGCTGATAAGAATTTCAATATAAAACAAAATGAAAATGAAAATTTTGACCAGGCATCCCATTGATAATAAATGGACTAATCCAGTATATAAACATGGAAGAATCAACCGGGTATAAATGGGTTAAATTGGTTGACACTCTGTTACAAAAACATTATGCACATACATATGTATTTTAAAACCTATCATAATGTATGTATTTCACCTGTTTCGTTTGCAGTCGGATCAGAAAACGTTATTTTTCTACATGAAAAGATTCTTGAGAGGCCCTATGGCCAACTAGGGTAAATGAACAAAAAATAAACAGATCGATACAAATCCATATGGTACCTTGATTCGACTACTCTGCTGTTTGCAAAACAATTGAATCCATTAAACACTTTCAACCCTGGGGACGAGTAAACCCGTCAATTACGAATACAGGACACTGTTTGTCATTCCTCAATATATTGCAGAAAACAACCCCAGATAGTCATAAATGGACTAGAATTATTTGGAAACTGAAGTTGTTTATAAAAAGTGATAGGAGTTATGAGTTAAGATGCTAAGACATTCGGCAACTGATTCGGATGGGAACAGTTTATCCTCTGCGCTCTCTGTAAAGGTCGCCCCCAAATCATGTCCTAATTTTAGTTTAGGGAATATCATCAGAGTGTCAATCTATCTTATCTGACGCCTTATCTGACTCCACACTGTTTACAGCAAATCTCACAAAAATGCGTCAGTAGCATGCATTCTCATGTTTTTCAATCAAAATGCCAAATTATTCAATAGGAGAAAAACAAGCAGACAGTAAACTATAAAGTTACAGTACATCATTACATTGGATTGGTTTAATACTCAAAATGGATTTCAACGGAACAGATCAAACGCTTCAAGCTTTGCCGAATGCATTTTATTGAAACTAAATAGATTTTGATGTCAAAGCTGGCTTTTTAAAATCGAATTTCTGTCTGCGATTGATACTGTTTTACGCACATGTGTGTCTTTATATGGTGCCGTATTACTGTTTAGCAGACACTCGCCGAGTCCCAATGGCACAGTATCCCGTCTATTTACGGCTTCTTTTTGTTTCGAAAAATAACTTTAACTCCTTCACTGCCTTACCCCGAGTACAGTAGTTATTTGCAAACAGTTCGGATCCTGATCAGACGCCGCGTAACGCGGCGTCTGAACAGGATCCAAACTGTTTGGCACTCGTTTCAATATTTCTTAAGTCAAAATACATACAAATTGTTTCTTAGAAATAGAAGCAGACGACAATTGTTTAAATTTGATGACGTCATGGCAGTGAAGGGGTTAACAAATCAAAAGAACACACTAATTGGTAAACCTTTAATCCTGTAGTCTGTTTCTGATAGTGATGATAGGTGACACTTAAAGCATGTTGAAAATAAAACAAAATGCGCCTCAAGGCGCATTCTGTTTTACTTCCAGCCTGCTTGAAGCTACCATCTACTAGAATATAGAGATCATTTCTTATGATATGTATTCATTGCTGTATAAATTGGAACTGTTTTCTGAAGTGAAGGAATAAACAAATGACGTAAAAATGTAAATATATTGAGTAATGGTCAGGATCCAAACTGCTTGCTGATGAACGTCGAGACATGTTCAACTCTATATGAGTCCGTGAAAGATTTAGTTGGCATCTCAAAATTCCTATTAAGTCTATTTTTGACTACATGTATTAAGGGTAATGACAAAAGTGCTCCTGCAGGAGACCTCTGATAAGGGTATACACCGTTGGTATAGAACATGCATATTATTTACAGGTACACTGTTTGTAAATGACGAGTATATTTGTCGCTAGGACATGTTTCGGAACGTACCGTAAGTTGACGAATGACCGATTGCTGTACATAGAGTACCGATTGTGACCCGATCTCATTAGGGATGTATCGTTTTTTCTTTTCAATCCAAGTGCGCACTTAATATGTGTGTTGCAAGGTTTGGTCAATGCTTTGGATATGTGGTATATGGTGTCGTTTCGATCAATAATTTTTGGTCGTTGAGTCTGACAGATATAGTCCCTCAAAAAAATACATTTTCAAAGATTTGGAATGTTGAGTGTTGTCTGTGGTTGAGTTTGCATGTTTTTTTCTGGAAGAAAACTGTTTATTTGTGGTCATTTCAACCAAAATAGCATTGTTGTAGGGATCTCATGTCATGGCTTTTCCCAGGCGGATTAATATGAAAACACAGTAAATTGGGTGAAAAGTGAAAGTTGTTTATCTTTATTTTGACATTGACCTTGGGAAATCATTGATAGCAAGAAATGTAATTGGATGGACTTGGTTAAGTGGTCTCAATCAACAGGGAAATGTTCATAGAATCACAGAGTATGTATATTATAGACTGAATCTTTTTCTTAAGTGAGGTGCTGACTCTGAAAGTTAGGCATTTTACTATTGATTATATAGGGCGAAATAAGACCAGGCTGACGCCACTATATATATGTTTGCAGCCAAAGGCGTAAAACACAAAACTACTGCGAAACCTTAAGTTTTGAAACTATGGACAAAAACATAAAGGAGACAAAGCCCACTGCTTATATTTAACGTATTCTTTTTGTGCCAAATACAGTATAGTTATAACGACATAAGTACATGATGAAGTTCTTACAATTGATAAACACACAAATACATGTTAAAAGCTTTTTGTACTTGGGTCGGTATAACATAGTACTAGACGGAATTGCGTGTTATCTCGGTACAGTTGGACATCAATGTTTATACATCAAAATGAAAATGGAAATGGACCTAGTATGTCAATGTATCATATTGCTTCAAACACAAAGAGAAGCACAACCCTTCTCCTGTCTAGAATATATTTACTTTGAAATTCTCGACGTTACATGATGTAAAATCAAGAATAATGGGTTTTCTTTAATCTTTTTGGATCCAAATCACACACAGTGTGATTCGAAGTCTGATCCGGATCCATGCCGTTTGTACATACAAGAACTGGTAGAGCTCAGCAAGATATGATGTTTTCACATGCTATAGCCTACTATTAAAATTAACCCCCTCACTACCATGACGTCATCAATTTTAAACAATCATTGTCGTCTGGTTTTATTTCTCAAATATATTTTTTATGTATTTTGATTTGAGTAACATTGGAAAAGGTGGCAAACAGTTTGGAACCCTGATCAAACGCCGCGTTACGCCTTCGTCTTACCTTGCACTTTGCATATAAATGTCGAACTCGGGATAAGGCGATGAAGCGGTTAAACTTGTTTTTGTTCATCCATGTGAATTGTAATGGCCCTTGAATAATTATTTCATAAACGGTGATCCTATTAAGCTATTAATATTAGGCATTTATTACCTTGGTTTTCACTGTTTGTCATTTCACAAAATATTGTAAAAAACAAGCTCTATTTTCAACCTGTTTTAAGTGGCCACCTGTGTTCAAAGCTATAAACAGACTGGGGCAAATGTTTAAAACACTAATCTTGCTATTTGCCGACGCATTTTGCTTATATACCAAAACCTTTGTTTATGGTCATAACACTTCACTAAAACGGAGAAAAAAACCGTACAAAACAAATTTCTAGTAAATGAACTCATAACTATTAGAATTATAAACAACCAATAGGCAAACCAACAAGGAATATTGCGTTACTCTTTAACCATTTACTTCATAGCCTATTTCTCGTATTATAGAAGACGAGATGCCACTTATAGCAGGTTGATAGTAAAGCATGATGCGCCTTAATGCGCATTCTGCTATAATTTCAGCCTGATTTAAGCTCAGGTTATAGTAAATATGTCTTATGGTTCATATTCACGACTGTATATAGTAGAACATTAACGCCCAGTGGAGGAATAGACCAATAGCGTAACAATGCGTATTTATGGCGTAATGGGTTAAACCATGTAGGAAGCCTGTGCTTCGTAACGCAGTATTCAGGTTGCTCACTTTGTTTCAAAGGGCTTCCTGGATCTATTCAAGGTTCTTCTCGTCTTTGTGATGCGGCATTGAACAGCGGTCTCGTCATGGCATATATATGTGTAATTAATCCAATTGTGCAAACGGTCCAATATAGGCAATAGTCATGTAGTTTAGACTATGATCAGACGCCGCATTATGCGGCGTCTGATCAGTGTCTAAACTGTTTGCTGATAGGAATTTTACTTTAAAACAAAATGAAAATGAAAATCTGTACCAGACACCCCTTAGATACAAAAATGACTAATGCTATAAACGCATGGAAAAATCCTCTAGGCACAACTGGGTTAAACGAGCGTACAACTCCAAAACCAACCAGCCAAATAACCATCTCTGTATTATAGAACTGTGGAGTATTCAAACGTCAGCATGCAACTATTGTCTGTTATATATGACTGGCGCTCTACTTTAACCGTGATTGAAATACGTTACATTTGATTGAGAACCTTATATAACTAGAAAATCTGAAAGCCTCAGGGAACAAACAGTCATTATTAGCTCCGGTGGATTGGCAGTTTTTATTATGTAATTTCTAGTCTGAACGTTTTCTAATAAGTAACACAGAGAGATAATGTGTTCCAGATAATCACAAAGCTCTCTTCTGAAAGACGTAATGACAACTGTTTAAGTTATTTATTGGAAGTCTGCAACATATAGTGCCGTATTTGGAAGTGAACATTGAACGTGCAGAATAAGGAAAAACGTCAATTTTCTAGCCGTAACACTGAAATGTGATTGTTGTAAACTAAAATATTCAAGAAACATTAATATATGGCATGATCTGAGACATTTTTCCACCACCAATAACTGAAATAGGCCCTTCCCAAACTTTCAGCGATACGATTTAAGACAAACATTGTACAAGCAAGCAGAATGGCGAACATGTCATTATTTCCGGTTAACTAAATTAATTACAACCTCGATAGGCCTTTTTACATTTTTAAATCTTCACCCATTGAAGAAATTAGTTCCATTTTATACAGCCATGGATATGCACCATAATATATATTTTAGATGTCCTATCTGATTGGTAGCTTAAAGGAGGCTGACAGTCCAGCAGAATACGCCTTAAGGCGTATTTTGTTGTACTTTTAACCTGCTTTAAAGGGTTAGCTGCCATCAAAACTAGCAATATTCTATGTCGTAACGCATTAAATGAAGCGAATCCGAAATGCTATACACTGTATATGTGACATTTGTTTCGAACACTGTTGAAACTAGTGTGCCACCTGACGAACGTGTATACTTGGGGAGACGACTCTGGCAAAAACCTATTTGTTATAGAATGGGTTTTTGAACAAGCACGATCGGTTTGCCTCTTCTCACTCCTTCTTTTGAAATGAATCCTTTCAACAAGTGCAGTCGACATTAACCCTTTTATACCCAGTGGACTTTTCCATTTAAATATATTGGATTAGTCCATTTTTAATGAAAGGGATGCCTGGTCAAAATTTTCATTTTCATTTTATATTGAAATTCCTATCAGCAAACAGCGTATATTCTGATCAGACGCCGCATAATGCGGCGTCTGATCAGAGTCTACACTGTTTGCCTATGTCCCATATATGGGATTGTGGGAACAAATGGGTTGGTTTGTATTTGACAAAACGAGTATCATACTCGTATAAGCAAGTTTGATTTAAGGAAACAACATCATATACCTAAATAATGCTTAAAGTTCTTTGACGGCCATGTACATCCATTACCCCAGAATCTATCCTGTTTCTAGTTTAAAAAGTGACCCTTACAACAGGTTGAAAGTAAAGCAGACTACGAATTGAGACACATTCTGCTTTACTTTCGGCCACCGTTACGTTACCATCTGCTAGGATATAGGGAATATTTTTCTTATGCTACTCATTCTTGACTGCATCAACTGGGAAATACTTCTTCGGAGGATAAATTGATAAAATGTGTAAATAGGCGTATCTATGCAGTTACAGTGGAGAAAACGTTATTCTTTCCCAATAAACGCGTTTACGCTAAAACTATTGTTTGCAGTGCAAACAGTTTGGAGCCAGATCAGACGCCGGGTAACCCGGCGTCTGGTCAGGCTCAAAACTGTTTGCCACCAAGATAAACATGAATTATCAGAATTGTCCAAAAGTTGTACTTTTCTACGTTTTAGTGTTTTGCGTGTGCGTACGTTTGCGTTTAAACGGGAAAGGATAACAGATTCTCCACTGTAAGGGTCAATCACTAAATACGTGTTTTTCTATAGCCTGGCTATTGAACTGATGCTAATGTTATTGCTGCTTCAACATCTGCTAAATGGCAGAACTCTTGGGACTTCATTAACAGCCAGGGTCATATGAACAAACAATCAAGAGATCATTACCAACATCTTCTCTGCATTGATCCGACGACATTGGAATTTTCAGTTTAGATCAGAGTCCAAGGTTATAAAGCTTTTACGTTGAGTCTTATGTCGTTCTCAAGCATTTGATTGGTCAGATTTGAGCATAGGCTCAACATCTGACTAATCAAATTCTTGAGAACACACTCAGATTCAGATCAAAAGCTTTATAACCTTGGACCAATACATCGCAAAAACTCGACCTCTTTTGAAGATCAAATACTAGTATGTTTAAGACAAGGTTGATTTTTGACGACGGACTACACAATGTTGATACAAAGTAAGGTTTGAACGAGACATAATAGGTATCGTAATAGAATTACAAGCGCCATTACTGTGATCTAAAACTATAGGTTGATGTTGACCTATTTAACAACCCTTATTCAAGCGAATTTGACATAAGCAAAAAATATGGACCTAGATAATGCTTAACCCATTACCCCATACCCTGTTTCTAGTTTTGAAGACATGTGACCACTTAAAGCAGGTTGAAAGTAAAGCAGAATGTGCCTTAAGGCACATTCTGCTTTACTTTCAGTCTGCTTTAAGCTAAAACCTGCTAGGTTATATAAAATATTTGTAATGGTAATTGTTCATGAGGGTATAAACTGTAACTTTTTTCTTCAGCGGAGGAATAAATTATATTCGCTAAAAGTCGCTTCTATGGGGGAAAGGGTTAAAGCTGTTTGACATTGAATCCTACAGGCAGGTACAGTGTTTCCTCCCTACAACGGCCCTCCCAAAAACGACCCCCTCCTTAAAAAACGTTTTCTGCTCTTCCCCAAACAAGACAATTCTGTCCAACATTTTCACTGCTGCAATATCGTCAGCTTAAAATTGCCGTCTGCTGCTTTTCTCTAAGTTACATTTCTGACATTTTGACAGAAAAAACTTAATGACGAGTGACAAACAACTTGAACCCAGATCAGACGCCGCGCTACACCCTATTACGACCCCGAGCAACGCACGCAGTTTGAGTCTCCCATTGGATGCCGTTTTTAAAGAGGGAGCGCTGTATACTCGTCCTTAACAGACAGTGTTCCTGTAAAATAATCGTTTGACCCAGGTTAGAGGGCTTCTCAAGGAGCTCTCTGCTCAGGGTGTGAACTTCTTGTAAGCTTTGTTATATATTACCAAAACAGTATTAAACAGTAAAAACTGGACTAGACTTTATTTGAACCTGGAATTGTAGAAACGAATGAGTTAAACAAAAATCAAACATAGCAATGTGTTCAATACAATGTCATGTTGGTGTTTATCTCTTTACCCTATAGAAGCGACTTTTAGCGTATTTAATTTATTCCTCCGCTGAAGAAAATAGTCCCAGTTTAAACCCTCATGAACAATTACCATTACAAATATTTTATATAGCCTAGCAGATTTTAACTTAAAGCTGGCTGAAAGTAAAGCAGAATTAGCCTTAAAGCGACTCGCAACCAGAGGGTGCATTAAAAATAGTAATTTGTAAATATGTGTCAAACGCTTATATAAATGGTAAAGAATTAGTTTAGGATAAGAAATTCTGTTTAAAAAAAATGAATTTCAATAAAAAAAAATATTGGTCTCTGGTGGGATTCGAACCCATGGCCCGGCATTGGCGGACAGAAGGCAAAATAGGGGAAACCGCTTAGACCAATGGACCACGGAACTATCCGTTTATCTCGGATCGATTTAACGTATTTCAATGTGTTGCGGTCGAAAGTGCATACAACTTCGTAATTCGGCTCGTGTTTATGTCTGAGCCCGTGTAGAGAAGCAACAGCAACAACTATACCGTCTACTAGTCGGTATAGAAAAACGATGGAAAATATCTAAAAATCTAAGATTCGGTGACGATTCTTGAGACTTTTTTTGGACTGATCATATTTTTTTAATGTCAGAAGCCAAATAATGCCACAAATTTGCTTTTATTTGAGTATTTTGTTTTATTTTGACAAGTACACCATCCGGTTGCGAGTCGCTTTAAGGCACATTCTGCTTTACTTTCAACCTGCTTTAAGTGGTCACCTGTTTTTAAAACTAGAAACAGGCTATGAGGTAAAGGGTTAAGATTCGTTATAACGTGATCGAACCTGGTTTACGCCAATGTTTTTCCTATAGTCTGGATATGGAGCTGATACTAATGTTATTGCTGCCGGTAACTTCAACATCTGCTAAATGGCAGAACCCTTGGGGCTTCATTAACAGTCAGGGTAAAATGAACAAACAATCAACCTCTTTTCTGCATTGATCCGGCTACATTGACACTTGCAAATGATTTCAATTTAGGCAATATACCACACTTTCCCAAACTCGACATCGTATGAAGATCCAAATACATTAAAGTTTATTGGGAGGAAAATGTAGCAAACATTAATTTTTAAGCAGATACCATATTCGCAGAGGTTATAAACGCATTTAACAGAAACAAAAGAACTGTAGAAAGTTGTGCAGAAATTATTTAAGTGCAACAAAGCGATTTAGATAGACGGATATATTCTTTAAACAGCAACCTCGTGAATTTTTCTGTGAATTTATGCGCATTTTTTGTCTGTTTTAACCCACATAATCGTACTTACCCTTGTACAAACAGTAGGCGTTTGAAGAGTATCCTGTAGGAACCGTCGGATTAGGCCCCGCGCATATTGTCGTTTTGTATTTTATCATATGCCTTCTTAGGATATCAAGCGCTTCCGCAGGTATCTGCACAGTAAAATACAAGAGTCTGTATCAGCCACCTTGTATTTTACCCCAATCTCGTTTTCGATTCAGCGTGACGTCATTTACTTACATTTAGAAGTTCCGCGTTATTCTTTGCAGCATACAACATTTTTTTCTTCAATTTTTGTTTTGCTTCAAATAACTAATGTTTCTTGATATTAACAGATTTCATAAAACTTTTAATGGTTTTTGATCTGTATTCTAGGCATATAATAAACACATCACATGTTGGCAGCGCGCTACAGTGTGCTGTATTCAGCTCTCGACGTCTTTGGCGGAAATAACCAATCAGACTCGCGCCAAGGCACTCGTCAATTCGGCTTTTTTCACCAAAAACGCTAGCTGAATAAATCACACTGTATCACACTGTATCGAACTGATATGTTTATACATCATAAAAACGCCATTTCCGCAAATTATTGAGTTACGTTTGCATTTGGGCCGTGTCATGAGAAAATATGTATTATTGAAAGCAAACAGTGTCGATCAAGGCCAGACGCCGTGTCAAAGACGCGGCGACTGGTCTTAATCTCAACTGTTTGACACCCACATGCATCTAAAACATTTTAAGTAGCTGTATTATAACAGTATTTATCAGTGTAGACAATACTCAGATACAGAGTCTGGGTTGACAACCGTGCTTGTTCTGTACAATGCTGCGATGTGATAAGGCATGTCTTGCCATGGCACGGCTTATTAAGTTTCGTTTCATCGGAAGTTGAATAGCATATACGCCATTACCACTGACGTCTAAATACAAGACAATTAGTTAAATACAATTTAGACAGCTTTTTTATCTGACGTCATTAATCTAGCGTTCAAAGGTTTATCTCATCAACGGAGTCTCATTAATGCCTTAATCATAGTTTTATTGCTGCGGCCTGGTTAATGTTGTTGGAAGATAAAGCATCACAATATGATGACAATGGTATCTTGCAATCCGCCTTAGAGCTATACGTATCTTGTATCAGTCAAAAGTGAGTGAGAAAACGCAATGCATATTCACATTACATTTCCTTAAGTGCAGGGTCTAATGTTATAAAGCTTTTAAGTTGAGTCTTCTGGCCAAGCTCAGGGGTTCACATTAGGATGAACACTGTCAGATCAAGTCTATCAGTTGTTTATTTCAATATAGACTATTTTATTTATGCTTTTCGGTGGATTACCACGAAATAGCAGTGGACTATCACTTGATAAGTTCACTGCTTTAAGCAGTGGGATTATCGCCACGCGCGCTTTATTATGAATTTTCCCCGTAGGGCTCCCAAAAAATCGTAGTCAATCGTGTCTTATCGTTAAATTCCGGCAGTCCGATTTGTCGCGAACCACTCAACGGAAGAACAAGAATCCAAAATCGGGAGCAACGACGTAATTCGGATGACGTCAAATCAATAAATCAGTGACGTCATCGTACGGGACTGTTTCGTTAATGTGTTCGATGGGGCTCAACACTATGGAGCGCAATCGTTGCCAATAATCTAGACATGTAGATGCTAACATCTATTTTGTAGTTTGTATAAAATACAAACCCGACTGTACAAAATATAAATGTGACTTGTCCATAAGTTAGTCATGACCATACAATGCTATTTTTAGAATTGACTTTCTGCTTTGTTCAAAGCAAACACCCGCTTTACATTTCATGAAATTGACAAATTAATCCTATAGATCAGAATGAAATTCCTCAAACCGTCACAAGCAAAGAACTGCATCCGAAAATCCAACTGAAATCATCTGTTTTCAATGAACTTGAACTAAGATATAAACCGACAGTTGCGGATTGACGACCGACATTGACATTTCTCCAGTGTACAGTTGACTCTTGCAAGTCGAGAATTACATTTCTCCAAATGCAAAACTAGCGAATTTTGCTATGACCTTATAAGGAATTTTTACGGAATACTACGAATATTAATTTGGGCGGAGTAAACTAAATCGGATCTTACCGGAATCGTTCGCCGGGTTTACCTAGCCCTATGATTTTACAGTGGAGAATACGTTTTCTCCACTGTATGTAGCCAGTTTGACAGACAGGTGCTTGCTTAACCCATTACCCCACTAATACACCTTTTTACGCCTTTCATTTATTCATCCACTAAAGAATTAATTCCAATTTTTACAGCCATGAATATGTATCATAAGAAATGTTTTCTATTTCCTAGCAGACTGTAGCTTAAAACAGGCTGAAAGTAAAGCAGAATGTGCCTTAAGGCACATTCTGCTTTACTTTCAACCTGCTTTAAGTGGTCACGTGTCTTCAATACTAGAAACAGGCTGTGGGGTTATAGGTTAAGCAGACTGAAGTAAAGCAGATAGTTCCTGAAAGAGCTTTTCTGCTTTACATGTGCCTGCTTTAAACATCCATCTGCCCAGATGCAGGGCAGGGGCCCATTTCATAAACATTGTTGTCGTAAGTCAAAACTTTAAAATACATTTAATTTCTGATTTCTCTATTTAATCCTGTCTTATGACATTTTCAAGACGATTCCAAAAAGATGTTACAAGACAGGATTAGATTGAGAAATAAATAATAATTGAGACTTTTATAATCTGACTTACGACAACATTCGTCGTACAAAGTTTTATAAAACGACTCAAGGTTTCCAATGACTCTTTATCAGGATAATATTTGTAGAAGTATGAAAAGGTACATGCATTAAATTTGTAATAGGAATAATTAAAAAAAACTGCCAACATGTGCACCTATGTGTGAAATGGTTAAAGTGGTTGCTTACAGCAAGATAAAAGTAAAGCAGAAATCTCCTGTGGCAGCTTTTGATTAACTACTTTACTTTTATCCTGCTTTAAGGTGGGCTCAGCTTCTTTAACCATTTGAACCCTATTGGTGCATCTATGGGTCCTTTGAAACAGTGTACCTGTGAAGACTTAGTAACATTAACCCTTTACCTGATAGCCTATTTCTAGTATTGAAAATAGGTGACTACTTAAAGAGGCTCGCAACCGGATCAAGCATTAAAAATAGTAATTTGTAAATATAGGTCAAATGCTTATATAAATGGGTAAAATTTAGTTTAGGATAATAAATTCTGTTAAAAAATGCATTTCCAAAAAAAAAAAAAGAGGCTCTGGTGGGATTCGAACCCGTGACCATCCATGCGGAGACAAAAATGAAAAATGAGGCATCGCCTCTACGCCCTCGGCTACGGACGCTCTCTCTCTATATATGGTAGCGAATTAACGTACTTCAATGATAGCTATTAATAGAACATTATTCGGCTCGGGTTTATGTCTGACCCCGTGTAGAGAAGCAACAACAACAACTATACCGTTAGCTAACGCTATGGAAAAACGATGGAAAATATCTAAAAAACTAAGATTCGGTGACGATTCTTGAGACGTTTTTTGGACTGATCATATGTTTTTAATGTCAAAAGCCAAATAATGCCACAAATTTGCTTTTATTTGAGTATTTTATTCTATTTTGACAAGAACACCATCCGGTTGCGAGTCCCTTTAAAGCAGGTTGAAAGTAAAGCAGAATTATAGTCACTCGGAACACCTCAGAGTTCTTGGCATACGTTCTAGGAAATACCGAAACTTCACGAAGGAAAATTGACGCGTCGAAGGAGGGGCTTATGTAGCTAAGACACGCCCTCGTGACTCATTTGTTACTTTCTACATCGTCCGTTGTACATTGGCGAATATCCGAAGTTCATTGTATGGTGTCTGTTTGCAAAAGGTGAAACGTCTTTCGCAACGCGTACTTTCAATTCTTCCAGGCGGAAAATGTTTATTTCAAATGTTGGTTATATGTAGTTCTGTCTTAGAAAGTAACATTAAATCGTGGATTTTGGTTCCCTTGTTAACAGCTTTACATGAAAGAATTGCAAGTGTTTAAAGTATAAACTATAAATACCTTTTTATGGAATACAGTATACACATGTAAACAGACATTTACATGTTAAGTTTGCATGATTCTAAACGACATTTATACAAATACATATCGATTTTGGCCAAACAATAATTGAAAACTGGGTGATTGCATGTCTGGATTTTTGGCAACGAATGCGCTCCATACAACACGGGGTAAATCATGTACTTTCGCTTTCGCAATTGTTGAACAATTTCGTTTGAAAAGTGGCTTAAAAGCAAAAATAAATAGAATAATTGTATTTTTTCAGTATAAGATCGAATTTAATCCATTTCGTGAAAATATAACGTCTAATGTTCACTCAATGGATTAAATTTCTATCTTATACTGAAAAAAACAAAGACAAAGGCATGAAGATCTGCAAACAATATTCTAAAACATAATTAGGAAATAGTGATGATACTCCGTATAACAAAGTAATCGTACATGCTTATAAGCAAACATGCATATTCGGTGTCAGCTAAACAAAATACATCGATTACATTACAAATTATTACTGTTGTACAAGAGTTGTCCTACCCTAATATAAACATATGACAAGCTCACAGTATCAAAGACATAAACATAGTCATACCAACATAGCAACGTGTATTTACCTGTATAAATATCCAATTTATTCAGAACGTAAACAAATGCTTATATAATGGCTGCCATGTAAATTTACCGGGTAAAGATGACCCGTGATCACGTGATTTAAAGGTTAGTCAAAATAATGTTAGTGATAGTTCCCCTAGACCAAAAAGTACAAATTCCGAACGACTGACAAGACCAAAGCGTATAAACTAAGAGCAAAATATCTAAACGCTAATAATAATTCTAATGGGGAAATCGAAATAACAAGATATCAGGTGATTACACACAGTATTTTATTGCTTTATTAATATTTTAGCAGTTCATAGCAAAATTCACCCTACGACACTTCGTCTTACCTTGCAAATCAAAAGCAGCGCGTTGCTATTATAGGGACAACACTCAGCTGGAATTCCATTCAAGCCGGAGTACCACAGGGCAGAATTCTGGGCCCTGTCCCTTTGCACGTTTATATTAATAACATAGTACACATTGACGTTTATTTTCTGGTGTTTTTTTAAAAATCATTTTTGACGATCCTATCTCATCTGTAAGTACTCTTTATTCAGATGTGTGCATTATCTCAATGTGGGCCGCCAAATGGTTAGTTAAATTCAACCTAACAAATTGAATGTTTGATAATTTCACGGAGATTAAGTAAGATGAATTATCCCCTAGTTCTTGTGCAGGGTCAAATAATTCAAGAGTACGACAGTAATAAATACCTGGGGATATTTTTTACCTACGACTTCCATTGAAAAAAACATTTCGAGTTTCGTTTCTCGAAGGCCTATCTTAGAATTGATAATATTCGGAAGTTCAAATTCAAACTCGACTGAAACGATCTACTTGTTATTCATACTTGACAATCAACAGATTCTTCATAAAGTACGGTAACGTAATATTTGAAAATTTAACAAGAATTGAGAAGGACGTACAGTACTAGACAAATTCGACAATTTAAGCAGACGATAGTGCAAGACATGATGTCTTCTTTCGGGAACAGCGGCAAACATTGTTGTAGGTAGGGAATCGTTGTTGGGCCGTTTGTTTATATGCATGTTTTTTCATTCATGTTAGTTTGTAACAAAAAAAGGAAATGTCTTCTCCACTTGCTGTTCATCATCATCTATGAGCGGACAGTTGGAATAGTTGAACAAGCGGTCGATAGTTGCTGAGTCGATTGGCAAACTTTATTGCCAAAAGGATAGTAAGATTTTTAACCATCATAATACAGTTAAACAATTTCGACTTAGGTCTTAAATTGGTGTTGAGAATATTAAGTGCGAGTGTCAAACATTTTGAATCCTGATCATATTCCGAGTAAATTGGCATTTGATCTGGATCTAAAACACTTTTTTAAAGTGTCAGCTTAGTCAGCTTAAAATAATAAGGGTTTTGTAAGCGTTGAGGATAACCCGCTAGACCTTTACTTTAAAATCTTAATTACTATGTTTAACCCTTAACCTGATAATTGCAGCTTTACCTACATTCTCAATCTAGATCTGAAGCAGCAATACGTATACACAGCGACTGATTGGAGCAAAACTGCCAGGCCTTGTGTTTAAGTTTCCTGAGATAAACGACATTTACATTAGACTTCTAAATCAATTGTTGGCGGCATTCATAGAACAAATGATATTTTAGCAAAAGAAGAGTTATATAGGTTGGGTCGCCATAAACTATGCAGTACACACTTAAGACTTAACTATGCAAAACTGAAAGAAAATTACTTGCATGAAGTTCTGAACCGAGCTTAACATATTGCTTGTAGCGGTTAAACTGTGTTAACCTTTGCAAAGCGTTTAGATCCAGATTAGACGCAGCGTTAGGCGTCGTCTCATAGGGATCCAAACTGTTTGATACTGTGACCCTGTTTTTAAAAGATTTTTTTACAAACAACAACACTGCATTTAGAACAGAGGTAGGCGGCAACATTACTAAGCGTTTAATGAGTTAAACACAATTAAGGAATCAGTTTGAAGAGCTGGTAGTATAGGTTTGCGCTAATGTTTTGTCTGTGCTACTTATGTCTACCTTTTCTCTAACCCTTTGTCCGTTGATGGTGGTTAGACGGGTATTTGCAAAGAGTTTTGCTTTCGAATACACACCGAACAGTTTCATATCTAATCATGGTCAAACTTTTTGACACGTGCATAAAGGTTTCTTCAATTTAGAAGTTCTAAGTTTACAAAATACATATATACAGAAGACTGATTTTTACGCAAATGATAAATACGCCGAAGAATACTCCCGTGTTAACCTTGAAATTCGGACACATTCGACTAAAACGATCCGGGATATTAGGTTCGCTCTATCTTACATTCACTGAACCCTTTCGCTGCAAGACTCTATAACACAAACATATGCAAACGTTTGGGATCCAGTTCAGACGCCGCATTACGCGACGTCTGATCAGGATCAAAACTGTTTGACACTCATATCAATGTCTTTTTTAAAAGTAAAGAACGCTTAAAATTCGAAATATTTTATTGGTAAACACTTTACATTCGTAAAAAGAGAATGTAACCTTTAGCAACACACATCTTTAAAACACTTACAACTAAATTAACCTTTTTCTGCGATTCTCAGAATAGGTTGCCTTAGTTTAAACATATTTCTTTCAATTATACATATAAATGTACCGACACTTTTATTCAATAGAGAATTAGAACGAAATGTCTTATAGTCGGCAATAACTCTTTCATGACCAAATAATTCGGGAGATTTTACCCCTTCACCACTTAATTGTCGTCTGCTTTAGTATTGTTGTCTACAAGACCCGTTTCAAATTTAGATTCAATATTGTATGACTAAAAACTATCGATATGAGTGTCAAACAGTTTGGGTCCTGATCAGACGCCGCGTCACGCGGCGTCTGATCAGGACCCAAACTATTTGCAAAAGTGCTTTAAAAGCGTCATTGAGAGTGAAAGGCCAAACAGTTTTGATCCAAGTCAGACGTGGCGTCATATCAAATTCCAACTGTTTAGCATTCGCATATAAATATTTCAAAAGTCAGTGTGATTTAACCAAAAGAGAGTTCACAATACGTTGTTGAGAATAGTGTTCG
The DNA here is from genome assembly GCA_922989275.2 of Gari tellinella. Lineage (NCBI taxonomy): Eukaryota > Metazoa > Mollusca > Bivalvia > Cardiida > Psammobiidae > Gari > Gari tellinella. The sequence continues at coordinate 22,327,001 of OV277859.1, forward strand.
AACTAAAACATAGCTGATTAATTTAATCGCTATAGACGATATCTTTCACAGACGAAACTACCCATGTATGTTGTTTATATATGATAGGTAAATTACATTGCATTCATATTTTATAATTCCAACACGAGTGCATGACTCAGACGCCTTTCACACACACGGTATAACTTACAGTGCTAGACAACCAATTGGAAATTGTATCGCCCATAACCCTTATCATGTTTTCAACCTATTGGATTGTACTTGTAAACTGATTTAATCCGGATCAAACGTCGTTTAAAGAATCAAGACATACTTTGATATTATTTCTGTCTACAATTTTAAGGCAGAAATTGATTTACATGTACAATGTATATATAATGATGCGGGTTCTTATAAGAGCAGTTTGCTTATTTAAATTCAGACTGTTGTCAAGCAATACAGAAATTCCATTTATATTTCCCTCTAAATCAACTTCTGCTTGAACTTTGTCTGGGTCTTTATTTTATAAACGACGTCTGGTCTGGATTAACATCAGTTTGCAAATACAAGCCAACTGGCTGTAAACGTGATAAGGGGTGAGACAATTTCCATTTGGTTGTCTAGCACTCTAAGCTGCTGCAATATCGTCTGCTTAAAACTGTAGTATATTGTTACTCACCTAAAAGTTACATATAAGTGAACATTTTGATAGAATAACTATAATGACGAGTTCTAAACATCTTTAATCCAGATAAGACGCAGCGACGCGGTGTCTTATTTCGATATCTGTTTGCAAATGTAAGCAAAGTCTTAATTGTCCCTCTCTAGAACGACTCTCTCCGAACAACACACACAATATGTGTCTCGCTTTTGGTGTCATTGTAGAGAGAGAGCATTGTACTATGATTACATTTACACTTCCATCTACAGTGATGCTCACTTAAAACGAACTCGGATATAGTGAAAAACCGCTTAGTATAAAATAAAAATTATTCCCCGACCGTGTCCTTCTTTATTTCTATGTACTACCACTTGCTTAAGATGAAATCGGATATAGTGAAAAATCGGTTAAGATAAACGAATTTTCAGGTCCGTATAATGAAGTTTACCTGTAAAATGGTTCGGATAATATAAAATTCCAATCGGTAATTATCACAGTTTGACGAGTGCTCACAACTGTCACGCTAGTTCATTGTTTGACTGGCTATCACCTCGGGCACGAGCGTTATGTATACATTGAGACCATTTAACCCTTATCATGCAAAATACGACTGTTCACATTTGCAAACAGTTTTGATCCAGATCAGACGCCGCATGACGCGGAATCTTATTTTGTATCCAAACTGTTTGCCACTCATCTTCAACCTTTCGACACGTTGACAAGCTATTAAAGAAATCTTTTGTTTTGATTTTCGCAGGCAATATATTCGAAGCAGACGACAATTTGGCATTACACGGGTTAAAGGATAGTTTCAAGTGAATGCTTATTCTCCATTTAGAAATACTCAAATTATCCAAAACAAAAAAATTGTTTTTTTCCTGTTGTAATTCACTCGCGCTCTTGATAGATTGTCAAGACCATTTCAAAATGTATAGTCCATCCGTTTTATTTCAAGAATGGCTGATTCGTCTTGACAGGAAATTTAAACGAGAAAAGCGAAAGGTGAGTAGATTTGTCTTTAAATATAAATGTAACTTATTTATAAATACCGAAAAGTTCGAACGTCGTAAAGATAGTCCAAATACAAAATTTGGGTCAAACAAGGGAAGCTACTCTAAGATATGTCATGGCGACTTTCAGAATTGCCACTTTAACACTTTTGTTGCCAAGCTCTATAACACTAACAATATTATGCAAACAGTTCAGATACAGATCAGACGCCGCGTAATGCGGTGTCAGATCTGACTCTTTACCGTTTGAGACTCATACAAGTATTTGGTAAGTAAAACACGCATGGATTTCTAAGCGAATTTTTTTAATCGCCAGGTTCTACGATGATAATGTACCGCTGGCTACACTGCTAGAGGAATATCAAGACTCCTTGCCACTGTCCGTGTACTGCCAGAAAACACAAACGCAGGTCAGTCATATGCATATTCAACAAGGGGAAAATATAAACAACACAACATCAATAAGGATTTAATTTTCTTCTTCTTACAGTTTACCTGGATGAAAGAGTTACATGGACATGTTCTGGCAAAAAGTTTAAAGCAAACATTGTAGACCCTGGTCACAGGGCTATAATATCTGTCCGATGTGGGTCTATTCTGTTTGCAAATGTTTTAAAAATACACATGTACTTTGTTTTACTTATGCTTGCAATGAATGCTGAAAGTTTATGATTTTTCAGACTTCTCTCTCAGATGTAGTCAATGTTGATACGGGTGTGGCTACAACTGAGGACAAAACAGACAGCGACATCATCACTGATATTCAACAGCCAGGCTCTCAGGATGACAGCGATGATGATGAGGAGGAGGAGGAAGAGACAATACTTGCCAGAACAGTCACATCTAAAGAGACGACATTGGAATTAATTGAGAATATTAGACACTATTTGGAAAATACTGATGACATTGGGGAGCATGTCTTTTCTGCTCTTAATGTAGTTGAGCATAACATTCAAACAGGAGCCAAAAAACAAACAAAAATTAGTGATTTTTTCACAAACTCTTCATAAACCTTTCATAGACAGTGATGTTGAGATACAATAAGAAATACAATGTAAAGATACACTGCCCAGGGTTATTTTTATATTTCTGCCTATTCATTTGTTTTTGTACCAAGAATATGGTGTTTCATAATATTCGTTATATCCAAACAGTTTTGACCAAAATTTCGCTATATGGATATAGCGAAATTTGGATATAGCGAACAAATTTTCAAGGTCCCTAGAATTTCGTTATAAGTGAGCATCACTGTAATAAGAAAACTGAACAATATGCATACACTCTTCATGGAAAACCCTTGCAGCATGTTGATCAAGCTAAGTACCTGGGCATAACCATACAGTCCAACTTAAAATGGGACAGTCACATTGCAAACATCTGTAACAAAGCAAACTCCACCCTTGGCTTCTTGCGGAGGAATCTAAAGATAAGCTCCAGCTCCACCAAAGAGATGACATACAAGACCCTGGTCAGACCAACACTGGAATATGCCCGCTCTTCTTGGGACCCTCATACCAAGTCTGATATAGACATGACTGAGATGGTCCAAAGAAGAGCAGCCAGAATTGTAACAAATAAATTTCGAAACACCTCCAATGTTGGCAACATGTTAAACAACCTGAACTGGCAGTCATTTGAAACCAGGAGACGTAACGCACGGCTTACAACTTTTCATAAAATAGTCCATAACGAAATTAACATTAAAAAAGATCCTCTTTTCCCCCATACGCCACACAAGACATGCTCATCCAAACACCTTCCGAACACTCCATTTTAGAACCAAGACTCGAAAATACTCATTCTTTTCTAGAACTATAGTAGACTGTAATTCTTTGCCACCTGATATATCGTCAATCCAATCAACAGCTGATTTTAATCATCAATCAGTTTATTAAACTAACGGCCTGTCACCCGTTTTGCGTAATTGCACACAACTCTGACTTAAGCTTCAACTTGATGAAGGTGGTCAGTAATGTTTAGATGTATGCTAGCGAAAACCCTCTTTCACATAATTCCACATTGAAGGCACGTAGCATATTTTGCAATGAAAATTGAACACTTTCCATTTGTTTTACTGCTGTTGAGCAGAAACTACATCATAAAAAAACTTTCTTTGTTTTGCTCGGTTACACATTGTAACAACAGGGCTCTATGCAGCTTGATTTTAATATTTTGTGGTTATATACAGATCATATTATAACTTCACAGTGAGATGGTCTACATTTATAACTCATATTAAATATTTTTTAAATCGTTATAAAAATAATGTTAAGTAAACGAATGACAATCACATATAGGCTAAAAGGGGACATATCACGTCGCAAAAAATCCAAAACAAATGACCAGATCAAATAAAGAGTTTAACATTGGAAACATCTCTTGTGATTCCATGTTTGTTGCCCAGTACTCGACATATTTCCCCATGGTGTTTTGCTGCTACTGGATTCAACAGCTACTAAATTGCAGATTCTAGACGGCGTGTCTGTGCAAAGTGATCAATAAGAAGACTTGTGGTAACATTAGGATCAGGGACCGTCTTATTTTTTCATCTAATCATGTCTTGTGACATTTCTTCGGAATCGTCTTTTTTTAAGACGATTTCAAAGAGATGTTACAAGATAGGATTAGATGGAGAAATAAATAATAATTGAGACTTTTAAAATCTGACTTACGACAATATTTCTAGTCCGACGTTTCGTAAAATGGGACCCTGGTCTATAATCGAAACATTTTGTCAACGTATCATACCTTTTAATATATCAATACAATTAAGTCTTTTGTTTTTAATTAATTTTATTTCCGTCAATGTACAATGCATAACAAATACAATAATCATGCTGTACATCAGTGACACAGAATATACAGTCAAAACTTGACATCTACATGAATCAGTGTCACTTTATGATAATTATATATTACCGAATAACCAACAATAAACAATGAAAATTGGAGTTGCAGAAATTGTCAATTAATAGTTTCCGCAGATTCTGACGGTCACAATTTATTTTAAAGGATATAGATGAGATAATGGTAGTGATAAAAAATAATAGAAAATACTAAAAAGAATAGATGAGTAAATGAAAAAAGAAAAAGAAATGGGATTTCTTGTCAGTAATACACATAGAAAAAAACTAATGTTTAGTTTAAATTTTCAGATACTTGTATAAGCTATTAAAAATGTCTCCAGTTTAATTCATATTGTTCTAATTTGTCTTGGTTTAGAGCAATATGTTTTCCAATATTAATAGCATATTAAAGATTTTGTATTAATTGTCTTATGTTTGGTTTCATTTATAAAAGTTTGCATTTTTTTATATAATATTTTGCATATATAATTATAAAGTTGATTTTGTCGAAATATGGTCCATTTTTTATAACTCCGAATGATATTCTCTGTTAATATGTTTTGATATTAAATAGTTGTTTATATCCGTCCAAAAAGTCTGGGCGTGGTAGCATTCCCAAAATAAGTGTTCTTGCGTTTCCATATGCATACTAAAAAAATCACATACATTTGTAAACTTAAGTCTTAGCAGATCAGAGGTTTTGAATACTGTAATACGGTTATTTTATTGTTTGCAACTATGCTCCAATTTACGCTTATGCGTTTTTAAATAAATGTCCCATTGTCTTTATAGAATATCTATTTCAATATGTATATTGACGCCTAAGTATTCGACATCCCATTGGAATCTAAACTGTTTGTTACAAGTTACACTAACCCGCTGCAAAAGGTAAAGCGTGAACTTTAATTAAACATCAAGGCAAGTTGACATTTAATTATATAATCTCTTTTGTAAAAAAGCAAAAACAATTTCTGGTTGTTTTGTTTTCTCGTCAGTAATTCAATTAGAGCAAGAAAATAATGAAACTAATTATATTCTGGGAACTGATGAACATAAAACCTTTACATCAATCACAGACTAACGGCCTACACAATTACACCAATGTAGAATTTACAATAGACGGTTTCTTGCTAATATGCGCAATTGAATTTTCCATACTTTAGCTAAAACCGTATTAGCATTATTAGCAACGCGTCGGTTGGAAACAATTGGGTACTTAAAGACAATATGGCACCTCATGCAGAATAGATATAAAACAGAAACGTCCTTAAGGAATTGCCCGTATTGTGTATGTCCTACATCATTGAACTGCAAGATGCTTTCTCAAAGGCACATTAAGTTGTCTTTGAAAACAGTTTGGTTCCCGATTTGACACTGTGTCACGCTGCATCAGCTGACCAGAATTCAAACTGTTTGATACTCGTATCGATATCTAGGCAGTCAAACTAATTAAAAGTATTAACCTCATTCACTGCTAAGACATCATCAGTTCTAAACTATTCTCGTCTGCTTTTATTTATCAAATTTAAAGTTAAATTTTATTTTACTTAAGATATATTGAAATTAGTTTAACAAATTGGATACTGTAGTTACATTTATACAATAATATACAATGATAAGGATCCAAACAGTTTGCAAATAAACTTTGTCCTCGAGGCAAGGCAATACAGTAAAACCTCAAACGGCCAATATAACGAGGGCTAATTTATTGTATAAATGACAGGTGACAGCTTAAAGCAAGGTGACAGTAAAACATAAAGATCCTATAGGAGCTTTATGTTTTACTGTCACCATGCTTTAAGCAGTCACCTGTCGAAACACCTAATGAATTATTACACTTAAGTGGTTGTTATAGAGAGGTAAATGGGTTAATTTGAGAAATAATATTGGTGACAACAATGCAGACGATATGTTGTTACAAAGTAAACTCCTTCCCTCCGAGGATAATGTCTACAGACGACAAGGGACCTCTAATTTGTATTCTTCATTTCCAATCTTAATCCGTTCGCTGTCATGATGTCATCTATTTTAAACAGTCTTGATCCAACATGTACGTATTTGGTTAACCAATTTGTGCCCACAATCCCATATATGGGACATAGGCAAACAGTGTAGACTCTGATCAGATGCCGCATAATGCGGCGTCTGATCAGAGTCTACACTGTTTGCTGATAGGAATTTCAATATAAAACAAAATGAAAACGAAATTTTTTACCAGGCACCCCTTTGATAAAAAATGGACTAATCCAATATATAAACATGGAAGAATCCACTGGGCGTAAATGGGTTAATGTTTATTACTCCACTTTAGAAATACTTGAGATATATCCTCTGACATGGTAGAAATACATGTAGTTTCAATTATACATGACTAACAATATTTCGGAAAAGGATTGAAACGAAAGATTTAACTTAATGAGTTTCTATCCTTGCTTTATAACCTTGGAACTTGAATTATTGATTGTGCGTTCCTACTATAACTATCGTATGTGTTAGAATGTTTGAAATTTAGAGCGTTTTGTAAAAAGCGTTGCTCTTGGCTTCGACCCAGTCAGCATGGACACTTCTAAATGAATTCTATATGCGTGTCTGTAGTACAGAGCAGAACTGTTTATGTTCGGATTGGCATTTTCAGTTTCAAACTAAGTCTAGTCCATCGTATGATTATTTAAGGTTGTTTTGTATTATGTTGCAAAATTATAAACGATGCAGATCATGATAAGAGGACTCGTGTAGCCTAGGTGCCTTTTGAACAGGTTCTACACTGGTTTCGTTGGAACAGCAAACCTTTTATAGGCACGCTGTATGCAAATGTGATAAAATGCGTAATTAGGGTTCAATTGGTAATATTTTTGCAGATGACAATTTGAAAGCAGACGACATCTTACGACAGGATATGGTTTGAAAAAGACCAAATCCAATTTTCACCAGATGATATAAGTAACAAGTCTTTATACTGCACACACCTTTCAACTACTTTACATAATTTATGAGTTTATGCATTGCTTTTGTTGTTAACCTAATGTACCGTTAATACGCCTTTCTACGATTTAATTAATTCCTACACTAAAGATAATAGTTTAACTTTAAACGGTCATGAATATACATGAACCATACGAAATAGTTTTCATAACCTACCGGATTGTAGTTTGAATCAGGCTGAAAGGAAAGTAGAATGTGCATTTAGCGCATTCTGCTTTACTTTCAACATGTTTTAAGTGGTCACTTGTCTTCAAAACTAAAGAAGGCAATGAGGTATTGGTTCTATTAACTCATTGAGCCCTAGTGACGCATATATGTGTCGTTTACCAAATGTTTACCTGTGAAGAGTACACTTGTCCTATGCAAACAGTGAAGTCCCTGATCAGAGGGCTCCTGCAGGAGCCCTCTGATCAGGGACTTCACTGTTTGTCATTTTTCAATTTATTACAAAAAAACAACCCTAAATAGTCTAAAATGGACCATCCTTTATTGCAAACTGGAATTTTCCATTGGAAGTTTCAGGGGATAATGAGTTAACAGCTCCCTTAAAGCCTGATAATGATACGTTTAGTGTTATTTCAAAAGGTTTAGGACATAATGTAAATTGGTAATAATTTAATTTGGACATAATTGAGTGTTGCCAGTATGGTAATAATAAAAACAATCCTAACCCGAAATATGTTTCCTTTTGGCAAACGTAATGTGCCTGTGTTCAGTGTATTCTTTAAACTTGTTATTGAAAAATAGATTGCTCTGAAAATATCAAATAGATCTTTTTAAATTTAAAAAGGCAAAACAAAGTTACACTGCAGGTCAGAAACAGACAAAGTGACATGTATGCTCTACCGCTTTTAAAACATTATACCCTACCTACAAATATACTTATCATTTACAAACAGTTTTCCTGTAAAAGTACTATTGCCTAATGCAAAACAGTGAAGAACCAGATCAGAAGGCTCTTGCAGGGGCCTTCTGATCAGAGTCTGCACTAATTATCATTTGTCTCAGATATTATAGAAAACAACACTAAATAGCCAAAAATAGAATAGACCTAATTGGAAAATGGAATTGTCCGTTTTGAGTTCAGGGCTGAATGAGTTAGAAGACAGTAAATCTTTCTTCAGAAGTTTTTGTTCTGTCTATTTGACAGATGACAGAACATGCATCCAAACGACGGACGATGTATACGTACATCCATACGAATATAGCCACACAGTCTTTTGGAATACAACATATTTAGTGTTCTAGGTACAACGACAGTGCGACAGAAAGCTAAAAAAAGAACAGTGTTCCCTCTCTACAACGACCCTCCCAACAACGACTCCTTCCTTACAACGACCATTGCAGCTCTTCCCAAAATAAGACATTTATGTCCAACCTATTCACGACTGCAATTTTGTCTGTTTAAAATTGTCGTCTTCAGTTTTTCTCAAAGATACATAATAGACAATTTGACAGAATTTTTTTTATAACGAGTGACAAACAACTTGAATCCAGATCTGACGCCGCGTTACGCGGTGTCTGATCTGGATTCAAGCTGTTTGCAAATGTTATTCGATTTCCCTTCCTCTAACGACTACCTCCGAACAACGCACACATTATTTGTCTCCCATTGGATGTCGTTGTAGAGAGGGAACGCTGTATATGTCTGGATATATGACGTTGCCCTGCAAGCAATTTCTACCTGCCTTTCAACACATGGCATCACCTGCCCGTAAAATTCCAAATTTTGTTTCCGCAATAGGTGGTCTCTCAAAGAGACTATACAGTAATAACAACCCCGCTTGTGATCTATTGATAAACGCTCATTGTCGAACATTTGTTTATTGATTTATTTTACACGCACACTGTATTAATTACAGCGTCCAGCAGTACAAGGAAAATAAATATTGGGCCCGGTCTAATGGACAAAGGAAAATGCTCTGGTCAATAACTGCCGTCTTAAGAGTTGCCACGATAGCATTCGCGGCTCCAACTATTTTTCTAAATGGTATTGAGGGGGTGCAGAGTCACTCTGTCCTCGACAATTGTTACTTAGAACGTTTCTTTCGTCATCCACCATATTATATTTGAAACAAAAGTTTTCGATCTCATCCTTTTTGAAATTGATGTATGTATTTGATAATAAGATTATTTTTTGGGAAATAGAATATGTTTAAATACAAACAAAGTAAAATTTAACACGTTCGTAAAATAGATAGTCAGATCTATTGGAGAACGCCAAGTTCTAAAATACACACACATAAATATATAACTTTTGCCGGTCCGGCATTTGCCGGAATATTTTACCTTTTCCGTATATATATATATATATATATATGGTAAATATAAAAATATACCTTATTTAAGAATCAGAATAGTTGCTTCTAATCTGCTTCCAAACTTTGAACATATTTATGACAGATCCCAGAGAAATCCAAAGAGAGCTATTCATACAAACACGCTTTTAATATTGTTTAAATAAAATAAACAAAACAATATAAAGCATTGCTAGGAAAACATTAAAATATATGATAGACAAACATGTTTTATCCTAAAGCTATGTCAAATTCTACATTGTCCTGATAGCGTTTGCCTATATACTTATTTTAAGCAACTTGACCAAAATTAGTCGTGTTCACCTTTTTTCAAATTTAGAATTTTGGAATTTTGGAATTTTGACCGAAGTAAGGTCAATAGCTACAATGACAATTAGTTTGGATCCTGAACAGACGATAGGTCACTGTACTGTTTAACACATTCACCCCTAGCGTATGAGTATTCTCGTCATTTCAAAGAGTGTACCTGTAAAGATTACACTTGTCCCATGCAAACAAAGTAGACCCTGATCCTAGGGCTCCTTAAGGAGCCCTCTGATCAAGGTCTAAAATGTTTGTTATTTTGAACTATATTGTAAAATCAACTCTAATTAGTCAAAAATGGACTAGACTTTTGAAATAGGAAATTTTCCATTTAATCTTTTTAGGGGTAAACGAGTTAAAATGTAATCTTAAGTACACCAGGTTAAGAGGTTAACAGTAAGAGAGAAGTGCAGTAGACAATATAACACAACTAACGTACTTTCAATTCAATTCAATGGCATTGATATTTTAATAAAAAATATGTGTTGCCAATATTAGATATCATAGACATATATAGACATCCATGTACACAGTTTCTACAGCGTAAGTGTAAAAATTATCAAAATATTGATTATAAGAAACTACAAAAGGGTTTGGCCACAAGTTAAACTAATGTTAGAATGCTATTCTATTGAAGTCAACCTCAACAAATTAGTCTTGATGTCGGTCAACGGCACCAAAAGGCGACTATTCAAACGTAACGCAGAGTCTGATCAAGATCCAAACTGTTTGACACTAGTATAGAAATTTCATCTGTTAAAACAGCTCTTAAATGATTCTAAAAGCAGTAATGTAGACGGCACTACCAATGTAGACGACAGTTTGGCGGTAAGAGGGTGACATAGACGATAAAACTTGACACTGAAAGAGTTAAGACTGGTAGATGATTAATTCAGAATGAAAGAAACACGGTCATCTTATTCGGCCTGCATTAACCCGTTCACTGCCATTATGTTGGAAATCCCCATCTAACACAGTCGCTACCATAGTATCGTCTGCTAATATATCCCGCCTGTTTTATTTTGGAATAATATGCATGTTGACATAGGAACCATTGATATGAGTGTCAAACAGTTTGGATCCGGATCTGACGCGGCGTCTGATCAGGATCCAAATGTTTTGCAAATATCGGTGCCGGTATTGGCTGCGAAAGGGTTAACTCCTTCACTGCCATGACGTCATCAAATTTAAACAATTGTCGTCTGCTTCTATTTCTAAAAAACAATTTTTAGGTATTTTGACTTAAGAAATATTGTAACGAGTGTCAAACATTTTTGGATCCTGATCAAACGCCGCGTTACGCGGCGTCTGATCAGGATCCATACTGTTTGCAAACAACTACTGTACTCGGGGTAAGGCAGTGACGGGGTTAAACATCCACGACTAGGCCTTGAAGGTCACAAGTCTTGATTATTGAGTGATCGCCAAAGAGAACATTCACTAAATTACTTTTTGGATGTAACTGCATCTAAGTAGTGTTATCACTTCCTCGATACTTACATACATCCTGTCAGACACATCGAACATTTATGGGGTATCAACATTCGTCTGTCTGCTAATGAAATATTGACATAGACCACGGAATATTAGATTTTACGCATCGAATACCAACTCTAAATGAGCCGTGCCATGAGAAAACTTGCCTTATTGCATTTCAAACAGTGTAGACCAAGACCAGCAGCCGCGTCAAAGACGCGGCAGCTGGTCTTGATCTACACAATTTGATACCCACGCGCATCTTAAGCATTTAATGTAGCTGTATTATATACAGTATTTGGCAGTGTAGACCAAACCCAGATACAGAGCCTGGGATGACAACGGTGATTGGTCTGTACAATGTTGCAATGCAACAAGGCAGAATTTGCCATGGCACGGCTCAAATAAAATACAGTGGATACATTAGATCCCGTGTTCATTCATGTCATCCAGAGACTTCAAATGGGCAATTCCAATTTCCGGTTCATTCCACTTTTTATTTTTCCAATTAGTTTTAATAATATATTGCTGCATACCAAACAGTGATATCCCTGGTCGTAGGGCTCCTGTTGGAAATGTCCGGTCAGATCTACAATGTTTGCACAAAACAAGTGTATTATTTACAGGTTTATATGTCTATTGTTTGTGAATGACAAGTATACTTGTCGCTAAGGTTGTTTGTGTTAAGGCGGTAATACAATACACATGTATCGAAAAGTATCTGAACGCATTTTAACCCTTTCGTCGCCGGAGTCGCACGCAGTCGAATTCCCAAATTGTTTGGATGCAGATCAGACGCCGCGTGACGCGGCGTCTGATCAGGACCCAAATTATTCGACACTTGTATCGATAATTATTAATTCTCGTACTACATGTCTCTGAAATATAACTTAGAAACGATCACGCAGACAACAATATTGAAGCAAACGACGAAATAACTGTGAAGGGTTAGATACCTAAATATTAATATGGCGTCGAAAGAGTTCAATGCAGGACAAAATTTACACAGACAGCATTCATAGAACTGTCGGCAGCAGCCTCACCAGCATATCGGGTAAATGTGAGACTAGATTGGTAGATATTAAAATATTGCGCTTATATACATATTCACTCTTAGCGCTTCAATTGTTAAATCATTGAATGATCAGAAGTTACTATCATCTCAGCCTCATCGTTAACTCACCAGTATCCATTAATCCTTTCACAGAAAATATGTTCATCCATTTTGACACTTTCATCAGAATTATATCGTGTGCTTTAACCCCTTCACTGTCATGACGTCATATGCTTTAAACAAGTGTCGTCTGCCCCGAAAGAAATTCATTAGGAGAGCATTTCATTCAATTATTTATAGGTTCGGATCGCATATCCATTAATTTTTACCTTGGTGACAGTTTCATTTAATTAATGGATATGCGATTTGAACCTATAAATACTTGTCGTCTGATTAGGATAAACATTTGTTCGCACGAGTAAGACAGTGATGGGGGTACATGTAAACAGTGTTTTCTTCACATTTCTTTTTCCAAACTTATCTGCAAATCAGTTTGACTTTGGAAATATTCAAATATGAATACGAACATCAGACTGGGTCCTGATCAAGCGCCAAACTTTTTTAAACTCTTCACGGGTACGCTGTATGTATTGATTGATTGATTTGATTGATTTTATTTTGGCAATAGTGGCATAACATGGCAATACAAATGCATACACATATAATGAAAACTATAACAAATAATGCATATACATGAAAATGCACATGATATGCTCACCAATACCAAGGATTGCACAAAAAAGGGAAAATATATTTTCCCTTATTTCCATTGTGGTCCCCGATACTAGTGGCAGATCCATGAAAGTCATGCATTGGTTACATAAACAAAATAATAATTTAATGATATGAAAATATTTAGCAAGTTTTCAATATCACATAGTTTATGAAAATATCACATAATGCATTAGTTAAATTATGAATTATTCTTGAAAGACATATGTAGACTTCTTATCACAAACTAGTTATGATGTTACTGGCATAAGAATAATTATATGTATAACACTCAATAAAATATATGACCATAAACGGAAGTTATTGCAAAATATATGCCGCGTTGAGATAGTTTAAAAGGTCCTACAAGAAACAGAACTTTACCGAGATTTAAAAAGAATTGAATAAATTAAAAAAATCAATCAATCTGTCACATACAAGATATGACATTTTGATATAAAATAGAGTTGGTTTCATAAAAATTTAATATATTAATCTGTAAATATATATTAGGAAACATACACAAAGTCATAAAAGTTTGAGTAAATAAACTTATACAGTTAAATGAGTTTTCCCAATGGTCCTGTCTCACTGAATGCAATTCACTGAAACACAATCATCAAGAAGAATCATACTTATAACACTGAAAATACTGCACTTTATATTGTAGTTAAAAGATGTTTCTTGGTGGACAGTTTAAACCTCATATTGTCGGGGATGTCTCTTAAATACTGTGGGAGACTATTCCAAGACTCAATACCGTGCCAAGCAAATGATTTTTCACCAAAACCACGTACCATGGGCTTGGCAAACCGCCCAGTATCAGAACAAGTCATAATAGAAAAATCTCCACTTAGACTAGCAATCTTACTTGATCTTGTGTTACGGTTATGAACAGAATTCAAAAGTTTAAAATACACATGTTTCGAAAGATGTAAAGATAGATAGATAGATATTTTATTCATACATAAGGCCAGAGGCCCAACAGTACACATGCATTCAAATCATGCAATACATAGTCAAAGGCAAAGGTATGTTAGCAATGTATACGAGGGGAAAATGAGACATTGCTTTTGATACATTCACATAAGGGTTTATCTTTACATAAATTTTTAAGAAGTTTGTTGTGAAAATTTTCTACAAGTGACCATATCATGATCTAAATCTTTTTCGTTGTCCAAAATATTTTTTTTCCTAGTTTGCGTACCAGATGTTTTCGGATTTTGTACACCAAATGGGTTAAATTATCCATTTAATGCTCAAAAGGCGAAGACATCAGTTCTTGTAGAAACATGTGCGCGTTTACCTGTTATGAATTACATAAGAAATATATACATTTAAGCTATTAGACATGTCTGTGTATAATATTTACTACATATACCAGTATAACACTAGAATATTCAATGGAATACTCATCCGGTACCTCACATATTTATAATACACTTTTATGTGAGTATGCTGACAGCAATACCGTTCTTTGTATCGCTAATTTGCCAATGCTTTTTTCCGAAAAGAAACAAAAGACAGAAAGCATAAGTAAATTAGCATGTAACATAAAATACATGTATCAAGTCAAAGTTCATGTTCCAGTGCGCAGTCTTACTGAGAAATCTGTAAGGTCAATCACCGGAACGTTAACCCTTCGAACCCCAGTCACGCACACATGCATCATTTACAGACAGTGTTTATATGAGGAGTACATTTGTCCTATGTATACAGTGGACACCTAGGTCTGAGGTAAATGGTGAGTATATTCGTCGCTAGGGTGGAGTGTTTTAACTCTACCTTACTCGTACCTTAGTGTTAAAATGTGACTTAGCCACTCTTTAATTCTGAAATACGGATATTTTCGATGCAAGCGGGCTCAATTGAAATATACATAAGAAAAGGTGTTAATACAACTTAAACGAGTTCGAAATATCAAAGTTCGCCTGTATGAGTGTGAAACGGTGGTATTTTGGTCGGTCAATGGTTCTTCATTATGTACAGAGTTCTCCTCCTACAACGGGCCCGCTGCAATGACTCCTTCCTTACAACGACCCTTGCCGCAGTTCCCCTAACAATACTCTAACGCTTTTCCTGATGCAATATCGTCTGCTTAAAATAGTCATCCCCTGTATTTTCTTAAAGTAACATATATAGTTGAAGATTTTGATAGAATAAGTATAATAACGAGTGACAAACAGGTTGAATCCAGATCAAACGCCCCATAACGCGGTGTCTGATTTGGATTCAAGCTGTTTGCAAATGAAATTTAATGTCCCTCCCTATAACAACTCCGAACTAAGAACAACGCTTTAGAAATACTTGTCAACTTAAACGAAATATCGAAGTTCAGCTGTATTAGGGTGGCGCGGTGGTATTTTGGTGGGTCGATGGTTCTTCATTATGTACTGGCTACCTACTCATTACTTTCTCCAATAAGTTACACAGACATTAAACGTACTGCAGATAATCAAAAACCTTCTTTTAGAAACTTAATGGCTAAACTTCAAGTATTTTATTGGAAGCAAACACTGTGCTTTTGCTTAATGTTGATTTAATTAAGTCATCGCTGAAGTGCAATGGTGCACATGTTTTAACCCTTAGCCCGCCAAATAAATTGTCGTCTGCTATATTTCTCGTCTGCTTCAAGTTTCAAAGTGCTTCAAAGTTGATCAAAATTGCTGAAAATGTTGTCCGAGTGTCAAACAGCTTGGATCCGGATGAGATGCCGAGTTACTCGGCGTCTCATCCGGATCCAAGCTGTTTGCATATGGAGCTATAGTAGTGAGTCGCAGGCTAAGGGTTAAGGTATAACCTAAGACATACATTGTACGAAACGTTAAGGAATTTAAATATTTCGCCCCTGAAACTTTTAATAGACAATTCCATTTTCAAATTAAGTTTAGTCCATGTTTTAGAATTTAGTGTTGATTTTAACAATATATTGCAAATGACAAACAGTACAGACCTTGATCAGAGGACTCCTGCAGGAGCCCTCTACCAATTAACGGCCCCCGTCATCTTGCTGACCATTCTGCCGTATTGGGTGTGCGCATTAATGTCAAAATAAATAATTTTGAATTAAAAAGTCAGACGAGCCTTGAATGCATCTAGGCTAGCAGCTGCCACGGTGATAGTGGGCAAGGTGTTCCACTGGAACCAGGGCCAATACCGTTTGCAAATGGCAATAATACTTTTCACGATTACACATAATCATTGTTTATCAAGAAAATTTTTACTTGTCGCTATGGTTAAATGTGCTATTATCTGTTGTCAAAAATAAAAGCGGCATATTGTTTGAATGCTAGATGATGAGTTCAGTTTGATGTGGCTTGTTTGGTATACATGTCATTAACCCTTTACCTGATAGCCTATTTCTAGTATTGAAAATAGGTGACTACTTAAATCAGGTTGAAAGTAAAGCAGAATGCGCCCTAAGGCGCATTCTGCTTTACTTTCAGCCTGTTTTAAGCTTCCATGTGCTAGAATATTGAAAATTTTCCCTATACTATATAATCTTGACTAATTAAATTGGAACTATTTTCTTCAGAGGAGGAATAAATTAAATACGCTAAAAGTCGCTTCTATGGGGGAAAGGGTTAACAGTAAACCCTTGAAGTGTATGTATACCTGTCCTATGTTAGCAGTAAGCCCTGATAAGAGGGCTCCTTCAGTTCGAACTGTTTGTCACTTTGCAAAACCTAAATTGTTACAATAACTAGACTTAATCAAAAATTAGAATTGTTAATTTGAAATTTCAGGATTTGAAGAGTGAATATATTCATTATCAATTTGTTATCTGTGAAAGAATTGTTGTTGATTCTTATTTAAGAGATATATAGATGTTACGGATTTTGGCTAAGTACGCATAGATATGGAAGTCAAACAGTTTGTCAAAGAAAGCTATCTGGGGCACGTCTTACGAAGCATCGTATGACAAAAACGGGCGTAAGTCTAAACATGATACACATTTAATTTCTAATTTCTTCATTTATTCCTGTGTTATGACATCTCTTTGGAATTGTCTTTTCAAAACGATTCCAAAGAGATGCCCTAAGACATGATTAGATGGAGAAAAAAAATAATCGAAAATTTCATTATCTTACTTACGACCGTTTTTATCGCACGACGTTTCGTAAGACATGTCTGATCGTTATTCAAACGTTTTATTCGTGCCAGTATATGTAGCCATGCACGACAAACTAGAGATAATGGAAATATCACACATCAGACCCGTGGTCGAAATAAGCTTACATTGTAAAAGTTTATATAGCCTAATGGCAAGTTCCTGTTATTCTGGGCCAAATTAAACTGAATGAGGCGCCGCTCCTGGGGCGGCAGGGGCGGCGACCGTCGCCCCAATATTTCGGCAAGCAACGGCAATTTGGTTTCTTCGTAAATTTGTCTAAAGCAACATTTTTCTGTTAAAGTGGCAAACACGGCGAATGCCAACTTCAGCGGTTTACACATCCACTTAATGACATTGTTTCATGTAGGAGAGACCCGCTTCACTAAGATTAAGCTGATGCCTGTCTTTGATATCGTTTGTAAGTCTTAGATGAAATTATTTGGATCTTTGGCTAGATGTTTTGTGTCCCATTGAATTGAATACTTAAAGACGCGTCATGTTATACTGTATTTGAAATAAACAAGTATGTACGAAGAAAAATGAAATATAATTTAAATTGCTAACACTGGTTCGCTAAAAAACAGTAAAAACAAATGAAGGAGAATAGTAACCAGTCAAACACAGTACTTAAACAAACAAAAGAATGTTGGTTTGAGGTCATTTGAATCAATCGAGCGACAAGAGTTCTAAAACGCATGAACAGACTGTGTTGCGCTTAAGCCTAGACCGAAACCTTTTGTTTACAGTACACAATAGAGACACAAAATTGTGATTCGTCGCCATGGTTCTACTGACCTTTCTATACACACTGTATGTATTACAGTCATACTCAACTAGATGATGGAGCAAACACGATATACAGTGGATAATCTGTTATTCTTTCCCAATAAACGCGTTTACGCTAAAACTATTATTTGCAGTGCAAACAGTTTGGAGCCAGATCAGACGCCGGGTAACCCGGCGTCTGATCAGGCTCCAAACTGTTTGCCACCAAGATAAACATGAATTATAAAAATTGTCCAAAAGTTGTTCTTTTCTACGTTTTAGTGCTTTGCGTTTGCGTACGTTTGCGTTTAAACGGGAAAGAATAACAGATTCTCCACTGTACACATTGTATGTATTACAGTCATAATCAACTAGATGATGGAGCAAACACGATATAGTCATACAACTGCTATACAATTGAGTCATGCCATGACAAAACCAGCCGTATTGCATTGCATTATTGCACAGACCAAGCATCTTTGTCACCCAGGCTCTGAAGCTGAGTTTGGCCTACACTGTCAAATATCTGATATAATACAGTTACTTAAAATGCTTAAGCATGTTTGTGTGTCAAACAGTGTAGATCAAGACAAACCGCCGCGTCAAAGACAATGCAATCAGACAGTTTTTGTCATGGCACGGCTCATACGTTTGGGCAACGTTGTTCAGGCAACACAATGCTTATCGCATTAATCCCTGAAACTTTTGATCTTTAGGGGACAAAATGACAAACAGTACAAATTCTGATCAGAGGGCTCCTACACCAGCCCTCTTACCAGGATCTACACTGTGTGCAGAAGGCAAGTGTATTCTCCACAGGTAATATGTTGATACAAGAAGAGTTCACTCGTTTGAATGTGTTAAACTGCAATAAAAGAGTTTTGACAACGTTTTTCAGGCAACACAACGCTTGAAAAAGCAACGTAAAAGAAAACGGAGATCCCCTAAATACTGTGGCTAAGGCTTTATATGGTAAATAAGAGTTCAATGGTTGTCACTTATGTCGTAGTTCTGCAAGTAGAAATGTATGTCAATTATATAAATAAGAAGTATGTTTTTAAAAATGTGATATAGAGCTATATATATTTTTAATGTTTGGAATGCTATTTACAAATTTTCAATCACTGTTGAAAACAGTTTGAATCCAGATGTGAAACGATTACTTACTGATGATATCGAAAATATTATGGAAAATTTACCAAAATGAAAAATGCTGCAAACCTCATAGAGAGCCCAGGTTTTATCTTTTAACTTCACCCTTTAACTAATGTCAAGTTAAAATCAGACAAAAATAAATGTTGTCGATAATACTGTTAAACGGGTTACTAGGTAATAAGGGTCGTGAAAGGTTAAGCAAACGTCATTTTGAGCCATTGACGTTAAATATTTCACTGCAAAGTATTATCTTCTGCTTTAATCCTCTTACCACCAAACTTTTGTCTGCATTAGTAGTATTGTCTGCAATATTTATTAAGTCAACCTTAGGGCTACTTTGACTGAAGAGATGTTGATACGAGTGTCAAACAGTTTGGATCCTAATCAGGCACAGCGTTACGCGACGTTTGATCAGGGTCTTAACTGTTTGCAAAGTGTCTTATTGTGCGATTGGCAGTGAACGAGTTGATTAACCCTTTCCCCCATAGAAGCGACTTTTAGCGTATTTAGTTTATTCCTCCGCTGAAGAAAAAAGTTCCAGTTAATACCCTCATGAACAATTACCATTACAAATATTTTATATAGCCTAGCAGATTTTAGCTTAAAGCAGGCTGAAAGTAAAGCAGAATGTGCCTTAAGGCACATTCTGCTTTACTTTCAACCTGCTTTAAGTGGTCACCTGTCTTCAAAACTATAAACAGGCTATGAGGTAAAGGGTTAAGCGTCCATAGCATTCAGTATCTATTTATCCTATCGACTAACTATCGTTTTCTTCCACAATCATTTTTCATCGATGCGCGCTGGGCATAGCTGTCGGAAGATGGAAATTACAAAATACGAATTACCCTTAGTAAACATAGTCCATTGTATAGATTACTATAGACTTTTCACCCCGGCTCAGCACTATTGGTTTTCGTATAGGAACCCCATGTAGAACTTCTGCTATACGGTATATAAAGCGCGCAACCTCTTTGTAGCAATAACGCGGGAAATGATAAAATAACTCATTGTCTATTGTGACCGGATTGTAGCTAGATCAGACTCCGGCGTCTGTTCAGAACCAACGCAAACATGAAAGAACTATGCGCTGAATGGTAATTGCTAATATGACTTAAAATACAGCATTCCCCTCTACGACACCCAATGGAAGACGTTGTGCGCGTTGTTTGAGTGAGTTGTTATAGGGATGGATATTGTTTCTTACATAGTCTAAACTTTTCAATTTCACACACAAAATGTAGAGAACAATACCTGGTAGCTTTCGCCCGAGTACTTCGGACTTCGTCAGCCAACTGTTCTGACATCTCATTGGAAGTACTCGGGCGAGGTATTGCTTTCTACATTTTGTGTGTGAAATTGAAAAGTTTAGACTATGTAAGAAATGAATATTACCACACAGTTAGATATCCATCAAAATATAGGGATGGAAATTTGTTTATATTTGCAAACAACTTGAGTCCAGATCAGACATAATTTTTTTCTGTCTAAATGTCCAATAAAAAAACAGACGGTGTTACAGCAGTTAAAGCGTTAGACATACTTGTCCAGTTTAGGGAACTGCGGCTAAGGAAATTGTTAGGAGGGAGTCGACGTTGGGATGGTCGTTGTAGGGAGGGAGCCATGTAGTATAAGTTACACAGTTTTCAGGTGACCTAATATGGAATATACACTGCCAGTAAATTCCATATGGGACGAGAGCGGAGCTCGAGTCCCATATGGAATTTACTGGCAGTGTATATTCCATATTAGGTCACCTGAACACTGTGTAACGTTTTTATCCTACCGACTACCTTTTATTCTTGACAAAATAGATTAAAGGCGGTCACTGTCATATAATATGAAAACATGACGTCATCAATCATTATCTTAACAGTATCTTAACGTGCGTGACGTAATGTTTACGGCCCAAAAACTGTATACATCTTAATCAGCAACCGTTTTATAATGACTTGTTTATTGTATACAGTGGGGTCAATGTTATTCTTTCCCGTTTAAACGCAAACGAAACGCAAACGCATCGTACTAAATGTACAAAATAACAACTTTTTGACAACTCTGACTATTCATCTTTATACAACTGGAAAACAGTTTGGAGCCTGATCAGACCCCGGATCACCCGGGTGTCTGATCTGGCTCCAAACTGTTTGCAATGGATTTTTTAGTTTTAAGCGTAAACGCGTTTATTTGGAAAGAATAACGTTTTCTCCACTGTACCTGGTACAAAATCAACGAATATGTGAATTGTTTGAATGTTTACATAAGCGCGGCCGTTATAGAAACCAAATGACGTCATCTTCATTGAACGTTAGCCATTTTGAACGTTACGTTGCTAACGTTTTCACGTGCATAAGATCTGTTGCCCCCGGGCCAATATTATTAGGTTGCTGAAAGCAGTGGATGGAAAATACACGGCTTTCACGTGACGCCAATTCACCAATCGGATAGCTAGAAACTTGTAGGAGGTAGGATAATCAGCATTTTGCTGAGTTAGACATGGGCGACGTATATTAAAAAACTCAGTAGGGCGATTCAACAAGTCTCGTATCTGCTATATACAGTGCAGAATCTGTTATTCTTTCCCAATAAACGCGTTTACGTTAAACCTATAATTTCCAGTGCAAACAGTTTGGAGCCAGATCAGACGCCGGGTCACCCGGCGTCTGATCAGGCTCCAAACAGTTTGCCACTCTGATAAAAATGAAACTCAAAATTGTCAAAAGGTTGTCCTTTTCTACATTTTAGTGTTTTGCGTGTGCGTTCGTCTGCGTTTAAACGGGAAAGAATAACTGATTCTCCACTGTATCCATACCAAATAATATACGCCATTCGTTAACTCCTTCACTGAAAGTACACTGACTACAATGGTTATTTGATCACAATTTTGATCCTGATCAGACGCCGCGTAGATATTCTCACCCAATTTAACATTTCCTAAATCAAAGGACATAAACTCTAAATATAAAAAATAAAAGCAGAAAACAATTCTATAAAATTGATGACATATGGCAAAAAATGGGTTTACATTCTTCTAATTCTGGCTTCCATCGGGATTTCCGTAAAGTGTCGTGGAGATCAGATTGCAAAGAATCATAATGATTTTACTAAAAATCTGACTGTTCTGATTACGTAAAAATCGGTTTATTTGAAGGTAAAATTATATGGGATATGTAAATACGATGGCGTGGCAAGAACACCATTTTTATGCCAATGCTTTATCCACTTTCCCAGGGTTGCCATAAGTTGATCATAAAAATCCTAAGATCTCAATTTTTCAATTTTTCAGACGCAATTTAACTAATCGTACCTTTACCCAATATTCTGTTTCTTGTTTTGAAGACACATGCCTGCTTAAAACAGGTTGAAAGTAAAGCAGAATGCGCCTTAAGGCGCATTCTGCTTTACTTTCAGCCTGTTTTAAGCTACGATCTGCTAGGATAAAAATCCGAATACTTAGGAAAAATCCGGAGAAATGGCAGCCCTGCTTTCCTGTACACGAATCGTAATGAAGTCCAGTGTCTAAGGTTATAAAGCTTCTGAGTTGAATAAAGTAGATGAATCGAACTGTGGCATTCAGGTGAAGAGAAATAGTCGAATTTAAAGCTTTGATGACTTTATCTCAACGTTTTTGACATTGAAACTATTCAAGATGAAGACTCTTATCGTTTCAGAAATTGTGAAAATTCAAACAGGCGACAGTTATAGGCGGACGTAATAATGACAGTCTAGAGGGGAATCTGTCCCGGGGGTAGTTTATACACCCATCATTTATAAAAGCTTAGCACGTATGATGAGAAAGAAATCGATCCAGTTTTTATGGAAAATGCATTGACCTAAGCTTTCACCATAAGGAACACTTAAAGTGCCCAATAAAACCAATGGTTATATGCCTTGATTTCGAGTTGCTTCCTAGTGAAACAAATTAGCTACACTTAGCGATGTTAAAGCACTTTCGCAAATTAAACTTGTCCGGACAGGACAGAGAAGTATGTCAAAATATATGTTCGATGTTTCTTTAGACATTACATTGGAAAAGACGCTATTGTCCCCTTTTAAACGCAAACAAAACGCATTGGAATAAAATGTAGAAAAGGACAACAGTTACTGTTTGAAATTTCCAAACATTTATTCTAATTGAGGGGCAAACAGTTTGTAGCAAGATCAAACGCCGGGTTACCCGGCGTCTGATCTGGCTCCAAACGGTTTGCACGGGAAATGATATTTTCAGAATAAACGCGTTTATTGGGAAATAATAGTCTTCCCTACCGTACATAAGTTTGCTATAAAATTGCCTCCAATAGCATAACAGTGGAAGTATCAGACAAAAACTCTGAGTCAAAGCATCAGTTATCCAATGTAGTCCATCAATAGAAATAATATTATATAGCATGTATTAGTGTAATAAATAAAGCTAACCCTCTTTCCTCTGGAGACATACGTCTTTACTTCTATTAGACATAAAGTCTAAAACATCTGAGAAGAGGGTCAGTTAATGAAATAGATAATGAACACTAATAAATATAGTTACGAGATCCGTTTCATGTCAGTTTAATGCTTAACATGCTGATGCAAATCTTCCCTTTTAGTGGTCGTTATAGTAGCTTGTTAAACGAAAGTCTTCCTGCTAATATTTGTCTCTGAATCGAGTTGAATACTTTTTAAACGTTAGATTTGAACTTGGTATCCACTACGAATTGTTTACCCTATTATCCTGTTTTATTAATTAAAAACAAGTTAATTCAAACGTTTGTGGTCGATGTTAAACGTAAATGGAACTGTCTTAACCTATGTACATTCTTGTTTGCAACCCTGCATAATGCGACATCTGGTCAGAAGACTAACTGTTAGACACTCATTTCAATATTTCTTAAGTCAAAATACCTTACATTTAAATTTAAGAAATAAAAGCAGACGATAATAGTTTAATATTGATGACATCATATCTAAGATTGGTATATTAAATACCACTGTATGGAAACACCCATGACTTATTGAATGTTTAAACGTAATTTATTTAGTGCTTATACTCTTGTTTTGAATAATTATTGAAAACCTAATGTTAAACATAGGAGAAACCCTTGAACACTTTTAAAAAAAAATAACGGAAAGTATTGCTCGTCTTCTAAAGATCCATAAAATATAAATTGAATGATTCATATAAGGAACAATAATTGAAGGTCAAATAGCAAGATATGAAATACATGCATATTTCAATGTTATATGTGCAATATTCATTGTAATCGTAATATGAAGTTATGAAAAGACTTTTGAATGCAGCCACATTAAACACGTATACAATTAGCGTATGTCTTTCAAATACAGTAAAACCTCGCTATTACGACCACTAAAATGAAGGCTAATTGAGTGTATAATAGACAGGCGACAGCTTAAAGCAATGTGACAGTGAAACAGAAAGCTCCTATAGGAGCTTTCTGTTTCACTGTCACCTTGCTTTAAGCGGTCACATATCGTAAACACCCTAATAATTAACATAATTTAGTGGTCGTAATAGCGAAGTTTTACTGTAGATATAAACTCCATTGCGCACGGATGTCAATAGGCAATTTTTATGTATCCTGCATTAATCCCTTCACTGCTATGACGTCACCAGTCTGCTTTATGTATCAAATTTGATAATAAGGCATTTTGAATTAAGAAATAAAAAACTAGTGTCAAACAGTTTGGACTCTGATCAGGTCTGATCAGGATCTTCACTGCTTTCAAGCAACCATTGTAGTCAAGGAAAGGCAGTGAAGGGGTTTAACCTTCATCAGTCTTTAAACATGGCAATGATTTTTCTATTGATTGATCGATTGAGTGATGGGGTGTTTATTATGGAATTTACTATAACTATTTCATCTAATGTCTTTTAACAAACATACACCCAGTCAGACAAATTGAACATTTATAAGGTACCAACACTCGTCTGTCTGTTAATCAAATATGGACATAGACGATGATGTACTACAATAATAAACATACAAAATGGAACTCAAAGATAAGTTAGAATCAACATACTAGACTCGAAGACGTTTTCCTGTTTAACCCTCTGAATCCTCGTCACGTATCGGTGCGTCCTTTGCAAACAGCGTGACTCTATATACAATGTATTTTGCAAACAGTGAAGACCCAGAACAGATGGATCCTACAGGAAGAGCCATCTGATAAGGGTTTACACTGTTGGTCATATTACTACACATTGACACACTGGTAAAAACAACCTTAAATAGTCCAAAATGGCCAAACCTTGAAACAAGAATTGTTCCTTTGAAGTTTCCGGCAGGAAAAGGTTACCGGGTAATGCAGCACAAAAATATACAGACAGCTCCTATGGCAGTCTTCTGTTTTTTGTGAAGCATAAGGCTGCCATTTGAAGACAAACTATAAGCAGGTTAATCTTCTTTTAAGTTGCTGTAGTAAAGACTTTTATATGTAGTTGTTTTGGCTTATAAAAACCACGTCGAGTTGGGGCGTTACTGAACTGATTTCAAATGTGTTCTGTGGTATTTGTACTGTTGTACAGAAATAACCAAATCACAGAATATCTGAAATGACTTGTAACCATTTCATGACAAAAAACGTGGTATTCTCAATACAGTCAATCCTAGCGACAAGTAAAGTGTCGCCAGTTACAAACCACAGGTATTTGACCCATTAAAAATAAATGTAAATATAGAGACAAGGTATACAATGGGAGCCGAATATGTAGTCTAAACTCTCAACTTTAACTGCTGCCTTAATCGACTAAATCACCGATATTCTCTTGTGGTGAATTTATAACGAAAGTGTGCATAAAAATTGGCCATGTCGTTGGCTAAATAGGTTTGTTTTAACTGTAACGCAGCCAATGTCGTCTACTTAACGTCCAGGGACCCGTTTCATAAAAATTCGTACGACCAAAACTGTCGTAAGCCCAAACTTTAAAATACATTTAATTTCTTATCTCTCCATCTAATCCTGTTTTGTGACATCTCTTTGGAATAGTCTTTTCAAGACAATTCCACAGAGATGTCACAAGACAGGATTAGATGGAGAAATATATAATAATTGAGACTTTTATAATTTGACTTACGACAACATTTGTCGTACGAAGTTTTATGAAACGGGCCCCTGATGAATCCACATAACTGATAGCGCTGGTAATGACAAAACGTCTGGAATTCCATAAGTTGATTGCAGAGAGTATGTGTCGATAAATGACATTGTTTTACAATATGACACCAATTGAGTATGGTAAAGTGAAAGAATAACCCATATAATGTAGACTCTCAAAAGGAAATAAGATTAATACAAGAAACAAAAATTGCAGAAAAGGGTCTTTAGGAGCTTTCGGAATTACTGTTGTCCTGAATTAATAAGTAATCTTCCTTAAACGGTTAAGAGGCTATAACATTATTATTTATTGAGAAACCGTTGTTCATTGGTTTTACAGTATTACCGGCGCCGCGTTCAGCTTCTCTTGAAATGTCAGGTCCCTGCAGACTTTCTAGTGTAACCCAGAGAGACGGGCCTGGGAATGAGCAAACAATGAATAATGTATTATTAAATAGCGAAATTACAAACACATTAAGCTTGTCTGGAGCATATTTACTATTACACTTCTGTATGGTTTGCCAAACTGTATTAAATTTGGAAATGGTGCAAGGTTGTATATCATTAGTAGTTCACAGTTACCATGACCTTGATATTTTACCTGAATTACAGAATAAACTTAGGATACATCTTAGGATTCTTGAGTATGTCATGTCAGTTTTCAGGTCACTATGACGCCCATCTCAATGTAGAGCTTAACCCATTTACGCCCAGTGGATTCTTCTATGTTTATATATTTGTTTAGTCCATTTTTTATCAAAGGGATGCCTGGTCAAAATTTTCATTTTCATTTTGTTTTATATTGAAATTCCTATTAGCAAAATGTGTAGACTCTGATCAGACGCCGCATGGTACGGCGTCTGATCATAGTCTACACTGTTTGCCTATGCCCCATTTATGAGAATTTGGGCACAAATTGGTTAATAATAGGAAAAAAAACAATTGTCTTCGGGTGTTATTTCCTATACAACATCGTATAGGGTTACCAAATGTGGCTTGATGGTACATCTTCATCATTCAGCGATGGGTGATTTTGTTACGTTTTGTGATACAGCTATTATTTAAAAGTAATTTCATGAAGAACAAATGCTTCTAGATATTAAACTACTAGTAGTATTTAGAGGAAAACACACAACATCCATCCATACGAAAACATATCATTGGTAATGATCATGATAAGACACCGCGGAACGTGGTATCTGATCAGAATCGAAACTGTTTAAATTCTCATTTCAATATGTTCAAGTAAAATTACTAAATTATTAATTTGAGAAATTGAGCAGACGACAACGGTTGTTTAAATTAACAGTGAATGGGATTAAATCTAGATTGAATAAAAGCAACATCATGTAGGATACTTCTGCTTTACATCTACATGTATCTTGAATCAACTGAACCAAATAATTATTTTCTTGTGACTAGTCAAACAATTGGGGTTTTATTTTATTTCAATTTACATCTATACCCAATCTGCTTCAATGGAGTAATACGGAATCTCTCATTAAACCAATCTATACGGTTGGCATTATAATGACATAAACCAATCATAATAACAGAGTAGATTCGATTAACCCCTTTCTGCTTACCCCGATAACAATTGCTATTTGCAAACAGTTTGGATCCTGATCAGACGCCCTATAACGCGTCGTCTGATCTGGATCCAAACTACTTGACACTCATTTCAACGTGTTTTAAGTTTTTTAAGTCAAAACACATCAATTCTAAATTTGAGAAATAAAAGCAGACGACAATTGTTTAAAACTGTTGACGTCATGGCAGTGAAGGGATAAATGCACTAAACAGACAAATCAATTCCTTATAGCCGACGTGATTGATGTACGAAGAGATTGATTGGATACTTTCGTGTTACCCGCCTGTTATAATGTTCTCATTGTGATAATGCCATCAGAACGACGTGGTGACAACTGTGGAAGGAACGTCCATAGCGTAAATGTATGCTTAACCCATTTATACCCAGTGGATTCTTCCATGTTTATATATTGGATTAGTCCATCTTTTATCAAAGGGATGCCTGGTCAAAATTTTAATTTTGTTTTATATTGAAATTCCTATCAGAAAACAGTGTAGACTCTGATCAGACGCCGCATAATGCGGCGTCTGATTAGAGTCTACGCTGTTTGCCTTTGTCCCATATATGGGATCGTGGGCACAAATGGGTTAATTCTTTTATGATTAAATGTATCGTGAGCTTTTACCTCTTCACCGCCATATTGTTGTCTGCAATATATTTTCAAAGTTAGATTTAAGGCAGTATAGTTTTACGTAATTTCAAAACAAGTGGCAAACAGTTTTGATCCTACACGGCGTCTGATAAGTATTAAAACTGTTTGCAAATGCGTTTTATAACGTCATTGAGAGTGAAAGGATTAAGCCCTATATCTCATAGTTCGTATTTGTTTTTGAAGACAGATGACCTCTTAACGCAGGTTAAAAGTGAAGCAGACTGCGACCTAATACGTACTCTCATTAATTCAAGCCTGGTTTAAGCTACCATCTGCATGGATGAAGAATGTCTTTTTCGTGATACATAGTCATGACTACTATATAACTCTGAACCATTTTCTTCAGAGCAGCAATTAAAACTATTTTTTTCAGAGGAGGAATTAATTTAAATAAATTAGTATGCTTAAACACTGACTAAATACAGTAGTCTGCAAATGTTTTCATTCCATGTTCTAGAAGTCACTCAATTGTCTATATAAGGTTGTGTCTTTGTATATTGATCGTTAATTCACTCTATTAAATTGCCAAATTTTAACGTCTGCTTTAACCCTATTACCGTCAAAATATTGTCTGCATAGGATATGTCGTCTTCAATATTTTTAAAATCAACTTTAGGGCTGTTTTGAGTGAAGAAATGTCGATACGAGTGTCAAACAGTTTGGATCAGTTGTGCTTACTAAAGAGGATATGGACATACAGTGTTTACTCTGATGAGACGTCGCATTACGCGGCGCCCAATCAAAGTCAACACTGTCTGGTTTTACATGAAATGCTCTGCTGTATTGTGTTGGGTTGAATGGCATCGCGATCCATAAAATAGTCATACGACGCCGAGCATGCATCTATATCCTTCAGTGAGCATAAAGGGAGAGTCAATTGTACTATAAAAACATACAGCATGACTAGCTGTTTCTAATTCTATAAAAACAAGTTAAATGCAGGACAAAAGGAATAGAGCTTTGTGAATTAGTTCCCTTCGTTTAACTGGAAATCCGTTTTGATTGCATATAAAACTTCATAGCATAGGTCTTTAAGAGGCTGAACGTAGTCACACGATTAGAGTTAGAACTCAACGCTTTTGGAAACTGAAATAAAAATTGTTTTTACAACAGGGCGTGCTGCTTAAGCGAGATAAAGGATAATATGCCATGGTCCAAGGTTCTAAAGCTTTAGAGTTAAGTTTGAAGTCATTCTCAATGATTTGATTGGTCAGAGTTTAGCCTAGAATAACGTTTTCTCCACTGTAAGTGAAATACATTGACACTACCACACAATATCCTCTTTTGAATGAGGAATCGATAATGAAGATTTGGGATCTTCAAAGGCAGTTGATTTGTCCACCGAAGGTAAACTTTAATACATTTATGCAACGGTTTCTTCCTAAACTAACCTATCATGTCTTAAAGGCCGTCAGGGCATTCATTAAAGAAATAAACCTATCACCCAGAGCTTGTAACCGCTTAAAATGCATTACGTAAGTAATACAGCACAAATATCGTGGTGGCTTTTTGCATTACTTATGTCCTCTACTAATACCGGTATGTAAATCGTCTATTTAGCTGCATTTTGATATTCTTTTAAGTGACCCAGTTAACCGAGGTTTTACTGTACTTTCAACGTTAATGTCGGTGAAGCTGTGATTTTTTATGGAATCTACGGATTCTACGGAATCGTGTTAGTTCGAAAATACCCATATTTCAAAGTTAAAACGTGGCTTAGCCACGTTATAACTTTGAAATACGGGTATTTTCGACTTCAGCGAGCTCTACTTATCAAAATTCAACTTATTAAATACTTGTAAGATTGATTTAAGCGAGTTCGAAGTATCGAGTTGCGACTGTATTTTAAGTCTTGCTGAGCCTAGCGCGATTTGATTGTTATTTACAATTTGATTGGGTACGTATCAGGCGCAATGCAACTCGAACGTTGATCTGGATCGGAGTGCTTTGACCGTTCACACGATCTCTTTCATCATGAAAAAATACATGAAACTAAAACTTCAGAACATGTAGAAGACAAATTAAAAGCAGACAATAACTAAACAGATAACTTAATAGGATTTAGACATATGAAATCGTACTATTTGATAAAGAGGAGCTTTCTTGTTTACTTTCATCTTACATTAAATTGTCACATGTCTTAAACACCAACTATATAACATCAATTAATGGTCGTAGTTGAGAGGTTTTACTGTACTCTTTATCGAGAACTAAGATAAGAAACATTTTTACCTAAAGCTTTAGCTTATCAAGCACCATTTGTTTAAAAAAAATAATTAACAACTGACCAGGATCAACCCTGCGAGTAATTCGACGGCTGATTAGGACTAAAACTGCATAACACTGGTTTCAATGTGTTTTCAGTCAAAATGTAAAAATATATATTAGTAATGTAGACGAACTTCTTAACTGAAAGTTAAATATTAGCTTCTTTGACTTAAGACATATTAAAATGAGTGGCAAACAAGTTGGATCTGATCACACGCCTTGTTACGTGGCGTCTGATTAGGATCCAAACTGTTTGCAAAGAAATTTTGTACGTTGGGTAAGGCAGTGAAAGGGTTAAGCAGACGATACACGGAACTGGAGGGAGGGGAACACTATCTTTAACCCTTTCCCCAATAGACGCGCCTTTTAGCGCATTCAGTTTATTACTCCGCTGAAGAAAATAGTTCCAATTTATACAGTCATGGATATGTATGATGAGAAATATTTTATTTATTCTATCAGATGGTAGCTTAAAGCAGGCTGAAAGTAAAGCACAATGCGCCTTTAGGCGCATTCTGCTTTACTTTCAACCTGCTTTAAGTAGTCGCATATTTTCGAAACTAGAAAAATACTATGAGGTAAAGGGTTTAACATGCCTTAAAATTTATTGATTTGAGATTTCTCTCTATACATAACGTAAATTTCAAACATGCCCTAGGCTTAGGGGAGTCTGGAAATTATTAACTGAAAAATAAATGAATTAAGAATAATTGTTTGTGAAAAATCTGTTTCTTTCGCATCTGGTAATGATTTAAAATAGTTTCTACTTCGTACATGTCAAAATATAACATTGATTTGAGACATAATCCACACATAACTTTTTTTCTTCTTCTAAAATTGCCCTTGGCTGAGAAATCTGCGCAATTTATCAGTTGATAAAATATAACTGAATTACTATAAGTGTTTGCGAAAATTAAATTATTTCGAAACAAGCGACAAATCTAAATTTGATTTTGCCTCGCAGTATTATAAATGGGAATTGTAAATATGTATTCACCTAAAGACGTTGAGGACAAGTGTCTGATCAGGACCAAAGAGTTAAGTATTTATATTGGTATTTCTCTTAAATAATAAGGACATAAAGGAACAAAGAATATATTTAAAACAAATAAAACTTAATAAGCGAATAACAACAACATATATACTAAACTTTAGTATATAATGTTTGTATACAGTAAATAATCTGTTATTCTTTCCCGTTTAAACGCAAACGAAACAAAAACGCAAAACCCTAAAATGTAGAGAAGGACAACCTTTTGACAGTTTTAAGTTTTCATTTTTATCCGAGTGGCCAACTGTTTGGAGCCTGATCAGACGCCGGGTTACCCGGCGTCCGATCTGGCCCCAAACTGTTTGCACTCGATATAATAGGTTAAGCGTAAACGCATTTATTGGGAAAGAATAACAGATTATCCACTGTAAGTATGCGTATTTGAGAATGCTGAAATAAATGTGATTGCATACTCTATTCCAATCATTTGTACAAATTCGCACATACAAGTGCACTTACCTTTTGGCACTCTCAGCAGTTAACTTTAGTCGTTCATTGTCATCTGCTATAACTATATCATCCGAAAAAGACTGACCCCCCCCCCGTTTTATTGGTTTTTAAATGAAAAAACATTGCAAATGAGTGACACACAGTTTGGATTCAGAACAGATGTCGCGTGACACTGCGTCCTACTGGACCTTATCTGCTGCAAAAATTAACTCAATCGCGCTGACATGTAGCATGATGATAGTGAATGAACTCTTGAGAACACATTTTAAAGGAGAATAATGACGATTGTGGTAAAACTAAGTCCTCGTAAAGTACGGTGAAAATGTTGTCAACGGGTTTAGATATTAATTGAATGCGGGTGAAACCAGAATTAACCCTTAGCCTGCCATTCATAACTATAGCTCCATATGCAAACAGCTTGGATCCGGATGAGACGCCGAGTAACTCGGCGTCTCATCCGGATCCAAGCTGTTTGACACTCAGACAACATTTTCAGCAATTTTGAGCAACTTTGAAGCAATTTGAAACTTGAAGCAGACGAGAAATATAGCAGACGACAATTTATTTGGCGGGATAAGGGTTAATCTGGCCCGACCCAATCGTCCTTGCAATCGGGGAAACATTGTTGTTTCCAGTTAACACAAAACTGAATGCAGATACAACGCACTAATTTGTGGAAAACTGATGTTTTGAAAATGTTATAAATTCATTTTTCAGTGCTCCCTTTCTACAGCTACACCTATCAAAAGAAGACACAGATTGTGAATGTTGTTAGGAGGGAGTCGTTATAGGGAGGGAACTAGGCTTACATTTGCAAACAACATGAATCTAAATAAAACTTAGCAGTTTGTCACTCATCATAATGTCAACAAGACAATTATGTCCCACCCTTTCACGGCTAAAATATCGTCTGTTTAAAATTGTCGTCTGCTGCTTTTCTCCAAGTCACATAATGGACATTTTGACAGAAAAAAACATAATGACGAGTGACAAACAGCTTGAATCCAGACCAGACGCAGCGTTACCCGGCGTCTGGTCTGGGAGCTGTTTGCAAATGTAGGCCAATTTCCGTCTCTATAACAACTCATTCCGAACAACACACACAATCTTTGTCTCCCATTGGGTGTTGTTGTAGAGAGGGAGCACTGTACTTGATTACTGTAACGAATACCGGCTTCTCTACTACAGTGGTGAATGTGTTATTCTTTCCCAATAAACGCGTTTACGCTAAAACTATTATTTGCAGTGCAAACAGTTTGGAGCCAGATCAGACGCCGGGTAACCCGGCGTCTGATCAGGCTCCTAACTGTTTGCCACCAAGATAAACATGAAATATCAGAATTGTCCAAAAGTTGTTCTTTTCTACGTTTTAGTGCTTTGCGTTTGCGTACGTTTGCGTTTAAACGGGAAAGAATAACAGATTCTCCACTGTATAAATTGTCAACAAGTCTGGGAATATATTGCATGCGTGCAAAACAACAGATTACTCAGCAAATCATTCCAAACAGACAGTAATTGTTGGAATGCATCGAGCGAGTCCGTATGCTATTTCAACAGTTTTGATCCAGATCAGACACCAAGGAAGGGCGACTATGGATGTCAATGACGATGTAAATATGTATTTAATCATGAATATTCTCCATATAAACTTCATGTATAGACGATAGTTGCTAAGTACGGAATGAGCTTTACTCTTTGAACACTAGTCCCGTATATAAGCGTCATTCAGTATACAGTAAAAAGTACACTTGTCCTGTACAAACAGTGAACACCCAGATCAGAGGGCTCCTTATGGAGCCCTCTGATCTGGGTCTTCACTGTTTGTCATAATGCAAAACATTGACAAACACAACCCTTAAAGTCAGAAATGGACTAGACTAAAATGGAAACTGGGTTTCAGGGAAAGAGTTGATGTGATTATTCTTTATGTTGACAGACGGTATAGGGGTAATATTGGTCCCGTGAGAGCGTCTTGATATACCGTTATATGTCAGATAATCACACATGGTATCTATAGCTTGAAAAGCAGTATCCTTTTCCAATAAACACATTTGCACTTCAAGACCTAATGTCCTTTAGAAATAGATTGGAGCCAGATCAAACTCCGAGTAACCCGACCTCTGACCAGGCTCAAAATGTTTGAAAGTCGTATTGAACTGAATATAACATTAACATTTGGCAACAGATGGTTAACTTACTCTAAGACTTATTGTCTATAGTTTTTGTCTTCATTAATGATTATGTTATGAAAAGACTGAAATTTATTTGTCTAGTACAGGTAAAAACTTAAGGTATTAAAATAGTTGGTCCAGAACGCTCATATTAGACTCTTTTAATACCACGTAAACCCTTTACCCAATAACCCGTTTATAACAATAAATACAGGTTATCACTTTAAGCAGGTTGAAAGTAAAGCAGAATGTGCCTTAAGGCACATTCTGCTTTACTTTCAGCCTGCTTTTAACTACAACTTCTAGGCTATATAAAAATGTTGTTATGGTAATTGTTCGTGAGGGTATAAACTTGAACTATTTTCGTCAGCGGAGGAATAAATTAAATACGTTAAACGTCGCTTTTATGGGGGGGGGGGGGGGGGGGGAGTTAAAAACCTCGGGTGTCTAGGTATTTCGATTCCTCATAAACGAATGGCTACTGTAATATCTCTGGCAGGTCTCTGACAGTGCAGATTAACGTTGATCTTTTCATTTCTAAAAAGCCCGTTCTTTCTAAATGTATAGTGACCCTTATAAACAGTTGTTTGTTTTCTGTGTACTCTGTCCTCTTTCTGCCCCGTTTTCACCATGCTTTAACAAATCACTCAATGGCTTGTTTAAAATTCGAAAGACACTTGACCACTTAACCCCTTCGTTCTCAATGACGCTTAAAAGCGCGTTTGTAAACAGTTTGTAACGCGGCGTCTGATCAGGATCCAAACTGTTTGACATTCATTTTGAAATTCTTCAGTCATACTGCCTTAATTTCTAACTTAGAGAAAATTGAAGCAGACGACAACGAAACGATGAAGGTGTAACATCTCACGATAAATTTGGCAGTAAAAGGGTTACAGCAGGTTTAATGTAAAGCAGATAGCGATTTAAGCTCATTATACTTTACTGTCAGCCTGCTTTAAGTTACCTTCTGCTAGAATATGGAAACTACATCAAGGTACATTTATCTTTATGTCTGTTTAAAGTGGAACTCTTTATTTGTTGGAGGAATAAAGCAAAGGCGTAAAACGTTCATTTTTCATTTGCGGTGTACTTAGTTTGGTTGCACCCTAACCAGACAATGTGTTTCGGTCATGACTAGTGTATGAGTAATGTCCTACATCCGGGCTAATCGAATCATTTCGACCAGCAGTGTTATTGAAAAGCTAAACAGACGACCGCTTGTTATCCCTCAGACGACAATTAATGTCAACACAAATCGCTTTGTTCGATGACTTCTAGAGGAAGATATTAACAATTCGAGTTTCGTATCATATAGCGTCCGCTCAGTTTTGACAAATGGGCGGTTTTCTGTTTTTAAGCTGCATCCTTTCAAAAGGGTATTGAAGCCCTGACATTGTTCACTTTCTGATTAGACCATGTTTTGGTTTTGCATAATTGTAATCACCAAAGAACTTAAAGCCATTATAAATGTCTTAAAGATAAACGTTGCAGACATAAAACTTATAGTATTTACATTGTAAATGAGGAGTAGCTAAAACTTACACCATTCTTTTTCAACAATGAAACGAAGAAGTAACTCACACTCACACCATTCTTTTTGGAATTATCTAAACTAAACTGAATACATTTGATGCTTTTGTTCCCATTTTGATCGCTTCTTTAAAGTTTAAGACACTGAATGAGTGTGAACAAATATAACTTTATAAAGATCTTAGATTAGAGAAAGGTTGGTAGAAATTGACATATTAGGTCAAGAGTTATATGCACTTGATGTACATTTTACAATATGTACTTTCTAGTGTCAACAACATGAGTTCTTTTTGTTTTTATTATTAAACGTTGACACACAGTATCTATGTCTTGTAACGCTTGTAACGAAACTGAAGTGTCTACCTATCTATTTGTTGAAAGTTTATCAAATCAAAAAGATATGGCTAAACAGTACGCCAAATCCCATAATTTTCATTGAAATACATCTCTATGTCAGATCACTTCCATGAAGATTTAACTTAGAAAATTATTAATTTAGAAAACTATGTCACACGAATCACTAAATTATGGCATCAAATTGACCTTGAAATTAATAAAAAAAAATATTAACACTGTTAAAGTGAACAAACTAATACACTCACTGACATCAAATACAGTATATACTACTATAGTGGCTTCTATAGCCAATTTCCGACCAAGTTTTGGCGACTAAACATAAAGTAAAACGGAGTATATTCAGTACATGTGTGTATGGTTACCATTGTTGATGCATTGGATTTCCTGTCAGACTTTGCACTGTATTCTAGAGTTCCCTTCATCTTCAACAGTGTAGAGTTAAACCCTCATTTTGTTCATTCCCCACAGGATGATATGGAGTAGTATGACTTTTTGCAATGCCTGCAAGTTCACATGAGCTCTGATTCAAAGTTGGGATCTTGGTCTGGATGTATCCGTGATGGAAATCCGAATGCTCAAACAGGAACTTTGTTGTCTGTGCTACTTGATTTATTGTAGGGAAGGCTTGTGGATATCTGGAGGAAAGGTCTTAAAATATAAACCTTTAGAGGTCTATGCATTTAACTTTCATTGGTACAATGGGAGTCATTGATATCATTTTTGCCTTTGAAGGAACTGACTTTTTTTCAGATGCATCGCGGGCATTGTTTCATTTTTTCCTCGATAAATGAGTCTATTGCGGACCAGTTAAATGTTTGTTTTAAAGAGCGAAATGGTCCTGTCTCGGCTCTTGTTGACTAGGTCATCAAGAAGTGTCCTGATAGTTTCATCTCTGAAATCACTTGGAATAATTAGTGGTAAATATTGTTCAAATCCCAAGGTATTCATCAAAAGTTGGCGATTTGTAGAAAAGGCACGGGTAGTTCTTGGTCTGGATCTTTTTTGCAAGTAAGCTTTAACATCACAAGTATGCTCATCTTGTGCTTGGTATTTGTGATTTTCTTTGGAGCCTGACTTACTCGTTTCCTCAGGAACATTCTGGGCGTCTTCAGCACAACGTTAGTCTGTCGTTTTTTTTGTGCTGAATACAGCGCTCCCTCTCTCTCTACAACGACACACAATGGGAGTCAAAATTATGTGCCTTGTTTGGAGGGAGTCGTTAGAGAGAGGGAAATTGCTTACATTTGCAAAAAGCTTGAATCCAGATCAGACTCCGCGTAATGTTTGTCACTCATAATAATATTTATTCTATATATTCCAACTTATCTGTAACTTTGAGAAAATAGCAAGCGACGATAATACAGCAGTGAAAGCTTCAGACATAATTGTTGTATTAACCCTTAGCCTGCCAGTCACGACTATAGCTCCATATGCAAACAGCTTGGATCCGGATGAGACGCCGAGTAACTCGGCGTCTCATCCGGATCCAAGCTGTTTGACACTCGGACAACATTTTCAGCAATTTTGAGCAACTTTGAAGCACTTTGAAACCTGAAGCAGAAGAGAAATATAGCAGACGACAATTTATTTGGCGGGCTAAGGGTTAAGGGAACTGTGTCTAGAGTCGTTGTAAGGAGGGAGTCGTTGTTTGGAGGGTCGTTGTATAGAGGGAGCACTGTATCAAAGATACCTGAACGTGATGAACCGTCACTGAAAAGAAAAGCGATTTTATCATTTGTTCTTCAGTTGTTTTACTGGTTTCTCCTTTATGTCTGAAAAGTACATATGCATCAGCTGTTTTAAATATACTGCGATATTTGATTGAACTCCGGTAGTTGTAACTACTTTGAGCGGCGAGATATCTTTGGCCACTGGCATCAAGCTTCGCTGTTGTCTCCTCTGTGAGAGTGGGTTACTATCCGTCTAAACTTTAATTTGAATGCCACAGGTAGTCGTTATATTTCTCGTCCCGATGGAGAGCCAAGAGTTCGAACTTGTGTGGTAGGTAGTTCTCGTCCGATGGTTTAAGACTTCGATCAGCATACGCGATGAATGTTTTAGTGTCCGTTTCTCGGAAGATTTGTTTGTTTTTTGCAATCAGAGAATATCATTTAATTATCGTACACATTTTGTAGCCATTCTGTAGTATCCATTGAAACCAAGGAACTTCGGACATATATTTCTGTTTTCGGCATAGGTCAATATTTAACTGTTTCTATATTTAAAGCGTCAGTACGTATTTTGTACCCTTTATCGGAAACATCGTGATCAATGTAGGTAAGTTTGTGTTAGAAAAAATCACAGTTTGTGCCTTTCAATATCTGGATTCACGTCAACTAGACGTTTGCTATTAAAGACGGCAAAAAACTTGTTTGCAAACTGTTTAGATTCTGACCAGACACCGCGTAACGCGGCGTCTGATTAGGATCTAAACTGTTTGACACATGTTTTGAAATTTTTTGAGGCATACTGCCTTACATTCATCTTTGAAACAATATTGCAAACAACAATTTTTAAGAAGACGACAATATAGCAATAACAGGGGTTATGAGAAAGGGACAAACATCCCTCGATAAATTTGATCATGAAAGCGTGAAGTTTAGCTCTTCCATGCACTTCTCTCTCAACCATTGAAATGTTGCTGGTGCGTTTGTAAGACTCATAAAAACGTTTTAGCATTATATAGTTACATCTCATTTACTATATTGACAAAATATAGTTTTTCTGTTTACAGCGTTTCTATTTAAGAGATTTAGCTATATAATTATGGATTTGGGACAGTTTAAGAACTGATTCATTGTATTCAACTGTTAATAATAAATCGACCCTATCACAAGCGCACGAGTGCTCAAACCATTGGTGTTGATTGCAATTTTTTCAATTCAATTCAATCCTTTATTGCATAAAACATACATCAGCATGTTTAGAGCAAGGTCAAATATGTATACACAAACAAAACATGAATTTACAGAAGAGCTATAGAGTCGTGAATGGTTATTTATGGTTTACAGTAGTGTGTTAACCCTTTGCCTGCTGGTCGCGACTTTATTGATTTTTGCAAACAGTTTAGATCCAGATCAGTTGCCGCGTTACGCGGCGTCTGATCTGAATCCAAACTGTTTGACACTCGTCTTTAGGTTTATTTACTTAAAAAATGTTTAAATCTAAATTTAACAAATTCTGCAGACGACAATTTCAAAGCAGACGACATCACCGCAGGATAAGGGTTAAATATATTGATTTGAAAGCTTTTTTCTTCGTGAATCTGTTTTCAAAAGTCAGGCATTGCTATCGAGATGTATAGTAATTGCAGACTTTTGGATCCGATTAGCACTATTTTCTTTTAATAATATCACATTTACTGATTTAGAATTGTTAACATTATTATTTTGACTCGTACCCGTTGTCAGACACTATACACATGATAAATGAATGAATGAATGAACGAACGAGTGTTATCCAATCAAAACATCCCATGTTGCTCGCTTTAGCCGTGCTGATGTTAAAAAAGTCACGTGGTGTTCATTGAAACCCTAGAATGTGTGTGTACAGACGTACAGGCTTTAATGTGAAAATTCCCACGGTTTGTTGTGCTTATAAATACAATGTTGAAACAAGGAATTTTGCTACCGTTGCTGTTTCGATTGGATTACACTATTCGCTTAGTAAGTAACTATATCTACACATATATAGTAAACTAAACAGTTAATCCCATTTCCCCATTAATACGCCTATTTACACCTTCGACTTATTTCTTCACCATAGCAAATAAGCAACTTTATACAGCCATGTATTTGTCTCATAAGAAATATTTGCTAGATCCTAGCAGATGATAGCCCAAAGGATTATCTAGGATCTAGATCAGACACTGAGTCACTCGTTGTCTGACAAATCTCAAAGCTGCTTCCAATTAACTCTTTAACACTTAGCGACTCTTGTGGGTCGTTATGTTCCATTGTGGATATTTTTAGTTACCAATACATGGACCAGTCTACTTGGAATCTGTGTATTTTTATAAATACAGGTCTACATAAGCAAATAGTGTATACCCTGAACAGAAGGCTCTTATAGAAGCCCTTTAATCAGAATCTACACCTTTTGCATATGTCATAAGCATAAACATCAGTAACGTTTAAATGTTGATGTTGATATTTTAAACAAGTCCATGGTTTTGAAAGAGTTGATATAAGATAAAATAGTCAGCATTTCTAAACGATTGTCATGTTCTGCATTTTGATCTAATTGCAGTTATATTTGCATTTGGCTTTATTTCAATGGGAAATCGGAACACCATTTTCCCCGTCAAATTTAGAGCTAGGAAACTTTCGTCTGCACAGCATGTTGCCTACATCAACCCGTATTTGGGGTGTTTCCTCCGAATTGTTCGGTTAATATCATAAGGGTCATAACACGGATAGGGTCTTGATGAAACCCTTATTTATAGACAGCTATCTGCTTAAAGCCGCATTGTGTTTTTGAGAAACCTGCATAAAACGGTAGTTTGGGGTCCCATTTGAACTACGTGGGACGTGATTCTTTCACAAAAACCGGCTTTATCTAAGAAATTCGCTTTTTAAATTTTTTTATAATATTTTTGTGCTGCATAAATTAAAAAGCCTCCTTTGTGAATGGAAAGAAGGACAACTCTGTAAATACAGGGCTCCAGATAACGGAAGTATTTCGGAAACTAAAATCTTTATTTCTGCTTTTAAACCCAATGTTGTCATACTCATTAAAAGTGTCTCGAAGAGACGGTTTAATCAGTAGTAACACCATAGTATTCGGTGCTGAAATGAGTGAGAAAATGTTAGATTATTTCAGATTAATCCCGCTTACATGTGTACTGGAGCATCTGGTTAACCCTTATTCTGCTGCACAGACGTCTGCTTTGACATTGTCGTCTGCAAAATTTGTTCAGTTTAGATTTATGCATTGTTTTAATTAAACAAACCTTAAGACGAGTGTCAAACAGTTTGGATCCAGATGAGACGCCGCGTTACGCGGCCTCTTTCTTGATTCAAACAGTTTGTAAACTCCGTAAAGTTACGACCAGTAGGCACAGGGTTAAACTATGAGATCCAGTCAAAATGTGTAAATATTATTCACTGGGGGTGAGCGATTAAAAAAAATACGGAGAATCTTTACCTTGGGCTTGCTGAAAATGACTGTTTCAGCCTTGTCCGCTCTCTAACTCAAACACTTCTTTTTGGATCTTCACCAAACTTGCTACAAATGTTTATTAGTATATAATCTAGGTCAGGTTCAATAACTAGCAAATCGCATGAGGCATGTCTGAGTTATTGCCCTTGAATAATTAAAAAATGACTGTTTCAGCATTTTCTGCTCTCTAACACAAACACTTTTTATTGGATCTTCACCAAACTTGCTGACAATGTGTATTGGTATTAAATCTAGGTCAAGAAAAAAAGTATTTGCGTAAGAGAGCAAAAAATGGCAATTACTTAGATAATCCTTATGGGACTTTAGTAAAACTCACACTGGACCTAGATTTTATATAAATATTATAAAGAATTTCAGCAAGTTTGGTGAAGATCCGATGAAAACTTTTTGTGTTAGAGAGCAAAAAAGGCTGAAACAGCCATTTTGTTTTAATTAAAAGGGCTATTTCTCCAACATGCCTTATGCGATTTTAGTAGGATTCAAACCTAACCTTGATTTTATATTAATGAAAACTTTCAGCAAGTTTGGTGAAGATTAAAAGAGCAAAACTTGCTGAAAACAGTCATTTCTAATACATAAAAGGCAAAAACTCAGATATGCCACATGCGATTTTAGTAATAATCAAACTAGACCTACATTTTATATGAATAAATATTTTCAGCATGTTTGGTGAATATCCGATAAAAGCTGTTTGTTTTAGAGTGCAAAAATGACTGAAACAGTCATTTTCTATTAATTAACAGGAAATAATACCTTATGCGATTTTAGTAGTTATCAAACTAAACCTTGATTTTATATCAATGAACATTTTCAGCAAGTTTGTGGAAGATCGGATAAAAAATAGTTGAGTTAGAGAGCGGACAATCAAGTGTGATAGTCTAACTGACTGATGGATGGACGGGCGGAGGTAGATGTGGTTGCACCCCGTAAAGTTGTTTTCGGCTGTATCACGTGATACTTAGCCGTGT
Source organism: Gari tellinella (assembly GCA_922989275.2). NCBI lineage: Eukaryota > Metazoa > Mollusca > Bivalvia > Cardiida > Psammobiidae > Gari > Gari tellinella. The sequence continues at coordinate 22,369,662 of OV277859.1, forward strand.
GGAAAGGTTTATGTCAGACGTTCTATGTTCGGTTTGTTATGATTTTAAATCGCCCTTTTGTGATTTAGGTCCGTCTTCATCTTTTCATAGATCAGTTTGGGCCATAAGAATGTTCAAACATTATTATTAACCGTTATTGTATTTCAGGCATTGAGAAAAGGTCTGAAAACACAATGGGACTTTAAAAGTAGTAACAGGACAGTCCAGCAGAATGTTCCGAAAGGAAACGTCTACTTTAACCCATTTATACCCAGTGGTTTCTTCCATGTTTATATATTGGATTAGTCGATTTTTATCAATGGGATGCCTGGTCAAATTTTCATTTTCAGTTTGTTTTATATTGAAATTCCTATTAGCAAACAGTGTAGACTCTGATCAGACGCCGCATAATACTGTTTGCCTACGGCCCATATATGGGATCGAGGGTATAAATGGGTTGAACAGAATTCAAGATAAGATAGGTATTTTTGAAAACTAAAATCCTCATGCTTCCATCAACCCCTATAATATGACTATTCACTAGAATCGTCGCAAAGAGACGATTCTAATGAGTAGTCCCATCATAAGGTTTGGTAGAGGCATACAAGGAGAAAACGTTGAAAATAAGAGATTCACGCACGATTATCTGGAGCCTGTATAATTATGTTTTCTTTAAGGCCTTTCGCATACGGAAGTCGGTCTTGCGGGCGAGCGGATATGCGTCTTGATGACATAGACTTTTTCCGTACGTGCTTATACTAGAAAATTTATATAAAGGCAGTGTTGATACGATTTAGTATAATCCTTCATAGCGCAGTCAGTAGAGTGATTGACTAGAGCATTTCAAAGGTCATAGGTTCGAGACCCATCCGATCCAAATATGTTTTTAAGTGTCCGATTTATTGACTTGTCAATCCATAACGCAGTGATCAATGGACATGTTATGTTGAGTTTTCGTTCATTAGAATTAGTGATATTATATACGGTCCAATTATATGTCCACTTACATGTACGTTTTAGTTTAATGACTTACAAGTCAATAAAATCGGTATACATGTATACGATTTGATCGAACTATAAAGCCACACATTGAAACTTATCAATACGTCAACCGTTTCAAGATCGATATTGCCCATTAATATAATTAACCTTGTATGCAAGTCCATGAATAAATACTGATGCATTTTAATGACAGAGTTTTATTTTAAGGTAGGTAACTGAATCTCAACTTCAAATATCCCACATTTTAATAAGAAAATCTGTTATTACAACAAAACCTGACTGTAATATTTTCTAATTTTTTCAGACTAACTATTTCATCAACCATTTACTTGAATAAAATGAAAACAAATATACATTGATTTAGTCAGTTTTTGTAATTCAATTTTTTAGCATTTTGCAAAATTTAAATAGCTGATAACATCTTTCTGAACACCTTTATTCAAAATGTTTTTAGCTTTTCTTGTAATGAATGTTGTGGACTACTTTTTTGGTGAGATTTATAGTCAATAGCTTTCTTTATTTTTGAGAAAAATAAAAACATCAAAATTCCAGGTTTTTGTCAGAAAAAGAGACCTTAAAGACAAACCACACGATAAATTTTGCCTATATTTTCGCACATTGTTTCTTAGGCTATTATCATTCTTCATGAAAAGTTTCATAACACCTTGTATGGAAAATAAGCGCACCTGCGAAGTACCTTAAATTGTCGCCTGTCTTAACCAATTTCCCGATAGCCTGTTTATAGTTTTGAAGACAGATGCCTGCTTAAAGCAGGTTGAAAGTAAAGCAGAATGCGCGCATAATGCTTCATTTTCAACTTGCTTTAACCCTTTCCCCAAAAAGAAGCGCTTTTTAGCGCATTGAGTTTATTCCTCCGCTGAAGATAATAGTTCCAATTTATACAGTTACGAGTATGAATCATTAGGAATATTTTCTTTATTCTAGCAGGTGGTAGCTTAAAGCAGACTGGAAGTAAAGCAGAATGCGCATTCTGTTCTACTTTCAACCTGCTTAAAAAAGTCACTTATTTTAGGTATTAGGTAAAGGGTTAAGCTTCCAACTACTAGGATATAGAAAATATTTCTTACGGTACAAATTCAGGACTGTCTACATGTAAAATGGAAATATTTCCTTCAGTGGAAAAAAAATTAAAAGTGTAAACGTGTGTATCTATGGGGTAATGGGTTAAACTGTCTTCAAAACTAACCAGTGCATTCGAGTGGTCGTTTGAGCGGTGTTTTTATCTGTCTCTTATCAAAAGTGCTTTAGCCAGTTTTTATTCTGGGTTTTTACATGTACACATTTTCAAGCGAATTTGAAATCTCTTTAAAGAGTTACTAGTTTTAGAGAAGACACTTCTTGTTATAACCCGTAAAATTGTATTTAAATATCTCTAGGGTGATACATCACCAGTGAAACAGCGACGAATCTAACAATTTTATGAGAGATTTAGAACATCGATCCATAAGCTTAAATTTACTACAAGTTTAATTCATTCAGCCCTGAAACTTCAAGTGGAAAATTTCGGTTTCCAATTAAGTATAGTATTTTTTATCTTTAACGGTAGATTTTACCATAAATTGCAAAAAAGATAAAAATTGCAGACTCTGACAACATTGCTCTTGCAGGAGCCAAGTTTGAACCGGTTCATCAATATTTGCATATAACACGTGTACTCTTAACAGGCCAATTTTAGTAAAAGACGCATATACTTGTCGCTAGGGTTCAGTTAGATTAACCCTTTCGCTCCCAATGACGCTTAAAAAGCGCGTAAGCAAACAGTTTGGATCCTGATCAGACGCCGCGTAAGGCGGCGTCTGATCAGGATCCAAACTGTTTGACACTCTTTTTTTAAATTTCTTTAGTCATATTTTTTAACATTGCAGACACAGTGAAAGGGTTAAGGCAGTAACCCCTCTCTTGTTAATCGCGACTTGGTTGTTTCTGAAATCAATTTGGATCCACGCCAGACCCCGAGTAACTCGACATTAAGTCCTGATAGAACCTGTTTCTCTACGTTTTTATAATATATAGGTGTTGTCAATTCATCAATGCATGTCTCAATTTGAAGAAAAAAACTCACAATTTCAAAGCAGGCGATATTTCTACAGGAGAAGGGTAAACCACTTTTTTAAATGAAAAACCTTATCTTCTAAGATTTTGAAGACCATATATACGGTATAGCCTTCTTGCGTTGACCTACTTGCCTACTTTTTTGCTGCAGGTTCTAAACAGTTGAGCTGAATGTGTTTTATATGGCGTACTGCTAGCTTACATCTGATCTCGTCAGCATCTAGGCTTGCAAAACGCAGCACTCAAATTACTGCTCAACCCTTACCCTGTCGTAATATCGTCTGCTTTGAATTTGTCGTCTGCAAATTTTGGTTAAATTCCGATTCCTACATTTTTAATCTTACAAACCTAATGAGAAGCGTTACGCGGCGTCTGATCTGGATCTAAACCATTTGCAAGAGCCAGTCAAGTCAAAGCGTTCACACTTCTGTGTTATTGTCATCTGCTTTAAACAACTTTATTTAAATGTTAAATGTAAGGAGGTTTTATTGAAGTTATATCGATACGAGTTCCAAACAGTTTGGATCCTGATCAGATGCCGCTTGACGCGGTATCTGATCAGGATCCAAACTGTTTGTTAAGTCGACATTCATCGCCTATGGCAACGGAAGGGTAAATATAATCGCATTAATCTTACACAAGTTTAGCTCTACAGTTTATGATACTTTTACCAAATGCTGATGACGTCAGAACCTGAGCTACGCTTTTGCTACATTGTGAATCAGAGAATGCAGTTGCCATGAAACGAGATTTTAATTCTCTTGGGTAATTAACCAATTTTTGTAGGAAACTCGTCTGCTAAAATGTTGTGTTTTTTAGATTTTTTAACGAAGAAAGTATTGACATGAGTGCAATACAGTTTGGATCCTAATAAGTCGTCTAGATAAATTACGTCCGATAAGGTAGAAACACAGCCATACAGACAACTAAAGAAATAGCTTTCTGCATCACTTAGAGTCTTCATAGACCTGAAATCGGTCTGAAGATTAGGACCTCTGAAGATTGTCGGTTTTAGAACGAGAAGTGTCACTGTAGTTTTTGAATATGCATTCTCTCTAAATATGCGTAACTGTCTTCTGCTTCAAAAATATTTATAATACTATTCTAATCATGCCATTAATATTTTAAGAAATATTTGACCTTTTTTACAATTGATTTTATAAACAAAAGAATACAATTCTTATAATTCTAGTAATGTATTGAAAGAAATTAATTAATTCCCTTATTCAGATTTTATTTCCATGTAAATCCATAAGGAAATGCTGTTTTTACTTGATTGTAAATGTAGTTATTTGTCTTTTCTTACTTTGTAAGTATATGTATATCATTTCATGTGAATTAATTTTGAACGCACAACCCCTCTGTGAAAAGATCGCTTTAAAACTTGGTACAATAATAAGTATAATAATAATAATGATAATAATAATATCGTCGGTGAAAAACACCCACCTCAAAATCATCAGTTGTTATTAATTTAAACTGAGGAAAAGTCCTATTTGTGCCCCCCCCCCCACAATTGTTTAAAGCAACTGACGTCGTGGCAGTGAGGCCTGGTAGCCCATAGTCATTTAAACTGTTTGCAATGAATACCAGTCCTCGGAAATCACACACGTATGCTCAGAAAAAGAATCTGTTTTCTGTTAAATATACTGAAACCTCACATGTTCTAATTAACAAACTCAGTTAAATACAGTATAACTATTCTACTACGACCACTAAAATGAAGGCTAATTATTTGTATAAAAGGCAGGTGACAGCTTAAAGCAAAGTGAAAACAGAAGGCTCATAAAGAAGCTTTCTGTTACACTGTCACCTTGCTTAAAGCAGTCACTATTCATTAACATCTAATAATTAACATTGCAAACAGTTTAATGACTCAAGTAAAGAGAGGTTACTATATAAATGAGTATGTCGGACACCTCGTTAAGGAGTTTCACGAATAACTGTTGTCCTGCATAAGCCAACTACCTGTGTTCAGTAAATTGTCTAACTTTGAAGACAGGTGACCACTTAAAGTAGGCTGAAAGTAAAGCAGAATGCGCCTGATACAGGCTACTAACTATTGGGGTATAGACATATTTCTGATGGCGCGCACATCTATAACTGTGTAAAGAAAAGTTATCTTTTTAATTTTTGTTGGGGGGGGGGGGGGGGGGGGGGGCATTAGGCATAAACATGAATAATGAATATTATATTATGTATGGAGTAATGGGAAAAAGCTCTTTTAACGTCTTGGTTCGAAGATTGATACAAATACTAGTAAAAGTACATTCAGTTAATCGATCCCTCGAGTTTTACATTTTTTCATGAGTTCGGACTCTGGATATTTTAACCCCTCCATTGCCTTATCCAGATTATAATGGTTATTTGGAAACAGTTTGGACCCTGATAAGACGACGCGTTACGTTGTGTTTGAACAGCATCCACAGTGTTTGTTACTCATTCTAATATTTCTTAAGTCAAAATACCTAAAAATGATATTTGAGAAATAGCAGCAGACGCAATTGTTTGGAATTAATGACGTCATTACAGTGAAGGGTTCCAAAAACAATGTAATTAACCCCTCTCCAGCCAATCTCAACTCTACTGGTCTCAGCAGATCTCTCTCTCTGGCATGTGTTGATCAATCAGTGCCTCTTTCACATAGCATTTCTAGTGTTAATGAAGATTTAGTCGTTCCGCACGTGTCCGTCCGGCACTATTACACTTCTGCGCATGCGTGATACAATTACTTTCACCAATTTCCCGACAAGGACATTCGCAGACCGACTTTGACTAGCATTTGGAAAAAAAATTGGAATCCAGGTCCGGCACCAAGTAAATAGCATCTGGTCAGAACCGCAAACTGTTTTACACACATTTTTCAAGTTGAAAATCAACAAAAACAATGTAAATGCAGACGACACTTTCAAAGAAAATATTATTAACCCAATAACCGTAATCTTGGACTGGTATTAGACTATTTGCAAACATTGTAGATTCCAGGTCAGACGCAGTGTAATAAGGTATCGGATCTGGTTGCAACCTGTTTAAAAATGGATTTTAATTTCTTTTTATTTAAAACTGCAATGATTTAGGGTTATTCTATTCTCGAATGGTTGTGGGTTTAAACTCCACCGTGTATCAGTGCAGTGTACGTAGACTAGCTACTATAGTCTGATAAAAATGTTGTTTTTTAATGTACATGTATATCTGTTAGTTAATTGTTTGTCACTTGTGCCTTGATCATACTAAAGAGTCTAGCACTGATAGGTCGTGTAAAATGGAGAAAACCTTATTCTTTCCCAATAAACGCTTTACGCTAAAACTATTATTTCCATTGCAAACAGTTTGGAGCCAGATCAGACACCGGGTAACCCGGCGTCTGACCAGGCTCCAAACTGTTAGCCACTCAGATAAAAATGAATAGTAAACAAGGGCGACTATTGCCCTAAATCGCTCACCTGGTACACCATGGCAAACTTGACATATAGTGACCTAGATTATGACTGGACATGGCCCACAATCAACCTTTAGAGTGTAAATAAGATTTTCCTATGATTTGACCTAGTGACCTAGTTTTTGACCGGACATGACCCATATTCAACCTTGACCTATATATGAATGAGACAAACATTCTGACCAAGTTTCATCAAGATCCAATTAGATTTGTAGCATCTACAGTGTTAACAGCATTTTTCTATGATTTAACCCGATTGACCTAGTTTTTGACCGGACATGGCCCATATTCAAACTTGACCTATATATAAATGAGACAAACATTCTGACTAAGATTCATCAAGATCCAATGAGATGTGTAGCCTCTAGAGTGTTAACAAGATTTTTCTATGATTTAACCTAGTGACCTAGTTTTTGACTGGACATGACCCATATTTGAACTTGACCTAAATATCAATGAGACAAACATTCTGACCTATTTTCATCAATATCCAATGAGATTTGTAGCCTCTAGAGTGTTAACAAGGTTTTTCTATGATTTGACCTAGTGACCTAGTTTTTGACCAGACATGATCCATATTCAAACTTGACCTAGATATCAATTAGACAAACATTCATACCACGTTTCATAAAGATCCAATGAGATGTGTAGCCTCTAGAGTGTTAACAAGATTTTTCTATGATTTGACCTAGTGACCTAGTTTTTGACCGGACAGAACCCATTTTCAAACTTGACCTAGATATCAATGAGGCAAACATTCTGACCAAGTTTCATCAAGATCCAATGAGATTTTTAGCCTCTAGAGTGTTAACAAGGTTTTTCTATGATTTGACCTAGTGACCTAGCTTTTGACCCAACATGACCCATATTCGAACTTGGCCTAGATTTCTACTAGACAAACATTGTGATCAAGTTTCATGAAGATCCAATGAGATTTGTAGCCGGTAGAGTGTTAACGAACAAATGTGAACAGACAGACAGACAGACGACGGACGACGGACATCCAGCGATCCTAAAAGCTCACCTTGGCACTTCGTGCCAGGTGAGCTAAAAATGACAAAAAGCTGTTAGTTTCTACATTTTAGTGTTTTGCGTTTGCGGGAAAGAATAACAGATTCTCCACTGTACTCATGGCTAGATAAAGGCAATTCAGCATGAATTAAAAGAAAATGATAAAAAAAGATAACAGTGTCTTAAACAAGTTTACAGTTTAAGGTGAGACAAAGGACATATCAATAAGAATACTAATTTTAATGCAAATTGCCCCTTGCATTTTGAACATCATTTAAACAGCTTGATCTCAAAATGAAATTATTCTATAGCGAACTCGCTTATTTCGAACCGACCGTAATTCAGATTCGAACGAAGTTTTACTCTGGACTGTAAAACTACTACTCTCATTGAAAAGTGCACTCTCCTTAACTCATTTGTGCCCACGATCCTATATATGGGCCATAGGTAAACAGTGTAGACTCTGATCAGTCGCCGTATCATGTGGCGTCTGATCAGAGTCTACACTCTTTGCTGATATGAATTTCAATATAAAACAAAATGAAAATGAAAATTTTGACCAGGCAGCCCTTTGATAAAAAATGGACTAATCCAATATATAAACATGGAAGAATCCACTGGGTATAAATGGGTTAACCCTTAAGCGACTTTACACCTTTATTTTAAATACTCCTTCTTAGGAAATACATCAATTCTATACAGCCATGCATACTAATGTACAAGGAAAATAGTTTCTATAGCCTAGCAGATTATATTGAAGCAGGCAGAAAGTAAAGTAGAATGCCCCTTAAGGTCTTACTTTGAATCTGTTTTAAGTAGTCACCTGTCTTCAACAAGATAAGGCTATCGGATAAAGGGCTAATATCACAATGGATGCTTTCAATACAAATAAGTTATATAGACATTAAGTGGTAAATAACTCTTTTGAAATATAGTCACTAATATATGCGTCAATTGTAAACAGCATACATGTGAGGAGAACTTTTGACCTACGCAAACAGTGTAGAACCTGATCAGATGGCTCCTTATGGAGCCATCTGATCAGGACCTACGCTGTTTGTCATTCTGACATATATTGTAGAAATCAGCCCTAAAAAGTCAACAAGAGCCCCATGGGGCATATTTCGCTCACCTGAGAAAATATCTGAAAAAATGGTGATAATAATTTAGGTCCAGGACTGACCTAGATATGCAACAGACCAGAACAATTTGAACAAATTATGTAAAGTATATTTAAAAGTGTCACCATACCGAATATAAAAGCTCTGGCCATATTAGTGTCAGAGAAGAAGATGTTTGAAATTTTCTCTATATAACTCTATTTAAAACTGTGACCCCAGGGGCGGGGCCAATTTTGACCCCAGGTGCATAATTTGAACAAACTTGATAGAGGACCTGTAGGCGATGGTATGTGCCAAATATGTAAGCTTTGGCCCTTGTAGTTTCAGAAAAGAAGATTTTTTAAGTTTTCATTGGAAAATATCTATTTTTAGCTCCTGTGACCTAGTTATGCAGCCGACCAGAACCATTTGAACAATTTTGGTATAGGACATCTAGAAGTGTCACCATACCAAATATCAAAGCTCTGGCCATATTAGTTTCAGAGAAGAAGACGTTTGAAAATTTCACTATATAACTCTATGTAAAACTGTGACCCCCGGGGCGGGGCCAATTTTGACCCCAGGGGCATAATTTGAACAAACTTGATAGAGGACCTGTAGATGATGCTATGTGCCAAATATGTAAGCTCTGGCCCTTCCAGTTTTTCACAAGAAGATTTTTTAAGATTTCCTTATTTTTTCACATTGGTTGCCATGGCAACCAGAGTTCTGCATTGTTTTTAATTCTTTGAACAAATTTGAAAGAGCTTGACCCAAGGAACATTTCTGTAAAGTTTGGTTGAATTCTGTCAAGCGGCATAGGAGGAGATGTCATTTGAAGCAATTGTTAACGACGACGCACATACGCACGACGCACGACGCACGACGACGGACGCCGGACACAGGGCAATCCCAATAGCTCACCTTGAGCCTTTGGCTCAGGTGAGCTAAAAATGGACTAGACTAAATTGAAAACTAGAATTGCCCTTTTGAAGTTTCAGGGAGGAAGGGGTTAAGGCAAAATGCAAGTTAAGCAAAACACTCACATAGCAGCTTTCTGCTTTATTTGCATCTTGCTTTCTGTTGTCAAATGTCTTAACCACTACCGGCAATAATGTCATTGCATGGTTGCAATGTTGGTGTATTACTGTATTGTCATCCAAGCCGAGTATAAAATACAACATTATCGAATCCATATTTTATTTCGACACATTTGTCCATGGAATTTTGTACAAAATGTCTCCCTAGGGGAACCCAACATACTATACCAACGATACTTAACTTAACTACACAGTCACAAACGACCTCAGTGTCATTGCTAACAATATATGACGACAACATGTCGCCTGAATGTCACATTGATCATAGTTAATAAAGTGGGGGAAAACGTTATTCTTTCCCGTTTAAACGAAACGAAACGCAAACGCGTAACAATAAAATGTAGAAATTGACAAATTGTTGACAATTCTGATTAACCATTTTGAGCTGGTTGGCAAACCGTTTGGAGCCTGATCAGACGCCGGGTTACCCGTCGTCTGATCTGGCTCCAAACTGTTTGCAAATGAACTAATAGTTTTAGCGTAAACGCGTTTATTGGGAAAGAATAACGTTTTCTCCACTGTAGTTCATTCACAAAATATAGAACACTCAAGATATAACGATCACTATATACTGTGGACAACTTTGCTAGGGCTCCATTTAAGGGATTATTCTAAAAAAGAAAATCTTTATTTCTGCCTTAAAACCTATGGTGTCACTTCTCATTAGAATCGTGTCTTCGACACGATTCTAATGAGTAGTAATACCACAGGCTTTGGTGCTAAAATGAATGAGAAAATAATGGATTTGTTCAGTTAACTCCCTTGTATCTGGAACCCTGTTAGTATCAGTGTATGGTGTTGGTTGCTTACAGTACAATAAATGTTAAGCTGAAAGCTCCTGAATGAGCTTTTAGCTTCATTACCCCCCCCCCCCTGATATAGTTGGAAAGACGTTACATACAGTTTAAAAGCAGTTTTGACAATCTCTTTGAATCGGTTTGGAGTCTGATCAGATGCCGGGTTTACCAGCGTCTGATCTGGTTCCAAACTGTCTGCAATGAATATGCTTGTTGAAATACAAAGACATCTATTGAGAACTAATGACTCTTTCTTCACTGTATAAGGTGCCACCATCGAGTGAGCGTTTACATGGTGGCGCATGTACAATTAAACTCCTTTATTACGACCACTTAAAGGAAGAGTTTTAGATTGTATAAAACAGGTGACAGCTTTAAGAAAGTTAACAGTAAAATACCTTTCTGTTTTACTGCCACCTTGCTGTAAGCAATCACCTGTCGTACACGCCTAATAATTAACACAATTTAGTGGTTGAAATAGAGAGGTTTGACTGTATGTGACATTAAACACAACGCAGGGATTTACACAGAAAGTTCAAGTTTGAGTTTCACCTTTCATCCCGTTATAAGCTTGAACTTGTGTGAATTGTCTCCTGTGATTTAATGGAATGTTTTTACTCTTTACTACATAACTACACATTTTAGGTGTCTAATTATTCCTACACTATGAAAGTAATCTGCAGCTAGAAATTCCTGGAACTTAACCCCTTCACTGCCTTACCCCGAGTACAGTAGTACTTTGCAAACAGTTTGGATCCTGATCAGACGCCGCGTAACGCGGCGTCTGATCAGGATCCAAACTTTTTGACACTCGTTTCAATATTTTTTAAGTCAAAATACCTATAAATTGTTTGATTTTTAGAAATAGAAGCAGACGATAATTGTTTAAAGTTGATGACGTCATAGCAGTGAAGGGGTTAAATATGAAATGCGTTGACAACACCTTTCCAGATTGAAGTTTAAAACGGACTGAATTAAAAGCAGAATGCTCATTTATGAGAAGTCTGCTTTACTTTCAACATGCTTTTTAAGTTATAACCTGTTTTCAAAACTAGAAACAGACTATGTCGCAACGAGTTATAATGATCAATTAGGTAACAGTCGGCACATACACTAATGTAAAGTCTTATGGCATCAACTTACATTAATCTTGTATCTTAAACAATGTTGTGTTTTATTCTATTTGAGACACACCTTTGGATACCATTATCGTGGTACTGATATTAATACATGTATTTTAAAGTCTTGTTAGAAACACACATTTTTACTCTTAATTTGCTACTTATTGCAATAGTAACGGTATATACAGGGCTCAAAATAAGAGGGAGTTAACTGCACAAATCCAACATTTTCTCACTTATTTCAACACAAATTCCTTTGGTGTTACTACTCATTAGAATAGTCTCCTCGAGACGATTCTAATGAGTTGTGACACCATAGGGTTTAAAGCAGAACTAAACATTTTAGTTTTTGAAATACTCCCCTTATCTGGAGCCCTGTATATACATTGGCGACATGGAAAAATCGTTATTCTTTCCCGTTTCACGAAACCAAACGCAGTGCAATAAAGTTGACAGCTTCTGGGAAATATTAATTAACACATGTTGTGTCCACGATCCAATACATGGGACATAGGCACACACTGTAATGCGGTGTCTGATCAGGGTTTACACTGTTTGCTAATAGGAATTTCAATATTAAGACAAAATGAAAATGAAAATTTTGACCAGGCATCCCTTTGATAAAAAATGGATTAATCCAATATATAAACATGGAAGAATCCATTGGGCGTAAATGGTTCACGATTTATTTACAATTACAGGTAAATAGTTTTAGCCTTATCAGATGCCATCCTTCTAAACATGCTCCAAACTATTTACAATGGACATGTTTCACCACAGACATAATCATTGGGAAAGAGTAACGTCTTTCTCCATTGTAACCATGTCTTCAACGACTGGTCTTTGTTGTTTCCTGACAATACAGTTAACTATGAAATCGAACCTGTTTTACATCACACACAATGGCATTTGCATACATAACTTTGCTATCCTGATTTGATGCTGAGAAATGATGCGTCTGTTTGACTAATGTATACTTTTTTTGTAATCCTAAATGCCAAAATATCTTAACATAAGAAAAGACTGCCGATCAGGGCTTCAGATAAGAGGGGACAAACTAATTATTTAAAAGCACACCTATTCTATTTTTAAAAAACAAATCAACCCCCAAAACAACATCCTTATCTGGAGCCCTCAGTTTAGCAGACATTTTTATGCAAATGATATCTTTGCAGTGATGAAGCCTGAATTATTGCACATTGATATGACATGTACACTCATTTTACGACCGACCTGTGTTTGCAATAGTGTTTTTCAACCACAATATACTATATACAAGTGTACAGTTTAAATAATATCGTTGACCCTTTAACATAGTATAATACTCATTTCACGTCCTACAGTACTACATGTGCATGTAACCACTACCCTAGTGCCTCTAAATAATGGTACAATCAGAAAACCTCTCTATTACGACCATTAAAAAAGAAGGTTAATTGACTGTATAAAATACAGGTGACAGTTTAAAGCAAGGTGAACGTAAACAGCTCCTATGGTAGCGTTTACGTTCACATTGTTTTTAGTAGCCACATGCCGTAAAATCCTGCTAAATAACATAATTAAGTGGTCTTAATAGAAATTTCGGCGCAAAATTAATCGAGACGTTTTTTACCCTTACACCATTATTTTGTCGTCTGCTTCAATATTGTTGTCTTCAAGATCGTTTCGAAGTTAGATTTACGGTAGTATGACTAAAGAAATATCGATACGAGTGTCAAACAGTTTGGATCCTGATCAGGCGACGCGTTACGCGGCGTCTGATCTGGATCCAAACTGTTTGAAAAACGTCTAAGCAAAAATTGTGATAACTGATGCATACAGTTTGGATCCATATGAAACACCGAGTAAATCAATGTGTCATCTGAAATCAAACTGTTGGTCACTCTGACGTTATTTCATTACTTAAATGGCAGATTAATGGATTTGTGATAACACTTTTTGAATGGACCCTTTCACTGCAACATACTGCAACACACTAATATCTACAATTAATAACAATAACTACCGTTGGTTCATTATATCTCACACTTTCATATCTCCTATACATAGCTACATATACAGTGGAGAAGTTATCCTTTCCCAATAAACGTATTTAACTAAATAAAACTATATCATGACTTCAATTAAGAGGGAGTAAACTTAATATTTTCACGAAGAACTTACACTGTGAAAGTACTGCGTGATATTTCAACATTTTCTCCTTTATAACTACTACTAAATCAATACATCGTGTGATCACACCGTAGAGTTTTGAGCAGGCATAACTATTTCAATTTTCGACACACACCCTTTTCTGGAATCCTGCTGTATCCATTGCAAACAGTTTGGAGCCTGATCAGAAGTCAGGTAACATGACGTCTGACCAGGGTCCAAGGTTATAAAGCGTTTGAGTTGAGTCTGAGTGTGTTCCCAAGCATTTGATTGGTCAGATTTGAGCCTAGGCTCAAATCTGACCAATCAAATGCTTTGGAACGAGTTTAGACTCAAGTCAAAAACTTTATAACCTCGGCACCTGATCAGGCTCAATAACGTTTGCCACTCATATTAAAACTTATAGAATAGGGAACATGTTAACACATCTGTCATATAATTCATTTTGCTAACTTACGTTTGTTAGTGTTTAGTTTCAATTAACTCTTTTTCTGTCAAATGTTATCGTCTGTTTTAACCCCCATACCGCAAAAATATCGTCTGCATGGGTAATGTTGTCTGCAATATTTTTAAGTCTGATTTAGGGCTGTTTTTGACTCAAGAAATGTCGATACGAGTGTCAAACAATTAAGACCCCGGTCACATACCACGTTACGCGGCGTATTATCAGGATCAAAACTGTTTGCAAAGTCGCTTTTTGTGACGTTGGCAGTGAAAGAGTTAAACGGAAAATAAACACATGTTCTCCACCGAATACACACTAAACACTGTTCCCATACCGTGCCGCCAATTGGTGGCATACATTATATTACACTAATACCTTTAAACTAAACCTGTAGCATGGTTTGAGCTACTGTGTTTGCAAACAGTTTATATCTAGGGCCACGTTTCATAAAACTTCATACGACAAAAACGGTTGTAAGTCAAAACTTTAAAAAAACATTTAATTTTTTATTTCTCTATCTAATCCTGTCTTGTGACATCTCTTTGAAATCGTCTCTCCAAGACGATTCCAAAGAGATGTCACAAAACAGGATTAGATAGAGAAATAAAATTAATATTAATTGAGACTTTAATAATCTGACTGACGAGAACATTTGTCGGACGAAGTTTTATGAGACGGGCCCCAGATAAGAGGCCGAGTAACTCGGTGCCTTTCTAGGTCTAAATATTTTGATACTCTGATTGAATTTCTTAACCCTTTCCCCCATAGAAGCGACTTTTAGCGTATTTAATTTATTCCTCCGCTGAAGAAAAAAGTTCCAGTTTATACCCTTATGAACAATTACCATTACAATTATTTTATATAGCATCGCATATTTTAGCTTAAAGCAGGCTGAAAGTAAAGCAGAATGTGCCTTAAGGCACATTCTGCTTTACTTTCAATCTGCTTTAAGTGGTCACTTGTCTTCAAAACTATAAACAGGCTATGAGGTAAAGGGTTAAATGTAACGACGGATAAAAGTCAGAATATTGCAGCAGACAACATTTGTGTAATTACCTAGTGTGCTAATGGTCCATGAAAAACACGTATGTCAGTAAGATAGTTATGATTGTACGACACATCTAATTATTTCGATGTTTTTCATCTATTGAATTAACCCTTTAACCTTTTCAACGCCAACTTTATCGTGAGTTGTTTACCCCTTCGCCACCATTTTGTCGTCTGCTTTAGTATTGTTGTCTGTAATATCGTTCGAACGTTATATTTAAGACAGTATCATTGACGATATTTCGATCGAATCGACTGGTAAACAACATGAATCCTAATTAGACGCCTCGTTATGCGACGTCTGATAAGGATCCAAAACTATTTGCAAGGTCGCCTTTTGTCACCCCTGACGGTGAAATGGGTAAAAGCCGCACGCGACTGTAATTGCAACTGCCTCTTACCAGGATCCATTCTGTTGGAAACGATTATAGATATTTCTTGATTTATTTGAAACTATACATTGCACCTAACAACACTAAAGCAGATGTTATTATTCCCCAATAAACGCTATTAACCCTTTACCCCATAGCCTGTTTCTAGTTTTGAAGATAGGTGGCTACTTAAAGAAGGTTGAAAGTAAAGCAGAATGTGCCTTAAGGCACATTCTGCTTTACTTTCAGCCTGCTTTAAGCTATAATCTGCAAGGAAAATAATTCTTACGAATTATATTCATTACTGATTAAATTGGAACTATATTCTTCAGCGGATGAATAAATCATATCCGCTAAAAGGCGCTTCTATGGGGTAAAGGGTTAAGCTAAAACGATTGTTCTATTGCAAACTGTTTGGAGCCGGATCAGACACCTGGTAAAATAAAGTGTCAGGATTCTTTTTAAAAATATTGTAATGTTCTACATTTAATTGCTATATACGATTCTACATTGTATTTGTTTAGTCCTTTCGGCGAAAAAGTCGACATTGCAAACAATTTGGATCCTGGTGAGACGCCGCGTAAGGCGGCGTCTGATGAGGATCCAACTCTTTCACACTCGTATCTATATTTCTTAACCCTTTCCCCAATAGAAGCGCCTTTTAGCGGATATGATTTATTCATCCGCTGAAGAAAATAGTTCCAATTTAATCAGCAATGAATATGTATTATAGGGAATATTTTCTATATTATAGCACATGATAGCTTAAAGCATAGGTGGTTCTCTCGAAAAAAAAATTAAAAAAAAAAAAAAAAAAAAAAAAAAAAATTCCCTTACTAGAGATCTTTATTTATATACTCTCGAAATAAGAAAAAAAAAATTCGGAAAAAAAAAATTTCTGAAAAAAAAAAAATTGTACCCTTACTATATTTATATACAAGGTATACAACTCGGCCTGTCGAGCGATTACATGAGCTCGTCCCCGAAATTTCAGTGAAGTTAGGGTCAAAACCACCTTATACTCGCCCTATGCTCGCAAATGCACTAATTAAACGCAATAGTTTGTTCAATAAACAAAAAATGACTTCGAAACATAAGCGTGTGTTACAAGTCGATGCGAAATAAGAGTACTGTGGAGCAAAATTCAGTACAGATGCGTATTTTTTGTCGATTGCAAACTATTTATGCAAATGAGCGATATGAAACATGGCATTCCATTGGCTGTTGCTAAGTATCTCAACCATCCGGAAAACTGGTTCCTTTGTTCATCGAGCGTGTTATATTTACGTTACATGCCGGGATACAGCAAGTTTATTGGCCGCCGTTATGGTTCGTAACGGGTGAACGAGGGTAAGTAAATGCGTATTTTCTCTTAATACGTTCTTTTTCGGCACTTGACAGCTATTGATTTAGAGTCATCATAGGTATACATGATTACATATGTAACATTATTTGAAATCAAACAATTAAACAATTGGAAAATTCACAAAATGAACGCCGTGCTCTCGAAAAATATAGATCTACCCCTCTCCCGTATATTTGCTCTTAAATTGAAAGACGCAATCAAAACAAAAAATGTGATTTGGTCAATCTTTTTAAATGTTTTCAAACTATTTATACTGAAATTGTTAGCCACGTAAGTTGAAATTTGACCGAGATATGGTCACAAAACCGATGGCCAGTTAGTCACGATTAAGGAGGCCGTATTATGGTAGAAGTAGAAGTAAGGGTAATGCTCTAAATGGGGACTAGTCTCATGATCAATGAATCCCCTATGATCGGTCCTGTGATGGCATGCTAGGTGTGTGTCAGGTGTCGCCTTGTTTCCTAAAGATTGCAGGTGCGAATCCTGATCCGGGATAAATAGTTTGGGGGTGTAAATGGGCCCAAAGGGGTGAAGGCGTGTGTGCTATCATGACGTGTATCACTAAGTGACTTTTGATACTCTATTGTTTGTTTGTATAGGCTCAAATTAATTATAATAAAAATTTTGTAAGGATTGATTGGATATTTCCTAGGTTTTTATGTTTTGAATTTAGAACATTTTTTCCAATTTTCGAGCATTGCAGACATTTGAGAAGGGTTTGTTAAACAATGAACACAGTCTTGATTTTCTTAATTTAACTTGAACTTGGCTGTTGACATTTATATGTACGTTTTTTTCTCTTTCAGACTGTTGGAGCTTATTAGTCACCCCTCACTACTGTATGGTCAATCAGCCTAGAGTGAAGGTTATTTTGCCTGCTTGTGGTATTTAAGCAACCAGGGGACTTTTCGGAGTGATTTAGATAACTTTGGGTCTTTGTGACGAGTAATTTATTGCACAGTCATTCCACTCATATCTTGGAAACATTTACAGTCTGAAGACAAAAGTTAGCCAATGAGACAAGCCTATGATGGAATTGCTAAGGTGTTTGCTCTTTCAGATGGTTTCCTGGTATGATTGATGCCATATTTGTGTTCAGAAAGCCATAATTCCTTGTGTCCTATGTAGTGCTCTTCACATATTGAGTTGATTCGGGAGCATGATTCTGAATTGGAGATCTTGCCATCATTCACATGAAACTTCCAATAAACAAATGCACTATAAATCTGTTGGACCCAGAGGCGACTAAAATATGAAGTTACTTGCATAAACACTCGGAGTTAAATATGTACTGTTGATCAAGTTGTGAATATTAACTCCAAAGAGCAACCACTAGATCTACACTGTTTGCTTATAGAATTTATTCTTTACCTGTGGTGTTTATCACACACAAATCTTTATCAAACTTTGTCAAAATGACCATCTTGACAAAATCTAGGTCACATTTGAATATAACGGCTGTAATAATTATATAAAGTTAAAATGCATGTTGCCAATATGAAGAGGGATTTTGAGCATGTCAGCTCCTAGATCAAGGTCACATAGGTCAAAAGGTCAATTTTTTTTTTTTTAAATAACCATAACCTGTGAACCCCATCTGATCTGAGCATTATATTTTGTATTCATGTTGCTCTCATTTGAAGGAGTATGAATATGTATCTTTTAGACATGTGTGGTGAAAGGTCAAGGTCAAATATTTCAAATGGCAATATTTTTAACAGTCAGGTGACTTTTATGTGGTATACATGTTGCTTTTTGTTAGGATTGACCGGCTGACGTAGTCGAGGGGTAAAGCACCCACTTACTACGTCAGGGGTTGTGAGTTTGATCCCCCGCCGGAACAAGTCCTTCGGTTGAGAATTTATAAACCGAGGTCGATGTATGAGTGCTTTACATTTGGCATCTAAAAGAAGCAGAGAACTCTTTCGATAATAAGAGTAGGGCATCACGCCCAAGTTCTCTGTATCCGCTCCCCTCTCTATGGGGCGTCCAATTAGCCCATTGATGGCAGAAAAGGATGTTAAAAAACTAAACTTGTTAGGATTGAATATGTATAGTTCATACATGTTGGGTAAAGTGGTTAGAAATAGGGTAATGGGTTAAAGAGAAAATAGGAAAAACCATTATTAGTCAGTGGCCTGTTTCTAGTGTGACCATGTGACCACTTAAAGCAGGGTAATAGTAATTAAAGCAGAATGTGCCATAAAGTGCATTCTGCTTTAAGATACCATCTACTTGGATATGATTTGGACTGCGCACAATTTCATATCTGTATAAATTGAAATCAATTTCTTTGGTGGAGGAGTTAGTTAAATGCCTAAAAAGGTGTATCTATTGATTAGAGGTTTAACAGGTTAAAGACCTGCAACAACTACTGTTAACCATTTATCTGATAGGTTGCATTCCATGTTTAACCCATTACCTCAAAGCCTGCTTCCAGTTTTGAAGACAAGTACCACTTAAAGCAGGTTGGAAGTAAAGCAGAATGCACATTTAGGCTCATTTTGGTTTAATTTCAGCCTGCTTTAAGCTACCAGTTACTCATAAATACGTCGATTTATTCCTCCAGTAAAGAAAATAGTCACTTTATAGTCATGAAAATATACCATAAGAAAGATTTTCTATTTCCAAGTCTGTTACAATTAATTGCAATGTGACAAACAGAAAAGACTGTTTTAGAAGGCCATTGATTTGGGTCACTGTTTGCATAGGACAAGTGTACTCTTCACAGGTACACATTTTGTTAACCCTTTCAACCCTAAATATCTCCTGTGGGTATTTATTATCCTTTCAGACTCTTCTAGTATATGCATTTTAACCAGCTGGGGGGGGGGGTTTATGACAAAAAAAAGCAATGAAAATATCAAACAGTGCCCCTGATCAGAGGGCTCCTTAAGGACCCCTCTGATCAGGGTCTTCAATGTTTTCATATGTAATCAGTAATCTCTACAGAGGGCTGTAGGTTTGAAAGGGTTAATGCTGTAAATATGTGGTGGTATATTTCAATGAGTTTGAGAGGCCTTTGATCTGGATCTACTCTGTATGCAATAAACAAGTGTACTCCTAACAGTTACTCTGTTTGTTAATAATGTAAATATGTGGCACTTAAGGTTGCAACGATTTATTGTAACCTGATAAACAACGAAGACCCGAATTTGGAACTCTCTGATCTTAGTCTTCACTGTTTGCATGGGACAAGTGTACTCTTCACATGTACACTGTTGGTTAATAATGAATATACAGTGAAACCTCTCTATTAGGCCACTAAATAGTGTGAATTAGCTGGTAGTTAAGACATGTGACTGCTTAAAGCAAGGTTAACGTATACATTGCCCTTGATTGAAGCTGTCACCTGTCCTTTAAGCAGTCAAGTAGCCTTCTTTTTAGTGGTCGTAATAGAGAGGTTTTACTGGTAGGTTTCAATGAGTTTGTTACAATTTATTGCAACATGAAAGACAAAGAAGACCCTTATCAGAGGGTCCCTATTTGGAGCCCTCTGACCTGTGTCAACAGTTTGCATAGGCTAAAATTAACTTGAGTAGAAATCTCCTACTGGATATATTCTGATCAAATTTCAGCTTGCTTTGATCTTTACTCCAATTACCCATATATGCGCCAATCACCTATATTAACCCTTTACTCGACAATGTTTTCATTACAGTTACATAAGGAGCATTCTGCTATACTTTCAGTCTGTTTTAAGCTACCATCTGCTAGGATGTGGAAAACATTTTTTTTAAGACTTTTACAAAGCTGAACTATTTTCTTGAGTGTAAGAATAAATTAAAGACATTAATATGAGCATCTATGGTGTGAAAGATTAAAGTATGTTTAACCAAATACTCCAAATATACACATTTTTACGCCTTTAATTTTTTCTCTCGTGAATAAATAGTTACAATTTAGACAGCCATGAATATATTTATTAAGAAATATTTTCTATATTTTAGCAGATGGTAGCTTAAAATAGGCATATAACTCCAGTTTGATTATCCATGGTGCATGTAGTCTAAACAGGGCTCCAGATAAGAAGGAGTCAACTATACAAATCCAATAAATCCCCCTTTAATACAGCTCCAAATCCTATGGTGTTACTATTCTCATTAGAATCCTCTCAGAGAGGATCCTAATGAGTACTGTAGTGACACCATAGGGTTTAATACAGAAATAAAAATTTTAGTCTCCCCTTATCTTGAGCCCTGTGGTATAGTTGAATGAACAAAGCAAACAGCAAGGATTGGTTGTACCTACATACAATTAAAACAAATAAAATGTTGTCAAGTTGATGATTTTATTTTCTTTCTCCCATCTACCAAAAGCAGATTTGTTATTGATTACAGTCAATCTGTTATTAACCCTTTCCCACATGGAAGCGCCTTTTAACGCATTTAATTTATTCCTCCACTGGTGAAAATAGTTCCAATTTATACAGTCATGAATATGTATCATAAGAAATATTTCCTTTATTCTAGCAGATGGTAGCTTTAAGCAGGCTGAAAGTAAAGCAGAATGTGCCTTAAGGCACATTCTGCTTTACTTTCAACCTGCTTTAAGTGGACACCCATATTCAATACTAGAAACATGCTATGTGGGAAAGGGTTAAGCACCTATTAACTTATACAAGAATATGGTCTGGTGATTGCTTAATGAATATTAACAATTATGCATGAAAATTCTGTGGCTCTCTGCATTATTTTTCCCTACATTAAAAAGTCACTTGTCTTTAGATGTCTCCTTGATCTGGAAATGAGTGCTTGCTAAACTACAAATCACATGGAACATCTCATAGAACAGCCCTTTCTTTTTAAACCTTTACTCCATAGACAGGTAAACACTTAAAGTAGGTTGATATATTTCTTTTGATACATACTCATGACTTCATTGGAGGAATAAAAGTTAAATGTGTAAAATGCGTATTGATGGAGTTAATGCCTGAAGGCCCTGATATCGCTCACCATTTGAAATGAATCCTGATAGCTTTACCTTTGAATTTCACCTGTTTTATTCTAAATCCATTCAAATTTGTAGTATAGCATATTAACAACATTTGAATACAACCTACTCTAGTATAGTATAGTACATAAAGAGAAGATAACTAGAGCCTAATTAAAATGAAGCCTTTTCTAGCATTTCAAAGTATATCAAGGGTAGATAAATCTTGCCACAATGATCAGATTTAAACAATAATTACACTCCTTCGAGAACTTATAGCTATATACATTATCAGCAAGTATAATATAAATCCATTGAAAAATGTAGTTGCAAGAGTGTTAACACTGTTAGATATGACATTTTCAGCAATTCAAGGGGGTATAACTCTTTCAAGACCTGTTTGTCCTAGTTCAACCATAATAGATCTCATCTGAACTCTTATAGCCATATACAATCAGAGTAAGTTTGAGGAAGATTGGATAAAAAAGTGTTGCGTCTAGAGTGTAAACACTGTTAAATATGGCGTTTGCAGTATTTCAAAGGTAGATAACTCTTGATCTATTGGTCTGATTTCAACCATAATTGAACTCATCCGAACTCTTATGGAAAATATAATCTGAGCAAGTTTGATACAAAATTGATAAAAATTGTGGCCTCTTAAGTGTAAACACTGTTAAATATGGCATTTTCAGTGAGTCAAAGGTAGATAACTCTTGATTTATCTGTCCGATTTCAACCAGAATTGAACTCATTCGAACTCTTATGGTAATATACAATCTGAGCAAGTTCAAGAAAGATTGAATAAATATTGTGGCCTCTACAGTGTAAACACTAAAATTGTTGAAGATGAACGCCGGACATTCAAGGATTGCAAAAGCTCACCATGAGCTAAAAATTAAAATTTTAGGCATATTTGAACTTTGAAATACAAATATGTTCCACCAAAATGAGATCGAAATACATTATCAAAGTTTGACTATAGTATTCCATTTAGGGTTTAACACCATATCCTATATCTATTATTGAAGATAGGTGACCAATTAAAAGCACATTGAAAGTAAAGCAAAATGTACAATAAGGTGCATTATTTTTCACTTTTGTCTTGCTTTAAGCTACCATCTGTTATAATAATTTATTATATAAATGTTTCTATTGAAAAAAAATTCATGACTATGAATTTTGACTTTTTTTTTCAATTGAGGAATAAATATCAGGCATAACAATGTGTATCTATGGAGTAATGTGTTAAAAGGGACAGGCAGCAAAGTGTTCATATTGAAGACACTTATTTATTCTTATTCCAATTATGTAAGAGCACTCTCTAGTCCTCTCATTAAGGTCAATGATGCCATCAATGTCATTTTAAGTATTGGGTGTGGAATTTCTTGGTGAATGAATTGAGAATCCTTGGATATAGATTTGCTCCCTCATAAATTTCTCCTGTGGTCACTCAAAACATCTACTTGGCAGAATTTTCACTCTGAAAAGACAAATACATGTAGATCTAAAAAAAATAATTTATTATACATAATGAAAAGTTTGATCAAGGTCTATTCAGTGATTCTAATCAGCATAGTTTATGAACTATTTTTGTTCACAATGCTAGCAATACAGAACAAAATTTTAAACCTTAGGGGTACCAGACCAATTCAAAATTGAAGGGAAAAAATCACTGCGTAGTCAACTGAAATTAAATGCATATCTAATGAGATTTTTAGCCTCTAGAGTGTTAACAAGGTTTTTAGCTCACCTGGCACGAAGTGCCAAGGTGAGCTTTTAGGATCGCTGAATGTCCGTCGTCCGTCCACAATTGTTCGTTATCACTCTAGCGCCTACAAATTACATCCGATCTTCATGAAACTTGATGACAATGTTTGTCTTGATTAAATCTAGGTCAAGTTCAAAAGTGGGTCATGTCCGGTCAAAAACTAGGTCACTATGTCAAATCATAGAAAAATCTTGTTAACACTCTAGAGGCTACAAATCTCAATGGATTTTAATGAAACTTGGTCAGAATGTTAGCCCAATTGTTATCTAGGTCAATTTGGAATATGGGTCATGTCGGGTCAAAAACTAGGTCACTAGGTCAAATAAAAAAAAAACCTCTTGAGGCTACAAATCTCTTTAGATCTGAATGAAATATTTTCAGACTGTTTGCCTACATCAAATTTAGGTCAAAATCAAATGTTGATTGTGTCTGGCACTACGTCAAATGATAGAAAAATCAGTTAAAACACTCTAAAGGTTGATTGTGGGTCATGTCCAGTCCTAATCTGGGTCACTATAGGTTAAGTCTACATGGTGTACCAGGTGAGCGATATAGGGCCATGGTGGCCCTTGTTAAATTATTTTACCTAGTGACCTAGTTTTTGACCCTACATGACCCACATTTCAACTTGACCTAGATATTAATAAGGCAAAGTTTCATGAAGATCAAATCAGATTTGTAGCCTCTAGAGTGTTAACATTGCTGTTATGTGATTTTACCTAGTGGCTTTGATTTTGACCCCGACATGACCAACATTCCAACTGAACCTAAATTTAAAAACAAGGGCCACTATGGCCCTAAATCGCTCACCTGGTAACCATGTAACCATGTACACCGTGTGACCTAGTTTTTGACCAGACATGACCCTATTTCTAACTTGACCTCGATTTCAATGAGACAAACATTTTGTTCAAGTTTCATGAAGATTCAATGAATTTTGTAGTCTCTATAGAGTGTTAACGAGGTTTTTCGATGATTTGACCTAGTGACCTAGTTTTTAACCGGACATGACCCACATTCGAACTTGGCCTAGATTTTATTGAGGCAATCATATTGATGAAGTTTCATGAATATCAAATGAAATGTGTAGCCTCTAGTGTTAACAAGGTTTTTCGATAATTTGACCTAGTGACCTAGTTTTTGACCAGACATAACCTACATTCGAACTTGACCTAGATTTCATTGAGGCAAACATTTTGATCAAGTTTCATGAAGATCCAATGAAATTTGTAGTCTCTAGAGTGTTAACGAAGTTTTTCGAAGATTTGACCTAGTTTTTAACCGGACATGACCCACATTCGAACTTGTCCTAGATTTCATTGGGGCAATAATATTGATGAAGTTTCATGAAGATCCAATGAAATTTGTAGCCTCTAGAGTGTTAACAAGGTTTTTCGATAATTTGACCTAGTGACCTAGTTTTTGACCGGACATGACCCACATTCGAACTTGACCTAGATTTCATTAAGGCAAACATTGTGACCAAGTTTCATCAAGATCCAATGAGATTTGAACCTGGTAGAGTGTTAACGAACAAGTGTGGACGGACGGACGGACGTTCTCACAGTTGGACATTTGTTGGGTATATTTTTTGTTTAAAAGTACCCAACAGTACACTAAAATACCCAACAATAACAATAGGGCAATCACGGAATGAATGGAATCTATTGTTCTCCCTACCCAACAAAGGACCTTTCGTGCGCTCGGACGGACAGACGACGGACATCCAGTGATCCTAAAAGATCACCTTGGCACTACGTGCCAGGTGAGCTAAAAATTCCCCTAGTCAGACCATAGGTCCGGCGGGTGATCGAACTCACGAACCCTGGTACCGTAGTCCAATGTGTTATCACTGGACTACTGCCGCCGGTCCTGACAAAAGCAAGGCACTGACCATCTATGGAATCAGAATGTCCAGTAGTGCAAATATTATAGACAATGTTAAGGTTTTGTGACACAAAGCGACAAACAGAAAAATATAGATGTGTTCTTTTGAACCTGTGTGTGTCATCTGCCAGCAAGCATCAGTATAACATTTTCTTTCAATAAGAGAAACTGAACTTCAAAATCTTCACTTAAGCAGAAGAAATCTGCATGAAAATAAATTGTTAAAAAGGGGAATAACTCGCACAATATTGATACAAGAGTTTTGACCCTTTTGCAATACACTTCTACTTGTTAAGCTCTTTCCATAAATGAAGTTTCATCTTAAGAGCATCATTAGAACATCAGTTATGAGGCGTGACCGACATGGACGGACTGAAGGACAGACAGACATATATCGGAAAAGTGATCCATAACTGTACGCCTACACCAGGTGACACAAAACTATATGGACCTGAATCTCAGATTATTGAGAGTTGAGACATAAAATTAATAGGATAATGATAATTAAAGGACGGAAATAAATTTTTACCAGATATAGCAGTCAGATTTAGGTACAGCGGTAGGGCAATCAGAAACTCCAAAACAAAGCCAGTAGAAAGGAAACTGAAACTCTCCACTCCACAAAGTCGTCTGCAGCACTGAAATATAAAAAATAATTACATGTACAAAAGAAAAACACAAATGTCACAGGTTTATAAACTTTTAATTTTTTGGTGCATACCTTCAAGAGTCACTCTGTATCTGTAAGGCTGTCATTGAAATTAAAGGTGTACACATGATTTATACACAAAATGCTAGACAAGGATTTATTTTTAGACATTCAAGCTTCCTAGACAAGTAGACGTTGGAGAGAACAAACCCAACACTCCACACACACACTTACTGCTAAATTACTCACAAAAATAATTAAACGGCTCCAAATACAAGGAGTGGACAAGGCTGAAACAGTTGTTTTTAATAATCAAAGGTCCCAAATCCCTCATTAGTTATTTAATTTTGGTAATTTTTAAAACGTACCGGGATTTTACACCAAAGTTTCACAACAATCAAAACTAGACCTATCACAAATGGTGATTCATACCCCCAGTAGAGTCTTGTCACAAGAGGTAAATGTTTCTGGATAAAGTTGATGTGTGTACTAAAGTGCTCCCTAACATGTACAAAAAAAACAAAGGGCAACAACTCCATAAATGGATGAAAATATAACAACAAAGGGAAATAACATCAAAAATACTGATGATAGAGTTATGGTTCTTGCACACTGCACTCCAAGTTAATATGATCTATCTGTATATGAAGTTTGAAGTCAGTAGCTATTATACTTTGGAAGTTATGCTCCGGACAAGAATAAATTTAATAAAAATAACAAAGGGCAATAACTCCAATAATATTGATGACAGAGTAATGGTTATTGTGCACTGCACTCCTGGTCAATGGGATCTATCTGTATATGAAGTTTGAAGTTAATAGCTCTTATACTTTAGAAGTTATGCTCCAGACAAACTTGGTGACTCCATCCAGTATACCCCCCCCCCCCCACAAACTTCGTTTGAGGGGGTATAATGAAACTGTTACAGACTGACACAGAACAGAAATTGCACAGACAGGACGAAAAATGTACGGCACCACCTCTCGGTGGGGCCTTAATTATTCATGGATGATAATTGTTTAGAATAAAAGCACATGGCATTCTATTGGTATATTTCAACTTGTCCCATTTTATGCATATTTTTAATAGCTTTGAGCACTATCCATGATTAAGTGTTTACAACAGTGCAGGACCTACTGCCCGAGTGTCGCAGATCTTATAATTTCTTGTTTCTAAGGCAAAATGTTTAGTTTTCAAATTTTGACATGCATGCAATTATTCATGAGCTTCTTTGTTGAACTCGTTTCTTTATCCACTGGAATCCGAGTCGATTAATAGTGAATGAAAATTACAAATGGTTGCTGCTGATGACCAGCATGGTTAGTGAAATAAATTACAAATGTACATGTATGTCAATGGAATTTTTTTTTAGAAGGTGATGATTATCTCAATTTCTTTTATTTATATTGTACTGTTGGTTATATTTAAAGAGACTCGCAACCGGATGGTGTACTTGTCAAAATAAAATAAAATAATCAAATAAAAGCAAATTTGTGGCATTATTTGGCTTCTGACATTAAAAAAATATGATCAGTCAAAAAGAGTCTCAAGAATCGTCACCGAATCTTAGTTTTTTAGATATTTTCCATCGTTTTTCTATAGCGTTAGCTAACGGTATAGTTGTTGTTGTTGCTTCTCTACACGGGCTCAGACATAAACCCGAGCCGAATAAAGTACTATCAACCGCTACCAGTGAAGTATGTTAATTCGCTACCATATATATAGAGAGCACTGGTAGCCGAGGGGATAAAGGAGCTTCCTCATTTTTCATCTTTGTCTTCGCATGGAGGGTCACGGGTTCGAATCCCACCAGAGCTTCTTCTTTTTTTTTTTAAATGCATTTTTTAACAGAATTTATTATCCTAAACTAAATCTTACCCATTTATATAAGCATTTGACATATATTTCCAAATTAATATTTTTAATGCTAAATCCGGTTGCGAGCCCCTTTAGGAGGCAGATTTACAAATCTAAGATTAAACAAGTACAGCCATCACACGTGACATATGCCCCAAAAGTGTACGTTTGACACCAAAATTAATTTTGGCGAAAAAAAATACGGACAATGTAATGCAGGTGTAACTAAAAATTTTGATACTGTTGAAAATGACCCAGGAGTCAATTCTTTACAATAAAAACGACACTCTTTAATAGAGATATGCTCCGGACAAGCTTTTTGTAAAATTGAGGTCAAAGG
This sequence comes from Gari tellinella, assembly GCA_922989275.2. NCBI lineage: Eukaryota > Metazoa > Mollusca > Bivalvia > Cardiida > Psammobiidae > Gari > Gari tellinella. The sequence continues at coordinate 22,398,097 of OV277859.1, forward strand.
TCGAAGTGACCTAAAAATGCTATGCGACACTCCGCCATACCAAGATGAACTTGTACACCAAGTTTCGTATCCGTAACTGGTAACGTTAACTTCGTTAAGGAGATATGCTTCAGACAACCTTTTTGTAAAATTGAGGTCAACGGTCACAGTGACCTCAAAATGGTACACGGCCATCCGTCATCCCAAGATGTACTCACACACCAAATTTGAAATCCCTAGCTAATAAGGTAAAGGATACATGCTCTGGACAAGCTTTTTGTTAAATCGATTACAAAGGTCAAGGTCAGAGTAAAGTGAAACGGGACACTCCACCATCCCAAGATGTATACACACACCAAATTTGGAATCCCTAGCTGGTAAGGTATAGGAGATATGCTCCGGACATGCTTTAGTTAAATCAAGGTCAAAGGTCAAGGTCACAGTGACTTGAAAGTGGTACATGTATGACACTCCGCTATCCCAAGATGTACTCACACAACCAATTTGGATTCCCCAGCTGATAAGGTATATGAGATATGCTCCAGACAAGCGTTTTGTGACATCAAGGTCAAAGGTCAAGGTCACAGTGATCTAAAATCGGTTCGCAACACTCCACCATCCCAAGATGTAGTAGTATGATGATGTACTCACACAACTAATTTGGAGATACTTGTATGCTCTAGAAAATATTTTTGTTAAATAGCAATCAAAGGTAAAGGTCACTGTGACCTAATAATGGTATGCAACACTCTGCCATCCTAACATGTACTTACACATCAAAAGGAGATATGCTCCGGACAAGCTTTTTGTTATGTAGTTCCAGAGGGCAATGTTAATTAACTGTATATAAAGTTTGGTCAGAAAAAAATAAGATGCTGATGTTGCCCCCAGAGTCAGCATTGCATATTATCGAAAAATTTAAATACACTTTTCTTGGTTCAACAAAGGTCCAAGACATTTCTGTCAGTCTTTGTACAGATTTTTATACTTTGATGATTATTTTGTTTTGCCTTTTTACTTCAATAGACTCTAAGTCTTTTTCACCACTGAGGAGATGCTGTTTGGTCGCCATTTTTACTTGGATCACATCAGTTCCTGAGAGGCTTGAAATTTAATGTTTTCATATCTGATCCTCATCATACAAACGCTGATATGATCAAGATTACATACTAAATACCACGTCCTCCGTGCTAAATACAAACAATGCTAGATTCAGTAGATTGGCGCGTAAATATGTTTTAATAGCAAAAATGAACAATTTGATAGGCAGTGTTTTCTCTAGAGCCAAAATTTAGGGGGTCAAGTTTGACCCCCTGTTTAAAAAATTGGGGGTCATTTAGAAAAATCAGGGGTCATATATATTTCTGACGTGAATTATCTGAATTAATGCATATAAGTTGTTACAACTGATTATGCACGGTTGGTTTGAAGTGTTAGCAGAACAGGTTCTAAGTTATTATGATCTATGAGAAAGTAGTGTAGCTTTTACATCTGTTTGGTAATGGTCTGCTCTGTTAGCAAGGTGCAGAAGACCTTCAAAGGTGTATAGGAGAGGGTTAATTAACTTGAAAATTTCAGATTTTTGAATGCAGGTAATAATCAAAATTCAACAGAAATTCAACGTTCGGCCTGTCCTCTCATTTTAAACTTACTGAAAGTTTCAATGACTGAAACGAGCAATACCTGGAAGGCATCATTGGTGTGGACCGAGATGATTGCGACCCCCCAGTGAACTCAAAGAAACTCTTTTCATTACTGAAACATTCTAGGCAAGACAATCAAGGAATATCCCCCCTAAAATCAAATGGAAATCTGGTAACAGAAACCAAAGATAAAGCTAATGTCCTTAATAAACAGTTTCAGTCAGTTTTCACTCCCAAGTCTCCTCTTAGTCTATCCAAATTATGTAAAATGAAAGTTGAAGAACACACCAGTGATGGCCCTTCGATATCCACTCCAGACGCAGAAAATTCAGACGCATTATCTGATCTAGAGATTTCAACTGCAGGAATACTTAAATTACTCAAAAACCTAAAACCTGACAAAGCAGCAGGCCCGGATAAGATTAAGCCGCTTGTTCTCAGGGAGCTTCGTGAGCAGATAGCGCCAATCTTGCAGGTAATTTACACAACTTCCCTACACACAGGCGAGGTACCTGCAGACTGGACTACTGCAAACGTAGCACCGCTGTACAAGAAGGGAGACAAGTCTGCTGCGGCAAATTACCGCCCAATATCCCTAACTTGTATTGCATGCAAGCTCCTCGAGCACATAGTGGCCTCTAATCTTGTTAAATTTCTTGATTCAAACAGCCTGCTTTACGACCTACAACAAGGCTTCAGAGAAAAACGTTCGACTGAGACACAGCTAGTCATGCTCGTGGAGGACCTGGTCCGAAACGCCAGCAAAGGTAAACAGACCGACCTCGTCTTACTTGACTTTAGTAAAGCCTTTGACATGGTGTCCCACGAGAAGTTGCTCTACAAGCTGCATTCTTATGGAGTCCGTGGTAAGTGCCTTTCCTGGATACGAGCATTCCTTGGCGGTCGGACACAGACAGTGGTGCTGGAAGGTGAAAGCTCCGACAGTATACCAGTGACATCTGGAGTTCCCCAAGGGTCTGTCCTGGGGCCGATATTATTCCTGGTATACATTAACGACCTGCCCGAAAGCATCAACTCGCAAGTAAGGCTGTTTGCAGATGACACGGCTGTCTACTTGACAATCAGCGACAAACAGGAAGACGGTTTGACTCTACAAGCAGACCTCGACAAACTACAAGATTGGTCAAAACAGTGGAATATGAGCTTCAACCCTTCCAAGTGCCAGGTAATTCATGCCACCAAGGCTAGGGTACCAATTCCCACAACTTACACATTACATGGACAAACCTTGGAGACCGTCAGTAGTGCTCGCTATCTAGGTGTGGACATCTCGAGCAACTTGTCGTGGAACACACATGTCAACCGCATAACAACAACAGCTAATCGAACATTAGGATTCCTCAAGAGAAACATAAAATGCAAATCAAAAAAGATCCGTGAATGCACGTTTAAAACCCTTGTCCGCCCGCAACTTGAGTACGCAAGTAGTGTCTGGGATCCTCACACAAAGTCCAACATTGACAAAATTGAGATGGTGCAACGTCGCGCCGCCCGTTGGACTTTGGGTGAGTACTCCAGATACTCAAGTGTCTCTACCATGCTGGAGACACTAGGATGGCGTAGTCTGGAGCAGCGGCGGGCAGATGCACGACTGTGTCTTTTCTATAAGATCATTCATGGCTTGGTGGCTGTACCAGTGCCAGCGTACATGCAGAGTAATACAAGGGTGTCTCGTCACTGCCACTCTGCGGACTATACACAGATCCACACTGGTGCAGACTACTATAAGTTCTCTTTTTTCCCCATAACCATTGTTCAGTGGAATGCTCTGCCATCAGATGTTGTGCTGACTGGGGACTTGAATCAGTTCAAGTCTTCAGTCAGCAGCATCTGTCATTTTAAACCATGAGTCCTGCAGTTGTGTTTTTATCCTGATTTTTATCTTTTTCACCCTAGTATTTTAACCCCTATCACCTTTACCCCTTACTTCCTTATCTTTTATCAGTTCTTATTTCCACTAATAGGCACTTGGCGCGCAAACTGCTCGAAATTACCCGTGAGGGTGTGAAGCAGAAACCACGAGATAGATAGATAGATAGAATGAGAGTGAAACTCCAAGTCAGAAACAGCTAGTAATACTTGTGTTTTTCTTGACTGAAACAAATAGTTAAGCTCACATCTACGGAAAGAATATCTGTCTTTTTCTAGATTTTCCCGTTTTTGCCACTTTCATACCGTAGCCGAAAGTTTTTCTCAAGCCATGCATGCAGTTCTTATTTTCGCCATGTTACCGGGTTCGCTGCCGACGCTGTTTTGGATGCAGTTTCTTCACTCGTTTGATTCTTTTCTGCTTCAAGGCATTGATTTATTACGATCAGCACCGTATTCAGAGTTTTCTTTTTTTTATTAAAATGCAGTTTGTCACCGTTGCTTCGGAGCTTTCGTAAAGTTTTATTCAACTTGACATATTGCGGGAAGACGTTTTAATATTGTCCGGGTACAGGAACGTATGTCGGATTATATTCTGTATCAGTAATAATTCCACACACTTTGATAATTGAAGATTATTATTTGAGTTGTACGTCTTTATTTATTAGAAACAATCGTATTGGATCGAAAGTAATAAAATATTCAACGTTTACTGATAACTATTCATTGGTTTGAAATCGTCGAAGCCGTACCGAGATACGTAACTTGAACGGGAAATTGCACTGTAATTTTTTAGTCAGGTTCCCGAATGTGATGAAGACAGGGAACCAGGCTACCGGAATTGAGGCCAGCAAGGTGCTCACGCATGCGCAGAATAACAGCAACAAGTAAACAGAATCACTGCTTCTCGACGCCGACTTTCGGTTTATAAGATGGCAATTTCTTCGGGGTTAAAGATGCAATTTAGATCTGAAATATTGTTGCGTCAAGAAAAACGCAGGTTACAAATTTGGTTGCGCCAAACGTGAATTTTCTGCGCCAAAAACGCAAAAACGCGCTCTCGAGAAAACACTGGATAGGTCAATTTCGTAGATTTATTTTCAACTTAATGACCTTGACATATATATATATATATATATATATATTCGTCGGTTACAGAACAAATAGCTCAGCGCCGAAAACCTGTGCTTGCCAGTGGCGATTAAAATGTATTATGAAAATCATCTGATTATGAAACACTACATGTAGTTTGAGATTATTATGACAATGGAAGTGCCGATATTTTACCCTGACCCGGCTAGAGCGCGGTTTTGTACGGACATTTCGGGAACCAGTCCCAAACGGAAAGGAGAATAACAATACACCGTGACAAGTTCAGTAAAGAAATCGATGGCCATTGATTGCGAGTTGGCTACCGGTCTAATACAGTGGAGAAAACATTTTCTTTCCATAAAACCCGGTTACGCTTAATCTATTATTTTCATTGCAAACAGTTTGGAGCCAGATCAGATGACGGGTAACCCGGCGTCTGATCAGGCTCCAAACTGTTTGTAACTCAGATTAAAACCGGTAGTCGGATTTGTCAAAAAGATTCGTTTTCTATATTTCAATGCCATGCGTTTGAACGTAAGAATTACGTTTTCTCCATTGTATTTCGGTAGCCAACTCGCAATCGATGGCCATAGATTTCTTTACTGAACTCGTCACTGGTTCCCGAACAAAACCGCGAGCTAGCCGGGTCAGGGTTGAATATCTAGCACTTCCGTTGTTTTAAAAAATGGCTTGAGGGGAACCTTGTGTTATTTATATATATGACAGGGGACACGGGAATTTATATCGATTTAATTCTTTCCTGTCATCGAGTGCCTGTGATCTAGACCAGGTGGACTAACAACCGGACAACTGAATCTGATGCATCTAGGTCGTATCAGTTGGCAACAAAATAGAATGTCGTTTATTCTGACTACGGGATCAATTAAATTTATATACAATTAATTCACTTACCTATATGAATCTGTAGATCTACCTCAATTTTCTAGAAGGAGTAGTCTACATCATTATGCATATCTCGTAATCGACGTACTGTAACACTTGGTAGACTGCATAAACGGTTGATCCACAACCAGACGTCAAAGATAAATACCAAGTAAACCCGTCCTTATATGATTCTACGGCGTAAGAAACTCATATTCAGATGAAGAAAACAACCGCTGACATTACGGCGCCTTCTATTTCGCGGAAATGACTGTTTACCGTTTCCGATAGTAGTTAGCCTTCGGCGCAATGTATTAGGGAACCAATCGACCAGCCAATCAAATCGCTCTTTACATAACTCTAATTTTCTTCCAAAATGGAAGTCAAATAGTTAAATGCAAATTCGGCCGTCATATTTTGGTCTCTTATGTCCATTTTATATGAGTTTGAATAAAGTTTGATGGTTGGTGATTGGAGTTTTGACTTTTATTTTATAAATGTAATGTTAATTATGTGTGATATCCCCTATAACGTGTGTTTACGCAACTGTACGCGGTTGAAACCCGTGAACTCTCGGGACGAGCTCATGTAATTGAGCTCCGTGACAAATATTTTTGAAATTTCGTCTTTTTAAGTTGAACGACCTATACCTTTGTACCATTTTTATGAATATGGTGTATTATACGAACAATAAAACCCGTTTTTGTTAGGATTAAACATGTTTTTTCCAATTTTCTGGCAATGCCATTTTTAGAGTTGTATACCTTGTAGATATAAAAAGAGTAAGGGTACAATTTTTTTTTTTTTTTTTTTTTTTTCATTTTTTTTCGAGAGAACCACCTATGGCTTAAAGCAGGCTGAAAGTAAAGCAGAATGCGCCCTAATGCGCATTCTGCTTTACTTTCAACCTGCTTTAAGTAGTCACCTATCTTAAGTACTAGAAATAGGCTATCAGGTAAAGGGTTAAGTCATACTAAATCAAATCTTACTTTGAAACGATCTTGCAAACAAGAATATTGAAGAAGGCGACAATGTAGCAGTAAAGGGGTAAAAAGCTAACGATAAATTTGGCACCGAAAGGGTTATACGGGAAAGAATAACGTATTCTCAACTGTTACAGTACTGAAGCAGACGGTATGTTGGCGTTAAAAGATGTTAAAGCAGACGACAATGTAACGGTTTAAGGGTTCACTCAGTACGCCGTACCCTACACACTTGTCACTGACCAGCGGAAACCAGTACCGTCCGTTGCCCGCTCTTGTTTTGGACTTTCGGTTTCAAATTTGTCATTCGTAAAAACGTCATCATGAGTTGCTGTTGTAGAGATAGAAGACGCTATGTTATTTTCATCGGAAGACACCTGCTCAATCTCTAAATCCTTCACACTCGATGGGCTCGGAAAATAATCATCTTTGGGTATGATTCGCGATAATTCAGAGTCATGTCCGGTTTCGTTATCAAACTCCTCGATGCCCTTTAACTGGGCACGAAATAGTTCCTTGTTTTTCGGCTCTTCATTGTAGTGAATAAAGTCGGTTGATAAACTATCATCGCTGTATTCGCCGTCATCAAACTGGCTATAGTCGTCGCCGGTTCCTATATCCGGATTATTGTCCAATATTTGGGCTACAACCTGTGACAATCTTTTATTTTGAAAAGGGTCAGTATCGCTTTGATACCCCTCTTCATGAGGGACCCCATCCTCCTCGTCCTTCGGAATCACATCCATAGCTTCGTTGTATATAGTCTCGTAGTTTCCGTTCGTGCAGTCTGATACTCCAAGAGGCGGTAGAACTGATGTGTAGCAATTTTTCCCGGGCACTGTTTTGGAGTATTGAGGCTGTGGCAGTGGAATCTTGCTACTTTGTAGCTCGTTCAATCTCTGTATCACCTCCTGAACTTTAATTAGTCTGTAGTTGGGCTGTCTGTTATTGTTGATTATAGTCACGAATTCATCGAACATTTTACTCTCCTCAATCTCCTGTTTCTCTCGCTTGAGGTACGTTATAATCCCGACCACTATCCCTAATGAATAGAAGAGCAGCACACATACGATATACATAAGAGCTTGCATGTCTTCGTGTGTATTGGTTTCTGAAGCGCTTGTCGATGTCGGGTCGATACTCGCGCCACTGCAGTTATACGCTGGTAAATATTCGGCCCCTCTCCGAGTAATGGGCGGCATTATTGAGCGCTACAGGCGTTAAGACACTGACTTAACCCTCAAGGGAATGTCTCCTGGAAAAAAGAAAGGTTTATCTTAACATCGTTGTATATTTTAGTCGCTTGATTACATGTGGGAAAACAAGGATAGCATTTACAATGTCTCGTTTAAGCAGTTTATATTCCTAAGACAATGCTCTAACAATTTGGGATGGCAGGCGCGGATCAAGATTCAAAAAGATTATCATCATCCACATTATCATTATTATAATAATAATTATTACAACTATCATTATTATTAATTTATTGTTATTGTTATATTTATCTTACTCGTCGATTACGCACAACATTTACTGCAATTAAGATTCATATATATATATAAAAGACTCATATGACGAAGCCAACTGACAAAAAATAAAAAGAAGTGTGGAATACGAAGTCGCAAAGTTAGACACAAGCGGTGACATCATATATGGAGTTATATAGTTAAAAATAGGCATTTGAGCGTTATGCTAAAATACTGTTTATTATTGCAAATATTTTGTAGCCAGATGAAATGCTTAGTTATAATTGATGTCTGGCCAGGCTCCAGACTGATCACCACTCAAATAAACATGCATTTTGAACAACTTATTTAAGATACATATGAGTCATTTTTCTACGTTTATATAATTTCGGTCGTTTACACGGAAAAGCAAATTCACTGAACTTATATGCTTTGTACAATTTCCCCCCAGCCTTTTTATGAAATAAAGTTAAAATACAGACAAAACACTTGAAGCAGACAACTAAGAGTTGTATTAGACATAACATTTACTAGACTATCACGTACGGAGCCTTATACGGACCCCCTTATATATACAATAAATGTGTAAAAATTCCACGCAGTTTTATGATATAAAAATGCTTTAAAACAATAATGATATACGTTGGGTACAACATAACACGTTAGTTTTAAGTCTCTTATATTTAGCCTTGAAATATAAATAATTCGTTTTTACTGAAATACATTAAAATTAGCTCGAATTTTCTCATAAAAAGGACACTATTTATTTAATATAATTCGTTACTTTCGATCTATTAGTTGTTGTGAAGATATATTCAACTTATTTTGGTAAATATACAATATGTTCTTTTTTAGCCTTTTACATTTATTATAACTTAGAAATATACAAAAATAGACGTTTTGTAAGATATAAATTCTCTGCTTTTTACCAATTTATATCTTAATTCCATTTATAATTGACAAAAAGTTATTGACATAAATATTATTATCATATAACTGCTCAGAAAACATTAGCTTTTATATATTGCAGATATATAAAATTGTTAATTTCGATAAAGATAAATATTAATGTTGATATGATTACACATAAAATATCACTTTATATATGTCAAAGATATGTAACTCTTTAACTTTTCAAAGATATTATTACATTTAAGGGGGTCCGTATAAGCTTCCGTAATCACGATAGTCTATTGTTTTTCTTTTAGATAATTACTGTGTAAATGTCAATTTATGAGTCTGGATTTCCGGTAATAGTTTTAGTTAAAACTTAAAGTACAGAGCACTATTTGATTATTTGAATATTGAAAACAAATTCCTGATTAGGGGCCCGTTTTACATAAAAACTTACGCAAAAATTTTGCGCAAGTCAAAATCGTTTAACTCTTATTTTTCGATCATAAAGTCTGCAAAAAGCAAATAGTCAGATCAGAGGACGCGCTAAAAGCGCGTCCTCTGATCTGGCTATTTGCTGTTTGTAGCAAGTGATAATAAAAAATATAAATTAGAATTTAAAATTTTGACTTACACAAACATTTTGCGTAAGTAGTTTAGTAAAACGGGCCCCTGATGTCGCGTAATCCTGCGTCTGCTTATAGGGATTCAAATTGTCTGACAATCATGTCGATATTTAATCACGCAACCGCCACACCTTACAAACATATTACATGTATAACAATATTTTTACGTCACTGACAAAGTCTAACTAATTTCATTTCTGGTACAAAAAGAATGATAAAGAATTTGAAGCAAAGTGTTAGGTGTTTATTTTAAAAGAAGCTTATTTTCACAGTACAGTGCTTCCTCCGAAAAACGATTCCCTCCTTACAGTAATGTTTGCCACTGTTCCACAATCACGACAGTTATGTCTAACGCTTTCACTGCTGCAATACCGTCTGCTTGAAATAGTCGTCCGGTACTTTTTCTTAAAGTTAAATATTTTGCCAGAAACAATATTATGACGAGTGACAAACAGCTTGAATCCAGATTAGACGCCACGTTACGCAGCGTCTGATCTGGATTCAAGCTCTTTGACAATGAAAGTCAAATCCCTCTCAACAACACATGCAGTCTTTGTCTCCCATTTGGTGTTGTTGCAGATAAGGAGCACTATTTTAAAGTTCATACATTTATATTAATATACATGTACATTGATCAGTATTTGCAAAAATACACTTTCATATTACCAATGTACATAACCATATTTGTATATCCGAACAAATATACGCTTGCATTTGAAAAACATTTTTAATCTGCGTTTCTTTTACAAAAATTGAACCGCTTTTTTGTTTTTAAAAATAATCTTCAGACTTGTTTTCGAATAGCTACATATTGAACTTAAAAAGTTGTTCCTTAGACCCTGTGCTGCAGGTTGATATTTATTGTATTTGCACTGAAAATGAATATTTAAAAAAACATAAGAATAAGATTCTTTACACTATCAGACTAAAGTCTGAATCCAAAGAGCAATATTTCAATATTAAGAGTATTCACAAAGTTTTGAAAAATATGCTTTTTATTGATGTTGGCTAGTAGGATATCACTAAAACAGTACAAAAGGTACATGTATAACGGTTATTAGTATATTTAATTTTGAATAGATAGAGTTTGTCCTAGTTATCGTTGTATTACACTAACCTAAAACCATTGAATATCTGCATCATTTGTTACTATAAAGACATACGGAATATGTGTGATTATAAATCTTTGTTGCAAAGTCTCTTTCCTATTATTTTACACCTTGTTTGAATGCAAGTCGGCTTATATGTAGGCCTATTTAACACCCGTACATTGCTTTCTACGGAGCTTATACGGACCATCTTATACGTAAAAATATCACAAAATAATTCAAGAGTTACATATCTTTGATTTATATATGGTGATATTTTATGTGTAGTTATATCAACATTCATTATCAAAATTTACAATTTTATATATCTGCAATACAAAAACTAACGTTTTCTGAGCAGTTTTATGATAATAATATTCATGTCAATAACTTTTGTCAATTATAAATAGGCATTAAGATATAAATTGGTAAAGAGAATGGAATTTGTATCTTACAAAACATATCTTTTTGTATGTTTCTAAGTTACAATAAATGTAAAAGGCTAAAATATAATTCAGTCCCCAGCAATATAGTCATTAAGTAAATGTAATACTTACTTAGGTAGTATAGAAAGTACACTTGTTCTGGTTAATATTGACTATATTGCTGACTAAATCTTCACAACATTTGATAGATCGAAAGAAGTGAGTTATATTAAATAAACTGTGTTCTTTTTATGAAGAAACTCGAGTAACTGGTAATGTATTTCTGTAAAAAACGAATTATCTATACTTCAAGGCTAAATATGGAAGAGCAAGAACTGAAGTTTTATGTTGTACCCAGCGCATATCATTATTGTTTTAAGCATTTTTATATCATAAAACATTCGCTTTTGAACTTTTGGAGTCTCTAAAATGTATTTTGATATAAGGCGGGGAAGCTGGTTTCTGAAAAGGTTTTAATTTTTTCTTTTGTATTTGTAACTTTTATAGCACTTTTTTTATTACATGCTTAACTCTGTTGTAGATTAAAGAACTGTTGGATATATTATATTTATTTTATACATTCGTCAAAGTTCTGTTGAAATTCTTAATTTGTATTTCTCTTTTCTATAGGATATCATTAGCACATTAAACCCTGGCGACGAATATACTCGTTCTCAAAGTTAAAACATATTTTGTACATAAGATATACATATTTCAAAGACATACATAAATGAACATTAGGAGGAGAACGAAAAAAGAGAAGCTTGTTAAATTCTTCTCCTGGTCGTTCTGCATAAACAGTGTGTCCATAAACAGTACGTTTGTCCCATACAAAAAAGTGTAGACCCAGATCAGAGGGTTCCTTTAGACGCCTTCAGAATCTTCACTGTTGTCATTTCGCAATCATTTGCAGATAGTCGTAACTGGACTTCACTTAACTGGAAACCTGAAGCGTCCATTAAAAGTTTCAGGGCTGGATGAACTGGCATTTGCGAACAGTTTGGATGCTAACCAGACGCCGCGAAACGTGTTGTCTGGTCAGGGTCAAATTTGTTTGACAAACATAGCAATGTTTTTTCAGTTAAAACGTAAAGAATTAGAAAGAAGTAGACTAAAAATTGAAGCAGATGATATAGAGACAGTGACTTAGACGGTTTAATTCGGCATAATGGCAGCGAAAGGGTAAACATTTGAATAAAAATCAGTTAAAACAAAAAGCGAAATTTCTCAATAACGAAGGGTAGTTAATATACCGTGCATAAGAAGAGTTCTGCTTCTAACAAAAAAGTGTAAATATTTCCAAACAAACATATATGCTCAAAAACTGATATTCACGAACGCCAAGAACCCCTCGCACTGTACACCATGACGTTTTCTTGGACAGTTGGTTACATACGAGTACATAATGGAATAAACCAACTGCCAAAGAAAACAGAGTTATTCAGCGTTTGATCAAGCTTCGACTGGTCCAGATATATTTATTTATGTAAGAATGCTACACACAGGGCGTGTTCACCTGAGACTCGCGAGTCTAGTAGAGTTTACCAAATGACGTAAAATGGCGCTAAAATCTGAATGCGCACGCACTTTTCACCAGAGAACGACAAATCCTTTAGACGAGTAAGTAATGGGTCAAATTAGGTAGTCTGGTACCCGACTATTGGGATTTTGCGTTGTCGGTTCAGAGGTCATATGACGTCATTCGAGTACGAACGCGGTTTGTTCACCTGTAACCTGAGGAACTCGGGTCGATTCGAGGATCTCAGATGAACACGCTCAAAGAAATGTGTTTGTGCTGTACAATACAATATGAAAAATAAAATGATAAAAAAAAAGCTTCGACTAGTCGAACTTCGATATCTCGACCCGGTTAAATCGAACATACCCGTATTTCAAAGTTCAAATGTGGCTTAGCCACGTCTTAACTTTGAAATATGGGTATGTTCGATCTAACCGAGCATGAACCTTACCGTGAAGTTCTTTTGTCGAACTATCGGATAAGCGAGTTCGAAGTTCGACTGTACCTACAGTGGAGAATGTGTTATTCTTTCCCAATAAACGCGTTTACGCTAAAACTTTTAGTTGCAGTGCAAACAGTTTGGAGCCAGATCAGACGCCGGGTAACCCGGCGTCTGATCAGGCTCCAAACTGTTTGCCACCAAGATAAACAAGAATTATCAGAATTGTCCAAAAGTTGTACTTTTCTACGTTTTAGTGCTTTGCGTTTGCGTACGTTTGCGTTTAAACGGGAAAGAATAACATATTCTCCACTGTATGTGACATACAGTTTTATTAGATACAGTACTTCCGAGAATGATGCATTGAGCAGGAACACCATACAGCACGCCTATGTATAACTCCACAAAACTTTAACAGATATCTATATGTTTGTATGTATTTGTATGTCTCTATGTATGTTGTACAGGTTGCAGCCTAACTCAAGGTGAAAGTGAAGCAGGTAGGAACGTTTTGCTTTACTGACATATTTCTGTAACCGTTGTCTTGCCTTTATCCTTTACGCCATTGCCAAAACTGCAAATCTTTCAGATCAAGTTTTGATTAAGGTATGTTACTGCTATAAGCAAAATTAAACTAAAAGAAAGCTCTTTAAGAACCTTCCTGCTTAACTTTTTATTTGCTTTCAGCTACCACTTGTATTCAATCCTATCAACAAATAAAAAACTCCTGTATTTACGGAGAGAAAGTAGATCTAGGTAATTAGGCCCTATGACCTGAATGTTGCAATGAACTCTCCCTGTACATTTGCTGGAATATTTCATTCTAAAGATACAAGGGTAATTCAAAGACACTGCAGTATGATAAAGTAAGCCTACTTGAGTCGACACTGGGTTTAAATGGCTTAAACATTTTTGGAAATGGGAAATTGTAAATTTGGAGCCTAGTAAGGAAAGGGTTCGGGATGAAGCGTATAGCATTCCAAGGGATAAAACTCGTGCATGCAGCAGATAACATTATCAAAGGGAAAAAACTCGCATTACTAACCAGCGTACAAAACACGTTATAAAATACAGAGTGAGAGCTTAGAGAAGGAGCGTGACTCATCGAATCAGACAACAGAACGGTTCGGGTCAAGCAAAAAAAAAATACAGGGGTTCCACGCTGTTAAACTACTGTTCCATGCACAAATTATTATTGTACATTTATTTATTAATTTGCTTATTGCATGCTAAGACTTTCAAGCAGATATGCGTTAACCCTTTCGCTCTTAATGACGCTTAAGGTGGTTCGCTAGTCAGCTTATTCCGTGTCAGAATGTTTTGAAACCTTGATTAAATTGAAATATACCATATGGAGAGTGAAAAATCGTTAAAATAAAAAACAATTACAGTGCCGTTTTTTTCTGACAGGACCTTTTATCGAGTAAAGCCTCTTTTTTAATGAACAGGAATATTTTCTTTATAAAAAGATATAACTCAATAATATCTGTATATTCAAGTAAACTGTACAGAGACTATAAGATATTGTGCAAACAAAAATATTTCATGACATATTTTCTGGAAATATCAATATTTTAAAAAAGTAAAATTCTGAAAAAGTCACTAAATCTCAAATTACAAAAAATCTAGCTGTTTAACATACATTAATTTTACTTTTATTAGATAGATATAACTTAATTCTACTAGTCACAAAAATGTAATGAAAATCTACAGTGGAATTTACATTTTATATATGATTTCCAGAAGTTCTGACAAAATGTTACACAAAACAAGTTACCTCCCTTGAGTTCAACTTTAAAATGCCGTCAGCTCTAAATAATACCAGAAGTCAAACCTGTAATAAGGGACCATTGAATACGGGAGTCTGTATATCTTTAGATACAGGTGACTGCTTAATGCATAACAAAAGTAATGCATAAAAGCTCCTTTAAGATCCATCTTTTAGCATTACTTTTGTCCAGTGTTAAGCTGCCATCTGTCATATAGGCTATAAATCCTTACAAAGTTTAGTTGCCACTTGACAATACTTGCATCTGATATTATTCATTATTACGTGACTGAACATAGCCTGTCCTTTTTGTCACTGCGTTATGAATTGACTAGTCAATAAAAATCGGACAATTTATTTAAAATTTAAAAAAAAAAAGATTTGTAGAGAGAGGGAATCGAACCTAGAACCTTTGGATTGCTAGTCAATCACCGTACCAACTGCGCTAACAGAGAAGAAACTGAAGCGGATCAAACTTTTCTTTATGTACATTTTCTACTATAAGCACGTACCGCAAAGATCAGGTGAAAGTCATCAGCATTTCCGGAACTCGAGATGCGGGCCGCCCGCTGTCGAACCACCTTAAAACGCGTTCGCAAACAGTTTGGGCTTGCTTTATTCGTTTTTACGTCTCTTTCCCGGGGTACTCTCTTAGAGATCTTACCCATGGTCGGGGGGAGCATTCCCTTCAGCCGGCAGGGCCTAATTGCATAGTCTAAAGTGGCTGTTTTTGATCATCGGATGATGGTACCCAAAGAGAAATTTTGAAGTTTATTATTGTGCTAATTGCTATTTTATCCCTATATGTTAATGGTTTCCAGAACTCATGTCAGGATGAGGCAAGGTGGTGTGGTAAGGATTGGTGGAAAGCCCTAAAAACAGTTTGGGTCCTGAATAGACGCCGCGTTACACGGCGTCTTATCAGGAGCCAAACTGTATGACACTCGTATCGATACTTATTAAGTCATACAACCTTAAATCTAACTTTAAAACGTGTTTTGAAGACAACAAAACTGAAGCAGACGACATTAAGCGGTGAGGGGGAAAACTCCCGAATAATTTGATAATTAAAAGATTAAAAGAAATATGTTTGTTTCGTAGACATATGTTACTAAACATACTTGTTTCGTAGTAAAGTCAGACGTCTGCTTAAAGCAGAATGAAGATAAAAGAAAACATAAATACAAAGCAAAAGCTATCTGCGTTAATTCTGTCCTGTTTAAAATTTCTCCTGCGTTAATTTTTTACCACATGGTTTGTTATTTTAGTTTGAAGACAGGTGACCACGTAAAGCAGGTTGAACAGTAAAGCAGAATGCAAGAATAAAGAAAATATTTCTTATGGTACATATCAATGACCGTTTAACCCTTTCCCCCATAGAAGCGCCTTTTAGCGCATATAATTTATTCCTCCGCTGATGAAAGTAGTTCCAATTTAATCAGTTATGAATAAATATTATAGCGAATATTATATATATTCTAGCACATAGAAGCTTAAAGCAGGCTGAGAGTAAAGCAGAATGCGCCCTAAGGCGCATTCTGCTTTACTTTCAACCTGCTTTAAGTGGTCATATATCTTCAATACAAGAAATAGGCTATCAGGTAAAGAGTTAAATCGGCACTAATTTCTACAGTGGAGAAATAAATTGAATGTGCTAAAAGGCGCTTCAATTTGGTAAACGGTTAATAGTTAACATTAACAATGTTAACTTTATTCAGTGAAAACGAACCTCTGATAATTCTTTGTATTACAATTGGTTTCTAACAAACGGTGATAGAATTACAGAAAATCGATCCAAATGACAAACTGTTTAGTTTCTGATTAGAGTATGAGTAAATACAAACTATGTACAGATGCTTACTTAAGACAGGTATAGTTGCTTTTTTATTTCTGAGGAGTCTAGACATTTATTGGGTTATCGGAGTCTAATCAGGGTCTACTTAAAACTGCCATCTGCTGTTTTACTAAAAGTCATATTACTATATAACATATCATATATTGGACATTTAGACAGAAAACCCCCTAACATAATGACGAGTGACAAACAGATTTAATCCAGAATCTGGATTTAAGCTATTTGCAAATGTAAATTAATTACCCTCATTTAAACAACTCTCTCCAAACAACACACAATCGTTGTCTCCCTTTGTATGTTGTTATATAGAGATTGTAAATAGCTTGACGTGGTGATATGTATCCATTCACTGCCATTATATCGCTTGCTTAAAAACGTGTTGGTGTATTTTGTCCAACTTTAGGCATTTCCACTGAAGATTGCGTCCATTGCAGACGATATTGCAGCGGTGAAAACATTGGACATACTTGTCTTGCTTGGGGAACAGTGGCAAGCGTTGTTGTAAGGCGGAATAGTTGTTCAGAGGGTGGTTGTAGGAAAAAAACGATGCATAATACTACAAGTCATTTAATCTATTCAATTTCTATGACATAGATGTTAACATGGCGCACTTAAGAGTTCGTTTGGAAACCGTTAACTCCTTCGTTGTCAACGTTGAAAACCGTCATATACAAATGTTGAAAAGGTCTGGTCAGTATCCAAACTGTTTGCCGCTCATCTTAAAATGAATAGTCAGGATAGCCAAATAGGTCAACATTTTTTCGTTTCGCTTAGTTTGCGTTTAAACGAGAAAGAATAATGTCTTCCCAAGTGTACAGTGGAGAATCTGTTATTCTTTCCCGTTTAAACGCAAACGTACGCAAACGCAAAACACTAAAACGTAGAAAAGAACAACTTTTGGACAATTCTGATAATTCTTGTTTATCTTGGTGGCAAACAGTTTGGAGCCCGGTCAGACGCCGGGTTACCCGGCGTCTGATCTGGCTCCCAACTGTTTGCACTGCAAATAATAGTTTTAGCGTAAACGCGTTTATTGGGAAAGAATAATAGATTCTCCACTGTAAATATCAATATAAGCGAAATATCGACATGCCTACGTGCATTATCACTCTTCTTTTTCATCGTTTATAAATTAAGAATGAGTAGTTTTATATTCAAAAGCAATATCGAATATATCCTAATGGCATAACAACTCTAATTTGTTTTATTAGTCCTCGTTCCAGCCAACTTGTCGAACGTGTTTGTGACTGTCCTAGACTTTACATGATAAGCCAGCCTTTGGACAGGGCTGAACTCTAGTTGGTCATATAATGTCACTGGGGTAGACAAGCAATTTCCCCTGCCTTTAGCTACTTAGCGTAATTGATTGAATTAACTATGGTCAGTTAGCCGAACGCGTACTATGTTATAATTGTTCATATGGGAGCCTGTGTGACATGTGGAAGAATCATTAGTTCGTTTCCACAAAATGAGCAGACTCAAGTTTTTCTCCAGTTGACCTTTCATATTTAGGGAAAAGGGCAAAGTTTGTTCTCGCTATGTAAAGTGGGAAAACCGATACTTTTTCCAAGTAAGCACACTGCAATCTAATAACAAGAACACCTTTAAAATATTCAGCGATGTACGTGGTGGAAATTATGCTGCAGATTGGGATGCAAAATATATATTAACTTGAGGTTTTCATAGAATTGTGCAAATTTTGATCTAATGAGATATTATACAGCTGTGTTGAAAGAATAAGAAGAGGATTTGTGTTAAAAAAGTCTTACATTCATGTTGATCTTTGTGTCAAACAGTTCACATATATCTCTGTTTAGTTCACTAGTATTTTTTTACCAGGTAAAGTGCTTGAAATATCCGTATTCCAACAATCTATTTAATCTAAAGACACTAACTTCCTATGGCCATTTCAGTCAGATTGTGTTACTGGATATCCTATTATGGCACAGCGGTATTATATCTAAACAAACGACTGTCGGACTGAGCGCTGAGATGTTGATACGCGTTTCGGATCGTCTAGAAAACAGGCGACACTGCGTTGTTTTACAAGGAGTCACATCAAAATGGAATTACCCATTCTTAACCACTGCTATTTTTTAACATACATTAACGATAGTGTTTCTTATATTTCTTCAAATATCATGTTGTTTGCTGATGGTACTAGTGTTTTTTCTGACCATTGCTTCCAGAAATGGAGCATTGTTCTCAACCGAATTATTGAACACTGACATCTGTGATATATATCTAAATGGGCATCAGACTGGCTTGTTGTCTTTAATCCAAATAAAATGCTCTTCTCTCGAAAACAAAAAACACACATATTCCCTTTATTATAAAATCATGGATGAACTCACCGACCACACATATCTAGGTTTATTTTTATTGCACGACAGTTCTTGGCATACACATAATGATTATATGAAAAGCAAAGTTAGGCCTAAAATCAACATCATGCGCAAACATATGTACCAATTAGACTGAAAAGCACTTGCAACAATCTACCCATCTTTGTACAACCATTGTTGGAATACGGGGACGTCATACCGGCATACGGGACAACTGTACAATGTAGGAAAGAATGAACTGAACAAAATACAGAATGCAGCTGCACATATATGGTCTGAAACAACACGACTTTTTGTATCTAATAATTCGAATGAATTATTGAGTCAGCTTGGAAACTTGCAAGAAAAAGGTCAAACTAATAATGTTTTACAAAATGATCAACAATATCTCATCACCCTATTAATATGACCATGTACCACGTCTTCTGAGACTTCTAAATATAACTTAGGAAACACCGAAGAAATTCAAATTCCATATTAAAGAACTAGTTCTCTTTATGGTTCTTTCAAAACGAATTATGCACAAAATAAACTGTTATTTATCCCCAGCCGTAAGGCAGATGGATACTGTTTTTGGTTTGTCCGTATGTCCATCCGGTTTTTGTCCGCAGCTGTATATCTGAAACTGACCAACAGATGTGGATGAAACTTGGAAAGTTATCTGCCCTAAATTTGTTAAAATGCCATGTTTTACAGTTTTTTACACTCTAGCGACTACAGTTTTCAATAAATTTTGATTATCTGAACGCAATGCCTATTAGTATAAGTTCTTGATAATGCAGCAATTTTTAAAATAGGATACTTGTGGCAAGAATTATCTACCCTTGATGAACTTTGCTAGAAAATGCTTTATTTTAATATTGGTTACACACTAGTGTATACAAATGTGAACAGTGGTTTCAGGCAATAATATTTTTTAAAGTTTTTATTGAGACGATCTATTTTAAGCTCCTGGGGCCCGTTTCATAAAACTTCGTACGACAAATGTTGTCGTTAGTCATATTATAAAAGTCTTTTTTTTTTTTTTTTTTTTTTCGGTTTAGTTCTTTATTTGTTATAAGACCTCCGGCCCATACACAAAAACATTCAGTACATAATATACACAAGTAAAGGAACGAAGTTGTTCCTTAGGCAAAACACAGAAATTCTGCTTTATTACAAGCAGTTACATGTATTTTTTTTTTTATAGTAGATATTTATACACCATAGTAATAACTAGGTTGGAAAAAAAGGAAGTTCCAATTGATGTAGGTTGTAAAATGTATAGAAGTATATATATTTACACTCATGTATATACACGTTTGTTACAGGTGTAACATGTATATAAATATATATGCATGCATATATAGGTATGTTATATATCTTATTATCGTTAGACTAATGTTGCATGCTTAAGAAATTTGAAAAATAGGTGATGAATTTCTTTTTTACCGTTAAAATATTCACCTGCTGTTTTCAGGTCATCATAGAAAATTTTGAACATGTTTATATTTGTTCGCCGCCTTTCACTTATCATATACGTTTTGTATAATGAATAACATATTTGACTAAGAATAAAATTTACATCTGAATATTCTTTAAAGACTGTTTTGTAACCGATGACCATATATTCAAGATTTCTTATGTTGTGGCTTATACCAAGTTTGAGGAAAATATCCTTAATCTGTTTCCAGAAGTCATCGGTATATGCACATTTTATAAGTAAGTGATCTAAAGTTTCTATGTCGTTACAAAATGCACAGAATGGGTTTTCTTTGATCTTCCATGTGAACAAATTTTCATTCGTGGGAACAATCCTATGGATAAGTTTCATCTTAAACTGTTTAATTCTATTATCAGTGGTATCTTTATTAATTATATAGTAGACCGAGTTCCAATTAATAGGTTTCTTGAATAATCTCTCCCAGAATTTATGAATATATGGCGTTTCAAATATTTTTTCAATGTATAATTTTCGTGTGTCTCTGGTTGATAGTTTTTGCAGGTTGTATTTTCCGCAGATAATAATTTCATTCGATGTCTTAACACTTGATTTGATTGAAGCTTCCTGTTTGAGAAGATGTCTCCAAGCACCAGGTAAAGCTTTAAGTATTTGATGAAGTTCAGTTAACCAGTTTCTTTTAATAATTAGTCTATCACGAATGCTCAATTCACTTATTCTACCATTTGTTAAAAGGTCATTAACGTGAACGATGTTAGATTTAATCCAATTATTAAACATTAGACATTTTCCTTTTAATTTTATAAATCGATTTCCCCAGATTACTTGTTTTCTTACTTCATAAAATGTTTTTGGTGGTGTTACTTTCTGTGTATTGTTAAGCTCGATGAATGTAGCAATTACGCTTTTATAGAAAGACGATAGTTCATGTTTTACCTTTGGAAGAGATCGTATTGAATCTAGGTTCATTTTAAATAATAATAAGTTTTTACCATATTGGTCAAACATGAGTTTAGGTATAATTTTCCAATTAGCTGATTCGTTATTTTGAAGAGCTTTTATCCATTTTATCTTAAGCGTCTTACAATAGGTATCCGCATCAATCATTTCAATTCCTCCTTTAAGCTTATCTCCTATTAATGTGTTTCGTTTAATCTTTTCTCTTTTGTTTGACCATAGGAATGTGTAGACTAATCTGTTCAGTTTGTTGATAACCTCTTTGGGTGTAAATATTGTTTGCATTAAATGGGATAATTTTGGTAAAATCAGAGTTTTAATAATAGTGGTTTTTCCATAAAAGGTTAATTTTCTCCCGTTCCATTTATTTATTATATGTTCACATGATTCAAGTTTATTTGTCCAGTTCAGCGTTTCACATTCGGTGTGATTATTACTAAAGTATACACCCAATGCTTTTACATAAGGTTTAAATGAAATGCCAAATATGTTTGTATCTGTTTTGTTGTCTTTTAAGGATCCTATCCAAATGCCATTTGTTTTGTCTTTATTTAATTTTAGACCAGAATATGTTCCAAATTCATCTACCAATTCTAAAACTGTTGGAATTTCATTTTCGTTCTTTATAAACAAAGTTGTGTCGTCGGCTAATTGTGTAATTTTAAGGTGTAAATTTTCATTATCTTTTTTTATACATATGCCATTTAAATGGCTGCAGTTTCGGATTTTAGTCGCTAGTATTTCTGCTACAATTATAAATATAAGAGCTGATAAAGGACATCCCTGTCTGATTCCGCGTGAGATACTGAAGCGTTCTGAAAGCCAGCCATTGTTGATAATTGATGAACTTATATTTGTGTATAGAACTTTTACCCATGATATAAAACTATCTTGGAAGCCAAATTTTGATAATACTTCAAGCATAAATTTCCATTCTACTGTATCGAATGCTTTTTTAAAATCTAAAAATAGTAATGCCCCTTCTATTTTTAATTGCTCAGTGTAATCAATGATATCCTGTATTTGCCGTATGTTGTAACCTATAAATCTATTTTTAATAAAGCCTTGTTGATCAAGACTGATTATTTTTGGAAGCACCTTTTGCAGTCTTTGAGCTAAGACTCTTGCAATGATCTTATAATCGATGTTTAAGAGAGAAATAGGGCGCCAATTTTCAATATTTTCGGGGTCACCTTTTTTATATATAAGTGATATAATACTTTGCTTCTGTGTTCTAGATAATTCTCCGTTTTGAAAACAGTCATTTGCAGATTTCACCAATAGGGGACCAAGATGGTCCCAAATTTTTTTATAAAATTCTGCAGTGAGTCCGTCTAAGCCAGGACTTTTATTAAGTTTCATATTGTTAATAGCATCAGAGCACTCGTCAAGTGAAATAGGTCCTTCGCAAAGAATCGACTCGTTTTCATTTAAAGTATAATGTAAGTCGGTACTGTTAAGATATTGAACAATATTAGCCGAATCTATTTCGGATTTGTAAAGAGATTTGTAAAAGTTTACCTCTTCTCTAAGGATTGCATGTTTTTCAGTTATTCGTTTATTATTAACAACTAAAGAGCTGATAATTTTTCTATTTTGTCGAGATTTTTCAAGATTTAAGAAGTATTTACTATTCCGTTCACCATGTTCGAGAAATTGTATCCGAGATCTTATTTGTGCACCTATTGCTTTTGTTTCATAAATATGTTTTATTTCTGTTTCTATTTCTGTTTTGGTATCGTTGTTATTTGTATCAGGAAATTGTGTATTTAAGTTTTTGAGTCGCGTTTCAAGGTAGTTTAATCTATTATGTTGCGTCCTTGATTTTGACTTTGAATACTTAATTGAATATTGTTTTAGCTCATACTTACATATTTCCCATTTTAGAGTATCACTATCAATAACTAGTGACTTGCAGTCATTAATTATTGTTGCAATATTGAGGCAATATATGTCATCATCGAGATGCGAGTTATTCAATTTCCAAAAACCTGTGCCTCTTTGAAATGGACTTTTAACTTTAATTGAGACTGCTTGGTGATCAGTGCTTTGTATTATTGCTGGTCTTATATCTGTTGAAAACACTAAAGGTTTTACATTGTGTTCGATAAGGAAAAAATCGATTCGGCTTTTTTCTGTTCCATTTTTCCTGCGCCAGGTATACTGATAATTTGTTTGGTTATAATCTCTCCATATATCCGTTAATTTGTGTAATTTGATTATAGCTTTAAGTTTATCATTTTTTAGCTTAATATCGGATATAGAACGTCTGTCATCTTTTTCTAGAATTTCATTAAAATCACCTGCCATAATTTTTACGCCTTGTGATTGATCCGATAAAACATTTGAAACGTGGTCCAAGAATAAATTTCGCGACTGTCTATCGTTTGGAGCGTATATATTAAGTATAGAATAAACATTATTGCATGTTTCGATATTACAAAAGACATATCTTCCATTAGTATCAAGTTCTTTATCTAAAATTTCAAAATTTAACTTTTTATGTATTAAAATAGAGCAACCTCTACTATTTATTTCCCCATGGGAATGAAGCAGAACCCACTCGTTGAATTCATGATTAAGGGTGGAATTCAGATCATTTGTAAAGTGCGTCTCTTGAAGGAGCGCTATATCAACTTTTTGTTGAAATAGCCATTCTTGGAGTCGTGCACGTTTTTGTGCGTCTCTAAGTCCTTGGACATTAAGAGATATTATATGGAAATGATCAGACATGGCTTATACATAAAGGTTTGTCTTGTTAACATATCGTAGAATTACCGTAAGTAATGTAAACGTTCTGCAAATTGTATCGTGACACAATATTACAGGTTTTGATATAGTATACTTTGTCAAGTAAATAATTGGAGCAATGTGGAACCAAAAGTCTTAATAATTATTTATTTCTCCATCTAATACTGTCTTGTGACATCTCTTTGGAATCGTCTTCAAGACGAATCCAAAGAAATGTCACAAGACAGGATTATATAGAGAAATAAGAAATTAAATATATTTTAAAGTTTTGATTTACCTACGTTTTTGTAGTACGAAGTTTTATGAAACGGGCCCCTGTTACCTAGATATGCAACGGACTAAAACCATTTGAACAGTATTTGTTAAGTATCTCTAGCCATTACCACATACTAAGTATCAAAGCTCTTGCTATATTAGTTTCAGAGAAGATGTGAACAATCTGGATAGAGGACCTGTAAATAATGCTTTGTGCCAGCTATCTAAGCTCAGGGTACTGTGGTTTCAGACAAGAAGATATTCGAAGAAACAATCTTTTTTTTAGCTCATGTGACCTAGATATGCAATGGACCAAAAAAAAATCAAAAGTTTGGTAAAGGCCCTCTTGAAGTGACAACATACCAAACATGAAAGCTCTAGCTATATTAGTTTCAGAGAAAAAGATGTTTGAAGATTTTACTATAAAATTCTATGTAAATTTGTGACCCCATGGGCGGGTTATATTTTTACCCCTGGGACATAACTTATTAGAGTACCACAAAAAATTAATTCCTGCCTAATCTGATAAAATTCCATCCAATGGTCTAGGAGGAGATGTCGTTTAAAGAAATTGTTGACGACGGGTGGACGGAAGGATGGACGCACGAACGAACGACGACGGACACAGCATGGTTAAAATAGCTAATATTGGCACTTTGTCCCAGGGGAACTTATGTGTGACATACACTTTGAACCCAGATCAGACGCCGCGCAACTGCAAATGTATTCTAACGTTATCATTTTTCTCTCTATAACAACTCCTCCGAACAATACGTACACTCTGTGTCTCCCGTTGGATGTTGTTGTAGAGAGGGAATATTGTAATAGCGATTAGTGAAAACATGGGCGGCGAACAATTTAGAGTCTGATCTGGCTCCAATGTTTTTTCAATGAATATCATTATCATGGCACATTAGTGTGTAAAGGTAAAGAATAATATATTCCCAATTGGTCATGATTATGATTTTTGATCAATATTACTCTTTAAATATGAATCATATCCTGTTTCAATTTCACACCCTTTGAATCTACGGATTATTTTCAGGACACTTTTAGCTCACCTGCAAAAAGTGTCAATGTTAACTATTATGACCGTCTTATGTCCTTTGTCCGTCGTCATCCGTTCGTTCGCCCATCCGCTCGTCCGTATGTCGTCAAGAATTTCTTTAAATAACGTCTTATCCTAAACTACTCAATGGATGTTTACCAAGCTTGGCAAGCATGACCCTTAAAATTATGGTCCTCATTTAAAGTTTTTCAAATTGTGTCGGTAAATTGCATATCTAGGTCATATGGGCTAATAATTGATCGTTTCAAGGAAAAATTAAAACTTCTCCTTGTCTGAAACAACAATACCCTGAGTTAGACATCATTGACATGTTCTCTATCAAGATTGTCAAGATAAAGTTATACTGTTTAATCTTCATCATCTTCTTCTCTAACACTAATATGGTCAGAGCTTTGATATTTTGGGTGGCGACAATTCTAGAGGTCCTCTACCAATAGTGTTGAAACGGTTCCGGATAATGCATATCTAAGCCACAGGAGCTGAAAATTGACCGTGGCAATGAAAAATTCTTCTTGTCTGAAACAGTTATTTATCCCCAGCCGTGAGGTGAGCGATTTAGGGCCGCATGCGGCTCTTTTTTGCAATTATTAAATAATTCAAAGCAGCTTGAGATCTGTATTGATTTATAGGGTATAGTCTTAACATGATAGGTACAGTGTAGTACAGTAGCTATCCTTTCATATTTAAAGGCATATATAACGCAAACGTATGCAGTTAAATGTAAAAGTACATGTAAACAATATGTGAGTTTTCTAACATATTTTTTATCTGTGTGGCAAACAGTTTGGAGCCTGATCAGACGCCGGTTAACCGGCGTCTGATCTGGCTCGAAAGTGTGTGCAATGTCTATAATACAGTGGAGAATCTGTTATTATTTCCCAATAAACGCGTTTACGCTAAAACTATTATTTGCAGTGCAAACAGTTTGGAGCCAGATCAGACGCCGGGTAACCCGGCGTCTGATCAGGCTCCAAACTGTTTGCCACCAAGATAAACAAGAATTATCAGAATTGTCCAAAAGTTGTTCTTTTCTACGTTTTTGTGCTTTGCGTTTGCGTACGTTTGCGTTTAAACGGGAAATAATAACAGATTCTCCACTGTACGTTTAGTATGTATGTGTTTATTTAAAAATAATAAAATCCGGTTCTCTTTTGCAGCAGAATAAAATTAGGATCTTCTACATTTGTAATTATTTAAAATTAGATAAAAAAAATCACATTTCCAATACCATGCCATTGCATCAATTATTTGGTGTTTCTGGTCGCTGACAAGCATGTTAATTCTTAAAACTGTCACTTTAACTCACTCACTCCTAAAACGCCGAAAAGACAACCCCAGATGTTCACAAAAAAGTCTAGTCCTCTTCTGACTTAAGTTGGTGCTTTTATTTTCCTACAATTTATGGCAAAATGACTTACAGTGCTCGTGAAGGAGCCATCTGCTGAGGGTCTACACTATTTGCATAAGGTGAGTGTACTTTTAACCGGTACATCAATTGTAAATGAAGCATACATGTATACTCGTAATTAGGGTTCGATTTCATCACTTCATTGTTCGTATCTGTTATCATTTGCATTGCTATAATTCAGTCCGTTTTGATATATTCTGCTTGCACGTATGTTTCATCGCTAGATTGAGACAGTATGTGCGAAGAAAATGTTACCACAAGAAATATTTCGTATTTTCTAGTAGATGTTAGCTTAAAGCAGGCTGAAAGTAATATATGATGTGCCCTAATGCGTATTCTTCTTTACTTTCAACCTGCTTGATGTGGTCACATGTCTTCAATACTAGAAAAAGGCTTGACTTACGACCGTTTTTGTCGTAAAACGGGCCCCCGGTCCGAAATGATTTTACGTAAGATGTCATGCTATGAACAGTGGAGAAGGCGATATTACTTCCCATGTAACGAAATGCATTAAAACAATAATGTAGATAATGGCAGTGTTTAAACATCTCTCACGAATATGTTTTTATCAGTGGCTGAGTTCCAAATTGTTTTGCAATGGAAACAATTGTTTGTGCCCGAACGAATAACGTGTAAGATTTCATTGAAATTTGGTTAAAGAGAAAATGTATGGTTTACTAAATAGCAATAACAAAATTTATTTTATGAGGTTTCTTTAAACAACAAACAAAAATCCAATTTTAAAGCTTATCTGTTATGTCCCGAGTTTAGCTATGCTAACAGAAGTATAGTGTTACTGTTGAAGGTTTTCCAACGAGATATTTAGTTTTTCTTTCAGAATATTTAAAGGTCAACCACTCTTATGTCTAGCACAAAATATCTGCCACTTGCGAGAGTAGATATATAGAAAATGATATAACATCTACAGTAAAACGCCTCTATTACGAACTCTAAAGTATTTGAACTTTTTGGTGTTCAAGGCAGGTGACTCTTAAAATTTTAAACAATGTCAAAGGGAAACATAAAACACTTTTAGGAGCTGTTTTTAACTTTTATATTGCTTTATACAGTCGTTTAGAAGTCAGTTCAGTAGTCGTAATATCATTATTTACTGAGTTACACACAGTTTTTGATGCAAAAAAGAGTCTGACACCTGTTCTCTGCGTTTTCAAACTCGCCATAGTTATTTAATCAATTTCACTGCGGGTAGTGACTGCTGTTGCATAATTATATAAAACAACATAGTTGGGGAACAGGCACCGAGAATCCGAACTGTTAGACAGTCTCTACAATGTGTCTACAATCAAAATATACCAACTGATGCTGACAATATTGTTACTTCATGAAATGAATATAATTATATGTACCGTGTCATGACAAAACAAGTCTTATTGCATTGTAACTTTCTACAGGCAAAGTACCGTTGTCATCTTAGGCTCTGTATCTGAGTTAAGTCTACTAGACTGCAAAAAAAGTATAAAATAATACTGCTAAATAAAATATTTTAAATGCTTGTCTGTGTCAAACGATTTTGATCAAGACTAGTCGCCGCGTCAAAGACAGGCGACTCGCCTAGATCTACATTGTTTGCAATGCAATTAGTCAAAGTTTTCTCATGGCACAGCTCATATATAAGTTTAAAACAGATAGTTACAACGTTTAACCCTTTACCTGATAGCCTATTTCTAGTACTTAAGATATGTGACTTCTTAAAGCAGGTTGAAAGTAAAGCAGAATGCGCCTTAGGGCGCATTCTGTTTTACTTTCAGCCTGCTTTAAGCTATCATGTGCCATAATCTAGAAAATATTCCCCATAATACATATTCATTACTGATTAAATTGGAACTATTTTCTTCAGCGGAGGAATAAATCATATCCGCTAAAAGGCGCTTCTATAAGGTAAAGGGTTAAACAAAATAAAGCTTGATAACGTATTAGTCTATTGGAACTGATTCACTGATAGGCTAGAGTAAAGTTGTGTTTGTTAGTAATTTAAATCAGATCTGATGCAGATTTACTCGGCGACTGATCTGGATAAAATCTGTTTGCAAATGCCAGTGTTATTTGGATTAAAAGTGAATTGAGGAACTTTAGTACGCGCCTTATTCATTTAAAAACCTCAAGTAAATTGATTTCAAAACTAAATAACAAATATCTTGAACAAAACCAAATGTGTATGCTTGCCCATTGATTCTTGTGTCCATAAAACACAAATATTGATTTACTGAATCTGACAGTCAATTATATCTAATCAATATTACTGATCAAGTTCTTTCAGTTTCCATAAATTAATACTTTGCTTCTAAGCATTAAGAAAATCGAAATCTAATTTCAAAGCTTAAGTGTTTCGTTCTCTCGGGGTTTGTGTATTTGCCATGCCGACACTTCACTCAACTTGATTCGATCCAAAACGCTTTAACACAAAGTAACCCACACAAGACTAAACCCATTGTGATATACTTCTCAGTTTCGGTCTCAGTTGTATACAGAAAGGTGCTACAAAACGGCGAAACGTTATTCATTAAAGGTTATGACCCCGTTTTATATGGGAAAGGTTTTAGCCTTTGTTTTCTTGGATACTACATCGTAAGTTATACTATTCCCATAAATTATCGAATGGAAACTAAACTTCATTCATATGTAGATTTGATAATTTTCTCACTTCAAAGACATTCTGAGTTTAAACATAACTTTCTAAATTATACCATTATGCAAGCCGTAATGACATTCAAAGACAAATGACTATGTGCCAGGTTTTAAGGCTATAAAGCATTTGAATTGAGTCTGAGATTGTTCTCAAGCATATGATTGGTCATATTATGTTTTTTCTAAAATCTGACCAATCTAGTGTTTTAGAACGATCTCATACTCCAACACAAGCGCGTTATAATGTTGGACCCTGTTGTGTGAATGTTACCTGACCATTTACCGATGCCGAGTACATCGCGCCGTATTTTATATCTAGTGCTCATATGAACTTAATCACGGGAATAGTTCGGTACTAGCGCGAAAATTAAAAAACCCAACCTTATTCCATACTGTCTATAGACATGTTTGTTACAAAGCATTTTTCTCATGGAGGCCGTAAAACATTTTGCAAACATCTTTATTTTCTTACCAAAACAATTGATTCATCAATATAGTTTCGCATTTTAAAACTGGTCACACATATCAATCAATTTGGGATCAACAGCCGTAAATTATGCTGAATTGAAACACAATGTCATGACATCAAAATAATGATGGAAAACTCCTGTTAAATCCTCATCTTGCCGATTGCAGCTTTACTTTCACGCAGCGTCTGATTTAGATTCAAACTGCTTGACAGTCATCTTTCAGTTTTTGCTATTCAATTTTTATTTTATTTTTAACAAATTCGGCAGATGACAATGTCAAAGCAGACGGTGGGGATATTACGGCAGAGATAAGAAATAACTCATCTGCTGAACCGAAACATACACCGACACACATCAAACATTACAATGCCCTTTGTATCCCCATGGGGTGGTGGGGTAATGGCATACAGTAACTCTTGTGTGTCGTGGCAACCTTAGAGACAGTTGGTACCTACATATGTATGTTAGATACATTATTACAGACATGAATGTATAGAATATACCGGTTTTATTTTGTATTCCAAGATAAACATTTCTCTTCCAAATTTGTTTTTCTTTGTTCAGCACCCTACTAATACATCTGAATGGATTTCCTAAACAGATCAATATATTTACTGTTCACTGATGAAACAATATGAGAGAGTGTAATGAAATTAATACTCCAATATTATGAATCTTGTTAAACAATATTGATTGTGGCATTACAAAAAATGAAAAGTCCGAAACCACACTGCGTGACACTTATACAGACAAACCTCTATTGTGCTCCCCCAATTAAAGCCTTTGCGCTAAAATGATTTTATTTCCCTCGCGTACAGTTTGGATCCTGATCAGACACCGGATAACCCGGTGTCTGATCAAACTTCAAACTGTTTGCCATTCAGAGTAAAAAAATATAAGCAGAGACTCTAAATATCTGTGTATAAAAATATAAAGCCTTTGGAAAAGGTGTCCTTCCGCACCATGGCTGACGAGGGTCTTCACTTTACAATGGTAAAGACATCCCTCTCTCCCGTTTAAACGAATTTAGCCCAAACGCGATGAAAGTTAATGTAGAAAATAACTGTTGGTAGAAAATTCTGACTTTGGATGCAAATAGTTTGCAGCCTGGTCGGACACCGGTTAAGTCTTAACATCTGATATGGTTGAAACTGTTTCAATGTCATACTTGTTTTAATTCAAACGCGTTATTTGGATACAGCGTCTATCCCACTGAGCTACAACAACAAAAAAGCTATTTCTTTACCAAACTATACGTTATTATTGATTGAAAAATGCGTATAGTAGTCCAAATGTAAAGTTTGGTGGAGAGGTAAGCTAGAAAGACACAAACATTTACTTAACTCAGGGCTGTCATTTCTCCATTTTTTTCGAAATCTTCGGATTTGCATTAATTTCTCCGAATATACGGATTGTTTCCAAAATCTTCGAATATCTGCCCTTACTTTTAGAATTTGGATTTTTATATGTTTTTTAACTTAAAAAATAGAGTTGGGTGTCAAACAGTTTAGATCCAGATCAGACACTGCGTAACGTGGCGTCTGATCTGGATTTAAACTGTCTGTTTACTATGTAAGTGTTATAGAACTTGGCAGTGAAATGGTAAACTGTATTCCTTAAATCGTGCTTGAATATTTGGAAATCTTAGTATTATTATTAGCAACGAGTGGTAGTCCTTTTAACTTTCTTCTTTATCACTGCCACTTTAAATTTACTCTATTGTTACAGCTAGATCAACGTTGTTTGCAATATTTCCACAGCCCTATTTTCTCGTGACTCTTTACTATCACATATGTTAACGAATAGCTGTAATTGACAGACATTAACAGACGTCGTATAATTGACACATTTTAGGGAACATATAAAACACGAGCCGAACATGAATCATCTGGGAGACGCCTACCTCCTCTACGATGTCATAATTAGCCTGACAACCAGACGTCGGACATTAAATAATTAACTACATCTAAAATTTATCAAATTAATTTTCACAATCGAACCATACATACCCTGCTCACTCGTAGTTTTCACACACGTCCGCTTTCTGAATCAAACATGTCCTTTACCATATAAACAGTTCTCAACATATTTCCGTAACTACAATTTCAAACTTCTGTGTTGTAGCCTTACATTCACCGGTCCTCGGAGCATTGTGCTCAACTCATTTGAATTCACTTACATTTAACAGTAAAACTCCCTTCACATCAACTTTTAGATATAACTTTCGCATAAAACACGTGTCATCTTAAATCAGGATAAAAGTAAAGCAAACAGCTCCATAAGGAGCTGTTTGCTTTACTTTCATCCTGATTTTAACAGCCGCTTCTCTTTAACATTTTAACACTAAAAAGAGGTTTGTTTTTAGTTGTCGTTAAAGCAAGACTTCTCTGTACAATTCACGGAAGCTTATTGAGTGCGGATTGGAAGAGGGCGGAGATAGTAGGATATGGTGTCAGCTAACGTGATCCAGCTCGTCGATTCCATCTCTACAGTCTACAAGATTAATAATTTATCGGCACTCTACTAATGGAACATACAAGAGAATCGAAAAAATATGAGCTACACTTCCATTAAAGCCTGTGGATCAGGAATGGGATTTGTTTGCAATAGTAGAAAAAATCGTTATCGAAACTATCAAATATTTAGTAATAGTAAAACGGGGTGTCGTACGTCCCGGTGCCTTTGTTTTCATCCGGTCGTTGTTTAACATTACTACAGATTGACTACAATACATACAGTAAAACCTATTTATTACAACCAATTAAACTAAGGCTAATTGATTGTATAAAATACAGGTGACTCCTTAAAGCGAGGTTACAGTAAAACAGAAAGCTCCATCAGGAGCTTTCTGTTTTACTGTCATCTTGCTTTAAGCTTTCATTTGTCGTATTTACCTGATAGTTAACACAATTTAGTGGTCGTAATAGAGAGGTTTTACTGTAGTCAAACCTCGCTATTTCGAACACTAAATATGAACACGTGCATTTGCTTACGGTGATAGAACAGGGTGATTACTTAGAGTAGTGTGATAGTAAAGCAGAAAGCCCCCCTTAGAGCGTTCTGCCTCACTTTCATTCTGTTATGATATATCACCATATTTAAGAAAAGAAAAAAATGTCAAGCGCATTAAATCCTATCGACGAGAGTACACTAACCATTAACAAACGGTGTACATTGCTCCCTCTCTACAACAACACCCAATGGGAGACAAACAATGTGTGTGTTGTTCGGAGGAAGTTATAAAAGAGGCGAAATTGCTTAAATTTACAGACAGATTGAATCCAGATCAGACGTTGCGACCGCCTGTTGTTTGTCACCCGTCATTATTTTGTTTTTTACTGTCAAAATGTCTAATATGTGACTGAGAAAAGCAGCAAACGTCAATTTTAGGCAGACGATATTCAAGCCAGGAAAAGGGTTAGACTTTTATGGTCGTGTTTGGAAACAGCGGCAATCGTTGTTGTAAGGAGAGAGTCATTGTTCAGAGAGACGTTGTGGGGAGGGAACACAGAACTAGTTTAAAGAGTACAAAGTGTATGGCCAAGATCAGAGGGGTTTTATATGACACCTCTGATCAGGATCTGTATTGTTTTCCATTTTCAAATATGTTGTTATAAAACAGTACTTAATATCTAAAATTGACTTAGACTCTGAAAATGTTCATTTTGAAGTTCTATTGGTAGAGAGAAAGTTTTATTTTATAATTCTGTTTCAAACTGTATGGATTTAAAATATTTATGAATCCTTCTTTTAGCTGCAATCAGAACATGTGGAGTTTTTCTATTCTCATTTGCAATGGCAAAATCAAAAAGTTTAGATAATGTTCTTTAAATCATTAACCTATTCGGCGCCAAAGTCGCATAAAATCGACGTTTCAAACTATTTGAAACTCGTATCATTATTTCTCATACTACATTGAATCTTACTTTGTAAAACAACAATATTGAAGCAGACGACAATAGAGCGATTAAAGGGTAAACACATCACGATAAATATGGCGCCGAAAGGGTTATACTCTACATTTTTTGCTTAAAACCTTTTACCGCAATAATTTAATCTTTGGATCTATATTGATGTCAGTAGAGTAACATAGTTAGATCGAATGCTCTTTGACTAAAAGAACATTGACACGAATGGCAATCAGTTTTGATCCTTATCAAATGCCGCATTCAAGATGACATGGAGATTGATCCAGATCAATCCTATTCGCGACACCTCACGTTGGTGCCTAAGGTGATAGAAAATTGCATGTGCAATTTATGTTCAAACAAAATTGTCCTGTAATACATTCTCTTGAACACATCGTCTTGAATTTGCATCGAACTTTGGGAATTTTTTGTTTTACTTTCATATCGCAGCTGCCACCAGTCTTTCATATAATCAATTAGCATTCTTTTAGTGTTGTCGTACTATGGAAGTTTTACTGCATACATGGTGGCATGGATATATTTTAAAACAGTTGACTGCTTAATACAAATACAAATAATGTAAAATTATGCTAAAGAATCGGCATATTTATCCTGCATTAACCCATTACCTATTTTAGTTTTGAACAATGGTGGCTACTTTAAGCAGGTTGAAAGTAAGGCAGAATGCGCCTTCAGGCGCATTCTGCTTTACTTCCAGCCTTATTTAAGCTACTATCTGCTAGAATAAAGAAAATATTTCTTATGATATAATACATTCGTAACTCTTTTAATTGGCACTATATTTTCAGCGAAGAAATAAACTAAATGCGCTAAAAGACGTTTCGATTGGGTAAAGGGTGAAACAATGTTATGTATTTCAGATTAGCCAAGGATCTTCTATTGATTGATCGCTCAATACATGTACACGATTGATTGTATTAAAATTTAGAAAAGTGCATTAAACAAACGTTAAAAGCAAGCAGTGTTGGCTTTAACCATTATCCTGCCGCACTGTAATATCGTCTTCTTTGAAATTGTCGCCTGCAAAAATACCCAATTAAATTCAAAGGTGTACATTTTTTTTAAAAGAAAGAAAGTTACAAATGAGTGTCAAAACAGTTTAGATCCAGATCGGACATCGCGTTACGCGTCGTCTGATCTGAATCGAAACTGTTTGGAAATACTAGTCTAGTTACGATAGGCAAGATAAGGGTTACATTTTGTAAGATTTGATCACTTGTTCTGAATGTATCGATGAGTCTTCAACATTTTATGAGAAAGACGTAGATTGTAACAGAAACAGTGTAGACGACGTTAATATTTCCAAATAGATGCGCTTATGCTAAAATAAGTGTATCCATTGCAAGCAGTTTGGAGTCAGGTCAAACGCTGGGTTACCAAATGCCTGATATAGCTCAATCGCCTGTTTCCCAAGCGTCGAACAGGCTCAAACTGTTTGCCATTCAATAAATCGTAAGAAATATTAAAAAAGTGTAAATTTCTACATTTTATTACAATACCTTTGTGTTTTGTTTTGCGCTTAAACGGGAAATAATAACGTCTTCTCTTCGCTGTATATGAAGAAAAAAATGCAGACCCGTTTATACCAAACTCTGGGATATCTAAGTTTGCGTTTGGCAACGTTTGTCAAATGACCGTCTAGTCTAACTGGTGACAATAACATAGCATTGTTTCAAATGGTGTAAAATTGTAAAAACTAATGTTATTTTTTCAAACCCTTTCACGGCCATCTCCTGAATAGAATGGCTATTTGCTTGAATCTTGATCAAACGCTGAATCGCACGGCGTCACTATATTAATCTGGCCGACAACCCTACAAGGAAAACATCTACGAAGTTTTGATAAAATTGGTCCAGTGGTTTGCAGGGAAAAGTTTTTTAACACATTTATACCCAGAGGATTCTTCCATGTTTATATATTGGATCAGTGCTTTTTTTTTTATCAAAGCCATGCCTGGTGAAAATTTTCATTTTCATTTTGTTTTACATTGAAATTCCTATCAGCAAACAGTGTAGACTCTGATCAGACGCCGCATCATGCGGCGTCTGATAAGAGTCTACACTGTTTGCCTTTGCCCCATATATGAGATCGTAGGCACACATGGGTTTAAGAAAATAGTTGACAACATACGAACGGGACGACGTCAGCTAGAAACTCTGAAGATGATTCGCCGATGAAACAAAACGAGGATAGCAGTTTAACCCATTACCCCAAAGCCTGGTATTAGTTTTGAAAATAAGAAACCACTTAAAGCAGGTTGAAAGTAAAGCAGAATGTGCCTGAAGGCACATTCTGCTTTACTTTCAGCCTGCTTTAAGCTATGAGCTGTTAGAATATAGAAAAATCATATTATAAAAATTAATCATGACTGTATAAATTGAAACTTTTTCCTTCAGTGGAGGAATAAAATAAAGGCGTAAAATGCGTAATTATGGGGTAATGGGTTAAACAATGATGGAAGTTAAGTGGATATCTCTCAATGTGCTTAACTTTTATACTGCGTTAATCAATAATCTGCCCTAGCCGCTGAAAAGTAAAAAAGGTACATGTACATTGTGTGGATCAACATTTTTTCATGCAGTAAAAAAGATGCTATTCTGTCTTAATAAACTAGTTTATATAGAATAAAACATGTTGCATACGAATAACAGCCGGACCAGTTGCTTTCTGAACAAATCGTTATTAGTTTCAAATTCTATCATTTAATATATTGCACTATCTAAACAATTACCCCATAAATACGCATTTCCCGCTTTTAATATATCCTTCAGTGAAGATAAAAGTTTCGCGTTCTCCAGTCATGAATATGCACTATAAGAAATATTTCATTTATCTAAGAAAATGTTAGTTTAAAGTAGATTAACATAAAACAGTATGGGCATCAAAGTGTATTCTGATTTAAGTTTCAAACTTCTTTTAGTGTGATATGCCGTCAAAAGTAGAAACAGGCTTTTTGGTAAACGGTTAACCAGCACTGTGTTTGAAAATATATGGAGAATTATTTGGAACAGACATAGCAATATTTGATCATATTCAGATTATCACATCGATCTACCAATCAACCTAAGTGAATTCTTTCTATTGAGGACTGTTGTTTATTTTCATTTACAACTATCGGCTTTGAACTACTCATAAACTCTACCATTAACTGTGTTGGGCGACGGTTCAATAAAGATTCATGGACAATATTTGACATACAACGGATTCTTTTATTGATTGTACCATGTCCTGTTAAAGAACAAATATAATGTTAGCTGTATTCAGACAGGTGGACACATAAAGCAAGTTGAACGAAATACCTGAAGCTTCTGTAAGCACTTACCTGAGAAAATAATTTTACAAGTTAACAAGAAAATTGAAAGTACATGTCACATGTTTTCTGGAAATATAGGTTACTGAGCTAATCAAGTTTATATTTGAGCAAGCATTTTTTTTGAAGCTGATAATAATTTGTTAGCAATCAACAGTTAGCAGCATTTAACCCATTTGTGCCCACTATCTCATTTATGGGACATAGGCAAACAATGTAGACTCTGATCAGACGCCGCATAATGCGGCGTCTGATCAGAGTCTACACTGTTTTCTTATAGGAATTTCAATATAAAACAAAACGAAAATGAAAAGTTAGACCAGGCATCCCTTAGCTAAAAAAATGACTAATCCAATATATAAAAATGGAAGAATCCACTGGGCACAAATGGGTTAATGGTTTCTCATAGAACTGCATCTTTCATGCTTTTAATATGTCCTGTTAAAAGTCATACAAACATTTTCCTGCATACTGACAAGTGTATGCTATCAGCAGACTGAAAATAAGACAGAAGGCGTCTGCTTTACTTTCAGCTTCCTTTAACCCTTTCGGCACCTAAGTCGCATAAATGCGACTTTGCAAACAGCTTGGATCCTGATCAGACTCCGCGTCACGCGGCGTCTAATCAGGGACAATACTGTTTGTAACGCATATCAATATTTCTTAATTCAAACTACTTTAAATCTAACTTTGAAACGATCTTGCAGATGACAATATTGCAGCAGACGACACTTTTGCGGGGAAGGGGTAAAACCTTCACGATTAATGTTGCGCCGAGCAACCACCTGTATAAACACTAAATGTATGTTATCGTCGAAGGTCCGTATGCATGAACATATTTGTTCGACTCTTTAACAGGACATGTGTACAGTGGAGAATCTATTATTCTTTCCCGTTTAAACGCAAACGTACGCAAACGCAAAACACTAAAACGTAGAAAAGAACAACTTTTGGACAATTCTGATATTTTATGTTTATCTTTGTGGCAAACAGTTTGGAGCCTGATCAGACGCCGGGTTACCCGGCGTCTGATCTGGCTCCAAACTGTTTGCACTGCAAATAATAGTTTTAGCGTAAACGCGTTTATTGGGAAAGAATAACATATTCTCAACTGTATATATAAGTATGAAAAATGCATTTATATGATAAATAAGTAAATGCGGTACAAGGCCGCTACTTCTTGGTGATCATAGTTTTAGTATGAGCAGTTCAAAATTAAACATAAAACTAAAACATGTAAATGGTGCTAATCTCAAAATTAAGACCTGTCATAAAATTATACTTAAAATCTGACAGTCAAAAAATGCAGTTATATGCCTTATTAAGAAATGTGTATAAGGAATCCATAATTACCATTGATAAGATCAACGTTAACTTGATTAGCACGCTTTATATCGACAAAATAAGAGTAAGTTACAACATGTTTTATAGATGTTAGATAAACATTTATGAGCAAATGGTTTTTGTTATTGCACATATTCACGGTGAATAAACGTACACAGGATATAGACACCATAGTGATTAGGAATTGAAAGTGAAAGTAGCGAGGTGAGTACTTTTATTACGTTTATCTCTAATATCTTCTTACAAATAATGTAAACATGAATTGCAAGATAGTCTGTAGACATATGTGACCACACTGATGCCAGGAATATAAATAAATTCACCTGGAAGACTAAATAAAAAGCTTTAATCACTGGCCATAGTCGCATCTTCGTCAACATTTGTCATTATTTTCGCTGTTTATACACGTTATACAAAAAAAGAATCGACAGTTCGATTTATTTTTCAATTCAAAGTAATTGTGCAAAATCTGCTTAAAATTAGACCAACAATAGCTGAGATAGTTGACGTCAAACCGATAGGACGTTGTACTGGGGATAGTATATTACTGTACCGGGGATAGCATTTCCAAAATTATTACTGTACTGGAGATAGACCAATATAAAATATAAAACTAGGGCCACTTTTCGAGAAGTTCGAAGTATTGCAATAATAGTCAGCGTGTATAAACAATACACACATCTTCATAGTCCATCAGATGTGTACAGTTAGGGACATCGAGCTAATGTTAGACTTCGGGCGCTGTCCCTCACAGTACACATGCGTTAAGGGTCATCATTGAGAGGTTATATTTTGCTCTATGTTTTATTAAACCCCGACGGATTTTGTTGGGCATCAAATATCTCAAAAGGTAAGGCATTGTTAGCTCACCTGAGCCAAAGGCTCAAGGTGAGCTATTGGGATGGCCCTGTGTCCGTCGTGCGTCGTCCGCCGTCGTTAACAATTGCTTTAAATGACATCATCTCCTATACCGCCTGACAGATTTCAGGAATGTTCCTTTGGTCAAGCTCTTTGAAATTTATTCAAAAAATCAAAAACAATGTAGAACTCTGGTTGCCATGGCAACCAAAGTGAAAAAATAAGGACATCTTAAGAAATATTCTTGTCGGCCAGAGCTTAGATATTTGGCACATATCATCATCAACAGATCCTCTATCAAGTTTAAAAGGCTTAAAAGGAAGATATATTAATGTACCTAGAGAAGAAAGAATATGCACTAATTGTACTTCTAATTTAGTTGAAAATGATTTTTATGATGACATGTAGTAAACACTCAGAACTAAGATTTAAGTACATAAAATATTAAAAAGGTATTACTGTACATGGCCTACACTACAGAAATTTACCAGTCTGCTATCAGAATCCTCTAAACAGAAAATAATAAATTTGTCTAAATATATATATTTCGCAAATTTACAGAGTTTGTAACTTTATAATGATATACATTTATATTACAAATTTGAACAGTCTGATTGCGGATAATTGAGTATCATGGATACCAAATTATCTACAATCAAACGGTTTGGAGACGCCTGGTAATGCGGAGTGAGAGCTATTTAACCTATTACCTCATAGCCATAGGCACATGCTGCTTTAATTTCAACGTGCTTTGAGCTATCATCTGCTAGGATCTAGCAAATATTTATTATGAGGCATACCGTATTCATGACTATATAAAGTTGTCCTATTTTCTACAATGAAGGAATAAAACCAAGGCGTAAACAGGCGTACTTATGGGGCAATGGGTTTAACTGTATATGTTACTGTATATGTGTAGATATAGTTACTGACTAAGCGAATACCGTAATGCAATCAAAACAGCAACGGTGGCAATATTCCTTGCTTTAACTTTATATTTATTAACAAAACAATCCGTGGGAATGTTCACATTATAGCCTGTACGTGTGTACACACACACACGCATTAGGTTTTCAATGAATACCATGTGACTTTTTTACACCCGCACGACCAAAGCGAGCAACATGGGCTGTTTTGATTGGATAACACTCGCTCATTCATTCATGGATTCATTTATCATGTATATAGTGTCTGCCAACGGGTAGGAGTCAAAAGAATAATGTTAAAAATTCTGAATAAGTAAATGTGATATAATTAAAAGAAAATAGTGCTGATCGGATCCACATGTCTGCTATTACTATACATCTCGATAGCAATGCCTGACTTTTGAATACAGCTACACGAAAAAAGCTTACAAATCAATTCATTGTATATTTAAAACACTTCTGAAAACCATAAATAACCGTTCACGACTCTATAGCTCTTCTGTAAATTCATGTTTTGCTTGTGTGTACATATTTGATTTTGCTCTAAACATGCTGATGTATGTTTTAGGCAATAAATGATTGAATTGAATTGAATCATCAGTAATTATCACAAAAAATACGAGTATATATGACAGATCATACCTTTCATGACCTTACTTTGCTGCACTAACAGTATAGCAAACAGCTTAGACTGTTATTGTTGTACTCGGAGTACCTTGGACTCATTCGCTCATAGTTTACTTTGTCGTTGTAAATATCGGTAAATTTTAAACACGATTTGTTAGTGGGTTTCCAGTGTCTAATATAAGGAATTTGATCAAACTAAAAACCAAACACAATTTTAATGGTCTAAGTTGCAGAGTGGGTACTGTCTGTTGTTATTATAATGGTGTCTTAGCGTACTGAAGGATTATCAATTATTGTACGTGATAAACTAGTATGGTAATTTTATTTTGCCGATTTTTTTTTCAGCGATCCGATGATTAAACCGCAAAATGACAGAAATTTCTACCCCGTAGAAAATACCAGCTATACGGTATATGTTTCTACTCGAACCGTAGTTTCGGAGCTTGAAGATCTTAATTTCTCTCTCAAAAGTATCTCTATTTAAAACATTGTGGAGCCTAATCAGACCTGTTATGATAATAGACGAAGACATTACCCAAGGATAACTGACAGTAAATTTTGATGCAAATGGACCAGTAGTTTAGAAAAGATTTTTGATTTTATCGCATATATAGGCAACACAATTGTTTTGTAAAATATTACAGAGCCTTATGTGCTAGCAATACAGGTACACCGACACAACCCCCCCCCCACAGACACACATACATTGAAGCAGCATCAACCAGAGATTAATTGACAACAATGTTCAATGAAACCGGTCTCAGAGAAGAAAATCGTTGGCAACACTCCTTGTAATCCTTTCGGCAAGTGCACGTACTAAGAAAACTGTGCATTGTCAATGCTTAAAATGGTTGTTTTTATTGTAATAGAAGTAGAATGACGACATCTAGAAACTTAAAGGAGAACGGTGCAGATCCTGATCAAAATGCGGATGTGAAGGCTGCTCCGGATATGCACTGGTCGCAAAGGTAAAGTCTAATTTTGGCTCTTACATATATAGATGAACACGTTGTATGTTTTTACCTTGAAAACCAGTGTTGTGTGAAGGGTTGCGCTTTGTTGGTATATGAGTAACTACAATATAGCCGAGTCCAAATAGCAGTGATTCTTTCAAAAATGCTTTGATAATTTATAGTTTACTCTGTTAAATACATTCGACATGTATTTCACCACAAACTACTACCATCGCATGAAGGCGTAAGAAGGGAAAATGATATGTAATAAATTTAGTGGCTTTGGACTTAACTTCCTAGAAAAATGAAGATTATCCATTATTTCGTATGCTGGAAACGTAACAGCATGTAGTTTGCCATAAAAAAATCAAACGCAATGTACCATAATACCATTTTACGACACAAAACAATAAGATTTCGTGAGGCTATCCCCAGTACAGCCTTCCGCTATACGTACAATAAATAACCGTTGGACACTATCCCCAGTACATTTGGCGGTCGGTTTGACATGGTATATCTTAGCTATTGTTGGTCGATTTTTAAGCAGCTTTTGCATAGTTACA
Source organism: Gari tellinella (assembly GCA_922989275.2). Taxonomy (NCBI): domain Eukaryota; kingdom Metazoa; phylum Mollusca; class Bivalvia; order Cardiida; family Psammobiidae; genus Gari; species Gari tellinella. The sequence continues at coordinate 22,440,498 of OV277859.1, forward strand.
TTTGAATGAAAAATAAACAGATCTGTCGATTCACTTTTTTGTATAACGTGTATAAACAGCAAAAATAATGACAAATGTTGACGAAGATGCGACTATGGCAAGTGATTAAAGCCTTTTTATTCAGTCTTCCAGGTGAATTTATTTATATTCCTGGCATCAGTGTGGTCACATATGTCTACAGACTATCTTACAATTCATGTTTACTTTATTTGTAAGAAGATATTAGAGATAAACGTAATAAAAGTACTCACCTCGCTACTTTCACTTTCAATTCCTAATCACTTCGGTGTCTATATCCTGTGTACGTTTATTCACCGTGATATTGTGTATTATACTAACGAGTTGTACGTCGTTTTACAATATCGAAGCAGGATTTGGCAGTAAAACGTACCAGTTGCGCACTGGAAAACAACAGTTTAACTTATCACAGTCAGTTTCTGACATAAAATCATTAAAAACATCGGTTGCCTTATTATATAGCTCAGCTCGCTCATTGTCGATAGTATTTTCACAAAAATGACAAGTTTTACATACTAATTGTAGCCTCTCATATCTACATATTTCAATTCGTAAAGGGACAACTCCACATCTAAATTTTAGCCAAAGCAGATTTGTGTTTCAATGGAAGAATAATTTTAAACTTTTCAGTTTGAAAATTTTCTTTAAATAGCTTATAAGTTCCTACTTTATTGCTCTTGATCCTGTTATTGAAAGCTCCCTGTTAGTAGTTTCTCTCCATTCTTCTTTATAATTCATCACGCATGCATGTGGCACATTACACGTGATATCAGAGTTTGATTATTATTACCAACATTTGCAAACTGGCTACAATCTAATTTATGAAAATAGCTTCTGGTTCTGAAAGCCCTGTTTTACACACCGAACTCGATTGATTAATACAGAATATAAATACAGAATATATTTACATGCTTTACAATTTGTTGTTGGCACATAGCATCCTTGTTTACACTTTGCTCTAGTAGTATGTAATATTGACAATATTGTAATGAAAACAAATCATATGACTGAAGAAATGTTAAGTAAAACACACCATTTTAAAGCATAATATTAACTTAGGAATATATGGTTATCTACCGTTATAATTTGCCCAAAAATATGAATCTGAATTTAAAGACACTCTGTGAGATGAGACTACTTTGGCTTTCTCCAAAACTATGTGTCAAAAACAGTTTTGACTGTAAATCTATATAGAACTGTTTTGAGCCTGGCAAACCACCGAGTTATTTGGTGTCTAAAGTTGGTACAGTGGAGAAACCGTTATTCTTTCCCAATAAACGCGTTTACGCTAAAACTATGAATTACATTGCAAACAGTTTGGAGCCTTTTTTTTTTTTACTTTACAAACAGTTTGGAGCCTGATCAGATGCCGGGTAACCCAACATCTGATCAGGCTCCAATCTGTTTGCCACTCAGACAAAAATAAATTATGAGAAATGTCAGAAAATAGTTATTTTCCACATTTTAGTGTTTTGCGTTTGCGTTTAGTTGCGTTTAAACGGGAAAGAATAACAGATTCTCCACTGTATTTACCATCTGTACTTGGAGACTATGCATTTGTTGGGAATGCTCATCATTTATCCCCGCCCAAACTTTACTGAAGATCTATTTCATTCAAAACTTTACATTGGTGAGACAAGTAAGAAAACGTCAACCAGACAAGTATGGCCTGCACAACAATAAAACCTGATAATGCGGAATTGTCGTCTGCTTTAAAGAGGCCCGCAACAAGGTTTAGCTTTAAAGGTAGTAATTTGTAAATATGTGTCAAACGCTTATATAAACGGGTAAAAATTAGTTTAGGATAAGAAATTCTGTTTAAAAAATGCATTTCAATAAAAAAAAAATGTTATTGGGGTCTGGTGGGATTCGAACCCGGGCCCGGCATGCGGGGGCAGGAAGCAAAGTAAGTCAACCACTTATACCGCTCGACTGGCCGGACTATCTCAATCTCTGAGGTAAATTTAACGTACTTTACTATGTAGCGCTGGAGTGTCCGTAATTCGGTCCGGGTTTATGTCCGACCCGTGATCAATTTCTGTTGCGTCTTTCGATGCTATAGAATAAATATAGGATAAAGCGATGGAAATTATCTAAAACAATATTAAGATATGAAGACTTTTCTCGAGGGTGTTTTTAGACTGATCGTATTTTTCTAATGCCAGATGCACGATAATGCTACACATTTGGTTCTATTTGAGTATTTTATTTTGTTTTTGCAAATACACCCTATGGTTGCGAGTCGCTTTAAAATTTAAATACATAGTCTGCGAAAAAATAAAAATTGAATTGAATGTTTTTTATATATCAATATGAGTGGCAAACAGCTTGGATCCACACCAGACACCGCGTGACGCGGCGTCTGATCTTGACCCGAACAAGTGGCAAATATTAGCCATTTTGCACGATAAGGCTTAATTTATTTATGCTTTTCGGTGGATTACCACGATATAGCAGTGGATGATCACTTGGTAATCCACTGCAGTGGATTATCACAAATCGCTTTTATTATGAGTTTTCCCCGTAGGGCTCCCCAAGAATCGTAGTCAATCGTGTCTTATCGTTAAATTCCGGCAGTCCGATTTGTCGCGAACTACTCACCGGAAGAGCACGAATCCAAACTCGGGAGCAACGAAGTCATTCGGATGACGTCAAATCAACAAATATACCGCCAACTGTCACGCACGTGTGTGTTCGACATAAAACGTGGGGCTCAACACGGGATAAATAATGTACGTTCGCTTTCAAATTTTAAACAATTTCGTTTAAAAAGTGGCTTAAAAGCATAAATAAATAGAATAACTGTGTTTTTTCAGTGTAAGATCGAATTTAATCCATTTCGTGAACATCAGACTGTTATATTTTCACTCGTGGCTTCGCCACTCGTGAAAATATAACGTCTGATGTTCACTCAATGGATTAAATTTCGATCTTACACTGAAAAAAACAGTTATCCTCTATGTAAATGTACTTTTTAGTCTATCGAGGATATGTCAAAATATCGTCGACGAGCGATAGTTAAAAAACTTCCCCGATCAATGCTCGTGCCGTTTCCACCAATCTGAGAGAGAACATTGATATTGGGACAATTTCATTATATAGGCCCATAGGGAAAATATTTATCCCATGTAAAAGCCTTTCGATGCGACTGGTGTGTGTTGATATTATAACCGAACCTTACCATACACAGTGAAGCGCCTCTCTATCCATCGATTACTCCCTTCATACAATACTATCTCATGAAACAACGCTTTAATCGCGAGAAAACCATTAGCGAAAATGTTTAAGCTGTTACAGACAGTTTGGATCAAGATGAGACGCCGAGTTACTCGGCGTCTCATCTGGATCCAAACCGCCTGTCACTGATAAATGGCTGGTAGGCCGATCTCTAAGAAGTCTCTGCTAGCGATAAATTTGTGACTGAAAAGTGGGTAGCGTGTTTAATGTTAATAGAGACGCTCTATTATTCAACAGTTGCATTAACATGTCACATGAAAGATTTACTACCGCTTTTAAGGCATTCGGTATTTACAGTCGAACTTCGATATCTCCAACTCGGTTAAGTCGAACATACCCGTATTTCGAAGTTAAAACGTGGCTTAGCCACGTTTTAACTGAGAAATACGGGTATGTTCGACATGATCGAGCATGAAATAATGAAGTTCATATGTCGACAAATCGGATAGTTCGAGTTAAGCGAGTTCGAGATATCGAAGTTCGACTGTACTTTAAAAGACAACGAACTGGATACAGGGAAACACATGTTTTTTCTTTGAAGAAGCACGAGTATTTATAAAGACTTTGATTTCTGAAGTGCATGTGCAGTGCGGAACTCATATAAAGCAGAACGCTCCTATAGAAGCTTTCTGCGTGACGTTTGTACTGCTTTAGGCTGTTACCTGTATCTGTCTTTGAGACTGTTATCTCTCACTGACTGGGCTGTTAAATACATGCCTGGCTGTATCTTGAAAGGTGAGAAACTACAGATATAGTCTCACTTTCAATACTTTCATTATTTATACAAGCGTATCGGAATCAAAGAAACACGAAACCGGGGAAACACTATCGACATTCGGTTACGTTTTGATATCAATTCACGTACAGTGGCGAAAACTTTATTCTTTTCCAATAATCGCGTTTAAGCTAAAAACTATTATTTCCATAATGCACACAGTTTGGAGCCTGATCAGACGCCGGCCAAGCCGAACCGAACTACATTGTATTTACTACTCAGAGCAAAATAAAATAGGTCAACCTTCAAGAATTTGCTATTTCTACATTTTATTGCATTGCGTTGTGTATCGTTTGCGTTAATTTGCCTTATTTTGACCCGAAGTTAATCCCTTTACTATCTTACCCCGAATACAATAGTTATTTGCAAACAGGTTGGATCCTGGTCAAACACCACGTTACACGGCGTACAGTGGAGAATCTGTTATTCTTTCCCGTTTAAACGCAAACGTACGCAAACGCAAAGCGCTAAAACGTAGAAAAGAACAATTTTTGGACAATTCTGATATTTCATGTTTATCTTGGTGGCAAACAGTTTGGAGCCTGATCAGACGCCGGGTTACCCGGCGTCTGATCTGGCTCCAAACTGTTTGTAAAAGAAAAAATAGTTTTAGCGTAAACGCGTTTATCGGGAAAGAATAACAGATTCTCCACTGTATAACCAGGATCTAAACCCTTTGACACTAATTTCATTATTTCTTAATGTGGTGAAAACTTACAGCTAGTTTGCGGAAGGTCGCTGGTTCTCACAGTTGCCGATCTGTGCATAAAGGGCTTCTAGGGTCTGCCTCCACGTTACATGTAATAGCAGGACGTGGCGATTGACTGAAATACTGTGAAAAGCGACATAAAATCATAAAAAAACCCAAATCCAAATATTTCTTTATATGTCAAAATATCTAAATTTTAAATTTGAGAAATAAACGTAGACGTCAATAAATTAAAGCCGATGATGTCATGACAGTGAACGGGCTTACTATTGGTTTTTGGGTGATTGACACTACATTTGTATGCGAACAACAGCTTCAAGGGACCGAACAACAGATGGAAATGGACTTATTTAGAGAGAAAAAAAATCTCCAGTTAAGTTTTTTTGTGCAAACGCCATTAAATACGTACTTATTGTTGACATAAAACTAAGCTTGAAGAATATCACTCAGATTAATTTTTTAACTTTTAAACCGTTACTCCATAGCCTATTTCTAATTTGAAGACATAAAATGCGCTTCTATGGTAGAGTGGGTTAAATCGTGTAGGTCTACTCCGTTTGATGGCATTGTCTCGTCCGTACTAATATGTTCTTTATACGGGAATGAAATTAATTCCTTTTGGAGCCATCTGATCTGGGTCTACACTGTTTGTATAGGACAGATGTACTACCTACTGGTGCATTGATACAGGACAAGTATACTCGTCACTAGTGTTCTTTTAGTTAGTCATATACACACTCACTCAAAACAAGTCTACCGTATGAGCTTTCTATTTTACTTGCAGTCTACTGTCTGCTTCAAGCTTTATCACGATCCGTTAAGACTTTTTTAGTTGTTATACAGAGGAGATTACACTGTTTTCCCAAATAAACACGTCCATAGTAAAACAAGTTCTTACCATCGCAAATGGTTTGTAGCCAGACCAAGCGCTTATAAAGCGTTTGAGTTGAGTCTCAATGCGGTCTCAAACATTTGATTGGTCAGATTTGAGCATAGGCTCAAAACTGACCAATCAAATGCTTGAGAACGATTTCACACTCAACTCAAACGCTTTATAAACATGGACACTGATCAGACGCATGGTAAGCCTGTATCTGATCAGTCTCCAGACTATTTGTCAATGTTCAAAATAGAAAACACGTTTTCAAGAAGCTGTTATTTCTACATTTGATTATCAATTTTTTCTTCATTTTATTATAATTTTCTACATTTTTTTATCATTGTTTATGTTTTCAAATTAATTGTATGAAAAAAATCAGTTTATGAGTCTAAATATGGTTTCTAACTTGGCTTTTTTTTTTAATGCTTTCCGAATACATGTACATGTAGCGTGGGAAAACTTTACTCTGCTCGAACCGATGTTGCTAGTGACGTTTTATCGAAACAAGGGCGTATGTTTTGACTAAATGGTTTTGAGGACGTTACGGACTGATTGTTAATATATCGTACCAAAATCAGTACTCTACGTTTGTAGTCAACTGACGGTCCCTTACGAACTATGCTAAATAGCATTGTTCGGGACGAGCCGACAGTTGACGGGAATGGCCGATCGCTTTTCGTAGAGTACTGATGTTGACCAACAGTAGCCCGATCTCATTAGGGTTCTCAACCTTAACCAGGCAAGATTAACCACTTTATTACCGTACTAGCTGGACTTTATTGGTTCCTCAATGTCGAGTATAGCCTGGAAATCAATATGGCCCGAAAGTTGAAAAGAAGTGTTGTGTGTCGCCTAATAGGACATGATATCTATAGTAGAAACTCTTCAATCCGAACCATTGAAGACTATCAGAAAACAGCTTTGATAGCAATTTAAGATGCGTCCGGATTAACCCTGTCAGCGCCAATCTGATTATGAGGATTTACCCTCTCGTCGCTATTTGGCGTCTGCTTCAATATTATTGTCTGCTTATATATAGTTTCAAAGTTTGTTTTAAAGGTATTATGGTTTAAGAACCATCGAAACGAGTGTCAAATAGTCTTGATCCTAACCAGATGCCGCAGCGTCTGATCTGGAATCAAACGGTAGAAATCAGCGCAACTTATGAAAAGACCGATTCCAGTTTGCAATTCAGTATTTTCTACTTTTTACTATATAAGGTTGTTATGTGTATTGTTTTTACAAAATACAGCGCCTGAACTGTGTATGACTTGTGTCAGCCTGCTCGTCCATACGCGCCTGAACCTTTTGTCCAGAGTTTATTTCCTATACCCCACCAGATAGAGATCCCAAAATGTATGTGAGTGAGTACATTTAATGGTGGCGGAATGAACCATTTTCATGTCACTGGCATTTGTGACAGTTTGTCAGGAGCATATTTTGTGTAACACAACGGCTAGGTATACCAGTTTTGGTATATTAGTATATCTTTGGATTGCAGAGTGTTGATTACATTTTCCACGTAAATTTTACTTTGACATGTCACATGTCCCTGTCTTTTAGTGTGTTGCGTTTTATCGAGAACCATATTCAGGACACTGTGGCCTTGACTTTTGACTGAAAGTATTAAGAGCTTGTCTGGAAAATATTACTATACCACATCAGAAAGGTATACCAAAATTTACAGGTGACTCTATCTTTGGTTGTCGCAGTGTAGCATACTATTTTAAATGTTATAGTTGGTATTCCTTCAACAACAACAACAACAAGCAGTTTAGTGTCAACAACACTTTTGAGGATGCTAAGGTAGCTAAAGAGAACTGTACACACATAAGATACAATTCGATTTATCTCCCTTAAAGAAGCTTGTAGTTTTGTCCGGCACATTAGGTATTTCGAATAGACTCCCCTGCAAAACATTCAAGCACACTTGGCTCCAAGGTTATAAAGCGTTTGAGTTGAGTCTGAGTGTGTTCTTAAGCATTTGATTGGTCAGATTTGAGCAGAGGCTCAAATCTGACCAATCAAATGCTTGAAAATGCACATTGACTCAACTCAAAAGCTTTATAACATCGGATACTGTCTGAGACATATTGGATATCCTACATCTGGTATGATCATTGATTTAAACTTACAAGTGTCAATCATACTGATATATAAAAACGGTTGTACATCTGAAAGCTAAACAAGAAGGAGAATTTATAAGCGGCGAGCAGCTCAGTCGGTATAAAGAGCAGAACGGTAGTTCGAATATCAAGGTTTCGATTCTTGGTCCGGCTTCAAACCTACCTTACCGCTCATGTGACACCAAGGTCACGTACAGTGGTTGTCCTGTCTCAACTGACAAGTATGTTCTTCAACCCTTTTATTACCAATCTCATCGTGAGGGTTTTACCCCTCAACCGCTATATTTTCAATATTGTTTTCTGGAATATCGTTTTTAAAGTTAGATTTAAGGCAGTATACGTGACATAATTTCAAAACAAGTAACAAACAGATACGATTCTGATCAGGATCAAAGCTATTTGCAAATGCGCTTTACGATGGCATTGAGAGTGAATCGATGTCCATTTCCTTGACACTACGAGTATAACCACAGGTACTTGACACATAGATCTAGATCTAGATATATTACCAAATAAAAACATTGTTTTACTAGACTTCTATAATAAGTATATGGTATACAACGGGATCCAACAGGTATTTTTAACTATTGACTTAAACTGATGCTACAATAGACTTGATCACCGATTTGCTCTTGTGGTGCCCTCGGGAAATCATTAATTTATCAATATCTACTTTTTATTTCATCATATTTCGTCAAATAACGTCACAGTACGTGTTTTTATAACGAAAATGTGCGTCAAAAAGTTTTATGTCGTTTCGGGCGTCCAGTTTTTATTGGTAATAGATCTAGATGTATGTGTCAAGTACATGTGAGTAAAACATACCTTTTACGTTTAGAAGAACCTGTCATTATTACAGTTTATTACTTTTTGGTTACTTTTAATTTTTCATTTTGTGAGGCTATAAATGTCTGAACCTAATCAGACACCGGGTAACCCGTTGTCTGGCTTGGTTTAAAAATGTTTGCAGTGGACATACTTGTTAGAGTATACAGTGGAGAATCTGTTATTCTTTCCCGTTTAAACGCAAACGTACGCAAACGCACGCAAACGCAAAGCACTAAAACGTAGAAAAGAACAACTTTTGGACAATTCTGATATTTCATGTTTATCATGGTGGCAAACAGTTTGGAGCCTGATCAGACGCCGGGCTACCCGGCGTCTGATCTGGCTCTAAACTGTTTGTACTGGAAATAATAGTTTTAGCGTAAACGCGTTTATTGGGAAAGAATAACAGATTCTCCACTGTAAATGCATTTTAATCCAAGATTTGATGCTGTTTATTCCTTTATTTACAAACATAAGATCAATATGTATACCAATCATGTAGTCCCTATAACTTGCAGAGGTCAAATGTTAAAACCGTTTTAACCGTTTGAACTTTTGAGATATGTGACCTTGACTCAACATTTTTGAATTAAACATACATGTTTTCAAATTTCTCTTAAAGATATATCCTGACGACCTTTTGGTCATAACACCTAACCAGCTACCGAAGCATGCCGCCACGTGCAAGTTTTGTCCTCTACTGATATCTTGTCTAGGGATATACTCACCCAAGCGTTTCATGTGAGGCCCGTACCTTAAATTTGTTAAGTTAGTAAAACCCATAAAAAAAAACTTGAGTGTGAGTATTTGACGGCCTCTCTAGACAACTTGAATTTAGTTACCTGTAATTTCAAAAGTTATTGCTATTTCAAACATTCGACCATTTGACCTCTGTGATTTTAACCTGTGACCAAACATGTCTGACATTCACATATTCACGTACTCCTCTAAATTAGAGCAACATGTATACAAAATATAAAATCTCGATCGGCCGAGGAACGAAGGTAGTTTTGTCATTAAAATAAATCATCTATTGACGTATGTGACATTGAACTTTAGCCTGACATTTCTAGTTTCAGATCAATGTATACAAACTATTAAGTCCCAATCAGATGAAGAACTTCGGTTAAGGCCATTTAAAAAATATGGACTGTTGACCTATGTGACTTTGACCTTTGACCTAACACACACGAAACCGACATAGTCCTATACCTATTCATATGAGTAACACATACACCAAGTATTGGGTGTGTATTGGTTAAAGGTCTAAAGTTAAGCCCAACGTGTTGCAAATAATTTAAATGTCTCTTAATTGTAGCAATATGTATACAAACTATACAATCCCTATCACTTGAAGGTCAAAAGTTATTGTCATTTCAAACACTTGTCTTTTTACCTCTTTGATCTTGACCTCAAATGCCCAAAGGCTGCATATATAATGAGCCATGTCATGACTAAACCTGCCTTATTGCATTACAACATTGCACAGACACAGCACCGTTGTCATCCCTGGCTCTGTATCTGAGTTTGGTCTACACGGCGAAACACTGTATATAATACAGCTACATAAAATGCTTAGATGCATGTGGGTATCAAACAGTGTATATCAAGACCAACTGCCGCGTCTTTGATGCGGCGGCTGGCCTTGATCTACGCTGTTTGCAATGCAATAAGGCAGGTTTTGTCGTGACACGGCTCACATATATTTTCATATGGACAACATATATACCTTGTATTGAGTGTGTATTGGTCATAGTTCAAAAGAGACAGACAACAGTAAATAATATCCCCAAATTAAAGACCCGGTTGCATGATGAATGCACCCAGTGATGTAATTTAGGATACTTTTTAAATTTTATGTCAACAATCAAATTTTAATAATGTTACCTTACCTCAAAAATGTCATACGTTCCTTTTATCGTGCTGGGGCCCGTTTCATAAAACATCTTACGACAAATGTTGTCGTAAGTCAAAACTATAAAATACATTTAATCTGTGATTTCTCTATCTAATCCTGTCATGTGACATCTTTTTGGAATCGTCTTGAAAAGACGATTCCAAAAAGATGTCACAAGACAGGATTAGATGGAGAAATAAATAATAATTGATACTTTTATAATCTGACTTACGACAACATTTGTCGCAAGAAGTTTTATGAAACAGGTCCCATATTATTAAAAAAATGTTAATTTGCCGACAAAAGAATTCAACTACAACCATGTCCCCTCAGTGTAAGTGTATGTATTTATAGGTTTACACGTTCATCTTTACAGGTTGACTAAATTGGTACTTTATGAGCATATGTTTGAATCTAGATCACATGCAGTTTTCCTAAACGCCTGAACTGCTTTCAATACGTTTGATAACTTGTTCATTGGGTTCATAAGTTATGACAACCTGAGCTAAAAAAACGAAAAAGAGTAACATGAAACATGCCAATCCACACCCAATGCTTTGCGTATGTGCTACCTATATTAATTAGTATATGGATATGTCCGTTGTATGCATGTTAGGTCATAGGTCAAAGTCGCAGAGGGCAAAGTTGCTGGTATAGGGACAAATAACTGGATAGGAACATAAAAACAAGACATATTTGATATTAATTTATATTTTTATGCATAAGTTTATATGTATTGTATAGCACAAATAATTTTTAAAATATTCAAACAATTGTTCTGAAGACACTGATGTCTGTATTATTCAATACAGGAACTTATTTCATACGAGCTAGCAAAATATGCAGACCCTGACGAGACGCAAACAATTGTGGCATCTCTTAAGAGTACATGTAATGTCAACTTTTGTGGAACGATAGTCATGTATAGATAAAGTAGTCAATTACAGCGCTCCCTCTCTACAACGACACCCAATGGGAGTCAAAACGTGTGTGCGTTATTAGGAGGGAGTCGTCATAGGGAGGGAAATTTGTTTACCGTTGAAAACAGTTTGAATCGAGAGCAGACGCTGCTTAAAGCAATGTCAATGTAACATGAAGGAGCTTTCTGCTTTCCTTTTACCTTTCATAAAACTGCTACATGTCTTTTACACGATCAATTTGCATTCTTCTGAACGTTTGTGATAGATCTTTTACAATACTGTTAAACGTTGTACATGCTTGATTGCTTAAAAGTGTAAAAACGTATGCTTAATGTTGATATATAAGCGATTTGCTGAAAAGGGAAAGAATTAGGTATTCCCTATTGCGTATGATATTGCAATACACCGATATATTTTTAGTATTGCAATGGCAGTTTACGGTCAGACGAAGCACGTGAGGAGTCCCAACTGCCGTCTCCCTTTGACCCAGATCCCCTGTTCATCCAGACCATGAAGCATCCGAAAGTGATGATCAGAGCCAAGACAAGGACAGACAGGGCCACAGCCACAATGATCACAGTCGTCTGTGACAGGCCATCTGGAAAGTGGAAAATAAGTTATTAGAAGGCAGTGAAATACGGTTATACCGATACAGTCGAACTTCGATATCTCGAACTCGATTAAATCGAACATATCCCTATTTCAAAGTTAAAACGTGGCTTAACCACGTTTTAACTTTGAAATATGGGTATGTTTTATGTTAACCGAACATGAAATAATGCAGTTCATGTGTCTAACTATCGGATAATTCGAGTAAAGCGAGTTCGAGATATCGAAGTGTGACTGTATATTTCGATTTAATGTTCTATGCATACAGTGTGCCAGAGAAAATTACATTTATCCTGTATAAACAGCGTATACAACGTCCATTAGGGTTCATATAGAAGCATCCTGCACTGCTTGTCAAATTTGTAAAATATTGTAAAAACAAGCTTGATTAATAGAGGTCATATAAAAGTATTTTCGTCCCCTTCTTTATCTATATAAATCCGTCATTTTGTTTTTAGAGGAGTCATTTTGTTATGTTTCAAAACCGATACTCTATAGAAGACAATATCTAATAATAAGGAGTCTCGCAACTTTTCAAAACAATACATCATAATGCATGATGACAATAAAGGTTATTATTCATATCTATATTAATAATTGGAAGCCTTTGAAGCTAATGCATTGAATATTGTGACGTACATTCATATAATATCAAACCGTGTTATATGAAAGTCAGGGACAAGAACAGACCTGCCAGGATCTCCCAATTATTAGTAATGAAAGAAAAAATCTCCTCTATTATTAACCCTTTCAGCCCTAAATATTGGATTATTATTATTCATTTTGGACTATTCTAGTACAGGCATTTTGAACCAGTCTATTGTTGCATTTTTGATATGACAACACAAATCAATGAAAATATCAAACAGTGCAGACCCTGATCAGAGGGCTCCTATAGGAGCCCTCTGATCAGGGTCTACACAGTTTGCATATTTAATCAGAAATCTCTACAGAGGGTTGTAGGGTTGAAAAGGTTACCTAGATGTACCGACAACAAATTTGATATCCATAGCTGATGTGATGAAGGAAATATGCTCCGGACAGTTGGGACACAGACAGAGAGTCCATGCTTATAATTCGATACTAATGAGGCCAAAACATGTAGCAAAAAAGTTAAAATCATTAACCTGTCCATCTCTTGTGACATTAATCTTGTCATTAGTGTGAAGAGGGTAAGCGTTAGCTTTTTAGAAAATTCTATTCAAAAGTAAGACCAATGAGATAATTTTGTTATGTGGCAGGTCACGCAACAAAGGCCAAAGGAAACAGCCACATATGACAGACGTCGTACATGTAAGTGATGGGCAAAGTTTAGTTACCTAAAGCTGTCTTGGGGATGGGAGTACCTTACGAAGCGTACAAACGAACTAGAAAAGTACAGTACAACCTCTCTATTACGGTCACTAAAACGAAGGCTTATTGATTGTATAAAAGACAGGTACAGCTTAAAGCAACATGACAGTGTTTAACTGTCATCTTGCTTTGAGCAGTTACCTGCCTTAAATACCCAATACTTAACCAAATTTAGTGGTAGTAATAGAGAGGTTGGTATTGTACTAGTATACCATGAACAAGTAACATAGTTATTGTCCGATTTTTCTGACCTGTCAGAGTTTGTTTAGAACCGAATAGTTCATAATGGTAAATAAATAATAGGGTAACATCGGGTCTATATAGTCGTACACTTTCCAACTTGAGATAAGCATGATCCTCGTGCAGCACGAGACAGCAGCGCTAATTTTACTGATATGTTATTCATTCTCAATAAACGTGTTTATGCTTAAAACTATTATGTCCATCGCAAACAGGTTGGAGCCAGATCAGACGCCGGGTAACCCGGCGTCTGATCAGGCTTCAACCTGTTTGCCATCCAGATTAAAAAGATAAAGTCATTTTTCGACAGTTTATTGCATTGTGTTTGCGTTTAATCGGGAAATAATAATGTCTTCCCTACTGTACATTACACACAATAAATACAGCTTTCCGTATCCCTGACCGTACGGAAATCAACGAGTACGGTGATCATCCCTTTTAAATTTTTTAGAATGTTCCAATTTAAAAATAACTCTCACAGGTCAGAAGATAACACTAATACCGTACCGGATTTCTCTGTAGATTCCCCACTATCTATGATGGTGAGCGTGGCATGAACTGTCCCGGAAGGTATTTCGTCTACAGCCGTCACGTCCCGACGTTTACGATCAATATTGTTGAAGGCACAAAACTTAAAGATGACAAAAACACAAATGAACCGCTTTTTGCAAAGCAAGAAACTCTCATTGAAGCAACTACTGTAATTGAAATATGGTTATGTAAGTAATATAAATGACCCAACGTTTCATGAACGTAATGTTCCCATTTCACAAGTTGAGGTTATATCCGATATTAAACGACTTAAAAGGAATAAGTCCCCATGTCCGAGTGATAATCTTCTGAATGAGTACTTTATAGAGTCAGTAGATATCTTAGGCGGGCATATAACTGATATAAAGTTATATTTGCAATATTTGTTTTACATGATTTAATTTAGCACGTATTAACACGAAACTTAAGATTACCGTGTGCATCAAAGAAGGCGCTTGATTATATAACATGGATTTAGATAGTAAGCTTCTTATAATGTTCAAAGCCTTGTACTCTGTCGTAAAATCGTGTGTCAAACACTGTAACTCTTTGTCATAGGGTGATATTAATCATTTCTGGAGTTTATTACATTTTACCATTAAATTGGGTGTGTTTGTTGTTATTTCCATTCCCTTTAATTCTAATAAACCCCTTGTCCAAATTATTATTTTCTAACTTTAACAGTCAAAGGGAACTAACCACTTCTTGCATGCTAGTTTGTAATCACGTGATATGTCATTCCGGTCACTTCGGTCATTTAAATTCTTCAGACAGCCATCTTTATTTTGAGCATAATAAATATATTTATATCTGGAGATTATTCCAATAGCCAGGTAACCATTTTCATTATTTAGTAACTTGAATAATTAGGTTTATATTATTAGTATTGTTATAAGTTTTGATTATGTACAGGTTCAACTTAAATGCTTAGCTGAAGTTGTTTACCCATTTGTATGTACATGTTTGTTTACATAATCAGATGTCAATTTGTAAGGTTTATTCTTTGTACTTATTATTGTTTTAATTCTGTTGTAGATTTTCCTTAACATTCTTGAACTCCAGTCATCGAGTCAATAAATCATAAACGTTTCTGGAGTGTTGATACTTCTTCAAACCCAATTTCACCCAGCCGTGGGCTGAGGCCCGGTCGGGGTCACCCTGAGAACCCATAAGAACCCAAGAGCTCTACGAAATCTTACTCTGACTTCTTCAATATATCAGCCGGATTACGTTAGGGACTGAATGTTTGCTCTATTTTTAGAAGACTTAGAGCTATTTTTACAGAATAAAAACAACTCTAGGTTATCTTTTTATGATATTTGCATATCAATTATTTTGTTTGTTAGTAGTATAGGGGCCTCTTTGGTTGTAAATAAAGATGACGTAATCGACGCCATTTTGGATGACCTACTTTTCTAAAAATAGGATAAACACGTGGGTCTATATATAGCCCAGGATGAAGGTCTTGTGGGGGTAGCCATATTGGATTTGGGTTTGAACGGGAAAAAAGCGGCCATTGTGAATTATTGAATTTTCACCAATCTGGGTCTACACGGTATACAGAACTGACCTGTTAACGATCTGTTAAGATAGCCAGGGACATTGAGCGTCAGGTTCTTCCCTATCAGAGGCGAATCTTAGAGGTGTTGCATATAACGTGTGTTCACTTCGATGTTTTCAGTTCAAATGACTGAGATGTTTCTCCTTCATGCGCGGATAGAGGGCGCAATGTTTAAAATGACAGCATCGCTATATTTAGCTGGCCGGTGTTACAAGTATTGCATCAGCCGAGAAAAGGCCTAGGGCATTAACCCCCGACCAGGGAGAGCAAATGGCAGTCAAGCGTAATCAACAACACATTAAAAAGCCATTAACTGCCGGAAATGAAGGCAATTCAGAGACACAGTACCGTGATAACTGAATGTATAGCAGTCAGGGATACCGTGAGAACATGCCTAGTTCACAGGGCTGGATAAAAATAGATATCGTGTCATACCTTAAAATAAAATATGTCAGTGCAGACGACGAAAGACGGCTAAGGGGGATAGGTGCTAAGTAGAGGTTTTCAAAGGGTATTGCTTAGCTTTTAGAGGGTATGGTTTTATAGGTCCATTTTTTCTGTACATAGTCCCCATACCGTTGTTCACGGAGAGTCTTTTAATCAAGCAGACATCATCTTACAGCATATTGGGTTTTACCCCCAGTAATAGCCTGCCCTAACCCGTTAATTAGCAAGACTTGTTCAGACACGTTTTACAGCGCGCATGCGTTGTCCACGGATAAGACCTACCAAAGCAGACAGCATGTTACAGCATGTTCACCCCGAGTGAATTGCTTGTCCTGACCAGACTTGTTCAGACACCTTTTACCGGGCGCATGCGTGAAGGGCCTATAATCGACGTTATAAATAGACATGGGAATTCTCTCCACTCTCATACGATGTCCAGTCGTTGGATGGGAAACACCGTAAAACAACACAGTAGAATACGCTGAAGGTAAGTGTTTACAAATGAAACAGTTAATGAAAAACAGTACTTAAATCAAGACTCTACAGTCATAGTTTTACGGAAGACTTCGTCTGCTTTAACCCCTCTTAACCCTTATACCGCTGACTATTTTATCTATTAAACTTTTTCCAGCATCGTCTGCTTAAGAGAGCGTAGGAAGCGGTCTTTTTTCATTCAAGTAACAGTTCGAAAAAGTTAAAGTGTTTCTTTTATTATTATAAATGGTTATCTGAGTTTCATAATAAACCTGAAAAAGAGAGGAATTACTGTACATGTAAAAGTTCACGGTTTTAGACTTTAACTACACAGTAAGCATGAGGCAGACATCTGTTTTCACTTCTAACAGGTCGTTAGGGACCAATTCGTTTCTCAGGGGGCCTGGGGAACTCATTATCTCATTAGGGTCCCCCTCTCTCTCTCTGCAGCATTATACACACATCTCAATGTTTGAGATTTTTAACAAAACTGTAATTGACGTTAAACACAGGTAGTGTATTTATACATTTCCTTAACCCTTTACCCCATATCTATGACCACTTAAAGCAGGCTGAAAGTAAAGCAGAAGGCGCTTTGACCGACACATTGTAGCCGTTTTGATGCAACCTTTATCCTGCTGACACGGTCCGTGCTACACACGTGTTTTAAAACTACCTATAGTACGTTTCTAGCTTTGAAGGCAGATGACTACTTAAAGCAGGGTTAAACACAGGTAGAGTATTAATACATTTTCTTAACCCTTTACCCCATAACACATTTCTAGTTTTGAAGGCAGATGATGACTTAAAAGCAGGTTGAAAGTAAAGCAGATCGAATGAGCCTTGACTGACAAATTCTAACCGTTTTGCTGTAGGCTACCGCGTCGCTCGCACAGTCAGAAGCCACAGATTAAAAAGTCATTAACTCATCAGCAACCCCCATTGTACAGTATTGGCATAAAATGCACAAAATGTTCGAATTTTATCATTTTAAATCCAGAAATCGTTCTATTGAACTGGTTTTACTCTGAATTGATACCAAATACATTGATTAATACTCGATAATTCATTACAAAACAACAAAAATAGACATTCACCTGTAAAGCTCGTTAAAAAGCTATTAAGAATTATTTTCTAGGAGAAATATCAATTTTTTCTAATAACGTGTAAACATCACAATTTCATCATTTTAAATCCAGAAATCGCTCTATTGAACTAGTTTTACTCTGAATTGATACCAAATACATTAATTAATACTCGATAATTCATTATAAAACAACAAAAATAGACATTCAGCTGTAAAGCTCGTTAAAAAACTATTAGGAAAGTTTTCTAGCAGAAATATCAATTTTTTCTAATAACGTGTAAACATCACAATTTCATCATTTTAAATCCAGAAATTGTTCTATTGAACTTGTTTTACTCTGAATTGATACCAAATACATTAATTAATACTCGATAATTCATTATAAAACAACAAAAATAGACATTCACCTGTAAAGCTCGTTAAAAAACTATTAGGAAAGTTTTCTAGGAGAAACATCAATTTTTTCTAATGATGTGTAAACATCACAATTTCATCATTTTAAATCCAGAAATCGCTCTATTGAACTTGTTTTACTCTGAATTGATACCAAATACATTAATTAATACTCGATAATTCATTATAAAACAAAATAAATAAACATTCACCTGTAAAGCTCGTTAAAACATGACGTGGCGTCAAACCGAAGCCCTTAGCGAAGTTATCAAACGTATCGTGGATGGGACTATCAATCCCCTAAGACGCGACAGCCAAACGTTCGCGAGAGAACGGAGGCTATTGAGAACACTGGCTAGTGAAAGCGTCAACGTGTCCAGAAAAAAGACATTACTAAGACTACATCATTCTTTGATACCCGTCATCTTACGAGAACGTTACGTCATAGTAACCATCGCGGACGAAACCAGACGAGCGCAAATGATCAGCGAAGAGTAAATATTGTACAACAAATCCGGCTCAGAGAAATGACCAAAGTTTATAAGAGGGAGAGAGTTGTTGACAGTATTATCAGTTATCTATACCAACGAGAATGTATCCCTGCAACCTCTGCCACAACTCGTACGCCTATTTGGACAGTTTGAAACGACACAGGAAACATAAACACAAAGGTATACTTGACACTAAGGACCAACAGCAACAACAACAACAACAACAACAAGAAGAAGGAGAAGAAGAAGAAGAAGAAGAAGAAGAAGAAGAACAACAACAACAACAACAACAACAACAACAACAACAACTGCCATTCGCTTTAAAGCACCCCTTTACCTGTATCGTGTCAGGACCAACGTCCTGTGGCAAAACTTATTTTGTATCCCAACTGCTTCAGAGCGCTCAACAACGCATTCAACCTTCTCCTGAACGCATACTCAGATAACCATTTATAATAATAAAAGAAACACTTTAACTTTTTCGAACTGTTACTTGAATGAAAAAAGACCGCTTCCTACGCTCTCTTAAGCAGACGATGCTGGAAAAAGTTTAATAGATAAAATAGTCAGCGGTATAAGGGTTAAGAGGGGTTAAAGCAGACGAAGTCTTCCGTAAAACTATGACTGTAGAGTCTTGATTTAAGTACTGTTTTTCATTAACTGTTTCATTTGTAAACACTTACCTTCAGCGTATTCTACTGTGTTGTTTTACGGTGTTTCCCATCCAACGACTGGACATCGTATGAGAGTGGAGAGAATTCCCATGTCTATTTATAACGTCGATTATAGGCCCTTCACGCATGCGCCCGGTAAAAGGTGTCTGAACAAGTCTGGTCAGGACAAGCAATTCACTCGGGGTGAACATGCTGTAACATGCTGTCTGCTTTGGTAGGTCTTATCCGTGGACAACGCATGCGCGCTGTAAAACGTGTCTGAACAAGTCTTGCTAATTAACGGGTTAGGGCAGGCTATTACTGGGGGTAAAACCCAATATGCTGTAAGATGATGTCTGCTTGATTAAAAGACTCTCCGTGAACAACGGTATGGGGACTATGTACAGAAAAAATGGACCTATAAAACCATACCCTCTAAAAGCTAAGCAATACCCTTTGAAAACCTCTACTTAGCACCTATCCCCCTTAGCCGTCTTTCGTCGTCTGCACTGACATATTTTATTTTAAGGTATGACACGATATCTATTTTTATCCAGCCCTGTGAACTAGGCATGTTCTCACGGTATCCCTGACTGCTATACATTCAGTTATCACGGTACTGTGTCTCTGAATTGCCTTCATTTCCGGCAGTTAATGGCTTTTTAATGTGTTGTTGATTACGCTTGACTGCCATTTGCTCTCCCTGGTCGGGGGTTAATGCCCTAGGCCTTTTCTCGGCTGATGCAATACTTGTAACACCGGCCAGCTAAATATAGCGATGCTGTCATTTTAAACATTGCGCCCTCTATCCGCACATGAAGGAGAAACATCTCAGTCATTTGAACTGAAAACATCGAAGTGAACACACGTTATATGCAACACCTCTAAGATTCGCCTCTGATAGGGAAGAACCTGACGCTCAATGTCCCTGGCTATCTTAACAGATCGTTAACAGGTCAGTTCTGTATACCGTGTAGACCCAGATTGGTGAAAATTCAATAATTCACAATGGCCGCTTTTTTCCCGTTCAAACCCAAATCCAATATGGCTACCCCCACAAGACCTTCATCCTGGGCTATATATAGACCCACGTGTTTATCCTATTTTTAGAAAAGTAGGTCATCCAAAATGGCCGCCGATTACGTCATCTTTATTTACAACCAAAGAGGCCCCTATACTACTTTTGTTGATAATATGATTCTAATTTGAAATTCTGTTCAAGATTTACAGAAAAGTTTAAATAAGCTTTATGATTATTGCTAATTTTTGGGCCTTGAGGTTAATACAAGTAAAACGGAAGTAGTTGTTTTCGCAAAAGAGGACCAGTTAAACGCGGTGCACGTTGGTTTTGTAATGATGAACCTTTAGAAATCGTAAACGATAGTACACATATTTGATTTGTTTGTCGGTTCCGTTTTCAAAGCCTAAATATATTGAGCGTGTGTAATTAAGATACTACAAGGCTATATTGGGCGTTAAACAAAGTACATGTAATGCAGTGGTTTACGGTGAATTGGGAAGGTACCCCCTGTATATCAACAGATATGTTCAAATAATGAAATACTGGTGTAATTTGTTAAATGATAACAATATAATTTTAAAAAATGTGTACAATGATGTTTTTGAAAGATGTAAAAAGGGGGCAACTTATTGGGCTCCAAAAGTTACAAAAGTCACTTATTCAGCGATTTGGTTTTACAGACGTTTGGGAATTTCCAGAAAATATTGAGTTTTAACTGTTTATACCAGTAATTAAACAAAGGCTTATATATTGTTTTAAGCAACATTGGTACGCTGACTTACACAACAATAATGTTGAAAGTCATTTGTACCTGTATATAAAATGAGAGTTTGGTATTGAAGATTACCTGAACACTTTAAGATACAAATTATCAAGGTTTGCATTAACACGATTACGTGTATCAGCACATGTATGACGCGGGGGCCTCCGTGGTCTAGTGGTATAGTCACTGTGACTTACATCACTAAGCTCCTCACCGCTGTGAGTTCGAATCCCAGTAGGGTCGTTCGGATTTTTCAAGTGGGGAAGCCTTCCAGCTGGCTTGCGGAAGGTCGGTGGTACCCAGTTGCCGATTTGTGCCTGTTACAGTGCATAAAGGACTTCTGGGGTCTTCCTCCACCTGTGATTAGCTGGACGTCGCGATACGACTGAAATACTGTTGAAAGCGACGTAAAAATAAACAAGAGCGTGTCCCAGTTACACGAATGCCCCCGATGACACAGGGAGGGGAATCCAGACTATCAAATGTAGAATGTACGAGTTAGAGAGCTGAAACTGTCGTTGAGTGCCATTTTGAGGAATTTAAGGGCCATTACTCCAAAGGGCCTAGCATAAATTGGCGCCGCTGGTTATCCAAATTGGTCTCCATTTTATGTCAACAAACATTTTCAGAAAGTTTGGTGAAGATCAGATGAAAAGCAATGTGTTTGTGAAACACAAATGCCCCCAGCCAGCGTCATGTTGTGTAATGTAATGATTATTTGCAAAAGTAGGTCAAAAGTCATGGTCATAGGGTAAATGAAACATCGGCATGGTTGGAGAAGTCTTAACACAAGAAACATACAAAGTATGGAAGCTCTAGGCCTACTGGTTCAAACGTAATAGGCGTATAGAATTTATACAAAAGAAGGTCAAAGTTCAAGGTCACAAGGGCAAAACCGTAGGTATGGTTGGAAAGGTCTTAACACAAGAAATATATAAACACAATATGAAAGCCGTAGGCCTACTGGTGCAAATGTTATAGCCATTTAAAGATTTCAACAAAAGTAGGTCAAATGTCAAGGTCACAAGGTCAAAAAGTTTTGTATGGTTAGAAAGGTCTTGCCACAGGGAAAGCACATGTCAAGTATAAAAGGCCCAGGTGCAAAAATGCAAAAGTTATAGCCAATGTTAAGGTTTTTGGTTAAAGTTTGATTAAATAGGTCAAAGGTCAAAGTCACATGGTCAAAGATGGTGGTATAGTTGGAAAGGTCTTGACACAAGAAATATACATACAAAATATGAAAGCCCTGGACCAACTGGTGCAAATATTATAGCCATTTAAAGATTTTTACAAAAGTAGGTCAAATGTCAAGGTCACAAGGTCAAAAAGTTTTGAATGGTTGGAAAGGTCTTGCCATGAGGAATACACATGTCAAGTATAAAAGGCACAGGTTTAAAATTGCAAAAGTTATAGCCAAGGTTAAGGTTTTTTGTTAAAGATTGATTAAATAGGTCAAAGGTAAAGGTCAAGGTCAAATATGTTGGTATGATTGGAAAGGTCTTGACACAAGAAATATACATACAAAATATGAAAGCCCTGGGCCAACTGGTGCAATTGTTATAGCCATTAAAAGATTTTTACAAAAGTAGGTCAAATGTCCAGGTCAAGGTCAAGGTCACAAGTTCAATAAGTTTTGTATGGTTGAAAAGATCGTGCCATGAGGAATACACATGCCAAGTATAAAAGGTCCAGGTTCAAAAATGCAAAAGTTATTGCCAAGGTTAAGGTTTTTGGTTAAAGTTTGATTAAATAGGTCAAAAGTCATGGTCAAGGTCACATGGTCAAATATGTTGGTATGGTTGGAAAGGTCTTGACACAAAAAATATACATACAAAATATGAAAGCCCTTGGCCAACTGGTGCAAATGTTATAGCCATTTAAAGATTTTTACAAAAGTAGGTCAAATGTCAAGGACAAGGTCACAAGGTCAAAAAGTTTTGTATGGTTGGAAATGTCTTGCCATGAGGAATACACATGCTAAGTATAAAAGGTCCAGGTTAAAAAATGCAAAAGTTATAGCCAAGGTTAAGGTTTTTGGTTTAAGTTTGATTAAATAGGTCAAAGGTCAAGGTCAAGGTCACATGGTCAAATATGTTGGTATGGTTGGAAAGGTCTTGACACAAAAAATATACATACAAAATATGAAAGCCCTTGGCCAACTGGTGCAAATGTTATAGCCATTTAAAGATTTTTACAAAAGAAGGTCAAATGTCAAGGTCAAGGTCACAAGGTCAAAAAGTTTTGTATGGTTGGAAAGGTCTTGATACAGGGAAGACACATGCCAAATATAAAAGGCCCAGGTACAAAACTGCAAGAGTTATAGCCAAGGTTAAGGTTTTTGGCACAGACAGACGGACGGACGGACGGACAGACGGACGGACAAACCAACAGACATGACAAAAACTATATGCCCCCGAATCGTAGATTCTGGGGGCATAAAAAACAAACAAACAAACATAAATGACGCATCGAGTTTGGTAGATATGGACGAAATCGTTTGGAAAGGTTTTTTTCACGACACGGCTGTGTTATATTGATGGAAAAACATGTCAATAAAGTCTTGCACCATTATAAAGTAAATAAAGGAAAAAGAGAATCACTCGAAAATGGAAGAATGTGTTCGATGAAATAGGGTCAAATCTTTACCGCGCGTGAAAGATCGAGTCGCACACACTCGATACAAGTAGCACATATTTGGAGTTATATTTACCCCTTCACTGCCGTGACGTCATCAATTAAAACAATGGTCTTCTGCTTTTGTTTATAAAATTTAACTTTTGGGTAACATTATATCAGAAATATTGAACTGAGTGGCAAACAGTTTGGATCCTGATCAGACGCCGCGTAACGCGGCGTCTGATCAGGATTCAAACTGTTTGCAAATCACTCTTGCACTCGGGGTAAGTCAGTGAAGGTGTTAAAAATGTGTTGATCTTAATCACTTTATCAAGGATCAAGGTATGTGATTAAGTCTTGCATTTATTTTTCAAAACAAAATTTCACTATACATGTAGCTTACTTATCTTTTTTTTTCTAAAAAGAAATCAGTTCTGTTAATCAATAATAAACGATTTTATGATTTTGACGAATTTACAGGAAGCCTCAAATATGAGGAATCGAGGATATATAGATCGACATAGAGAAAGACATACAAAATCGAGAGAGAGAGACATACCGACATATTCTCTCAGACAGACATACATTTCTCACATAACTACCCCTGTTTTCTATAGGGAACAACGATGACGAATATCCTTATCTCCAACATTTGTAAGATCACTTTGATGACGTCACTATAACTTCACTATTTATAACGGTGTTTTGACGTCACCGGGGTTCTAAAAAATGCATATTGCTTAAAAAATAGCTTAAGGGTGTATCAATGTCATGAGCCATTTTTTCAAAGTATTAAACTTTTTTTCTATCATTGTTTTTTTGGAAGAGCTATTTATGATGAATGAAAAAATGTAAAAAAATATATATGGTGGTGTCCTTTATTTTGAGCTACAGCGATTTGAAAAAGGTATGTCAAATTTGGATTTTTTTTCTCAAATTTTACCCATTCAGAGTACAAGCTTCAGTAAAATCTATTTCAAAACAAAACAAAAATGTTAATTTGGGTTTTCTTTATTTATTTCATGTGTATGGTGGTATGTTCACATATATAAACCAAATTTAGACAAAGCAGGCACCAGGTTTGAACAATATGGATCCCTGAATATAAAAAATATGCTTTATATAGGGCATGATTTTATTAGATTTTTTATTTTATGAAAAAAAGTAAAACAGTTTGAAAATGAAATAGTTCTAGTATTTAAATTTTTCTTATATTCTACCAGATGAAATCCCATACTAAGGCAGTTCAAAATATGAAAAGAAATTGAAAGGTCAGTGTTGAAAATTTTGAGTTATTAAAGAAAAAAGAGTTATCGCCCCTTACAAAATTTACAAAAAGTACCATACCGATGATATTTAGAGCTTTATAAATTTCACATTTGGTGCCTTTTTTTTCTTAAATTAGTTTTTGTATGAAGAAATACTACCATAGATAGGAAATAAATAACACAAAACCAAATTATCATATTTTTTTTCATTTAAAATGGGTTTTATTGAAGCGGGCTGTTTGAAAAGGACAAAATAAGAGGAAGTGGGTGGGGTAAATTTTACATGGCCGTAGAGCCAACTGTTGTTCACCAAAATGTACACTTTTTCTATTTTTTCATTCATCTTAAATAGCTCTTCAATACAAAACCATCATAGAGTGTTTTCATATACTTTGAAAAGTTTCCAAAGTCATGACATTGATACACCCTTAAGACAAGTTGATCTCAAACTCGTCTAGAATAGAAGGCTCGCTTAATAGTATTTCAATTCTAGACTCGTTTGAGATCAGCTTGTCTTAAACATCGACTCATGACAGATCCTATATATACTTGCTTACATCGTAGCATTTGTCATTTGTGTTAATCAGAGAACTCTGTTCGCCTCTGCAGAAGGATAGGGAAGTGCCAATCACAGCTGTATTGGTGTCGAAGAAACGTTGACACTTCAATGTCCCACTCACGTACACCGCCTCATTTGCACTAGTATTTAAACTCGGCTCGTAGAATAGATTGCGACCCAGTAAGCTTCCCTCGATACACCTGTTTAACACAATACAATTCCTTCACTTCTTAGCCTTTAACCGTTTCATGATCAAAATCAAAAAATTATTCAGATTATTACCCCTTCACCGCTTTATTGTCGTCTACTTCATTTATTGTTGTCTGCAAGACACGTTTCAAAGTCAGATTTAAGACTGAATGACGAAAAAATATCGATAAGAGAGTCAAACAATTTGGGTCCTGATCAGACGCCGCGAAACGCGGCGTCTGATCAGGACCCAAACTGTTTGCAAACATGCTTTAAAGCGTCATTGAGAGTGAAAGGGTTAAGATGCTATGACTTTGTCGTCTATAACTATTTTCATTGTTACTGTACATTTATCTACATTTTATTAAAAGAAATATCGTTAGAGCGACAAACAGTTTTGTTCGAGATGTGACGTCGAGTAGCATAGCGTCTCATTTGAGTAGAAACTTTTAGTAACCGATTTAACCAATTCATCCATTACGTGCAGAAAGGTTAACATGAAAGAATCTGACATGAGTGATCAGTATTTCTCACATAACTACCCCTGTTTTCTATAGCGAAAAAAGATGACGAATATCCTTATCTCCAACATGTGTGATATCAATTTGATGACGTCACCATAACGTTACTATTTATAACGGCGTTTTTACGTCACCGGGGAACCAAATAATGCATATTGCTTTAAAAATAGCTTAAATCGTTGGTAATTTGAGAAAAAGAACCTGTCACTCGTCGATGTTTATGACAAGTTGATCTCAAACTCGTCTAGAATAGAAAAGTTATTAAGCTCGCGAAGGCTCGCTTAATAATATATCAATTCTAGACTCGTTTGAGATCAGCTTGTCTTAAACATCGTCTCATGACAGATCCTATTTTTACACTTTTAAGCCGTAGTTCATAGTCCCTCCGTAATATAAATTTACCGCCGGGCAAAAACAGGACTGCCATTTTTCCGGATACGTTGTTTAACGTTTGCAGGATGAAAGTACGAGGGATGTTTTCCGATAAATTACTTCGACATGATAAGTGAAATCTTCATATGCGAGATATCGTTGGAAAGGACAATACCTCATCTATACGATGATATAATGCACATTTAAATAACAATACTCAATAAATCACAATATGAACCTAAATGACCCCTTCTCAAGGGCACTGGAGCATGGAATTGTTCAGACATTATTTATTGACCTAATAAGTTCTTAAAAAGTATAATTTCTAAATTTTATTTTTGAAATATATCAGTTTATGTCTGAATTTTAATCTAAATAAAATGTCATTACAATTAAAAAAGGTCAAGTAAATTAAATCTCAATTTTTAAAAAATACAATTATCTTATTTTGCTAATGATAAAAGGTGACTTGAATTTTCAAACGCGTTGAAAATCTTCTAGATCCCTATATCTACGTTTGGATTTTAAAACACGAACATCCACTTCAATAGCTTCATATATTTTTAATTTGATGTAAGAACATGTGTTATAGCGTTCAACAAACACTCTTGAACATAACAGTAGTGTGACTTTTCATGATATTTTTAGTACGCGTTAAGTATTAGCCATATTTTTGTCAATTTATAAAATAATAATAATTAAACTACGTAGTATATGCATACTTGTCTGATTTTATGTGACCGAAAGTTTCATTAAAATATTCTAAAAAACAAAGCCGCTATAACAATTTTAGTATCAAAATTTGTTCGAAAAATTACCTTAAAAGAAAGAAAAACGGTCTAGTGCCATGTACTTGGGGTCATTTAGGTTCATGCTGTGACTTTTCTAGTCATGTGATCTTATTGTACATTATGTAGGCGAATAATTGCTCCTTCGAATGACATATCATGCATGTACATGCATTTGGCACTTGCTGTATGGAAGAAATTGATCAAGTTGCTTTAATTATGAAACACCCCTCGTAAATCCGAAAAGTCCTACAGGAGCTTTTAGCTTTACTTTCATTACATTTTAAGGGTGTATCAATGTCATGAGCCATTTTTTTCAAAGTATTAAACTTTTTTTCTATCATTGTTTTTTTTGAAGAGTTATTTATGATGAATGAAAAAATGAAAAAAAATATATATGGTGGTGTCCTTTTTTTTGAGCTACAGCGATTTGAAAAAGGTATGTCAAATTTGGATTTTTTCTTCAAATTTTACCCATTCAGAGTACAAGCTTCAGTAAAGTCTATTTCAAAACAAAAACAAACACGGTAATTTAGGTTTTCTTTTTTTTATTTCATGTCTATGATGGTATGTCCACATATATAAACCAAATTTAGACAAAGCAGGCACCTTGTTTGAACAATATGGATCCTTGAATATAAAAAATATGCTTTATATAGGGCATGATTTTATTAGATTTTTTATTTTATGAAAAACAGTAAAAAAGTTTGAAAATGAAATAGTTCTAGTATTAAACTTTTTCTTAAATTCTACCAGATGAAAGCCCATACTAAGGCAGTTCAAAATATGAAAAGAAATTGAAAGGTCAGTGTTGAAAATTTTGAGTTATTAAAGTAAAAAGAGTTATCGCCCCTTACAAAATTTACAAAAAAGTACCATACCGATGATATTTAGAGCTTTATAAATTTCACATTTGGTGCCTTTTTTTTCTTAAATTAGTTTTTGTATGAAGAAATACTACCATAGATAAGAAATAAATAACACAAAACCAAATTATCATATTTGTTTTCATTTAAAATGGGTTTTATTGAAGCGAGCTGTTTGAAAAGGACAAAATAAGAGGAAGTGGGTGGGGTAAATTTTACATGGCCGTAGAGCCAACTGTTGTTCACCAAAATGTACACTTTTTCTATTTTTTCATTCATCTTAAATAGCTCTTCAATACAAACACATCATATAGTGTTTTCATATACTTTGAAAAGTTCCCAAAGTCATGACATTGATACACCCTTAAGCAGACACTTTACATAAACACCGCATTTATTTTAACGGTTTTCTGTACTTCGTGTTTAACCCATTAGCCCATGCTTTACTCTTTACGTGTTTTGATGTTGTTATCGGTTTTGTTAACCGGAAATGATATGGGCTAATGGTTAAATACAAAGTACAGAAAACCTCTAAAATAGATGTTTACTTTAAATGTTTATGTCAAGTAGGTATGAAAAAGGTGCTGTAAGCACTTCATTTTGAAAAATAATTTTCCGAAATTGCTAAATAATACCGAACAGCATTTCTTACCAATCTGTGCAAGTGATTTGTGCCTTACACATCTGTATGAGTGATCTGATGGCTTCCTTTACTTGTTAACGACTGGATTCTTAGCAATTCCTACTAATGCTTTTACTCTTTACCTTACAGCCTGCTTCTAGTTTTGAAAACAGTTGACTTTTAAAATCAGAGTGTGCCTTCAGGGCTGCCATTTCTCCAGATTTTTCCGAAATCTTAGGATAGTTATCCTAGCAGATGGTAGCTTAAAGCAGGCAGAAAGTAAAACAGAATGCTTTAAGCCATTATCTGCTAGGATATAGAAAATATTTATGATATAACATATTCTAACTTATTTAAAGTGAAACTATGTTCTTAACCCTTTCACTGCCGTGACGTCATCAATTTTAAACAATTGTCGTCTGCTTTTAGTTTTCAAAGTTAATCTTTAGGTATTTTGACTTAAGAAATATTGAAATGAGTGTCAAACAGTTTCGATTCTGATCAGACGCCGCGTCACGCGGCGTCTGATCAGTAACCAAACTGTTTGCAAATAACCATTGTGCTCGGGGTAAGGCAGTGAAGGGGTTAAGTGAATGAATGAATAAAAGGCGTAAAAATGTGTATTTATCGAGTAATAGGTGAATTGTTGCCCCTGTGTTAGTGAATTGGTTCTTACCCCTTCTCATTGGTGAGTTTAGTTGCTCTAGTTCGGGTCATGAGATCAATCGTAGTCCTAGCAATGTACATATTGTAGAAATACATTCCATAAAAGAACTTATAATCTGAAAGACAAAAATGTGAATGAAATTGAATGAATGACACTTCAGCGACCCCATTCTACATCGACACCCAACGGGAAACTCAAATTGTGTACGCTGTTCGAAGGGAGTCGTTCTAAGAGGGTCATTTGCAAACAGCTTGAATCTGATCTGGATTTAAGCTATTTGTCACTCGTCATTAAATTTTACTCAGTCAAAATTGTCCATTACGTAACTTTGAGAAAAACAGCAAACGACAAGTTCAAGCAGACAACATTGCAGCCGTGAATGGTCTGGACAAAAGTGTCCTGTTTAGGGTACTGCGACAAGGGTCGTTGAATGGAGGGAGTCGTTGTTGGGAGGGTCTTTGTAGAGAGGGAGCATTGGTTTTGGCACTTACGAACGTCAGAAGTAAAATGGAAGAGCTTCGATAACCCTTTCGCTGTTGCAATATCGTCTGCTTCGCAATTGTATACATGTACTTCAACGCCTTTATGTTTTACAGTGCTCCCTCCCTACAACGACCCTCCGAACAACGATTTCCTCTTTACAACAACGCTTGCCGCTGTTCCCTAAACAAGACAGTTATGTCCAACCTCTTTTTACGCTTTCAATATCGTCTGCTTAAAATTATCGTCTGCGCTTTTTCTCAAAGTCATGAAATAGACAACTTGCAGGAAAGGACGTAATGACGAGTGCCAAACAGCTTGAACCCAGAGAAGACGACGCGTTATGCTGGTTCTGATCGGGTGTCAAACCGTTTGCAAATGTAAGCCAATTTCCTCCATATAACACTCCCTGCGAACAACACACACACACACTTTGTCTCCTATTGGGTGTTTTGTAGAGGGAGCACTGTACATACTCACAAATTCTTCAATGAAGATGTATACATAGTTCATATAGAACACGTGGCTGCTTTAATGCGGGAAAACAGTCAAAGAGCTCTCCGCAATACTATAATTCTGTATTAAACTGTCACCTGATATTGAACTGTTAACTTAATGACGATATGGTTCTGATACCAAATATTACTCGCACATACAACATGGTTATTCATCTTCACAGCTAC
The DNA here is from genome assembly GCA_922989275.2 of Gari tellinella. NCBI lineage: Eukaryota > Metazoa > Mollusca > Bivalvia > Cardiida > Psammobiidae > Gari > Gari tellinella. The sequence continues at coordinate 22,471,142 of OV277859.1, forward strand.
ATATACAAAAACATTATTATATTGCAAAGAAATGTCGTCACTTCTGATTGGATAGTGGGACCTAGACTTGAGCCAAGTACCCTGTGAGCTGACAGGGTACATAGAAATTCCCCTTGGATGTCCCTCATGTTTCATTGCATCACAAACAAGATGGCCGACTACTCGACTCGATCAAATACTATCAAATTTCACACGTTTTACTACAAATGAGGACAAAGGACAAGGTCATAGTGACTTGAAAGTGTATCGGGACACTCCACCATCCCACACTATTAGCAAACCTGGGGAGTGTCATCAGTATAACTGTTTTCTATATTTCTATGATTAAGGTCAAATCTCAAGTTCAATGTCTCAATGACCTGAAAATGTTACGGGACATTTTGCCATAGCAATATGTATCACACACCATAATTGGTATTTTTAACTCTTTCACTGCAAATGGCGCCAACTCTAAGGGCGTCGTTAGAAACAGTTTGGATCATGATTAGACGGCGCGTAACGCGGCGTCTTATCACGATCCAAACTGTTTTACATTCGTTTCGATATGTTATGAGTCACACTACAGGGTGTCCCAAAATTTCGGGGACCTAAAGTAAAGGCGCGTAACATTTTTACCTACGGATAGTTTTTGCTCATATTTCACCATCGTATAGAGTACTAATAACCTTTTATGGAAAATTACAATTTAAGCAGGTATTTATTTCCTTTAGAGAAAAAGCATTATGTGATTTTAGAAAGTTGAACATCAGATTTTGTCAATTTAAGAATTTCTAGACGGCTTCAATTGAAAATAAATAAACAATTTAAAGCTCATAATTTTAAGTTCCGATGAAAATATAAGTTTTTTATAGTAACACATGGTTTATCTTATAGTATAAAAGACATATTTAAAGGTATAAAGTATAAACAGGGGGAAAATTATCTCAAAATGACATATTTTAGCACAAAAATAGTCAGGCCAAAATGAATCATGGGTAATCTCATAAGGTAAAGGGTCAAAGTTCAAGGTCAATGGTCAAAACCAAATAGATGGAAGGAAAGGTATTATCATGTATTAACTTTGTGTCAAATATGATACTCCACTCGGCTTAGTTTTAAAGTTATTGTAAAAATAATGTTCTATGAGGGTCATTTTAAGGGACAAAATGGGAACAAAGCTATTACCTTATCATTAATGGTTTTCCAACACCTCCAGAAAAAGTGAATTTTAGAACACACATACAAATAAGTGATGTTTCTTAACTTGAAAACCTCTGAAGAACAATTTTTTTCAATTGATTGAACCTTATGTCACTGATTGACCTATTTAACAAATCCATTTGGATCATTGAAAAAAGTTCCCAATGTAGTTGAATAAGGCTAAAATCAACAATTTATTAAAGGGGAGATAATTCATGAAAAAATGAAATGGTCGTCTTTTCCCTTATTGATATTTTAAATTTGTTTATATGTGTATCTGTTTTGCTAATGGTGCTTAGTTTATTTTTAAATCCTGTTCAATAATGACTTACTACTTTAGGTCCCCGAAATTTTGGGACACCCTGTACAATGAATCTTACTTTGAAACGATTTTGCAAACAACAACATTTAAGCAGACAACCATGACATTATAAATAGGGTAAACTATTTCTAGTAGTTTGAAAGCAAAAAAGTTAACTGATGTGGTAAAAAAATATGAACCGGACAAAAGGGACACCGACTGACTGACGGAAGGGCACACGCACATTGCAATTATTGAATTACATGTGCTTAACCCTTTGAACCCTAGTCCCGCATATAGGCGTCCTTTCAAACAGTGTACATGTGAATAGTACACTTGTCCTATGCAAACAGTGAAGACCCAGATCAGAGGGCTCCGAAAGGAGCCCTCTGATCAGGGTCCTTACTGTTTGTCATAATGCCAAACGTTGACAAAAACAACCCTTAAAGTCAGAAATGGACTAGACTAAAATGGAAACTAGAATTGTCCATTTAAAGTTTCAGGGAGGAAAGAGTTAAAGCAGTGCTTTGGGGCATAAAAAGAAGAAACAAAATGTGAACAATTCTATTGAGTTTAAAACGGAAATAAAGAGTTTATTTTATCGAGAGATGTCGTGTTACCTTCATAGGTGTCCGGATGCGTCATAGTCGCCATTACTCTAACATTGTCACCTACTTCACACTGTGTAATCTCGTCTGTATTGCCTCCCTCAATGACCTTAAAGGTGATAACTGGATTGCTAGGTTCCAAGGTCTCCACGAATTGATCTCTGAAAATCATAATCCATTCACTTAATCCTATCACTCCCAAAATGTTCGTGTGAATTTTACCCATCCACCGTTTCATTGTCGTCTGCTTCATTTTTTGTCTGCAATGTCATTTTATAAGTTAAAAAATATGGCAGTATGACTGAAGGAATTTCAAAACGAGAATCAAACAGTTTGGATTCAGATCAGATCTTATTAGGATCTAAGCTGTTTGACACTCATATTGATATTTCTTGTCATAGATTTATTACCTTAACTTAAATTTAATATGATCTTGCAGACAACAATATAGATGCAGACAATAATATAATAATGGTGAATGGTTAAAAACCTAACGATTAATTTGGAGATTCCTCTCACCGCCCGTATTCGACTGCAACTAATGTGATACATGTATCAACTTTGCAAAACGCGACACGCGGCGTCTGATTAGGACCAATTCTGTTTGATATTTCTTTGTACATATACATACTTCCTCAAATCTGATATAACGCAAAGCAGTGTAGAGCCTTATATGTCACAAAACTTATATATCACAATTGTGACGTATAGGTGCGAATTCATCACAATAGGGTTGCGCCAGCCACGTATATGTCAAAACGTGCTTTTTTATAGGGTTGACATTAAAACCGTATATGTCACAAAATCGCAAATTTGTCACAACGTGACTTTTTGATAGGGTTGACATTATAAACGTATAAATGTTTGTTTATTATAGTGTGACCCCTAGCGAAGTAGGGCCAGTCACATGTATGACGTATACGTTTTGTGATATAGGCTCTAACAAACAAAAAAGTCACAACGTGACTTTTTGATAGGGTTGACATTAGAAACGTATAACTGTTTGTTTATTATAGTGTCACCCCTAGCGAAGTAGGGTTGTCACATTTGTGACATATATGTTTTGTGACATATAAGGCTCTAACAAAAACGTATATGTCACAACGTGACTTATTTTGATAGGATTGACATTAGAAACGTATATGTCACAAATGTGACTGGGCCTACTTCGCTAGGGGTGACACTATAATAAACCAACATTTATAAGTTTTGTGCAACTTAATCTTGAATTGAACTTACGTGACTTCGAAATTTGCCTCCACCTGGCCCTGGATCGCCTTGTCGGGATCACACGTCCACTTGTATGCCAAATCACCATACATGAGAAAATGTTCATACCTCTTTAACAGGATCTTATAATCGTATTTCTGAAGCGGAACAGATATAATGAGGAAGACAACTAGCACCAGCAAGGTGCCATTTCTCCAGATTTTTCCGAAATCTTCGGAAGGTAGCTTTAAGCAGGCTGAAAGTAAAGCAGAATGCGCCTTAAGGCGCATTCTGCTTTACTTTCAACCTGCTTGAAGTAATCGCGTTTGAAAAATAGAAAAAATGGAAATCTTAAGATTTTTCAAGATCAACTTATGACAGCCCTTTAAAACAAAGACAGTTTGTTTATAAAATCATGCCCCTACCGGTCCGTACTGAGAGTAAGAAATAAATAAAAAAGGAATTAAAATTATATATGTATAGATCTATCTATAGATCTCCTCTCTCTGTAGATGTATCTTTCCTGTGTAGATTCTGTCTCTGTTTGTTCGTCGCTGTCTGTAGCGGTCCGCCTATTTCTCAACCAACCAACCAACCAACCAATACGTAACCTTATTTACGATATGTTTAAGTAATTGAAGTCAACAAACCCATTTGGCCGCTCCGTTTGGTGTCTGCAAATAAAAATGAAAGCAGATCAGTACAATACAATTTGAACGCAGTGCGTGCCTTTTTTTACTGAACGTACACATTCTCGATAATGATACAGTGGACAAGCATACATTTGTACATATAACTCTGCCCAGTTTAACTCTTTCGCTGCCAAGGCGCCAAAAGCCGACTTTGCAAAGAGTTTGGATTCAAACTGCTTGACAATCGTATCGACATTTCTTCATTTAAAATCAATCCTCAAGCTGGCGACACCACCACTGCATATGATATTTTCATTCTTTTGGCGGAAAGAGGGTTAAAGCAGACGATAAAGCTTGCCAGGGAAAGAGCTACACGAAATAAATGCAATACATTTTGCGATAAATTTAAAAGATACAGGCTTTTAAAAATATCGGTTTATCTCAATTCGGAAAACGAACAGTATACTCATATTTAAGGACGATCGCGGCACTTTAATTTTCTATCGGTCAAAGGGTTGCCACTCATGCAAACATTTTGCTTGAATTGATTTCCTTTGACCAATACTGTATGATATAGTTTATATTTGATTTTTTTTTTATCTCAATAAGCTCAATAATGCGGTCATACCTGCTTTTGGCGACCACGATTAGTGATATACGCTAATAGTGCTTCAATTGTGATAACGGTATATTGTTGATGACTGAACAGTACGAATTTGTACACATTTTAGCATTTAAAGTGGTTACCATATAGCAATTGTTGATAGCCCTATATAAAATTGGATTGACATGTGTTGCTCTCTATGCAGACATTTGTACTTTTCAGAAAACTTATCCGGGTACCTATAATTTTTATGTGTGATTTCAGAAAATTAATGCTTCATCAATATTTGTGCAAAAAATTGTCAAAATCTGAATGTTTTCACTGTAGAAAACTTTGAAAAGTTGATGGTTTCCCTTTATTAACGGATAATGTGTTGTTTCCATGCTTTAGGTGCTACTTGCTCCTATTTTTTTTCTATTTTATAAAAATATATGTAGACCCAACAAATAAGGTAAAATAAAATAGCTGAATAAGGTTATTCTGAGATTTCATGATCAAAAGCACGCGTGTTTTGAAAAATCGACAAAACTGCCGCGATCGTCTTTAATAGATCTACCTTCACTGCCTGAACACGATTACACTGATTGTTTGCAAACAGTTTAGATCCTGACCAGACGTGGCGCTTGATCAGGACCTAAACTGTTTGACACTCTTATCAATATTTATCAAGTCATACAACTTTGAAACGTGTCTTGCAGAGGGCAATAAAGAAGCAGACGACATTATAGCGGGGAAGGGGTAAAAACCTCCCGAATAATTTGACCATGTAAGGGTTAACCCTTTCCCTTATAGAAGCGACTTTTAGCACATTCATTTTATTCATCCGCTGAAGAAAATAGTTCCAAATTAAACCGTAATTAATATGTGTCATATTTAATAGTTTCCTTATTCTAGCAGTTAATAGCTTAAAGCAGGCTGAAAGTAAAGCAGAATGCGCCTTAGGGCGCATTCTGCTTTACTTTCAACCTGCTTTAAGTAGTCACATCATCTTCAATACTAGAAACAATGCTATCAGGTAAAGAGTTAAAGCAAAGTTGTTTTTGTCTGTCAGATCCGCTCTTAACTATTTGCAATGGACAGTTTTGCTTTTACACAACTGGAAAGAATGACATATACAAGTTACGATTATTACAAAGTAGGTGTGTCGGTAATGATGCTTAAAACTGACAAAATTAAAATACATGTATACAGTAAAGAATACGTAACTATTTCCTGTTAGTGGTTAACAGTTTGGTCCTGATCAGATTCGATGTTTCCCGGCGTCTGATCTTGCTAAAAAATGTTCACAATGAATGTGACAAAATAAGCATAACGCCGAATTTGGAAAAGATTACCTTTTTTCCAATTATATGATGCTTAATCCCTTCCCCAAAGATGCGCTTTTAAATGCTTTCATTTATTCCTTATAAAATCCCTGTATGCTTTAACCACTGGGGGCCATCTACGTACTACAACGCTCTCTCTCTACAACGACACAAACTGGGAGACGAAAAGTGTGTGTTTGTTCGGAGGGAGTCGTTATTGGGAGCGAAATTGGCTAACATTTGCAAACAGCTTGAATCCAAATCAGACGCCGCGTAACGCGTCGTCTGATCTGTATTCAAGCTTTTTTGTCACTCGTCATTGTTGGTGTTTTTTCTGTAAAAATGTCAAATATGTGACTTTGAGAAAAACAGCAGACGACAATTTAAACAGACGATATTACAGCCGTAAAAAGGTTGGAGATACGTGTCTTGCTTGGGGAACAGCAAGCGTTGTTGTAAAGAGGGAATAGTATTTTAAAAACTATTTTTTTTTATTTCTGCATTAAATTCTATAAACCCATTTATAAGAATCGTTTCTCCGAGATGATTCTGTTGAGCTGTGACCCCATATGATTTAGTGCTGAAATAAGTGAGAACATGTTGGATTTGTTCAGTTTACTTTTTCTTATCTGATACTCTGGCAGAAGATAAAAACTTACCCGTGTAAATCCACAAGCGTTCTCGGCAAATTCATCAGTTGGATTTTCAAGGTCGACAACTGAGACGATTTCCAAATATTTTTTGCCATTTGCCTCAAAGAAACGACCAGTGCAGTTTGCATACTCTTCAACGTCGGTTGTAAGGTTCCTACGACAGCCCTTGACTATGGTTATTTCATCATCATTGAGTTGGACTGGCAATGTTGTGGTTAGTTTGTTTGTAGTTGTATGCACGACGCATGTTGGGGGGCCAACTGAAAACAAATGTATCTGGATCTGGATATATACACTGCATGGCTTTTTAGACATACATGTATGCGCAGAGGGAGAAAAAGAGCGTTCGAAGTACACTAGTCATATATACTTTAGAGCTGTCTTAAAGCTCTGCACTGTATTCGCGCACATAACTTCCCCTGGTAGATTGTTCCACTCAATATCTGTTCTTGGGAAGAATGAGTTTTTTACACTGAAATGTCTGGAAGCGCTTTTGGTGGTTTATAGCATGGTTTGTTACAAAGCTTTTGTAATCTTCTGTAATGAACCCTTTCACCATCATAGATACACCCAAACAAAAACAATTTACATGGCATTTTTGCAACGACAGTTTCTTAAATAAATCTTGATCTGGGTCCAAGGTTATAAAGCTTTTCAGTTGAATCTTAAGTCGTTCTCAAGCATTTGATTGGTCAGATTTGAGCCTTGGCTCAAATCTGACCAATCGAATGCTTGAGAATAGTATCTGACTCAACTCAAAAGCTTTATAACATTGGACCCAGATACGTAGTGGCTCGGATTCTCAGCACGGTTCAAAATTTTTTCACTCAAAATATTGTCAAGCAAAGTATGGCTTTAATGTGCTTTAAGCAAAAAAAAGAAGACGGTTACTGTGAAACAGACGCAGGGTTCCACGACACGCTGAATATTTCCTTGAAAGCTCTTAACCCTTTCCTCTATAGCATGTTTTTAATTCTAAAGACTGTTGACTACTTAAAGCATGTAAAGTATAACGGAAAGTGCCTTAAGGCTCGTTCTGCTTTATCTTCAACCTGCTTTAAGCTTCCAGTGGCAAGAGTTTATAAACTAATCTTATGATACATATTAATAACTGTATGAATTGAACTATTTTCATTAGTCGAGACATAATTAAAAGGCCTAAAATGGGTAAATATGCAGTAATGGGTTAATCTCTTCACTGCCGTGACGTCATCAATTTGAAACAATTGTCGTCTGCTTTTATTCCTTAAACTTTAATATTTGCTACTTTGACTGAAGAAATATTGAAATGAGTGTAAAACAGTTTGGATTCTGATCAGACGCCGCGTAACCCGGCGTCTGATCAGGATCCAAACTGTTTGCAAAAAACTGTTGTGCTCGGAGTTGGGCAGTGAAGGGGTAAAAGAGAATTGCATTGTACCAAATTCTCTTTGTGTATGTAACAATGGGAAAGACGACATTCCATTCCGATAAACTCTTGCACTACGAATGGTGCCAAAAGGCGACTTTGCAAACAGCTTGTGTCCTTATCAAACGCCGCGTTACGCGGCGTCTGATCAGGACCCAAACTGTCTTACACTCGAATTGATATTTCTTCCGTCAAAATTTTCTAAATCAGGATTGAAAAAAATCTTGCAGAGGACATTATCAATGCGGTTAATAGATAATATAGACAATAAAGTATGTGTCAAGTACCTGTGGGTTAAAGCAGGGGATAAATCTTGGCAGTGAAATAGTTAAACGAAACTAAATGCAAACTAGAAAAAAGGGGAAAAACGATTTTTTTGAAAATGTTCATGCTTCATTTCATTCTCGTTAGCATACAGTTTGGAGCCTAGCCGGACGCCGAGTTACCCGGTATCTGATCTGACTCGAAAACACTTGCCATGGACAGAAGGATTTTACCAAAGAAGGCGTACAGAAAAATCCCTCTATTACGACCACTAAATTGAAGGATAATTTATTGTATAAAAGAAAGGTGACAGCTTAAAGCAAGGTGACAGTGAAACAAAAAGCTCCTAAAGGAGCTTTTTGTTTCACTGTCTTCTTGCTTTAATCAGTCACCTGCCTTAAACACCCAATAATCTAAATAATTTAGTGGCCGTAATAGAGAGGTTTTACTGTATATTGGCTAGATATTACCTTCTGTACCAGCAAGAACAAGAAATATCTTTAAAAAAGACATTCGGCGGAATGAGTGGTTGAACTAAGGCTATATAGATGGGTGTGCAAAATTGAATTAAATTGAGGTTTTCAAAGAATATATATCTTGGATTGAAAAGCAAAAAATGAAACAGTAACTTTTATTTAAAATGCAAAACTATCATGTACAGAAATGCAAAACAAAACAATAATTTAACTCATATCCTAGCTACTGGTAGGTGATCCTCACATTAATCTATTGTTCCATTCATAGAGTTTCTTGAAACAAACTATAGCATACACAAATGTACAGATACAACAATCTACTGTACTTCACTCTTGTAAATAATGATGAAACAACACAATTGTGTTTAACTCACTTGAGGCTATTCATATATAAAATATTGCAAATGTGTACAAATAGTTAACAATTAAAACAAATTGGTTGTAAACAATTACGAAACACCTAGCTTCCTCTGTATATCTATAAATAGATTTCAGATCATATCTTAAAATAGAAGCATAATTTTGTCAACAGTGGAAACTCATCAGACCAGTGTAGTAAACAGCCAGCCTGTATCTCTAAATTTTACACCCACAGTCCACATCATGTAAAACTGTAATGGGACATAAACCAGCCTACAGGGCTCCAGATAAGAGTGAGTAAACTAAACAAATCACATTTGTTCACCTCTTTTAGCACCAAACCCTATGGTATTACCACTCATTTTGATTGTCTTGAAGAGACAAATCATATGTATAGTGACACCACAGGGTTTAATGCACAAATAAAGATTTTAAGTTTTGAAACAATTCCCTTATCTGGAGCCCTGGCTAATATCCAATCAGACTATTCAGTTTCAACAGGTGCTCTTAATTCTAAATTTTTGATCAAATATTATTGGTTGAAATGTGTGGCCAAATATAAAGTGTGTCTAAATAGAAAACAGTCAGCTCCGCCGAAAAACAACTATAAAGCACGATATTATTATTATTTTCAAAGTTACAGAAATCATTCAGAAATCCAACTTTATTGGATCTCAGCTAATCGACAGAATCCTAGTCATTGAAAAATGTTCAAATACGTAAGAAATGATAACAAATTTTAGTGCGGGAACTCATTTTCGTCAAATGACTGTGGATCTAAACTGTTTATATCTGTTAAAAACTTAAAGTGGTTAGTATGTTTTTTTCTTAAATATTTATTTTCATTGGAAACAGTTTGGAGCCAGAACATACAGCGGTTAACCCGAGACCTGACCAGGCTCCGAATGATAGCCACTTAGATTAACCCCCATTCACTGTCCTACCCCAAGAAATATGATTAACGTTTTCAACATCATGGACTCGTTTAAAATATACTCATTACATTTTGCAAACAGTGTAGACCCAGATCAGGGTCTACATAATTTGCCAATTTAGAGCAGTACTTATTAAACTACCAAATGTATTCCTAGAGAACTGGTTCATGTTGTGGCAACTAACATATCGGCAAGGGAACGTAATAACCCACAAATGTTAATTAGCATTGAAAGAGTTAATTGCGATAAATTTAGACACCTGCATCGTCTGATCAGAATCCAAACTGTTTGACACTCATTTCAAATACATGACGACGTCATGGCAGTAAATGGGTTATGATCAGTCGTCCTCAATTTAAAAAGTGATTTTCTTTTATATTTAATTGCAACGCATTTCCGTTTAGATTTGTTTCAACAAGAAGGAATAACATGTTCCCCCTGAATCACATATTTTTGCCTGAAAGTGATACAAAGGAGAATCTGGTATTCTTTCCTAATAAACGCGTTTACGCTAAACCTATTATTTCCAGTGCAAACAGTTTGGAGCCAGATCAGACGCCAGGTAACCCGGCGTCAGATCAGGCTCCAAACAGTTTGCCACTCAGATAAAAGTGAAAACTCAAAATTGTCAAAAGGTTGTCATTTTCTACATTTTAGTGTTTTGCGTTTGCGTTTCGTTTGCGTTTAAACGGGAAAGAATAACAGATTATCCACGGTATATACCTGTGCGTGTAACAGTTGGTCTGGGTGCACCCTGGGCGGTAATGGGACTCTGAAATAAAATAAGAAATGAGTCACGATAAGTGACGGGTGTCACCGAAAGCGTATCATTGACACTGATGTGCATTTTGTTGAGGTATGAGACTAGTAAATCAACTCAAACACGGCTTTTGAAAATGGTACGCCATACTCTGTCATCCCATGATGTACTTGTACACCCAATTCTGATCTCTAGCTGTTACATATGCAGTTTTATACTTAAACTAGGCTCTAAGGTTATAAAGATTTTGAGTTGAGTCTGAGATCGTTCTCAAGCATTTGATTGGTCAGATTTGATCCTAGGCTCCAATCTGACCAATCAAAAGATCGAGAATGATTTCAGACGCAACCTCAAACGCCATCTAACCTTCGAGCTAGAGGTCAAAACGAAGGATATAAAATTTGTAAGATACACTGCGCCATGCCCAAAGTATATACACACCGTTGGTTTCTGCTGCTGGTGAGAGTATATAGGAAATATGCCCGGACAAGCTTCTTTCGTAAATGAGATCAAACGTCATTATCAAGGTCAAAAAGACTTTAACTGTGTCTTTTTTAAATGAGGATTTTTCCAAAGAATCCTAGTTACTGGGGGGTTGATTTAAGGGAAAAGAGGGGGTTGATTCCTATATTTGAGAGGTATGGAAGACAACAAATAGTCATATTTTATCATTTATTTCAGCATTATATATAAATGATAGGAGAACAGTCTAAAAAAACTGTAACATTATGACACAGATAGGGAGTAACAATACTCCCTAGCACTAGCGATCACTAGTCTAATTGTGAAATGTTCCTCTCTCTTATAACATTCTGATACAGAGAGGGAGTAACATTACTCCCTAGCACTAGTGATCACTAGTCTAATTGAGAAATGTTCCTCTCTCTTATAACATTCTGATACAGAGAGGGAGTAACATTACTCCCTAGCACTAGCGATCACTAGTCTAATTGAAAAATGTTCCTCTCTCTTATAACATTCTGATACAGAGAGGGAGTAACATTACTCCCTAGCACTAGCGATCACTAGTCTAAATGAGAAATGTTCCTCTCTCTTATAACATTCTGATACAGATAGGGAGTAACATTACTCCCTAGCACCACTGACCACTAGTCTAATTGAGAAATGTTCCTCTCTCTTATAACATTCTGATACAGAGAGGGAGTAACATTACTCCCTCACACCACTGACCCCTATTCTAATTGAGAAATGTTCCTCTGTCTTAAAACATTCTGACACAGATAGGGAGTAACATTACTCCCTAGCACTAGTGACCACTAGTCTTACAGAGAAATGTTCCTCTCTCTTATAACATTCTGATACAGATAGGGAGTAACATTACTCCCTAGCACTAGCAATCACTAGTCTAATTGAGAAATGTTCCTCTCTCTTATAACATTCTGATACAGAGAGGGAGTAACATTACTCCCTAGCACTAGTGATCACTAGTCTAATTGAGAAATGTTCCTCTCTCTTATAACCTTTCTGATACAGAGAGGGAGAAACATTTCTCCCTCACACCACTGACCACTAGTCTAATTGAGAAATGTTCCTCTCTCTTATAACATTCTGATACAGAGAGGGAGTAACATTACTCCCTCACACCACTGACCACTAGTCTAATTGAGAAATGTTCTTCTGTCTTATAACATTCTGACACAGATAGGGAGTAACATTACTCCCTAGCACTAGTGACCACTAGTCTAACAGAGAAATGTTCCTCTCTCTTATAACATTCTGATACAGATAGGGAGTAACATTACTCCCTAGCACTAGTGACCACTAGTCTAACAGAGAAATGTTCCTCTCTCTTATAACATTCTGATACAGAGAGAGAGAGAGTAACATTACTCCCTAGCACTAGTGACCACTAGTCTAATTGAGAAATGTTCCTCTCTCTTATAACATTCTGATACAGAGAGAGAGAGAGTAACATTACTCCCTAGCACTAGTGACCACTAGTCTAATTGAGAAATGTTCCTCTCTCTTATAACATTCTGATACAGAGAGAGAGAGAGTAACATTACTCCCTAGCACTAGTGACCACTAGTCTAATTGAGAAATGTTCCTCTCTCTTATAACATTCTGATACAGATAGGGAGTAACATTACTCCCTAGCACTAGTGATCACTAGTCTTATTGAGAAATGTTCCTCTCTCTTATAACATTCTGATACAGATAGGGAGTAACATTACTCCCTAGCACCAGTGACCACTAGTCTAACATAGAAATGTTCCTCTCTCTTATAACATTTTGACACAGTGAGGGAGTAACATTACTCCCTAGCACTAGCGATCACTAGTCTAATTGAGAAATGTTCCTCTCTCTTATAACATTCTGATACAGATAAGGAGTAACATTACTCCCTAGCACTATCGATCACTAGTCTAATTGAGAAATGTTCCTCTCTCTTATAACATTCTGATACAGAGAGGGAGTAACATTACTCCCTAGCACTAGCGATCACTAGTCTAAATGAGAAATGTTCCTCTCTCTTATAACATTCTGATACAGAGAGGGAGTAACATTACTCCCTAGCACCACTGACCACTAGTCTAATTGAGAAATGTTCCTCTCTCTTATAACATTCTGATACAGAGAGGGAGTAACATTACTCCCTCACACCACTGACCACTATTCTAATTGAGAAATGTTCCTCTGTCTTATAACATTCTGACACAGATAGGGAGTAACATTACTCCCTAGCACTAGTGACCACTAGTCTTACAGAGAAATGTTCCTCTCTCTTATAACATTCCGATACAGATAGGGAGTAACATTACTCCCTAGCACTAGCGATCACTAGTCTAATTGAGAAATGTTCCTCTCTGTTATAACATTCTGATACAGAGAGGGAGTAACATTACTCCCTAGCACTAGTGATCACTAGTCTAATTGAGAAATGTTCCTCTCTCTTATAACCTTTCTGATACAGAGAGGGAGTAACATTACTCCCTCACACCACTGACCACTAGTCTAATTGAGAAATGTTCCTCTCTCTTATAACATTCTGATACAGAGAGGGAGTAACATTACTCCCTCACACCACTGACCACTAGTCTAATTGAGAAATGTTCTTCTGTCTAATAACATTCTAACACAGATAGGGAGTAACATTACTCCCTAGCACTAGTGACCACTAGTCTAACAGAGAAATGTCCCTCTCTCTTATAACATTCTGATACAGATAGGGAGTAACATTACTCCCTAGCACTAGTGACCACTAGTCTAACAGAGAAATGTTCCTCTCTCTTATAACATTCTGATACACAGAGAGAGAGAGTAACATTACTCCCTAGCACTAGTGACCACTAGTCTAATTGAGAAATGTTCCTCTCTCTTATAACATTCTGATACAGAGAGAGAGAGAGAGTAACATTACTCCCTAGCACTAGTGACCACTAGTCTAATTGAGAAATGTTCCTCTCTCTTATAACATTCTGATACAGATAGGGAGTAACATTACTCCCTAGCACTAGTGATCACTAGTCTAATTGAGAAATGTTCCTCTCTCATATAACATTCTGATACAGATAGGGAGTAACATTACTCCCTAGCACCAGTGACCACTAGTCTAACATAGAAATGTTCCTCTCTCTTATAACATTTTGACACAGTGAGGGAGTAACATTACTCCCTAGCACTAGCGATCACTAGTCTAATTGAGAAATGTTCCTCTCTCTTATAACATTCTGACACAGATAGGGAGTAACATTACTCCCTAGCACCAATGACCACTAGTTTAATAGAGAAATGTTCCTCTCTCTTATAACATGCTAATACAGTGAGGGAGTAACATTACTCCCTAGCACCAGTGACCACTAGTCCAAAAGAGAAATGTGCCTCTGTCTTATAACATTCTGATACAGAGAGGGAGTAACATTACTCCCTCACACCAGTGACCACTAGTCTAATTGAGAAATGTCTCTCTCTCTCTCTTATAACATTCGGATACAGAGAGGGAGTAATATTACCCCCTCACTTCAGTGACCACTAGTCTAATTGAGAAATGTTCCTCTGTCATATAACAATATGATACAGAGAGGGAGTTACACAACTCCCTCACACCAGTGACCACTAGTCCAATAGAGAACTATTATTATGTCTATAATATTCTGATACAGAGAGGGAGTAGCATTACTGCTGCATTACAGGACTGCCATAAGTTGACATGAAAAATCCTAAGATTTCCAAACTTGCATTTTTCAAGTGTGATTTTACGAATCGTACCTGTGCACCATCGCCTGTGTCTAGTTTTTTTACATGTGGCTGCTTTACTTTCAACCCGCTTTAAGCTACCATGTACTAGAAAAAAATAGATTTAGGAAAACATCCGGAGAAATGGCAGCCTTGGTTTTAAATGAATGATGTCACTTATTATAGACACCTTTTATACAATATACACATCACAATCACAATTAACCCATTACCCCATCACCAGTTTCTACTTTTGAGAACATGTGACCACTTAGAGGATTTTTAAGCAGATTGAAAGTAAAGCAGAATGCGTCTTGAGGCACACTCTGCTTTACTTTCAGTCTGTTTTAGCTACCATGCCCTAGGACAAAGAAAATATTTTATCTATTCCTGAATAAAGTGGATCTATTTTCTTCAATGTAGAATTAAATAAAAGGCGTAAAATGGCATATTTATGGGGTAATGGGTTAATATGCTTATATATTGGATCGAATACATCAACATGCTTAAACTGTGTCAGTGACAGTAAGATTATTAAGAATGAAGTGCGACAGAACGAAAAAGGAGAACAAAAGTGATATTCCACTAAGTTGTCTGTTGTTTGGATAGCCAAGTTCTTGACAAAGGTCACAAGTCAGAAACAGCTTTGAAATGTTGGGGCATGTGTCTATGGGGTAAGCACAATCCTGGTTATAGAGAACATCATGGTATGTATTTGCTCTACATAAGTTTCACTTGGTCTCTTCTAAGCCTGCCATCCTCCTTATACCTGACTGTGTACCCTGCAATAGCAAAAATAACGTTATCAATAAACTCATCTTAGTTTTATAGTAACAAAAGCTTTTAATATAGTCCTCCGCTAAAGAAAATAGCTCTAATTGATACAGTCATGAATATGTGCCGTAACAAATATTTTTCTATGGTTACTGGACGTTTTGCTACCTTAATTAGCATGTTCGCTACGTTGTGGCAGAGAAATGGTATACACTGTCTCTGGTTATGGCTTTCGCGGCTGGTCTTTTCACTGCCTAGACTTTTTTGCTACTCTGTTTTATTTTTCACACCTCTTATTCACCAACATGCAGGCGCTATGCGCCCATATAATGTATTTTATTTACAGATCTGGATCCACACTAACGTACATAACTAGAACAGAACACAACTGTATATTTATTACACGTAATCATTACAGTTTCTGGTGTTTTACAACATATATTTTATCTATTTAATATGTTTTACTATCACTCTATCAAGACATAATATATGAACGTTTTTTCATAAACTATTATTTGTGTAGGTTTAATTCAATAATATATTATAGGTTAATTTTCATATATCATTATGTGGACAAATAGTCGGGTATATACGCATGAATATGTGTGCAAACGTGTAGAACAGGTTTTATGTACTGATCTTGGTCCATACTGACGGACAGAAATATTTGCACAGACGCCACGAGTCCATTTAAGAGATTTTCATTTATTAATCTGGACCCAAACAAAAGCGAATCACCATATAAGTTTTTGTTATTCAATAAGCAGGGGCCAAAATAACGGAACATAAGACGGTAAAATTTATTGATCTGGATCAAAACTTACGGTCATAACTAGATCTAGAAGACATTTTTATATACTTATCAGTATCTGGATTCAAATTTAGTTTAACTAGCAGCGGCAGATCGATATAATTATGCTTTTGACGAATACTTTGTTTACAGCTCAACTAAAAAAATGTATTTCTTTAACGTTTGTAAACACGTGTTCTCGAAGAAACGCTTTTCAAAAATGACAACTGCAGCGCTAACTTCATTTTAACTGCAAATTTCAGATCATTCAACTTCTATCATTTAAACATTTCAAATACTCGTATATTACGCTAAATTGAAAGTATATTTAATACTTAGGGTTAAAAAAAACGATTAGTAATTTACAAAAATATATATATTTAATTTAGTCCGATAGCAAAATAGTGTACGGGTAGCGAAACGTCTAGGGTAAAATCACCATGGGTAGAGAGCTGATATGCGCGACGCGAACAGTGTAGCGAAACGTCCTGAAATATTTTTCCCAACAGATCATAGCTCAAAGCAGGCTGATTGAAGCAGACTGTGTCCAAAGGCACATTCTGCTTTAAGTAGGCATCTGTCTTCAAAACTACAAATGTATAACGGGTTAAGAATGTTTGACATGTGTCTAATCCACTACATATCCCCAAGGAGCTGCCTTTGATGGGTCTACTCTGCTTGCGAAAAGTAAATAACATAAAGATATGAAAAGAAAGTTGGGATCCAGATATATAATTGATTTTCTCAGCATATTCAGTTTTACTGCTTGTTATTCTATAGAGACAATTTAGACTATAAATAAGACGAGTACATTCTCACCTGGATCCAACCTGTTTGTAGATTTACTCACTGCATAGAAAAAGCTGGACATGCAAGAGAGATTAAATTTTAGTTTTTTAAGACAAGCGGCAGCTTATGTTACATAAAGTTATTTAAGACAGGTGACAGCTTAATACAGGAAGAAAGCAATACAGAAAGCTCACATGTAAACTTTCTGTATTGTATTTCTGTTTAGTTTGTTCCTGTATCAATTGTTTACCTAATAGAAACTTAATGCCTTTTAACGCCTTTGCTAATAGGGTAGACCCAGAAAGGACTACTCTGTTTGCTTATACAAAACATGTATTATAGAAATGATTTTTCACTGCTTGCTAGGACAATAAAACCTATGGTTTTATGTGCCATAGTAAATTTTCTGTTAATTGATATTCATAATGAGTGGAGTTCTGAAAGATGCCACTTGTCTGTCTTGAAACCGTTTATTACATTCACTATAAACATATGGAGATGGGTAGTTAAAGCTGTAGGGTATCAAGTGGACAGTATATTGTGGCAGTGTACAATCATGCTAAATACACAGTTGTTACATCCTATTACCCAGAGGCATCATGGTCTAAGCAGGGATATTATATGATATATAATATCCCTGGTCTAAGGTACTAAATAGTATTAAAGGTAGATAAGGGATCTGGTTGTAATTGTTGTAGAAATATGAATGGGCCTTCAAATAAGCACAAATGTGCATCTAGATAATTTTCTTTTATCGACAAATTGTCAAGTAGTGAAAGTTTCCATTACATTTATTAACAACTATATTTTATCCACTAAAAACTGTCGAGACTCCTTATACTGTACATTAATGTTTAAGAGGATTAACCCTTGTTTTGAACACAGGTGACCATTTAAAACAGTTTGAAAGTAGAACTTACTGTGCTTTACTTTCAGCCTGCTTTAAGCTACCATAATGTTCTGCTAGGATAAAGAATCTATTTTGTATGGTAATTATTCAGAGGTATATAATACATCATGGAGGAATTATACCCTGGAGAAGAATCATATACACAAATCTGCATTTTCCCGAAAATGTTGTCGTCCAATACCTGTATGCGCGATAACGCTTAATCGATCGATAATTCAACTGCACCGGTACGCCGATAGCGGGCTATCGCGTTTTTTATCGTGTTGAATGGTTACCTGCTGTTAGTTTAAGTTACATAAAATCCTTAATTTTTACCCGATTTTCATTATAATGATCTTAAAAGAAGGCTAAGATATTTATCTTTCACTTGTGAAAATAACATAATCTAATTTTTACATTGATCATTTTTATGGCGAGTTAAAGAGCGGTTACCAAATGAATTTGCCGATAAAAGGGAGCAAGCGCTCGCTCAAAAATATATCACGCCCTGTTACAAAACCTTTCATAAAATTCTTAATTTTAGGCCGATTTCCATAACAATGGTCTTAAAGGACAGCTAAGATATTTTTCTTTCAGTTGTAGAAAATGCCAGTGTTTATTTTTGAAATCAACAATTTTTATGGCGATTTAAAGAGCGATTGCCAAATGAAATAGTCTTTACTTTTTTTTGGCAAACAACTTGGATCAAGATCAGATGCCGCGTAACACGGCGTCTGATCTGGATCCAGAATGTTTGACACTCGTCTTTAGCTTTATTTACTTACAAAATGTACAAATCTAAAAAAAATTAAAAAATGCAGCCGACAATTTCGAGCGATAAAAACAAAAGTGTGAAAAACTTGCTACTTTACTTAATACACATCAATCAATTAAATTAAGATAACAGACGTTTATTTAAGAATAAAATCATCAAGTAAATGTCGTTAAATAATGAACTAGGCTATTCATCTGTAAACTACATGTCTACCATATTACACATCACAAAGGAATGTGACACATTACGTAACCGTACACAATTAGCAGGCCATTTATAAGCGTCATAAAACCTCCCAGCATGAAGTCCATGCTTCTTGAACGTGCCGATTATCTATGAAGTGCATGCTAGGGAACTGGACATCAGGGGGTTTCCTCTTTAATAAAAAAGATCAATGCTACCCGTGCGTGTAACTTGAACATGTGTTTTTGACTTCTGTAACCGCATGATTTCTATATATTATACAAATCACAAAAAAACGATAAAAGAATTGAATTGAAAAAAAAACAAAAAAAAAAAAAACCACCAACATCAATGCACCTGGTTTGGTTGATGACTGGATTTACCCTCTCATTATTGAATACTATTGAATATAGTTTACCCCTTTTTCAAATTAAGCTCTTTATGACACATTTTACCTTTTCTCCGCATGAGGATCATCAGAGACAGACAGACAGACATTCATACAGAAAGATGGAGAAAGAAAAGAAGAAGCGAGAGACTGACAGACAGAGATAAGAGAAAAACAGACAGACAGAGAGACATACAAGAGGCAGACAGTGGCAGAGAAATATAGACACACACAAACTTCGTAGGTAAACGAAAAAATACGTTTTTCTCTCATTTTCAAAACCTCACTATACTAACAATTTATAAGCTATCGCCTCAAATTTTGTACTACGCGCAAGATCATGGTCTAATAAAACATCTGTATTAAAATTTATAACGAAACGATGACATTAAAAGCATTTCTATTAACACCAAACTTCGTAGGTAAACGAAAAAATACGTTTTTCTCTCATTTTCAAAACCTCACTAAACTAACAATTTATAAGCTATCGCCTCAAATTTTGTACTACGCGTAAGATTATTGTCTAATAAAACATCTGTATTAAAATTTATAACGAAAAGATGACATTAAAAACATTTCTATTAACACCTAACTTTCGGAAAAACGTTGTTTTCTAGCCGCCAGCGAGCGCCGCTGATTGACCGATTTTGGACGACAAGATAAATCGCGAGCCGGCCGGATACTTCTCCAGGGTATAATTCCTCCATGAATACATGTACTATGTTTGCAGAGGAGTAATCCTGTGTTTGAACACAGGTGACCACTTAAAGCAGGTTTTAAGTAGAGCAGAACGTGCTTTACTTTCAGCATGCTAAAGGCTACCATCTAATACAGGGATGCCACAAGTTGATCATGAATAATCCTAAGATTTGCCAAATTTTCATTTTTCAAGAGTGATTTTACGAACCGTACTTTTACCCCAAATCCTGTTTCTAGTTTGAAGACACGTGACTACTTAATGCATGTAAGAAGTAAAGCAGAATGCGCCTGACGAGCTTTCTGCTTTTTTCAGCATGCTTTAAGCTACCATCAACTAGAAAAATATCCGAAGATTTCGAATAATCCGGTGAAATGGCAGCCCTGCTGATAGGATAAAGAATATATCTTGTATGACAGTTATATCTTCAACCCTAGCGATGAGTATAATTGTCTATGGAAAAACAGTGTGTCTGTATCAAGTAAGGTTGTCCTAAGCAAATACATGTAGTGTAAACCAGATCAGAGGGCTCATAAAGGTACATTCTGACCAGGGTTTGTACTATTTGTAAAACCTTGCTAAACTGGATACTCAAAAAAGTAATGTTTGGTCTTCAAGATAGGTGGCAACTGAATTCAAGAATAAAGCATTACATCACTAGATATCCAATCTAGGTAAAACCATATCTATAACTCTGTATGTGACAGGAAGTCCATGGATTGAGGAATACTTCAAATAGGGTGATATCACTTAAGAGTTGTTTTCTTTTAAAAGTGATATCACCAGTTCGAAATATGTGAATAAAAAGTAAAACAGCGCCCGACATATATATGGATCATATCTAGACTGTTTGCAAATCACAGCACATACAGGTAATCGCCAGTTCCAATCACATGACATAAACAGCATACTACAAAGTGATTTCGCACCATTTGAACAATACAAAACAATAAGGTGTTAATACAGAAGTACATATTTTATGTATCCAGATACTCAATACCTAGTAACTCGGCATCTGATCTTAATCTTAATGTTTGCAAATTTTAATCGCAGCTCATTCACCCATTTGAAATTGTCCCATAATTTTATCATGGAGGAATTATACCCTAATAATTCCTCCATGATTTTATACATATAGCATTCATAGGTACATGTAAATATGTCTTAAAATGTTAATAAAATAATGCCATTGATGCATCTGATTCAAATGAGGCGCAAAATCGGCCTGCATACAGCCCATAAACATATCTCTTTTTATGGGCTTTGGTATGCCTAAAATAAGTGTATAATTCGTATAATTACCTTAACACCAGATGGAAGGTTCATTCTTCAAGTTTTGCACATCCACAGATATCTTTCATGAACAAACACATCGCTTCAAGCCTTGCGAGTTTCCCTAAACACCATAGCCTATATTACTTCTATCACGGAATTATACAAAACGGAATAGCAACTAAGCGAAATTGAATAGGCGAGAACCTGAGCTCTCGCGGCGGTTGAATTTTGCGAGATTATGTGTCACGTGACAACATCTTCTCTTCTTTGCCTCGTTGTCCGCGATTTCTGGCGTGAAATTTACCGACTCGAGTATTTTTATTGACATTTTATAGGATTTAAACGACTATGTGGACATTCCTATCAATTCACGGGAATAAAAACCCGCGAACAATGCTTCGAAAACACACATTTATCATATTGACTACCGATAGACAGTCTCTTATCAAGTCTCGCTAGTCTCGTATCCGCCGCACGAGATTTACGATATAGCGCGAGGTTTCGATTCCGTCAGTGTATAATTCTGTGCTTCTATTGAACATTTCAAGCCGATGCAGACGGTGTTCCGGTTTTCAGAACGAGGCTCTAAATGGACTAGTCTATTCTATGAGGTTAGGTAAACTATAATTTCAACTAAATTGATTTGACCCAAAATATTAATGTGTATGTGTCAGCGGAATGAATATGCAAATGTCCATATCTGTTCATTTAAACAAATGATTTAATAACAAAATAAGCATTGAACCATCTACTGTACACTTAACATCGCCCTGAGACCCCTATCAAAGAAATCACCTCGTGTCAAGATCACGGCGGCAGCAACTTGAAACGGAAGCGCGTACACCACATGGCCTGTACATGGTGTCTGTTAGCGGGACTTTGAGAGCAGCCACAGTGTATCTGGACACTGGACAGTACACACACTGCACTTGGCGATGTTCAGATGCACACTATATATATTGTTACTGGGCAGATGCGGGAGTTGGACCGAATACGGTATGTATATATGATTTATATAATATATTTGATTAATGAGGATGTTCGAGTTGTTTGGTTATGCCTACTTTAATTAACTCTCTACCATAACATGTTTTGCAGACGGGTAACCACTTAAAGCAGATTGAATTTAAGCAGATTAAGGCGCATTTACTTTCAATCTGCTATATGCCACCATCTGTCAACCTGCTAGGCTAATTAATTAATTGATACAGAATATGTTGACTGTATGATGTATATTAACCCTTATCCTGCTGCAAGGTCGTCTGCTTTGAAATTGTCGTCTGAAAAAAATGTTAAATTTAGATTGATACATTTTTTAATTAAAGAAACCTAAAGACTGGTGTCAAACAGTGTGTTTCCATATCAGACGCCGCCATGGAGGAATTATAATTCCTCCATGACGCCGCGTTACACGGTGTCTGATCTGGATCCAAACTGTTTACAAAAAACATTGAAGTCGCGATCAGTCGGATAAGGGTTAAAAGAAATACGCAAGAAATATTTTTCAGCACGAATGAATTATAACTCATTATATAATTCATTCGTGTTTTCAGTGAGTAAATGAAAGCGTACTTTTATAAAGTGTTACCAGTTAGAGCTAGATCTACTAGGATTGTCTAGAAGATATGTCTAAAAAATGCTCTAGGTGTAACCCACATATTTGTCAACGGCTTGACTTCTTCAAACTCGTCTTTCAATAAGCAAAATGAATATATATGAATATATATGAATTAACACAAATCTCTTTCTCTCTCTCTCTCTCTCTTTCTCTCCATCTCTCTCTCTATCTCTCACTCACACATACCCTGTCTCTCTCACTCCCTATATTCTCTGAGACTCCCCACCTGTACAGCTGTAAACAGTCTCTTGTCCATTCTCTGTCCGTCTGTCTGTCTATCTCTATCTTTTCATTATGCATAATTATGTTAACTGTCTCCATCTCTCTCTCTCTCACACACACATTGTGAGAAAAATATCTAGCCAGACCGGGGCCCGTCAGTTACAAGGTGCTCTACCGACTGAGCCATCATGACCGCTTACACAAACCTCTCCCCATATGGCATTTAACCAACCCGGCTAGGCGGCAACCATATAGATGCAAGCTAACTTAAAGAACACTCCATGAGTTTCTTTTTATTATATTTGAGCACTCTGTGAGTTACAATGCTACAGGCTATTTACGTTGGGGGCAAAGTCATTTAGAAATTTAACATGGTGAGAAAAATATGCAGCCAGACCGGGACTCGAACCCGGGACTTCTTGCTTACAGTGCTCTCCGACTGAGTCATTTGGACCGTTTACACAGATATACATGTATAACCATTTAACCGTTATCAACCCGGCTACATCTTTTTCATTTGTACTGGTTAATATTAAACTGATATGTTCGAATCGATGTGTGATCTGAGCTCGAACTTATTGCCTAAACCAAGACACAACGCTGCGTTTGTGACATGGTGTAATGTGTATCTTCACAATTTGTGAAGACAGTTTGGTTTTCTGATGGCTATTATGGCTTATACATTATGTTTTATACTTAACCCATTACCCCATTAATACACATTTGTACTCCTCTAATCTTTTCTTCCGCTGTAAAGAAAATATTTCCAATTTACTCTGTCATTAATTTGTATCATAAGAAATAATTTTTTTATCCTATCAGATGGTAGCTTAAATCAGGTTGAAAGTATTTACTTTAGCAAAATGCGCTTTCAGACGCTTTCTGCTTTAATTTTTAACTTGCTTTAAGGGATCCCCTGTCTTCAAAACTGCAAAGAAGCTATGGGGTAATGCTTTAAAAGACAGTTAAACTGACTGTTTGTCTGAAAAATCTGAAAAGACAAAGGAAATGATCCAGGAGCCACACTGAAATATGTCTTATCCTCGGTAGATTTGACTCAGCGGGATACCAATTTCGGTTGTTTATTGTCCCCACATATCAATGACTGTTGCTACATAATTCACCAAGACACCATGTGCTCACATTCTCTCTGGGTACTAGGCAGTTAGATAAGAGATCTGTCTTTATATGGAAAGTTTGAATCAAAATGACAGCTATAACTTAAAAAAAAACTGAATCCAAACTGTTTGCTACTCTTATTCAGTTTTGAGCTTCACTTAACCCATTTCCATATAGCCTGTTTCTAGTTTAAAGATAAGTGTGCATGCACTTAAAAGCAGGTGGGAAGTAAATCATAATGGACCTTTAAGAGAAAGTGCATCATGCTTTACTTTTAACCTGCTTCTAGGATATGGGACCTATTCTTAATCTTATGGTGCATACTATTTATGATTGTATAATGTGGAATTATTTTCTTCAGTGGATAAATATTTGAAAGGTGTAAAATGGTGTGTTTATGGGCACGGAGTACTTGGACCCGGTGTAAAGATGTAAAAAGTACTCCGTATTATGGGATCAAGATCAGTTCCATTTTTATCTCTTCTGATTTTGATTAAAAAATTGCTTCATATGGAAAAGCCATTCGAAAATAATGAGGTGTCACAGAGAACATTATACAGAGAACATTATACAAACAGATTTGGGTTCATATTCACCATGAATTTGATAAAAATGCCGGTATGTCTCTCCCCTCCCCTCTGTGGTTCCTCTCTATGTGTCTCTTTGACTCTCTGTAACTGTCTCTGTATTTGTCTCGTTCTGTCTGTGTCTGTCTGTCGGTCTCTCCATCTCTTCACGTATAAATAAGTTCAGTCTACTTTACATACCAAACATTCTCCTCTATATATAGGCATCAATGCAAAAGCTAATAGTCTGTATCAAAATAATAATGCAAGTGACTGCTAAAAGAAATATGAAAGTAAAGCTAAACATTGCTTTAGGGGCCTTCAAAGTGATTTTCACACTGCTTTATGAAGTAACCTTTGCTTTATACTATCGTCTGCATTTTCATACTGCCTGCTTCAACCTGACTTAGACTAGACTAGACTGACAGGGACCTGTCGCGGGCGACATGCCTTCCTTCCCGGCGGTCTCTTCGCGACATGCTTTGATCTGACCGACATGCCTTAATCTGTTGAGCGACAAGCCTTAAATGAGTGCTCTATGTTGTGTACTCGATTAATTATTTCATATGCCAAACGCCGTCACGCGTGTCGGGCCTGTGCTTAGCTTCATCAACCAATCACGAGCCGAATTTCCTTATCTAAACGGTGATTGACAGGGACTCGTTCCATTTTGAGCGAGATTAACTGTTGATTGATGTTGTCACAGAGTTAAAATTTGTTTTCTGTTTTTATGATGGATCGTTGTTTAGAGCAGACTTAAAGTAAAAATGAGTCCTCCATTAGACATCCACTTGCCGGGATGCAGTGACATTTTCTCGATAGAATACAAAAAAAAATTCTTTAACCTCATGGGAACAGTAAAGGCATAAAAACGTATCTCAAATGACTATGAGAAATAAGAGTTAAAACATGCTACATTTAAATCATATTGTACATGCACTGTACTAAATTTTAAATAAGGTATGTGTTAGTGTGTATGTTTGACAATTTAATGTTTGGCAAGTTAATGTTTAACATTTTCAAATAAATTATTTGATTAAGTTTATGTGATTGGTAACTAGGTTTTTCTATTTGGAGTTTCAGGGTGGCAAGGGTTATTCATATTGAAAGCCATGATGAATACAGCATTCATATACATGTACATGAACCTTTTAGCGCATTTAAATTCACTCTTCCTCAGAAGAAAATACAAATGTAGTTCTAAAACTATAAGTCGTGAACATGCACCATAATACAGAGTTTCAAAATACAAGCAGGTGACAGCTTAAAGCAGGCTGAAAGTAAAGCAGAATGCGCCTGTTTGACGTTCAATCTGCTTTAAGTGGTCACCTGTCTTCAAACCTAGAAAAATAATCCATGAGGTTAAGGGTTAAAGAAAGATTTAAGTTAAATACTAGAAAGCTTCTAGAGGATATTTCTGCTTAGCTTTCATCTTATGTGATGCAGCCACCTGCTTTAACTCATTTTTTACCCCTAACAATTTTAATGGACAATTCCAATTTCATAATAAGTCTAGTCCATTTCTGACTATTTAGGGTTGATTTTAACAATATATTCCAATGACAAACAGTGTAGACCCTGCTTAGAGGGCTCCTTCGTAAATGACGAGTATACATGTACTCTAGGGTTGAATATGCTAATTACTTAAACTCGTGTAATAATGCCAATAGATGGGATTTACTGATTACTTTTATAGTATTGTGATAAATGGAAATTGTAGGAGCTTTCTGTTTTATTGTCACACTGCTTTAAACTGTTACCTGTCTTTCATAAAACCAATTAGCCTTCGTTTCAGTGGTCGTAATAGAGAGGTCTTTCTGTATTGTGCATGTCTATAGCAATTAACAGTCAATTTAATATACATGTACTTTACTTCTATTAATAGATTTGTGTGTGTGTTGGTATTTCTTTGTTCCATTCATTGAATACGTTTCACATAAAAGTGGTAAAAGTTATTATTTTACCTTTTATGGGATGGGTACGAAATGACCAAAAATATTGGTACGAAATGACTCCGGCCAGGCACTATAATTCTACCTGCTTTAAGTGGTCGCCTGTCTTTAAAACTAGAAACAGGCTGTCGGGTAATGGATTAAGCTGTCTCTTAGTATTTGATTTATAATTATTCACTGACTTTTCTTTTCTGTTTCTAGGCTGAGACTCGTAGAAAGCAGACCTTGAGTACTCCAAACCATATCTTCCACAGCTTCTGCTGATGATACAGATCGGGTGAGAACCAACACTGAATTGTTACAATTCTCTGCTTTACTTCAATCTTGCTTTAAGCCAAAACACCATAAATACCCCATTTACGCCTTTAATCCCCCCATTGAAAACATAGTTCCAATTTATATGGTAGTGACCATGTACCATAAGAAATAAGTTTATGATTTCGTATATTATACCTGATGGTAGCTTAAAGCAGACTGAAAGTAAAGCAGTATGTGCGTAAAGGTTGCATAACTGCGAACCTGTACAGTGTTACCGACTTGACTATTCCATGATGACGTGTGCCCTGCTTTGCAAATATACGTAGAACATTTTTTCTTTGAGCAATTGGAATTTTTCGGCTGAAAATTAGAAAAAAAAAGAATGGCCACCGGCGGACGTGGTCCAGTTGTAGCACACTCGATGCCAGGGGTCGCGAGTTAGATCCAACGCTGAGCCAAGTCCTTCGGATGAGACTTTATAAAAACCGGGGTCCGATGTATTAGTGTTTTACACTGGGCTTCTAACAGAACCAGAGACCTCTGTCGCTAATGAGAGTAGGGTATCGCGTCCCGGTTTTCTGTACACGTCTCACTCTCTCTGGGGAGTCCAATTAGCCCATACGTGTAGATGGCAGAAATGACAATCAAACAAACACACTTCAGAGCTCCAGTTAGGGGAGTATTTCAAAAATTGAATTCTTTATTTCTGCATTATACCCTATGATGTCACTACTCATTAGAATAATCTCTTCGAGACAATTCTAATAAGTAGTAACACCATAGGATTTTGTGTTTAAATGAGTGAGCAAATGTTGGATTCGTTCAGTTTACCTTCTTATCTAGATCCCTGACACTTTTTGCCATTTTGAACATAGCCCCAAAACTTCACAAGTAGATTTTTAGATGCATGTTTATATCTTATTTATAGGTAAACTCAGCTGCCGTCAGTGGACTAAACTGTCAACAGAGGTCTTGAGGAAAACATGTCAAACTTTGTACATAGAAAGGGACTGCTTTCCATCTGATGCATGGTCCCCTTGAGCCAGGTATTCAGCCTGGAGGAAGTTAAAGGGGACTGGACTTTGGGAAACTGAAACCACAGGAATCCATATACTCAGGGTACGAAACAAACTTAATTCTTAGTTCACTTAAAAAATAACAAGATAATGCAAAATGAAGAAAAAGCATAAAAAATGATGAAGATTTTTCTCTTTTTAAAAAAAACAACAACCCCCTCAAAAAAAGAAACATACAGTTTATAAGCAAACAGTATATATTTTAAAACTATACCTACATTGTTGAACTTATTTAGTCATCCATTTTTCAGACAGAGTAGACATAGATTAGACAGTTGGTGTAGCTGTCAGATATGTTTGGATGTAAAATTTTTATCCTGCAGTTAATACTGTTACTGCTTTGAAATATTCTGCAGTTTCTACTATTCTTGTCAACTGCTAGACTGTTCTGAATCATTTTCGGAATATGTCGGCGGTTGAGAAGAATGACCGATCATTCACCATAGAGTTTCCAATAGTGACCGACATTGCTCGATCTCATTAGGGATCCTAAATCTTTAAGGTCTATTTTCACTTCAGGCCATATACAGTAAAACCTCTATATTACGCCCACTAAAACGAAGGATAATTGATTGTATAAATGACAGATGACAGCTAAACGCAAGGTGACAGTAAAACAGTTTTAATGTCACATTATTTAAAGCAATCACCTGTCGTATAAAACTAATAATAAACACAATTACATGGTCGTATTAGAGAGGTGTTACTGTATAATTAATTCTCTAATGAGACTCAATTCTTTTGTCATCAATATTTGAAGTCATTATTTTCATTTTAGAGTCTCTTGATTTTCTTTTAGATTATGTCAACACAGTGCAGGAAAAATACAGACCCACCTTTCCAGACTAGGCAATGAATGAATGATGCCAGGAAAGAAAATTTATCGTATGCTGGGAAACAACTTAAAGGTCTAAAACCTTAGATATTTGATAATAACTCAATCATCATATGGATGTGTTATAAGAACTTTGGGCTCTTCCTTATACCGGTATTTGAATGGACGTTTAAGTAAAATCTCTAGGGCCAAATTAAGCATTACCTAGGGCATATATGTTTAACTCTTTCAACACCATAGACCTGTTGAAACATTCTCATTACATTTACAAACAATGAAGATCCAGATCAGATGGTTCCTATTGGAACCCGCTGATCAGGGTCTTTACTGTTTGCTTGTGTAGAACAATATTTATTAAAATACCCAGAATTCCAAGTACATTGGTTCATAACTAAAATATCAACAAGGGAACCTAATAACCCACAAAACATACTTCGTATTAAAACAGTTAAACGAGCCAAAGTGTTTATGAAAGATAGCCTTTTCTATTCGATACTCTGTAATGGATCAAATTTATGCCAGCTTTTGAAAAAGGAAAACTAATTCAAGGACAATGATTTCATTTATTCTCTGTAAATAATAAGCGTATAAATATTTCAGTAGAGAGAGGAACATTCCTCCATTAGACTAGTGGTCAATAGTGTGATGGAGTAATGTTACTCCTTCTCTGTATCAGAATATTACACACAGAGGAACATTCCTCTTTTAGACCAGTGGCCATTTGTATGAAGGAGTAATTTTAGTCCCTCTCTAAATCAGTATGTTATAGACAGAGGAACATTTCTCTATTAGACTAGTGGTCACTGATGTGAGGGAGAAATGTTACTCTCTCTCTCTCTCTCTCTCTCTGTGAGACTGTTATAGACAGAGGAATCTAGTGAACATTGGTGTAATGAGAGTAATACAACTCTCTCTTTGTATCAGAATGTTATAGACAGCGGAATATTCCTCTATTAGACTAGTGGTCACTGGTATGAGGGAGTAATGGTACTCCCTCACTGTGTCAAAATGTTATAAGAGAGAGGAACATTTCTATGTTAGACTAGTGGTCACTGGTGCTAGGGGGTAATGTTACTCCCTATCTGTATCAGAATGTTATAAGAGAGAGGAACATTTCTCAATTAGACTAGTGATCACTAGTGCTAGGGAGTAATGTTACTCTCTCTCTCACTGTATCAGAATGTTATAAGAGAGAGGAACATTTCTCAATTGTACTAGTGATCGCTAGTGCTAGGGAGTAATGTTACTCCCTCTCTGTATCAGAATGTTATAAGAGAGAGGAACATTTCTCAATTGGACTAGTGATCGCTAGTGCTAGGGAGTCATGTTACTCCCTATCTGTATCAGAATGTTATAAGAGAGAGGAACATTTCTCTGTTAGACTAGTGGTCACTAGTGCTAGGGAGTAATGTTACTCCCTATCTGTGTCAGAATGTTATAAGACAGAGGAACATTTCTCAATTAGACTAGTGGTCAGTGGTGTGAGGGAGTAATGTTACTCCCTCTCTGTATCAGAATGTTATAAGAGAGAAGAACATTTCTCAATTAGACTAGTGGTCAGTGGTATGAGGGAGTAATGTAACTCCCTCTCTGTATCAGAATGTTATAAGAGAGAGGAACATTTCTCAATTAGACTAGTGGTCACTAGTGCTAGGGAGTAATGTTACTCCCTATCTGTATCAGAATGTTATAAGAGAGAGAAACATTTTTCTGTTAGACTAGTGGTCACTAGTGCTAGGGAGTAATGTTACTCCCTCTCTGTATCAGAATGTTATAAGAGAGAGGAACATTTCTCAATTAGACTAGTGATCGCTAGTGCCAGGGAGTAATGTTACTCCCTCTCTGTATCAGAATGTTATAAGAGAGAGGAACATTTGTCAATTAGACTAGTGGTCACTAGTGCTAGGGAGTAATGTTACTCCCTATCTGTATCAGAATGTTATAAGAGAGAGGAACATTTCTCTGTTAGACTATTGGTCACTGGTGCTAGGGAGTAATGTTACTCCCTCTCTGTATCAGAATGTTATAAGAGAGAGGAACATTTCTCAATTAGACTAGTGGTCAGTGGTGTGAGGGAGTAATGTTACTCCCTCTCTGTATCAGAATGTTATAAGAGAGAGGAACATTTCTCAATTAGACTAGTGATCGCTAGTGCCAGGGAGTAATGTTACTCCCTGTCTGTATCAGAATGTTATAAGAGAGAGGAACATTTCTCAATTAGACTAGTGGTCACTAGTGCTAGGGAGTAATGTTACTCCTTATCTGTATCAGAATGTTATAAGAGAGAGGAACATTTCTCAATTAGACTAGTGATCACTAGTGCTAGGGAGTAATGTTACTCCCTCTCTGTATCAGAATGTTATAAGAGAGAGGAACATTTCTCAATTAGACTAGTGATCGCTAGTGCTAGGGAGTAATGTTACTCCCTATCTGTATCAGAATGTTATAAGAGAGAGGAACATTTCTCTGTTAGACTAGTGGTCACTAGTGCTAGGGAGTAATGTTACTCCCTATCTGTGTCAGAATGTTATAAGACAGAGGAACATTTCTCAATTAGAATAGTGGTCAGTGGTGTGAGGGAGTAATGTTACTCCCTCTCTGTATCAGAATGTTATAAGAGAGAGGAACATTTCTCAATTAGACTAGTGGTCAGTGGTGCTAGGGAGTAATGTTACCCCCTCTCTGTATCAGAATGTTATAAGAGAGAGGAACATTTCTCAATTAGACTAGTGATCGCTAGTGCCAGGGAGTAATATTACTCCCTATCTGTATCAGAATGTTATAAGGGAGAGGAACATTTCTCAATTAGACTAGTGAACACTAGTGCTAGGGAGTAATGTTACTCCCTCTCTGTATCAGAATGTTATAAGAGAGAGGAACATTTCTCATTTAGACTAGTGATCGCTAGTGCTAGGGAGTAATGTTACTCCCTCTCTGTATCAGAATGTTATAAGAGAGAGGAACATTTCTCAATTAGACTAGTGATCGCTAGTGCTAGGGAGTAATGTTACTCCCTCTCTGTATCAGAATGTTATAAGAGAGAGGAACATTTCTCAATTCGACTAGTGATCACTAGTGCTAGGGAGTAATGTTACTCCTTATCTGTATCAGAATGTTATAAGAGAGAGGAACATTTCTCAATTAGACTAGTGATCGCTAGTGCTAGGGAGTAATGTTACTCCCTATCTGTGTCATAATGTTAAAGTTTTTTGAGACTGTTCTCCTATCATTTATATATAATGCTGAAATAAATGATAAAATATGACTATTTGTTGTCTTCCATACCTCTCAAATATAGGAATCACCCCCCTCTTTTCCCTTAAATCAACCCCCCAGTAACTAGGATTCGTTGGAAAAATCCTCATTTAAAAAAGACACAGTTCTTTATAAGTATACGAGACACTACGTTAAACCAAGATGTACATAACAATAAGTTTGTTTCTCAGCTTATGTGCTGATATGATACGGACATGCTTTTGCTATAAAATGATTTAAAAGGTCAAAGTCAAGATCACAGTAACCTTGACATAGTACGCGACACTGCGCTATCTCAAGATGTATTCACACAAAGTTTGATTTGCCCTTGCTGGTGTTGTAAATGAAATATGCTCAGGATAACTGTTTCTATAACAGAAGTGACAGGTCAATGAAATAGTCACAGGAATCTAAAAGTGCATGTAAAACTCTGTCATTCTGAGATATACTCTCAAAAGTCTCTATACATATTTAGTATACTTAGCTGATGAAGTATAGGCAATGTTCATAAGACAATTATTTTCTATATAAATTGAGATCTAGGTCAAGGTCACAGTGACCTGAAAATGGTAGCGACACAATAACATCCAAATATGCACTCATACATAAGATGTGGTATCCGTATTCTATATGGTTTTGTAGGGCCGGACAAGTTTATTCAATCAAGATGGTAGTAGCACCGCTCACGAAATGTTTTTTCCTTTTTCTGTATATAAGGTCACAATTAAAGGTCGTGGTAAGAGCACTTGACCTGAAAGTAGTATGCATTACTCGGTCATCCCAAGATCTACTTATGCGCTAATTTGGTATCCCTAGCTGACGTGGTACAGGAAATATGCTCAAAACAAACTTTTTATATATAATTGAGATCAACTAACACGGTCAATGTCACATTGACCACAGAATGGAATGCCACACCCCGCTTTCCTAGATTACGCATTATCAACATAGTATTTTCATAAAATATCTATAAACCACAATGACTGATTGAATGAAGAATATAATATTTTTACCGCAACGAAGGTCAGCAAAATCGTCCAGAGAAGAAGGGACATCATCTGTTGAAGAAAAAAGCTTAAGGTTAATTATGTGTGATACTGTTTGGAAGGCTCTAGAATTTACCCAGTGAACTTGTTCTATCTACTTTAAAAACAGTTTGAAACCAAGGGTCCCTTTCATAAAACTTCGTACGACACAAACGGTCGTACGTCAATTTTTATTTATAAGAAAATAACTTTTTATTTCTCTATCTAATCCTGTCTTGCGACATTTCTTTGGAATCGTCTTTTCAAGAAGATTCCAAAAAGATGTCACAAGAGAGGATTAGATGGAGAAATAAATCAAAATTGAAACTTTTAAAATCTGACTTACGACAACACTTTTCGTATGACGTTTCATGAAACGGGCCCCAGATCAGAGTATTTCGGCGTTTTGATCAATGTTCTCTTTAACCTTTTCCCCTATAGAAGCGACTTTTAGCGTATTTAATTTATTCTTCCGCTGAAGAAAATAGTTCCAGTTTATACCCTCATGAACAATAACTATTACAAATAGTTTATATAGCCTAGCAGATTTTAGCTTAAAGCAGGCTGAAAGTAAAGCAGAATGTGCCTTAAGGGCACATTCTGCTTAACTTTCAACCTGCTTTAAGTGGTCACCTGTCTTCAAAACTATAAACAGGCTATGAGGTAAAGGGTTAATAGACTAAGCTTAAATGGGTTAAATAAAACGTTTTTTTATATTTGTTAGTTTGTTTGGTTTAAATATAATTGAAAAAAATACTATAATTATATACTCCAGATTTTATTGCGTTTACGTTTTGTATTTTTTAAAACGGGTAACAATTACCTTTACCCTACTTTATAAAGAAATTGGTTTAACCCATAACCCCCAAAACGAGTCTGTTTACGTCTGTTATTAATTCCTCTATTAAAGAAAATGGGTTCAATTATATCGAAGAAAATGGTTTCAATTATACAATCATGAATATGTACCATGCAGGATAAATAGCTTCTTTATCCTGTCAAACGGTAGCGTAAAGCAGGTTGAACATAAAGTTAAGAAGCCCTCTGAGCAGGGTCTACACAGATTGCATTAAAAAGTGTACTCTTCACAGATTTACTGTTTGTTAAAATCGAGGATACTCGTCGTTAGGGTTCAATGTGTTACCCTTTCCTTCTCAGACAATATTGCTCAGTAAGTAGCATATGGTTTTTACTTTCAACCTGCTTTAACCCTTTGCCTTATAGCAGCGACTTTTAGCACTTGTATTTTATTCATCCGCTGCAGAAAATAGTTCCAATATACGTATACCGTTATGAATGTAACCGGGTGTTCTTATTAAGAAACACTTGTGTCATATATAATACTTTCCTTATTCTAGCAGGTAATAGCTTAAAGCAGGCTGAAAGTAAAGCAGAATGCGCCACATGGCGCATTCTGCTTTACTTTTAACCTGATTTAAGTAGTCACCTATTTTCAAAACTAGAAACAGGCTATGGGGTAAAGGGTTAAGCTACCACTTGGAATTACACTGGAAATGTTCCCTATGTGTCATGTTAAAAAATTATTAAATGGGGACTTCTTCCTTTGGTGTAAAAGTAGAAATAATTGAGGTGTAATAAGAAGCCACTCTCAATAAAACAAATCGGTTATTGTATTCAGGACTTCAGTTGTACAGAAAATCTATTAAAACTTATCGGTATAGAAACTGTCCTGCAAAAAATAGGCATCAATAAAATGACACGAAAGGGTTCCAAAAGCTGGTGTTTCTATATTACAATCAAACTTGTGTTAAGCTGCCAATCTATGAGGTAGCAAAAACATTTAACACAGTTTCCTAAACAGGAAAATCATATCTTACGCTTTTACTAATGCAATATCGTCTGCTTAAAATTGTCGTCTGCTGTATTTTTTGCTCAAAGTTACATATAAGTAGATTTTTTGACAGAATGAATATATAATGACGAGTGACAAACAAATTGGAACGATATAGAACGCCGCGTTACGCGGCGTCTGATCTTGATTCAAGCTGTTTGCAAATGTAAGCCAAGTATAACCGTTCCCTCCCTATAAAAACTCTCTCCAAACAACACACACACAATCTGTGTCTCCTATTGGGTGTTGTTGTAGAGAGGGTTTACTGTATATCCATAGACGGATGGCTATCTACTTAATGCGGCCAAAAAGTGAAACAGAAAGGTCATATTGAAGCTGTCTGTTTCACGTTTGGTTTGCAAGTTGTACAGAAAGTAAACCTGTCTAAAAGAGTCAATCCATCGCATTTTATTAGTTCACTTAACACAAGTCTGAATGTATACTACATTTACCTTAGTATCAGAAACAACAATAACATGCTTAGAACTGACATTCAACCTTATATCGTATAACCACTTATTTGTGGTTTTGAGTTCATTAACTTTATACTCAAGCAGATTAAATAAGTGAAAAACAAGAAAAAGAAACTTTTAATATATATTCACCATTTCTTCTTTTCCAAACACTCCACGGTAAATGTTCCTTGCCACACGCCAATGGTTTGCAGTCGGGCTTGACGTGGTGGATCGGGTCAGTGAACATAATATTTGCACAGCTCTTGTTCAAGCTGAATGCTCAAATTTTGGGTGTTAACGTGAAAGTCAGGTTGTTAACGTAACCCTTTCGATCCCTTTACTCGAGTTCACTACCATAACTTTTGCAAACAATTTGGATTCTGATCAGACGCCGAGTTACTCAGCGTCTGATCAGAATCCAAATTCTTTGACACTCTAATTGTTATTTCTTTATGTTTTATCTTAAACAGAGAAATTGAAATAATTGAGATATGCTGCGCAGGCGGCATCTGTGCAGAAAGGGTTATATGTAACATTTTTATCAAATGTTTGGTAAGATAATTCCTGAAGCGAGACCATCTGAATGAAATAGTGAGCGACACGCGTAAGTGGTTATAACTTGAAAACACCCAAAATTTGTTAACATATGATCAACCTTGCAAAACTCGACACACCCATTGGTATGCAGAGCGATTTCTGCCTTAAGTTTTAGAACTTGTTTAACCGTAACTCTTTAATCCATAGTCACCAGTATAAAGCATCTGTTTCTAACTGGCGTTTCACGTAAATGAATGCTTGACGCAGTACGAAAACAGAAAGCTATTTGTGATAGTTTCCTGTTTTACTTTCATCTTGGTCTATGCAAACACCTTTAATTAAATCTATCAGATACTTTTTGTTTGTATCTTAGGTAGGTGGTTACTTGCAGCATGATGAAAATAAATCAGAACTGTGAAAACTTTACAGAGAACTCGTTTCCACATTATTATTATAAGAATAGATGAAACTACATAATTATGAGGAAAGTTACATGCATGTTGTGCTTTTAAGCAGGATAAAAGTAAAGCAGACAGCTTCCACAAGAGCTTGATTAAATTTATATCTGGCTTAAAGCAGCCAACTTTTTTTTTAAAATCGACAACGAACCTATTTTTAACCCATTTAACTGCCATGACGACATCACTTTTAAAAGCTATTGTTGTCTGCTTTTTATTCTAAAATTTAAAGTTAACCCTTTCCCCAATAGAAGCGCCTTTTAGCGGATATGATTTATTCCTCCGCTGAAGAAAATAGTTCCAATTTAATCAGCCATGAATATATAGTATAGGGAATAGTTTCTATATTTTAGCACATGGAAGCTTAAAGCTGGCTGAAAGTAAAGCAGAATGCGCCTTAAAGGCGCATTCTGCTTTACTTTCAACCTGCTTTAAATGGTCAACTATCTTCAATACTAGAAATAGGCTATCAGGTAAAGGGTTAAGGAGTTTTGACTTAAGAGGTATTGTAATGCGTGGTAAACAGTTTGGATCCTGATCAGACGCCGTGATACGCGCCTTCTAATCAGGACCCAATCTGTTTGCAAATAACCTTTGTACTCGAAGTAAGCCGTGGAAGGGGTTTAACGATGATAAAATATTGACTTTCCTATATAAATGTATATTCAGACAAACTTATAAAAGCAAACGTCATTTAACTTGATTTTGCGATTTATCTCGCATACTTATAATATTGCACTTGGAATATATATTATATTTGTTTCCATGGCAACGTTTTACGGTCGTCTGGAGCTGTGTTTCATGCCCTATTGCCCAGTGAATCTTCTGACACGCTTTGTGAACACAACTTCGTACATGTTTATGTGGGCTAAATGTTACCTATTCGACGGGATTAAAACTAAAACAGGTAATAAATATAGAAATATTTTGTAACAAGTGATGATTTTAATGAAAAATAAAACAAACACTGATTATTTATAATTTGGTAAGAATATAATTGGTATTTACAGTCAATCGTGTTTAAGGTGGCACGTCTGTGAAGATACACATACATGTAACTATCTTAGTAGATATAACTGAGGAATGCAGAGGAAAAGTAAAGCAGAAAGCTTGTTTTGGTGTTATCAACCTGTTTTGTCTTGAATTACCATACGATCTATTCCAAAGATTATTATTTCATTACCTTTAAACAAGTTAAGTCTTATAATGGAGCATTTGTTATAATTTCCGATAAACGCGTTTACGCTAAAACTTTTATTCCCATTGCAAACAATATTGAACCAGATCAGATGCTGGGTAACTCGGCGTATATTCAGGTTCCAAACTGTTTGCCACTCAAAAATAGTAAGTTTATTAAATAAATGTATTTTTCTGTATTCTAGTCCTTTTCGTTTGCAGGTGTTTTTGCGTTTAACTATTTCACTGCCAAGTTTTATCGTCCATTTGAACTCTCTTACCGCAAAAATATTGTCTGGATTGATATTGTTGTCTAAAACATTTGTACAAGTCAGATATAGTGATTATTTGAGGGAAGAAATATTCATACGTGTGTCAAACAGTATGGGTCCTGATCAGACACCGCATTACCCCGGTTGCAAAGTCGCCTTTTGGCACCATTGGCAGTGAAAGAGTTGAAAAATGAAGATTAAAGTTATATTCACTGTAGTTCATGCATATCTCTATTTCTCATAGAGGTTTCATGTCTTAGAATAAAAAGAACCGTAGGGAACATTTTCAATACCAACATAGGTTGCTGCTTTAACACATTACTCCATAGATGGGTATTTTACGCACTTTATTTATTAATCCGCGGAAGAGTTGCTTCCATTTACAGGCATGAAATATGCAACATAAGAAATATGTCCTATATCCTAGCCGATGGTATCTTAAAGAAGCTGAGGGTCAACATAATACGTAATATTATAATTCTGTTTTACTTTACGCCAGCTTCATGTGGTCACCTGTCTTCAAAAATAAAAACAAGCTATGGGGTAAGGGGTTAAATGATAATTGAGCCGTGCCATGAAAAAACAAATTGGACTGCAAACAGTTTAGATCAAGTTCTTTGATCTAACCTGTTTGACATTCACATGCATCTAAAGCATTTTGTGAACCTGTATTATATACAGTCTTTAACAGTGTACAGTAAAACCCCTCTAAACCGGAACCTCTAAATACCGGAATTCTCTCTAAACCGGACAAAAACTTTGGTCCCGTTTCCCACCCATTTTACGCCTTCGATTTGTTCCTTCACTGAAGAAAATACATTCATGAACATATATCATCAGAAAAATTTGCTATATTCTAGCAGATGATAGCTTAACGCAGGTTGAAAGTAAAGCAGAATGCGCCTTAAGGCGCATTCTGCTCTACTTTAAACCTGCTTTTAGTGGTCACCCACCTTCCATACTAGAAACAAGCTATGGGTTAAACCCCCCCTAAACCGGAAACCCCTCTAAACCGGATGTTTTTATTGTCCCCACACATATCCGGTTTAGAGGGGTTTTACTGTATACCAAACTGTGTTGATTTACATTTCATGTGCATTTCGTTCGGAGAACTTTATTTCTGACTTCAACGCATCAGGGGCCCGTTTCATAAAACTTCGTACGACAAAAACGATCGTAAGTCAAAATTTAAAATCCATATAATTTCTTATTTCTCTATCTAATCCTGTCTTGTGACATCCAAAAAGATGTCACAAGACAGGATTAGATGGAGAAATAAATAATAATTCAGACTTTTATGTTCTGACTTACGACAACATTTTTTCGTACGAAGTTTTATGAAACGGGCACCAGGCGTCTAATTTGGAAATGATACCATGTAAAAAGGATTAGATATTCAGAACATGTTATATTATAATAAACGAGTTTCTGCTAATATGATGCGTCCATTGCATATATTTTGAAGCCTGGTCAGACACAGGGTAACTCGGCGTCAAATCACCTAAACTGTTTTTAATACCGATCAATCTTTTCAAAAATATTATTTTCTCCATATTAATGTACATGTATTGCTTTTGCGATTACCCTTTCACTGCCAAATTGTTCGTGAGATTTTTACCCTCGCCTTTTCATTGTCGTCTGCATCAATTTTGATGTATGTGATGTAGTTTCTAAGTTAAAAAGTAAGGCAGTATGACTTAAGAAATTTCAAAATGAGTGTCAACCAGTTTTTGATCCTGATCAGGATCTCAACCGTTTGTAAACGCGCTTTTAAACGTCATTGAGAGCGAAAGGGTTCCGTTTCGTTTAAATGGGAAATAATTATGTCTTTCCAGAACCATGTATATGAGCAATGCCATGAAAAAAACAATTTTATTGCATTGCAACATTATATACAGACCAAGCACGGTTGACATCTCAAGCTCTGTATCTGAATTTGGTTTACACTGTCAAAACTCGTACTGTATTTAATACAGCTACATTAAATACTTTAGACGCATGTGGGTGTTAAACAGTGAAGATCAAGACTAGCCGTTCAGTATGAAACCGTCTATGAACCGAATATCCGTTCACGTTATACTAATGAGTACAGTGGATAAGACATTACTCATTACCTTTTACATGAAATGCAATGCAAAATCTGTAAAATTATTTAAACCTTTTTAAACGAATTCTAACCATTTATTTCTAAGCTTAGTAACTATCCGATATGTCGACACATGAACTTCATTATTTTATGCTCGGATATGTCGAACATACCCGTATTTCAAAATCAAAACGTGGCTAAGCCAGGTTTTAACTTTGAAATACGGGTATGTTCGACTTAACCGAGTTCGAGATATCGAAGTTCGACTGTAGGAAAGAATAGGGCTATCTTCACTATTTGCGTTGGCTGTGACATATGTTTGTACTATTGTTTGCAGACATTTCAGGAGTCCACAATGAGGCCCGTGGTGACTGTTTCACTGGTGCTAGTTCTGGTAAGATAATTTGTATTTTATTAATACAATTATTAATATATTAATTCTTTATCGTGCTTTTCATTGTCTGCTTAACTATTTCAACCTTGAATTTCTCTTGTGGGTATTTATAATCCTTTTGAACTCTTCTAGTACAAGTATTTTGAACCAGTCTACTGTTACATTTTTGGTACGACAACAAAAACCAATGATACAATGAAACAGTGAAGACCCTGATAAGAGGGCTCCTATAGGAGCCCTTTGATCAGGGTCTTCACTGTTTGCATATGTAATCAGTGATCTCTACAGAGGGCTGTATGGTTGAAACGGTTAAATACTGCAATTAATCATGATCAGACGTATTCCATGTCAGAATTACTCGACGTCTGATCTAGATTCAAATTGTTTGCAAATACAATAGATTGCGATATTGAAAGTGACAATGTTAACTCTTTAGGCGTCAAAGTTGCATAAAGTCGACTTTGCAACAGTTTGTATCCCGATCAGACCCCGATTAACGCGACGTCTGAACGGGATTCAATCTGTTCGACACTCGTTTCAATATTTCTTAAGTAATATATACTACACTGAATATTACTTTGAAACGATCTTGCAAACGATAAACATTACATACAATGCTTATCGCAAACACATAATAAATACAGCAAACAACAATATTGAAGTATCCGATTATAAAGCGGCGAAGGGGGGTAAAAACCTCACGAATAATTTTGCGCTGAAAATGCTAACCTTCTGCATCCTGCAGTTGAATTTGTGATAACTGGTGCAAACAGTTTGGATATAATTCATACGCCAAGTAACTCGGTGCCTCGTATGGGCCTAAATTGTTGACTCATTGATGCTGTTTTCTAAACCCCTTCACTGCCATACCCCGAGCACAACAGTGTTTTTTGCAAACAGTTTGGATCCTGATCAGACACCGCTTAAAGCGGCGTCTGATCAGGATTCAAACTGTTTGACACTTATTTCAATATTTCTTCAGTCAAAATAGCAAAAATTAAAATTTAAGAAATAAAAGCAGACGACAATTGTTTAAAATTGATGACGTCACGGCATTGAAGAGGTTAAATATTCCTCCCCAATAAACACGTTTATGCTTAAAGCCGCATTATGTAATTTTGAAACCTGCCAAAAACTTCCTATCGAGTATGTGGGCGGCTACGAAGGTTGAGATTGATTTTTAAAAATAAATTACGTAATTTCCTTGGTTTATTTTTTAGAAAACTGACCAATATAATGATTTATCAGGATCGATTTTATTAAAACTATGCAATATGATTTAAAAAAGTATTCACCTGTCTTCCAAAGAAGACCAATAGAATTGCAGACAGAAAGAAATTAAAAATGTAATAAAATGATTTATGCAACGTACAAAATAATATGTTTTGTACAATTATTTTGCAGAGTGCGTACCTTGCAATTGCCCAGGATGATAAAATAGATATGAAATGTGAGTATGGCATGTTCCTATGTATCTGCTCGTAGAAGAGCTTCACTACTCGGCCATCTTTTACACGTAGTAAGTCCTCTTAACACATTCAACCCTGGCGACGAGTATACTCGTCATTTACAAACAGTGTACCTTTGGTCATTACACTTGTCCTATATGCAAACAGTGTAGACCCTGATCAGAGGGCTCCTTTCGGAGCCCTCTGATCAGCGTTTACACTGTTTGTCATTTTGAAATATAAATGTTAAAATCAACCATAAATAGTCAAAAAATGGACTAGACTTTTTTCTAATATTGGAATTGGCAATTAAAAGTTTTCAAGGATGAATGAGTTAAAGAGCTATATAGGGGGACGTGTATCCTGCAGTCCTGACAGGTGGCTACTTAAAGCAGTCTGAAGCTTAAACATGTGAAAAACGTATAGAAGCCTTCGTTTATTTTAGCAAAAATCCCAAAACGGAGATTTCTGCTTTATTCTAAGCCTACTTTAAGCAACTACCTCTCTTGTACACTCAACACGGGGAAATCCCTTATATCTTTTTGTTAACATCCAGTTTAGTTTTCGGACAAAACGTTCAATATAAACAGCACGGTTATCCATTCGTATTATATGGGACAGAAATAGTGTGGTGGTATACTCTAAAAGAAGATGACAGATTGCTCTTTAAAGTTTTCTAAATATTAATTGAGTGCGTAAAAACAAGCAACAGTTAAACCTCTCTATAACGACCATAAACTGGAAGGCCACTTAATTGTATAAAAGACAGGTGACAGCTTAATACATTCATCCCTAGCGGCGAGTATACTCGTCATTTACAAACAGTTTACCTGTAAAGAGTACACTAGTCCCATGTCAAACAGTGTAGACCCTGATTAAGCTAAATACAAAAAATACCATGTTTGTCATTTTGAAATATATTGTTAAAATTGACCCTAAATAGTAAAAAATGGACAAGTTGTAATCGGACATTGGAGTTGTCCACAAAAAGTTCCAGGGATGAATGAGTTAAGGCTATGGGACACAGTAAAACAGAAAATGCCTAAAGGAACTTTCTGTTTTACTGTCATCGTAAAGCTTCTGATAACTGTCACTTTGCTTTGACCAGTCACCTGTCGTAAACACACAATTAGATGGTCGAAATAGAGAGGTTTTACTGTAGTGATGTCTGTTGTCGAGAACTAGGAAGATTTCCATTGCTAATAATTCGCAAATGCAGAGCTGTTAAAAACTGATATACAGTCGAACTTTGATATCTCGAACTCGCTTAACTTGAACTATCCGATAGTTCGACACATGAACTGCATTATTTCATGCTCGGTTAGGTCGAACATACCCATATTTCAAAGTTAAAACGTGGCTTAGCCACGTTTTAACTTTGAAATACGGGTATGTTCGACAAAACCGACTTCGAGATATCTAAGTTTGATTGTAATATAATATGATTTATTAGTTCACCTATGTATGAAACTTACATTAACCAGTGGAACAATGCATATTTGTAAGTGTGGCGATGAAAGGGTTAAAGAAATAACGCAAATATTTTTTATAAGGCCCAGTGTAATTCTGAACTCTATTGGACGAATACATACAGTGGAGAAAACGTTATTCTTTCCCGATAAACGCGTTTACGCTAAAACTATTTTTCTAATACAAACAGTTTGGAGCCAGATCAGACGCCGGGTAACCCGGCGTCTGATC
Organism: Gari tellinella; assembly: GCA_922989275.2. Lineage (NCBI taxonomy): Eukaryota > Metazoa > Mollusca > Bivalvia > Cardiida > Psammobiidae > Gari > Gari tellinella. Next base: position 22,514,897 of record OV277859.1, read on the forward strand.
AGGCTCCAAACTGTTTGCCACCAAGATAAACATGAAATATCAGAATTGTCCAAAAGTTGTACTTTTCTACGATTTAGTGCTTTGCGTTTGCGTACGTTTGCGTTTAAACGGGAAAGAATAACAGATTATCCACTGTAGCAGTAATAATTCTTATTTGGACGATGTCAATGCCAAGATCAAATACGGATAATTACTGCTGTGTACAAGTTTAATTGAATGCAGTATTGTTTTCAACCCTGTAAAATGACCTCTGTTTTACACCATTAAATAATTAGTCACGGAAATTATCAATTCACATAAAATGCCATGTGCCATTTACCAAAATATCAAAGTACATGTATTCAATAGATGCTGTCAATTTATATTTAACCCACTTAAACCCAGCCTCCTATAAAAGGGACACTATGTGGCATCTGATCAGATCCTACACTGTTTGCTGATAGGAATTTCAATATAAAACAAAACGAAAATGAAAACTTTGACCTGGCACCCCTTATATCAAATGAACTTATCCAAAATATAAATAATCATAGGATAATCCATTTGTCATAAAAAGGTTACTAATAATTATTCGGCAAGTTGCAAACGGGCAGACGACAAGTTGTTCTCAAGGGAGGTAGCTGTTAGTGTTAGCAAAGTGTCGGGAAAGTTGTCTCGTCAAATATTAAAAACAATGTCGATTTCTTTGACTCTAATTCTATATGGTAATCATAATTATGACTATCTTGGGTAACATCTTAACAATCTAGTGCAATATTTGTAAAGTGTGAGAAAGAGAAGCTTCCGATTGGCGTATGTATACAGGTATTAAATAATGGTTGTTATCTGGACTCATGTTTTATTCTACATATAGCCGTAATGTACTGCACCTTAGAGCCGAACAGTAAGATGACAGTAAACATACATTTCTACGACACTGCGAATCTGGCAGTACGTTTCCATGTCCTCGACGAAAACAATAATACTATGTCAAATTGCAAGTATAACGGGACTGGAAATCAGACACATCCATGGATAATTGAAACACAGGTCGACCGATTTCGGGACGATGAAACAAATGATTGCGGAATGCAGGTGGTAAGTACCTTAACAACGACATGCTTCTGATACCACTTAACTCATTGAGCCCTAGTGACGCATATATGCGTCTTTTACCAAAAGTGTACCTGTGAAGAATGCACTTGTCTCAGGCAAAACAGTGAAGTCCCAGATTAGAGGGCTCCTGTAGGAGCCCTCTAATCAGGGACTTTACTGTTTGTCATTTTGCAAAATGGGCACAAATGGTTAACACGTTCATTCAATGATGTCCGTTGCAAACGTTTTGGAATCATATCAGACTCGTAGCAACTTAGCGTCTGGCGAGACTCCAAGCTGTTTGCTACTCAGATTTTAACCCTTTCGTAGTCAAACTTATCATGAGTCTTTACCCATTCACCATCATATTGTCGTCTGCTTCAATATTGCTGTCTGCAATATCGTTTCAAACTTAGATTTAAGACAGTATAACTGGCGTTATTTCCAAACAACTGGCACATAGTTTTGATCCTGATCAGACTCCGCGTTACTCCGCATCCGATCAGGATAAAAACTGTTTGCAAATGCGCTTTTCGACGTAATTTAGAATAAAAGGGCTAACATTTTCAAAACCTTGAAATTTTTTCCATTTCATTGCATTTAATTTTGATTCGAATAAAGAGAAAAGCGTAAGGCATCTCAAAGAAACAATATTGTCTGTAAGTTATATACAGTGAATCTTCTCTAAAACGGACATACAGTGTGCCTTCCCGTCAACGGCCCTCCAAACAACGACTCCCTCCTTACAACGACCCTTGATGCCGTTCCCTAAATATAAATATTATGTCTAACGCTTTTACTGCTGTAATATCGTCTGCTTAAAGCTGGAGTCTGCTGTTTTTCTCGACGTCGCACAATGGATATTTTATCAGAAAATAAACATAATAACAAGTGACAAACAGCTTGAATCCAGATCAGACGCCGCGTTACGCGGCGTCTGATCTTGATTCAAGTTGTTTGCAATTGTAAGCCAATGTCCCTCCCTATAACGACTCCCTCCGAACAACGAACATACTTTGTGTCTCCCATTGGGTGTCGTTGAAGAGAGGGAGTGCTGTATATATAATGATATGTTCGGTCTCTAAACCACTAGATGACAGGCGGCAGCTTAATGCAGGATAAAAAGTAAGGCACTTGGAAGCGTTCTTTCTTATTTTTGTACTGTATTAAGAAGTTATCCGTTTTATATAGTGTGATACAGTAAAAAATCTCTATTACAACTCCTGAAAGGAATGTTTATTTACTGCAAAAGACAGGTAACTGTTTAAAGCATGCTGCCAGTAAAACAAGAATTTGCTGTTTTACTGTCAGCTTGCTTTAAGCGGTCACCAGTCGTTAAAGACCTAATAATTAATCCAGTTTACTGCTCGTAGTAGAGAGTCTTTAAAAAAATACCATCTTTTCCAAACAGTGTCCAGAGCCCCTAAACCCAGGTTTAACCCCTCAGTGGTGGTTAATGGTTAATTTATAATTAATTATTGATTGCTACTGACCGTACCAAGGCGGACTCCTATATTCACTTTGCTTTATGTTTGTCTTGCGTGTTGTTTTCTATTTAGTGTGTAGATGAAGGAATGGTATTGCGTGTGTGTGTTTGTTGTGGTATGACTGTGTGTGTGTGTTCTGCTTGAGAGGTGGGTGTATTGTTTGTGTTACGTTTCCTGCTTGAGTCTTTCGTATTTATTTACTCTGTATTTTCTCACTGTTTTCCTAGATACCTGCAACAAATGGTGGCAAGGACTACACGTGGGTCATCCGCTCCTTTCAGACACAAGATGGAGCAATATTCGCTGGTCAGGCATTCCGACTAACTTCAACCTGTAACTCTAACACGGGTACTACAGGTCAAGTTGAAACTTCAGTAGGATATAGGTACTGTCAATCTTAACCAGAGAAACCAACCTCCGAAACAAGGCCCGATAACCCCTCAACTGCCATGACATCGTCGGCTTTAAATAATTGGCGTCTGTTTTATTGTGTCAAATGCGACACTTGGGTATCACTTGTCCGTCATATGTCTGTCTATTCGTCGGTCCGTAAAGCTTTTCACGTCCTTTTTGACAATAACTCATTTTCTACTGAAGCTTTTAAAGTGAAAATTCAGTTATGGAAAGAGAGTGACAAATTGAAATATCTTGCACAAAGTTAATAACTCTTGCATCAATATTTTAAGTTATTCCCCTTTATCACATTTTGTCTGCAAATTTCTTCTTTTATACTTAAGATTTTGAAATGAAATTTCATTTATGGAAAAAAATTGACGTGTGAAAGTGTTTTGCACAAAGTTCATAATTTTTGCATCAAAACTGTGAGAGTAATTCCCCTTTTCCCACATTTGCTGTGTTCTGTATATAACTCATGTTCTACTGAAACTTTTCAAACGGAATTTCATTTGCTTAAAAAGTTTGATAAGTCGAAGTGTCTTACATATGATTAATAACGCTTGCATCAAAAACATAAATGTTACTCCCCTTTTAACTTTTTCTTTTGTGAAAGACAACTTGTGCTTTAATGAAGATTTTTATTTCGGCTATAACGTATATAAGACATATGGGGACAACTTGACAAATTGCGATAATTTAGCGTTAAATTTAGATAGGTTGGTCTGATTTTATAAATCGAACATTTTCTGAATGATCAAACTTTCGGCGAGACATTCATAGTACAAGTATTATAACAAACTTGAGAATTGACAAAGTGAGTATCAAACAGTTTAGATTCTAAACAGACGCCAGGTAACGCCGCGCCTAATCAGGACCCAATCTTTTTGCAAAAGCGCTTTTAATCGTCATTGAGGGTGAAAGGGTTAACGCGTATACATATGTAATGCCGAAGTATCCACTACTTTAAAATACAGCCTGTGATAAAATTCTGAAAATATGTATAAAATATTTTTCAATAGAAAAGAATAACATAAAACTGTTGTCAAACAGTTTAGAACCTTATCAGAGGCCGAATTATTCAGTGTCTGCTCAGGACCCTTACTGTTTGCAAATCTGTAGTTTATACAAAGTCACGATTTTAAACGATGTTTTGACAGTAAAATGGTATCTTTAAGGTATGTTCCATTCTACGCTGCAGCCCAAAATCCTAAGGCTATAACAGCGCCGAATACTTTTGCTAAAGGAGCTACATTGAACCTCATAGCAACGCTGTATCCAGAAGGATTTTACACCCAAACAGGTAAAACAAACTTGTGCAAAACGCCAAAACGTAATACACAGAGCGAAATACATGTACGTTCAGTTTGACCAATTTCTCCATAGACACTTTTAAGTATTCTTCCAGTAAAAAAATAAGTATGTATGAATATGTATCATAAGAGTTATATTGTTTATCCTAGCAGATGATAGCTTAGAGCAGGATGAAAGCAAAGCAGGATGTGCCCTAAGGCACATTCTGCTTTACTTTCAAACTGCTTTAAGTGTTCATATTTCTTCAAAACTAGAAAGAGGTCATGGGGAAAGGGCTAAAACGACTCTAAACACAAGTGCCGTTTAGTGTTGAACATAACAGCTTTACAAATTTTGACTGTCTATAATGATCAGGGTTGCAAACAGTTTGGGAGCTTAAAAAAGCTTTCTGTTTCATTGTCACATTGCTTTAAGCTGTCACATATCCAGTTTATGTATAAAATTAATTAGCCTTCGTTTTATTGGTGTAATAGAGAAGTTCTAATGTTTATGTCTTTTTCTGTCTCTAGAGTTGAAAGGCGCCTCCGGTTACTTTGCCAAGGATTGCATCGCATCATCTGATGTGAACTTTCAGAACAACGTTAGGGTGATTACTAATAGCCGAGGGTAAGTCTTAACCCTTTAGCTTATAGAAGCGCCTTTTAGCGTATTCCATTTAATCCTCCGCGGAAGAAAATAGTTCCAATCTATACAGTCATAAATATGTATTAGAAGAAATATTTTCTAAATTTCTAGCAGGTGGGAACTTAAAGCAGACTGAAAGTAAAGCAGAATGCGCCTTAGGGCGCATTCTGCTTTACTTTCAACCTGCTTTAAGTAGTCACCTATTTTCAAAACTAGAAAAAAACTTATGGGGTAAAAGGTTAACACAGTCAATCCTAGCGACGAGTATACTCGCCAATAACAAACAGTGTACATGCAAAGAGTACATTTGTCATACGCAAACAGTGTAGAACCTGACCAGAGAGATGCGGGAAACCTCTCATCAGCATCGCCACTATTTGTAATTAAGCAATAACATTTTATAATCATTAATGTTTCCTAAAGAGAAAAAAATGACTAGACATAATTGGAAATTGGAATAATTCAATAGAAATTTCAGGGGTGTATACATTTATTATATAGCGAAACTTATTTGTGACCATTCAGTTGAAGATCGAAGAACAATTATCAGTACATGTATTGCCTAAAACAGGACAAGTCAATTCAGTATTCACTACTTTCCGAGATTTTAATGAGTGGTATTTTTTACTTACTGGAGCCTAGAGATCAGCAAACACATAATTTGCAAACAATATATACTTTCTTTGCAAACATAGTAGATAAAGATCAGTAGGAACATACAAAAACACTCTGGTCAGGATCTCCACTGTTTGTGATGTTGATATATTTTATCAAAAACACTCATATCTAGTCATACATAGACAAGACATGAAAACTGGAATGTTTAACTTGAAGTTTCATGAGTAAATGAATCTATTCGAGATATACTGTATACTGTTATTCTGTTCCGTTTACATGCAAACGCAAATGCACCCCGTTTGAATGCAAACGCAAACAAGTTGCAATAATTTGTAGAAAGTACACACAAAAAAAAAAAAAAAAAAAAATTGTACAATTAATTTTTAAAAAAAATAGGGTCATATTTAGCATTAACGCATTATTCGGAAAGAATAACGCTGTCTCCGTTGCATATTCCTTGAGTTTATAAAGATACTGTTTACATAACAATGTAATACATAAAGCTAAAGTCGATTCAGTCATCTCGTGAAATTACTGAATGTATTTTTCAGTCATTTAATGAAATGACTGAAAATATCAGGTATTTCGTGAAATGACCAAGTGAAACACAACTGAAATTTTCTGTCAATTCATGAAAATACTGATTACACAGATGTACTGAAACATACACAAGAGGCTAACTGTTTCAAATACGTTTGTTGGGGTCAAATAGCGTATCTCCTGAATGTGCATAGTTTGGGTGCCATATAGATAAGCAGGGCTGCCATTTCCCCGGAGTTTTAAGAATCTTCGGATTTTTATACGAGCAGATGGTAGCTTAAAGCAGGCTGAAAGTATAGCAGAATGCGCCTGAAGGCGCATTCTGCTTTACTTTCAATCTGATTTAAGTTGCAACGTGTTTTCGAAACTAGAAAACATACTATTGGGTAAAGGGTTAAAGGTACGATTCGTAAAATCGCGCTTAAAAAAATAGAAAATTTGGAAATCTTAGGATTGTTCATGATCAACTTATGGTAGCCCTGGATAAGGCATACATTCTGTTTGCAGGTGCAAACTAGATGGGACGTCCGGCTTTACACGAACTAGTACAGAGGGAGTCACTCCTATCACTTTGGGAACAACAACCACTGCAGAGAATACAGGCGACCAGAAAGAACAGTACATTCGGTGCGCCATAGCAAAATGCACAACTACTAACAACCCATGTTGTGACGACGTAAGAAACATGCATGTCTATTCAAAATTACAATGAAACCTCTCTATTGCAACCACTAATTTATTTTTAATTGTTAGGTGTTTAGGACAGTTTCAAAGTTTCAAAGTTTCATGTTTTACTGTCACCTTGCTTTAAGCTGTCCCCAGTCTTTTCATGCAATCAATTAGCCTTCGTTTTAGTGGTCGTAATAGAGAGGTTTTACTATATGTATATGGCCAAGCCACGTTTTAACTTTGAAATACGGGTATGTTCGACAAAACCGACTTCGAGATATCAAAGTTCGACTGTATTAGAAATACGATGAGGAAAGCAGATTTATTACATTGCAAACAGTGTAAATACATACCAGCCACTGTGACATCAACAGTATTATTTTACCTAACTTATACTAGAATGTAGACACAATTTACAAAGGTTTCCTTCCTCTCAAATCGTTATCTTTAAACCTTTCTACCGACAAAGACGACTACTGTCGGTTTCAGAAACAGATTTAATCCTGTTTGACGTCTGGTAACCCGGCTTATCATCAGGAATCAGAACATTTGATACTCTTGTGTAATGTTCCTTCGGTCAATATATCTTAAATATGATTGAGAGAAACATTGCATACAACAGAATTAAACACTTCACTGCCATGACGTCATCAATTTTAAACATTTGTCGTCTGCTTTATTTCTCAAATTGAAAAATTAGACATTTTGACTGAAGAAATATTGAAATGAATGTCAAACAGTTCCGATCTTGATCAGACGCCGCGTTACGCGGCGTCTGTTCAGGATCGAAACTGTTTGCAAATAACTAGAGCGTTCGGGGCAAGGCAGTGAAGGGGTTAAAGCATGATATAACAAAGAAGAGAGGAGTAATTTAGACGATAAAATTTGCAGTGAAAGTGTTTTTCAACACAAACTCTTTCACTGTCACGTCCGAAAATACGAACATTTACTCATGGTTTGCATCCTGATCAGACGCCGCATAATGAGGCACTTATGACCAGGATCCAAACTGTTTGACCCTCATTTCAACTATTTTAAAAGCTCCTTAAATAGTAAATAGTTCCAAAATGTACAGATGAAAGCAAACGAAAACATTAAGCGGATGATATTAATGGCAGGGATTGTATAAGGTTGGTCATGTATTTTATAATGGCGTTGAAAATGATTAACCGGGATATATACAGGTTTTCCCTCTTTACTTTCAGCCATGCGCTGCAGATCCAAATAACCAAGACATATGCCAGAGTGGCCCGAATGGTGTTTTGGATACGGGTAGATCGTTCACTACTAACTTCAATGTCCAAGAGTATGTTAAAATATTTATTACAAAAGTTAATATTGTTTTGACAACTTTCTAGTATGATTGAATAGTCTATAGGCGCAATGCTATGACTATGACTACTATTGCTACTGTACAGTGGAGAAAACGTTATTCTTTTCCGTGTAAAAGCAAACGAAACGCTAACGCAATACACTAAAACGTAGAAAAGTACAACTTCTAGACAATTATGATAATTCAAATTTATCTTGGTAGCAAACAGTTAGGAGCCTGATCAGACGCCGGGTTACCCGGCGTCTGATCTGGCTCGAAACTGTTTGCAGTGGCAATAAAAGTTTAAGCGTAAACGCGCTTATTGAGAAAGAATAACGGGTTTCTCCACTGTATATCACTCTGCGTCTAACTCTACTACCAAATCGGTGCCATATTATCTATTCAGTGTCGCTGTGTTGTTAACCGAACTCACTTTCTTCTTCTGCTTCTACTACTACTACTATAACTACTACTTCTGGTGATGATATTACTTCTACTACTACTGTTGTTGCTACTACTACTATTATTACTACTACTACTACTACTTATTCTAGTACTACTACTACTACTACTACTTCTACTACTACTACTACTACTTCTACTACTACTACTACTACTACTACTACTACTACTACTTCTACTACTACTACTACTACTACTACTTCTACTACTACTACTACTACTTCTACTACTACTACTACTACTACTACTACTACTAATAATAATAATACAACTACTACTATTTCTATTACTACTACTACTACTACTACTACTACTATTAATACTACTGCTCTCATTCGACTGCTACTACTACTACTATTCCTATTACTATTACTACTACTTCTACTGCTTCTACTACTGCTGCTGTTACTACTACCTCTACTTCGCTGACACATGTGTTATTATATTTCCGTCCCTGTATATCAGGTGCTAGGTTCAAATCTCACTCAAGCTAAGTATGTTATTTATATGGATTCAAGGGTTACATTGTGACGTATTAGAAATAAAATATGTTTTTATGACATCAGGGCTGCCATTTCTCCGGATTTTTCCTAAAACTTAGGATTTTTTTCCTGTACATGTTAGCTTAAAGCAGAATGAAAGTTAAGCATATGCTCCTTAAGGCGCATTCTGCTTTACTTCCAGCCTGCTTTAAGTAGTTACGCGTAAACAAAATTAGAAACAGGCGTTTGGGTAAAGGTACGATTTGTAAACTTGCACTTGAAAAATACAAATTAGGAAATCTTAGGACTTTTCATGTCAACTAATGCAGTCCTGTTATATGCTCGATAACCTTATATGACATCTATTAAGCAAAAACGTTCAATAAGAAAATATTACTTTGATGCGAACACCGTTTGGGCCATTTTATTTAGAACTTGTTTTGAAGCATTTAGTCTATATAATTTTCTTCTACCTATAAACATAAAAAGCACTGAGCACGTGCTAATCAGGCTCTCACAATTAAGTCACATGACGACTCGGATGCTTTTGGTTGAACAACTCACTTCGGGTCATATTGTTTGCGAAACTCAAGTCAAGTAATTCACGGTGACTCGGGTGATGTTGGTTGCACAACTCAATCACGTGACTCGGCTGATCCGAGTTGCACAACTCAGTCACGTGGCTCTGCTGACATATTTCTTTACAGTGTACCTGCACAGAGGTTATATGCTGCTAGATTGACTGCCCCAAGTGATCCTTTAACGAACGTGGCTATACAGACTGATATTACACTGGTGGCTCAAATGCACCCATTTGGAATAAATGCATCGGAAAGTAAATCATAACCCCAACAAACTTGAGTCAAATCTGTGTTGAAGCACCCACCAAACATACAGCACATGTGTTGTCTCCCTGGTAAATGGCAGTTAAATGCAGGACAACAGTCATGGAGAATGCTTTTATACACGCTTTCTGCATGCCTTTCGTCCTGCATTAAGCGGTCAACAGTGTTGAAGGGTCGCGAGCATATTTATTCATTGCTCGCCCAACACGGGTTTGACTCTCTTTGCTCCCGCTTTGAAGAAGCTAAACCAGGGCTCTAGATAAGAGGGGGTGAAATGAACAAATCCAATACTTTCTCACCCATTTTACTTCCAAATTCTACCTATGGTGTTACTACTCATTGGGGTTTAATTGAGAAATAAAGATTTTAGTTTTTGAAATACCCTCACCCCCTTACCTGGAGCCCTGCTAAATGTAAAACGCAATCGCAATGAAACAGAATATAGAAAAATACAGATATTTGAAAAAGCACACAGCTTTGAGTGTGATCAGACGCAGAATTCTGGCTCAAAAATAGATGCAGTGGATAATCGTGTTCATTGTGGAAAATGATATCACTCCCAATGTATGCACAGTGGTCATTCAATTTTACATAGCAATTATTAATCCCGTTAACCTATTTTATGCGGGGTACACTTTTAGGTGTACATCTGAGCAAACAGTTTTGATCTCAGCCTGATCTGAGATCAAAACTGTTTGCAGCAAAGTCAATATTCTATCATAAACTGCTAAAATATTTTGCAAATATTTAAGTTATATCCCCTGCAGCAGACATTTTAAAATGGCCGCCAAATATTACAATGGGTTAAACGCGTTGTAACAAATATATGTTTATTGCAAACAGTTTTGAGCATGCTCTGTCCCCTTGGTGTCTGCCGCACAGATTAAAATAAAAGATATTGTATACAAGCATGCAATTTTCTGCATGAAGTACAGTGGAGAATCTGTTATTCTTTCCCGTTTAAACGCAAACGTACGCAAAAGCAAAGCACTAAAACGTAGAAAAGTACATTTTTTTTGACAATTCTGATGATTATTTTTTCTCTTGGTAGCAAACAGTTTAGAGCCTGATCAGACGCCGGGTTAGCCGGCGTCTGATCTGGCTCCAAACTGTTTGCACTGCAAATAATAGTTTTAGCGTAAACGCGTTTATTGGGAAAGAAAAACGTTTTCTCCACTGTATGTCTGCATTACGCTTCCGTTTAGCTTCCTTTAAGTGATGTTAAATAACTATAATTATGGTTGAAATTTAGCTGAAATTTAGGTGATGTAGATCCTGATCTACATATCATATTTGACCTTACATTAATATATTGTAGTTCTAAATATTATATGTAGATCCATGTGTATGTATGACGAGGCACTGTATAGTTTAAGTCAAATAAACGTTTTTTTTAAAATAGGAAAACCTCATTTTCGTTACTGTTCGGGGTATTTAATTAATTCTTTTTGACACTCTGACCAAGTTTTTTAATTATATTTGAAAAAATCAAATTTTAGAACAGTAGCAAACAACAATTGTTGTTGACAAAATAAAAATTACCCGGCATGCATAGTTAAGTAGTAATTTGTCTTACTACATCGCCATGTTAAACGGTTAAACGGGAAATAATAACGTATTCTCTATGTACAGTGGAGAATCTGTTATTCTTTCCCAACAAACGATTTTACACTAAACCTATTATTTCCAGTGCAAACAGTTTGGAGCCAGATCAGACGCCGGGTAACCCGGCGTCTGATCAGGCTCCAAACAGTTTGCAAGTCAGATAAAAAAGAAAACTCAAAATTGTAAAAAGGTTGCCATTTTCTACATTTTAGTGTTTTGCGTTTACGTTTCGTTTGCGTTTAAACGGGAAAGAATAACAGATTCTCCACTGTAGCCTTTATTTTTTGTTTCAGCTCTTAAAACAGCAGAGGGATTTTATGTTTACTCCTGTACACATTCTAAAAACCAAGGGACGGGACAAAAGGAAACCTTCATTGATATAAATGGGTAGGTACGGATGTGTGCATAGGGACCTTGACCGTTACAAAATTGTATTCAGCTCTATATATTTACCTTATTTAGAACTGAATACAAAATTTGTGTTCAATACCCCTATGGGTGTGTGCAGTGGGGACAACATTCCTCTCTGTTCAAACATAATGCAATTTAGGGATTCAAGATTCAAGATTTCTTTATTCAGTTATGTAAACACATAGTGTTTCTTATTACATCAACATAATCATGATACTAATAATCATAGTCACATGCCAAGAACTTCTTAACAATCTTTATTTGCATTAACATATGTACAATTAATACTGAAATCGGAAAAAGAGGTTGAACTTTTAACTGTTAATTCCATTCCAACCTCTGTATGTTTTATACAGGGAAAATTAAACTATTACAAACTATTGAATAGTACTTGTAATCGTCAATCGTCTTTTAAATGATTCAGTGAAAAATATTTAAAAACGCTAGGTCTATTATAATAGAATGGTTTGATAAATGTGCGACGAATATCATCATATACCGGACAAACATTACGACTGCTAAATGATTTATGAAAGACAGGTGGCCGCTTAGAGCAAGGTGAAAGTGAAACAGAAAGCTTCTAAAGGAGCTTTCTGTTTCAATTTAACCTTGTTTCAAACTGCCACCAGCCTTAAACGCACAATAAGTACCATTATTATATAGTGGTTGTCATAGAGATGTTTAATTATAATGAATAAAATGACAGGATTTTGCAAATATTTGACTCCATATATATGACTAATATCTTTGGTTTGAAATTTGCTTCATACAGTCCAAATAGGATAAAATGACCATCTGACGGGGCTGCCATTTCTCCGGATTTTTCCTAAATCTTCGGATTTTTTTTAGTAAATGGTATCTGAAAGTAAAGCAGAACGCGCCTTAAGGCGCATTCTGCTTTACTTCCAGCCTGCTTTAAGTAGTCAAGTGTTAACAAAACTAAAAACAGACGATGGGGTGTAAAAGGTACGATTCGTAAAATCGCACTTAAAAAATGAAAATTTGAAAATCTTGGGATTTTTAATGTCAACTTATGGCAACCCTGTCATCAGATAAGAACTCCTCGAAAGTCAAGTTTACTCGTCCTTTACAAAAAATGTGTAATTGTAAAAGAGTACACATGGCCTATCCAATAGTTCAGTAGCATGTTCAGTTACCGAATCGGAGTCCATCGATGGCCTCCAACCGTGACATTTTACTACCTGTTTGCATGATATTGTTGGCAAGTTACACGAATAACATCGAGGGTCGTTTGCAAAAGTGGACAGGAATTGAAAAATGGCGTCCACATGAGTACACGAGCCACAGCGAACAGAAGCGAGTTGATTTCTCTACATTAAATGCATCAAACAAAGCAGTTTACAATATTATATATAAATCTGATTTTGTATGCGGTAAATTTAATGCATTTAAGCTGATTCGTATACTTTTGCGTTTATAATTCCGATTCGTAAATCATTTATTCGTACTCTTGCAAAAGTACATAAACGTTTGGGGCGCAATGAATTATTATTAGAGCGTATTGAAGAACGTTAGATGCCGTACTATATTACCTAATTACGCTACACAGACATTCTGAAGGAACCCTGATTAAGGTATACGCTGTTTGTCATTTTACAGTTAAATGCAAAAAAAAAAAAAACAACAAAAAAAAAAAACAAAAACAAACAAACAAACAAACAAACATTCAAACATGTACATGTACTAGACTAACTGGAACATTTTAATTGTCTTTTTAAGTTTCAGGAGTAAATGAGTTAATATCTATGCGCATAACCATTTCATGATCATATAAATTTATCGTGAGGTTTTTACCACCCTTACCATTTTATTGTCGTCTGCTTCAATATTGTTGTCCGAAATATCGTTTCATAGTTAGATTTAAGGCAGTATAACTGACTGACGAAATTTCAAAATAAGTGGCAATCAATTTTGATCCTGATCAGACACCGCGTGACGCGGCGTCTGATCAGGATCAAAATGGACTTTATGACGTCATTGAGAGTGGAAGGGTTAAATGGAAAGAATAATGTTGCGGTTTGCCTTAAACAGTGCAAGGCTTATTTATTCTCAAACTTCCATGTTTTAGATGCCCACAAACGAATACTCTTTTCGATTTCCTTTCGGGATATAAGCTGGACGAGACCCTTTCGGACATTGACAATAACTTGAATGTGTTGATTACTGGTCGTGCCACAGTTAAAGCTACAACTTCCACTGGTCGGGTGTTCATTGAATGTCAAACAGGGATATGTACAGACAAGAATCACAACTATGTCAAGCTTGGGGTATGTATAATGTTACAGCGCTCCCTCCATACAGAGGAGAAAAAAACGTTATTCTTTCCCAATAAACGCGTTTACGCTAAACCTATTATTTCCAGTGCAAACAGTTTGGAGCTCCAAACAGTTTGCCATTCAGTTAAAAATAAAAAGTAAAAAATGTCAAAAGGTTATCCTTTTCCACATTTTAGTGTTTTGCGTTTTCATTGGCAAATAACCTACTGGTATTTGAGCGATTGCCGGATAGAGGAATATGCTGTCTGTGTGTCCTCAAGGCATGAACATGAATATGCACAGCAAAATTACCAGTTTGACGTTTTAATGACTAACCATTTTGCAGTTTGGCTAAGCCACGTTTTAACCTCGAAATACGGGTATGTTCGACTACCGAGTTCGAGATATCGAAGTTGTAGTTCCCAGACAACCTTTTTCCGGGTATGGTTTAACTTTTCAAAATGGCAAATAAATTGGCCGACGGCAGCCATCTTGGACTTTTAGATGTTGTGTGTGTCATTTTTCCTTTGATTTTACATATATGTAATTTGCATACACGATTTGAAGAGAAAATCAATTACATGAAGCTTGCCTACTTACAGGTTCATAAAAGAGGAAGAAGAGGTTTGAATTCAGTATTCAAGGATAGAGAATAAATACTTCTTTCCCGAGTTATCAAGTAGCCGTTTCACCCGTTCAACCCTAAATTTCTCTTGTGGGTAGTTATAATCCTTTTGGACCCTTCTGATACAAGTATTTTGAACCCGTCTACTGCTACATTTTTGGTGTGACAACAAAAACCAATGAAACTGTCAAACAGCGCAGACCCTGATCAGAGGGCTCCTATGTGAGCCCTCTGATCAGGTTCTACACTGTTTGCATTTGTAATCAGTTATCTCTATAGAGGGCTGTATGATTGAAAGGGTTAACTTCGAACAAGTTCATCTATGTGAGGAATATTTCTAACTTCAACATGAAATAGGTCTCATGAATTCTCTCGGGTAGGATGGGGCTGTGGGTGGAGGAACCAAGGGTCGAGTCAGCCCTGAAACTATTTGTATTGATTTATTTTCCAGAGGTGTAATTCAGTTGACAACATTCCGGACAAGTGCAATAATCTTGGACCGCAAGGCTTGACAACTGATTTTGCAATAATAGAGTGAGTATAACTTAGCAGGTTGTACGAAATGCATATACGGTACTTGTATAACCCGGAGACTTGATATAATACAGTGGAGAATCTGTTATTCTTTCCCAATAAACGCGTTTACGCTAAAACTATTATTTGCAGTGCAAACAGTTTGGAGCCAGATCAGACGCCGGGTAACCCGGCGTCTGATCAGGCTCTAAACTGTTTGCCACCAAGATAAACAAGAATGATCATAATTGTCCAAAAGTTGTTCTTTTCTACGTTTTAGTGCTTTGCGTTTGCGTACGTTTGCGTTTAAACGGGAAAGAATAACAGATTCTCCACTGTATCATGCAGTATGAAACAATCTGTACTCAGAGATAGATGTATACTTATTCATTAACCCTTTCGACGTCATATGCGAGTAAATGTGACTTTTCGCAGCGCGATGTCCCATCAGAATCCACACTGTTTGACACTCATATCGAATTTTAGTTAGACATACTGCCTTAAATCTGCCTTTATCAATTCTGACAATGATGTTACAGACACAAATATCAAAGCAGACGAACTTGGCGGTGAAGTGGTATAAACCTCATTGTAAGGTTATCCAAATATCTAACCCATTCAAGATGTTTGTCATCTTGAACTCGTAATATATGGTTAAAATAAACCATTAACCAGAACGGGTGATCAGAGATTACGACTCATAGATTACGAAGATCACCTCCTGCAAAGAGCAGACTTTAACGCAAAACTTTTACTTTGCCCCTATAGATCAATGTCAAGGTCACCAAATAGCGATGCATCGTGGTCTACTCTATAATGCGCATCAGTACATGAAGTGCCGTGACCGTATGGTGTAGTCGTTTGTTCAGAACAGACTTTGACGCAAAACCTTAACGTTGACCCTAGAGGTCAAGGTCAAAAGTATAGGTTACCAAAATGCACTGCACCGTGGTCTACTCATTGAGGCGCATAGAGCATATGAAGTTTCGTGGCCGTCGGTGCAGTAGTTAGACCTAGCACTTAAAGTTTATGATATCAATTCCGGACGCCGACACCGTGGGTATAGCACTATAGGCCCCCTTCCTTCGTAGAGGTGACCTAAATTGGACTAGATTTAAGTTTCAGGGGTGAAATGACCAAGATATTTTCTCAGTACTCAGAGATCCGGTTTTGCTAAGCTATCACCGATTCACCGTATAGTAGTGAAACATCCTTTAAATCGTGTAGAACAGCGATCATCTTTACAGAATGGATCGTAAACATCCTAAAACCTTTGAACACCCTGAAGAATTGCTGCAATTATCCTAAAAGTTTAACTCATTGCTTTTATCACACAGTTATGTGTCCAAAATGTGCAAACTGAATGACAAACGGTGAATACCATTAATCGGAGTCTTCACTGTTTGCTGAGGCATATGCATCACAATTCTTAGGATATTTTTGGTATTTATTCGCCCCGTAACAAACATCTCTGCCATAGGCTAAAGCTCCAAATACATGTACCAAGATTCTTGGCATAAACTTTCCAGTACACTTTGTGAGCTAAACACTCCGATTAATATTAAAAATCAATATTATGTATAAAATATGTCAAATATTGCGTGTATCTTTAAAATGATTTGATATTGTTTGCTATCATTACTTATGGTTAGCTGTGATTGGTTGTTATGTTTTGTTCATAATACAAGGAAATAAAAAAGGCCACTTTATTGTTGAACTATTTCATGAATTTCATAATTTATATAAACACAGAATACTAGATACTAAATACCTGTATCGTCCAACCACTGTAGACTATTAGATGTCTGTATTAACCCTTATCCTGCGGTAATATCGACTGCTTCGGAATTATCGTCTGCAAACTTTGTTAAATCTAGATTTATACATTTTTAAGTAAAGAATCTAAAAAACGAGGGTCAAACAGTTTAGATCAAAATCAGACGCCGCGTTACGCGGCGTCTGATCTGGATCCAAACTGTTTGCAAAAATCAATAAAGTCGCGATCAGCAGGATAAGGGTTAAGATGTGGTTCTGGTACATCTTCTTGTAATTGCCAGCTGCATCATATGTGCACGTTCGGTATACTACACCAATAGTAGTACAGTGAAACCCCTCTAAACCGGACATGAGTGGGGACAAATACATTTCCGGTTTATAGGGGTTTCCGGTTTAGAGGGGTTTTAACTAGTTCCAAGTATGGAATATAGCTGATCACTTAAAGCGGGTTGAAAGTAAAGCAGAATGCGCCTTAAGGCACATTCTGCTTTACTTTCAACCCGCTTTAAGCTATCACCTGCTAGAATATAGAAATAATTTCTTATGATACATATTCAGTGTACGAATAAATCAAGGTCGCAAAAAGGCGTATTTATGGTGTAACGGGTTAAAATAAAAAAGGGTTTGAAACGGGATCAACGTTCTTGTCCGGTTTAGAGAGAAATCCGGTATTTTGAGGTTCCGATTTAGAGGGTGTTTACTGTACCTATCTCACGACGATGGTGAATGTGTGACCACAGTGAAGACGACTGGTAGTGGAGTAAATTGATATGAACCCTTAACAGTGTTATTGTTTTCAAATGGACTCAACCTATCAGACAAATGGCTAGTTCACATTGATCTCAAGGGATGTGTCTCTAACATATTTAAAAGTATGCCAAACAGTGCATACCCATTTCAGAGGGCCCTCTGAAATGGGTCTATACTGTTGGCAAAGAATATAAATTATATGGCATATTCGTTTTAAGCATTATAAGGGTAAAGCGGCTATTAGACTATGCCAAACTGCCAACGCAACACCTCCAAGTTCCCTTCTACATGTATTTTCATGCCAGAGCGGGTGTTTTAAATCGATTGAAAAGTTGACACAAAATTATTAAATGTTTTTATTTGTGTTTTAAAATTGATGTACTGTCCTCAAAGTTGTTAATATTGGCAACGAATTGACACTTCTGACGAATAATAACCATCTATCCATACCTATCGCTAATTTCTGGTTAACATTCCCCATTGAAAATGCACTGGAATGAGCTTTCTGAAAACTTATTTTCATAAATTCCATATTTTTCGGACCAAATGCCAATTCATTTTGTTTTTGCTTACCAAGAGTATTGTCCATTGATCACTCTATGAATTGCAGAAGAAATCTATTCAGGAAATGCACATATTACAGAATTGACCAGACTTACTTAAGACATGTTTAAAATTGGAAGTAATGGGAATACCCGGGATGTTGCGTTGGAAGTTTGGCATAGTATATTAAAAACAAGGAGGATTTGAAGTATCATGAGTAATTCGGCTTTTGATCAAACTGCAAATATTCTGTCTCTACCAACAGTGTCAATGTTAGATCAATTTCGTAATGGCATTGCATTGCGTACGAGTTAATTTCGTATAGACCGGAAACTATTACATTTCTATGCTGTGTTCCAGTCCTGATAGCCCGGCGTATCAATTAACCCAACAGGACGATGAGGGTAATCAGGTGAGAGATGGTTTCACGGTACCTGTAGGTCAAGGCGTGGGCTTTGGTGCCGCTGTGGTTCCCGGGGGTAGTGGACAAGTGGGTAAGTACTCATGAATACGACGCAGGGTAAAAAAAGTGGCTGCATGGTGCAGGCCTACAGTACAGATTCTGTTATTCTTTCCCAATAAACGCGTTTACGCTAAACCTATTATATCCAGTGCAAACATTTTAGAGCCAGATCAGACACCGGGTATCCCGGCGTCTGATCATGCTCCAAACAGTTTGCCACTTAGATAAAAATGAAAACTCAAAATTGTCAAAAAGGTTGTGCTTTTCTACATTTTAGTGTTTTGCGTTTGCGTTTGCGTTTTGTTTGCGTTTCAAACGGGAAAGAATAACAGATTATCTACTGTATCATAACTTCAGTTTTTTTCTCCAAATGCCGGTAATTTTCAATTTTTGTAAATTTCATCGCGGTTAAGTTATTTCGTTTGACCAAATTTTCACACCGCGTGCATATCAAACCATTGGTGCCGCACCATTCTGAAATATCAGCTAAAATGTATCAGAGGATTAGTTCGCATTGATCGGATTGTATAGTAAATATGGCCGAACGTTTCTCTCCACCCAAAACCCACATCCTGACCTTTTTCCCCTCCTCTGCGACACGTGCTGTGGTATACGATTCGATTCTAATAAGATTAAGGTTTAGGACCCCTAATGAGATCCTGCCAATATCGGTCAAAATCGTATCTTTACGAAGAGCGATCGGCCATTGTCATAGTGTACCGATGTTGGTCATACAGTGGAGAATCTGTTATTCTTTCCCGTTTAAACGCAAACGTACGCAAACGCAAAGCGCTAAAACGTAGAAAAGTACAACCTTTTGACAATTCTGATAATTCTTGTTTATCTTGGTGGCAAACAGTTTGGAGCCTGATCAGACGCCGGGTTACCCGGCGTCTGATCTGGCTCCAAACTGTTTGCACTGCAAATAATAGTTTTAGCGTAAACGCGTTTATTGGGAAAGAATAACAGATTCTCCACTGTATCTCATTAGGGGTCCTCAATCATTAGATATTGTGTTTCTTACTCTGCCTTGCTCTTTAACTCTTCTCCTTCTGAATATTCATACATAATGTATAAACAGGGCTGCCATATGATGATAAAAAAATCCTAAGATTTAAAAAACATAAATTTTTCAAACGCGATTTTCCGAATTATACCTTGAACCCATAGCCTGCTTCTATTTTTTAAGAAACGTGAAGGCACATTCTGTTTCACATTCAGCCTGCTTTAAGCTTCCATCTGTTAAAATAAAATCCGAAGATTTCGGAAAAATCCGGAGAAATGGCAGCCCTGTATAAAATTCCGGTCATAATGAACATCTTTCACCTGAACTATTATATTGGCTAATAAAATAAGGAGATTTGTCCGCCTGGAAAGAGTGCAGAATGCAGACTCATGTCAGACAACAGTGCATACCCAGACCTGAAAACTCCTTCAAGCGCTGAATGGTCTTTGGCTACATTGTTTTCAACACGCGTCAATAAACTCTTATAACTGAAGAAGGATTAATTTTAGAGTGTAACTGTTTGGTACTTGAGTTTAAAACGTATACATATTCAAATACAGTAGAACCTCTATATTACGACCATTAAGTTGTTTCAAATATTAGTCGTTTAAGACAGGTGACTGCTTAAAGAATGCGAAAGTGAAACAGAAAGCTCCTGCAGGAGCTTTCTGTTTCACTCTCACATTGCTTTAAGCTGTCACCTGTCCATCATACGGACAATTAGCCTTCATTGTTTTGGCCTTAATAGAGAGGTTCTACTGCACTGTTAGATATTTGTGTTTCACTCCACCTGCATCAATACCCCATACTCTGATTCTAGTTTTGAAAACAGTATATAGACTATACCACTTATAGACTGGAGCTATTTCCTGGTGAGCTGTAGTCACTAGGCATTTTTGTTAAAATTAGGCAGACAACATATATTGGGTAATTGAAGGGTGCTGAATCCATTGGTGTTGTCTGACAAGCTGAATTCCTTCAATCTTTCAAGATGGCGGCCAAAATGGCCGACCTCATTCAGTTATTACTTAGGCATCTGAATAGTCCAGCAGAAGTGTAAGAGGACCTGGAAATGTGGTCTATAGTTGTTTTTTCTTTATGGATTTGAACAAAATAAATCATAGCTAACAATTTGAGACAGGGTAACTTTCTGTAACCCTTCGAGTGATTTCCTGTTTACCCCACCCACCTATTTTAACGTTGCTGAAAAATGGAATATAAGTATGATATGTGTTTGAGACTTAAAAGAGGTATTTTGTTAGCAATTATCAATGTAGTTTACCTAAATACAAATTTTAAGAATGTATAAGAAAAGTTTCAGAATAATTGAAATCCAAAATGGCCGCCAAAATGGCTATTTTCAGTAACATTTATCCTTCTTGAGCAATAAAACTACTTATATGAACTTAACTATAATTGATACTTATATGGAACAATTTACGTTGCGTCGTATTGAACATTAACTTTTAAATCATATCAGCTTTTGTTTGGTTTGTCCTCCAGCAGTGCTGAAATAATCCAAAATGGCCGCCGTATATACCTACCTTATCAATTTCTACTTACATAAATTTACTTGATTGAAACTTTCATTTCATTTGTTAAATATTTAAAATGGTATTTTGTAAGCAATTAGCAATTAAGTGTCCCCAAGTACATAACTTAAAAATATTTAAGGACAGTTTCAGACTCATTGAAATCCAAAATGACTGCCAAATGACTATTTTTAGCAACAATTAAATTGTCGAGCAATTCAACTTCTTTTATTGTATAATTGTACTGCATGCTACGAATTATATTGTGTAAGAAGCGTGTCAAAATGATTGCCTGTCATACAACTTGTTATTGCATATTATTGCTCATGGACATGTTATGTCTTTTGCTGAATAAAACTTATCTATCTTTATTGACTGTAATTGATACTACAGGGTGTCCCAAAATTTCGGGGACTTAAAGTAGTAAGTCATTATTCAATAGTATTTAGAAATAAACTAAGCACCATTAGCAGAACAGATACACAAATAAACAATTTTAAAATATCAGTAAGGAAAAAGGCGACCATTTCATTTTTTCATGAATGATCTCCCCTTTAATAAACTATTGAATTTAGCTTTATTCAACTACATTTGGAACTTTTTTCAATGATCCAAGTGGATTTGTTCAAATTAAATAGGTGAAACAGTTACATAAGGTTCAGTCAATTGACAGAAATTGTTCTTCAGAGGTTTTCAAGTTAAAAAATATCACTTATTTGTATGCGTGTTCTAAAAATCACTTTTTCTGGAGCTGTTCGAAAACAATATATGATAAAGTAATAGCTTTGTTGCCATTTTGTCCCTTAAAATGACCCTCATAGAACATTATTTTTACAATAACTTTAAATCTAAGCTGAATGGATGTATCTTAATTATTTGACACGAAGTTAATACATGACAAAAATTTTCTTTCCATCTATTTGGCTTTGACCATTGACCTTGAACTTTGACCCTTGACCTTATGAGATTACCCTGATTCATTTTGGCCTGACTATTTCTTTGCTAAAATTGGTCATTTTGAGATCATCTTTCACAATGTTTATACTTTATTCCTTAAAATATGTCTTTTAAACTATAAGATAAACCATGTGTTACTATTAGAACTGATATTTACATTAGAACTTAAAATAATGAGCTTTAAACTGTTTATTTATTTTCAAGTGAAGCCGTCTAGAAATTCTTGAATTGACAAAACCTGATGTTCAATTTTCTAAATTCACATAGTGCTTTCCTCTAAAGGAAATATATATCTGCTTAAATTGTGTTTCTCCATTACAGGATATTAGTACGCTATACCATGATGAAATATGCGCAAAAACTATCAATAGGTAAAATAGTTACGGGCCTTTACTTTAGGTCCCCGAAATTTTGGGACACCCTGAAGTATCAACAGTTTTGGTAGATTCTTATTGGATATTAAACTGAGAAATTCAGTTTCTACTAAAATAATTTTTTCTTGATTTGCCAGGTTATGCAAATGTTTTCGTGTGTCAATCCATGCAATTGTGCCAAACATACGGTAGTTCATGCTGGTAAATCTTGAAGTTGGTAATGCTTTTACAGGGATAATAAATGGCCTGCATTGACCACCATAAATTTCAAGTATTTATTTAATCAAGTTTGATTTTGACTGATGTAGATAACTATGTGCCAATAACAGAAGGGAGTGTTTCTTTATTATTTCTTAGTATCAAAATAAATTCATTTTATGTGTAGCACTGTATAAAAGCTTATGTTTGCACCTGTGTAAGTAATGCATATAAAACATATTTGTCACTAGATTTCGCGGGTTTGTGGAAATTGTTATTTTCATTTGATAACTATTATGTATATCCATGGTGAATATCGGTTGACCTGGCCATAGCATGATATGTTAAGCAGAGCGTTTAATAAGTGTTTCAAAGTATGTGTTATTTCATTTTTGAATCTACGGGGAAAATGTTGAACGTAAGTAACCACTTAATTAGTGGTACTAAAACCGCACCGAAGCTAAATATCCTTTTCACTAATTTGATGGATTCACGGAGGAAAAATCGTGATTTGAACAATGCTAATTCGATCTTTCACAAGTGCTATGTAGTTGACTTGAAGATAGTCACCAATTAGTCGAGGAAGTTTTTCTGGCATATACAAACCCCAGTACTTAAAGTCAAACCATTTGATGAAAATACCTAGGCACAAATAAAAAATATGACTTTTTCAGACGCGAGAGATGTTTCTCCAAACATGTGTCCATTATTCTTCCAGCATCATTGTTGATTCAATGTGAGCTGCTACAGCATTATCAGTGCTGTTTGGGTTTGCGGATCAAACAGAGATAGAAGATACTAAGTCGTAAACATTGCGTGCTGATCTATCATAGACAGTCGACTATGATCCCAATTAAGTACTGCTGTAATATTCACCCAGCCTATGTGCTCTACTATAAATCATCAAATCCAAGGGGTCGATCCAAGAAGGAGAATCCTGCGAAACAGTGGAAGCAATCAAGAAACTATATTAATTATGATGCTGCTTTGAGAGTGACGATAAGCGATTTTCAGCATGAATACGTGGTATCCATGTGATTACAAATAGGAATACTAATACTCTAGAGAAAGGTACTAAATTAGACCAAGAATCTTTGCAATCTGACCATGTATGAAATATTCTCAAGGAGCATGTCCCAGAAATACTTATACAGACACTCTCTACCATATACATGTAATAACTCTGTTTTACCTTTTTAAGGTTCAATGAGAAGTAAAAGAACTGTCCGTATAGCAAGATTGCTTTCAGCGACATTAATTTGGATGCATGTCATTCGGAAAAAGGGAAAGCACCTCACTAAGGGTCTTGGTATCAAAAGTCTGACCGACTCTAGAGTTTATTGATATTCTGAATTTCTGAAACATATGAGTATTCGCATAAACCACATGACTGTAGAAGAACTGAAAACTGAAATTAGCACAGCATTAAGTGAGTGTAATTTGTCAACTCCTGATAGATTGTTACAATTGGTTTGACAACTGATCTGGCGTTGGACATTTGACCAGTTTTTCTACTTCCATGTAGTTTATGTTATGACCCACATTGTTCAGAACATTAATAACCTTTCTAGAAAGGTTAGGGTTTTTGATGTTAGCT
This sequence comes from Gari tellinella, assembly GCA_922989275.2. NCBI lineage: Eukaryota > Metazoa > Mollusca > Bivalvia > Cardiida > Psammobiidae > Gari > Gari tellinella. Next base: position 22,539,343 of record OV277859.1, read on the forward strand.
GTCTTGAAGCCAAGCATGAAGAGGCGGATACTCGAGTGGTTGTCCATTGTGCAGCAAGCAATTCCTCGTCTATTGTTTTTTCAGCACTCGACACTGATATATTGGTGCTTCTTATAGCACATTTTTCTAAGATGGTGTGCATGAAACTTTGGCTCAAAGCAGGCACAGCAAAAGCAAAAATACATTCCTGTTCACAAAGTTGTTGAAAAGCTACAGCTTAATAATGAGACACTTGAAAGCGTAGTAGCATTTCATGCATTGACAGGTAGCGACACAACTTCATACCTGGGAGGGTACAGTAAGAAAACCTGTTGGAAGGTTTTTATAGAAAACCATGATCTACTAAAAGACCGTTGGAAAGACGAGCATACAAGAAATACTGCCAAAGATGCAGAAATTTTCATATGTAGGATATATGGCGCGTCGAACATCCTTGATGTTGACAAATCACGATCACATTTGTTTGTTAAATCACGTGCTCCAGAGATACTCCCACCAACAAGTGATGCTTTGGGTTTCCATATAAAACGGACACATTAACAAGCATCAGTCTGGAGGCAGGCTAACATACTTCACCAAATATTACCTAACCCTCAAGAAATGGGTTGCAAGTAAGAGAAAGGTAAAGTTGTACCAATCCTGATGACACTACAACTAGTGGTTGAGACTTGCATAGAACTGATCTCTTGCAAATGTACAACACATTGTGCCAGTACACGCTGCAGGTGCAGAAAATCTGGTCTTGCGTCCACAGTGGCTTGCAAATGTAGGAAAGTGCATGATGATTGTCAAAATAACTAGCAGATCTAAAACGTCCATAATGATTGAATTTGAAAATACTCCAAATATGCAGAGACATTATTCTATCTTGGTAATACTTTAAATGGTAAAAGCTTGACAAAATAAACAAAGCTTTAAGTATATAAGTGTGATATGCAAACTCTTGTGACTAAGAATTTCATCAATGAAGCTCTTTATAAGAGAAAACATACCTTATTATGACAAGTGTTACATGGAATGAACAAAATATTACTCGGATTTGACTTTAACACCACGATTATGACAACTTACTCCCAAATTTGACCGGCCCTATTTGTTACAACGTCTTCGCCGTTAGGGCTAGAAACGTAGGCGTCAACCATTTGCCCCAACGGCCAATAGCAACATTTTTTAATTTTATTCGCATTGACATAATGAAGCTAGCAATATTTAATAACCCGACAGCTTTTGTATATAATTGGATTATACTTTGCTTAATAAATGTCTTGTGATATATTTTTATATATCAGAAACAAAATGTAAAGCAGTGTTGATATGTATATTCATACTTCATGAACGCTATTATATGGAACTCAGTACCATGTGATTCTTAAGCTAATTATTAAACATGTTTTAAGCAGAAATGCATGCAAACAATCATCTGTCACTTATCTTATATCAATCAAGCTAACATACTATATATTAAGTCCTTTAAAAAAGTCATGTACATATAGGTTTCGACAAAACACTGATTTTCTTATGTGTCACAAACAGAATTACCTCCCTTAAATAAACCGTAATTTTCGGTGATAAGATGAAAATTTTCTGCCTGTCAGACAGTTTCAATGGATTCAGCACCCTTCAATTATGTTAAAAACAGTGTCTGTCAAATTTTAACAAAAAATGCCAAGTACTTTTTAACCGAAGACTTTATCAGGAAATAGCTCAAGTCTATTAAAGGGACTCGCAACCGGATGGTGTTCTTGTCAAAATAAAATAAAATACTCAAATAAAAGCAAATTTGTGGCATTATTTGGCTTCTGACATTAAAAAAATATGATCAGTCCAAAAAACGTCTCAAGAATCGTCACCGAATCTTAGTTTTTTAGATATTTTCCATCGTTTTTCCATAGCGTTAGCTAACGGTATAGTTGTTGCTTCTCTACACGGGGTCAGACATAAAGCCGAGCCGAATAATGTTCTATTAATAGCTATCATTGAAGTACGTTAATTCGGTACCATATATATAAAGAGCGTCCGTAGCCGAGGGCGTAAAGGCGAAGCCTCATTTTTCATTTTTGTCTCCGCATGGATGGTCACGGGTTCGAATCCCACCAGAGCCTCTTTTTTTTCTTTTTTTTTTGGAAATGCATTTTTTAACAGAATTTATTATCCTAAACTAAATTTTACCCATTTATATAAGCATTTGACATATATTTACAAATTACTATTTTTAATGCTTGATCCGGTTGCGAGCCTCTTTAAAGCCGACTGAAAGTAAAGTAGAACATGCCTTAATACGCGTTCTGCTATACTTCAAGGCTGATTTAAGGTACTGTCTGCTAGGCTACTCCTGACTGTACAAAGTGGAACTTATTTTCTTCAGTGTAGGAATAAATAAAGTTATGGGTTAAATAAATGGAAACCTAGTACTTAACGCATGTAAATGTACTCTCCTTAAAACAGCCTATCTGTGTATGTATGGTAAGCTCGCCGCATATATACTCGTACAAACATTATAGATCTAGATCAGGGCACTCGGATTGGAACTCATCTTATAAGAGTCTCCACTAGTTCTTATTTTGCGATACAATATAAAACCAACTTTAAAAAGTAAAATTGGAATATAAATAATTAGACATTTCCATTTAGATTTAAGAATTTAATGACTTTAATCCTTGACGCTTTAAATCGCTTTAAATTGACGCTTTAAATCGTGTTTGCAAACAGTTTTGGTCCTGATCAGACGCCGCGTAACGCGGCGTCTGATCAGGATCCAAACTGTTTGACACTCTTATCGATACTTATTAAGTACTACAATAATAAATCTAGTCTTGAAACGTGTCTTACGGGCAACAATGTTGAAGCAGACGAGAATAAATCGGTGAAGGGGTAAACATCTCCCAAATGATTTGATGATGAAAGGGTTATGTCCATATTTCTTATTTTACGTTTAAACAGGTGATGTTTTGAAGAATGTGGCTGGGATATATGTAAGGAGCTGTACAAGCACGCTTACCCTCCCTGATGGTATCAAAGAGGTATACGAAACCATTGATAAAGAGGGGTAAGTTGTAGACGTGTCATTGATGAAAATACAGTGGAGAAAACGTTATTCGTTCCCGTTTAAACAAAACGAAACGCAAACGCAAAACACTAAAACGTAGAAAAGTGCAAGTTATGGACAATTCTGATAATTCATATTTATCTCGGTGGCAAACAGTTTGGAGCCTGATCAGACGCCGGGTTACCCGGCCTCTGATCTGGCTCCAAACTGTTTGCAATAGAAATAATAGTTTTAGCATAAACGCGTATAACGTTTTCTCCACTGTATCAGTATCGATCTATCGGCCAACAATATCGGCGATTCATTAATATATCTACTTCCGGCGGGTAGTTGTCGAGCAATAATGCGCTCGACTGCGGTAGTAGGGGTTATGAGTTTGATCCCCCGCCGGACCATCGGCCTGATTAGGGGATTTTTCCGAATCCCCGATGATATACAGGAATGTTCGCGAGCAAGATATGCACAGACAATTGCTCCTCTCCACCCAATGGGTTAAATGTGTACCCATGATGGGTATGAACCGGTACTGTGGCTACCTACGCGCCATATCTTAGCAGTACTCAATACCATAGGCAGGATGGCTCACTGATCAGGGGAGTAAATGTACAGTCAGCTGAACGGTACTTCGGGCTGAAACTTGGTACTTTACTTTGTTTCCAGATAGGATACAGTGTATTATAAGAATTGTGCTTAAAGACGTTTCCTGATCCAGGACTGAAACGACCCGTTACCTAATCTCCTGCACAGAGAATGTCCGCTATTAAAGTGAAAGTAGGTTGTTCCAGTTTTGTTATCATCATATTTACTTAGAGTGTTATGCGTATGCACCTGGAGTTTATTGCGTTTCACTGTTTCTTCTAAAAAAGTTTTCAAAGTTAATCGATTTTACGTTTTAACCAATATTACCGAGTGTTGCTTTCTTGAGCGGATGAGTATAGTGAGTCAAAGTCTTGGAAACGACTCTGACTATAAAGGATTAAATTCAAAATTTTGAAATTGGTTTAAATAAATGACACAGCTTTTTTGTGAAACGAATCACAATCTGTGTATTTCAAACGGGATCCAAAATAACCGTTTTATAATTAACCTATTACCCCATTAATACGCCTTTTTACACCTTTAATTAATTCCTCTACTAAAGAAAATAGTTAAATGACTCATTAAGAAGCTGTATGCACAGGGTCTACTCTGTCTGCTTTATGTTTCTTAAATTCTATTTACAAAGATTCTTAAATTTCAACACAAAGTTAATTTTTCATACATGCAAAAGTCCATACAAATATGGGAAAAAATCAGTATAAAATGTGAAGCGTGTTCAGTTACTACTGATTCTTAAATTTCAACACAAAGTTAATTTTTCATACATGCAAAAGTCCATACAAATATGGGAAAAAATCAGTATAAAATGTGAAGCGTGTTCAGTTTGCTGTTTAGGTTAGCAGTTTGTGCCCAGTGTGCAGCGTGCAGAGTACAGTAGAGAAAATGTTTTCTTTCGAAATAACCGCGTTTACATTTTCATTGCAAACAGTTTGGAGCCAGATCAGACGCCGGGTAATCCGGCGTCTGATCTGGCTCCAAGCTGTTTTCCACTCTGATTTAAACTAGAAGTCAGAAATGTCAAAAAGTCATTTTCTATATTTTCATTGCCATCAGTTTGCGTTTAAAAGGAAGAATAAGGTTTTCTCCACTGTATTTCAGACCAGGTAGCCAACTCGCAATCGATGGCCAGCGACGGCCATCGATTTACTTACTGAACTCATTGCAGCTCAACTCTTATCACTTTGACGTCCAGTCCACCGTGGACCGCTGTCAGTGTCTGCAGTGACGTATATTATAACCTCATCGGCTATAACTACATGTATCTATGTTCTACTTTGTAGATGTCGGATAACCGGTACACCCGAGGCACCAAATCCAATTTCATTTTCCGAACCCTGTACAGATGTGTCTGAATTTCCTAGTAAACCGCCCCATAAAATCAGCTGTGGCAAGGTATCGTCCAGTAAACCCGGTGAAGTAGAGACCGAATGTCAATTAGGTGGTTGTTTAGAGGAAGACAGTTTATACTGCAAAGACGTGAGTAACTTCATCAATAGAACCGCTTTTAAGCGCATTTAATTAGTTCCTACAGTCATGCTAATGTTCTATATAAAATATAATCTAAATTCTAGCAGGTGATAGCTTTAAGCAGACTGAAAGTAAAGCAGAATGCGCCTTAATTCTGACTTGCTTTCAACCTGCTACAAGCGGACACCTGTCTTCCAAACTAGAAACAGACCATAGGGTAAAGGGTTAAAAGCAGCAAGTCCTTTCTGTCCATTATGAACGAAACTTAACGTTAAATACACATAAAGATGGTTCATCAGCGTACAGTGGAGAATCTGTTATTCTTTCCCGTTTAAACGCAAACGAAACGCAAACGCAAAACACTAAAATGTAGAAAAGGATAACCTTTTGACATTTTTGACCTTTTATTTTTAACTGAGTGGCAAACTGTTTGGAGCCTGATCAGACGCCGGGTTATCCGGCGTCTGATCTGGCTCCAAACTGTTTGCACTGGAAATAATAGGTTTAGCGTAAACGCGTTTATTGGGAAAGAATAACAGATTCTCCACTGTATGAATTCAAATAATGATATCATATTTCTTTCGCTGGAAATCACAATCATATTTGTTTGCTGATATACCGGACTCGAACCGGGTGATCCTTGGCATACAAAGCATACTCTTTACCGACTGAGCTATCCGGGAAACTGTCCCAAACCTTTCAAGTCGAGTGTGTAATCCTTTGGAAAACCATTTAGTCTATTGCAGCACGACACGCTTGCCAAGGGTCGCCAGTTAGAGTCCTAATATTCGAATATTCATTTGAATTATGTGTACACATATTGTAAAAAATAGCATTTTGTTTACTATTGATACTGTCGGTAGTCTGCTTACTTTCAGGAAATACGTCATTGCACACATCCTTTCTGCGACCCTTCTCTGGATGACACCTTTGATGTCATCAATTAGATAATCCCCTGGGGCAACAGTGATCAATCTAAAGAAAGGCGAATTAATATCTAAATGCCCTTGCAAACAGAGTTCTTTAGTTTAGTTCGTACACGTTACAGTATAGACTCTAAATTTATAAATGGTTCAGTAAGGCATTTTGAAGAGAGAAAGAAAGTAAATAAATCAGCAATAATTCATGATTATAATGTTCAATCGCACATTGAAACTTTACGTATATCTAGGTGTATCGTAGAAGCAAGATTTTAAAGTAGAATAAATAATAGCATAAAAATACCCTTAAGTTACTACGCACACGAAATTCCCAGTGATGTGACCCTCAAGGTAAAGTCGTGTATTTGACACGAACGCACATTATGTGTGATAAAGACGGTAGAAAACAGAAAACAAATGCGAAAACCCATGATCAGTGGTGATTTTATTATATTACAATGTCTCACAACGGACCAGCGATGCCAAATATCACGAATGAATAACATATCTGATATTCACTAGTGCAAATATGTCCAAACCAGAATCACGTTAATAGTAAAACGATTTAATTACATCGCAACATGGCTCCTATGTAGAGTCAACTTCATATCATTAAAATCTTATTTATCGTTTTGAATTTAAGGGCCACAAACCCTTGAATTGCCACGTCAAGACTTTTATGATATTGACCTTAATCTTAATAAGTTCATCAGAGAAACGTTTTATCTTGGTAGCAATCCGTTTCTTGGGGAAGACATGATTCGCGGGTCTGCTAATTCCCTGTCAATCTTCATTGAACCCTTGATTACAACCCTGGGTTACTCCTCTTACAAGTCAAGTGTTGAAATACTAATTTACATCATCATTATTTGACTGTTCATTATTTTATCTTTTTATGAAGTAGTTTTGTATGTTATTCAAGTTGTGGATATCAGAAGGGAGTGTTTTAGTAAGTAGGACTTAGTTTCAGGCTGGTCCTTTGGAATCATAGATTTCAGCGCATTTACAGTTGAAAGTTGAATTCCGCTTAAGCCGGTGCTAGGGGGCGTGAGCACTGTTGCATATTTCAGTATTGCTCATGAACAGACTCAATTAAACCGAGTCTGCAATTTTCAGTATTTGCTTTGTTTTCTGTGCTTTCAAAGGATCTCCCCTTATTCAGATTTATATAATTCACAACAGCAGATGTTAAGTGCTTGTGTGGCGGCTGTAAAAAGTCGTCCCGTACTTCATTCTCAGTGTTGTTATACTTTCTGGTCCTTTGGAATCATAGATTTCAGCGCATTTACAGTTTAAAGTTGAATTCCGCTTAAGCCGGTGCTAGGGGGCGTGAGCACTGTTGCATATTTCAGTATTGCTCATGAACAGACTCAATTAAACCGAGTCTGCAATTTTCAGTATTTGCTTTGTTTTCTGTGCTTTCAAAGGATCTCCCCTTATTCAGATTTATATAATTCACAACAGCAGATGTTAAGTGCTTGTGTGGCGGCTGTAAAAAGTCGTCCCGTACTTCATTCTCAGTGTTGTTATACTTTCTGGTCCTTTGGAATCATAGATTTCAGCGCATTTACAGTTTAAAGTTGAATTCCGCTTAAGCCGGTGCTAGGGGGCGTGAGCACTGTTGCATATTTCAGTATTGCTCATGAACAGACTCAATTAAACCGAGTCTGCAATTTTCAGTATTTGCTTTGTTTTCTGTGCTTTCAAAGGATCTCCCCTTATTCAGATTTAATGAGAGTGCCATATTAGCTGCTTACAGTGGAGAAAACGTTATTCTTTCCCAATAAACGCGTTTACGCTAAAACTATAATGTCCAGTGCAAACAGTTTGGAGCCAGATCAGACGCCGGGTAACCCGGCGTCTGATCAGGCTCCAATTTATTTGCCACCAAGATAAACATAAATTATCAGAATTGTCCAAAAGTTGCACTTTTCTACGTTTTATTGTTTTGCGTTTGCGTTTCGTTTCGTTTAAACGGGAAAGAATAACGGTTTCTCCATTGTATCTTGACAAACTAGATTTCCGTAAAGCTGAGTAAACTATAGTTCATAATCAAGTCATATATTATCCTATCTGTGTTCATTTTACCCTTGATGAGAAATCCTCTTAGTTTCCCCTCTTATCTACATGTATTCTATGTCATTTACTTTTAATTTATTTTATTTAAAAAAAAACCACACTGGGTTCTTGTGCCAGCACCCGTATCTTTTATCCTGAACTTCCCGTATCCCATGTATTCTGAGCTTCCTTCGTCCAATGTATGTATGTCATGTAATCCGGCTATATATTTTTCCACTGAATCCATATCGTCCCCATCACCTTTTAGATGATATAATAGTTACTTCACTCAAAGTCGGAGCTTCCATTCTTGACTTCTGTAAATATCTTGGTCTTCTGACACACTACACACCAATAATGTTATTCTTAGTCATTACCAATTGTATAGCCTTTTATGACAAAGGGGCTGCTTTATAGCTTACAGCTGCTTATCATGTAGACGGTTGACAATGTATTCAGTGAAAGATTCTATCTCCATATCTGACAACGTTCCTAATGTACCAAAGACGAAAGGAACTTTTAAATGATCCTGCTATAAAGCAGCTAACCTGGGTAAGAATAACCCTATTTTATCCACACCTGAACAACTCACAGTATTCACAAGAAAGCCACTCAAAATATCCGAAAGAAGCATCAGTAGGGATTGCACCCAATCGACATAGAAATAATAGTCTGAAAGCCTCACCCATGTTGACAACAGAGAAGCAATAAGCGTATTCGACTGGCAAAACGTTAGCTATCCATCAATTGAGATTACACCACGAAACAGATCTGACCAATCAAAAAATTGTTTATGGATTGTGTTTGGCGTCTATTACTCAACGAACCCAACAAGGGTTTACAACCGATATCTTTCGTGTTCCATGGCGTGCCGGACCATGACGTCACACTACTAGTCGAACAAAATAGATTTGGTTGCTCCACGAAAATTAGCCAGTCGAAATGTAAGGCTACATGGACCGGTGATTTACCCAGAATCCTCCCACCCACGTCTCCTACGGTCATTCCTAAGAGTAGTCAGGAAAAATAAAACAACCCAGAGTCAACAAAACTGTGACAGAAAAAATCAACTGAGGTAGACCTACAGGCAAAGTTTTACTTCTCTGCAGATGTAATCCTTAATAAGATGGCTAAATAACACTTGCCAACAGTTTGAATCCAGACCAGACGCCGCTCAAATCAGCGTCTGATCTGGATCCAAACTGTTTGTCACTTACATGTATATCCAACTTTTCTTCAGTTTATAAAAGCATAAAACGAATTGATAATTTTTTTCGCAGACGATATATTTGAAGCAAACGACAATCTAGCATGATAAGATTTAATTAAATTGTTCTTACAGAGATGCGCTGCAGGGGCGATACAAGCTGACTCACGTGTCCTAGATACTCCCGGTGCACCACCTATCACCTCGAAGTTCGTGGCTAAAGAAAGAGCTTTTTCAGATACCGCCAAGAGTAAGTGTGTCACCTATAGTAGAGAAAACGTCATTCTTTCACTTCAAATGCTTTTATGCAAAAACATTGTGGTCATTGCAAAATAACTTGGAGCCAGACAAGAAGCCGGTCTACCGGACGTCTGAGCTGGGTGTGCCTCTCTGATAAAAATAAATTACTAGAAAATTCCCAAAATTGTATATTTTCACACGGTGTTGCAATGCATGTGAGTTTCGTTTCCGTCTGAACGAAGAGAATATCGTCTTATCAACTGTATGACAGGGATATATTGTCATGAATAGGAATACATATAGGGTCTTAGTGAGATTGGATGGTTAACCCATTCCCCCATAAATACCCTTTTACGCCTTTGAATTATTTCCCTGTCCGATAGAAGAACATAGTTCCAATTTATACAATCGTGGATATATATCATACGAAATAGTTTCTATATTCCAACAGATGTTAGCTCAAAGCTGGCTGAAAGTAAAGCAGAATGCGCCTGAATGCGCATTCTGTTTTACTTTCAACCTGCTGAAAGTGGTCAACAGGCTATGAAGTAATGGGTTAAGGGTAGTAATGTGTAGGGAAAAATGAACCTGATTTTGGATCCAGACAAAGCTATGTAAACTGAACTCTTCATGAGCAAAAAAAAAGTTTAGTGTAGAAAAGTGTATTGGAAGGCGATGTAGATGCATCTTAACAGAAAATGAAAACATATTCAGTTATTTAAAATAGCCTTAGGTGACAGCTTAATTCAATGAAACCATAATACAGAAAACATATGTTTCAACAAAAACAACAATCTCTATCCCGCCGAACACTATAACTTATTTATATTTCAATCCCATCATATAAATGAGCCGTACCATGAGAAAATCTGCCTTATTGCATTGCAAACAGTGTAGATCAATGCCAACCGCCGCGTAAAAAACGGCGCGACTGGGCTTGATCTGCACATGCATCTAAAGCCTTTTATGTAGCTGTATTATACTGCATTTGGCAGTCTTGGCCAAATTCAGATGCAGAGCCTGTGATGACAACGGTGCTCGGTCTGTATAATGTCGCAATGCAATAATTAGGCAGGTTGTGTCATGGCACGACTCTAATATCTAGATCGACAAACGGTTTTCTGACCAAAAGTAAAAAGGCAGAATTTGAAAACATTATTCGCGAACATCTCAGCGCTAGAATTGTAACAAGTGATACATGTAGAGCTATGATTGTTGTTGTTTTTGGATTTAAATATAGGTCAGAAATTGTCTTTTGTTAAAGGTATACGCGCCCAATTGGAAATTTAATAATAATGTCTTTATACTTTGTTCATATATGTACTTAATCATTTGAAGATATAAAACAAAAAAGAAAGTATTGGATTATTGACCTACTTTTCAAAATATAAGATTTGGAAGAGTAAATTACAATTTAACCTCTAAAAGACTGGACTGTTGAAAAGTTCTTGGTAAAACTTACATTTTTTCTGGATTGAAACTGTTTTGCCAAAATGTCGGGGATTGTTAATCAATTTTATTCCATTTGTTTTCAGGGTCCAATGAGCTTCGTAATATTGTCATTGGTGCTGGTGTGGCCCTACCGATTGCATTTGTTGCAACATTTGGAACCTTGGCGTTGCTATGTTTAAAGTTACAAAAGTCAGGAAAGTTTTGACGGACTCGAATGTGATTGGACGAACACGGCCAATCAGAATCAACCTTTTTCTACAATATCGTTATTTGACCGCAGCATTTATATAAACTCATTCAACACTGAAACATCGAACGGAAAGTGCTTATCTTTAATTCAGACTTAGACCATGGTTTATTATTTAGGGCTGTTTTTACAATATAATTGCAAAATTGGAAACAGTGAATATTCTGATCATAGGTATCCTTTAGGAGCTCTTGATCAGAATCTACATTGTTTGCATAGGACAAGTGTACTATTTACACTGTTTGTAAATGTCGAAAAAACTCGTCCCCTTGGGTTGAATGAGTTAATTTCATATCCCGCTAAAACTAGTTCTAGGATTGCAGATAAGAGTGAATAACTTAACCCTTAGCCTGCCAGTCACGACTATAGCTCCATATGCAAACAGCTTGGATCCGGATGAGACGCCGAGTAACTCGGCGTCTCATCCGGATCCAAGCTGTTTGACACTCGGACAACATTTTCAGCAATTTTGAGCAACTTTGAAGCACTTTGAAACTTGAAGCAGACGAGAAATATAGCAGACGACAATTTATTTGGCGGGCTAAGGGTTAACGGTTCAAGTATTGTTTCCTTTATGTCCACACCATCATCTATGGTATGGTCATTCATTAACTCTTTGCATGCTGGGTAATTTTTTGATCTGCAACAGTTTTCGTCTGCTATTGTTCAAAAAACAGAATTTTCTAAATTTCTTTTCAATACATGGTCAGAGGATCAAACAGTTTGGATCTTGATGAGACGCCGCGTTACGCGGCGTCTCATCTTGATACAAACGGTTTGCAAAGGCCATCACTGTGGTAGATATATCGGCCGCTAGCATGGAAAGAGTTACAATCGTCTGTTCGAGACGTTTCTAATGATTATAAAAAAAATACTATAGGGTTTGACTTGGAAATACTCACCTTATCTTCAGCTCTGAGGTCCAATAGTCTATTTGTTCTCCATGAAAACAACAAGCACTGTAAAATTTGATGTTATACCTTATGATGCCGATCGTGACGTAATTGATATTTGCAAATGGTTTGTATCTAGATCAAACGCCGCGTAACGCGGTGTCTGATCGGACCAAAACTGTTTGACACTCGTTTGGAAATGTATTCAGTCATACTGCCTTATTGTTTACTTGAAACGACATTGCAGACAACAAAATTGAAGCAGACGACAATTAAACGGTGAAGACGTAAAACACTCACCGAAAATTTGGTAGTAGTGAAAGGGTCAAGGACGCTTAACAACACATGGCGCAAGTCAAATTCAAATACTTTTCTATTATCCATTTTGAGTTTGTATAACTCTGTCAAAAATGGTTATAACGTATATATAAACATTTATATATTTGTATATAAGCCAAATAAAAGTATGCTGTGTTTCTTCTTTTATATTTGCCGTTAAATTCTTTTCTGACGATCGTGCATTGACTTAATTTAGCACACTGTTAAATGCAGACCAGACATCGGGTATCTCGGCGTCTTTTCAAGATCCAAACAGTTTCGCTGCCAGGCTCTGTAACACTTACGTACCCGGTATACAAACAAATCATAAAAGTACAAACGTTATAAGTAGAAGCAGATGAAAAATACATAGTTAAGCAGACAAAAAAATGGCATCGACAGTGTTAGACGGGAATATACATCATACTGGCAGTGAAAGGCTTAAAAACGCTTTGATCAGACCCAGCGTCGAATCTGATTCAAACTATAAATTATAAAATAAGTTTCCATTCGCATATCCAATTAAGTTTTAACTTACTTGACAGTTTCGGCCCACCATGGGTGTGCATTCCTCAGACTGTGAATTGACCGCTGGAGGATGACGTCACATGCATTGTTTACTAACGGTCATTTTTCTCGTAGTACACAAAGGCCGGTAGATGGTGCCCATTTGAAACCCCCCTTTGTCCCTGTTCATGACGCTGTCCTCCTGTGCGATGCAAGGTGATTCTCTCAATCTCCTCAGGGATATGTTATATTCTCTGTCCATAACTTTCACACACTCCCAGTCTAAAACGTGGTTATGTTTCGCAATGCGATTAGTCGATGTACTATCATGTTCTGTATACTGTGATGCCTTGCGCTATGACCTAGTAAAATGGTTGGACTATTATCTGAGTCTTTTTTATGTTCCTTTATCCTGGTCTCGAGCTTTCTTCCTGTTTCACCGATGTATGCCGCAACGCAGGTTTTGCACGGTATGCGTTGAACATATCCACATACTTCCTCGGTTTTCGTTTTGTCATTTGTGTACACCAGTGCTTTCCGAATGGTGTTATGGGGTCTCATAGCCACACTGATATCATGTTACGAAATACCCTCGTCAACGCCTCCGATACAGTTTTTACATATTGGATAACCACATACCCTTTGTACTTTTTTCATCCCTCTTCCCATAACACTTCCTATGTTTGTCTCTTTTCCTGTTCTCTACCTGATCTTTCACTTGTTTAATGGTCCAACATAAAGGGCGTCACTTATATATTCGATCTCCTTGTTCTGGTCTAATTTTTCTGTCATAACCGGATAACACCTGTCTATAAGCGTCCGAATAGCGCTGAGTTTATGCGCTAATGGGTGGTGCGATTTAAATTGCAGGTATTGGCCCGTATATATGTTGGTTTCGGTAAACTAGCAACTTCACCGTTCCATCTTCCTTCCGCACAATCAAAGTGTCCAAAAAAGGGGATCGGATCTGACCCAACTCTCCTATTCACTAATGAATTTGATACTGTTTGTTGTATAAACTGTTGACGTCATCCTCCAACGGTCAATTCATAGTCTGAGGAAGGCACACCAATGGTGTCCGAAACTGTCATGAAAATTAAAACTTAATCTGGTATGCGAAAAGAAACTATTTTTATAATTGAATAATATGCTATCCTGGTGAATTTCTTTCCTGATTCAAACTGTTTGGTACTTGGCATAAACTGTTGTTATAACTCTTTCTCTACCAACAGCGACCTATAAGGCGACTTTGCAAACAGTACAGTACGTGGCATGTTGGTATATGCAAATGAGGCTCCCCAAACCGTTGTATGATGGGAAGTGATTCAATTATATGGCGAAACAAACATCTCTTGATGTGAGCTTAAGCTTTGCACTGACGGGGTTTGTTGTTGCTTGGTCTCTCAGTTTGCACGTTACAAATGGTAGCAGCGATGGGATAATGACATCATTTAGGAGTTTGGGAAGCCTCATTTGCATAACCCGGCACCAACGTACCACGTACGTTTGCATATATCTCCCCTCCGAGAAGTATCGTCCCGAGACTTTGACCTTTGGAGAACCGTGGGTAAGGCAACTCCGGTCTGGCAGTTGTCATTATCCCACCGCTGCCATCATTTGTAATATGCAATGTACGTGGTACGTTGGTATATGCAAATGAGGCTTCCCGAACCGTTGTATGTTGGGAAGTGAGTCAATTACATAGCGCAACAAACATCTCTTGGAGTGAGCTTAAGCTTTGCACCGACGGGGTTTGTTGTTGCTGGGATCTCTCGGTTTGCATGTTACAAATGGTGACAGCGGTGGGATAAAGACAAGTGCCAGACCGAAGTTGCCTTACCCACGGGTTCTCCCAGGGTTCAAGTCTCTGGACGAGACTCATCGGAGCGGGGGATGCAACATGCGTGGTACGTTGGTACATGTATATGCAAATGAGGCTTCCCAAACCGTTGTATTTTGGGAAGTGAGTCAATTATATAGCGCAACAAACATATCTTGGTGTGAGCTTAAGCTTTGTACCGACGGGGTTTGTTGTTGTTGGCATTTTTCGGTTTGCACGTTACAACAGCTTGGACCCTGATCAGAACCTGATCAGGGTCCAAGCTGATTGACACTTGAATCGACATTCTAATGCTGACTTTTAAGAATGTAGGCGATGACAATACCGACGCTGACGATATTTTGGCGGTCAGATGAGTAAAGCAGACGATTAAACTTTACAGTAAAATAGTGACATAAACGGGTTTATTTAGATATATTGACGTTTTTTCACTGTTTGCAATATCCCAAATACGTGCTTGATCGTATCGTTACACCCTAACTGATCGTGTTAATCCTTTCACTGACAAGGCCGACAACACTGGCATTTACAAACAGTTTGGATCCTGAGCAGACGACGCGTTGCAAAACTGTTTGACATTCATATAAATGGTTTCTAAGCCAAACAACACATAAAATTCCAACCGTTTTCAAAGTGAAAGCAGACGAAAACGATAAGCAGAAGACTATGTCAGGTTGGCAATTTCGCCATAATGGCGATGAAAGGGTTAATGTAATAGTACCATACACGGGGTATGAAGGAATACGTATGTTGATGGGCTTCATATAAATGAGTGAACTGATCATTTTAGACATCTTTATTTCTCGATCAAGCCGGGACTGCTCATTAAGTCGTATTGAAATTACGACTCCAATGAGTGGTTACATGACAGAATTTGGCTGAGACATAAGGACGTTAGGACAGCGCTCCCTCTCTACAACGACACCCAATGGGAGACAAAGATTGTGTGCGTTGTTCAGAGGGAGTCGTTACAGAGAGGAGAATTGGCTTACATCTGCAAACAGCTTGAATCCAGATCAGACGCCGCGTTACGCGGCGTCTGATCTAGATTCAAGCTGTTTGTCACCTGTCATTACATTTATTCCATCAAAATGTAATTTTGACCAAAAACAGCAGACGACAATTTGAAGCAGACGATATTGCAGCAGTAAAAGTGTTAAACATTTTATCTCGTTTGGGGAACAGCCGTAAGGGTCGTTGTAAGGAGGGAGTCGTTGTTGGGAGGGCCGTTGTTGGGAGGGAGCGCTGTACATGTATTTGAAATACATTAATACCCCGCTTTTACGACCACTCAAAAGAAGGCTTATTGATTGTATAAAAGACAGACGTGTGACCTCTCAAAGCAAAGTGACAGTGAAGCAGAAAACTCCTAAAGGAGCGTACTGTTTTACTGTCCCATTGCTTTCAGCAGCTAAAGGAACTTTTTGCTTTGTTGTCACATTGCTGTAATCAGACACCTGTCTGAATTACCTAATAATTAACTCATTTTAATGGTCATACTAGACAGGTTTTACCGTACTCAATTTATACTGAACTCTGGTGGCCATGTCCAAGCGTATACCTGAACGAGACTCTGTAGTTATATTATGTTAGCTTACTGACCTTTGAAACTTCGATTAGAAACATTAAGTTTCAAATTAAGTCTGTTCCATATTATTTGACAACAGTCCAATTTCCATGTCTCGAATTCGATTAACTCGAATTTCCCGGACGTTTTTTTCTAGTTAAATTTTGTGACTACATTAATGGTATATAGTATCTACAGATAGAAACTCACAAAAACTGGTACATATACTCACTGGTTAAGGGTAAAAAATGTGACAGCAATGGTGTATCAATCTGAAATTAGATGGACTTACATATAGGAATCCTGAATAAAAGTGCGTCTATAAATACTGACTTGGCATTTAATTAGCAATGTGTTCACCAAGGAGGACACATAAGTCATCCCATCACCAGGAGAAGTTCCTATCCCGAGAGGATCTTCTGCATTAGGACAAGGGGTATGACAAAACAAACTTACTGATCTAGACACGCATGAGTCCTATGACACTAACAACATACAAACAAGTTTTTGAAAAGACTCGTCGACCAACTAACACTTATTCCCGTTCTGATCTCCTCTGCAGAAGTAACACAGGGTACGACTATTCCTAATTTCATAAGCTAACATATTAGGTCGTAGTCAGATATTGTCGTGTAGACCTTACCCAGCGGGCACAGCAACGTTGGACACCACAACGTTGTTCAAAATCAAGTTAAATTTTAAAGTTAAAAGAACTTTGGATTTACTATTGGATTTGAAAGTTGAAAACGAAAACGTTGTCTCAACGTTGCCAAAACGATATGTTGTCTCATTATCCTTGTCATGACGTTGAAATCGAGTGAAACTGACTTACTACATACGAATATAGTGTATACATGTATCAGGGCTCCAGATAAGAGCGAGTAAAATGCACAATTCCATCATTTTCTCACTTATTTCAGCACCAAATCCTATGGTGTTACTACTCGTTAGAATCGTCTCGAAGAGACGATTCTAATGAGTAGTGACACCATAGGGTTTAATGATAAAATAAAGATTTTAGTTTTTGAAATACTCCCCTTATCTGGAGCCCTGTGTATTCTTCATTCTGTTATCACATTATCTTTTTAAAATGTCAATTTTGCGCATGTTGCCAACACCTCATTGCTGGGAAGTGTACGACACGAACTCTCCCCTCCGAATATTGTCTCGTCCCAAGACTTGGACCCTGGTAGAACCGTGGGTAAGGCAACTCCTGTCTGGCAGTTGTCATTACCCCATCGCTGCCACCAAAATGCAAACCGAATGACCCTGCACAAGAACAACGCCTGTCTGTACAACGCTTAAGCTCACACCAACAAATGTTTGGTGTGATATATAATTGACTCACTTCCCAACATACAACCATTTGTATGCCTAAACCAACGTACCACGTACATAACCCTTTCAATATTTTTGTCTGGAAATTTTCATGTTTCCATGTTGGAGTAACAGCCGTGTGGTAATAATCAGTTCCATGCCTGGAAACCATACAGTAAAACGAGAGTGGTGTATGTTTTATTTAAATGCATTAGATCATGGAGAAAGGACAAAATTCTCCATGATTAGATCTAGATCTCGAATTGGTTATTATCCGGTTTATCGTTTTGAAGGTGATTCGCGGGTTTGCTTATTCCCTGTCAAACTTTATTGAAACCTTGATTAAATTGAAACATACAATATGGAGAGTGAAAAATTGTTTAAAAAAAATACAATACCGTTTTTTTCTGACTGGACCTTTTGTCGAGAACAATTCAATTTCTCATGTGACTAAACAGGAATATTTTCTTTACAAACTAATATAGATCTAACTCAACATTTCTATACATTCAAGTAAATTGTCCATACAATATAAGAAATTGTCCAAACAAAAATAATTCATAAAATATTTTCTGGAAATATCAATATTGAAAAAAGTCAAATTCTGAAAAAGTCACTTAATTTCAAATTATCAAAAATCTAGCTATTTAACAAACACTAATTTTAGCCTTATTAGATAGATATTACTTAATTCTTCCAGTCACAAAAAATTAATGAACATCTACAGTACGCCTGCAGTGTAACAGCAGAACATACACTTCTAGAATCTGTCGCACTGCCAATTGCCACTTCGTGGGAAGATAGATAAGGTAAAGTTACAGTTTTAGGTGAGAGACCAGTAAATAACGAGTGATTTCATTGGTCAAAGCAAAAAACGGTAGAGACTCCTGACAGCAAATGGCGGCCTCCATTCAGCAAATAAATCAAATAATGTAATGAAAATGTTTTCTATACTTGCGATAGACATTTTCACACAAGTTCAGTGTATTTTAGAGAAGCAAAAATGCACTCTGGTTATTTTTTGGAGCGATATTTAATATGCAGTAAATTTCGGGTTGGGTCTAAGAAATTTACAGCAAAACGGGGGTCATCCTGTTTAGGCGGATGTAGCAAAAATCTGGTGTGGTCAATCTGTCACTTACAGTTTATTTTTAGATGAGACTTGGTTAGCTCTTTCGAAGGAAAAATTCCGTTCCCCTCATCGAGTTCTAATATCGTCAACACAGCCTTGAACGTTATAATGGAGGTCTATGGAAAATGATTTAGTGGTCTCTGACCTTTAGTCTGTCCCGGAAGTCGAATTCAAAATGGCAACCAATACCAAACGTATCGCCTATGTCGGTAAGATTTTTTGATATTCTTTAGAAACCGATTGTAATAGCAGTCTTATTCATTCAACATTATACCAACGAATAAAAATGTTAACAGGAAGTTAATATGAAATAGGCACAGCCTACAAGCGAGCGAAGCTGTTAAATAATGGAGCATTTAAACAAATTAACACATTACCCCATAGCCTAATTCTAGTTTTGAAAACAGAATGAAGGGTTATTTAAAGCAAGTTGAAAGTAAAGCAGAATGCGCCTTACGGCGCATTCTGCTTTACTCCCAACCTGCCTTAAGTCAGAATCTGCTAGGATATAGAATATAATTTTATGGTACAGATTTTGGACTGTATCAAATGGAACTATTTACTTTTTGAACAGTTTGGATCCTGATCAGAAGCCTCGTAATTAGAGACTATATTTTGCATGGGCACGAAATTTATTTTTCAAGCAGTTTGGATCCTGATCAGGAGCTGCGTACGGCGGCGAATGATCAGGATCTACCGTACACAATTGTTGAAACTAATGTTAATATTTCGAAATTTTGAGAACTGAATCTTCAAAGATACTGTGGTGCATGGGTGCACAATTTATTTTCAATCAGTTTGGATCCTTATCTACATCTACATAATACGCTGAACTGTCATACAGACTGACAATACTGCAGCGGCGCACAGACAGAAAAATTAAGAGAAATATAGACAAAGATAGAAAAAGACACGGACAAGAGAAACTGGAGAAATGCACACACAGACAAAGTAAGAAAAAGAGATAGTGTCACCAAACCACTTTCAACTCATCTGGGTAAGACCAATCCAGCTTGGGAGGCCCTGCTGGGGTACGAAACCCCGCTGGCACAGCTCCTACCCGTCATGTGAGTCTACCGGCGGTTGGCTTGTTACATTTAAATGGAGAGAGTGGAGAGCTCCTTCTTGAAAAATGTCAAAGAAGGAGCCTCAGCTGCAGTCGCTGGGAGCCTGTTCCACACTGGAAAGTTGCGCGGGAAGAAGCTGAACTTGTGACAGTCCGTAGATTATTAGAAGATGTGTACGGCGACGCATGGTCAGGATCAACATAATTATTGGCACTAATGTTAATATTAATAATTTCGAAACTTTGAGAACTGATGATCATAATGGCAAATTTGTTCCTAATGACTAAAGTTTCAAAGATACTGTTGTGTCTGGGTAAAAACTATACATCAAGACATATATTTAATACACTAGATCTAATTATGATATTTTCGCGAGGTTATATAATGTGCAAAAAACAATAAATTATCGACTAATAACATATTGAAAATGTTCCCTATGTATGATTCGACCAAAAATGGTACGTTTTGACTTGGTACGCTTTAACCATGGTACGCTTTGACTATAACCCATTAAGGTGTATTTATTGGGTAATGGGTTAATAAACTAAATGATTTAATAACCTGAGGGCCCTGATATCGCTCAACTGTTGTACTGAAACTTGAAAGCTTTACCTTTCTGTTTCATCCGTTTTAATCTAAATCCATTCAAATTTGTAGTAAACCATGTAAAACTTTTTGGAATACAACCTCATAATTCTAGTATAGTAGAGTACATCAAGGGCAGATAACTAGAGCCTAAACAATACTGAAATGAAGCCTTTTTAGCATTTCAGAGTATATCAAGGGCAGATAACTATTGCCACAATGATTAGATTTCAACAATAATTGCACTCCTTTGAGAACTTATAGCTATATACTTTGTGTGCAAGTATAATCAAAATCCATTGAAAACTGTAGTTGCAAGAGTGTAAACGCTGTAAGATATGGCATTTTCAGCAATTCAAGGGCAGACAACTCTTGACCGATAGGTCTTATTTCAACCATAATCGCACATATCTAAACTCTTATGGTCATATACAATCTGGGCAAGTTTGAAAAAGACTGGATAAAAATTGTGGCCTCTAGAGTGTAAACACTGTTAAATATGGCATTTTAAGCAATTCAAATTTAGATAATCCTCAACCTATTGGTCCGATTTAAACCATAATTAAACTCATCTAAACTCTTATGGTCATATACAATCTGGGCAAGTTTGAGATAGATTATATAAAAATTCTGGCCTCTAGAGTGTAAACACCGTTAAATATGGCATTTTCAGCAATTCAAAGGTAGGTTACTCTCAACCTATGGGTCCGATTTCAACAATATTCAAACGCATATGAACTCTTATGGTCATATCCAATCTGAGCAAGTTTAAAATAGATTGGGTAAAAATTGTGGCCTCTAGCATGTAAACACCCTTAAATATGGCATTTTCAGCAATTCAAAGGTAGATAACTCTCAACCCATATGTCTGGTTTCAAGCATAATCACACTCATCTGAACTCTTATAGTCATATACAACCTGAGCAAGTTTGAAGAAAAAGTGTGGCCGCTAGAATGTAGACACTGTTAAATATGGCATTTTCAGCAATTCAAAGATAGAAAACTCTTGATGTGATCTAGATCTATTGATCTGATTTCAAGCATAATCAAACTCATACAAAATCTTATGGTCATATATACAATCTGGCCAAGTTTGAGAAAGATTGGAGACATATTGTGGCTTCTAGAGTTTTAAAAACACTGTTGAACTTGGGTGGATTTGGGTGACTTTGGGTGAATTGATGAATGAGGATTAAGTGTATAGTTGGCACTAATATTATTACTTCCATATAGCTGACTGGCATTCAGATAACGAAAACTTTTACAGAAAATGACTTTTTTCATGGCTATTGGACGGTGGGTTTTAATAGTGGATAGCCCTGGGTTTCTAGGTGTTTCGAAACCGGCTGAAACTGTCAACACTGCCAGACTATCTACGTAAATCTACCCCACCTGGCATGATCGAGCACAGTGTTGAAATCATCTGTGTATTATACACATGCACTTTGATATTGACAAGATTTAGAAACAACATATCTGATATCACAGAAATAAAGATCTAGGCCTAGTCGAAACCGGTCGAATGTGTGTGACATTGTACTTTTCTAATCGTAGGAAGTGACGTCATAAACATCACAACTGATAAACAAAGGGGGGAAACTCAATAAAACAGTTTTGACTGTGTTGATAATTTCAGTAGGATGGTATTAACGAGCGAGGTTTTTTTATTTAAATTTGATGTGTGATTCTCGCAATTAATTATGTTTTCTTTGGAGATAACCGGAAATGTGCACTTAAAAAATCTCAAATAGACTCTTCCAGAGCTGAGAGGTCAGTCAGAATAGTCGCGCGTGTTAGACAATAACATCCGGGTCAACCTAGGGTAACCGGAAGCAAAAATGTTAACGAAACTTTTTTTGTTCAACATGTTCATAAATAAAACGCGAGCAGGGTCGACCAGTATGTGAACAATAGCTGAGAGGTCGCAAGTGATAGACAATAACTTCCGGGTCAACGTATGGGTAACCGGAAGCAAAATTTTTAACGAAACTTTTTTTGTTCAACATGTTCATAAATAAAACGCGAGCAGGGTCGACCAGTCTGTGAAAAATAATGTAGCAAGTAGATCCGGCGGAAGTACAAAAAACCTACGAAGAAAAATCTATTCAATGTACATACAGGTCTAACATACAGGTCTAAAAATGTGAATTTTAACTTGAAATTTATTGTATACGTAGCTGTAGAAGCTCGCTTCGCTCGTTATAATTGTGTCAATTTTTGTCATCAACTAACGTACACACACGGTGTTGTTATCGGTTTTCGCGAATATAAAACGAGCTGTTTTTGTAGAAAACAGTGATTCAGAAGCAGTTTCTAAACAGCTTATTTTGTCATTCAATTCGCTACATTGATAAGTTTAATCTGTATCTGGTACGTTGTAGAACCCGATGTCGGTTTTTATACAACGGTGAGGGAGAGCGCCGATGACTAGCTGTTATAAATCGGTGATGGGTTTATGGTCACGGTTAGTTGCGATATCGTAACTGTATTGCGGATACAGACACGCTAGGATCTCCACAATGGCGCAGGCCGACAGTGATTCACTGTCGCTTGAATAAGTTTCTATAACATTTTAATTTTTACCGTTTTTGAAAAATAAAAGGTAGGTATCGGTTTGGAATGCATTTTTTGACAATGTGGGTGTGTAAAATCAGGTTACCTACGTCTTTGATTGAGTTTCTCCCGATTTAAACTTTACTATGTACTGTCAACCGGCATCGGTCTTCGAGGGACAGTCCATGGAAATACCCCATACGACTGGCATACTACCGAGATCCTGCCCATACGAGTTGAATCCATACCCTAGGGTCATTATTATGTGTATTATTCTATCATACATATTCAATATGATCATTATGAAGATATTCCAAGAGTTTTTTTTTAATTAATTCCCATTATTAATCATGTGATAATGATAATTCGCAATAACATCCCATACGACTATGTACCGGGGTTCAATATGAGTGGAATCTACACCGTAAATCCATAGGGGTATTATTCTATCTTGTATATTAAATATGATCATTATGAAGATATTCCAACTATATTTGATTAAAATTATTAAAAAATTAAAATTAAAAAAAAAACCGAGTTGAATCTACACCTTAGGGACAATTATAGGGATATTAATCTTTCATACATATTAAATATGATCATTATGAAGATATTCTTTTTATGTTATCAAATCCCATTATTAATCATATATTATCGATAATTACAAATAATATCCCATACGAGTATATGAACCAGAGCACAATACGAGTTGAATCTACACTGTAAGCATCATTTATATGGTTAATATTCGCTCAGAAACAATAAATATCAAGGTTGAGTTGAAGGCCATGTTACCATTTTAACTTCACAAAAAACAAGGTATGTAAAACGCAAATAAATTCACAATTAATAGAAACTATTTTAATATATATAACTGAATGTTGACAATAAAAAACGACAATAACACAATAATAACTTTAATTCATAATGACATCATGTTGGTGTATATGCAGATCAGATTTTTACGATAAGGATACATACTATTCAATAAATAATGTGCGATATGGAATTTTTTTGATGATCAATTAGACTCGATAATCACCTGTAAAGATTGAAGGGTGTCATGCTGAGACCGTTATAATCACATACCACTAATCCCCTTTAACATACCGCTGTGTGATAGTCGCTCATCTTTAATGTGCTACCGTTTACATGTATTGTTTGTCAACACACGAGTTAAATCTAATGCAATGCTCAGCATTCAGTAAATTGAATCTTCATACCAAAGATATTAAGAAAAGCATTTAAAATAAACGAACCAATTTTTCCCATGGATAGTCGCAAATACAGAATAGTCTTTATATGGCTATAATAAATTTCAAGATTAATTAATACTGTGATTGGTACTTTCCCCAGAGTATCTGGTAGTTTAAAGCAGGATGAAAGTAAATCAGAGTGTGCCGCTTTACTTTCATTGTCTTTTTAGTGACCACTTGTTTTCAAAACAAGACTCAGTCTATGACTATGGTTAAGTCAATCAATTTTTTTTTATTTAAGCAAACAACATTAAAATATGTGAGTATCTATGTACATAATGTTAAGCATAAAACAAATCACACATTACATACATAATGTTAGAAAAAATTATTCGCCAACACATTTGGATCATGACCATACAAATGTTCAAAATAATTGGAAATGAATGTTATAAATAAAAGCATACGACGATTTATAGTGATTTGGTGTTAAAGAGCACGCGCCTTTGAGAGTGTGAGGTCAATACACACAAGCATTTTTAAGAATAATTTTTAGACATTGTTAGGTTTTTTGTTTATATTTCGGCTTTTTTTCCTCCAAATTATGGGGCTCACGAAAGCTGGGTTCTCTTCCCGAGCCCCGAGTGCATCAACTTATACAAAGCATGCAACAGGCGGTATAAGATTTGATGTGGCGGATGCTTTCTTTAATGGGTTAAGGAACGAATCAGAACTTTGTAAATATCTGTATTTACCCTTATCATGCTGAATTAGTCTTTTACTGCTCCATTTCTCGACTATTTTATATTTAATTTAACGATTCCCTCAGTACTCGATGACATTTTGAACTAGATGGTAAACAGCTTGGATGCAGTTGAGACGCCGACTTACTCGGCGTCCTAACTCCACCTAAACTGTTTGTATATAGTAGCACGGTCGCGCCTGACGAGACAAGGGTAATTTTGACAAGTTTTGTTGAGTGTTTGCTGATAGAGTGAAAAAACCGTATACTGTGTGCAATTTGCGGCGCGTGCTGTTAGCGACACGTGTTAAAGCGACACGTGTTAAAGGAAGTGATTGACAAAGGTGTCAAAACCTCGGCGAGATCAAGCGTGTTTATTCCTTACATAGGAATTATACGTACAAAGCTTGAATGATTGAATGACTCGTTCATTAATTTTATATAAAAGACCTAATATATTATGTTATTCATATTTACTCTCTTCGAAGGAATAATGTCCGGAAAGTGAACCTACAGTGTAGATTCAACTCGTAGGGGATCAGGTTTATCTGGCAATATTCGTATGGCGCTTTTATACTTTTTTGGGAAGTATTGAATATATACTGATAAAAAACAGGTTTACAATGAAAAAAAAACTTTCTTAAACGTGTTTACAATAATAATATATAACAGAGTGCTGTGGCTTTTCACATATTTATTGGGGAATTTGGAGACTGTGTTATAAATAATGGGGTTGATCTGAATTTTTTAATATAGCTATATGTTTATCATTTACGACCATTTTTAAAAATTAAATATATACTTGCATCCACACAAATTGACCTATAGTATAGATTCAACTCGTATTGGGCACGGATTCATATGGTCTTTTACTCGTATGGGATATTAATAGGTATGGGAAATATCGATATTATAGGATTAATAATGGGATTTAATTAAAAAGAAATCTTGGAATATCTTCATAACGATCATATTTATTATATAAGATAGAATTATAAGCATAAAAATGGCCCTAGGGTATAGATTCAACTCGTATGGGCAGGATCTCGGTAGTATGCCAGTAGTGTGCCAGTCGTATGGGGTATTTCCACGGACCCTTTTGGGGATGGTCGGCCATTTTGAAAAAATATGTCCCATAAACCTCTTACTACGTATTCCATATATGGAGTGTGTAGTAAAACCGCCGCGCATGTCAACGAATGGCGGGAAAATATCTAATACACGAATTAAGCTTTAAACTTGTTTTTAAGCTGCCACCCTTAACCATATTAGCAATAAAATAAATGTTTTAGTTTACCTGGGCAAAAATAATCCTCGAATTCATCAAAAATACCACAGCTCAGTAAGTTTTCCAATTATGAATGAAAGCCTTATATGTTAACCGGACAGCGTTTTACGCATGCGCGAGTTCTGTCTCGGCTTGGAAAATCAAAACAAATAGTGGGTCGACACCGAAAAGTTTTCAAATGGTCTTCGAGTGGGTTATTACTTAACACAAGAAGGTTATATATCAAAATATTGTTAAATATTAGTTTAAAGATTAATTCTCAACTGTTTGAACATATATAACTGATAAACAACTGCTGCAGAATTTGCGCCACTGTAGAGATGCTAGCAAACTGTAGCTCTAGTAGACCTTGGTCTAGAGTTAGAGGTACAGTACTGCAGCTAGGTCACGGTGAATTCGCCTAGAGACGAACTCGCCTACAATTAGATATATAGTAAACCAAATGGTGAATTCGCGTAGAAAGCAATTATGATAGTGATTGTAATTCGCACCTATTGTAAGGTATTGATAACATAACAATACTTGTCTTCTTCTTCTTCCAAATAATGAGCTGGGGTCTAACCAGACCGTAATTAGCTCAGCGAGAGGTTATGCCCACACGGGCAGTGAAATAAAAAGTTCTAATATGTACAGATAAAAAAACCACTGAAGTGGTTGTATGTTTTAGCCCCTGAGGAATCTCAGGAATTCATCCAGAGAGGTCGCCATTGTGACCTCTCTCATTCAGGTAGTGTTTACTAAGATGGGATGATAAGTGTAGCCCCTGATCATCATATATGTATGTGTTAATAATTTTTCTGTAGACCGGTGCAAGCGGCATTTTTACTTTCAATTTTCAACTTTAATTTCAAAAGAAACAGAGAAATAGATGTTAAATTATGTATGCTACGTTGGCATCACCCCCTTTCAAACAGGTTGTCAAATCTGGGTGTAGTGATTAGGGGCTACACTGGTCTTTCATTTTGTTACAAAAAAATATCTGGATAGGAAACCAATATAAATTTTATTTTATTTTATCTACTTGTAAACAGTAGATACACCTGTACTACAAGATGTGAAATACAATCACTATATAATTGCTTTCTAGGCGAATTCACCATTTAGGTTACTATATATCTAATTGTAGGCGAGTTCGTCTCTAGGCGAATTCACCAGCACCCTCGGCGATGGTTCCCCAGGGCAGACTTGAAGGCCCCTAGGGAAGTCATATAGGGAAGTGGTGCATGCGATGTTTTCTGGCAGGTGGTTTCAGTGGATGACGGTGTCAACGAAGAAAGAGTTTTTGTATTGTTGCGTTCTGCTGTCTGGAATCTTTAGGGCCCTACTATTATTGCAAATTTGCTTTTGTATAATGTTTGAGGCTATACAATCTTCAAAGTTTTTTGCTCTGATTTTTCTTTTTGGTTTGGCAGGAATAACAAAATTTAAATTTTGAGCTGGCAGTGCCGGCACCAGCCCCTCAACCACCCTATACATCAATATTAATCGCAAGCTGAGCCGTCTGTCTTCTAGCGTCTCTAGCTTGAGCTCTTGTCTCATGTGTGTTAATAAAACTGTTATTGATCCCGTCTCTCTGCTTCTGTAGTTTTTCTTAATAAATCTTATTATTTCTAGATTGTCAATATATCCTTTTAAGTATGGGTTCCAAATTGTTGCCCCGTATTCCATAATAGATCTAACCAATGAAGTATATGCTATCTTGCGGCAGTTTTCGGGGACATTTCTTAAGTTTCTTCTTAGAAAACCAAGAGTGGAGTTTGCTTTTTTGCATGTTAAGTTGATGTGTTTATTCCATTTGAGATTGTTTGATATTTGGAGGCATAAATACGGGTTTTCTTCTACTTCTTGCAGTATGTGTTGATTAAGTTGATAGAATCTAGAGGATCGTTTGTTGATTGACAGGATGTAACATTTTTTTGCGTTGAACTTCATGCCCCAGTTCTTTGCCCAAATTTCGAGGTTATTGAGGTCGGTTTGTAGTTGATTATGGTCTTTTGCTGATTTTATGGTCTTGTAGAGCAGACAATCATCAGCAAAGAGTCGTACGGAGGATTTTACGCTGTCCGGCAGGTCATTTATATGGCATAGGTACATCAACGGTCCGAGGACTGTTCCCTGGAGTACTCCAGAGTCTATACTGGTTTCACTGGAACATTCCCCCTCGACTACTGTTTTCATTGTTCTTGAAGTCAGAAAATTTGTAAGCCTTGTGTGTAAGTTGCCCCTAATTCCATATTGGTTTAACTTGAAAAGTAATTTGTCATGAGGCACTGTATCGAAAGCTTTGGAAAAATCAAGGATGGCAATGTCGAGTTGGTTACCTAGGTCATGTTCAATAAGGAAGTCATTCATGGTAGTTATTAATTGTGTTTCACAGGAGTATCCTGCTCGAAAGCCGTGATTAAGGTTTGTTAAGATTTTGTTTTTCTCTAGGTGATTTAGGATATGTTTACAGATGATGTGTTTTAGAAGTTTACAGGTGACGGATGTCATGGATACAGGTCTGTAGTTTTCTGGGAGTTGTTTATCCCCTTTTTAGCTCACCTGGCACGAAGTGCCAAGGTGAGCTATTAGGATCGTTGGATGTCTGTCGTCCGTCGTCTGTCTGTTCACAATTGGTTCGTTAACACTCTAGCGCCTACAAATCTCATTGGATCTTAATGAAACTTGGTCACAATGTTTGCCTCAATGAAATCTAGGTCAAGTTTGAATGTTGGTCATGTCCGGTCAAAAACTAGGTCACTAGGTCAAATCATCGAAAAACCTTGTTAACACTCTAGAGGCTACAAATCTCATTGGATCAAAATGAAACTTTGTCAGAATGTTTGCCTCAATGAAATCTAGGTCAAGTTCGAATGTGGGTCATGTCCGGTCAAAAACTAGGTCACTAGGTCAAATCATCGAAAAACCTTGTTAACACCATAGAGCCTACAAATCTCATTGGATCTTAATGAAACTTCGTCAAAATGTTTGCCTCATTGATATCTAGGTCAAGTTTGAATGTGGGTCATGTCCGGTCAAAAACTAGGTCACTAGGTCAAATCATCGAAAAACCTTGTTAACACTCTAGAGGCTACAAATCTCATTGGATCATAATGAAACTTGGTCACAATGTTTGCCTCTATGAAATCTAGGTCAAGTTCGAATGTGGGCCATGTCCGGTCAAAAACTAGGTCACTAGGTCAAATCATCGAAAAACATTGCTAACACTCTAGAACCTACAAATCTCATTGGATCTTAATGAAACTTTGTCAAAATGTTTGCCTCATTGATATCTAGGTCTAGTACGAATGTGGGTCATGTCCGGTCAAAAACTAGGTCACTAGGTCAAATCAGCGAAAAACCTTGTTAACACTCTATAGCCTACAAATCTCATTGGATCTTAATGAAACTTTGTCAAAATGTTAACCTCATTGATATCTAGGCCAAGTTTGAATGTGGGTCATGTCCGGTAAAGAACGAGGTCACTAGGTCAAATCATAGAAAAACAGTGTTAACTCCCGTTAGGCTACAAACCTCATCAGATCTGAATGAAATATTGTCAGAATATTTGCCTACATCAAATCTAGGTCAAAATCAAATGTGGATTGTGTCTGGTCAAAAACTAAGTCACTAGGTCAATTAAATCATAGAAAAATCTTGTTAACACTCTAAAGGTTTATTGTGGGTCATGTCCAGTCATAATCAAGGTCACTATAGGTTAAGTTAACATGGTGTACCAGGTGAGCGATTTAGGGCCATAGTGGCCCTTGTTTAAAGATGCTCGAGATGTTGGCGTCTCTCCAGTCTTTTGGTAATTCACCAGAGTCTAATTAGCGTTGGAGGATGATTCTCAGGATGGGTGCTAATGATGGTGCACATTCCTTGAACATCCTGTTTGGGATACTATCCGGCCCTGACGCTTTATTGGGATTGACATTAAGTAGGAGCTTTTCAAGTCCCTTCTCATCTATGGTGATTTGTGGCATATTGGTACGGGCTTTTAGTCTTGTTTTTGGCATTTCACTGTTTGATGGTTTCGAGAAAACTGATTTGAACTGGTTTAGTAGTAGTTCAGCTTTCCCTTTGCTGTCACTGATGAGGTTTGTTCCACTTTTTAGGGGTGCAATCCCTCCAGTGTCTTGCCTTTTTGACTTGACATATTTCCAAAAGGGTTTAGTGGAGTTGTTTTTCAGTCCCTCAATGATATTGGAGTTAACATAGTTAGATTCGGCTTTCCGTAAGTGTCTTTTACATTCCTTTTGAAACATTCTGTAATTGGACCATTTGTTAGTCTTCCTGGCTTGCTTGTACAATTTCAACAGGTCAAGTTTCAACCTGTGTCTCTACTCTGGTTAGCCAGGTCTTGGTGTTTTCCAAACTGTTTGCAAATAAGCATTGTAAGGCAATCAAGGGGTTATATAAAAGCATTTAATTAAAATTTAAATGAAATCTGTGCTCTTGATATTGATCTTAGGCCCCATAAAGAATGTGTTGACAGTCACAGATATTCATTGCATTCTTATTCAGGTGGACTGGCAGAAGAAGTAACTGAGAAAATCTTACATGCAGCCTTCATTCCATTTGGAGACATCACAGATATCAATATACCCCTAGACTATGAAACAGGTAAATTGTGAGGCAAAGGCAAGCTTTATTTAACGTCGCATATACGGTAAACAATCAACATAAGCTCTACATTATTGCGACAAACAAGGTATCCAGTAACATGCATACTTACCTGGGCATTACAATCACCTTCCTAGTACTACCCTTGGCTTACAATGCTGAGCGTCAGGCAAGGGAGCTACTTGTACCGTTTTTATAATAGTCTTTGGTATGACCCGGCTGGGGATCGAACCCACAACCTTCCGCCTTGAAAGCAGACGCTCTACATTGTGTACCACTGAGCTATCTAGTAGGTCCGCAATTGCCTGAAGTTCATGTGTCAAACTATTGGATAATTCGAGTTAAGCGAGTTAGAGATATCGAAGTTCGACTGTATTTTGTGTACAGGCCAACTTCAGGGCAATTTACCCATGGACCCCTGAAACTTCAAATGGACAATTCGTCTCTAAAGGTCCATTTTTGTGGATGGACAGTCATTCATTTAGATGGACAACTCCAGATTCTAATTAATTGTAGTCAACTTTAGTCCACCTGGCACATAATGACAAAGTGGGAAGTTCAAAAAAATTTACTTTGAAATATGGATAAGTTCAACCTTTAGCAAGTTCAAGATTACAAAGTTTGACTTTTATTCATAATTCTGTTTATAAACAATTTCTTCGACAAATTTGAATCTTGTTTAGTGAATTTTTGTTTTTCATTGCAGAAAAGCATAGAGGATTTGCTTTTATTGAGTTTGAGCTGGCAGAGGTAAAATTGTTTTTATTTCTTTGTAATTTTGAGACTTGTTTTGAAAATGTTTACAGCTTATATTAATCTGATTGGCAAACAGTTTTGAGTGTGGTCAGGCTCAAAGTTACCCGGTTTCTGTGTTTGCTCTAGTGCTCAGTGATCATTCACAAGATATATGACAACTTGTTGGAGAGGAAATCTCTTATGTCAGGGCGAAGGTATTTCACAATTTGTATTACTGTTATCCTGCAATAACAATTCATTCCATACTCCATTCTAGTCTGTTACTAATTTTGCCAACAGAGCACCTCTTGAAGCAGATTGAAAGTAATGCAGAATGTACCTTAATGCATATTTTACTTTACTTTCAACCTGTTTTAGGCTATGATCTAGAATATAGAAAATTGTTTTCATGATCAATAGTCATGACCATATAAAGTGGACATTTTTTTAATGAATGATTAAATTAAAGACGCCAAAATGTGTATCTATAGGGTAAAGGGTTTATTAAGCTGCTATCTTTATGCAGTACTGCATTTATCTTCTTGTGAGGGGCGGCTTAACCCTTTGAACCCTAGTCCTGAATATAGACGTCCTTTTCAAACAGTATACATGTGAAAAGTGCACTTGTTCTATGCAAACAATGAATACCCAGATCAGAGGGCTCCGTAAGGAGCCCTCTGATCTGGATATTCACTGTTTGTCATAATCCAAAACATTGACGAAAACAGCCCTTAAAAGTCAGAAATGGACTAGACTAAAATGGAAACGGGGTTTTTCTGTTTGAAGTTTCAGGGAGGATAGAGTTAACATGTTTGACTGTACACTAAAGATTTCGATCTATTTAAGTGTTTATACTGTAAATTGAATATTTTTTATAACCCTGACACAGTCATACACTTATAGTCAGTAAGTCATCGGTGTTTGAAACTCTAGGTTAACTGTTTACAATTCATTGATCCTTGACACTACAAATGGACATTTATGTGCTATATCACCTATTTGGTACCACAGTGTTGTGTTGTACAACCTAACTAACTCTTATGATACATATTTATGACTCTATATTAAATTTTGATTGTTTGTTTGTAGGATACTGCAGCAGCTATTGACAACATGGTGAGTCAGACTTTCTCCTACAACACTTGGGAGATATGCTTTCTTAACCCATTACCCCATAAATACGTTTTCACTTCTCCACTGAAGAAATTAGTTTCATTTTATACAGTCATGAATAAGTATCGAGAGAAATATGTTCTATTTTCTAGCAGATGGTGACTTAAGGGTGTATCAATGTCATGAATTTAAGAAATTTTCAAAGTATATGAAAACACTTTATGATGGTTTTGTATTGAAGAGCTATTTAAGATGAATGAAAAAATAGAAAAAGTGAACATTTTGGTGAACAACAGTTGGCTCCATGGCCATGTAAAATTTACCCCATCCACTTTCTCTTGTCCTTTTCAAACAGCCCGCTTCAATAAAATCCATTTTAAATGAAAACAAATAGGATAATTTGGTTTTGTGTTATTTATTTCCTATCTATGGTAGTATTTCTTCATACAAAAACTAATTTAAGAGAAAACAGGCACAAAATGTGAAATTTATAAAGCTCTAAATATCAACGATATGGTACTTTTTTGTAAATTTTGTAAGGGGAGATAACTCTTTTTATTTTAATAACTCAAAATTTTCAACACTGAACTTCCAATTTCTTTTCATATTTTGAACTGCCTTAGCATTGGTTTTCATTTGGTAGAATATAAGAAAAAGTTAAATACTAGAACTATTTCATTTTCAAACTTTTTTTTCATAAAATAAAAAATCTAATAAAATAATGCCCTATAAAAAGCATATTTTTGACATTCGAGGATCCATATTGTTCAAACCTAGTGCCTGCTTTGTCTAAATTTGGTTTCTATATGTGAAAATACCACCATAGACTTGAAATAAATAATGAAAACCCAAATTACCATGTTTGTTTTGTTTTGAAATAGATTTTACTGAAGCTTGTACTCTGAATGGGTAAAATTTGAGAGAAAAAGTCCAAATTTGACATACCTTTTTCAAATCGCTGTAGCTAAAAAAAAAGGACACCACCATATATATTTTTTTTCCATTTTTCATTCATCATAAATAGCTCTTCCAAAAAAACAATGATAGAAAAAAAGTTTGATACTTTGAAAAAATCGCTTATGGGTTTGATACACCCTTAAAGCAGGCTGAAAGTAAAGCAGAATGCGCCTTTGGGCCCATTCTGCTTTACTATCAACCTTCTTTAAGTAGTCATCTGTCGTCAAAACTAGAAACAAGCTCCGAAGCTGTAAACCTCTCTAAATGTTTTTCATAGTCCAAAATGCTCAGTTTTCAGAGGTTTACTCTATTCATTAAAATGAATAAAAATGTTTGTTAATCTGTATATTATACATTGTACAATATTTCAAAAACTGATGAAATAAGAAAATACATGTAGAGTCAAATTTGTATCAAGGGAATACTGAATAAAGAAATATTGCTATCACTGGCAGATGACTGCTTAATCTTTGCCCCCATAGAAGTGCCTTTTAGCACATTCATGCCCATATTCCACATCGACTACGAATCCTATGAATCAATACACATCATGAAATTCTTGGATTCGAAGATCATTCGTAACACTTTTGTGGAATTCTTACTTGAAGTGATCACCTGTCTTCAAAATCAGAAACAGGTTTTGGGGTAAAGAGTTAATACAGTTCAGAAAGGTCCTGTAAGACACAATACAATGAATCATGAAATGTTCCTTTCTTTTTATTGCTTTTAAAAAAAGATATTTCAAGAAGTTATGGGTATATTTAGTTTTATATTTTTCTAGAATGATGCAGAACTCTTTGGAAAGACAATCAGGTGCAATCTTGCCAAGCCAATGAGGGTCAAAGAAGGCCATGCAAGAGCAGGTAACTAAGAATATTATGAATTTCCAGTGTTTGTATATTTATCTCCCTTCAATCACAACATACAACTCTGTTTAAAAGACATTCATGTATTTTTTTTTTTTCAAATGGTATAGAACCTTTCTCCTGGTTTCCTCCCTTAAGTTGCCACATCTACAGTCGAACTTCGATATCTCGAACTGGCTAAACTCAAACTATCTGATAGTTCGACACATGAACTGCATTGTTTCATGCTCGGTTAGGTCGACCATATCCATATTTCAAAGTTAAAACGTGGCTAAGCCACGTTTTAACTTTGAAATACGGGTATGTTATATTTAATCAAGTTCGAGATATCGAAGGTCGACTGTATATGGTATAATGGTGCTGGAACTGGACATATTCATCCTTTGCAAACAGTGTAGACCCAGATCAGAGAGCTCCTGAGGAAATCCACTGATCAGGACTTGCATTGTTTTCCATACTTAAATCTATTTCAGTTTTGCCTTCACCCATTTGTTCAAAGCCCAGGGCAAGTGGTTTCTAATATGGGCAAGTGATATTTGCATCAGAATTAAACATATTACAGTTGAAAAAAGGTAGCTTTTGTTAGTTTTCAGGCAAATGGTTTGAACAATTTTAAGGCAAATACTTATATTTTGGGGATAAACTTTTGAGAGTCATCATAGACAAGTCATTTATCAGAAAATAGATGAATCCATTTGAAAATTCATCACTTCATGGAGTAAAGACTGGAAACTATATGATCTTGTCGGAAGGACCGTCTAACCATAGTAAGGATAGATGAGTCATGTTTTCTTGTTAGTAGGGATGCGCAATAAAACCGATTTACCGGTTTATTGCAATTCGTTCTGAAAACAATAAAAACCGGTTCGTTGCTGCAATAAACCGTTTTTTTTCCTATATGATGAATTGATTCAATTTGCTTTGTCTCACGCCTGAAAATGTTCCTAATCTTGTTTTCTTGGAGCTTTATAAGCCGCTTACAGAGAACAGGAAGTATCCGTTGTTCTTTTCAGCACATGGTATGGTATAAATCGCTGCCGAATCAGCGTATATCCCAGATTTAACATCTTTAAAAAAATCAGAAGAAAAAAAATATTTCTGAATTTAAAACGTATAGTTTCCGATAGAATCTAGATATATATCAAATACTGACCAGTGTTGGTTATTTTAGAAACGCTTTCTATATTTTCAAAATGTTATAAGAAATTTGTCTGATACTGTCAACTGGCTCCGTTTTATACCATACCCTGTCTGTTATCATTGGAAACCATCATGGCGGACAATTTCATAACGTTGAAAAAAACGAAGGGAAAATCGGCAGTGTGGGCCGATGTCGGTATTCAAAAGAACACATCAACGAACGAAATAATCAAAAATAGTGCCATTTGTCTGAAATGCAATGCAGTTGAGAAATCTAGGCGGTACGACAAATTTGACTTCGCATATTCGCCGTCATCTCCCGAATATAAGTTTGACTACTGGTGCAGCTGGCAGTTCAGCGCAAACGCTCTTGTTTTCAGAGCGCTCATTGTCACAAAAATGGATTGAATTCATGTTCATGTAGTTCATGGATGTCATCTAGTTTCGAAGCCAAATATGGCATTCACCATATAAACATACGTTTCTTAGGCTCTTTTGAAAGCGTTTTCCTGGATTTTATAAACCCTTTTTAGGGATTTAACCCATTTTGAATAAAACGTTTCACTAAACCAACCACAGTAGCTAGCATAGCAGTTCTACTATTCCACAAATGTTTGGATACTGTTTCTAGTCAAGCTGTTGGAGATTAAAAGTGAAATGGATGTAATAGATCATTGTTAATTGTTGCATCTCCAAGATAACATCCAAATTTCAACACCCATATGAACTATTCGATTATTCGGATATTCGGGTATTCGTTGACATCCCTAATTTTTACATATTTTAGACTATAAATTGGGACTTTTTTGTTCAGTAGAAGAACAAATTAGAGGCGTAAAAAGATGTATTTATTGGGTAATGAGTCAGCCTTTTACTCCATAGATGCACATTTTAACACATGTAATTTATTCCTCACTTGAAGAAAAATAGTTCCAACTTTATTGTCATGATTATGTAGTGTAAGAAATATTCTATGTCCTAGTAGCTTGTAGCTTATAGCAGGTTGAAAGTAAAGCAGAATTGGTCTTAAGGTACATTCTGCTTTACTTTCAACCTGCTGTAAGTGGTTTTCGATCATAAAAACTAGAAAACTAGCTATGAAGTAAAGGGTTAACCTGGTTTTACCAATGAACTCTTCCTGTTTTTGAATGGCTTATATGTTTTTTTTAAAGGTTTGTTACATGGTGTTTCTTTTAAACTTATGCAGTATGGGCAGAAGATACGTGGCTGCAAGAACACTCAGGGGAGACAATTCCTGAAGCAAAAGGGGAAGATGACTCACAAGGAACCAAGAGAAGTCTTCCTACAGATTCCGTAAGTTATGCAGTAAAAGTTTTTTATTACGACTACTCAGGGAAGTTGAAAAGTTATCCATTTACTCCATAGATATGCATGTTTATGCATTTATTTTATTCCTCTACTGAAAAATTGTTCTTTTTTTTTACAGTCATGAATATTTATCATAAGAAATATCTCCTATCTTCTAACAAATGATTACTTAAAACACAGAGAAGATAAAGAACTTTAGAACTGAAAACAGGCTTAGGTAAAGCGTTAACCTGATTACAAATAATTTCCATGAAATGTCCAGGGCTCCATAAGTTGATCATGAAAAATCCTAAGATTTCTAAACATTCCATTTTTCAAATACACTTTCTTAAAGCAGGTTGACAGTAAAGCAGAATGCGCCTTTAGGCGCATTCTTCTTTACTTTCAGTCTGCTTTAAGCTACCATCCACTAGGATAAAAATCCGAAAGTTTTGGAATGTCCGAAGAAATGGCAGCCCTGAAAATGTCATCTGGTAAAATCCTGATATTGTTTCCCACTTCTTTATGTTAACAGACACTGAATCCTTATGACAAACAGTTGGGACCCTGATTAGTTTGAATCGCCTATGCAACTATTTGGCAGCATATACATCTTCAAGACACATTTCTAGTTTATTATGTACGCAGCCGTTGTAGTTTATTTTGCAATCTTATCGATCTATTTGTATTGATTGTAGATAATACTCGCTTACAGTGGCCAATTAATCAATTTATTCAAAGAATACTGATTGAAATGGTTTTGTGCAGTTAAAGTTAAATTAATCAGAGATGAATGAAACACGGGTTGTCACATTTTATTTGCTCTTAACACTCAAAATGCTGAATTTTGAATTGATCTACATGTACATGAAGATCATCTCTATTTTTTGCCCCTGCACCACTTACTCGGGCATATTGCTTTTGCCCTGTTTGTCTGTCTGTTGGTACACAAGTTTAACCTTTGCCATAAGAGTTGTATGTGGTAATCTTATAGTGGTTGGAAAATGCAAAGAGTGCAAAATGCCTATTTTATCTGCTTAAAAAGTACATAATCTTGACCCAATATTTACACAAGGCAATACAGGAAATTGAAACTTTGATCCCTTCTATTTATAGGAGACTGAGACAGTGGTGAAGAAGTCGAAAGGAAATAGTCAGGTGTTTTTCGATATTAAAGTTGGCAACAAACCGGCAGGCAGAATCACTATAGAATTACGAGCTGATGTTGTACCAAAAACAGCAGGTATGTGAATACGGTCAATTTTGTATTAACTCTTTACCCCTTTGTCTGATTCTAGTTTTGAAGACAGGTGGCTACTAAATGCAGGATGGAAGTAAAGCAGAATG
Source organism: Gari tellinella (assembly GCA_922989275.2). Classification (NCBI taxonomy): domain Eukaryota; kingdom Metazoa; phylum Mollusca; class Bivalvia; order Cardiida; family Psammobiidae; genus Gari; species Gari tellinella. The sequence goes on from OV277859.1 coordinate 22,577,659, forward strand.
CGCCTTAACTCTTTCCTCCCTGAAACTTTAAATGGACAATCCCAGTTTCCATTTTAGTCTAGTCCATTTCTGACTTTTAAGGGTTGTTTTTGTCAATTATTTGCATTTTGACAAACAGTGAAGACCCAGATCAGAGGGCTCCGTAAGGAGCCCTCTGATCTGGGTTTTCACTGTTTGCATAGGACAAGTGAACTATTCACATGTATACTGTTTGAAAAGGACGCCTATATGCGGGACTAGGGCTCAAAGGGTTAAGGCTCATACTGCTTTACTTTCAACCTGCTTTAATCTACTATCTGCTATTATAAAGAAAACATTTCTTATGGTCAATATTTATGATTGTATAAATTGGAACTATTTTCCTCAATGGAGGAATAAATCAGAGGTGTAAAAAGGTATATTTATGAGGTATTAGGTTAAGTGACCACTTAATTGAAGACCCATGTGTTGTTTTAAATACAGCTGCTTAATTGCAGGATAAAAATAGTTCAGAAAATGTTACTAGAGGAGCCTTCTGCATTATTCTGCATATATTTTAGCCGGCAGGTAACTCTTGGATTTGTCATAACAAAGTGATTACCGTTTGGATGTTACATAAAATTTGTAAATGAACAAAGTACAAGACGAGCTCATACTATAGTATACCCTGGTGAGGTTGTTGTCATTGTCATCGGTGTCATTTTAAATTGCGTAAACAGTTTTAAGAAAAATACCTGTAACTTCTCTAAGTCCCTTGCTGCACAATTGCTTGCCTTTAGGTCTATGTTTTGAAAAATGCTCAAACTCCTATGTCCCTTGAGGTATTGCTTTCATGTTTGGTGAACATGTATATATGAGCAAGACCTTTACATGCACACAAATAGTTTGCCCCATGTGACATTGACCTTGTACTTAAGACACATTCAAGTTTCAAAATCTGTGTTAAGGTTATGAAAAATGCTTACAACTCATGTGTCCCTCAAAGTATGGCTTTCATATTTGGTATACATGTGTAAATGGACAATACCTTTCCATGCACGCAAAAAGTTTGACCCCTATGACCTTGATACCAAACTCTGCTTTTCAGTGTCCAAATTTTTTGTCAGCAAGCAGTGTTGTCTCTCTTGCAACTCTTGTTGCTTCATGCCTCCACTAAACCCTATGTGGTGAGTACTCATTAGAATCATGCAAAGCAAGGATTCTAATGAGAAGTGACATCATAGGGTTAGGAGGACTCGTAAGGATTTTATGATTTAGTAATACTCACCCTATCTAGACTTGGGATGACGCATCTGATAAAGCTTATGAGGGACTATAAACTTTAGCAGAAACAACAATTCACCCTATCTGAAGCTCTGTTGTAACACTATGTTGTTTTATTGCATATTTCAGAAAACTTCCGCTGCCTGTGTACTCATGAGAAAGGTTTTGGTTACAAAGGCAGTAGCTTCCACAGAGTGATACCAAACTTTGTATCCTTTCTGTTTCAACATACAGTCCAAGTTGTGAAAATTTGCACCTCTTTGAAGAAGCACAGATGCTTAAGGTGGTTCTCGGGTCAGCTTATTCTGTGTCAGAATTCTTTGAAACATTGATTAAATTGAAACATACCATATGGAGAGTGAAAAATCGTTAAAATAAAAAAAAAGTTACAGTGTCGTTTTTTTCTGACAGGACCTTTTGTCTAGAAAAGCTCCTTTTTTAATGAACAGGAATATTTTCTTTATAGAATGATATAACTCAATAATTTCTGTACATTCAAGTAAACTGTATATAGACTATAAGATATTGGGCAAACAAAAGTATTTCATGACATATTTTCTGGAAATATCAATATTTAAAAAAAGTCAAATTCTGAAAATCTCAAATTACAAAAAATCTAGCTGTTCAACATACACTAGTTTTACTCTTATTAGATAGATATAACTTAATTCTACTAGTCACAAAAATTTAATGAAAATCTACAGTAGAATTTACATTTTATACATGATTTCCTGAAATTCTGACAAAATGTTAACACAAAACGAGTAACTTCCCTTGAGTTCAACTTTAAAATGCCGTCAGCTCTAAATAATATCATAAGTCAAACCTGTAATAAGGGACCATTGAAAACGGTAGCCTGTAGATCTTTAAAGGCAAGTGACTGCTTAATGCATAACAAAAGTAATGCACAAAAGTTCCTTTAGGATCTATATTTTAGCATAACTTTTGTCCTGTGTTAAGCTGCCATCTGTTATATAGGCTATAAATCCTCACAAATTTAGCTGTCACTTGACTATACTTGCATCTGATATTATTCATTATTACTAGACTAAACATAGCCTGTCCTTTGATCACTGCGTTATGAATTGACTAGTCACTAAAATCAGACAATTTGTTAAAAAAAAGTTTTGAAGCGAGTGGGAATCGAACCAAGAACCTTTGGATTGCAAGTCAATCACCGTACCAACTGCCCTAACAGAGAAGACACTGAAGCAGATCAAAATTTTCTTTTTCTAAATTTTCTACTATAAGCACGTGCCGCAAAGATCAGGTGAAAGTCATCAGCATTTCCGGAACTCGAGATGCGGGCCGCCCGCTGTCGAACCACCTTAAGTCAGATGACTCATGGATACATGGTCAAATTAAAGCTGAAATTTCCTATAGGAGCTTACTGCTTTGATTGTGTCCTGCATTGAGCTACTACATGCATAAAAGGTTGTTAATTGGCCTTTTTGTTTTTCACTGTAATTTCTTGAAGAAAAAGAAGTGTTTCAGTTCTTAACAACATAGAAATAATTAGTCTGAAAGCCCAGATAAAGAGGATGTAACAAAACATTTTCAATATTTTATCCCTTATTTCCCAATTCAAATCCTATTTTGGAAGTTCTCATTAGAATGGTCTCTACCAGAGGTTTCTGACAGAATTCACTACATAGGAATTAATGGAGAAAAATAGGATTTATAATCAATGCTTTGTAGATCTTTAGAATGCATGGGATCCTAATGTAAAGGGTTTTTTCATGGTATGAATGAATACATAATTCTATTGGCCTCTGTGGTCTAGTGGTTATAGTCACTGTGACTAGTTCATAGTGCATATTTCATTTTTACCCATTTAAAAACTTGTGTCTACAAAGTATACATTAGCTAGCAGTGTAGACTCTGATGAGCGTCTCATCAGGGCCTGCACTGTTTGCTATTTTATATGATATGTTCTGCTGTATGGACACACAATGTAATATTTTTAGGTCACCCTTGTAATGCTATAACAACATCTTCCAATATTTACATTCGCCCCGCATTGTCCTTATATAACACTATTCTAAAAAGAGACTTGCATATTTCAATGAATGCTCACTTAAAATCCAGTTCTAGCCGACTGGTTTAGGGGCGGAGCTATACTGATCACTTTCAAATCGATACAGAGAAGTCTGTATGGTAGGCGCGGTTAATGCGGAGTAATCAAGTATGGCGTGTGAGTAAATCGGTTTTAAAAAACACGACCTAAATTTAAGATGCTTATCATACAAGTATTTCGTAAATTCGTGTGTTTTTAAATATCTCAAAAGGGATTTTAAACATAACGAGAAAGTTTACCGGTTAAAAGTCTAAATTTATCCAGTAAATATAATATGTGATTGGGACTAGTTTCAGTCCATATATAGAGATCGTTACTACGATAGCAACGCATAGCAACGGGCAAAGTGTCTATTAGAACGGTTATGTACATTTCTGGTTCATTTCTCAGCTCACGATGGAATATAAATATAAGAAATAAATTGCGTACTTCCGTTATTCATGAGCTGATGGCACTTCCATGCTTTTACTAGCAAAGTTAAGGGAGAAGCCCTTTGGGCTTCACGCACTTTGCTAGTAAAAGCATGGAAGTGCCATCAGCTCATGAATGCCGGAAGTACGCAATTCATTTCTTAAGTGAGCACACAGGAAGAGTTTGTTGCAATATCCAGGCAATAATAGCTTAACCCTTTCCTTCAAACAGGGATCCAGATAAGAGGGAGTAAACTGAACCAATCCAATGATTTCTCACTCATTTCAGCACTAAATCCTATGGTGTTTCTACTCAATAGAATCGTCTCGAAGACACCATATGGTTTAATGCAGAAATAAAGATGTTAAATTTTGAAATACCCCCCTTATCTGAACCTCTGTTTAAGGTGGTTCGCGGGTCAGCTTATTCTGTGTCAGAATTCTTTGAAACCTTTATTAAATTGAAATATACCATATGGAGAGTGAAAAATCGTTAAAAAAAAGTTACAGTGCCGATTTTTTCTGAGAGGACCTTTTGTCGAGAAAAGCTCCTTTTTTAATAAACAGGAATAATTTCTTTATAAAATGATATAACTCAATAATTTCTGTACATTCAAGTAAACTGTACATAGACTATGAGATAGTGGGCAAACAAAAGTATTTCATGACATATTTTCTTGAAATATCAATATTTTAAAAAAGTCAAATTCTGAAAATCTCAAATTACAAAAAATCTAGCTGTTTAACATACACTAGTTTTACTCTTATTAGATAGATATAACTTAATTCTACTAGTCACAAAAATTTAATGAAAATCTACAGTGGAATTTGCATTTTATACATGATTTCCTGAAATTCTGACAAAATATTAACACAAAACGAGTAACCTCCCTTGAGTTCAACTTTAAAATGCCGTCAGCTCTAAATAATACCTTAAGTCAAACCTGTAATAAGGGACCATTGAATACGGTAGCCTGTAGATCTTTAAAGGCAAGTGGCTGTTTAATGCATAACAAAAGTAATGCATAAAAGCTCCTTTAGGATCTATCTTTTAGCATTACCTTTGTCCTTTGTTAAGCTGCCATCTGTCATATAGGCTATAATCCTCACAAATTTAGCTGTCACATGACTATACTTGCATCTGATATTATTCATTATTACGTGACTAAACATAGCCTGTCCTTTGTTCACTGCGTTATGGATTGACTAGTCACTAAAATCGGACAATTTGTTAAAAAAAAGTTTTGAAGCGAGTGGGAATCGAACCTAGAACATTTGGATTGCAAGTCAATCACCGTATCAACTGCGCTAACAGAGAAGACACTGAAGCAGTTCAAACTTTTCTTTATCTACATTTTCTACTATAAGCACGTGCCGCAAAGATCAGGTGAAAGTCATCAGCATTTCCGGAACTCGAAATGCGACCCGCCCGCTGTCGAACCACCTTAAAGCCTGCATTTATTGTTCAAAATGGGAAGCTGCTTGCACATGCTGTCAATAAAGCAGAAATATCCATAAACCAATCTTCAAGATTCATGATTTTTCTGCTTAGGTCAGGGAGCTCCTGAAGGAGCCCATTGTATGATTGATCAGGGGACTGTTTGGCATATTTCATAATACTATAGGGACAAAACCCTAGAGTATACATGTAAACTAGTAAGTTATCAGAAAACAGGTGCTTTCATTTGAAAACTCAGCCTTATAACAGTTAAGTTCAAATTAAAGCCTGCTATTTTAGTTCTTGTTTCTTAACTCCTGCCAAGATGTGTCAAGGTGGGGACTTTACAAACCACAATGGAACCGGTGGCAAGTCTATATATGGGAACAAATTCCAAGATGAAAATTTCCAGTTGAAGCATACAAGTCCAGGTAATGATGTTGGCCTTTGTTAACTCATTACTTCATAGATAAACATTTATTTGCCTTCAATTAATTTCTGTACTGAGGATAATTATAAATAGTCATGTATATGCACAATAAGAAACAATTATACTTAATATCCTTGCAGCTGGTAGCTAAAAGCAAGTTGAAAGTAAAGCAGAATGCACCTTAAGGCACATTCTGCTTAACTTTCAATCTGCTTTTAGTGTTTGCCAGTCTTTAAAACCTGTCGAATGATGGGTTAACATGGAATTAGTGACAATTTACACAATACTGTCAACCTAGTATGAAGCGACCACATATTGAATTGACACAGATATCTCTCAAGACAGATGACTGCAAAATGCAGAAAAAGTTACTGCAGAATTTCTGAAATCTCATCTGGGAGCTTTCTTTATTACTGGTTGCTTAGTACAAGGTTGACTGTATTCATCATCAAGCTCTATCAAAGTTACCAATTATTGGTAACTTTGATGGAGCTTGATGAAGATCCAGATTTTAATTTCAGCCTGCTTTAAGCTACATACTGCTAGGATATAGAACATATTTTTAAGGATGCATATTCATTACTGTATAGATTAGAACTATTTTCATGAGCAGAGGAACAAATTAGAGGCATAAAAAGGAATGTTTATGGGGTAATGGGTTAATACATTAGACAAATTCTTGCAGGTACAATGTCAATGGCTAACTCAGGGCCAAACACAAATGGTTCCCAGTTCTTCATATGTACAGAAAAAACAGATTGGTGAGTATATGGTGTACAGACTAGTTGCTCAAGAGAGTTTTTCCTGTACAGTGGAGAAGTAATCATTCTTTCTTGTTTAAACACAAATAAAACGAAATGCATTAAAACGAGAAAAAATGACAGCTTTTTGATAACTATTAATATATTAGTGGCAAACAGGCTGGAGCCTGATCAGACACCAGTTAAGTTTACCCAGCGTCTGATCAGGCTCCAAACTGTTTGCATGGTAAATAATAGTTTTCGCACAAACAGTGTTATTTTGAAAGAACAACGTCTTCTCCGAATAATAGTATATGTAAACAGATCAATTTCAAAAGCAATTGTATCATGGATCCTACTTGTATTTTCTTAATTAAATATGAAGTATGATTAGTGTCAATTTTAATATTTCAACAGACCTTACTTTAAAAGCAGGTAGCTTTTATACAACTAAAAGGGAAATTTATTGATTAGCTGCAGTACAGTAAAACTCATAAGATGAATTGGTAGTCTTTAATGAGAAATCCATACCAATTTGAAGAATAGGCTTTTAATACTGCAAAAATATAGTCTTTAGTACAAAAATACAATTCATGTGACTGCTTAAAGCAGGTTAAAAGCAAGACATACTTTTACCCTGTTTAATTTGGTCACATGCATTAACCCTTTACTTCATAGCCTTTTTCTAGTAATGAAGACATGTGACCACTTAAAGCAGGTTGAAAGTAAAGCAGAATGTGCCTTAAGGCACATTCTGCTTTACTTACAACCTGCTTTAAGCTACCATCCGCTAGAAAATCTAAAACTATTTTTCTATGATGTATATTCATGACTATAAATTGAAACTATTTTCTTTAGTAGAGAAATACATTAAAAGGATTAAATTTGTGTTTATATGGAGTAAAAGTTCAATAAACACCAGTGAGTAAAAGGCTTATTCCCCCACATAGTATTCCTCATAGATACGATTTTTCACACTCATGCCACTAACTGTTGAAGAACCACTGGAAATGTTCCCTTTAATATGACAGGATATTTCTTAAGGTAGCGTTTTACGAAATAAATGGTAAAATAGTCGTTTTATACTTTTTTACAAATCCTGATAGATAAAAGTATTTTCTACAAGTTACCAAATTCTCTCTTGCTTTCTCGGTCATATTACCGGTAAATCACGCGTCAGAATCCCCGCTGGGTGCCTCAATTGCGTAGATTACGTGACTAGATAGGTGGTTTATTCCAAAGCTGTTAGAGGTGATTTACGACTTTAACCGTATTAAAATCGTTGTTTTTATATGATTGGCTTTGTTAATTTGGGGCGGAGTTTAACAAAATGGTTGATCATAAGCTGGGTCATGTCATTTGTTGAAAAAGAAAGTCTTAGTTGAATACCGGGTGGTCACGAGAGCCTAATTGACACATCAGTCAGTTAATTGGAGTTTCCGGCATTACATAATTTGAAGCAAGCGGTATTCTTGAACACCCCTAACTTTCGCAGTTGGGGTTCAATTTTCATGCGGTTTGAAGCAGATGAAAGGGTATTATCTCCTCGAGGGAAGCGTGTCTCAGAAATTGTATAAGTAGCTCCAGTGGTCCGTTATAAAGCGTTACGTAATAGTGGTCGACTTTAAACCGTAAAAAATCTTTGATGTTACATAACAAAGGTTTGAAGCGGTATTTTAAAAATCTGAGACACGAATCCCTAGATATGTTTATAAAGAGTATTTTGGGCAATTTTAATCATGTTACAAATAAAGATGGCTTTGATATCGTTGTTTGAATTTTTTTTTAAATGTTCTTATAAAATCGTAAAAAATTAAAATATTTTTTGTAAATTGGCATATTCTGATGGGATGTGTACCATTTTCATCCGTCAGCTATAAAATTGTGGGGGGGGGGGGGGGGGGGAAATCATCAATCACGACAATTAATTAGAAAAATCCGCTTGCAGTATCGATCGTCAACAGCTACCTTAAAACAGACAGAAAGTAAAGCAGCATATGCATTCTGATTTACTTTAAACCTTCTTTAAGCCACTTCCTGCTAGAATATGGGAACTATTTCTTATGTTGCACATATATTACTGTATAAAATAGAACTATTCTCTTCAGCGGAGGCAAAAAACTAAAAGGAGTAAAAGGGAATATATATGAAGTAATGGGTTAAAGGCTGTAAGCATTTTGTATAGCAAGAGGTGAAGGCATAAAATATGTGTATGAAGCCAGAAGGGGTTAACACAAGTTTCGCTGTTGATTATTTTCAGGCTAGATAACAAGCATGTAGTGTTTGGAAAAGTCATTGATGGTATGGGAGTAGTCAAAAAGATGGAGGTAAGATTATAGTGTAACAGTCTTTTTATCTTGCATCAGCATAAATATTTGGAATAGAAGACAAACAGACAGACAGACAGACATAGAGAGACTGGGACATTCTATAGAATGACACTTGTATAAACGCATTCATTATCGTGACACAAAAACTCGCGCCCATGCACTTATTGTACTAAAAAGTTCCAATACTGTAATTAAATTCAGCTGTTTTACTTCCAGTTAGTTTTAATGGCTTGAAATTTGTATTTACATCAGACAACTTCCAACAATAGCATATCTGTTGAATCTCCTATCCAATTGGGTTCGTAAATAATGGCACTGGTCTTGGAAAAGTTTTGATTTGCATTTAAATGGTTTTGAGGAAATGAAGTGTATCCTAATCAGTGCACAAAGTGAATACTGCTTAACCTATGTTTAAGCAACCAATCAGTAAAAAGTGTCTGCATCTCTAAAGGGAAGTTGCTAATTAATGCAGAGCAAAAGTAATGCAGAAAGCTCCAAAAGGGAGCTTTCTGCATTACTTTTGTTCCGCATTCAGACACAAGGTATTAAGGTTTTCCCTGCATTTTGATTTGAATAGAGTCATCCATGAGTCTGACTGTACCTTTTATGGTTTCTCATTTATCTTCAGTTCTTGGAATGATTAATTAGAAAGTTTGGCCTTTTAAATTTGATGATTCTGATAAAGGAGAGGAAGTATCAGAATTTGAATGATAAAGCCTGACAAATGAGATCCAGGTCACTGAATTCTGTGTGCTAGAAATCAATGTAGGTTCTAATCAATGTAGGCTGAAATCGATACTCCTTACTAGCATACAGACAATTTGTATATGCTAGGATATATTAAGTTATTGTTGCCTTTCTGCTATATTAATTTTCTTGCAGTGTATCCGTTTAAAATAGTCTGAACACAGAGAGGTGAATGGCTAATAGTGAACAGTCAAGCTTGTCTTAAGCAGCTATTTAAATATGATGAATAAATTGTCTTTTGGATAGGTTGTGGCACAAAACAGAACAAAAGTAAAGCAGAAAGGTCCTTAGGAGCTTTCTGCTTTATTTTAGTCCAGTATAAAGTAGTCACTTCTCAAAAGATATCTACAGGTTTCTTCAAAGAGTTGTCTCTTCCTTTAAGTTTGATGTATAACAAAATGATAGCAACTACCATTGAAAGTTTAACAATATTCATCTCTAGATGAATGAAGCATATCATATATTTAACCCGTTTGTGCCTAGTGTCTTATAAAAGGGACATAGGCAAACAATGCATACTGGGGCATCAGGTTAGCGTGTACATTGCCTGCTTATAGGAGTTTCAATATAAAAAAAACAGAAAATGAAAATTTAGACCAGGCACCCCATAGATAAAAAATGGACTCATCCAATATAGAAGCATGGAAAATTCATTGAGCACAAATAAGTTAAATCCTTATATCCCAACCAAACACTTTGTTTTGACGACACATTCAAATCCTCTTTAACCCATTACCACATAGCCTGTATCTAGTTTTGAACACAGGTGATCACTTAAAGCACATTCTGCTTTACTTTCAACCTGTTTTAAGTTACCATCTACTAGGATATAGAAAACATTTCTTCTGGTATGTGTTCATGACTAATATAAATTGGAACTATTTTCTTCAGTGTATGAATAAATTGAATGTTCTAGGGTTAACCCATTGACCCCCAATTGGCAAGTATACATTCATTTTACCAACAGTGTATCTGTAGAGTACACTTGTCTAATGCAGACAGTGAAGACCCAAATCAGAGTGTTCCTTTAGGAGCCTTCTGGTCTGGATTTGGACTATATGTCATTTTACAATATGCCAAAATATCCCTGAATAGTGAAAGGAATAGACACATCCTCCCCCATAGGAGAAGGCAGACATTCTGATGCTGTACTTTCTGTCTGCTTGTCTGTCTAAAATCTTGTGCACTGCAAACATTTTGATAGAGGTTATGTCCCTTTTACCTTTTTCCTACATTGAATATATAGTGAAAAATAATTGTGCAGCAAAATTCTACACTATTGGAGGGATTTGTCAGTTTGATTTAACCCATTACCCCATAAAAACCACTTTTTACACCTTTAAATTATTTCTTTACAGTTATGAATATGGACAGTTATGAATATGCAACTTAAGAAATATTTTCTAATGTTCTAGCATATTATAGCTTAAGCAGGTTGATTCTGCTTTACTTTCAGTCTGCTTAAAGTGGTCTCATATCTTTCAAAACTAGAAATGGGCTATGGGGTAATGGGTTCAAGTTATTTTATTCATGTAAACATACAATACATGTAAATATATATTTCATATACAAAAGGACTGGGTCACAAGCATGATGCTAATGGAGACCCTCTCCTCAGCATTGATATATTTACATAGATGGAACAAAAGTTGTACAGTAAAACCAAAATTTACCAGGTGGCGGTCTCAAAGACAGCGAATATCTGAAAGCAAGATGAAAACAAAGTGGAAAGCTTATGATGGAGGGTTCTGCTTCTCTTCCATCCCAAATCAAGCAACCACCTGACCCAAAAAATGACAATGTAAACTCATGTAGCAGTGGTAATAGAGAGTTATCACTGTATAGTCTGAATATCAATATAAACAATTAGATTTTAGGGATTAACTTCTTATATGGACAAACTATCACTGACTAACTACTTATATGTGAAGTTGTTGAGTGTTTTTTTTAGCTCACCTGAGCCAAAGGCTCAAGGTGAGCTATTGGGATGGCCCTGTGTCCGACATCTGTTGTCGTTAACAATTGCTTCAATTGACATCTCCTCCTATACCCCTTGACAGAATTCAACCAAACTTTACAGAAATGTTCCTTGGGTCAAGCTTGTTCAAAGTTCAAAGAATTAAGAACAATGCAGAACTCTGGTTGCCATGACAACCAAAATGAAAAAATAAGGAAATCTTAAAAAATCTTCTTGTCTGAAACTACAAGGGCCAGAGCTTAGGTATTTGGCACATAGCATCGCCTACAGGTCCTCTATCAAGTTTGCTCAAATTATGCCCCTGGGGTCAAAATTGGCCTCGCCCCGGGGTCACAGTTTTACAAAGAGTTATATAGTGAAATTTTCAAACGTCTTCTTCTCTGAAACTAATATGACCAGAGGTTTGATATTTGGCATGGTCATACTTCTAGATGTCCTATACCTAAATTGTTCAAATGGCTCTGGTCGGTTGCATAACTAGGTCACAGGAGCTAAAAATAGATTTTTTTCAATGAAAACTTAAAAATTCTTCTTGTCTGAAACTACAAGGGCCAGAGCTAAGATATTTGGCACACAGCTTCGCCTACAGGTCCTCTATCAAGTTTGTTCAAATTATGCCCTTGGGGTCAAAATTGGCCTGACCCTGGGTGTCACAGTTTTACATAGAGTTATATAGAGAAAATTTCAAACTTCTTCTCTGACACTTATATGGCCAGAGCTTTTATATTCTGTATGGTGACTCTTTTAAATATCCTTTACATATTTTGTTCAAATGGTTCTGGTCTGTTGCATATCTAGGTCAGTCCTGGACATAAATCATTATCTCCATTTTTTCAGCTATTCTCAGGTAAGCTAAATATGCCCCATGGGGCTCTTGTTTAATTTGGGTCAGACCTAGTTCGACTAAAGTCATGGGCCTATATAGAATAGATAGAAACAACTCATGTGTAGGTAACTCCTACTCTGTAGGAGGGATTTGTACCCAACTTTCTCATATGAACAACCTATAGCACCAATGATAGGGTAGGGGAATACACACAATACAGTGAGTGAGAGACTTTTATTTTCTGACAAACAAGCTTCTTTTTTTGTTTTGCAGAATTGTGGAACAAAATCGGGTAAACCATCAGAGAAAATAGTTATAGTGAACTGTGGTGAACTGGTGTGACATGAGGTGGATATACCTACATACACCATTATGGAGCTGTATTGCCTGTGAATGGAACAATGTTGAAGATAAACAACAGCAATAAAATATCAACTACCTGAGTTGGTATGGACATGAGGAACATATATGCTGCCAGAGCATGTCAAACCAATGGAACCAGCCTGGTTGGGCTTGCTAATGTTTAGCTCTGGTGCTGGATTCTGAATTGTCCATATGTGTGTATAGTAGGACCATTAAATTCTGTTAGATATTAGGTGTTTAAGACAGGCGATTTCTAAAAGCATGGTAGAAGTAAAAACAGAATGCTCCTAAAACCAAACCATCTGTCAAAAATAAGAGACAGGCCTAACATGAGATGCTTCACTGATTCTTTTCATATACACAATTACAGTTTTCAGCAGAACTTACTAAGTCAGGTAATGTCTTAACCCATTTGTGCCCATGATCTCATATAAGGGACATAGGCAAACAGTGTAGACTCTGATAATAATGCGGCATCTGATCAGGGTCTACACTGTTTGCTGATAGGATTTTCAATATAAAAGAAAATGAAAATCTTGACCAGGCATCCCTTTGATAAAAAATGGAATAATCCAATATATAAACATGGAAGAATCCACTGGGTATAAACTGAATAAAAAGGCTTCTTTACACTGAAGACTTGTAGAGATGATCTTTGCAAACAATTTGATTCCAGATCAGGTCCTAAGAAATATTGGATCTGATTAGGATCCAAGCAGTTTATCATTCTCTCCTGTATGTATTACGACACAGAAGACCAAACAAATCTGAAATTGTAGCAGACAGCAGTTTATCTGCATTGAGAGATTTAAACCCTGAAAACAAATTATGATGGACTGATTAATAGTCTCTAACTCCTTTGTTTGACTTCCCCAATGTTTCAGGCATAATCTCTGACCCTTTGTAGTGATTCCCAGTTTCTGCCCATCTTACTTGTTATTCAAAACCTGATATAAAGAATACAGTAACACCTCTCTAGTAACACCACAAAATTGCTTTAAATAATAGTTATTGAAGACGGATGACTGCTTAAAGCAAGGTGAAAGTAAAACAGAAAGCTCCTTTAGGAGCTTTCTGTTTTACTTCCACCTTGCTTTAAGCAGTCACCTGTCTTTTAAACAATCAATTAATTAAGTGGTTGTAATATAGAGGTTTTATTGTAGTTTTGTGAGGAGCTTAAAATGATAATGGATGAGTATCATTATGAAGAAAATGTGTGCGAATCTTTCTCATTCTGAAAGTAAAAGCCTACAATTAATCTCGTGTTCAGCAAGTACCAAAATAGAATATATATGTGTAGCCCATATGACATGAAGCAGCTGCTGAATGCAGAACATAAGTAATGCAGAAAATTCCTATTGAAACTCTGCTGTGCCTTATCCTGCATTAAACAGTAATTTTTCTTTAAAAACCATCAGGTGTATTCAGTCAGTGGTCATTTTTGTATAAGTTTGAATGTATTTTGAATATATTGGCAAACAGTTTGGACCTGAATTAAATGCTGGGTAACTTGGTATTTGATAGGGATTCAAACTGTATGACACCCAGTGCACATCAACAGCAATAGGAAATGGAAGACTATTCAGGCTGAACTTTTTTCTCTCCAATAGACCACTTTCAAAATAAACAGTGTAGACCCTGACCAGAGGGCTACTTAAAGAGCCCTCTGATCAGGGTCTACAATGTTTGCATTGGACAAATTTAATCCTCACAGGTACACTGTTTATAAATGATGAGATTACTCGTTGCAAGGGTTTAATGTGTTAAAATATTTTAAAGAAGTGCTATAGTATTTGTGTCTTGTTGAACAAGTATGTATATTTTTATATGCCAGGACAATTAAATGGGAACCATTAGTTAGTGTTAGTTTCTTAATCTTATTCACTGTGATTCTCCATAAGCTTTGGTCTGATGACATTTTATTACAGTAAAGCCTCTCTTTTACAACCAATGAATGAGCTAAATGTTTGACATTTAAGACAGGTGGTAGCTTAAAGCAAGATAAAAGTAATGCAGACACATCTTATACCAGCTATCTGCTGTATTACCTTTTCTTGCTTAACCCTTTCCCTCATAGAAGCGCCTTTAAGCCCATTTGATTCATTCCTCCACTGAAGAAATAGTTTGTGCACTTATTGTTGAAATCTAATCATTGTGGCAATAGTTATCTGCCCTTGATATACTTTAAAATGCTAGAAAAGGCTTCATTCCAGTATTGTTTAGACTCTAGTTATTATACTTGCACACAATGTATATAGCTATAAGTTATTTAGGCTCTAGTTATCTGCCTTTGATGTACTCAACTATACTAGAGGAGGCCATATTCCAATGTTGTTTTCATGCTATACTACAAACTTGAATGAATTTAGAATAAAACGGGTGAAATTCAAAGGTATTTAGCTATCAGGCTTTATTACAAATGGTGAGCGATATCAGGGCCTTCAGGCCCTCTTGTTCTTATATTCTACCAAATGAACCACATACTAAGACAATTTAAGATATATGGAAAGAAATTGATAGGTTAGTGTAAAAGTCATTAAAGAAAAAGCAATCTCCCTTTACAAAATTTACAAAATGGTACCATAATGATGATACATGAATTTATAGTTTCATATCTTTCAGATTTTGTGCCTGTTTTGTCTTAATTTAGTTTCTTTAAGAGAAAATACTACTATAAAAATGGAATAAATATGGTAAAACCAAATAACCTTGCTAGTTTTCATTTGAAATGGTTTTATACAGAAGTATGTTTTAGAAACACACATTAATGAGTTTAATACATCATAAAGCTACCATCTGCTAGGATATAGAACATTTTTCAGATGGTGTATATTTATTACTGAATAAATAACAACTAAATTCTCCAGTGGAGGAATAAACTAAAGGTGTAAAAATTGTATTTAGTGTAGATCTATTAATGGAGTAATGGGTAAACCATTGTCTTTAGCACCGTCTGAAATTAACAGCACTCTAAGGCACTTCCAAACAATGACCATCTGAACAACAATTCTCTCCTTACAACAACGCTTGCCGCTGTTCCCTTAACCCTTTCCCTTATGGAAGCGACTTTTAGCACTTGCATTTTATTCATCCGCTTTAGAAAATAGTTCCAATATAAACCATAATGAATATGTGTCATATGTAATAATTTCCTTATTCTAGCAAGTAATAGCTTAACGCAGGCTGAAAGTAAAGCCGAATGCGCCATATGGCGCATTCGGCTTTACTTTCAACCTGCTTTAAGTAGTTACCTATTTTCAAAACTAGAAAAGGCTATGGTGTAAAGGGTTAACAAGACAATTATGTCTAAAGCTTTCACTGCTGCAATATTGTCTGCTTAAAAGTGTCGTCTGCTGGGGTGTTTTTTTCAAAGTCACATATTTGACATTATGACAGAAAAATCCATAATAACCAGTGACAAACGGCTTCAATCCAGATGACGCTGCGTGATGCGGCGTCTGATCTGGATTCAAGTTGTTTGCCAATGTGAGCCAATATCCCTTCCTATAACAACACACAATTTCTTTGTCTCCCATTCCCATTGGATGTTGTTATAGAGCGGTGTACTGTAGTTGGAAAGGTAATTGTATCCTAATCTGATTCTGTGGGCGGCAAGGGTTTAATACGGTTTAATCGTAATAGGTTTACTCATATCAAACGACCTAATTGCGACATAATCCGTCTTCATTTCTAGCAATAAACCTGACACACACAGTGATTCTCTTACATAAAGTCTTGGCTTGACTAAAACTGATTTAGCCTGGCACATTTAACTCATAAAATAGGTTTAACCTCGCAAATCCGCGTCTGGTGTTCATTGGTTTCTTGTCCACCGGTAGAAACCTGTGACATGTGTGATTCCCCAGTCTTGAGTATTTTACTGCCAATGGCACAATGGTCTTTATTTGCACACATTGTGTATTTAGATCAGACGCCGCATAATGCAGCGTCTGATCAGGTTACAAATAGCTTGACACTCGTTTCGATATTTCTTGAGTTAACATTTCAACAATTTCGAATTTGCATAAAATTGAAGGTAACAATTTGTCAGCAGACAATATTTTTGCAGTGAAAGAGTTGATCCGTCTACTGATAGGTCTCATTGCAAAATAAGTGACTTTCATGTATGTCAGCCATTTGCCTGGCTATCAAGACTTCACAGTTATTATTGAAACAGTTTGGTTCCAGACCAAAAGCTGCTTAACGCGTAAACTTGAAAACCAAGAACAAAGTTTTTTTATTGGTTCACTGTTTTCATACTGTAGGCTGACTAATTTGAGACATTTCTTGAATGAGAATTTATTTAAACAAGAAGCTGTCGTACCCCGACTGCAATGGTTACTTGCAAACAGTTTGGATCCTGACCAGACGCCGAGTAATTCTGCGTCTGATATGGATCCCAACTGGTTGTTTGTTTTGTGTTTAACTCACGTTATTTAGCGGGAGACCAAAGTCTAGGTAGGCTGTATTCCATGTTCCCTTCAAAAACGCAATTCAAATATGCACGTGGAAAGTGCAGGTTGTCATCAACACAGCACCTGGTTTCCATTTTCATCCAAGTTCAATTTTAGACAATTTAAAAAAAAACTCACCCTCATACAATCTCGCAAATCTAATGTTGTATTTTAACCAATTAGCCCTAATGACGCGTATATGCTACTCTTATAAACAGTTTACCAGTGATGAGTGTCCTTGTCCTATGCAAACAGTATTGACCTTAATCAGAGGGATCATACAGCAGTTCTTTGATATGGGTCTACTCTGTCATTTTGTAGCACATGACATTGTATACCTCTCTATTACGATCACTAAATTATGTTACTGATTAGGGTGTTTAAGATAGGTGATCGCCTAAAGCAAGATGACAGTGAAACAGAAAGCTCCTTTAAGAGCTTTCTGTTTCATTGTCACCTTGCTTTAAGCTGTCACCTCTGTATTATACAACCAAATAGACTTCATTTTAATAGTCGTAATAGCGAGATTTTACTGGTTTTTTTACAAATGGACTGGACTTTTCCATCTGAAATGTGACGGGTCAACAATTAATACGGTTAATTACAATTATACAAACCAAGGCTAGATATTCAATTGAGTAGACATACAGCTTAAAGCTGGGTTAAAGTAAAACAAAAAGCTCCTGAAGGAGCTTTCTGTTTTACTCCCACCTTGTTTTAATCAGTTAATTGCCTAAGTCTGAAAACGAGTCGTCATTTTCTGGGTCGTTTCGGGGGGATTTAGTAGTACTGGTGACAGGGATTTCCGTATACGTAGGAGTCAAATGAATGAGAAATACTAAGTACCACCTAGCACGCAACATAAAAATAAGGTCGTAAATAATAGAAGAATTATCGTAATCTGTCTATAAAAGCCTGTCGTGAAATTAGATTTGATGAAGATCTAATAGCTCTTCAAGTTCAGGGAACCATAAACCCTCTTCTCACCCAATATGCAATATATACTCATTTAACGCATTTAATATACAGTGCTCTCTCTCTACAACGACATCCAATGGGAGACACAGATTGTGTGCGTTTTTTGGAGGGAGTCGTTAGAGGGAGAGGAAAATTAAGACTTGGCTTACATTTGCAAACAGCTTGAATCCAGATCAGACGCCGCGTAACGCGGCGTCTGATCTGGATTCAAGCTGTTTGTCACTCGTCATTGTATGTATCTATGAAAATGTCACTTCGAGAAAAACAGCAAATGACAAATTTAAGCAGACGGTATTGCAGCCATGAAAATGTTGGACATAAAGGAGGAACAGCGGCAAGGGTCGTTGTAAGGATGGATTCGTTGTTGGGACGGCCGTTATAGGGAGGGAACACTGTATTCCTCCAACTATTGAAATAGTTCCATATTATACCGACATGAATATGCATCTTTAGAAATATTTTCTTTATTCTTAAGCCTTAAGACGCAGTTTGCTTTACTCTCAACCTGTTTTAAGTGGTTACTTGTCTTTAAAACTCGAAACAGACTATGCGGTACTGGACTAATCTTTTTGTACATAACCTAAAAGGCTAATCTTCCATTTCTAACCGCGTTTAAGGCAAGTGACTGCTTATAGCAAGATACAAGCTAAGCAGAAAGGTCAATTAGAGCTTAGAATTACCGCTTTATTTGTATGTATGTTGTTTTTTTACTTCACCTCATCTGTATTGTATGTGAATTATTAGCCCTGTGTTTGACTACGCTCCAAACTGCTTGCCATTCAGATTAAAATAAATTGTCAGGACTTATCAAAACGTTTTCCTTTTGTTTTCGTTTTGCTTACGTTTAAACGGGACAGAATAACTTCTCCTAATTACAATACAACATCTTGTGAGTAAGTTGTTCTTTCCAATCCAACAATATTATTCCTCAATAACTTGCAAATTTTCAAATAGTTATGAGCCAGGTCAGACGAGTAGCTCGGAGTCAGATCAGATTCAAAACTGACTTTCAGAACACGTAAAAATCTTTATGGTTGTTTGTCTAATAGGATTGGATGGCGAAGTTTCAATTTGCTGTGGAAAAAAGAGCATTACATCAATACATGATCTGTTTCCTCTTTATTGTGAAATTAATTGATTGCAAACTAAATCAACATATCGTATTAATATAAAAGCAAAATATGGGTTCTCGTTGTATGGCTTCAAAATGAACCGCTTTCCCCAGTTTTAGATAAATCCTTGATTTTCTTGCTTCCTTTTGCAAAGAATGAAACAGACTTATTACAAAACTACATACCTCATAGTATATACAGCACTCCCTCTCTACAACGACACCTAATTGGAGACAAAAATGTGTTCGTTGTTCGGAGGGAGTCGTTTAAAGGGAGGGAACTTGCCTTATATTTGCAAACAGCTTGAATCCATATCAAACGCCGCGAAACGCAGCTGTTTGTCACTCGTCAGTAAGTTTTTTTTACTCTGAAATGGTTAAATATGTAACTTTTAAAAAACAACAGACGACAATTTAAAGCAGCCGATATTGCAGCAGTGAAAAGGTTGGACAGCATATGTGAGCGTCGTTGTAAGGAGGGAAGCATTGTTGGGAGGGCCGTTGTAAAGAGGGAGCGCTGTAGTAACGGGAAACAAGATACAGTCCATCTTGCGTTAAACAACCACTCAAAGAGAACCATTGAAAGAAATTAACATTATAATGCAGAAACCAAGTGTGCCTTAGAAAGGCCACGTTATATATATCCTACAGTCTCCCCAATTCTTTCTATTCGACTCCAAATTGATCTCTGTTAAAGATCACTCATTACATATTGGTGTCATTGTCCCTTTCCGCATTTGGTTGCTGCATGTTAACTCTTTCCTCCCTGAAACTTTAAATGGACAATTCCAGTTTCCATCTTAGTCTAGTCCATTTCTGACTTTAAAGGGTTGTTTTTGTCAATGTTTGGCATTGTGACAAACAGTGAAGACCCTGATCAGAGGGCTCCTTTCGGAGCCCTCTGATCTGGGTCTTCACTGTTTGCATAGGACATGTGTACTATTCCCATGTACACTGTTTGAAAAAAAGCACGCCTATATGCGGGACTAGGGTTCAAAGGGTTAACGTGCCCGGGTCAACCAAAATGTCTCCTAATTTGTGGCAGCTTAATACAAGATTGACTTATTTCGTTTCACTTTGTTTTTACTTGTACAGTATAATATTATTTATCTAGATGATGCATGGCAAACATGTTGTATGTAACAGCCATAGTTTACTTTTGGTTTGCTAGTCATTTAAATTCTTAGTTCGAAAACCATTTCATTTCTCTCTTTGATAAAAGTTTACAATTTAAAATTCTACCATATAAAAGTTTACACTTTGCAACTACTTTTCGATGCACCGTACAAGTTTTAAACGAGATCAATACATACGTACGACTGTTCCACTATTGACATGACCATAACTATATATATGTAGCAACTGTGTACTTATAAGCCGATGGCTTTTGTACTGAATAAAGTATCATAACATAATTACCATATTTGACTGTAGTTTGAAACTTAATGCCATAGTTTAACCAAGAGCACTTAGGACATTGTACGCCCAGTTCCAGTTCTATTATCGTTTTACTTCATACAACAGTCGTTGTAAGGAGGGATTCGCTGTTGAGAGGGTCGTTGTAGAGAGGGAGCGCTGTACTTAGTCCGCTTTCAATGCTTTGCAGGTAGCTCGTAGGTGAACTTAGTTTTCATGAAAGGTGTTACGAAACTTTGTTTGAACAATAATGCTAGTCTAAGAAACAATATGTGCCAGCATATCGTTTGGTTTTAATAACCCCTTTTCTTAAAATAAAACAACAAAACCTGGAGTTTTGATGAGAAACTATTGCATAAAAATTAACAAGTAAACGATTATAAGTATCGTGTAATATTTAATTAAGTCGTCCACAACATTCGTTACAAGAAAAGCAGAAACACGTTTTGAATAAAGGTGTTCAGAAAGATGCTATCAACTATTTAGCTTTTGCAAAATGGTAGTTTTTTTAATAAACACTTCATTTACAACAAAAAGCAATAATTATATTTACTTAACATGGTTAGCATTACATCGACTTTTAGGGAGTGAGAAGTTAGAGATAGAACAAAATGAGGACAAACCATGCAAAGATCAGAAATATTCCATATATCAAAGTTAAGTATATATCTAGACAAATTGGTGTTATTGTTTTCAGGCTAATAGGATTTGCTTTAATTGTGTAATATAAGATCATGTTTCTTCGTTAAACGTCCAGAAAATGTCTGTCTGAAAATTAAACTAGGAAGATATACTGAGCTTAAAACTGAAGCCTGTATAACTGTTGTCTTATATAGTCTCACCGGCTAAAAACCTTTATCTCTCACTGAACTGAATTCAATTCAATTTCCGTTATTACACTCAGTTCATGATATACATGAATACGTGAGGAAAAGTGTTGGCCTTTTCTTTTCTTGTAATTTTATTAAAAATGTTAAGTCAGCGATTTCGCATAATCATCAGTATTCATGGAGTGAAGTAAACTAAAAAAGAATAATAATAATAAGAGTAACGGGTCATCACGTATTAAATAATACAGCAATAATGTATCAAATGTATACATAAACCTCAGTTTTATATATAACTATCATGACATATTCAAACTTGTATGAATCCTGAACCTAACTTCAAATGAACAATATTCCAGTTTCCAATTTAATCTAGTAAACTTTTGACTTCCTAAATTTGAGTTTCTACATTGTATCACAGAATGTCAAACAGCGCAGCATCTAACATGATAAAATCTCCACGATCTGGATAAACACTATTTGCATAGAACAAGTGTGGGCTTTACGTGTAGACGTTATAAAATATGTGTTCGAAAGCTTCTATTTATACTTTTTTTTTTAGCTCACCTGAGCTAGCTTAGGGTGAGCTTTTGCAATCCTTGAATGTCCGGCATCCGTCGTCAACAATTTTAGTGTTTACACTCTAGAGGCCACATTATTTATTCAATCCTTCTCAAACTTGCTCAGATGGTAAATTGCCATAAGAGCTCGGTTGAGTTGAAATCGGACAAATAGGTCATGAGTTATCTACCTTTGAACTGCTGAAAATGCCATATTTAACAGTGTTTACACTCTAGAGGCCACAGTATTTTTCCAATCTTTCTAAAACTTGCTCAGATTGTATATGACTATAAGAGTTCGAATGATTTCAATTTTGGTTGAAATCGGACATATAGATCAAGAGTTATCTACCTTTGAATTGCCGAAAATGCCATATTTAACAGTGTTTACATTCCAGAGTTCACAATTTTTATCTAATCTATCTCAAACTTGCTCAGATTGTATATGACTATAAGAGTTCATATGAGTTCTATTGGTTGAAATCAGACCTATAGGTCGAGAGTAATCTAACTTTGAATTGCTGAGAATGCCATATTTAACGATGTTTACACTTTAGAGGCCACAAATTTTATTCAATCTTTCTCAAACTTATTCAGATTGTATATTACCATAAGACTTTTGATGAGTTTAATTATGGTTGTAATTGGATCAATAGGTCAAGAGTAATCTACCTTTGAATTGCTGAAAATGATATATTTAACAGTGTTTAGCTCTAGAGGCCACAATATTTATCCAAGCTCTCTCAAACATGCCCAGATTGTATATGACTATAAGAGTTCGAAAACGGGTGATTGTGGTTGGAATCGGTCAAAAATAGATCAAGAGTTATCTACCTTTGTATTGCTGAAAATGACATATTTTACAGCGTTTATACTCTTGCAACTACAGTTTTCAATGGATTTTGATTATACTTGTACACAAAGTATGTAGCTATACGTTCTGGAAGGAGTGCAATTATTGTTGTAATGTAATCATTGTGGCAATAGTTATCTGCCCTTGATATACTTTGAAATGCTAGAAAAAGGCTTCATTTCAGTATTGTTTAGGCTCTAGTTATTTGCCTTTGATGTACTCTACTATACTACAGTAGGTCGACAAACTTGAACGGATTTAGAATAAAACAGGTGAAATTCAAAGGTATTTAAGCTATCAGGCTTCATTACAAATGGTGAGCGATATCAGGGCCTTCAGGCCCCCCTGTGCTATAACTGCTTTATCCCCTGCACTGCCGACCCGAGTACAGAGGTTATTTGCAAACAGTACAGTCCCTGGTCAAAACTGTTTGACACTCATAACGATATCATTTTACAAGTTTTACCTAAATTTGGATAGGTAGTAGATGGCGTCATGGCAGTGAAGTGTTTTCAAAAAGTTGAGCCTTCGCTACGTGCTTCCCACTCGTTTCACTCAGCCCTCGAACAAATCAACTATTCTCATACAAGTTCGACCATGTGCTATAGCAGAACTTTCCAATGTGTATTTTGAGGCTCCAAATATATCTTAAATTCTCATCAACTCTTTCATATAAATATGCATTCACATGCAGAACTACTTTTTTCTGTTAAGAAGTTTACATATGCCTGGATACAAGTACTTTTTTTTCGGTTTATTTTTGTTTTCCTGTTCTTTTCTTATTATTTTTATAAGAAATTAACAGTGTTCAGACATTTGTCAATGTTTGAATATTTAATACCTGTAAATATATGTATACAACTGTGCAATTCATAATTTTGTAAGGTGTGTAGGAGGATGGTTCCCCGACCCCGACACACCTATGACGGGGAAAATAAACGAGGTCCTTCATTGACAAGGCCTGAAAAAAATCTCTTTCACTGCCAACGGCACCAAACGCCGACTTTGTAGCAAACAGTTTGGAAACTGATCAGAATACTTGACACACGTATCGACATTTCTTCTGTCAAAAATGCCCTAAATCTGACTTTAGAAAATAATGCTGACGACACTACCAAAGCAGACGATATTTTGGCGGTAATAGGGTTAAAGCAGCCGATAAAACTTGGCATGGAAAGAGTTAAAACCCTTCAACACTTACTCACTGTAGTGTACTGATAACATCTTATGCTGAAATTCTAAAATTGATTTAGATCTAGATTCTACTTGGTCTTTTTAAATTTCACGGAAATATAATTTGCTTTTCTCATTGACTCATAAATACGCCTTTAAACAACTTTAATTTATTACTACATTGAAGAATGGATAGATGGATGAGTTGGGTTTTACGGCACTGCGACACAATATAGGTCATATAGCGCCGATGATTGATGAGGGATGATGAGATGAAATGATGATGATTTCAGGAAGATGGTTTCGGTTAATCCCATTCGTTGACCAGCAGCGTATGGGATCAAAACCACCGATCTGGCTTCCTTTTAGTTCTTGGCAGAGGGAATAATCTCGGTCTAATAAACGGAAACAAATCCCTTGGACAATTAAGCCCCAGAACTACGGCAAAGTAGGAAGGTCTCTGGGGACATTGAAGAAAATAGGTCCACAAATATACAGTTATGAATATGTATCGTAAGATTTTTTTTATTCTAGCAGATTATAGCTTAAAGCAGGCCGAAAGTAAAGCAGAATGTGCCTTAAGGTACATTCTGCTTTTCGTTCAATCTGCATTAAGTGGTTACCCAACAAAACCTGGATCCAAAACCCTTCTCAAAGGTAATACATACTGGTATTACATGTATGTGTTGAAAAGGTTGCACCGGGACGGATTCAGTATCAGTTGAAATGTGTTTGTTAGCAATATCTTTGTAGATGGAATTAGAAATTAAATCAGTTCAAACAATTCCTTGAGCAGCTGACAACGTCATCCTGATATTTTCGAACATGAAAGGATTTTAAGATACAGTCGAACTTCGATATCTTGAACTCGCTTAACTCGACCTAACCGATATTTCGACATATGAATACCATTATTGCATGTTCAGTTAAGTCGAACATACCCATATTTCAAAGTTAAAACGTGGCTTAGCCACATTTTAACTTCGAAATACGGGTATTTTCGACAAACCCGACTGCGAGCTATCGAAGTTCGACTGTATGTAAATCTAACTAACAAAAAAGGATTTCGCTATGAATTATTAACCATATCTGTTCCAGAAACCAGTAATTGTATAATTTTCAAATATCATAGATCCTGATCAGTTTGTCGCTAAGATGTTTGCACTATGTGTTTTACTTTTATGAAATATTTCCTGTAAACAATCTTCAAAATTAACATAAAGTGATAATGTTTCCAAGTGGAATAATCCCTATACACATTAAACATAATTTTACCTCCAATATATTGATGTCAACAAGATAACTATTTGCAATGTGTTATCACCATTAGTTTTATTTAAGTAATAGGGGTATTTCGAAAAGAAAGAGTGGTTCCGATGACATTTTCATGAATGTCTTAACGTAAATAAGTTTTTATATAAATGATCACTTACCTTCGTGTGTTCTCTGTTAATCAAGCTGGTCAATTAAACTCTTATTACCATGGAAGTCTATTCACAGTATAATTACACCATGCAATGACACCATACAATGTTGTCATGCAATAAAATACAAGGTTATATCCCAGTATCTCTGAATTTAGAATTTTGATCACGGAAATTTTGATCACGGAAATTTATTTTTTGTCATAAAGACCAACTTTAGCAATTTAAAATAAAATTTAACAAAGTTGAATGTTTTTGAGTCGCACCGAGACGGTCCCAAGTGTCCGGAGAATAGGTGAATATTTGAAGGACACCGAGTAAGTGGAACTGTCCGGAGATTAGTGTAGACTCTGGAGTAATGTGCACCAAGTGATCAACCAACTAGAAAGTGCGTGGGGTTGTATCACGTGACCACGCTTGCTCTACCGCTCCGCTCAACAGAATTAGACTGTAAACAAAGAACTTTATCGAGAAAGTTATTTGCAATGATTGTCAAGTTGATTGATGTTGTGGTTCATCAAACATCCGTTATTTAAGCAGATAAGTAATCGAGTTTGTGTATTGTTGTATACCCTATATTACCTATACTGTCCTTCCCGGAGAGAAAATTTGATTCATTTGCAAAGCTCAGACAAAGACAAAGGCTTGCCAGAATGGCTACTCAGGTCGCTGTATGGGGTCACGGTTTTGTAAGGCGTCTTCATGATTTAATCGAGCGCGGTAATTATGAGAGCAATTTGGGACTGAAGACAAATTATTTTGATGTGCAACTCAGAGGAGTTTGTGGGCTTGTCATGAATAACAGACAACTGCTGCATTCGCAGGACAATTTTCTCACTGGGAAAGGAATAGTTTTACTTGATATTGGATCGAATGATCTTTGTGACCGTTGCATGTCGCCCGAAAAATTAGCAATGAAGCTTGTCAGTTATGCTGCCTTCTTAATAGTAGGTTTACATGTTGACTAATTGGTCATCTTGCAAATATTGCGTAGAGCGGTAGATCGATCCCTTCATAGGGTACAATGACAGGGTGGTAGCAACAAAATTGGCTTTAGAAGCGTATGTGAATGCCTCTGATTTGGCTATATATTTTTGGAAACATCGTGGAATGTGGAATGGTACAGTTGACATTTTTTGCGATGATGGGGCGAACTTGTCAGAAACGGCGGGATACAGTTCCATAAATATATTCGCAGTTTGAGAGATTGCATAATCAGAGTCTCCAGTTGGAAGTAGATCTAAATTGGTTTGATGTTTTTTCTTCAAAATGCCATTCTTGTTGCTACCATGTCATTTTTGACGTAGTGTATTTTAATATAGACTGAAATCGGAAGATTTGTTTATAGGGTTTTCACTAGCGGAGTACATAATTTGAGGTGTACAATAATCGAAGTCAAAGGGACGTAACCTCGTCCGAACCAAAATGTCAATCAATTTGGATTGTTTCCCTTGTCATAGCCCGCTAGATATGTCGGGCTCCTCGGTAAAAGCTCCTTGGTATACCAGGTTATCGGGATATATTATTCACGAATCTGTAGGTATTGCATAAGCAAGTCGGTATACTTGTTTATATGAGAGTTACTATTACATGGTTTTTTGTTTTAGGTTGAGATTGTTAGAACAAGTCGGTATACTTGTTAGGATGAGAGTGTTAAAACAAGTCGGTATACTTGTCAATAACAAACTTAAGAAGGGTATGGAATGCATATCCCTGAATTCTTGTGGCAAATGGTGTAACTCGGTATAGTTACAGATGTTACTTGCCATGTGGATCTTGGTATAGATCGAAAGGCAAATATTGAATTACTTATTAGGATGAGATTGTTAGAACAAGTCGGTATACTTGTTAATAACAAACTTAAGAAGGGTATGGAATGCATATACCTGAATTCTGGTGGCAATGGTGTAACTCGGTATAGTTACAGATGTTACTGTGCCATGTGGATCTTGTTATAGATCGAAAGGCAAATTTTAAAATGTGTATTTCGGTACAGATACAAAAGCGTATGCAAGTGTGCCTTGCATGCAAATGCAAATGCAAAAAATGCAAATGCAAATGAAAAAAAAAGAAAAAAAAAAGAAGAAGATCTATCGCATAGGTTGTCAGTTTGATTTGTTTGTTTGATTTTCTTTTTTAGTCACACCATGGCCAGTGCTGCAAATCGCAGAAGGCAAGCCCAGGAAGAGGCCATGGTAGCAACAAAAGTACAGGCTGTGCTTGCAGCGCTGGAGCAGCGGGGGACATTCGGCCACAAGCGGAGAGTGAGACGGCGAGGATAAACTTCCGTCTCACGAAACCACCCTTCGGCTCTCCAAAACAAAAATATTACTAGCAAAAAGATACAATCCGAAATCCAACAGAAACGCATTTTAGGTCCAATTGATGAATGCCCAAAAAATCTTATTTGCTCTCCTATAGCACTTATCCCAAAAGCGGATAGTAACAAAGTTTGACTAATTCACGATTTATCTTACCCGAAAAACAAATCTGTCAATGATGCCATTGATAAGAATTTTACTGTGGTACAGTATGATTCCATTGACCCTATAGTCACAAAGATAAAATAGTGTGGAAGGCACGACCTAATGGCAAAAACAGACATTGAAAATGCTTTCAGACTAGTGCCGATACACAAGCAGGATCAGTTTCTGTTGGGTTTCTCATGGTCTTTTGAAGACAAAAGACATTTTCGTTGATGCGGGTTTGGCGATGGGTTTAAACGCCTCTTGCCAGATATTCATTAGATTCAACAATGCGTTGCAATGGATAATGGAAACAAAATCCAATGCTGTTATGAGCCATAAATAGATGACTTTTTCTTGGTGGGGCCTGAAAATTCGTCATTATGTCAAGACAGTTTAGCAAAGTTCTTAGAGTTATGCAGCCACATAAATATCCCCCTTAAGGCTGAGAAAACAGTTACGCCCACGACGTGCATTAAAATATATGGCATCGAAGTCAATTCTGACGAAATGATAATAAAATTGCCCTTCGATAAAATTGAAAAGATTCAAACAAAACTGACACACATCGAAAATCGGCGTAAAATAACTCTGAGAGAACTTCAGTCGCTGATTGGTTTGCTTAATTTTGCATGTGGTTGTGTTGTTCCAGGACGTGCTTTCCTCAGGCGGTTGTATGATCTTACGCGAGGTTTGACTAATCAAAACCATTTTGTTAGACTGAACCAAGAGGCCCGTGCAGATATTAAGATGTGGGGTACCTTTATTCAGTCTTTCAATGGCAGATGTATGTTTCTAAGTGACAATTGGGTTGATTCTGACTCTCTGCATCTATACACAGACGCGGCAACCACAGTTGGTTGGGCGGCAGTGTTTGGTTCGGAATGGGCTGCACAAAAATGGCACAATACTTTCAAAACATTTCACATAAATTTTTTAGAACTAATCCCAGTGGTAGTTGCAGTAGAAATTTGGTGTGCAAAAATGGCTAATGACAAACATTGTCTTTCATTCGGACAATGAAGCTACAGTTTATGCGATAAATAAATTGTCATCCAAAGATCCTATTATAATGCGATGGTTCCGCAGACTAGTGCTCCTCTCCATGAAGCATAATATTTTATCCAGAGCAAAGCATGTCCCGGGCAATCTCAATTCCGTTGCTGATAATTTGTCTCGTTTTAATTTTCAGCAAGCTTTTGCCGAAACTCCAAACCTGAAGAAAAGTCCGGAAAAAGTCCCCGCTTATCTTTGGGACAATTGAAGGAGCAAGTCCAAACAATTTTGGCAAACGCGATTAGTGACAGAACAAAGAAAGTTTACTTGCACTATTGGCAAAGATTTGTAACGTATTGTACAGAGCATGGATTGGATGCAAGCCTGCCTGTGTCAGTTTCACACTTATTAACGTTTCTTGCTCATTTATTCTTCAGTGGATATAAGATAATTACTATCGCGTCATACTCTTCGGCAATAGCATACATAAACAAAATGGCTGGTTTTTCAAACTTCAGTAGCTCATTCTTGCTAAAGCAATTTTTTAAAGGGGCAAATAATTTGGCACAGGACAGAAAGGGTCCGGATACTAGGCTGCCTATTACTGACCATTTGCTCGAGAAAATTGTGTCAGCTGTGCCTAGAGTGGGACTCTGTAAGTATGACAGCTTTTATTTGCCTCAATGTGCCTACTAGCTTTTCATGGCTTCCTCCGAATAGGGGAAATTTGTGTCAATGATAACAAAGCTAGCGGATGGGTAATGCAGACTGAGGATATCTCATTAATTCATGAGGACAGAGAACCACTTGGGGTACAGTTGACTCTGAAAAAATTCAAACACAGTTGTCAGGCAGTCACCCTGTTCCTACCTAAAAGTGTGAGGTCATCTGTTTTGTGCCCCTTGATATTACCAAATTGTATTTATCGGTAACGAAACACCAGGCATGGCCTTTTTTCAGCATCAAAATGGTGCAAATGTCACAAGTTCTTTAATGACACTTTGAAAGCAGTCGTTAGTTTGTTAATTGGGACTAATTCCAGCCCTGTACAAATCTCACAGTGTTAGGATAGGGGCAGCCACTCATTGTGTTATGAAAGGTTTCAGTGAGGCAGCAATTCGAAGAATGGGCCGCTGGAAGTCGAATGCTTTGCAAAGTTACATCAGTATTCCTAACCTTACATTATAATACATGTATTTACATATTGGTCGCCCTTTTGGTATCTCATAAGCATACAGAGTCCAGCATAAGGCTGCCCTGTTTGCTGGGGTAAACTACTTACGCTTCCAATTTCAGCATGGGTTCAGCATAAGACTGCCCTACCCGGATTTCTGGGGTGAAAATTGGCAAAACATCAGGTTCACAGAGTACAGCATAAGACTGCTCTGATGTAAATAATTATTGCAAGCATGTAATTACAAGTTGATTTATTTTGTTTATAATCTGTTCTAGGAAATTTCTAGATCACTAGACCTTTATATGTTAGGTAAACGACTGGCGGCAAGTGTAGCTTAAGACTTTTTGGGTATTGATTATTACATGTATTATGAGAATATATTTCCTAGTAAATTTCCAGTTCTCATATTGCTAAGTAGTAAGTAAAAAGCATTCTTATAACATCCTTAGATGAGATTAAAGCCTAAATTTAAGCTTCGGGTTTTGAATACAAGATAGCTTTTATGAGCATTGAACATTGATTGTGTTCAATAACAACAAAGCAAACATTGAAACATTGGTATTGAGGCTGCTGACAGCGTTGATCTAACCGATAAGGGGAAGTCGACTTAGTATATATACTATTTTTGGTTGATTGTTGGATGTTAGATTTGTTTCATTTGTTTTTTAAGAATATACTCCCTTTCTGGTCTCAGGGGTGGGGTCAACCAGCACGGTCAAAGGATCTGTTGACCTTGCTGGTTGGTGTGGCGGTTTAGATCCCCACCTATGTGTATGTTTAGTAACCATATGTAGTAAACTCTAGTCATTTCACTTGGATATGTGAAAATATAGCCGTCATTTAAATAAATGACATTTCCGCTAAGAAGTAGTTTGTTTATTGTTTCATCCATACACATATAGAAACCTGTAACCAGAAAAGGACATTACTGATTAATGTTATGGTGGTTGTCGCAGAGGACGATTCAAATAAAATTTAACAAAGTTGAATGTTTTTGAGTCGCACCGAGACGGTCCCAAGTGTCCGGAGAATAGGTGAATATTTGAAGGACACCGAGTAAGTGGAACTGTCCGGAGATTAGTGTAGACTCTGGAGTAATGTGCACCAAGTGATCAACCAACTAGAAAGTGCGTGGGGTTGTATCACGTGACCACGCTTGCTCTACCGCTCCGCTCAACAGAATTAGACTGTAAACAAAGAACTTTATCGAGAAAGTTATTTGCAATGATTGTCAAGTTCCTCCTCTGCCCCAGCCACCACCCTTTAATTGTAATCATGTAGATAGGTGTTCCATTTGTAACATACATGACGATTATGTGAAACTATTTTGTTTTTGACGAGAACTTTGTTCTCAGACCAGATCGATCCAGTTATAGATCTTGTCAGTGCTAAAGCCCCTTTTTTCAACAAAGCATCGCTTTAATTGCTTGAATCAAGGGACCATTTATTATTACATTGTTATTACATTTCATTATGTGTTCTTTGACTATCAATTAAATGTGATACTTGTCATGTACTTTTACCTTGTTTTGTTAGGCGTGGCGGTTTAGATCCCCACCTATGTGTATGTTTAGTAACCATATGTAGTAAACTCTAGTCATTTCACTTGGATATGTGAAAATATAGCCGTCATTTAAATAAATGACATTTCCGCTAAGAAGTAGTTTGTTTATTGTTTCATCCATACACATATAGAAACCTGTAACCAGAAAAGGACATTACTGATTAATGTTATGGTGGTTGTCGCAGAGGACGATTCAAAAGGAGTTGATCATTGGTGAAGGCTGCTTGCTTTAATCATTAGTGTTCTTTACGTGGTGTTTAAAAACTAGAATACCCTATATCCCACCAGTATGTGCGTAAATAACGGTAACGGATATTTAGGTTT
Organism: Gari tellinella; assembly: GCA_922989275.2. NCBI lineage: Eukaryota > Metazoa > Mollusca > Bivalvia > Cardiida > Psammobiidae > Gari > Gari tellinella. Next base: position 22,609,562 of record OV277859.1, read on the forward strand.
GTATAACAAAATGACCACACTTCACCTTCGGCAGTTATAGATCGACAACATTGAAAAGCAATCAGTGACTCTATCACCTAGATGGTATAGCAAGTTCATATACTTCCAAATAAATATAAATTGGCAGCTGTAGCAAAGCTATTTATATTATTTGAACATACACAAATATGCGCTAACGGAGATTTTTTAGAAACTCAAAAGTCCGTGGACAACTACTTCTTCAATGGTATTGTTACAATCTCTGGTTTCTTGGTGTGTTAGGCTTGGAACAAAGTAACTATACATATAAATGCACAAAGTTAGCCTGAATTTAGATGGTTACCATGTGATTTTATCATCAGAAAATGCTTTACAAAACTAGATTTGAAGACGGAGACAGTAACGGAAATTTGATTTTCTGAGGTTAAAAATCATATATTTTTCTTACATTGTGCTATAAATTGACAAAACTCTATTCAAGTATCTTAAGTAATGTGAAGCTACCATAAAATACTTTAAATTGAAATCTGGAAGGTAAAACAATTCTTACATGTGCAGGAACATGCAGTGTTCCTACTTATTGAGAATCAGTGAACAGTCCTGGTCCAGCGCTCATAAAGCGTTTGAATTGATTATGATTTCGTTCTCAAGCATTCGATTGGTGAGATTTGAGCCTAGGCTCAAATCTGACCAATCAAATGCTTAAGAACGCACCCAGACTCTACTCAAACGCTTTATAAGCGCAGGACCTGAAAGTTATTCCCCTGAAGCGTTTGAAAGGACTATTTACAGCTAATAGCACTTTATTCACAATATCAGTAAATCCAAAGTGATGTCTTAAGCTGCTCGAAACGTCTTTAGGCGAAACAAGCCTTTGTCATTAGCGCCAAAACGAAACCAGCCGATCTCACGCGCGCCAAAGGCCCACGTGAGATCGGCTGTTATCGCCAAGAATGTTATATCCCCTTGAAACGACCACCTACCTGGACTGTCTGCATGTTACGGGTACTTTCACTTAAACTAAATTATCTTAGTTGATTGGTAAGCCAGTCCCATTCAGACCCAACACTTGAATTGATTGAATGAGTAGGATGTCATTGGACAGTGTGGCTCCTTAAGTGTACAGTGGATAATCTGTTAACGCGTTTACGCTAAACCTATTAACTCCAGTGCAAACAGTTTGGAGCCAGATCAGACGCCGGGTTACCCGGCGTCTGATCAGGCTCCAAACAGTTTTCCACTAACTCAAAGTTGTCAAAAGGTTGTCCTTGTACATTTTAGTGTTTTGCGTTTCGTTTGCGTTTAAACGGGAAAGAATAACAGATTTTCCACTGTAATATTTAAAATTCAAGTATTAAATCTAATAAAATATAAAGACGTACTTGGTGCAGATTTTATACTTTTCATTATTTTTATATTCATTAAGTACTCACTTTCCCGAAAAACAGTATGATAGAGGAGAATTTCCCGCTTGACTCTGGAGAAAAGGGTTTAGTGTGAATGTCCTTGGGTAATACTATTTTTGAAAATAATCACACACGCTTTAATCTTACACCAACGCTTTCTTTATTATGTTTCCCAAAAGACACATTGGTGAACATGAAATTTCCCTGTCATTGTCTGCTTTTATATCTTAACCCTTTTTGTTTCAAAAGGCAACCGCCTCTGCATTGCAAACAGTTCAGGGGCTTTCTAATTTACGGTCCACTTACTTTCAGCTGTCATCTGTCTTTTATACAATCAATTAGCCTTCGTTTTAATGGTCGTAATAGAGAGGTTTTACTGTAGTTGGTACTGGTATTGATGTTAGTTTATATAAGCAAGGTCAATGTTCCTTAAGGGGTTTTCTGTTTTACATTAATCTTGCTTTTACATGTCACGTGTATTTTGGTTAACTGCCTTAACCCCTTCACTCATAAAAGCGCTTTTTAGCGCATTCGGTTTATTCCCCCGCTGTAGAAAATAGTTTCAATCTAAACCGCCATGCGTATGTATCATAATAAATATTTTCTTTATTCTAGCAGGTGGTAGCTTAAAGCAGGCTGAAAGTAAAGCATAATGCGCCTTAGGGCGCATTTTGCTTTACTTTCAACCTGCTTTAAGTATTCATCTATTTTCAAAATTAAAAAACAGGCCATGGGGTAAAGGGTTAAACGTTTATTTGAAACAGTGGTGTAAATAAAAGTTTTAATTCACTCACCCCTTAAACTTTTAATAGACAATAACAGTTTTCAATTAACCATATTACCATGTCTAATTGATGTTGTTTTCTGCAATATATATAGCAAAATGAGAAACAGTGCAATCTCTGATCAGATGGCCCCGTTCGAAGTCTTCTGATCTAGGTATACACTGTTTGTAGAGGATAATATTTTACTGTCCTTGTTACAGGACAGTTTACACTGGTACGTGCGTACTCGTAGGTGGAGTTCAATGTTTCAAAGGAGACAATATCATAATTGGGTTTTACTCTTTCATGATCAAATTATTCGATAGATTTTTACCCCTTCACTTCATTATTGTCGTATGCGTTAAACTTGGTGTGTGCAAGGCACGTTTAATAGTTAGGTTTAAGGTTGTATGACATAATAAATGTCGATAAGAGTGTCAAACAGCGGCGTCTGATCAGGACCCAAACTGTTTGGAAACGCGCATTAAAACGTCATTGAGAGTGAAATGGTTAAGTACAACATAAATGTAAAAAAAATGCACTTAAAAATCAAGTTACAGTTTTGTGAACGGGTTGTTCCTTAACCCTTTAACCCATAGCCTGTTTCTAGTAGTTAAGATATGTGTCCTATTAAAGCAGGCTGAAAGTAAAGCAGAATGTGCCCTAGGGCACATTCTGCTTTACTTTCAGCCTACTTTAAGTTACTTTCTGCTAGTATATAGACATTCTTATAGTACATATTCATGACAGTATAAAGTGGAACTATTTTCTTTTGCGGATGAATAAAAATGCGCTAAAAGTCGCTTCTATAAGGGAAAGGGTTAATACGTTTTCATAAGCACTTCGGGCGACCTTGGACGTCAACTTCTATTTTGCCTGCAACGAACTCTGCTAGAACATAATTATGAGAAGACGACGTCACTTTTTTACCTATAAACACTTTTATGCTGAAACCCTTGTGTTTATTGCAAACGATTGGGTTGCAGATCAGACATCGAGTAAAACTGTTTGCTACATGCCATTTACCCTGAAAAGGTTAAAAACCGACTTCAGTGTGCTGTACTTTATTGTTTTCGAATGCAGAGGGGACTACCTTTTTAGGGTAATTTACTTGGTTTAATGTTTTAAACGTCTGTATTTGATGTAAGATTAAAATTTGGGAAGAGAACGATACACCTGAGTCAAATATTAGCATATGTCGAATTAACGGTACTATCGCGTTAAACCTTTCATGATTTAGTTTATCGTGAGGGTTTTTACCCCTTCACCGCCGTTTTGTCGTCTGCTTCAATATTGATGTCTGCAATATCTTTTCAAAGTTAGAGTTAAGGCAGTATAACTGACGTAATTTCAAAACAGGTTGCAAACACTTTTGATTCTGACCAGAAGCCGCATAACGCGGCGTCTGATCAGGATCCAAACTGTTTGCAAATTGGAGTAATCGAGAGTGAAATGGTTAAAACAATGCAACGACCTGCGAGGACAATAGAAGTGAATCAGAACGCCTCCTACAATAGTGTTTTGCTTTCATTTCATATTATTGTGCAGACAAAACGCGGTTAACCCACTGCACTACCTTACCATGAGTACAATGATTATTTGCAAACATTGCACATTCTGCTGCACTTTCAGCCTGTTTTAAGCTACGACTTGCAAGGACAAAGACATATTTTTACGGTATATATTCATGACTACAGTAAAACCTCTATGTATGTTGTGACCACTAAATTGTATTAATTATTAGGTGTATGCGATAGCTGACTGTTTTTAAAAGCAAGGTGACAGTAAAACAGAAAGCTCTCGAAGAAGCTTTCTATTTTACTGTTACCTTGCGTTAAGCTGTCATCTGTCTTTTATACAGCTTATTTAGCTTCTTTTTAGTGGTCTTAATAGAGAGCTTTTACTTTATATAAATAGGAAATATTTTCTTTAAAGGAAGTTTTAATTAAAGGCTTTTAAATTGGCATATTCATAGGGTAATGCGTTACAGTGGAGAATCTGTTATTCTTTCCCAATAAACGCGTTTACGCTAAAACTATTATTTGCAGTGCAAACAATTTGGAGCCAGATCAGACGCCGGGTGACCCGGCGTCTGCTCAGGCTCCAAACTGTTTGCCACCAAGATAAACATGAAATATCAGAATTGTCCAAAAATTGTTCTTTTTTACGGTTTAGTGTTTTGCGTTTGCGTACGTTTGCGTTTAAACGGGAAAGAATAACAGATTCTCCACTGTACATCAGATGCCTCGTATCACTCGTACGATGAAATGGTAAAAATTGGAGGACAGAGCTAACTCCGAGGTAATTGTAATTACATTCTCCATTTCGGAATGTTTAACTGCTGTTTAATCTGTCTTCATTTCAGGCAATAAATCTGCAAGACACAGCCATTCTCTCATATATCCAGTCTTGGTTTGGCCAAAACTGTTTTATCTTGGCATGTTAAACTCATAAAATATTTTATTTTCCAAATCCACGTCTGGATTTCATGGCTTCATCTTTAAAGAAACCTTTCGAGTCCCTTTAACCATTCCTCTGCTGTGGTATCGCCTATGTTAAAATTATTGACCTGCTGGAAAGTGACAAATCACATGTTATCGGATCAAAAATGATTAAAAATCCCGTCACTCAAAAAACAATCGACAGTTTATAAGACATGTGGCTACCTTATACAGGACAAGAGATTCTGAACGTTCAACCAGTCTTGACAACAGGTCCGTTATCTGCTACATCCGTCAAATTGATAAGATCCTGACGATAGACCTCTGATATGGATACATGTACACATCTTTTGCATAAAACAGTGGAGAATCTGTTATTCTTTCCGGTTTAAACGCAAACGAAACGCAAATGCAAAACACTAAAATGTAGAAAAGGTTTTTGACTTTTCATTTTTATCTGGCTCCAAACTGTTTGCACTGGAAATAATAGGTCTAGCGTAAACACGTTTACTGTGAAAGAATAACGTTTTCTCCACTGTACGTATGTATATTCTTCACAGATACAATATTGGTAAAACTCGAAGCCTGGTCAGAATCCTAACTGATTGTTGCATTTTATATTTTGAAAATATACAACGGAAATAGCCAACTTTGGAACGGGAATGTCAGTTTTGTTAGCAGTCAGCATCTAATCGCTTTCACAAGGTTAAACCATAGTACAGTAGAGAATCTGTTATTCTTTCCCAATAAACGCGTTTACGCTAAACCTATTATTTCAATTGCAAACAGTTTGGAGCCAGATCAGACGCCGGGTAACCCGGCGTCTGATCAGGCTCCAAACAGTTTGCCCCTCAGATAAAAATGGAAACTCAAAATTGTCAAAAGGTTGTCCTTTTCTACATTTTAGTGTTTTGCGTTTGTGTTTCGTTTGTGTTTAAACGGGAAAGAATAACAGATTTTCCACTGTAGGTCAAAACGAGGGTCAGAAATATACCATTTATCAAAGTTAGGGATGATGCTAGACACAATAATTGCTGAGTTATTTTTTTCAGGCTTACAGGATTTGGTTTTAATTGTGTTTTATTAGATTATGTTACATCATTAAGCGTCTTAAAAACGTCTGGCTGAAACAATTGAGGACTGTTGAGCCCATACCTTGCTATAATCTCATTTACTTAAACCTTTAATATGCTAAGCAGCATTCGTCTGTCGCAGGTTTGAACTCGATACTCAATAAATACGCACTTTTAAGTTTTATGTCATTAATTTATTCCTCGTCTGAAGAAAATAGCCCAACTTTGTACAGTGATGAAAATGCACTACAATAACGCCGTCGGTTTACTCCCTTGCACAAATATAAGTGGCGTGCTGCGCTGGCCAGAACGCCACCAGAACGCTAATTGGTCGTCTTAGTCGCCATCGGAGCGCTACTTGATCGCCAAGATCGTTACTGGAGCGCTATCGAATCATCTTAGAGCGCCACCATGATCCAACAAAGCAAATCAGTAGATACTTCGAGCTCCGTGGTGATTCTCTGCATTTAAAAATACCCGATAGTATTTTGCATCAATAGATCCAAATTGCTCGACGTCTAATCCGGATCCAAACTGTTATACACCAATACAATGATGATACCGAAAAATGTTTTAATATAATGGCGTTCAGCATTGATTTTGATATGCGTTAGAACATCTGTAGTAGCTACTAAATGAAAAAATACAGATTTTTAAAGACTTGTGGTAGTACGAACATAATGCATAAAGCTCTTACAGGAATTGTCTGTATTACTATGAAGAAAGCAGCTATATGTATAACTATTTGTCTAAACATCTGCTGCCGAATCTAAAACGAATGAGCGTGGCAGAGCGCCACATGTTTCATTGGATATCTCCCTAATCAGATCAAGTAGAGCGCTGAGTGAGCGGCAATGGATCTCCAGCGGTCGCCGATATCGCTATCGGATCTCTTTCGAGCGCCATAGATCGCAGTGGTCGCCATCGGAGCGCCAACAGGGCGCGATGGATCGCATCTTAGTCGCCTTTGAGCGCCAACGGAGCGCAATCTGATCATTCAAGGTCGCAAAATTTCTAATGAATTGGGTGGCGACAAATGACCATGAAGTCGCAATCGGATCTTGCAGATCGCTAACGGATCTTCATCGGAGCGTGATCAGATTGCAATCGGATCGTAAATGCCGTTAGATCGCCTCATTCTGAGGCGATCTATCGCGTTCTGTCGAAGCGCGGAGATCTCCATCGAGCGCCGTCTAGTGGAACGGGGGTATTAGAGTATATCAGTCGGTTGCCAAATCGGGCCGTCCATATAACACGTCGGTATGATATTTTCTCCGATAATTACTGCGGATTACAAGTGTAGCCGAACTGTACTCACGTACATGTAGCATGTTCATGGTTTATTGCCTAATCGTGTGGGTGGCGCTATCTACAGTGGCCAGGACGTTATTCTCTCCAAATAAACGCGTTTACGAAAAAACTATTATTTTCATTACAAACAGTTTGGAGCCAGATCAGCCGCCGGATGACCCGGCGTCTGATCAGGCTCTAAACTATTTGCCACTCAGACTAAAAAACAAGAATTAGAAATGTCAAAAAATGTAATTTTCTACATCTTAGCGATTTGCGTTTGCGTTTTGTTTGCGTTTAAACGGGAAGGAATAACATTTTCTCCACTGTATAGCTTTCATTCCAGCTATATATTAATTTCCGTTTTCTTTCTAGTCCAATTTCGATAAGGAAACTAGTAACTATAGGAAAATTATGTTGAGGAATAAGCTTTCTTTTAACTTATCACCAATCTATTATAATATAATATTTATATAAGAAAAATATAATATTATATTTCGTCTTAAATACAGTGAACGTCTGATATTAATATGACCCAAATACAATGCAATGGTTCGGTAATAGAGACAGATGGTAGCTGAAAGCAAGAATAAATAAAGATAGGAAGCATCTGAAGGACCGCTTAATTTTAATTTTCACGTCGCTTTAACCCTTTCACTCTATATGACGCTTTAAAGCGCGTTTGCAAACAGTTTGGATCATGATCAGACGCCGCTTCTGACCAGGATCCAAACTGTTTGACACTCGTTTTGAAATTTCTTCAGCCATACTGTCTTATTTTTTAATTTTGAAACGACCTTTCAGACAACAAAACAGAAGCAGACGCAAATGAAACGGTGAAGGGTTAAAATTCTCCCGAATAATTTGATCATGAAAGGGTTAATCAGTAACCTGGTTTTGAAATTGAAAACTAGTGATAGATAGTAACTACAGTCGAACTTCGATATTCTAACTCGCTTATTTCGAACTATCCCATTTTTCGACACGTGGATTGCATTATTTCATGATCAGTTAAGTCGAACACATCCGTATTTCAAAGTTAAAACATGGCTTAGCCTCGTTTTAACTTTGAAATACGGGTATGTTCGACCTAACCGAGTTCGAGATATCGAAGTTCAACTGTATGGTATTTTGCTGTACTGCTGACAACGACTTTCATGCATGTCAATGAATGATGAACATTTAGTACAATCAGACACGTAACACCTTTACCCATTTGTGCCCAGTGGATTCTTCCATGCTAATATATTGAATGAGTCCAATTTGTATCTAAGGGGTAGGTTGTCTAAATTTTAATTTTTAATTTTGTTTTATATTGAAATTCCTATCAGCAAACAGTGTAGACTCTGATCAGATGCCGCATAATGCGGCGTCTGATCAGAGTCTACACTGTTTGCCTTTGTCCCATATATGGGACACTAGGCATAAATAGATTAAATCAGATCGTAACTCATACAAGACGCGTGGGTCTCTTGCAGCTAACTGTGCTGCAAAGTTATTTAGAATTCAATATAAAAATAAAATACTTCTTCAGGTTGCCGTTCGTATCTTGACTGATATGTGTAAACAGTTTTAATCCAGATCAGATGCCGCATAATGCGGCGTCTGATCTGGATCCAAGCTGTTTGAATCTTATCTTAAGGATCATGGACAATTGAGATGATATAAAAAAGATGAAAGGTTGAAACAAGTATCATTGTTGTGGTACTTTTAACATGATAACAGCAATAGAGAAAGCCTTTTTTATGGGCTTTCCAACTGTTTTCCAATATTAAGCATCCAACTGCCTTCAAATATCCCCGTTAAATATTACCCCCATTGAACACTAGTGACGAATTGTCTTGTCATTTGCAATCAGTGTGCATATGATAGGTAAATGTTTCCGATGCAAATGGTGTAGGCCCAAATCAGAGGGCTTCTGTAGGCGAACCATTTGATCAGGGTCTGCAGTGTTATATTAAAATGCATTTTATAACATAACAGACGGCGTTAGCGTTGAATAACACCCATTGTTTAAATGTCATATATAACTAGTTATATAACTATGCAAATGAGGTACGCCACGACGTCGTTTACTTGTGACGTCATTAAAATACGTTTTAAAATGCGTTCGATTTCCAACGTCTTCATTCCATCATGTAGATTCAATTTATAGATTTTTGGTGTAATTAATCAATATTAGATCTACATGAAAGTGTTTATTAATACATATAACAACATAAACATTATGCTAGTGAACGGGGTTAATTTGGAACAACTTTTTTTTCCTGTATAGATCTACTTATATCACGCTTAGCATTCACTTGACCTCAAAGGCTGCGATAAATAACATTTCTAGGTTATGTTATAAAAAGAATATAACATTCGTGTTAATAATTTATTGGATTTATCAAACTCGTCGTTTTAGAAAACGATAAAAACTCGGCAAAGCCTCGTTTTTATCGTTTTCTAAAAGACTCGTTTAATAAATCCAATAGATTATGAACACTCGTGTAATATCTTATATGTAAAATACTACTATAAGAAGTCGAACATGGACCAAACTTTATATGAAACTGGAATTGAAGTGAAATTAGGTGAACGAATGTTGATTTCGTCGCGCAAATCATGTGTTATTGTAGTTCAGAAGAAGCTCAAAAAACTAAAATAAAAAACTAAACAAACAAGAAATGAAGCAAAGTCCTTAACTCGACTTTAGAGATTCTTTTTTACGGAAACCCATTAAGGCCGTTCGCAATAGAAATTAGACGGCATTATTTCAAACTTCAGTTCTAACTCCTAAGTTTGAATTGTATGTTAGAAGGCATTAATTCGAACTTAAGTTCTAACTCCAAAGTTCGAATTGTTGCCGGCACATCTAAAATCTTAGACCTAAGTTCTACGTTCTATCAATTCAAGTGTTAAATGTCAGCTCGTTGACGCTTTTGTCGATGCCACTTTGAATTTTGGTTGTTAAATCTGGGGTTTTGGCAAGGCTAAAGATATTGAACGAATACATCTAAAGTTTTGTAAAAGAGCGTGTTAGGTAGTCTACGGTGAATTGTGAAGATATCCCTTGTACATTAATAGACACACACGCATTATTAAATTTTGGTGTAAAACATTGTTATCAAATAATATACTTATTACTACACTGTATACAAGTCTATTAGCCGGACCTGTAACAGGTAAAAAGAATTGGGCATATAGTGTTAAGTCTTTACTTGATCAGTATGGTTTCTCATATGTGTGGAATAATCCCTATTATACAAGTTTGCAAAATTTTCATACCATTTTTAACCCTTTCCCTTATAGAAGCGACTTTTAGCGCATTCATTTTATTCATCCGCCAAAGAAAATAGTTCCATTTTATACTGTCATGAACATGTACCATAAGAAATATTTTCGATTTCCTAGCAGATAGTAACGTAAAGCAGGCTGAAAGTAAAGCAGAATGCGCTCTAGGGCGCATTCTGCTTTACTTTCAACCTGCTTTAATAGGTCACATATCTTAACTACTAGAAACAGGCTATGTGGTAATGGGTTAAATCAAGAATAATTGATGTTTTTAAGCAAAACTGGTACAATAGTATTTCGAATGGTAAAACATTATCTACGTACCACCTTTTCAAAAATACTTTTGGTTTTGAAAAGTATTTGGATACATTACCATGTAAGCTACGTATATCACTAGGAAGACTACGGCTATCATCACACACTTTACGAATTGAAACAGGCAGATACAGCCGAAATAGAACAGAAAGAGCGCTTCGATATTGTACATTGTGTGATAATAGGGACGTAGAAGATGAATATCATTTTATCATAATATGCCCAGTTTACAAGGATTTGAGGAAAAAGTACCTTAAATTGTATTACTATAGACGCCCAAGCATGTTTAAATTCACACAGTTAATAGCTTTAACAAATGATAGTTCTGTCCATAAACTCAGTAACTATATTTCTGAAGCTATGTCTGTTAGAAGTTCGCTCCTATAAATGATTATCTATACTCTAAATATGCAAACGCTTCATGCAACTCTCATAGTCATGTATACTATATACGCTACTATATACACAGTAGCTATGAATATTGCATAGAAGTCCATCCTCCTATAATAATTATAATAATTATCATATACACATTTATACATATGTTGTTTTTTTCCAAATTTACTCCTGAATGAATATGATGTTGGTAGTCTAATACATATAACTTCATATTTAATCATAAATATTTATACGAAACTTGGAAATATGTATTTTCATTTTGTATACGCTATGATGACCATGTGACATATTATACTTATTGTTAAAATTACTATGGAATGACGAGAAACTGTAAAGTCTAAGTCAATAAAGAAATTTCTGATTTCTGATTTCTGAAAAAAAAAAAATTCTTTTCTAACAAACAATTCGAACTTAGGTGCTAGAATCTGAGTATGGTGAATGTGAAATAGGGAGATCCTCTCTACTATCATATCAGTCTTGCTACAGTGGATAATCTGTTATTCTTTCCCGTTTAAACGCAAACTAAACACACAACACTAAAATGTAGAAAAGGACAAGCTTTTGACAATTTTGAGTTTTCATTTTTATCTGAGTGACAAACTGTTTGGAACCTGATCAGACGCCGGGTTACCCGGCGTCTGATCTGGCTCCAAACTGTTTGCACTGGATATAATAGGTTTAGCGTAAACGCGTTTATTGGAAAGAAATAACAGATTCTCCACTGTATGTCGTGTGTGAATGCAGTAACAGTACACTAAGAAGGCAAAGGTTATTTTTTGTGTGAGAGACAGGAAGAGAATTATCAGTCTGTTTTTCTACTACGCTGATCTAATCAGTAGATCTAATTTGTTTACTAAGCAATTAAAGTCGATCTTTGCAAAGAAGTGCATAATGCGGCATCTGATCAGGATCCAAGCTGTTTGACACCTGTATCAATTTATGTACAGTCAGATTCTCAACAACCTAAATTTTAGATACAATTGTAGACGATAAAGTTTAGCAGTCGTGATGTTTTGTACGAAATGATAAAATTGACTTGAATTTGGCAATGAGAGGGCTCAACAAAAGTCAAACTGTCGTTTTGAGTTATGGTAAATGGGGATTAAACCTGCTGACGATAGCGATAGCTGTGTACGCAGGAGTCTAGCGTGAATGAAGATACAATAGGACCTCTCAATTTCGACAACTAAATTGTGTTAATTATTAGGTGTTTACGACAGGAGACTGCTTCAGGCAAGGAGCTTTCTGTTTCACTGTCACCTTGCTTGAAGCGGTCATCTTTTTTATACAATCAATTATGCTTCGTTTTAGTAGTCGTAATTGAGGTGTTTTCTGTAGCTCAGTACCACCAGCACTTGAGATAAAATTATACAGCGCTCCCTATTTACAACGACACCTAATGGGAGACAAAAAATGAGTGCGTTGTTCGGAGGGAGTCGTTATAGGGAGGGATATTGGCTTACATTTGCAAACAACTTGAATCCAGCTCAGACGCCGCGTGACGCGGCGTCTAATCTGGATTCAAGATGTTTGTCACTCGTCATTAAGTTTATTCTGTCAAAATGTATATTATTTAACTTTTAGAAAAAACGGCAGACGACAATTTTAAACGATATTGAAATCTAGAAAAGGTTGGCGATAACTATATTCTATGGGGAACAGCGGCAAGGGTCGTTGTAAGGAGGGAACCGTTGTTCGGAGGGCCGTTGTAGAGAGGGAGCATTGCACAAGGCTTGTTTAAATCTTATAATGTTCATTGATTGTATGAAAGACAAGTGACAGCTTAAAGCGAAATCAAAGTAAAACAGAAAACCCCTGGAGCTTTCTGTTTTAATTTCGACGTGCGTTAACCATTTCACTCTAAATGACGTCATAAAGCGCATTTGCAAACAGTTTTGATCCTGATCATGCGGCTTCTCTATTGAAGCAGACGACAATATGGTGTTTAGGGGGGCGGGGGGGGGGGGAAAGATAGGGCATACGTTATTCTGTCCCATCAATCAATTTTGCACATCAACAGCTGGTATTTTCTGGATAAATTCGAAGCCAGATTTCGAGGTTATGAAATTCTCTCAGTCGGAGCATGCTCATACTCAGTACTTAATCATATTTGTGTGAGAACAATGAGAAATTGCTAAATGCTCAAAAGGAAATCTTCATACAATGAGACCCAGGAGGTCATTATACCGAGTGACTCGAGATTTTATCATTAAAATTAAAGAAAGCAATCAATATTTTGTATGAATTGTTTATTTCTAAAACTTTTGCATAACCTTTCCGTATTGTTCCGTATAAACGATAACATGGATGGTATATATCTTAATGTATCAGTGAGAAATATTAATGATGATCATTAAAAGGCAGATGGTCAAAGCGCATCCCGAAAAATGTCTGCCTTAAATCACAACACCAATGCATGTTTGTACAAGGCTGCATTGTCTCCAGAATATTCCGAAATCTTCGGATTACGGCGCATTCTGCTTTACTTTCAATCTGCTTATGTAATCGCGCTTGAAAAATAGAAAATTTGGAAGTCTTAGGACTTTTTCATCATCATCTTATGGCAGCCCTGTTTGTATATGTTTGTAATTCTGCAGATAAGATACCCAGGGTCCTATGTTATAAAGCATTTTGAATTCAGTCTGAAGTTGTTCTCAAGCATTTTATCAAATGCTTGAGAACGATTTAAGAACCAACTCGAACGCTGGATAACCTTTGGATCAGAAATTATTTTTGGTACCCTCCCGCTACCGCCGAGGCGTGCACGTCACGGATAGGCACATACCCAGTCTGCGGCTTAGTATGGCAGGCTTAGCCGGTTACTGGACCCTTGACCATCATCGGTGGGTGTGGCCGTAAGAAGAGCTGAGGATGTAAAATGACCTCAGAGATGCCTTTGTTTGATCTACAATCCGGGGATCCAACCAGAATAACGAAGCAATCGGTGCTAGATTTCCGACCATTAGCGGAAACCAACGCTTAGAACAACCATCGACAGATGTCCCAAGGCATGGAATCATGCATTAATCTATATGAATTAACCCATTTGTGCCCACGATATGGGATATAGGCAAACAGTTTACACTCTGATCAGACGCCGGATAATGCGGCGTCTGGTCAGAGTCTACACTGTTTGCTGATATGAATTTCAATATAAAACAAAATGGAAATGGAAATTTTGACCAGGCATCCCTTTGATAAAAATTGGACTAATCCAATATATAAACATGGAATAATCCACTGGGCGTAAATGGGTTAAAGTGGACGAAAATCCTTCTAAGAAACAACAACAAAGACAGCATTCTATCTATGTATGACTAGACTGGGAATCAAACACTCCGCCTGTTGCTTTATTTTCCAACATCTCAAGCCGACATATTTATCATAGTGGTGACTGGTTATTATAGTACTGAGAGAATTCGTACAGTTTCCTCGGAGCTCTTTATGTTACTTAGGCCTAGCATTCACTGGCTTACTCCGAGCACAATATTTATTTGCAAACAGTTTGGACCCTGGTCAGACGCCGCATAACGCGGCGTCTGATCAGTATCCAAGCTGTTTGGAACTCTATTTCTTTGGATGTCAAAACAGATAAAGGATAAATTTGAGTGATAAAAGCAGACGGCAATCGTTTAGTTCTGATGACGCCATTGCAGTAGAGAGGCTAATTCAAAGCGACCATATATGCCTAGAAAAGGCATGGATCTTCTTTTTAGTAGCTTTATATGCGTTGTTCATTCATGTTTGTTTTGCATTTGATGCAATTTAGCAAGCAACTGACATGTATCTAATAAAATGAACTATTTTTTTTTAAAACTGAATTCATTACAAGTGAAAGTGGCATAGCGCATTAATAAAAGCAAAAAACCAAGGGTATCTTGTTGCATGGCTTGCAAATGAACCCACTACGGATTTTTTTCAGTTCTAAATCAATCCTTGATTTTCGTTTTATGGTTTTGTTTCTTTTGCAATGCATTGATTAATGGATATTGGACAAAACAGAGTTGTGCATTACTAAACCACACGCATCATGTTATGGCTACGGGAAACGGAAAACCAGTTACAGTTAAACTTCTCTATTGTACCACAGAATTGTGTCAATTATTAGGTGTTTGAGACAGGTGACTGCTTAAAGCAGTGTGACAGTAAAACAGAAAGCTCCTTTAGGAGCTTTCTGTTTTACTGTCACATTGCCTTAAGCTGTCACTTGTCTTTTATACAATTAATTAGCCTTCGTTTTAGTGGTCGTAAAAGAGAGGTTTTACTGCAGAGTCCAACATAAAATTAACCGCGGCTCAGTAAGGAACCATAGGAATCAATATGATAATTCACCACTAATGCATTTTGATTGGCCTGATATGGATCCAAACTGTTTGCAAATGTTAACCAAGTCGCGCTTAGCAGGTTTAAGAGAACTTCCATTTTGCATTTAGTAAGGTCTGGTATGGAATAAAAGTTGTTTTTAAATAAACCCCTACTAGTTTTTGAAAATGTTAAATCCAGACAGATTTCAGACATTTAAATTGAAATTCAGACGGAAATGTGTTGCTTCGAACATTTGTGAAGATTTATCAAAAATGAAGCCAGGTTCAATATAAACCTAATTTACTGACAAAGCCATGCGTATACCGGACACATTTATAAGCGATTATGGAAAAAAATTCAACAAATGTCAGTCTTTGTGTCTGTTAGAATTTACAGTTTGTTGGCCTCCTTCAGTCAGTGTTGACTACGGATTTGATTCTTCTTCTCTGCCCTTGGTGGAACATCTCCGCTGGTGGCTGAACAGTCCGATGCGGGAATGGCAGTCTCTTTTACAGGTGACAAAATGATATATAGACTTTAGAATTTACAGTAAAGCAGTACTATTATGACCAATTAACTCTTTCACAGCCAAGGTTGATCCTACAGGAGCCTTGCGATCAGGGTGTTATTTTTACAATATACAGTAAACCCCTGTTATACTACATCTAAATTGTGATTGTTATTAGGGGCTTGAGTCAGGTGGCTGCGAAAAGCAAAGTAAAAGTAAAGCCCCCTTTTTCTTTCATCTTGCTTTAAAGCAGACATCTGTCTTTCATAAAACAAATTAGCATTATTTTAGTTGTCGTAATAAAGGGGTTTACTGTAAAAAGCAGTAGTAAAAATGAATAGACTTGATTTAAAACTGGACTGTTCCATTTGAAAGTTCAATGGTCTATTGAGTTAATTTTGGTTTGAATGTAGGAGGAACCGTCTGTTAACCTCATCACTGCCATGACGTCATCTATTTTAAATAATTCTCGCCTGCTTTAATTTCTTAAATTTAAATCTTGGATAATTTGACTTGAGAAATATTGAAATGAGTGTCAAACAGTTTGAATCCTAGTAAAACGCAAAGTTACACGGCGTCCAACTGTTAGCAAATACCCAGTACACTCGCAATAAGAAAGGAGAAGGGGTAACCCTTTCATTTTCACTGACGCCAAAAGGCGCGTTAAGAAACAGTTTGGATCCTGAATAAACGCGTCTGATCAGGACCTTAACTGTTTGCAAAACCACACTTGATGACGTCATTGAGAGTGAAAGGGTTTAAGCAGTGAGATTTAACCATGAACGTTGGCAAAACGCACGCACACGCGCACGCGTTACTGTATTTAACCGTTATCGTAGAATGCGCGACTTGGCTAACATTTTGCAAACGGTTTGGACAAAGATCAGGCGACGCGTCTGGATCCGAACTGTGTGCTATTCATATAATGTTTTCTTCAGTTTAAGAAAGCATAAAACACATTTTTTTGGTCGCAGACGATTTATATTTGAAGCAGCCGTCAATTCTGCATATTGGATAAAAGTTACTTAACCTGAGAAAGGCACTTTAAAAGTCAAGCAACCAGACTGGGTGAAATCTCTGTTAACGTTTTCTGACATCTGTATACTGGGGACCTTTCACAAACTCGAAAGATGCCACGTTCCTAGACACCACAGTACTGCCACATGCGTCTTACCGTGAAAGGCATCTCCTAACGACCTTTCGATCATAACGCCTTGCCATGCAATTTCCTTGCAAAAAGCATGGGTCTTATGGACATGTCGATAACAAATAACTATTGAAGCTTCTTATGTGAGACCCGACCTTTATATTTGATAGTTTGGTTAGAAATAACCATTGAAGATCACTAGAGCATGAGTATAACCTGGGCCTCACCAGGTAAATTGAGATTGGTATAGCTTGTGCTGCATGCTTTGGACACCTAATTCACACCTATCGAGACAATTGGGGGGGGGGGGGGGTAGCCCATCAATGGACAGAGGAAAAATCTTTAAGTTCAACCTTATGTATGCTCACATGATTAATTTTGTAATACATGTACAGTGGAGAATCTGTTATTCTTTCCCGTTTAAACGCAAACGTACGCAAACGCAAAGCACTAAAACGTAGAAAAGAACAACTTTTGGACAATTCTGATAATTCTTGTTTATCTTGGTGGCAAACAGTTTGGAGCCTGATCAGACGCCGGGTTACCCGGCGTCTGATCTGGCTCCAAACTGTTTGCACTGCAAATGATAGTTTTAGCGTAAACGCGTTTATTGGGAAAGAATAACAGATTCTCCACTGTAATTTATGAACCAGGTGAGACGCCGGGTAGACAATGTTAGAGATATGGAGAATGGAGTGACCTTTACGGACAGGTGTCACCTATTCGATCAAACCCGATATCTACACATTATTATGCAAACAAAAACCAGAAACCAAT
The DNA here is from genome assembly GCA_922989275.2 of Gari tellinella. Taxonomy (NCBI): domain Eukaryota; kingdom Metazoa; phylum Mollusca; class Bivalvia; order Cardiida; family Psammobiidae; genus Gari; species Gari tellinella. Next base: position 22,627,242 of record OV277859.1, read on the forward strand.
TTGGGCTGAGGTCGGGGAGGTGTGTGGGGTGTGTGTATGTGTGCGTGTGTTTGTAGGTTTGCATCGTTGTGGACACGGCAATGTGTAAAATCGCCCGCTTTGTGGACACATTTTAATTTGTGGACACCAAATTGAGAAAATATCATGTATTCCCCACTGTATATGGTTGTATTTTCATTATAGGTTTGTTCTCTTTGAGGCTATAAGAACTGCAATGTCGAGAGAATTAAATTTTAGATTACCCTATTTCTGTTTAATTGCCATCTGTTTTGAACTGGTGTCAGCTTCAAAAAACCCAACTTCAGCTCTTACATGTATGTAGGTTTTGAATGATGAAACATCGTAATGTTTGACAAACAGTTTTAATCCAGATCAGACGCCGAGCTACATGTACTCGCCGTCTTATCTGGATCTAAATTATGTGTAAAAGCAAGTTAAATCGTATCCAGCTTGCCAAGGGTTGTCATTTAGACATTAGCCTAATGTAGTCTGGAAGATGAGAGTTATATTAGATTATTATACTGGCGAAAACGGGATATTAACCTTTGTCGGATCATTGCGTCTTTACCGGGAGTATTTGAAAACAGTTTAGGTCTAGATCAGGGCGCAACGCGTTGTCTGATCTGGATACACATTGTGAGCTACTCGTATTTAAGTTTCTTCAATTGAAAAAGCATAAAACTTAATTTGGCAAAGTTTGTAGGCTACAGTTTCAAATCAGACTCTATAACGATAGAACAAGGAATACGCCTTCTTCTGTCATATTAAACCCTTCACTGTCTTACACCGAGTATTACGGTTATTTACAAACAGTTTGGATCCGGGTCAGACGCTGCGTAACGCGACGTCTGATCAGATTCCAAACTGTTTGGTACTCAGTTATATATTTTCTAAGTCAATATACCTTACATTTTAATTTGAGAAATAAAAGCAGACGACAATTGTTGAAAATTGATAACGTCATAGCAGTGAATGGGTTAATATCAATTATCGTGTTTTATAGACCTACTGTGGCCTTTAGCTGACTTAAATTTTGGACATTTTTTCTATATTGAATGTACCTCATTACTGTTGTCAAACGGGCTGGGCTTACTCTGGGTTGGATTAGGAATGGATCAAAACTGTTTGTAACTGCTGCTAAGCATGCAAAATCTCCGAGAACGATAAAGGCATTTACTAATGGGAGAAATTGATAAGGACATTCCTTTGATATTCTAAACATATATAGTAATTGGTAAATGCAGTAAGTAGGTCGACAACCAATTTCAGCAACTCGGTTGAAGTTTCGCTCTACTCGTTGATGTGATACATTAGTTGCAAATAACTAGTATACTCGCCACTAGGGCTCCATTGGTCATTCGACTCGCACAAACCTTCTTCCAATGTAAAACGACGAAGAAAACGTTATTCATTCCCAATAAATGCGTTAAGGTAAAGTAATTATTGCCATTGCAAATTGTTTAGAGCTAGATCACACACCATGTTATCCGGCGTCTGATCATTCTACAAACTGTTTGCAATTTAAACAAATCGTTAGAATTGCGTACATTTCACTGCTTTGCGTTTCATTGCATTTAAACGGGACAGAAAAATGCGTTCTCCATTGTACCCGCGATTTCAGTGTTGTCCCCTGCTGTTGTTTTCAAACCCGAAGTCTACTTACTTATTATTTGTAGCATTCGTTGCAGTTTTAAACGGCTTTCATTTTTACCAGTTCGCGAGCTATGTAAAGTTGCTCTCGAATTACCAAAGTCGAGCATTTTTCTGACATGAAATTTATGCCTCATTCATAATCGTAACACACAAAAGAAATAATACGTGCTGATTTTAAGGCACTATTGCTTACAAACCTGTGAAATTTGCGGAAATATGTCGAACTTTAAATCGAGGTTTATACTCGAATAACGACGAATTCTTAAGGAGATACTCCGTTTACATTCGAAAAAAACTCATCAGCATATCCTATGACATCATAGCTATTTGCGGTTTGAATTTATGAGCGTTTTCAATGAAATAGAGACAACTGAAGAGATGTTTAAATGAGCTACACTATTGTCCGCTACCATACCGCTAAAGACGTTATCATCTGATCAGAAGCTCTGCAAACTGCCCGAAATGAGAACATAGGTGTTCCTATTTCCGAAAATGAGGAATTTGTTTTAAGAAACAGTTTGCGTCGAATATACAAATAAACATCAAAACAACGGCAAAACTCCATTTAACATTGAATATACTGAAACATAGAATACTACTGTAAAGAGTCTGAAAAGCGGATTTTGTCTAAACCCTATTTTGGAAATGATTTTATGAAACACGTGAGTACTTTTCAAACCAAGTTGGACATGATCATTACATAGATCTATAGCCTTTAAATATCATCAAACAATATCAAGGAAGCTTTTTCAACAGCCGTGGATTCGATCGCGGCGACATCTTCGGTACCGCCGCATTTCAAAGCAGTGTAGTACCTTCTTGGTCCCGAGATTGTTCGTACAAAAAAGAAAGTGAAAGTAGATTCTTCTAATATTATGATCATTATACATGTATTTACCTCAGAGTGTAATTTCTTTATCGTTATTTGAAATCGTTTCACCTTTTTCTTCTAATACAATCAAAATTAATCTATTTTTCGCCTTTATGGAACTGATGATATCCTACAGTAACGTGCAAACCGAGAGACCCAGCAACAACAAAGCCCGTCGGTGCAAAGCTTGAGCTCACACCAAGAGATGTTAGTTGCGCTATATAATTGACTCTACTTCCCAACATACAACGGTTTGGGAAGCCTCATTTGCATATACCAACGTACTACGTACGTTACATAACTCTCCCCTCCGAGAAGTCTCGTCCCGAGACTTGGCCCCTGGGAGAACCGTGGGTAAGGCAACTCCGGTCTGGCAGTTGTCATTCTCCCACCGCTGCCACCATTTGTAACGTGGAAACCGAGTGACCCAGCAACAACAAACCCCGTCGGTGCAAAGCTTAAGCTCACACCAAGAGATGTTTGTTGCGCTATATAATTGACTCTACTTCCCAACAGATAACGGTTTGGGAAGCCTCATTTGCATATACCAACGTACTACGTACGTTACACTACGATATTATTGAGTGTTGCTTTTTTGATCGGATGATGACTGAGAAAAGTTTAGGAAACTCGACGCTGAGTTAGATGGTTTCAAGGATTGAAACCATCAAACATGAAGAAAATACAACATGTAGCAGCTTTTCAAACATTCTTACGCTTAACTCTTTTCCGAATCTAAAAATTAAAACGACCCCTATGGAAATCAGAGTATTTCTTACTATTTTCTATATGTAGTATCTTCGGCATATAAGGTTGATTGGCATTGATGTATTGTTGCTTATTGTTCATTATGTTTGAATTAGCAGATTTCAATGTAACTATACATTTTATATTGAAAAATGTTTGAAGCCTGGGCCAGAGCTCATACACCGTTTGAGTTGAGTCTGAGTGCCTTCTCAAGCATTTTATTGGTCAGATTTGAACCTAGACTCAAATCTGACCAATCAAATGCTTGAGATCGATTTCAGACGCAACCAAAACTATTTTTAAGCGTGAACCCTGATAAGACACCGGACGTCTGATATGCCTCTAAACTATTTGTTATGGAAATAACTGTTTTAGCTCAATCGTGTTTTGTTTTGGAAAGAGTAAAGTCATCCCACAGTATAAAACGGCAAGATGAGATTTAAAGGCCTTGCAACATTTGCAACAAAACAAGAAGAATTAGATGCTTGCTTGTAATGCGATTGAACTGAAATTAATCGAAAACTTAATGCGCTTTAACGCTTCTGTTGCCGATGTATCGTCTGCTTTGAAATTGTCGTCGTTTTGTTAATTTCAATTTTATGCATTTTTCACTGGTGGAACTTAAAAATGAGTGATCAAGCATTTTGGATCTAGATCAGAAGCACGACGGTATTTAGTAATCAAAGTCAGTCTCCATTCGATGAAAATGGATGACATGACTTTCTATTCGGTTTGATCACTAAGACGTTACATTCATCATTTTTTCTAAATTAATTTATAATGTCAGATGAGGTCACCTCTATTTTGGTGCCTTGGATGTCTTTTTGAAATTTTAACCCATTAACGCCCAGTGGATTCTCCCATGTTTATATATTGGATTTGTCAATATTTTATCAAAGGGATGCCTGGTCAAACTTTTCATTTTCATTTTGTTTTATATTGAAATTCTTATCAGCAAACAGTGTAGACTCTGATCAGACGCCGCATAAGAACCATCCTGCATGTATCCGACCTTTGTACCCTTGTATGATTCTGTAGTGACAAACACAATGCACATAACATTGTAATATCCAATATTGAATTGATAAAAGGTTATGCAGAGTGCAAAGGCTATTACTGCAATTTGAAAAAGTGTATGTTTACAGTTTTAAGGTTGGGGAACTCAAATGAGATACATTACCCCATCGTCTGTTTCCAGTTTTGTTGACACGTGACTGCTTAAAGCAGGCTGGAAGTAAAGCAGAATGGAGAAAACGTTATTCTTTCCCGTTTAAACGCAAACGTACGCAAACGCAAAGTGCTAAAACGTAGAAAAGAACAACTTTTGGAAATTTCTTATAATTCATGTTTGTCTTGGTGGCAAACAGTTTGGAGCCTGATCAGACGCCGGGTTATCCGACGTCTGATCTGGCTCCAAATTGTTTGCACTGAAAATAATAGTTTAAGCGTAAACGCGTTTATTGGGAAAGAATAACACATTCTCCACTGTAGGCCAATGTTGATCAGTATCGGTATACTTAACCCTTTACCTCAGTTGCAAATATGTAATTACTTAAAGCAGGTCGAAAGTAAAGCAGAATGCGCTTTAAGGCGCATTCTGCTTTACTTTCAGCCTGCTTTAAGCTTCTATCTGCAAGAATAAAGAAAATATTTCTAATGATATATATTCATGAATGTATAAACTTGAACTATTTTCTTCAGCGTAGGAATAAACTGAATGCGCTAAAAGGCGCTTCTATGAAGGATAGGGTTAAGGAGAACAATCGACCATTATCGTCAACTGTCGGTCCGCTCCGAAACCAGTTTTAACATAGTTTGGTATTGGTCGACTGTTGACAAGAATGTCTTATCGCTGTACGCAGAGCACCAAATATGTTCCGATCTCATTAGTGGTTCTCAACCTTAACCTTAATGACGCCATTAAGCGCGTTTGCAAACATTTTGGTATATTACTTTTTTTTTATTGTGTCCTGATAGACGCATAAAGCGTCGTCTGACCACGACCCAAACTGTTTAATACTATTTTTGATATTTGTTAAGTCATACAACCTTAAATCTAACTTTGGGACGTGTCTTGCAGACAACAAAACTGAAGCAGACGACTGTAAAGCGATGAATGGGTAAAATCTGTCGAAGAATTGGATAAAAAAGGGTTAAGGCTGATGATTGCTAAACCCCAAATTGAATTAAAGCGTACAGCAAAGGACTTAGGTAGTTACATTTTGCTCTACGTTTATCCTTCTTGAAGTTGTCATAAGCGTTACGTGTATACACTACATGTACATGTACATGCTTATTGGTCGTATGGCAAGATTGACAATCAGTTGTTATACGGCTGAAATGTTCAGTTAGTTCGACCAAATACGTTTGCAACAGTTAGTACAATTTCTTCCCTACCATGCAGAAGGTTAATAAATAACGACCAAAATGTTGTCTGGAAATTAATTATAATGGTAATTTATCCATTGTCCGACGCATTTATGATTGTGTTTATTTTAAATACAGTTAGACACGATAAATTCTAGTTGAATTCAATAGAACTGAGACTAATCGCATCAAAGTATGATTAACACGAATGGCAAGTTTTGTAAGTAATTAACCGCGTCTGAAATAATTCTGAAATAAATATGATGAGCTCTTTAAATTTTGTCACAAGATAATATTTGAAACATTTTCAAGTAATATTTTATGACACAAAAAAGCAAGAATGATTGCCCTTCTTCTAATAGCGGATCAAATGTTTCTATTAAGGGCGGATTTTAAAAGACAACACAGGCATATTAAACTAAATATAATTTCTGTAGAATCTGAAATGGCGTCTCATCAAAGTATACACCTTTATCATGATTTTAACAGAGATTGTAAGTATTTAGATAAAACTATTGTACAGCAACCTCTTGCTGATTTATGTCAAAAGAAGATGCACAAATACAAATTCTAATTATTGCGGTGGAATGTACATAATGTATAATTCCAAAAACGGAGAATTCTTAACCCTTGTTTAAATCAGGACGAATTATGGTTTACCATCTGCTATAGCTTATAGAACATATTTCGTAAGGTGCATATTCATGACTAAAAAAGTTGAACTATGTTTTTAGTGAAGGAAAAAACTAAAGGCATAACAAAGCGTATCTATTGAGCTCATGGTTAATAGAAAGCTTCCGGACTGAGCAAAAGTGTCCCGAGTTTAGACGCTTTCGGATTAGCATGGATTTCCAGTGAAACCGAGATTCGTTTTGGATACGTGAGAGCTACACACTGGGCTCCTTTTTGGAGCTTTCTATATTTCTGTTACCTGCATTAAGCCACCGACTGTCCTTAGAACTTTTAAACCAATACTTAGAAAATACACATGTTTGCATCTTTAATTCATTTTTCTACTGGTGAAAATATCACACTTTATACAGTCGTGAGTATGATTCATACGACATATATAGTCTATATTCTAGCATATATTAGCTTAAGTCAAGCTGAGAATAAATCAAAATGTGCCGGAAGACCATCTTTAAGTCGCCATTTGTTTTAAAAACTAGAAACAGGCTATTGAGTAATGTAAAGTATTTAGTGTCTTGGTTGAGTCGTTATTTAAGAAATAATCTATGTTCTACATGTACCGTTGTGAAACGGTATTTTACAACGGTTGGAAGTTGTGGTGCGCAGGAATTGACCACGAAGGCCGAATGCCTGAGTGGTCAATTCCTGCGCACCACAACGACCGACCGTTGTAAAATACCGTTTCACAACGGTAGAACATAGATTATTTCGAATCTAACATGACCAGATTTAAAGAAATTCATTAGGAAGGAAATCAAATGTTCCATACTTATTTCTTCGGCGGACCGAATAATTTTTACCGCGGCATTACAAGAATCTAACACCCAACAGCAAATTTACATTTACCGGTCAACAATCTGGCATAGAACAAACATTACATGAAACAAGACAGAATAATGGGAAAATTACAGTAACATGACTAGTTAAAATTATATGGTCTTTACGGGCTATATGAATAACGTAAGAAATTTAAAAAACATAACGTATGAATGCACTAGGTCACGTCATGTCATATAACCGCGGGAGGAGCGGGATAGAGAAGAGCGTTTTAAAACGTCTCAGGTATACCACGATAGACCTGTTCTTTGTTTATAGAGACGAATTCACGTGTCATGTTAGAATAACAAGTAACTGCGTAGGGACCGAAAAGCTTGTTCCTGTTTTAGCGACTTCCAGAGTTTGGTAGTAAGATTTTCAAAGGTTACACTGCATGTAACTAAATATTTATTGATGTCAATGAACAATGGAACGGAACAATATCAAAAACAAAATTTTAACTGAAACTTATAATATTTGGAATTAAACCCAAGAAATGAAATAATTTAGACCAATCATTCCCTAAATGACATTTCAATAGAATGTTTCATTTATGTGTGCTGATGCTTTACCCATCTATACCCAATTGATTCTTCCTTGTTTATATATTGGATTAGTCCATTTTTTATCAAAGGGATGCCAGATCAAAATTTTCATTTTCATTTTGTTTTGAAAATGTATATTGAAATTCCTTATAGCAAACAGTGTAGACTATGATCAGACGCCGCATAATGCGGCGTCTGATCAGAGTCTACACTGTTTGCATATGTCCCATATATGGGATCGTGGGCACAAATGGGTTTGTAGGTTCGAAATGACACATATCTGTGGACCATAATAGCTAAGATACTAGGGAGTTCCTGGGCGGTGGAAGGGTAAAAACATGTTTGCCTGTTGCATGACATGCAGATGAATCATTGTAGTTTTTCTATTCAAAACTGATCCTTAGTTTTCTCTTGAATATATTAACGCTTATTATGCTAAGCGTGACTTGGCTAAAATTTGAAAACAGTTTAAATCAAAATCAGCTGCCGCGTAACGCGGCAGCTGATCTGTATCCAAGCTGTTTGGTATTTAATATTCAACTTTTCATCAAATTGAAAGGCGTACACACATAATTCTGGGTGTTTCCTGCAGACGATATATGTAAAGCAGACGACAATTCAACATGATAAGGATTAACCTTTAGCACGGTTAAGCCTAGACAGTGATGACTGTTGCAAACGGTTTGGATCCAAATGAGATGCCAAGTAGCTCGAAGTCTCGTAGGAATCCGAACTTGGACTGTGCTGAAAGGCTGTAAACATACAGTCGAACTTCGATATTTCTAACTCGGTTATGTCGAACATACCCGCTTAGCCACGTTTTAACTTTGAACTATGGGTATGTTTGACTTAACCGAACATGAAATAATGTAATTCGTGTGTTGAAATATCGGTTAGTCGAGTTAGGCGAGTTCGAGATATCAAAGTTCGACTGTAATATATTTTAGATAAAATAGCTACAGGCGACAAAACTTGCAGATGAACGTTACATAGCGTGCTACAGGTTTCATCCAACTAAATCTGGCTCTAAACTTTGTGACACTCCGATGATATTTTCGTTTTTCAATAAACGTTTAGAATTGTTGCCAACTTACAGACGACAACTAGAGTAAAATCTCTCCATAAGGACCACTAAACTGTGCCAAGAACTAGATTTTAAGGCAAGTGAACGGTAAAAGCAAGGTGACAGAAAAACTTTAATAGCTTCCGGGTTTTACTGTCAACTTGCGTTAAGATGTCGTCCATCTTTTTTACAATCAATTAGCCCTCTTTTAGTGGACGTAATAGAGAGGTTTTACAGTACGAAGCGTGCAGACAGTGAAACATGCCGATGTAATTTGTGTAGCGTGTTGGAGGTCCATGCATACAAGGCGTCGTTCAGTCGTCTATAACAAAAAGAACATTTATCACAGTACTGCATTAGAACATGAGATGTTGGGAAAATAACTGCTTACGTCATTAGCGGCTACAGTTGCATCGCACGTTTTTATCAATAGCAAAAATCAGGCAAGGAGTTTCACGAAATATAGGACTCTTCAGATCTAGGTCTTCACTTTTTTCATAGGAAACATGTACTCTTCATAGGTACAGTGTTTGTAAAGGACGCATATATACAGTCGACCTTCGATATCTCGAACTCGGTTATGTCGAACATACCCGTATTCAAAGTTAAAACTTGGCTAAGCCAAGTTTTAACTTTGAAAACACGGGTATGTTCGACTTAACCGAGCGTGAAGTAATGTTATTCGTATTTCGAAATATCGGATTGTTCGAATAAATACGAAAGACTCAAGCAGGAAACGCAACACAAACAATACACCCACCTCTCAAGCAGAACACACACACAGTCATACCATAACAAACACACACACACACACGCACAATCCCATTCCTTCATCTACACACTAAATAGAAAACAACACGCAAGACAAACATAAAGCAAAGTGAACATATAGGAGCCCGCCTTGGTACGGTCAGCAGCAATCGAAGTAAGCGAGTTCGAGATATCGAAGTTCGACTGTACGTTGATTGGGTTCAATTGGTTGAATCTAAACGATAGTGCACATAACAGTTCTAAAGTAAATATCAACACGACTAGATCTATTTAAGACTTAAGTTTAGACTTATTTTGATAATGAGTTGGGTTTTACGGCAATACAACAAAAAAAATGTCAAATAGCACCGATGAATGATGAGGGATGATCCGATGAGATGAAGATGATTTCCGGAAGATGATTACTGCTAATCTCATTCGTTGCAAAGCAGCGCATGAGTCAAAACCCTCGGCCCGCCTTCCTTGTCATTCTTGGCAGAGGGGATAATCTCAGTGTAATAAAAAGAAACCTTCCCTATGAAAAATAAGTCTCAGAACCACGAGAGTATAGGAAGGTATCTGGGGCACTTATTTGGTACACATTGACTCATGAATCATGTCTGTTCTGGAAACCATATGTATTTAACCTTGATCAGACTTTAAGGTAAACCACTGACCAGTGTTGGCACTGTTTGTTTTACGTATATTTCTGAAATAGTTCTAAAAATCGTTGAATGGTTCTCTATATTACCCACGTGAGACACACTTTGTCATTTGCAGCGATTTTCAACGTTTGCCAAATATGTCAAAATGTTTGGGTTCTAAGACATATATTCAATATGCAACACAATTTGAATCTAGATTGTTCGTGTAAAGCTGATGAAAAATTAAAATTATCTAGCATGATCTGAATATACCCTTTCACCACAATACACGACTCATGTCGACCATGTTACTTAAAGATTAGATTAGATTGAGAAATAAATAATAATTGATAATTTTTTAATCTGACTTACGACAATTTTTGTCGTACGACGTTTCATAAAACGGACCCGAGAATATTTCATAAAATTATGAAATATCAAACAGTGGTTATTAAAGTCTTCATTGTTTTCCAATATATTTCCTATGTAGTAGTTATAGCTTGCATGAGTTACAGAACCACAACCACAACAAGTCTCTACACATGCGCGTTAGTGTAAATACTTACAATGTCGTATGGAGAACAAAATTACAATCATGTGTCATTCATCGAGTTATACGTAGACTCTACATCAGCAGCATAATTCAAGTATCAAACAACTAATTTGTGTCTTATCTAGATCCAAACTGTTTGTCAATGTACGTTAGACCACCGAAATCTATCTGATAGTTAGGCAGTATTAGACACCAAATTAATGATTTTATTCAATAGTATTCATTTTTCACCTTTAAAAGTTTGAATCTTGTAACAGCTAAGTGATTATTGATTGCTATTTACTATAAAACAACAAAAACAAAAACAAAACAATATTATTTGCCTAAATTTATAAAACTTTATGCCAATTGTTCTTTGTACGTTTTGACTGAAGAAATATTTATACTAATATAAAATAGTTTTGACCCTAATCAGACGTCGCCTTACACGGTGTCTGGTCAGGATCCAAATTGTTTTCAAAGTTGAGTGTTGTCGCGTATGGCGGAGACTTGATTACAGTGGAGAAACAATTATTCTTTCCCGTTTAAACGAAACGAAACGCAAACGCAAAACATTAAAACGTAGAAAAGTGCAACTTTTGGACAATTCTGATAATTTATGTTTATCTTGGTGGCAAATAGTTTGCAGCCTGATCAGACGCCGGGTTACCCGGCGTCTGATCTGGCTCCAAACTGTTTGCACTGTAAATAATAGTTTTAGCGTAAACGCGTTTATTGGGAAAGAATAACGTTTTCTCCACTGTATACGCCACTAGCATGGGCAGTCAAGTAGCCAGAGATCACGTCAGACTAACGAGCAATTTTCTTCTTGAATAATGGTAGAAAAGACGTGTTTCCCTGAATAACACAATCATGCCCCTTGCAAACTAAGCATCTGTGCAGGTTTAAAATGTTTGCCATTTAGATTTTAATTAACTGTTTTACCTTTTTGAAATAATCTGTCATTTTTCCTAAACATTCCACTGTACTTGCGATAGTTTTGTATAACTGCAACTGCCCTAGCGTCTCTCCACTGTTTATATTGAGTTACGGTTGCTGTCTGGAATTAGCTATGTTTCAAGGTAACTTCTGCGCTAACAAGTATTTGTTGGTAATTTGTAGAGAAAATAAGGTCATTGTCGGAAAATGCAGGGTTGCAGAAAACTAGACTTCTTGTTACACATTCAGTGTCCTATATACACTCGGTGCAAAAAGAATCGCACATCTTTCATTACACTATTTGTATTTAGAATGAACGTTTTTGTGAATTAATCTTTTCATTAAGGTCAGTAGTTCTGTCTGGGGTATCACTATTGAAAAACACAATCTGCACAAATCGATGCGATGTTTAAAACAGGCTGTAGTTCTTTTTCGCTGCCAAATTAATCGTGAGATGTTTACCCCTTCAACGTTTCATTGTCGTCTGCTTCACATTTGTTGTTTGTAAGATCGTTTCAAAGTAAGATCCAATGTAGTATGAAATAAAAATATATCGATACAAGTGACAAACAGTTTGGATCCTGATCAGACGCCGCGTTACGCGGCGTCTGACCAGGATTCAAACTGTTTGCAAATGCGCTTTTTGGCGTCATTTAGAGTGAAAAGGTTAAAAAGCAGCACACTGGTTTTGAGTTTTTTGTTTCTGAACTTGTTACACAGAATTAAATAAATCTTGAGATATGGTATTAGTATTCTAATTTCCTTCAAGAAAAGATTCTTAATCTGCGCATGAGCTCGATGTGCGTTTCTTTTTGCACTGAGTGTATACATATACATGTCCTTTATAACATAACCAGCGGTTGTACGCGTGAATAACCCTATCATTTTAATGTCATATTCAACATGTATTTATTAAATTCGAATGGCCTGACTGTATTCATACACGCTGTCGAAACAATGAAAACGGAGGCCGTTGAGGAACCTATTTATCAACGACCAAGTCTCAATAGACGGTGGGCGACTAGAAATAGTAACGTCAATCGTGTTCGGAGGTTTCATAACGTACATCAGAATGTGGTCCAGAAAGCATGTCTCAATCCCAACAAGGAAAAACATTTCGAACAATATATACTCCAACATCGATGAAAACGCATTTCTATACACTATCCTATACAACAGTTTACACAGAATATAGGTCACCTACCAGTACTCGTACATGTGTCGGTGGTTTCAACAATAGCTTTTGCTCTCCGGTTCGCTGTGATATTTCAATATCTATGTTTATAATATCGATTTAAAAAGGGCTTATTTTCTTTTTTAAAAACGAAGACGTGTTTGAAGCTAATAAGCAGTGAATAGTAGGTAAACAGTTTGTGGAAAAGGTACATTAACTTTTGCAGTCAATTGCCTTATATAGAAACGATCAGTGACGTCACGATGTGACGTGTCTGACTGTTGTAACTGTAATCTAGAATATAGTTTTGATGTTTATAATGGATTTATTTATAAACTTTAATATCTGATAAATATAAATTAAATTAGAGGCTGATAAGACAGACAGTCAATAAAACGCTGAGAAATCTGGAACGACATAGACAACCTTATAGCGCCTTCCATAAAATGAATGTTCATTGCATTACTGTTAATAATAATTGATATTGTAAAGTTCGTCTTTTTGAGTATATTAAACCCGCTAAAGCTAAGCGATTTTTATCGTTTCTAAAAGACTCATTTAATAAATCCAATAACCATGAACCACCTGCCCCTTCACTGCCATACTACATGTATCATCTGATTTTATCATGTCATCTGATTTTACTTCTTAATGTTAATCATAGGTAAATTTACTGAAGTATTATCAAAGATTCAAACTTCCCTATTCTAGTAGTTTGATTCAAAGATGATAATATGTTTATACATGCCACATTTTCATGCATGAACCAACCAGAACTGGGTGTCAATGTGACAATGACTCGTTGTTATAGTGAAAAGTTATGTCCTGCTCTGTGACAATGATGTACATGTTCCAAATTTGAAGTCGCAATCATAATACAAATACGGTTAAGGTTAAATTCAACTGAATTGCCAGAAATAATCAGTGACGTGACGCTGTGATTTGTCTTGATGTTGTAACTGTAATTCAAAACGTATTTTGATTTGTTTCAAAAGGATTTGTTAATAAACTTTCACAGTGTACTTTAATATCTGATAAATTTACCTATACTGACCATGACCTTTGGCATTACCAAAGTTGTACTGAGATCAAGTGCTTCTGAAGAGGAGTACACATGCCACATATGAATTCTTCACATGTAGTTATGGACGGCTAAATTTCAACGTGGATGACCTCTAAATGACATTGACCTTTATCACTTGGCCAATGTTTTACTTAGCTCAATGGTCTTTTGAGTTGGATACAGATGCAAAATACAACGTATATCTATTACACGCAGAGTTAAAGTCAAAGTTTAAGTTATTCTATTTGACCTTAACATGACATCAACATTTCCTTAACTTGACCAATATTGTTCTGGGATCAAGGGCTTGATGAGTTAAGTACACATTTCGAAAATGAAATCTTTTTTAAAATGAAGTTTCAAACTCCCGGCGGTATGGCATACCTATCTACTACGAACAGACGAGCTTCAAATTTGACATGTACATTGTACTTGCACATGATAATCTTTGATGATAAAGGCACGGAGAGGTCAACATAATAAAATAGAGCAATTACGTTAATCAAACTTATCTTAATTCTTTTGTTTTGGAATATTTCATTTCCAGTGTGTACGTACAAAGTAAAATTGTGATGAAGGTCAAAAGATCTTGTTCAACTCTCGACCTTTATAAACAGGAATGAATAGAAGCATACAGTGGAGAATCTGTTATTCTTTCCCGATAAACGCGTTTACGCTAAAACTATTTTTTCTTTTACAAACAGTTTGGAGCCAGATCAGACGCCGGGTAACCCGGCGTCTGATCTGGCTCCAAACTGTTTGCCACCATGATAAACATGAAATATCAGAATTGTCCAAAAGTTGTTCTTTTCGACATTTTAGTGGTTTGCGTTTGCGTACGTATGCGTTTAAACGGGAAAGAATAACAGATTCTCCACTGTAGATGTAAAGTTATATTCATTAGTACAGATAACATCATCCCACTCACATTAAACATCCAGACAGCGAATAAGCTTTCGTGACAAAATGAAGATCACTGATGCACGGTTTAGAACAACGTAATTAATGTTGTAACGTTCGTTTAGCCCATTCAACATTAAGGACGAGTGTACTCGTTATGAACGAACGATATAAATAAGAAGAAAACACGTGTCCTATGCAAACAGTGTAGACCATTTTCAGAGGGATCCTGCCAGAGCCCTATTACCAGGGTCTGCAATGTTTGTTAATTTGAAACAAATAGTTGAAATCAACCCTAAAAAAATATAAAACTGATTAGACTTAATCAGAAACTTAAATTGTCAATTTGAAGTCTCAGGGTTTAGTGGATTAAAGCACATACTTTCTTTGAATACATTTGTCTTTAACCCATTACCCAATAGCCTGTTTCTTTTTTTAAAGACATGGGACCTCTTAAAACAGGTTGAAAGTAAAGCAGAATGCGCCTTGAGGCGCATTCTGCTTTACTTTCAGTCTGCTGTAAGCTATCATCTGCTAGGATTAAGAACAAATTTCTTATGGTTCATATTCATGACTGTATAAATTGGAATTTCTTCAGTGGAGGAATAAATAAGGGGCGTAAAAAGGCGTTTTACGGGGTAATAGTTTAAACAAGTACAAACTAATGCATAAGAATGGCAATACCTTCTTACTACATTTTTATTTCTAAAATCACAATAATTATAAACAATTTCGATTTATAAAGAATAGCGACTGCAATACAAATCCAATGTATTTCATTGATTGATTGAGTTAGGTTTTACGGCACCGCGACATATGAAATGGTCATATAACGTCGGCCAATGTATTTCAGTAATAAATACATTTAGGTGTAAGTGACTCAGGTCAGATAACAAAGAAATGCTTACAAATATGTTTGTGCATATATATGTACACAAGTTTTACGGATGTTAAACAAATTGACATTTTATTATTCATGTAAGAAACCACATTAATTTGTGCATTCACATAGTCAAGCTGTTGTATCTAATGCAATAGTAAAGTATGACTTAGATATTTGATTATTCACGTTCGCTATACGTCGAGTTACAAGGCGTCATTTGTGGATCGAAACGGGTTGCCAATGCAAATTCCAATGCAATTTTTTGTCATGACGTGCTCAACAAGTAAACTGGCATAGAAACACATTAATTAGTGCAGTAAGATAGCAACATGTTCGCAGTAATTGAACAGTCGCACTTAACCACATAACCTGCTTCAAACTTTGAAGACATGTAATCTCTTTGGGGAGATTTAAAATAAAGCAGAATGCGCCTTACTTGATTGAGTAATGCATGTTCAAGAAGATGGTTGCTTAGAGCAGGCTGAAAGTAAGCAGGATGTGCATCAAGGCGCATTCTGGTTTTTTTTCAATGTCGTTGAAAGTCGATAAAAATCAGTCTTGTAGTCATATTTATATGATAAAAGAGTGCCTCAGTATATATTACATTTGGTACATGTTTATTATTGTATAAATAAGAACTGTTTTCTTCAGCGGATGAATAATTTGAATACGACCAAAGTCGCTTCTATAGCGAAAAGGGTTAACGTCACAATATACTGAAGATCGTATTCATTTCTACATTGGATATATGTGACATCGATTACTGATTTATAAACCCCTTCACTGTCACCGCGTCATGTTAAACCTTTATACCCAGTGGATTCATCCATATTAAAATATTGGATTAGTCCATTTTTTATCAAAGGGATGCCTTGTGAAAAATTCTATTTTTCATTTTGTTTTATATTGAAATTCCTATCAGCAAACAGTGTAGACTCTGATCAGGTGCCGCAAAATGCGGCGTCTGATCAGAGTCTACACTGTTTGCCTATGTCCCATATATTGGATCGTGGGCACAAATGGGTTAAACTAACAGCGTCATCTGATTGGCAAACTTAAGGTCAGCTATTTTTTCTCAAGCTTTGAGTTTTGGCAAAGGTATTAAAGTAATATCGTGGTGAGTGTCAAACAGTTTGTCGACGTCTGATAATAATCACAACTGTTTTCAAACAAGTACTTTTTAAGCGCTTTTGAACGCACTACCCCTGTGTGAAAAGAGCGCTATATAAATCTGGTATACTTATAATAATACTGAACTCGTATTAGGCAGTGAAGGGTTAGGAATGACAATAATGCCTTTATAATGATTTTATCTCATGTCACTGACTTAGAACCAAGCTCAATCATTGACTTTATCAAACTTGTTAAACCTTACTGCACCCAACCTGTACTACATTAGATTCTACTACAATGTGATATACACGTATAAACATGGCTTGTGATCAGGAGTAATAATACATTTTGGAATTCATTTCAATATTACTTAACCCTCTTTGGCGCCGAAGTTGCATAACGTCGACATTTCAAACATTTTGGATCATAAGCAGATGCCGCGTCTGATCAGGATCCAAATTGATTGAAACTTGTTTTTCTTAAGTCATCATACCTTAAATCTTACTTTGAAACATTCTTGCAGACATCTAGGTTGAAGCAGACGACAAAATAACAGTAAAGGGGTATAAATCTCACGATTAATTTAACGCTGAAAAGGTTAAGAGGAAATACATACAATATCGATTTTTAAATAGAGCAGATAACAATCGTCAGTAGTGGCCATCTTGACAGAGAAATTAGGAAGTACTTTGTATATTGCTCTCTTTTATTTTGCAAAGTATACTTATACATTTTTTTCCCCTGAAGAAACATTGATATTTGATTAGTGTCTGATCAATTGGATTCTTACCAGACGCAAAACGATTCGGCGTCAAATCAGATTTCTAGCTTCTTTTAAAAAGCATAAACAATCTTCTACTACACTGATTGTATAACACACATATGACAGTTGAAAGCAATGTAAAAGTAAAACAAAAATATCAATTAGGAGCTTTTTGTTTAACTTTAATTTTGATAAAAGCGGTCACCTAATATTAAATACCTCTCATTTAATGAAATTTCCTGGTTGTATTAGAAAGGTGTTACTACATCTATGCACGTGGATTAAAGTATAATGGATTGAAAAGAATACTGTTTACAGATTTTTTGTTGGTATTTGTAATAGCGTGATCTAACAGAACGTGTTATGCTAGCCTGAAAATCTGCTTTGTATGTACAGCACTCCCTCTCTATAACGACACCAAAATGGAAGACAAATATTGTGTGTGTTGTCCGGAGGGAGTTTAATATGGAAGAAAAGTTAAGCCTTGACTTACATTACGTAGCATCACGCTGCGTCTGATCTGGATTCAAGCTGTTTGTCACTCGTCATTATGTTTATTTTATCAAAATATCCACTTTTTGTAAATTTGAGAAAAATCCGCAGATGACAATTTTTAGCAGACGATATTACAGCAGGGAAAGCATAAGACATACTTGTCTTATTTAAATCATTTCTCTATAACTGCATCCTTTTACACCTTTAATTTATTACTCTACTGGGGTAAATTGTTCCATTTAATGCAGTCATGATAATGTATAAGGAATATTTTGTACCTCCTAAAAGACAGTAGCTTAAAGCAGGTTTAAGGCGAATTCTGCTTTACTTTCAGCCTGCTTAAAGTGGTCATCTATCTTCAAAATTGAAATATGCTATGGGGTAATGGGTTTAGGAACTGTGGTAAGGGTCGTTGAAAGGGTACCGGGTCAAAACGGCCCCTGAGTCAAAACGGCCCCGGGTCAAAACGGCCCACACTATAGTTTTAATACAAAAACTATGCCAAGCATGTAAACAATTCTATAAAAGAAGTACCTATGGGTTGATAGGTTAAGACTTTGCATAGCAAAACCGATCTGTTTAAATATAAAAACTTTATAGTAGTTATTATATACCATCTACTTCGTAGCTGTCTGACAACTGATCAGGGCACCATTATTATAGTACTAACATTTCTAGATGGAAAATTGGTCCCTCAATCCATTCCAGAGTTGTTAATTATTATTAAGGTTCAAAGACTACAGACTGTACAGATTGTATTATTATGATGTTCGGGAAAAGAGATGATGAACTTTTGCACTTACAAGAATAGTCATGAAGTAAATGGGGAGAAAAGGGACAACATAATTATTTAAATCATTGTCATGTTCACTTTATTCCACTTTAGTAATATATACATCTTCCGTAAATGTAATAATACGAATTATATTACCATAATTAATAATTATCCAAATAATATTTGAATCAATATCAATACAATATCATATGGGGCCGTTTTGACCCGGGCCGTTTTTGGGGGCCGTTTTGACCCGGGCCGTTTTGACCCGGAATCGTTGAAAGGAAATAATCGTCGTTAGAAATGCCGATGTAAGGGGGGGGGGGGGGGGGGGGGGGGGGGGCACACTCACTGTTCTCTCACACCATAAAACGTCTGTCGTGTGAGTAAAACATGTAGTCCTATGTATGTTATTTTCTTATACAGCACCTCTCCCTACAACGGCCATCCTAACAACGATTCCCCCCTTACAATGACTCTTGTCGCAGTTCCCTAAACAAGACAAGTATGTCTAACGCTTTTACTGCTTTAATATCGTCTGCTTAAAGTAATCGTCTGCTTTTTGCTCAAAGTTACATATTGGACATTTTAACAGAAACAAACTTAATGACGAGTGACAAATAGCTTGAATACAGATCAGACGCCGCGTTACGCGGCGTCTGATCTGGATTCAAGCTGTTTGCAAATGTAAGCCGATTTTCCTCCCTCTAACGACTCCCTCCGAACAACGCACACAATTGTTGTCTCCCATTCGATGTCGTTGTAGAGAGGGATCACTGTACAGTCAAAGTGGTAAATGCTTCACTTTTTAACTCATTCACCTGAAACTTTAAATAGACAATTCCAATTTCAAAATAGCTTTAGCTCATTTTTGACTATTAAGGGTTGATTTTAACAGCATCTTTCCTAATGACAAACAGTGTGTAGACCCTGATCAGAGGGCTCCTTAAGAATCCCTCTGATCAGGGTCTACACACTGTTTGTCATGGGACAAGTGTAATCGGCACAGGTGCACTAAAATGACGAGTATTCTCGTCGCTAGGGTTGAATGTGTAAATTATAGAAGGATGTGTGACTCTATAATTATGCATCGATGGTCTTTTACTACAAGATAAAATTAAACTCCAAAGTTCTGTAGAAGCATACTGCTATGCCCGTGTTCTGCATTAGTCTGTCATCTGTTTTAATAGCAGATATTTCAACTTAGTTTGAGTGTCAGCTTCACAAACACGTGATACTCGAGCTATTCCAATGGTGGTTATAATATGAATAACTGTGCTCTTAAAAAGAAAATAAAGTATTATGTTAAGTCCATAAATATCAGAATTGTAGTCATATTTATATGATAAAACAATGCGTAACGATACTTAGGTTGACTTTGATCTTAGTGCTATTTCTTACGTGTATAATGCTGTTTAATCAGGCTGCAATATACTTCTCATACATGCTGGGATAGACATGTACATCATTGGTTTAGCCCACGTAACATTGTTTTATCGGAAAAACTTAAACAAACAAAAGGCGGTGGGAAAACACGCTCGTACATTAAAATTTCGTATTACGATCACTAAATAATGTTTAATTGTTGGTGTTAAAGCCAGGTGACTGCTTATGCAAGGTTAAATTAAACAAAAGCTTCTATAGTCGACATGAAGTTGTATTGTCGGCGATACAACACTATAAAACACACCATGACAAATGTGTCGGCTAAATTGTATTGACTTGTGATGGAAGCCAACCTATTTTGACAGAATATCGTCTGCATGAAACTGTCTCTTGCTTCAAAAACATAAATACGATTGATAAAAAGTTTGAAGCCTACAAGAGTCCGACTTTGTCTGAAACTTATAGCATAGCTTTTAGTCAAAATGATTAAAATTAATACCTAATCCATTTATATCCAGTGGATTCTTCCATTTTTATATGTTGGATTATTCCATTTATTATCAAAAGGATGCCTGGTCAAAATTTTCATTTTTATTTTGTTTTATGTATAATGCGGCGTCCGATCAGAGTCTACACTGTTTGCCTATGTCCCATATATGGGATCGTGGGCACAAATGGGTTAAGAAATAAGCAGACAGAATATGTCAGCAGACTGGCTCTGTTACAGTTTCAGAAAATACATTATTCTTTCCCAGTGGACTCGTTTATGCCGAGACACATATGGCAATTACCCACAAACTAAATCTAAATCAGACGGCGTCTGATCAGGGTCCAAGCTGTTTGCCACCTAGATTGATGTGAATCGTAAGCGTTTTCTACGTGTTACCGTAGTTCGTTTGCGTTAAGTTTTTTTAAACGTGGAAGAATAACGTTTTCTCCATTGTACCTTATATTTTTTAGTCTTTTTCTTGTGATTATGCTAAAACAACATAGAACTGTGCATTAATTTCACATAAAACACAAGTTAAGGATTTTAATAGTCTGCTGTCTTGTCTTTGGTTTTGCTACGGCAAGAGACAGTGATAATTATTATTTTCGTTTTTGGTATTGTCAGGTTCTTAATGATGTAAATGACTTTGAAATACAGGCTATCAAATTTATCAGAGAAAACAACATATTTTTCCATAATATGAGTAGAAGAAAATAACAATTATCACGGTAAATTCATAAAAAGAATGCTAATTTATATATATTTTTATCTATGCTACATAATTACGATTCATCATCATTATTTTTCAAAACAAGGTTGTAATACGATATGTGATATGTGGTATTATTACACCTCGCTTTGAGTTACAATGTTAAATTCCCATAGACCTACAGTTAACATTTTGCATGTCTTTTACATCTATACTGTCACTCTTTATGATATTCTTTTTGTGACGTCATTCTAAAGGACATTACTTTTTACTACGTCCGAAAACGTACTGTCAGCCTTGGCATGCCAATCGCTATTGGATACATTGGAACGTTTTAAAGAGTGGTAACTTATAATCAACTTTTGGCATTTTCTGTACAAGTTGCTTCCTTTTGTCCATTCCTTAACGATTTGCCATAATTTCGGAAGAGGATATTTGCCACCTAGACAATGTAAAGACGCTGTTTCTTCAATTTACTTATCATAACGTTCTTCTTTGTTTACTTGTAATATAATTATAAACAATGTGACGTCGTAAGACGGCGACGTCATTTCCCGCGTTATGTACATGTCCGCGCTAAATTGGTGTTCACAACACATTTTATAAAAGACGAATAAAACGATTCCAAAGCCAGGGTTGATAAGCTCGGTGTAATAAAATAAATATTAGATGTCAGTTTGCGTGACATTCAAATTGTCAACCCTCGAAAACAAGAATGTCACCCTCGGCTACGCCTCGGGGTGACACGCTGTTTCTCGGGTTGACAATTTGAATGTCACGCAAACTGCCATCTAATATTTATATACTGTTGCGGAACCTTCTCTATATAGTATAGTATGTCTACAGTACTAGCTGGGGTAATAATTTGTCTTCCCCACTCTTGACTATACGGGGATTTGTTGACCGTTGAAAATAGTCTGGAACTAGATAAAATTGTTTACCACTCGGATATAAATAAACCGTCAAGAATTTAGCGAAACTGTTTTCGTACATTTCAATTTATTTTTCGGGAAAAATTAGTATATCTGACTTTGTACTTTGCTTCTGATTCGGAGCACATACATGTAATTTCATCGCGACTGTTTGCCATTTTATGAAGGAGTGGCGGACTAAGCACCTCTCTGTTGTATATCGTCTGAAAAGTTTGTCAGGTGAAGAAATGTATATCATGTTTTAAATGGAGGGCGTAATATCAAAAACTAAACCATAGAAACGACGATTAGAATATAAAATATCTTATAATAGTAGATAAAAGTATCTCTCTACAGGTGGTAATATTTAAATAAAATTAATGTAATAGCAAGCATGTTTTATGCATTTATTAAAATAAATGCATAAAACATGCTTGCTATTACATTTATTTTTATTTAGATAAAATATCTTATAAAACAAACACCGTTCTATTAAGAAGAACTTTGATTAGAATTTCGTATAGACAATATTTCGTTTTGTGCATGTTTATTACTGTATTAAGTGGCGCTCTTTTCTTCAGCAGAGGAATACATTATATGCTCTAAAAGGCGGTTGTATAGGAAATAGGATTAACACCCCAACCATAGACGATTAAATGTAACTATTCAAACGGCGGGGTGTGATCAGCACAGCAAATATTTGACACTCATATCGGTACCATTTTAGTCATGTTGATATAAATTTAAATTCTGAAATGAATTTGAATATATCAGTAGATCTAGCAAGGCAAAATGTGTTTATTTTTGGAAGGGTTAAAAGCAAATGGTTTAACCCATTTGTGCACCCGATCCAATATATGTGACATATGCAAACCTAATGCGGCGTCTGATCAGAGTCTACATTGTGTGCTGATAGCAATATAAAACGAAATGAAAATTAATATTTTGACCGGGCACCCCTTTGATAAAAAACGGACTAATCCAATACAAAACATGGAGGAATCCACTTGTTGCAAATGAGTTAATGTATAGGTGAAATGGTTAAAGCTGAGTGTCAAACAGTTTTGAGGGTGTACTTTATCCTGTACTATATTATCTGCTTTGGCCTTTTTGTCTGCAACATTTGGCAAATCTAGAATGTTGTTTTATATCATAGACATCCAACGACGAATGTCAAACACGTTCGACCAAATTTTACTTTATAAATATAGTTAAGCAGTGTTTTTAACCTTTTCACTGCCTTGCCTCGAGCATTCATTTGGCATCTTTCACTGCCTTATCCCGATTATAATGGTTACTTGAAAACAGTTTTGGATCCTGATCAGACGCCGCGTAACGCAACTCATTTCAATATAACATAAGTCAAAATACCTTAACTTTAAATTTGAGAAATAAAAACAGTCGATAATTGTTTTAAATTGATGACGTCATGTAAATGCAGGGAATAAAGTAAACATTATAGTAGCGATCATTAATTAAAGTAGACGGTTAAATCTAGCAGTAAAATTATTAAATTGAATTTGCATAAACAGTGAATTTCTTAGGGTTGCACATAAATGATTAATGCATATCCCGAAATATTTCGTGTTCAAATAATCGAATTAAAAATTAGCTAGTTAATTTGTCGTTTTAAATGGGTTATAACTGTTTGAATGGTGATCAACCACAAACAGTTACTGATATGGACCCAAGTTTGTCATAGAATGTCTTGCTGGTTTAAACTGGCATGAGAAAGAATAATAGTCCATCTTGAGATGGAAAGCTCCTTCAAGTCATTTATAACACATTTATTCTATTGAATACAAACTGTATGTAAACTGTCTTGTTTTCGTTTTTGATAACGCGGCTATAACATGTCTACAGACGTTTTGTTGCGAAAATATCATGATTGCCAGTATCGCCTTAAATCCTCTAAAATACCGCTTAAAATCAAGTCTCTGGCATCCGGATAATCTGGGATTTTAACAGTTACTTCAAATATTTCATACATTATATTATGTTTATTTTTCGAGACTTTTAAACTTTCATTAACTCATATTAACATTCGCCCCATTCAATTCCATTGAAAAAAATGCTGTTCATTTTGTATAAACACCATTTCTCGAGAGGGCGGGACTTGATGATAACTTTCGAAGAGGAGGTGGGGCATATGTAGTTTTTATTCGCGAATTAATCTTTGGAACTTGGACAGCACACATTTGGCGGATTTTTCAAAATTTGTTCTTAACCGATATATGCCTTCCTATTAGTGAAAAGCATGATTCCCGACTAAAATTCTTCTTTATTAATGAGATAAATTGCAAGAAAATTGAAATACCTTATAGACATAAGCTATCTGCGTTTCCTTTATGACAAAAAACCCGACATATGTATCCTTCTTTCTAAATGACGTCACTTCCAAATGACATCAAATCGGCATTTCGCCAAACTGTCAAAGTTGTTGACCTTAGAATATAAAAAATGGAACTTATTGTTTTGCTTTCGTATGTACACAGCTTCAGTAAATCGGTCATGGCAGTTTCTCATAGGGTACACATTATTCGTGTTATCAACCTTTAATGTAGATTAAACCTTTAAGGTAGATTAAACATACATGCGTACTGACAAAATGTTGATTTAATATTAGAAATTACAGTAAATAGCGCAATTCATGGTATTTGCCGATAATTTTCTGTCGTTCATTTCGCTTGAACGCCGAAAAAAATATTTTCATTTCTTAATTGATGAAATTAACACAATACTGCATACTAGGGCCGCTCACTTAATGTTATCATCAGGTTTCTACAGGACGCCTTATAAATCGCATTTAAAGTGTGTTAACTTCAACCTTCCGAAGTAATCTCCCTTGACGGAAACGCACGTTGCATGTCACGAAAGCCATTCCGTTAAGGCAGAGAAGTAGAAATATAGAGGTTTATCCTGGAGACACTGTTAAATTACATCATTATCAAGTGCACTTCGGAATTCCTAACGACGACCAAAGAGGATTTTATTTAGTAAATAGCAAAATGTCGCAGGGGCTAAGGTCTGGCGAAAAAGGTGGATGAAGAGCTGAACTATCTACTCTTGGTTAAGAACACATTTGTGAGCAAGTGTGTTGTCATCGATACGACACAAACCGGCTGCAAATCTTCGTTTTTCATAGTGTGCTTTTACTTTTGATCAAACACCGTTCTTATAAAATTTACATGTGCTTATGCAGTTACTTGGTACTAATATGTTTATCAAACTTTTTGTAGCGCTTCTAGTTCTGTTGGCAATGCGCTGTGGTAAAGCGGGACGGTGGTCATCTTTTAGGTCAATTTTACCACATTTAAATTGTTGACAACACCTGAAACTGACGTCTTAGTGACAGCAGATAGTTCATGTTTCTGACACAATTCACTATATATATCATCGGAACTGAAATACTCAGATTAACGCAACTTGTTAGGTAGGCCAAAGTTTTCCAAGATCACAGCATATTCTATAATTTTATACTCCTTTTAATTTACCTTATATTTTCCAATGACCTACTTAACATGTTTCATCTGCGCTATTTGACCTTTATGTGTTGCAGAGCCGTAAAACCCAACTCATCCACCAATCACAGAGTATTTAACCACTGATGTAGACATCTTTATTTCTTTTTTGCATTTGAATTACTGTCTGCATTTTAAGACTTTCATTTATCAATTGAATGATTCTTGTCACGAATGTTTGGTTTTTTAAAATGCAACCAAACAAAGAAAAACATCATGCGAAACAAATCAACCTGAATGTTATGGTTTGCAGCGCACCGAGAGAAAATGCGATTGCTCTTTCCTCGATCAATGTTACACCTCTCAGTCTTGTACTTTCAACCTTTTTGTTGTAATGCTTGGATTAGACTATGTTTCACGCATGATAACATGTGTAAGGTGTTCACACAAGTGCTACCCTTATCCTGCCGCATAAAGTTTACATAAAGTGTGTCACATGCAATGGTATAGAATGTTTATTCCCGGATTAAGTTAACTTTATTATAAATGATCGTTCCAAGTGTTTGTGACACTTTTATTCAAAAATTGAATAATCGCCATTAAAATTTGTTGCACTGTTACTCAATGGCGTTGAACACAATGGGTGCAAGAGTAGTGTTCAAGTGCCCTGCCAAACAGTATTACTTTTATGTTACATTAAGCAATAACTCTCAATGTTACGTAAAGAAAATAATGCCATTATACAATTGCAACTGTGGCGATTAAATGATTTCGATGGTTTTGTTTACAATAAAAGTGTATTCACAACCAACTTTGTCTATTGTAAATGTGTAAAATGTTACAGCATTAGTTGTGAGAAAATCATATTCTAAGTACGTTGTTTTACTTTATTGTGTCTACTCAAATTACCGGGACACTCAAACTCTCTGAATTATTTTGTTGTAGGTCGTGTTAAGGGAATAAACAACACATTGAAGACGTGCTTTAAAATAGTTTATTCATTTTTACAGTTAAATTGTACGTATAATTCGGTTTAAGTATATATAATTGGCCCATATGGACATAACTTCCATTTAATAATACTAACAGAATAATAATTAATATCCTTGTCAAACAAAACAATGCTTCATTGTTTACTAAAGGCAATTTAATGTTCCCTTTGTTACCAGTGTGATTGTATTTTGTGATTCTTTTATTTCAAAACATTTGATGTCAGTAAAACTAACAAGGCTTTGGTTGTAGTCATTCATTTCAAGAAACGTGTGTATAGTAAAAGTATCAATGAAGTAGATAAAAGTAGCTGTTGAGTATCTGAAGAACGTGTAGCACGCTAAGAAACAGGATATCAAGAGTACTGTAGGTTGATTAACTCTTTCAACACAAAGTATTAAGTTCCCTTGTGGGTCTTTTGAAGTACCAACACACGCACCAGTCTACTTGGAATTCTAGGTAGTTTAATAAATACTGCTCTTAATTAGCTAACAGTGTAGACCCAGATCAAAGGGCTTCTATAGGATACCTCTGATCTGGGTCTACAATGCTTACAATTGTAATGAGTATATTTTAAACATGTCCATGGTGCTTACAGTCTTAACCCTTTACATGATAGCCTATTTCTAGTACTTAAGATAGGTGACTACTTAAAGCAGGTTGAAAGTAAAGCAGAATGCGCCTGAGGGCGCATTCTGCTTTACTTTCAGCCTGCTTTAAGCTATCATGTGCTATAATATGGAAAATATTCCCTATAACTCATATTTATTACTGATTAAATTGGAACTATTTTCTTCAACGGATGAATAAATTATATCCGCTAAAAGGCGCTTCTATTGGGGAAAGGGTTAACCCTTCCACTGCCATATAAACCCTTTCACTCGCAATGACGCCTTCAAGCGCGCTTACAATCCGTTTGGATCCTGATCAGAGGCCGCATAACGCAGTGTCTGATCAGGAGTCAAACTGTCTTAACTTTGAAACTCGTTTCGATATGTTTTAAGTCATACAACATGTAATCTTAAATTGAAACGATTTTGCAAAAACCAAATTAAAGCAGACGACAATGAAACCGTAAATTGGTAAAAAATTCACTAAAAGTTTGGTAGTGAAAGGGTATACGTATATCCCGGATATGTCTGCTCAACTGCTTGCCTTAACTGGCGGTAAAAGAATAAATGTTCTAGTATTGAAACTACAGTCGAACCTTGATACGCCAACCCTGCTCGTATTCCATTAGTTGAATTTCGATGACTCGGTCTTTATTAAGTCAAACATGCCCAGGTTTATCGTGTTTCGACTTTATTTCTAATTAAATACACCTTTGTCTATTGTTACTTTCCTACCTTTATCAACCTTTTAACTGCTCCGGTCTGAGTAAAATGGGCTTTACAAACAGTTTGAATTGCGAACATAAAAATGTTGAGTATTTCGTATCTTGTCAAGATAAAAACTGGGCGACACCATTAAGAAAAACTATTTCAACACTAATTGTTCTGTTAAAAAAGATAAAACCGCTAGGTCAGAAAAACAGACAAGACATGTCTAATATTTCAGAGAGGATTACTTCATGCATTTTTGCGCATTAAATCTCTTCTTGTCTGAGCGACAGTCTTATCCAGAAATACTTGGCTCCTTTCTGAGGTATGTGTCTTTCCGGGCTTGCTACTGAACATGTATACAGTGGAGAATCTGTTATTCTTTCCCGTTTAAACGCAAACGAAACGCAAAACACTAAAATGTAGAAAAGGACAACCTTTTAACAATTTTGAAAATCATCAGGGGTGAGAGTCGTATAAAGTATGTGTAACAGTCAATATGGCGATAAGTTTACACTGCCAATGCCTCTGGTTTGGCGTATTCTCCGGGAAAGGGAAATTTTATTGCAAAAGCCGTGTAAGTATCGAAATAACAAATTCGTAGCTGGTCTTAAAGACCCATGATCTGATTACCCCACAGTTCACTTCCCAACTATGATCCGATACACGTCAATGCACAGCAATGAATTTTTATTTCATAATTAAAACCTTCAGAGTTAATTTGGTAATCATGGATACTGTTGCTATCAAGCCCGCTGTCTATAAAACATAATTGTTTTCGGTAAATGACCGTTCGCCATCCAATATGACCACCCTTTATACTCAATGCCATACCAATGTATTTTATAACTGATTTTATTTGTTAAGATTACAACTTTAGACAGTTTGACTTGAAATAATATATACGTTTTAAACGGTTTAGATACTGACCTGATGCCGCGGTACGCGATGTCTGGCCAGAACTGTTTACAAATGTATGTGTTGTGGTGTTTGGTGCTGAATGTTTTTAGTACTTAAGACAGATAACTCCATATAGCAAACTAATAATAAAATAACACATCACTAATACATTAACTTTCTGTTATACTTTCAATCTTGTGTTAAGCAGTCGCAATTTGAAGAAGCACATATGTATCTAGATACAGGTTGTTGCTGAATGCTCTAAACTGTCATCTGTCGTAAGTTCGCTAATTCATTTTTTTAAATAGTTGCCTTATACAAGTTTTACTGTGTTTCGATCATTTTCTTCATTTAATACAACACAATCAGCGTCTTAGAGTAGTATTAACCACTTACCCAAAAGCCGGATTCTAATTCTGATGATAGGTGTCCACTAAAAGTAGGTTGAAAGTAAAGAAGAAAGCGCCTTAATGTGAATTCTGCTTTAATTTAAGTCTGCTCTACATTAAGACTTGCTAGGTAGCAGAACATAATTATGTTTTTTGCTTGATATTCCTGACTGTATAAATGGGCATTATTGTTTTCGGCGAAAGACTAAATTAAAAGCACATACTACTAATTAATGGATAAATGTATTAATACCATGGCATGGTTGTATGATGGCTCATATGACAACCTTTCGGGTTTTAATCATGTAAGAAATGCCTTTAGTCAAAATTCCGGTCTACGTATTAAAACCTTGATTTCATAAAGGTTGCTATGACGACCTCTCGTTTAGAAAGACACAAACTTTTATTCTAGATTATTATAGATCTTGAAATAGAATTAGACGACCACGTATTGCATTAGTTCAAACGAGATAAAAATTCCCCTGAATATTAAAGAATGTTTTTTGTGTCTTCTTTGATCTTAGATGTTTTCTTTGATAGAACAACTGAACTATTTATAAACACTTTCATTCCGGTCAGACGCCGCTGTACGCAAATTAGAAACGCATACAACTTTATTAACCCATTTACGCCCAGTGGATTCTTCCATGTTTATATATTGGATTGGTCTAGTTTTATCAAAGGGATGACTGGTCAAAAATTCATTTTCATTTTGTTTTATATTGAAATTCCTATCAGCAAACAATGTAGACTCAGATCAGACGCCGCATAATGCGGCGTCTGATCAGAGTCTACACTGTTTGCCTATGATCCATAAATGGGATCGTGGGCAGAAACAGGTTAATGAAATGTAGATTAATATCAGCCGATATTATCATACAGTTGAGACTCTATTAGACGGGTTGTTACGTCATAATGGTAATGAAGGGTTAACTGATAATCATTAGAGAGTAGTAGGTGGTACAGGTGGTTGATCTATGTAAGGTAAAAACATGCGAAATATCCTTGTAGAAAATGTCTGCCTTATCTGTCACAAATATTACCTCTACCACATAGCATGTTTCAAGTATCAAGTGTTTTGTATGTATACGATGTAGGGGAAGGGTCAAAGCTAATGGTGTTAGAACTTGTGACCCAAACCTATTTCCATGTACATATGAAAAATAAAATATGTTTAAGCTTAGTACCTAAAGCAGGGTTTTAGTCCGGTATGACCGCTATATTTTCATCTGGTAACATAGATATCGCATATCTTTCGTATGCATACTTGCTAGTTTAATATTGTTCAGATTCCAGAAACCGTTTATCCATGAGAACGTAAGTATGGAATTATGTTTACAAGAGGGTGATTATACCAAGGCGAGTAGAAAGTTTTTCAACTGGATATCAATGTACTATTATTGCATCAACAGCATGTTTATCATTTTTCCAATGAGAACGTGTGTGTGTGTGTGTGTATACGCTAAGCTTCAATACAGTCACCGTGGCCGGACTCGTTTCAGAATTTGTTTTTATATTAGACATAGGTATAACTGTGTGCCAGAATATCCAGTTTTTGGAAAGTTTATTGATTGATTTCATTGATAAGGTTCGATTGATAAATTTGAATCGATGTTTGTATGGACACTGCTAAAAGCAGAAACCAGCTATAGCTTTACCCTGAACTCGAGTGCATGTGAACGTCAATGTAAACATTATTTCTTCACTTTAGTAGACTGTTATTAACAAGACAAAATTATATAAAACAGCCCAAAAAGGACGACTGACTTTGTCTTGGTCGCTTTTCTTTATAAGCACCTGGCAGTTCAAGACTCTCAATTCAGCGACACAAGTACAAGCCTACAACTTCTCTAGGTAATAATACACATAGAATATAACAATACTGTTCCTACTTATCGATTTCTAAACAACTATTTTGATAAATCCAATAACTTATTAACGCTCCTATTATATTCTATATGTTTGAATGATTGTCGTAAACTGTATCTGTCATATAGGCCTAACAAGAACACTATGTTGACCGGGTAATCTTTGCTAAATCCATCAATGATGGTGTCAGATAATATTACGTAATAATCGACGGATATTTTGCAAGGGTTTGGATAACCGCATGTTTTGACCAATTGCAGACATATTATATTTATCAAACAATGAATCCGTTATCGTCTTTGTCTCAGTGGACATCTTTAGCTAATTTGTCTCATCTTTGACTGTCGTAAGCGTGTATACTTTTTAAAATAATGAATTCTTAGTAAGATTGTTCTTTACATTAAAGAAACTCTTTTCAAAATTATATTTCAGTATGAACTCATTAATATTAACGTTGTTCATGCTAGTGGCGGATATGTGCCACAGTTTTTACCTTTCAATGTTTTGGGTCCTTATGAAATGCAGAGTTATCCATGAAAACAATAAGATTAACTTTTATGTAAAAAGCAAGTTATCATCAAAAGTTTCGATGCAGTTAATAGTTTTTCGCTGTCCAATAGGTATCCAGTAGTGAAAACCCTGATCAGCTAGCTCCTGCAGGATCATGGTCTGCACTGTTTGTCATTTTACATTGTATTGTTAAAATCAACCCAAAATATTCAAAAGATAATTCAGCTTAATGTGAAAAGGGAAAAGGTGAATAAGTTGTCTGCTGTTCCGTCGAGACAAATGATTGTCTGGGGGATAAAACATGTCTGATACCATATTGTAAGTGGGAGGAGAAAATACAATGTGTCGGGCTTGTTTATATAGAGAATATACCATATAACATATAATACATTCAATTAAATCCTTCGGTGCCAGTATATTCTTTATCTAACAATTGTGGTCTTTCTTTATTTGTAAAATAAATGTTTCAGAACTTTTGACGTAAACGAAATGTGTCTCTGAAACTCCATGCCCCCAATTTGACCTCTATGACATTGACATTTGACCCGACATTTGTGTAATAAACATACAGAAAAACCTCTCTATTACGACCACTAAATTGCATTTATTATTAGACGTTTACGACAGGTGCCTGCTTAAAGCAAGGTGACAGTAAAACAGAAAGCTTCTGTATAGGAGCTTTCTGTTTTACTCTCACCTTGATTCAAGCTACTGCCTTTTATACAACCAATTAGCTCTCTTTTTAGTGGTCGTAATAGAGAGGCTTTACTGTACTCATACTCCTCGAATTAGAGCAACATGTGTACAAACTAAAAACTCCTGCTAAGCTGAGGGTCAAAGGTTACGGCCATTGAAAAAAATGGTTTTGATGGTTGGTACGTTTGTTAGTGTCCGTTTCTGCGATCTATGGTCTTTGTTTTGATATCTGCAACCTATCTGCCACCTTGATCTTTGACTCAGAGATGACTGTAATATGCATATTCTTCCTTTTCTGAATCAGACCAACATGTATAGACATAATAAAGTTCAGATCTACTGAGAGTCAAGAAAATGGTCATTTTAAATAACTGCCCTTTTGACCTCTATGACCTCGACTTTGACCCGACATACTTGACAAATATATATTATATATTTATTCTTCTAGATTAGAGCAATATGTACAGCAAATACGAAGTCAAACTCAGCTGAGGTTCAAATGTTAGAGCCATTTAGAAATGTACTTCGGGACCTCTGTGACATTGACCTTTAACCCGATATGCCTTAAAACCTATATATTCATATACGTCATTTAATGGACAAAGTTTTTATGATGCACTGACTTCGTGTTGGATATAATTAAAGAAGAGCAATATGTATTTAAAGCAAGAAGTTATCTCTTGAGGGTCAAACAGTTATTTCGATTTCAAATATTTGACATTCTGACCTATTTTACTAGAATCTTTGTTCTGATATGGTGAACACCTACACGAGGGCAGCAAATATACCGTGTATTACCTTTGTATTAGTTATAGTTTAAACGTTATGTTAAGAATGCGAATGGATTGTGAACTTAATATTTGACTCAGAATGTCTGAAATATACATATTTAAATTTGCCATAATTGGAGCAGTATATTTACCAAATATAAAGTTCCTATTGATTGAGAATGCCATTTCAAATATTTGACCTTTTGACCCCTGTTACCCTGACATGTGATCCTACATGCCCCCAACCTTCATATTCATACATGTATACCTATTTATATGGACACAACACATTGTCATGTGTAGTGTGTGTATTTGTAACAGTCTATTTCCAACCTTAAAGTTGCGGACAAACGGAGAAACAGACAAACAAACGGATCAACTGACAGGGCAAAAACATTATGCCTCCTATCATATATCCAGATTAGATGCCTCTAAACTTGATACCAGGTATGAACAGGAGATGTAAATTGAAGTCAAGCGCGTATATGGAAACGTTATATCAATAGAACAGCAAACTCAATAGAAAACATGATTACTTTGCTCGGGATTTGAACCTATAAACCATGAAAAAAAAACTCAATAAAATTTGGGTGCACTTTAACCTGATTGATCTTACCACGCAACTGCTTGCAAAGTCTGGTGATATCACATGAATTTTTGATGACTTCTTTTTTCTGGAGGTCTTAAAAGTGAATAAATGTACACAAGTTCTGCATAGTTTAAACTATGAATCTGTTCTGATCAATTTGGCAGCCAATTACAAATGGTCTGTAGGACGTGTCTTGCAATTTATTTGTAAGGTGGTGCACTTTTAGCCGTTGCATACTTTCTTATTGTTATACATACATGTGTTAACATGTGATTTACAATACAAGAACATAAATCCAATACAGGTACAAGCGGTATCTTCAATCTAAAATAAAGCTTCTTACCTAAACTGCTGTCGGAGACGACTGATATTTCTTGTTGAACTGTTGAATATAGTCAAGTGTCACAAGGTCCTCTTATACTAGCTAAGGGTCCAAGGTTATAAAGCATTTGAGATGAGTCTGAGTGTGTTCTCAAGCATTTAATTGGTCAGATTTGAGCCTAGAATTAAAAAACCTTTATAACCTTGGCCCTTGGTCTGCCTGGACCCCGCTGTGTTGTGGTGTTCAAGTATATAAATCTCGCGACAAACCTTGAGATGCGCTCTACATTGCCAATCTATATCCGCAATGACGTTTGCTGAGAAAGCAGAGAGACGAAGAGGGCATCACTTTCTTGATTTACCAGGCATACCAATCTTACCATGGCATTCCGCTGCGCTCGTCTGAACCCATTTGTGCCCACGCTTCCATATATCGGACATGGGCAAACAGTGTAGACTCTGAGCAGAGTCTACATTGTTTGCTGATAGGAATTCCAATATAAAACAAAACGAAAATGAAAGGTTTGACCACGCATCCCTGTGATAAAAATGGACTAATCCAATATAAAACATGGAACAATCCACTGGGCGCAAATGGGTTAATTAATCTTTATATAAGTATAATGGTTTAGTTAACATGTATGATTTACTTATACATCTATATATCAAGGAAAGACGTAGTTAATAGATAAGATGAAATCGTTAAAAATGTATGCTTTTCATTGATGTTTCTTCGACTTATGTAGATGTCGATAACGAAATTTAAATGTCATTTCCACAAGCGTACCACACTTGTCTTGTGTTGGTTATTCCGTCAATTTGCCAATTGCTTGCCAGTTTAGAGCAGAATTGAATTATTCAAATCAATTTCGTTTTCGGCTAAATCTATTTATTGTAGAACATTTAATAATCGATATTTGCAAGCAACAACAGTAAGCATTTTTTTTTAAATCTCATACCATGCTAAAAACGACTTCAATCATAGTTGCAAACAACTTCGATCCTGATCAGACGCCGAGTAACTAAGTGTCTTATTAGGATCAAAACCGTCTGAAATCGTGCTATGATTTCTACAACAAAATCAGGCATAGCATCTGAGTTAATCCTCTCCATTGTCTTACCTCGATTACACTGTTTATCTGAAAATAATTTGGACCGAAACTATACCAGACAAAATAAAGGAACGTCTATTACAGCGTTCCCTCTCTACAACGGCCCTCCGAACAACGACTGCCTCCTTACATCGACATCCGCCGCTGTTCCCAAGAAACTTATGTTTTATGCTTGCACTGATGCATCATCGTCTACTTAAAATTGTTGTCTGCTCTTTTTTTTTACATAAATGACATTTTGACAGAAAAAAATAATGGCAAATGACAATCAGCTTGAATCCAGATCAGACGCCGCGTTACGAGGCGTCTGATCTGGATTCAAGCTGTTTGCAAATGTAAAATAAGTTCCCTCCCTATAACGACTCCCTCCGAACAACGCACATAATCTGTGTCTCCCAGTGGGTGTCGTTGTAGAGAGGGAACGCTGTATATATAGTGTAAAACTTCATATAACCAGATTTAAAAAAATACTTTGCAAGTTTCACTCAAGTTTTCTTTACCAATTCAGACATCCGTTTTCTGAAGAAAAACAACAATATTAGTCCTCTTATTGATCATTTTGCATGTAATTCTTGCTAACCACGTGCAAATGTCCGACATAGTTTGCTATTTAAGTCTATAGAGCGGCGGTCGAATTCCTCGGAAGTCCACAAACTGTACACTTGTAGCACGAGAAAATATCTCGATAAACATCGTACTCTGGACATATCCATGGCATTCAAGACATTTCCTGAACTCGTTTCGGAGCTTACACCTATCGAGTTAAAACTTTTGTGCTGCACGAGCTCGTGACTGTAGCAAAAAACCATCAAGTGTCTTGTGTGAGGCCCGCTTCTTATATTTGGTGATTTAGTTTGAAAACCCCTTGACTACGAGTTTGTCAGGGCCTCTCTAAGATTGATAGCAGTATTTTGCGCACAAGTCCCATGCCTATCGAGAACAATGAGGGAGGAGGGTTAGTCCTCCAGCAATGGACTGAGGAAATGTCTTTAAAGTTGGCAGTTAAAGTGTGCCTCGCTTAACGATAGAAGAACCTAACCGAGCCATCAGGATATTGGCACCGGCAGCAGCAACCGCCGTGTTGCGGGTATATTCAACAGTTCAACAAGAAATATCAGTCGTCTCCGACAGCAGTTTAGGTAAGAAGCTTTATTTTACTTATTGATGTGGAATAACAGAATTTAGATATCTAATTCATAACATTTTATGAGTAGTAAACGTCAATGTAACGTCAGCAAATGCTACGTTATTTCCTTTTTTCTAGAGAAACCGGACGAATCGATGACATACATGTACCATGGTCTGGACGCCGAACACTTTTGTCAGTAGATAATGACATGTACACTCACCTTACCTGTCTCAGAAGTCGGTTCAAACCTACAGCGTCTCTTAGGAATAAATTTCAACGTCAAACCGGACAGCGTCATACCAGATATGGTTCGAAGCAAAGTGATGCCCGCCCTCATGTCGCACGGTCAACCATCGACTTTATATATGACAACAACACCGAAAATCTTCATTGACCATCAATCTTTTCAGACATGGCACACAAAGATTATGTTTGGGACTACGTGGGGCGTAACGCAGAGCATTTCACAACGTTACGCCATTAGAGCAAATGGACAAGCATTGCGTCATGAGTAGAAAATAATCCCCCTTCAAGGTATTACATATGTGATCAGGTCAACGAGGCGTCGTTGTGTTGCAGGCGTCGGTGCTAATGGAGACATACCATTTTTTGTGTTGAATGTGAACATTTAATTGAACATGGGTTTACGTTACGCAACGTCATTTCTACTGACAATGTCAAACTCATAAAACCAGTTTTTTTCTAGAGGAGAATTTGGCTGTTTTCTGTAGATTGAATTATTTGGGTATGTTGAATAAAATTTGCTGAAAAGCATACACTTTTACGTTGTGGACGTTTCTTTTTTTGCCCGGTATATTTCAAATTCATTGGGATACTTCTTTAGTCATTCTACCAAACCCCTTCTCATTCACCATTCATCGGCGCTATATGACCTAATTAATGTGGCGGTGCCGTTAAACACAACTACCGGTAATCTATCCATACTAAATTTTAAATTTGAGAAACGACACATTGAAACAGACGACAATAACGCCTTTTAAGCAGCGGTGTTTGTTGCAAATATGTTTTAGGGACACATTAGAATCTAGGTTAATTGGAGAAAGAAACCGTACACGAGTTTAAGTTATCAATACAAGCTTCGATCTAAGAGAAAGATGTACATAGCTGTTGCCAATAATGCAATAATATTGGTTTTTGTTGTACACTGAACCTGTTGTAGTATACAGTGGAGAATCTGTTATTCTTTCCCGTTTAAACGCAAACGTACGCAAACGCAAAGCACTAAAACGTAGAAAAGAACAACTTTTGGACAATTCTGATAATTTTTGTTTATCTTGGTGGCAAACAGTTTGGAGCCTGATCAGACGCCGGGTTACCCGGCGTCTGATCTGGCTTCAAACTGTTTGCACTGCAAATAATAGTTTTAGCGTAAACGCGTTTATTGGGAAAGAATAACAGATTCTCCACTGTAGCCTCTCTATTAGATGACCACTAAAACGAATGCTAACTGGCTGCTTGGTAATCAGGTGATAGCTTAAAGCAAGATGAACGTGGCACAGAAAGCTCCCAGAGGATCTGTCTGCTTAACGTTCATATTGTTTTAAGCAGTCACTTGCCCCACGCATCTGATAAAATTAAATTGTCGTAATGAATAAGTTTTACTTTATTTTTAATTCAGTTCGATGCATATATGTTTAACCTGTGACATACAATGATCACCCCTCGACGTCTAAGGGTACTGAACTGTGAAACAAGCCAAGTACTGAAAACAATATATCAACGATATATTGACACTAGTATTGTCTCCCAATTTCGCCTACATTGGATAGGGTTTTGCCTCATAGATAAAATTTCTTTCTCTCTTTTTTGCCTATATGGGAAAGATATTAGCTTATAGAGAATATCTCTAGCCTATAAATCACGTGTCATCGAATTTGAGCTCCGGTCCATCCCTGCCTTTCTACATTCGGGTCAACAAATAAAGTCATTTGTGATGACGTTTTAAAGACCAATATCACCGTTTATGGACAAAATATTCCAAAACTGCAATGAATTGGTTAGTTGTTGGTTGTTTTAGTGATTTAAATTGGAAACAAACAAAACACCATTCGTTTTCTGACTTAGAATAAGAAAGTCTCCCCCTTGGGTCAGAAACTTAACACAGGGACTCGAAAATCCCCGTAACTGCGTGAACTTTTCGACGCTTGATTGGGACAAACTCTTGTCCTTCTTAAATACGCATGATTGGTTCCTGTAATCAAATATAGCACGTGTCTTCACTCATGATTTATTCTCTTAATAATGTGGTGACTGGAAACATGCTGTCATCTCAAACATCTTCACGTAAGGCCAGAAGACCAAGGCCTGTAAATATTGACCGGTATCCCTCGCGTGTGTTGCAAATTTACTCTTGAACATATCGTTGTTTCAAATACAGTGTCATATTTTGGGTTTCATAAATATTTTCAGTCAACACGGCTGTTAAACTCAACTTATAGGTTCACCCAAAGTATCTGAGAAAGAGACTAGAAACCTAAATTATCAAAAATAAAATCTAATGTGTTGT
Organism: Gari tellinella; assembly: GCA_922989275.2. Classification (NCBI taxonomy): domain Eukaryota; kingdom Metazoa; phylum Mollusca; class Bivalvia; order Cardiida; family Psammobiidae; genus Gari; species Gari tellinella. The sequence goes on from OV277859.1 coordinate 22,666,103, forward strand.
ATGACATGCATATGGACTACTACAAAAGTCTATTCTAAATCGATCCGAATTGTTTATTATTGACTTTTGATGCATTATGGACCAATTTGAAATAATCGTGCATAAACATTAATAACATTAATGATAAACATTTTGGAAACATAAACCACGCCTGTTTAGTTCTGGTTTTATTTCCTCACAAAATTTGTACATTAAAATATTGACGCAGACTACAAAACTCGTCTGCGGAAATTGCGAGGCCTGATTATTCATCACACCAGCTTGGCGTCGTTTATTTGTAAACAACACAACATCGTATATGCATAAACGCTTTCACTCTCGTGGACGCATAAAGGCACGTTTACAACAACGTTTTGATCCTGATCAGACGCGGCGTAACGCGATGTTTGATTCGGATCGAAACTGTTTGACACTCGTATCGATATTTTTAAACGATCATGCAGACATCAAAATTGAAGCAAACGGCAATGAAACGGTGAAGGGGTAAACATCTCACGAAATATTTGGCAGTGAAAGGATTAAATACTGCTTTCGAATGTGAGATGTCTGTAAAATGATTTAAATCTAGTCCTTCAAATAAATACGAAAGACTCAAGTAGGAAACGCAACACAAACAATACACCCACCTCTCAAGCAGAACACAATCACAGTCATACCATACCATAACAAACACACACACACACAAGCGCGCGCAATCCAATTTCTTCATCTACACACACACATATACACAAACGCAATACCATTCCTTCATATACACACTAAATAGAAAACAACACGCAAGACAAGCATAAAGTAAAGTGAATATAGGAGCCCGCCTTGGTACGGTCAGTAGCAATTAATAAGTCATTATAAATTAACCAAAAATAACCACTGGGGGTTAAACTTTGGTTTAGAGGCGCCCAACCTCACTCTTATCTCCTATATTCACCTATAAAGACGAACAGTGTACATAAATATAAACCCTGTTCCAAAACCTTACAATCAAAAAGACCGCCAACACAGTAAGTAAATACATGTAAAACATCTAACAAAAATTCTATGACAAGATTTTTAGTAATACGGGAAAGAATTTAACATTCAAGCCCGTGTTAAAAATAACCCACTGTGGCAACGGTCAAATTGTACTCAAGCGATTAGTCTGTAGTCACGAGTAACTGTAAGACACGGATGGGTTCAGGGTACAACAGAGAGGGAGAGAAAAAAACAATATCCACCACTTGCCATGTGTCTAGACAGCAGCTCATGCTCTTTCATCTTCCACTCACACATTCACCTCTGTCGTAGGCGAGATAATATCTTTGGTGTAGTATTATTCAGACATGTGACGTTTCAGTCCCTGTCATCGTCTCTTACAATTAAATGTACCAAAGACATACGCAGTGGCCTACAACAGCTAAGTGAGTGTGTTCAGTACTAACGATAAATAAATGAATTTCATCAAATAGTGAAACGGTTTTATTTTCAATAAACAGTACTAGTTCTATGATTTATCCCGAACATTGTATTTATTTTCGACTGATAACAATAATATTTTTACATAAAGAGATACATCTGATTTTAATCGAAATGCTTCATTACTTAAGAATTGTACGAAAAGAAAAAGTTATGTCAAGAATCTTGAAATTTAGAGATGTAGCTTGTGACAGATGTGTATGTTAAGAAACAAATAAATAAAATCTGTGAAGGAGATTTTTTTTCAGCAGCCAAAACTAAAAATGTTTCTTTTTAAGGCATGACAGATGTTATTATTTCCCGTTTAAACAAAACTAAAGGAAAAATTGCAATGCTATATACTAAATGACATTTTGGCAAATTGAACGATTTGTTTTAAATCTTACATCACCAAGGAACTAAAACGACCCTTAAGGGGACATACTAACACACAAGAGTTACTTGGTGGTGAAAGAGTTAATCTGAGTAGCAAACAGCTTTGGCTTGATCATGCGTCTAGACGTGTGGTTTAGCTAAATACTATTAGATTTTTAGCATAAACTCGTTTATTGAAAACGAGCAACGATCTATTATGTGTTACAGTGTGGTACAATGGATCGCTTAGAATATAATAATTTGAAAAATTGTGTTACTGTACTTTTGAACGATATCTATTGGAGACATGTAGCTGAACAGAGACGCTTTAAATATATGCCCACAGCGAGTATAGATAAATAGCATTATTTTAACTGTAAAACTAGACTATTATTCCATTAAATGGCGGTTTATATAAACATTTGAAGAATGTCCTCAACGATGTCCTTATTTTGCGGAGAAGTATTATAGTTCTTAAATCTGGATATACAATACTGTCTCCATCGGACGAATGTACTCTTCATATGAACACGTTTGTGAATGACGAGTATTCTCATCGCTTGGGTTAGATGGGTTTATATAAGTAGTAGTGTATTACATTTTTACTTAAGTTCTTGTTTAAGAGAATAAAGTTTGCCGTGTATTTCATTTAATTATGTATCTTTTTTAAACTACAGTGTTATCCCTCTTGAGCGACTCTAAATCGATGCCTGTTCCGAACCAGGCGGCGGTGTACTGCAGGACGAAAGTAATGCAGAGAGTTCCAATGGGAACTCGGTGTGATGCTTTTTCACTGGAGCGAGAGGCAGTGTACTTTAAGACACTAACTATTTCCTGAATGGCAGTCGCTGTTGAGGGGTAGTACTGTACACTATCTATATTTCTGTTCTTGTTTAAGAGCATTGAGTTAGCATTACGTCCCATGTTATTATTAAACTACAGTGTTATTCCTCTCGAGCGACTCAAAACCCTTGCATCTTGTGAATTAGGCGGTGGTGTACTGGAGGACGAAAGTAGTGCAGAAATTGCCGGTTGGAACTTTCTGTATTGCTCTTGTCTTGTATAAGCTGCTGTGTGTTTTTCAAACTCCTAACACAGGTTGCTGGAGTCGCTGTTGAGGAGTATCACTGTATACAATTTATATTACAGTTGTGTTGAAGAGCACTATGTTTCATGTATTATATTATCATAACATTAATACGGTATTATTCCTCTTAAGCGACACTAAAGCAGATCGTCGTTTACTGCATGATGAGAGTAACTTACAGAAATCTCCTGTAGGATCTTTTTGTATTGCCCTTGTCTTGCATTGGACACCCACTTGTTTCTAAGATCACTATTCACCATGCTTAATGGGTCGCTGTTGAGGGGTAGTACAGTATAACAACTATATTTCTGTTCCTGATTAAGTGCATTAAGTTTTAGGCAAATATTATCCTATCATATTACAGTGTTATCCCCCTTGAGCGGCAATGAACCCATATCTCATTAGAGACTGGTAGAGGTGTACTGTTGGACGAGCGTAGGCCAGCGAGCTCATGTAGGAACTTTCTTTGATACGTTTGTCTTGCAGTGACCACCCACATGCTTTTCTAAATAGCACATTATTCTATTGTAGGACAAGTGTAATGCAGAGAGCTCCAGTATATACGAGTGTTCTGGATTGCTTGTGTCTTGCAGCGGACAGCCACGGGTGTCTGAACTACCTTAGTTCATCCTTCAGATAGGTCGCTGTGAAGGGGTATTACTGTAAAAAAATTGTAATTCCGTTGTTGTTTACATATAAGAGTATTAGGTTTCATGCCTTACAGTATCTTTTCATATTACTTTATTGTCCCTGTTGAGCGACCAGGCAATACTAGCATAGTGGAATAGGTGGCGGTTCACTGTTGTACGAAAGTAATACAGAGGGCTCCTGTAGGAACTTCCTGTATTGCTTTTGTTTCCCAGTGTGAAGTCATGTGATTCTGAGATTATATACCATCCGAAAATGACGGTCGCTGTTGAGGGGTAATACTGTACAAACTTTTGATTGTATGTGGTTCGGATACGTCCAACCTCAGGTAATAAAAAGAATTCCGAGTTATATTGGTATATTATATCCAGATATGGATAAGATAGACAACTGAGTCTATACAAGGACATTGTCATGTATATTATATTAACAATCCATTGTATCATGTAACAAGAAACATGTTAATGTTTACGTTACTTAATAAAATGTTTGAATCTTGAATCTATAAAACTGTGATCTTAGTTTGTGTTTCGTTACAACGATATTTGTTTAGCTACAGTTGAAATCGCCGTTAGTAAATACAGTTGTTCATGTATTGTATCAATAACTCTTTCTTACTGAACAATTCAGGTTAATGTACAGACACGCAAAATGAACGCAATTGGAGTAATTTCCGCTCGTTAAAAGAAAAAAATACAACATAGACTGGAAAGTGACAGGCACGGGGTAAATTACTTGAGAATGTCATACATTACATTGTAATGGTATTGCCAAAACAGTGCATTAAATTAATAGTATTCAACTTTTACTATTGTAATGTATTAAATTACAATGGCAAAGTAATGCATTACATTGCACATTATATTTTGGTTTCAAGCTTTGATAACAATTCAATATCAAGACTGACAAATAATAGGTCACTTAAAGGCACACAATTTAGTTAATAGTTTATTGTAAGTGTGACTCGGTGCAATTTGCGGTCTTTTCGGGTTATGATATTCGGCTCAGGATTTAGGTAGATAGTTCCGGTTGTCATTCTAATTTGATCATTCCAAAAGTTATCACTGACCAGATAGGATCATATATTACATTTACTTTAATTAATTTATTTCGATTAGGATCAAATCACAGATATAGAAATCACCTGCACCTGCACCAGAGAGAGAGATTGGCATTGAGCGTGTTCATGATACCAGATATTTTGAACGGGTTACGTTACTTGCGAGAGTGTTATTCTCGTTCGTCATCCAGTGGTGCTGACGTGACATGTAGATAGAGAAATAAAGATCTATATAAAGAACTCTTCTGGCCACGTATTTATCTTTACGACCCGAAGGGTTAAAATGGAGCCCCCAGTGAGGATCGAACTCACGACCCCTGGTTTACATTTGATGCCAAAAAGAAGTTTGAAGATTTTGCATGAGGAGATTTGGTACGTATTTCTAAAAAATTAACTTAGAAATTTAATTTCATTTGTAAGTACTTTAATTTAATCAGACCCTGTCCCAGTTATTTCATACCCTGTTGAAGGACACATATATTTTAGAGGATCCAGATCAGTTAGCAGACAGTATAGTTGTAGCAGACAGTAATTGGTATCCAGATCAGTTTGTCAACAACATTACTTTGGATCCAGATCAGTTGAATTTACTTTACTGCAGTGCAGACCCCCCCCCCCCCCCGCCCCATTTACTTAATATTTCAAATCTTTGATAGGGTTTATTGATTATTTGAAATTACAATGATTAAACTGAATTGTCTTTGTTGTCTTTATCTATGGTATCAGTGTTTTAGTTTGTATAAATAATACATGGAGTGGTGATAGAGTTGAATTTGAAAAAACGCATAGTGAAATACTCAATAGTGAAATATACTTTGAGTCTGAGATAATGTTGACTTAGTCAAAAGATGATTAAGGTGGATATTTATTATACTGTTTAGTAAGACAGCTGTTTTAAAGAAACTTGGAACACAAGTTAGTGATTTTAGTTCACTGGAAATGGTTTTAGTGATACAGAGTGTATACATATGAAAGGAGTTTGATACTTTGGCAAGAAGTTTGGAATATAGTTACATGATAGACACTTATTAAACAGTGGAACTCTAGTGATATATAGTGTCTACATTTTAAAGGATTTTTAGGTGATTGAGACTTGGTAAATACTTTGGTGAGAAGTTTGTTTGAATAATATAGGAAGGAGACATAGACTTTATGATATTATTGTCACATAATATTGTGATAAGATAGAGATTTTTTCAGTGCTTTGTGGAGTAATATTATTTTAATTTGTGTAATAGTGAAGTGTCTGGTTATAGTTCAACATTTAGTTTAGTGTTAATAGTGAAGTGTTTACAGCATTTTAATCATGTCTGGTGAGGAAGATGACAAGTTATTGTCTTATCTGAAGGCAGTTGGTGTACCTCCTGTAAAGGACTTAGAGGACTTTAAGAAGTTTATGGTAGACTATGGTGACACGAAGGTACCATCAGAACCTAAGACCATTAAAACACAGGTTCATGCGCCACGCATTTCCATATTTTTCGGAGAAGAAGGCAAAGGCGAGGTATCATACCAGACATGGGCGTATGAGGTGAAGTGTCTTCAAGTAGAGAAGACATACACGGATGAGGTCTTGCAACAATCCATTAGGAGATCCTTAAGAGGTCATGCTGCAGATCAACTGAGATATATAGGAGTCAAACCATCTATTGATGAAATACTGGATAGCTTCAACAGTACTTATGGTATGGTGGAGACACCAGAATCCATTTTGAAGAAATTCTACGCCTGTAAGCAGAATTTGAATGAATCAGTACTGAATTACTGCATCAGATTGGAGGATATTCATGCACAAGCATTGGAGATGAAGGCTTTGACGGAAGTTGATGGCATGTTAAAGCGTGTATTTTATAGAGGTCTAACAGCACAGCTAAAGCATCTTTCTGCTTTTAAGTTCGAAACTGTACCTGACTACAGAAATTTCAAGAAAGAAGTTAGGCAAATTGAGAACGAGTTGAATGAAGACAAAAGTAGAGATCCAGACTCTGAGGAGGTCAAAACCAAATGCCAATCCATCAATAAGAAAGAGAAGTCGAAGACAGAGCAGCAACTTAGTGATATGACATCATTGTTAGAGAAACTTAATGCTAGGATGGAGCAATTAGAAAATAATCAAGAGAAGAATACTTACTGTAATCAGCAGACACCTTCTCCAAATCAACCTTTTGATCAAGACCGATCTGGATTTCAACAGTCATCGCACATGCAACAACAGCAGCAACAACCGAACAGGAACTTCCAACCAAACAGGAACTTCACACAACCTCAACAATATGGAGGATATTATCAACCTCAACAGTCATATAAACCAGTAGGATGGAGAGGACAGAAGCATTTTAGAGGTCCAGTGAGTGACAGACCTAGAGGTCAAGGTCCATTTAGAGGTCAAGGAAGGGGAGATTACTCTTATAGAGTGCAAAGACCAACTGCAGGAAGGACATTTCAGCCAGAATGCTATGCCTGCCATCAAAGAGGTCATTTTGCACGTGACTGCCATTTAAACTGTTAAGTGCTCAGATTACGGGTCAAAATGTGAGCAAGGACAAGAAAGTAGACCCAAAACTTGTTGGAGAAACAAGCACAGTTAGAGTTGAGATAGATGGCATATCAACAACAGCATTATGTGATACAGGCTCTTGTGTATCAACCTGCTCAGAACAGTTTTACAAGGAACATTTCAGCACAAAGGAACTTAAGCCATTAGATACCATATTGAACATAGAGTGCGCAGATGGAAGCACATTGCCATACAGTGGATACATAGAAGCAGATCTTAAGGCTATTGGAATCTCAAATTCAAATCAACAAAAGTGCCTCTTTTTGATTGTTCCTGAAACAGACTACAACAAATCAACACCATTTCTTTTAGGTACCAACATATTAACGGAATTAATGACAGATTGTAAGGAACAACATGGTGTTCAATTTCTACAGAGAGCAAATTTATTCACACCTTGGTTTACTGCATTTAGATGCATGACTTTAAGAGAAAGGGAGCTTAGACGGAACAAAAACAAGATAGCCACAGTTCGAAATGCGGAAAGCCATAGGATACAGATAGGGCCAAATCAGTCTATTAACATTAGGTGCACTACAGATAAGGAAATAGATCATCAACCTACATGTGCAATTATCACAGACACATCAAAATCTGCATTACCACATTTCATTGACATCACACCTGCAGTTGTACACTATGACAATACAAACACAACAGATATTTTAGTTAACATTTCAAACTTAACCACACAGACTGTGAACATAGCTCCAAAAGCAATCATTGCAGAACTTCAGCCAGTTACAGTGGATGATTCAGTTTATAAGGACATCAACTCAGATCACAAGTACAACATTTTTGATGACATTCACATTGGAGAATTAGCTACAGATCAAGAAAGACAACTTAGGGAATTACTACTTAGTCATGAGGATATCTTTTCAAAAGGGGAAACGGACATAGGAAAATGCAACTTATTCAAACATAGAATCGAATTACATAATGCTTCACCTTTTAAACAACGTCACCGCAGAATACCGCCAGGAATGATTGAGGAAGTTAGGAAACATTTAGAGCAACTTTTGGCCGGTGGAATAATCAGAAAATCAAAGTCGCCTTGGGCATCCAACATAGTTTTAGTGCGCAAGAAGAATGGAAAGCTCAGGATGTGCGTCGACTATCGCATGCTCAATAATAGGACGATCAAGGACGCCTATGCTTTGCCCAGAGTAGAAGATGTTTTCGATTGTTTGCATGGTGCAAAATATTTTTCCACCATCGATATGAAGAGTGGTTACCACCAAGTAGAGATGGAAGAAGAACACAAGGAGAGAACGGCTTTCACTGTAGGACCGCTTGGATTTTTTGAATACAACAAGATGCCGTTTGGATTATCGAATAGCCCGGCAACGTACCAACGTCTAATGGAAGAGTGTTTAGGAGACTACAACATGAAAATATGCGTTATATACTTAGATGATCTCATTATTTTTAGTGACAGCTTTGATCAACACCTAGAAAGATTACATCTTATTTTGACCAGGTTAAGGGAATGTGGCATAAAATTGTCATCAGAGAAATGTTTCTTCATGCAAAGGAAAGTAAAATTCCTTGGACATGTTGTGGGAGAACATGGGATAGAGACAGACCCAGATAAAGTGGAAAAGATAAAAAACTACCCCAAACCAAAAAATTCAGATGAGCTCAGATCATTTTTAGCATTTTGTGGCTATTATAGAAAATTTGTCCAAAACTTTTCAAAATTAACAAGACCTTTGTCAGACCTGTTACCACCAACATCAGCAAAGAAGAAAAGTAGGCCAAACCAGGATATGAAAGAATGGAAGTGGGAAGATGTTCACCAAAAGACGTTCGAACAAATGAAAGAAATACTAACAAGCCCTCCAATTTTGGCTTATCCAAATTTTTACTTGCCTTTTGAGTTACACACAGATGCAAGTGCACAGGGACTTGGAGCTGTATTATACCAGAAACAAGATGAGAAAAAGAAAGTAGTAGCCTATGCCAGTAGGAGCCTTAGCAAATCAGAGCGTAATTATAGCGCCTTCAAGTTAGAGTTTTTAGCTCTCAAGTGGGCAGTAACTGAGAAGTTCTCGGATTATTTGTTAGGCAACAAGTTCAGTGTTTATACTGACAACAATCCTCTAACTCATATTCTGACTTCTGCGAAACTCGAAGCGACAGGACAACGTTGGGTAGCAGCACTAAGTGACTTTAATTTTGATATCACCTACAGGCCAGGAACCAAAAACATAGATGCTGATACACTTTCCAGATATCCTAAGTCAGCAAAAGAAGAACCAAAGAAATCAATAGACAACAAAACAATCAAGGCAATTTGCAACACAATTTATGTAACTCCTTTTATAGAAGTACTGCCACATCAGAATATTAATGTTGTTGAGGCAACAGAGAGCCCAGGACAGACAATGGCACAGATTGAAGTTAGGGAGATTAGGAGACAGCAAAGGGAAGATCCAGTCATAGGAATTTGGTATAGGGCAATGTTAGACAGGCAAACTCCAAAAAAGCATATTATTTCTAGTAACCCCAAGCATCAAACCATGAACAGAAACTTCAAAAGTCTTCATATGATCAGAGGCATACTCTACAGAAAGGTTCAGGACAATGGCCAGGAATTAAACCAATTAGTATTGCCAGATGTTTACAAGCGTCAAGTGCTACAAGGATTGCACAACGAAGTAGGACATCCTGGAAAAGAGAGAACTGGTTCATTAGTACGGGATCGCTTTTATTGGCCAGGATATATCAGTGAAATAGACAAATGGGTGCAACAATGCGATAGATGTCTACGCAGAAAGTCTTCTTCATCCAAGGCACCAATGATTAGTATCAAGTCTACCTACCCACTTGAAAGAGTATGCATGGATTACTTGACAGTCGACCCATGTCAAGGCAACATTGAAAACATCCTTGTCATTACGGATCATTATACAAAATACTCTGTAGCAGTTGCAACAAGAAACCAAACAGCCAAAACAACAGCAGAAGCTCTTTTGAACAATTTTTTTCTACAATATGGCATACCCTCTATTCTCCATTCAGACCAAGGCAGAAATTTCGAATCAGAACTAATGAAGGAACTATGTAAACTTATGGACATTCAGAAAACAAGGACATCAATATACCATCCCATGTGTAACGGACAAACCGAACGATATAACAGAACTTTGCTAAATATGTTAGGGACTTTAGAACAGGATAAGAAGAGAAATTGGAAGAAATATTTGCCAACATTAGTATACTCCTATAATGCAACCAAACACGAGTCAACTGGGTTTACACCATATGAATTGATGTTTGGAAGGAAGCCCAAATTGCCAATTGACAGCATTTTTCATTTAGACAGTAACAGAGACTGTATGACATCTGACTATGTCAAAGATTTGAAGGAGAGACTGGAATTTTCTCATGAATTGGCAAACAAAGCTCTCAAGAAAGCTAGAGACAAGCAGAAACTTCATTTTGATAAAAAGGCCAAAGCTTCTCAGATTCAAATAGGTGACACAGTTTTAGTGAAGATTTTAGCTTACGAGGGAAAGCACAAAATTGCGGACAAATTTGAACAGGAAAAATACAGAGTTATCGGTCAACCACACAATGATATACCGGTGTACATTGTGAAAAATGCAGATGGAACGGAAAGGTTACTGCACAGAAACCATTTACTGCCAATAGAAGTGGTAGATTCTGTCAGTGAGACTAAAGAGAACACCAAAAGCACTGTGGAGAAACAGAAACCAGTACCAAAACCAAGGTTACCAAGAACAAAAGTTCTGGTAGATAAACCAGTTTTGAGGAAAACTGAGAACAAGAGCATAGATAATAGTAGAAGTATAGGAGAGGACAGTGATGACACTGATAGTGATGTAGATGAATATGTCATCACATATTCAGGTAAACCAGAAGGACCGGCCGGTCATGATAGCAAAGAAAAGAGCAAGAAACACGTTAAGTTTAGTAGCAAAGAAGTAGAAATAGTTGAAGCCGTAGAGGATAAAGAGGAAGTACCAGATACACATCCTACAGATGTGTCAGAGGTAAGTCTAGTAACAGTGGAAGATGTAGAGGAGACAAGTGTAGAAGAGACTGTTACAGAACAAGTAAGAACAGAACCTACAGAAACAGTGCCAGAAGAAGAAGAGGTAAGTATAGAGAGTGAGAGTACTGAGGAAACTAGTCCAGTTCCATCGCATGAAAAGGGAGGCGATGAGTTGCCAAAGAAAGATCCGCCATCCGTACCACCGCCACTCATTCCACCGCCACCGCCACCAATACCACAGCCAAGAAAGTCCACAAGGGACAAGAAGGAACCTGATAGGTATACAGATGCAGCTTATGTTGTTCATAAGCAACAGACAGTGAGCAGTGTGGGACAGTCCAATTCTGATAAACAGAGTGAGCAGCTAAAGGGTTTATTGAGGGAACAAGCTGCACTTACTGTGAAGTTGTTGGACACGGTGCTTAAGTAATGTCATTTACTGTGTTTTTCAGTTTTAATTTATATGTTTTTAATATAGACATTTTGTTATAGTTGAAATTATAACCATGGAAGGTTTAATGAATTATAACTTGAGGTCAATATCAGTTGATTGAATTGTGAATAAAACATTTTTTGGAAGTGTAATTTATATAAATTACATTTTAAAGAAATGTTTATTGACAATATTAATAATTACACTTTGTGATTAGTTAGTTTAATTGATCAGAGATAAGTTTGAAATGCAATTCATTTATTTCAGTATGTTATGGACATTCATACAAAGGTTGAATGTATTATTTGCATTTATTTAGAAAGTATTGTGTAATGTTTGTTGTATTGTACAATAAATTTGAATAAACATATAGAAAGCTTTGTATTTATTTTGTATTTATTGTATAAAATTGTGTGGAAACAATTTTCCAGAAGCAGGGGAGGAGAGAAACAAATTGAATAGCTTTACATTGCATTATAATTGTTTTTAATATTGTGTATTTTAACATTTTTTGTACTAACACTGTTTATCTTTAACAGAGATGGAGGATATAACAGTGGAGTTGCTATGAAATCTTATTTTGTTTTGTATTCTTTTGCAGAATGCTGGCTAGCAGAAAAGGTTTATAGAGATAATGTCATTTCTTGATTTTTTGTAGGTTGTATCCAGAGAAGATATAATCATATTATTATGTATGCTTGATTGTTAGTTTATACAAATTTAGTGTTCAGTATATGCATTGAATTGTATTGAAACTGTACTAGGAAATTGAAGTTTAATAACATGATTTTATAAATTTAATAGTTTGTGTTGGATCTTTGAGCAGTTATGTTGTTCATTGGGTAGTAGTAGTAAGATAGGTTCAGTGGTAGTTGATTATTAGCTTGTGGATTTTAGACAGTTTAGTATTTTTTGGCATATGTGATGCTATAGTTTGAAGTCGAGACGACTTTAAGGAAGAGGGGGAGAATGTGACTCGGTGCAATTTGCGGTCTTTTCGGGTTATGATATTCGGCTCAGGATTTAGGTAGATAGTTCCGGTTGTCATTCTAATTTGATCATTCCAAAAGTTATCACTGACCAGATAGGATCATATATTACATTTACTTTAATTAATTTATTTCGATTAGGATCAAATCACAGATATAGAAATCACCTGCACCTGCACCAGAGAGAGAGATTGGCATTGAGCGTGTTCATGATACCAGATATTTTGAACGGGTTACGTTACTTGCGAGAGTGTTATTCTCGTTCGTCATCCAGTGGTGCTGACGTGACATGTAGATAGAGAAATAAAGATCTATATAAAGAACTCTTCTGGCCACGTATTTATCTTTACGACCCGAAGGGTTAAATAAGCTACATATTTAGATATTAAAAACCGAAGAATACATGTATACAAGTATACATTTTGAAAATTCAAAGCTTCTTCATAGTGAGAACTAGGTAAGGAAGCATTTTGCTGTAAGACCTATGAGTCCTTTAACTTTCTACTTCCACAGCGCCTAAGAGCTATTATGCCTTCTCTTGCCCATAAGACTAAGAGCCGCAACTAAATTCAATAATGTTTTTGATTACATGTGCCAGCTTACAGCATTTATCTTTCTTTTAGAATTGTCCTGCCTTAAAGCGACTCGCAACCAGATGGTGCATTAAAAATAGTAATTTGTAAATATGTGTCAAACGCTTATATAAATGGTAAAGAATTAGTTTAGGATAAGAAATTCTGTTTAAAAAAAATGTATTTCAATAAAAAAATATATTGGTCTCTGGTGGGATTCGAACTCGGGGCCCGGCATTGGCGGACAGAAGGCAAAATAGGGGAAGCCGCTTAGACCAATGGACCACGGAACTATCCGTTTATCTCGGATCGATTTAACGTATTTCAATGTGTAGCGATCGAAAGTGCATACAACTGCGTAATTCGGCTCGTGTTTATGTCTGAGCCCGTGTAGAGAAGCAACAACAACAACTATACCGTCTACTAGTCGGTATAGAAAAACGATGGAAAATATCTAAAAATCTAAGATTCGGTGACGATTCTTGAGACTTTTTTTGGACTGATCATATTTTTTTAATGTCAGAAGCCAAATAATGCCACAAATTTGCTTTTATTTGAGTATTTTATTTTATTTTGACAAGTACACCATCCGGTTGCGAGTCCCTTTAAACCTTGATAGAAGTTCAGGAATCTTAACCGGTCTAGGTAGCTCATCTGATAATGCATGTAGGAAGGATTGGCAGATAGTAGCTTACAACAGGCTAAAGGTAAAGCAGCCCTAATGCACATAGGAGCGCATTCTGATTTACATTCAACCTGCTTTAAGTACTTACCTGTCTTCAAAATTAGAAACAGCATTATGAATAAAGGGTTAACATAAATCATCAAAGAATGTGGATCGATAGCAGATTTGGAGTGACTCGATTATCCAGATCAAAACCTTTTGGTACTAAGATCATATTGTGTGAACAATAAGAACTGAAAAAGTCACTTACAGAAACAAAGCAGCCAACATTGCCAAAACAGAAGACATCGCCCTGTTTAAAGAAGGATAATAATTAACTATTTCAATGATGGAATAATGACCCATTGTATTAAAAACTTATCGATTAACATATGCTTTCCCAATGCATATCTGATAAACAATGTCGCACTTATAAAACTATCATATTGGATAATAATTTGACTGAAGTGTTTATTGATGTTCCATGTAACTGCATTGTAATCAAGCACATGTATCTTTGTTAACCAATTTGTGCCCACGATCCAATATATGGGACATAGGCAAACAGTAAAAACTCTGACCAGACGCCGCATTATGCGTCGTTTGATCAGAGTATACACTGTTTGCTGATGTTCTATCAATTGATACGAACTTACCTGGTACTGTGTTTTCAGCCACCTTTGTTACAAAGTAATGCCATATAATGCTTATACTTACCTGATGTTTAGCACTGTAGTGCATTGGATTACAAGTATTTGTAATGAAAAAAAATCTGCATTGCAAATTTCATTCAGTTAAATTGAAAAAGGTGATGCATTGCATTGCATTATAATTCCATTTTTGAATAATGTGATGCCCAGTAGGCACTTAACAAATGGAACGGCTAGGCCAGTCATATGCTCATTTTTAGTCAGATGGATTACCTGCAGCTTTAATTCGAGCATATAGTGAATGTCACTTATAACGTGAAATCAAACTTCATCTTTCACTACTGTCTTGCCTCAAATTGGTTCTATAGACTTTCTTTAAACACATTATTGCTTTTAATTTAAGTTATACAGTGTCTGATCTGTTCCCAAACTGTTTTCAAAGGCAAACAAGTATAAGATGTAAAGACCCGCTTGACAGGCGATACATAGAGACAACATTCGTATGATTATGTGTAGAATGATCGTGAGCATTGCGGAGTTAACTTTCTGTATGTCTATAATCTTATTGGCTGTAAAAAGCCTTATCTAATTCCGTGTTCTGTCACCTGTAATATAGATACAAGCTAACAGTGCTACAATTTCAGACGCATTAGCCTAGCTGCAATGCCGTAATTGGAAGTTGTTGACATTTACTAACTTGATACACCTTATTGCACTCAACTTGCCTTACATGAAACCTACTGCAGACCCATTTTCAAGTTAATGGCACCGAAGCGCAGTTGAAAATTTACCTATAACTATTTGCTTACAAGAACGTTTGATTAGCTGTTATTAACCTTCTCCTTGCCAGGTCCGACTACACAGGCACTTGTGAGGAGTACGAGTCCAGATCAGACGCTGAGTAACTTGTCATTTGATTGAATTTATACTGAGTGACACCGATTGCAATTTGTTTTTGTCAAAATTAAAAGAAAATGCCCCCTGTGACATGGGCTGGAGATGAATAGAATAAACCCATTGTTATTAGTGCAAAGCGGTAAGACTTCGCCATACTGCGCAACCTACACACTAATGCATTCACAACATACATATACTCATCGGCCCTCTATGACAAATGTTGTGCCACCGTGCTGTAAAACCATAACCAAATAAACGTTAACTGAAACACCGCCAACAATTACCCGGTATTCGCTTTTTGGGTTGATTGCCTCTCGCAGTAGCAAACAAAAATAAAGTTTTTGTATATTATTATTATTATTATTATACCAGATTTATATAGCGCTCTTTTCACACAGGGGTAGTGCGTTCAAAAGCGCTTCACATGAACTTACACAAATGTACCTACAAAGCAAGAAAAGACAAAATAACTACAATAAGATCTACAATAAACATGAATAAACATATAAAAGACAGCCCCTAAAATGTCGATCACATTACTCCCATCAATCAGCAATGAAGCGACCGGCTTCTGATTGTCGACTGATAGAAACAATAGTAGAGCGCCCAAATACAGGCCGCCAGGAAAAGACAAATGACTACACTTAGATCTCAAATAAACATGAATAAACATAAAAAAGACAGCCCCCAAAATGGCGATCACGTTATCCCATCAATAAATTAGCAATGAAGGTAAAGGCTTCTTAATGCCGACTGATAGAAATAACAGTGGAGCGCCCAATGAAGGCCACTAAACATACAAAAGACAGCCCACAAAACGGCGATTGCATTACCTCATCAATCTATTAGAGCAACGAAGGAAATGGCCTCTTTATGCCGACTGATAGAAGCTATAGCAGAACGCCCAATGCAGGCCGCCCAATGTAACATAACTAGGAAAAATAGCATGCGACAATAACTAAAAATTTCTATAAGAGACCAAAAACCAGATAATACCCCAGAACTCCCATTTGGACCCACAACATCTACAACAAGAACATATCGCATAGGTAGCAGTGTTCTAATAACAAATATTAAAGAAATGTGTTTTCAGACGCTTTTGGAAAACTGCAACTGAGCTCGCATCTCTGATGTCTGATGGTAGCCTGTTCCAGAGCTTTGGGGCTGCATGCATGAAACGTCTATCTCCAAACTTCACCAAACGACTTCTCGGCACAACCAGCGATACTGATTTAGTCGCAGACCGCAGCTCTCTTTGAGGTTTATACACGTCAAGCATATTGACAATGTACCTTGGAGAATCATTGCACATGGCTTTGTATGTGAGTGTCAGAATTTTGACTTTCAATTCTGTGTTGAACTGGAAGCCAGTGAAGATCCTTCAAGACTGGAGTGATGTGATTGTACCGAGGGGTCCTGGTAATGATGCGGGCTGCTGTATTTTGCACACGCTGTAGTTTGCATAGTGAGCTTTGGGGAATCCCATACAGCAGTGAGTTGCAGTAGTCAATTTTTGAAGTGACCAGAGAATTGATCAGGGTCTTTGTAGCTTGTGGAGAAAGGTACTGTTTAATATGACCTATCTGCCGCAGCTGTGAGTAGCCAGACCTGCACACAGCGTTATGGTACTGTGTCATATCCATTTGAAAATCTAATCTTGCACCAAGATTCTTCACACACACTGATGGTTTGATTTTAGAGTTTCCTACTTGTACGTGAAAATCTCCAGGAATGTTACACCTTTTTGAATGAAACAGTATGACCTCAGTTTTGTAAGTGTTGGGCTTCAACCTGTTCTGGTGGATCCATGATACTATGTCTTTTAGACACCCTTCGACTTTTGAAAGGGCTTCTTGTTGACAAGATGTGTCTTTAGGCTTAAATGACAAGTATAACTGTGAATCATCTGCATAGAAGTGATGATCCAGCTGATGATTTCTGCAAATTGAACCGACAGGTTTTGTGTACAAGATGTAGTTCTTCGGCCCCAGGGCTGACCCCTGTGTCACACTATATTTCATTTGAACTGGGGCAGATAAATATTCTTTGTAAGTGTATCGAGTGTGTTAAGTTCAGAACGGTAAAATTTCCTTCGATACGATGACGCTTTATTCTGAACCAATTTAATAATATTGATTAAACGTCTATTTCTTATCTTATGTTGGTTACACTGTTTGATCTATATTTGATGAACTGTATTTGTCATCAGAATTGGATTAGTCAATTACATCACAGAGGTTTGCTCCCATTTAGTTATGATATCTGAAACGCCCTTTCTACGAGGAGTGGTCATATAAGACAGTTATTCTGTTTCCTCTGAATTTTATTTGTATATCATGTCTCTTACACTTGGACAGGATGACATCATTTACAAGATTGGGAAAATTGTTATTGCCACTGGACACTTACGTTAAGGGCAATAACAGCCGAAATATCCATGCCAAATGACATTTGACGTATTGGACATGATGAAAATATAATAGACATGTTCCATGACGGGCCTTGAGGCTGGTTTTGATCATTTATCTTACGCCAATCTTGCTAAAGATGAATGTGGCTTTTTAAAGCAGAATAAACGAAGATACACGCTCTTGATGGAACACGGTGCTTTACTTTTATCTTAGTTTGCGTTGCATATATACAAATCTAACGTCGATTTTCGATATCTCGAACTCGGTTAAAGCACACTTACCCGTATTTCAAAGTTAAAACACGGTTTAGCCGCGTTCTAACTTTAAAACACGGGTATGTTCACCTAAACCAAGCTAGAAATAAGGCAAATTCATGTTTCGAAATATCGAATAATTCGAGTTAAAAAAGTTCGAGATATCGAAGTTCGACTGTATAAATAAAAGTGTATTTTCTGTATCATAAAACCAAATTGTATCATAGGATTGTCTATGAAACGAGCTCAAGAACCGACAGGTCATATGTAACATTGTACTTTCCTAATAGATTATTTAACTGTTATACCGTCTCTTCTCTGGCACAAACATTAGCTGTCAAATAGCAATGTGTCAAATTATTAGGTCGTTCGTTTACACTACGCATCGTATGATCAAATACATAAAAGTTATTTATCGTGTATAATGCTATGTCCCTTTTATTTAAAATTTAATTTTATAGGCATTTCGACTATATTGTAAACCAAAACGAGTCTCTTACAATATAGAGCTGAACCAGACTCCAAATTGCAGCGGTAAAATATAGACAAGAATTGAGTTTACTATAAAAGGATCGGAAAAGCGGCGTCTGACCAGAGTACGATTTGTTTCAGTATCGAGTCGATGTTTCTATAGTCAAAAAGACACAAGTTGTCTTCTTTAAAAAAAGAAGACAGGGGAAGCCGAGCAGTTTTAATAAAGTGACATGTATATGTGGTAGGAAACAAAACTATGTAGGGTTTGGGTAAAGAGTAATATAGGTGAAAGGTATACTTGAGATATTTGAGAAGATATTTTATGTAAAATGAAACTCTCTTTATATAGCGACCAGTAAATTGCGTTCACGTCAATTCTTGTATTCCCAGGGTTTCTCATAATCTCGTGCCTAACAAAATCAGATGAAATGGGCATTCCTGACATCCAGAAATATATCAACTTGTTTCTTCCGATAAATTTCTGTTGGAAAATGTTGCATGGACCCATAAATCATCAAATGGATTTTAATTCTCTAATTTCGAAATTTCACATGTAAAACCTGCTGCACATTGTCATTTATTTAATACTTGTGCATAATTCAAATCTCAATAAACAAAACAAAAATGATGCCACAGATGCAGAAATTTTCCATATGATAGATTTAAATTGCAGGGTGGTGTATTCAAACGTAGAAATGACCTAGTTAAGATTTTATTATTATTATTTATATTGATGTTATACTTTATTCAGAGTTTCTACTGACTTTTAAGCCACAAAGAAGAATTCTTAATAACAATGTATGTGCTTTATATAATAATCTAAGGCTTAGCCCCGCGAGAATAGGAGACACCAGTATAACTGTTGCTTTAGACAGTTCGCTGTTTAACACAATGCTGCTTATAAGACAAGGTAAAAGTAAATAGAGAACTCCAGTAAAAGGTTTCAATTTTAATCCCACCTTGCTTGAAGCTGCCTACTGTCATTCATACAATCAATTATCGTTAGTTTAGTAGTTGTAAGCGACTTTTACGGCCGCCACACAAGCATGTAACATCTTATGTAGTGAAGGTATGAGTTTTATTCCTTATCGAAGTGATAAGTTCCGGTACGGGTTTTATTCCTAACCACAATATTTGATTTTCGTAAAAATTGGTTCCTGGGAAAAAGAATGCAACCTAGTTTCAGGCATGCGAAGACAATACATTGTTTAATGGTTGTACAATATTGCGCCAATTATTTTCACCGTTTCGCAATAAGTAGAAGTTCCTTCCAAGAAAATGGCTACATTCAACCTCAACACTGAGGAAGCCCCCTGAAGGGTGCTTCCAATAAGAACATACATTTAAGATAAGTGAAAGCGTACCAAGCATCAGTTAATGATTACGTGACCAGGCGGTTTTTGATTTCTGCGTGCAGACACGTGGCTAGCGATGTACCAGTATAGAACAGAGCATTAGCTTCGCAAAAATCTATTTAAATTTTGTGAAAATAAGGTTGCCTTTGGTAACACATGACACGATACATACCATTGTCGTGACATAACATAACCCGCACTTCCTGGTTCATGTTAGCTATCTAAAAGAATGAAATCCGATGGTGCTGAATTATAGATTATTGAAATTATCAGAATACTAATAATATTTTCAATTATTACAAACGGAATTACAGATATAAGTACGACAAAGGTCGGAAAGCATTACGTGTGTGGAATACTCATGTTTTATCTTTTTATGTTTAACACATAATTATTGATCTAAAGCATTTATGATTATAATTGAAAAGAATATATTAATCTGATACAGACAGACCTCCGCAATACACATTCGCTTCAGTCGAACAAACATAATATACTACCAATTCATTTCAATAAAATACAAGTATTTTCATAAAACGTTGTAGTGCGAAAAAGAATTATGGTAGAGGGGTAAACGTTACTATATACAAACGAGCGCGTACATACCATAATGTATACTGAAATGGAAAATACCATATGCTGCATTGAAACCTGATAGACATCGGAGTACTCGATATCTGAACGGACTCTTAACTTTTGCCAACTGTACAACAATAATTTGACATCGTGTAAACCCTTTCATTTTCAAATATATTGTGTTTGAACCGAAGAAATATTATAGGAATAAACATCTTTTTGCCGTTCATGACGGTATGAACACATTATCTTCGCAGGGGGTAAGTTTAGTAAACGCCCTTATATTTATATTTATATTTTCTGTCTTGTCCATTTAATGTGTATTTTACCAAATTTGTTTTCATGTATATGAATAAATCATATACCGGCCAAATAGGTTTGATAGATGTAATCCTGGATGTAACAGCCATTCGATCTCTATAATATGCGGTTTGAAAAGTAGTCCAATATACATGTTTCGGAGTTGATTACAAAGTTATTTTTTACCCAGTAAACTGTCGCTGTGTGTTTAACGAACACTAATAAGACATTAAAAATAAACAATGCAACTTAAATATCTATTATTAAAGCATATTTGAAAAAAGTAGAACGCGCATGTTTATTACAGCCTTATTACACGCCATAGCAACCACTAGCTGGTCGCAAGGTCGGTATCTGTCCGGCGGAGACTCCGCCCTCTTTCTAACTGGCTGGAACCAGTTTCGATTTGTAGGTTCACCGGCAGATGGACTGCATATTTTTAATAGTATATTATAAAGACTTTACAGGGTGAATGTAAATGTTGAAAGGTGAACAGCACAATTTGGATCCTTATCTGCACTTGCGTTACACGACATCTGGTCAGGACCACTATCGCCTGTGGCACCTTTAGGCGCCGTTGGAAGCTAAAGGTTTAAGAAATTTAAGTTTGTACTCTTTGTTGATTTGTGTATTGTACAATTTGTTTGAAACATGAAGTAATTTAGGTATTTACCTTTATGTAAATTAAAACACAAAGTGTATTTCTATATTGAAGAAACATGTATACACACATCAAACAGTTTTAATTATAATTAGATGCCAATTGTCGAGGAGTTTGAGTCTTGGTCAGGCACCCAGTCACTAAGCATCCAATTGGACATCTAAATTGTGAGCAAATACACAGGAAGTCTCAGTGGACAGGCAATGCTGAAAGTTATGATATGATAATTGGCTTTTACGATACCACGAGACGCATGTTTCAAATACATAAGCATGCACTAACGTCATGTGTTATTCATTACCGAATTATGTAGAGGGACATGTCATCGGAATGACAAACAATTTTCATGATTGTCATTGAAGTACTCAGCATATCATTTTAATCTTAGCGTCTTGCAATCTTATTCACTATGCAAATTTGAGCATAACTCACCACAGTATGAACTAACGTCAATATTAACTTTCGATTACCCTTTTTCGACTGCTTTTAATGTTTTTTTGATATTCACTGACATGGTTTATTCAGGTTTCAGTGACCTTGTTTTTCTCGATGATTTCGGACAGATGCCATCAATCAGACCATAATAAAAGAGGAAACGTGCTGCTAACAACATTTTTGTCTGGCTCCGAGGTTATAAAGCGTTTTAGTTGAGTATGAGTGTGTTCCCTAGCATTTGATTGGTTAGATTTGAGCCTAGGCTCAAATCTGACCAATCAAATGCTTGGAAACGAGTTTAGACTCAAGTTAAAAGCTTTATTACCTCGGAGCCTGGCCTGTTATCTTCGATAATATAGTTCTACGTGTCACTAAGCCGCTGTATTTCGTATTAGCAATGGAAATATCACTCTGCATTTGAACATCTTCACTCCCCATTAGAGGAGGCATGTCACGAATTCTCGATTTGAAATTGCAAGCCAAATGAAAGAAAAAACGGAAACAAATCAAAACGTGTGTTAAGGTTTGGAATTATCTGAGAGATAATGCAATTGTCATTTATTTTCGATCCATGGAATAGCGTGCTTGATTGTTTTTCAAACCCTTTTGTTGTAATCCTTAATTAGAATACATTTTATGTGATTAAATGATTTGTTCAAAGTGATCACCCTGCGTGTTACTCTTATCATGCTTAACTATGAACTTTTTCAAATTTGCAAATAATCAATTAAAACTATAGAAGTATTTTACTGTTCTTACCTTTTATACTTTGATATATAAGGGCATTAATCAAAGCTTATAATGTTTAAATACACATCACATGTTTGCCTTCTGTCTTAACCCCATCAAATCAATTTTATAGTGACCAATCTTGATTAAAATGCATCTTGAGGCATTGTGTGTTATAAAGGGTCCCCTAGAAACCATTTTCCTGTATCCTTATAGCATTATTAATAGTTGATTTTCATTTGAATTTTACAAATTTGTGATAAGCTGTCACTGTATGAAGGACCATGACTGTATCTAAAGACTTGTGACTGTTTTAAAAAGCAATCTATTTAAGTACTGTCCTGCATTCAGTCTCCACATCTGTTTAAGACTTTTTTTTATCGTATCATATCGTTTTATTTTGGGTTGGGGTTGTACACATTTTACCATGGCAAAACGGATCATGGCAGGTATCGTAGGTGGCACAATGGGTCATGCCTTTGGGGTAAAACGCACAAAGTATATATATTTTATATAATTATGGTTAACATTTCACAGTATAGTAAAACATAATAATTATATGAAAATTGATATATATGTAACAAGTAATGTAGAATTGCACAAATAAAACAAATTAATGAAGAGTGAAAAATACTGTTATAACGAGTCTGTTATAACAAGTTTTTAACTAGAAATCGCCCGCAAAACATAAGACTGCTTAATCATTTTGTTAACGTTTTACTAGAGCTAAAATGATGTGCAAATGTTAATGTTTTATTACAAGTCTTACGTGTATAGGTCACAGTAAATTGTCGAGTGTTTTTATTAAATCATAAAGTAGAAAAATAGATGGCAAGTAATACCAAAATTATTCAATTCAACGTTTTCAAACCAAATGAAATCCGAAAAGGATTGTTTTATTTGTAAAAAGTATTCTAAACCTTATAAGTATCTTAAGAAGATTATTTCACTGTTACAATTATCTACATACATATGCATCGCACATGTTAAAAAAAGAAACTCTTTTAGAAATCACGAAGCAGATACTTAAATTGTTTTCAACTGCCCAATGAGATGCTGTAGAGTTCGCCCCGTCCTTTGATTGATTTTATCGTTTACCTCTTCTCGCTTCTATTTTGTCTTCCGCGCCTATCTGTTCTTTTTTCTTTTTTCTGGAGTAGTGTCTTGGAGAGGCCTAATAGAAAGTAGACAATGTCCATAGCATGTTAACATTCCTCTATCCGTTAAGGCATATCAGTGCTCGAACCCGACTGCGGACCTCTTCATTGGTAACGCGGTCCTTGTTAAAACTGTTAAGAATCGTTCTAAAGCACATTATCTCTGTTGATCGAATTCTATTATTCTGTTCTGCTGTCAGCGTCCACATTTTTCAAGCATACATAAACATTGAGATGGCAAGTGAGCTCATGCGTCTCATCTTCGTTCAGAGTGTGACGTCCCTGTCCTTTTAAATTGGTTTCATCTTTGAAAGCGCAGATACATTCGTGCAATTTGAGCCAAAACTTCAGGTAAAGAATACAAAATTGTCAGAATATATACTAGAAACTTGAAGACTTATACTGTCTTTAGCCTTTGTCCATTGATTCTCAATGTCATCTCTAAGTTCTTATATGTTGTATATCATGAATTTGATCTTCTCAATTTTCATCTCCATCCAACATTCAGTGGATGATTCGTTTCGGCATTGCGCTAAGACTTTGGGATCCTGTCAGTATATCAATATCTGTTATTCTCATAGTTTTCTGCATGCTAAAACTCTGTCAATCGTTTTCTTTAAATGGAGGGAATTGTTGTGTAGAGTGTCGCTTTAGGGAGGTTGCACTCTTCTTAAACTGTAACTGGCACGTTCTTGCAGACAGCAATATGGAAGCAAGCAACACCTTTGGGTAAAGGGATAAACCTCTCGATTAAATGGGCGATGATAAAAGTTTTTCAATATCAAGGTGTCACCTCATTAGGCAACGCAATTAGAAGAAATAAAATAGCACAAATGGAAATCAATAAAATGTTTTATTAACTGTTTTGCTGTTGTATCTCTCAACATTGCATTGCTGAAAAAAATCGGATGTTTAAGCATAGTAAACAGGGGCTGTTAAAACAAAAAGCTGCTTGCAAATAACCATTGCACATGAGGTAAAAAATTGACTGGATAAAGGCTTTGTACTAAACAAATATGTAATTAACACGGAAATTAAAATGTATTTAACCGCATTCATACCTGTAAACAAGGCAATTCATATTCGTAAAGTAATTTCGTTATATCTGCAGTCAAAAACAATCTGTCATAAAGTAAAAAATAAATAAAACTCGCAAAAACAAATTATCGAACTACAATGTATAAATCTACGCGAAAAGTTGTTTTTTTAAACAACAACATGGACGTCTCAATCTTAGCTTCACATAAAGCTCTCTTTTCCTCTTCCTCCGATGTTATGTCAGTAAAAGATTCAAATGTAGATCAGACAGTTTGACCGAAAACAAGTGTCCAACAGTTGACATCCAAATCAAGTGTGTTTTGGGTGTCTTATCTGAACACAAACTGCAAATAAAACTTAAAGGTGTTTGGCTTTAAAAGTATTAAAGAAAGAAAGCCAGTTTTAACCCCTTCGACACCACGACGTCATCAATTGTATACAATTGTCGTCTGTTTTTATTTAAATTTAAATTTAGGTATTTTAATTAAGAAATAATGCAAATAAGCGACACACAGTTTGGATCTCGACCAGACGCTGCTTATACATGTAACCATTGTGTGCAAGGTAATGCAGTAAAGATGTTAACATCCATTTGTAGAACAGTAGTAATTATATTGACACAGCTACAAACAAGGTAGATACTAAGTTTGGAGTAACAGTTTCTCTGTGTGGTGAACTAAACTGTGCTGCGCTTAGACTGATTTCAATAACCACTTTATGACAAGGGATATCTTGAGATACAGAAACACCCGACACGTATTACAAGTACAATAAACGTAATCATGTATACTCTATTTGGCAGCTCAAAGCTACAGTGGAGAAAACGTTATTCTTTCCCAATAAACGCGTTTACGCTAAATCTATTATTTCCCATGCAAACCGTTTGGAGCCAGATCAGACGCCGAGAACCCGGCGTCTGATCTGGCTCCAAACTGTTTGCCGTCCAGGTTAAAATCAACATTAAGAATAGTGGGAAAGTTGACATTTTCTACGTTTTAGTACTTTGCGTTTGCGTTCCGTTTGCGTTTAAACGGGAAAGAATAACAGATTCTCCACTGTAACTGAAACTAAAACAGAAATTTCCTTTTAAACGTGTCTGTTTAAATTCCATATTGCATATTGCAGTCACTCGCCGTACACAAGCTGTAAAAATGGACCTTCAGCATTGCAATCACGGTATTGATAAGCAATAGAAAGCCTCTTTTAAGCTGTCTAGAAAGAAGTCTATTTGACGGCATTATTAATTTTAAGACATGTGTCAACTTAAACGAAAAGAAAAGTAAAACAAGAAGTTCATGAAGAAGCTTTATGCTTTACGTTCATCTGTCTATAAGCAGTCATCTGCCTTAATAGCCTATAACCCTTTCATTCTCAATGGCGCTTTAAAGCGCGTCTACAAACAGTTTCGGTCCTGATCGAAACACGGCGTCTGATCAGGACCAAAACTGTTTGACCCTCTTGTCGATATCTATTAAGTCATGCAAACTTAAAATCTAACTTTGAAACGTGTTTTGCAGACAACAATTATAAAGCAGACGACAATAAAGCGGTGACTTGGTAAAATTCTTCCGAATAATTTGATCATGAAAGGGTTTAACACTTTAACTTTAACATTATGTAGTGATCGAAACAGAGTTCTAATGTACCGTAATAGATAAGAGCGCATGCTATAAAGTACCGGTATATAAATATAAACATATTCGTATTTAAAATTGCGTTAATGCGAATAATCCATTTCCAATTAATAGGCAGTCCCTGGAGTTTCAGAGTCGCTTAGAACGATCAAGACACCTACATAGAAAGACGGAATGCACTTTAGAACGTCAAGAGGATATGTCTTATGTCGCCTTATTGTTATATAATTTTGCCCATCTATGCAGAGTAATAAAACTGGTCACATGAGACAAAGACCAGAAGCCATGACGGGTATCAACAATAATGTGTTTGACAAGTTTGTCTGGCAAAGGCTTACTTATCTTTTATATGTCCTATGTCGTTATTGGTAAACATTGTTTAACCCTTTCACTCTCAATGAAACTTAAAATCGCGTTTGCAAACAGTTGGGATCCTGATAAGACACCGAATGACACGGCATCTGATCAGGACCTAAACTGTTTGGCACTCGTATCGATATATTTTAACTTTTAAAGTCAAACAACCGTAACTCGAAACGTGTCTGGCAGGCAACACTACTGAAGCAGACGATACTAAACCAGTGAAGGGGTAAAGATATCCCGAATAATTATATCATGAAAAGGGTTAAGACATTAAACCCCTACCCACGAGTAAAGGCGTCCTTTACAAACAGTGAAACCGTCAAGCATACACCTCCGACCATGACCAACGAGGATACAGTAAAACCTCTACATTACGACTCCTTCCCTACAAAGATGTTGACCGCTGTTCCCTAAACAAGACAATTATTCCCAACACATTCACAGCTGTAATGTCGTCTGATGTTTTTCTTAAAGTCAAATAATTGACATTTTGACTGAAAAAAAAACCCATAAAAAAACTTAATAACGTGTGACGAACAGCTTGAATCAAGATCAGACGCGGCGTCTGATCTTTGATTCAAGCTGTTTTCAAATGTAATCCAAGTCTTGATTTTTCCTCCCTACAACAGCAACTTCCGAACAACGCACACACTTCTGTTTTCTCCCTTTGGGTTAACCGTTTTTTTTATAGAGCGAGCACACTGTAGTGTCAATCAGTTTGGACGCAGACCGTTTGTGAAGTCGATTGTAGTCGTCAACGGCTGTAACAACGTTCAATTCTATCATTAGTTTGAAAAGTTTCTATATTTTATTTCACCAATCTCAAACCATTGTGAGAAAGGCCACATCATTTCGTTTATGCAATGATTTCCGGAAAGTGTCATTAACGAGCTACAAAACATGATCTATTAACGCACCGGTGTTTTTTCATACAGCCGAACATTTGTTTTTAAAATTCCTATATATAGGACATAGGCAAACAGTGTAGACTCTAATCAGACGCCGCATAATGGAGCGTCTGATCAGAGTCTACACTGTTTGCTGATAGGAATTTCAATATAAAACAAAATGAAAATGAAAATTTAGACCAGGCATCCCTAAGATAAAAATGGACTAATCCAATTTATAAACATGGAATAATCCACCAAGCGTAATTTGGTTAAAACTGTTTTCAAATAACGGCGAAGTCGCCATTGGAAGTGCAGTGTGCAAAGTAAGGACCAGACGGGATTGAAGGACATTAGCACTGAATGTTATATATCGTAGCGAAGTGATGTACGGGTACAGTAAAATTTCTCCATTTCGACCACTAAAACGAAGGCTAATTGATGGGAAGTCCAGTGTGCAAAGTTAGGACCAGACGGGGTTGAAGGACATGTGTTGTGAATGTTATTTACCGTAGGGTAATGTAAAATTTATCTATTTCGACCACTAAAACGAAGGCTAATTGATTGTATAAAATACACGTGACAGCTAAAGGCAATGTGACGGTAACACAGAAAGCTAATTTAGTTTTACTGTCTCCATGTTTAAACAGTAACCTGTCGTAAAAAACCTCCTATTAAGTCGATTTTGCAAACAGTTTGGATCCAGATCAGATTGTTTGATACTCTTTGTCGATATGTCTTACGTCATACTACCTTAAATATTTTGGAACGTTCTTGCATGAAACATAATTTAAGCAGACGAAAAAAAAGCGGTGAGTGGTTAAACTGCACGATTAATTAGGCGCAGAAAGGGTTAACGTATAACCGGAATCCATTAACAATTCATCTTCACAAAAATGGCATTTACAAAATATTTAGATCTAGATCAAAACTAAAGTTACTTAGCAGAAGTCATATTAATCTCAAAAGCTTTACAATCATATGACCAGGTTTGCAGACGGCATGTCTGTAAATTGTTCGAGATGAGTTTTGAGAATATGGTTTTGTCACACAAACGGTCCTTACATAAATAAGCCGACGCTGACCAGAGTTGCAAGGAATGAAATGAAGCATCATCACATATCGTGGTTAGGTTTAAACAATATTTTATTCATATAATGAAGTGGGCTTGACAACAGGCATTCATAAATAAGTCCTCTCCAGTGAATTTCACGACTTTAAGTGGATATAAAAGTTCTGATTACGAATTAATAATTGGCACGGTAAATTTGGCGATTAAATGGTTCAAGCAATGCTACAGTAAAGTAGAAAGATCCTATAGTAGCTTTCTTTTATACTTTCATCTTGCTGTCAGGGGTCACCAGTCTTAGTCTTAAATGTAATCATTTAATCTTATTGTAAGTGGTCGCATTAACGGACTTAGCATAAAGCCATGTTGTCTTAAGTAAGAAGCACACCATACTCGTTGTTTGATCGTTAAATAACATTTTACTGCACTGTCATATTGTTTTTATTAAGCGAGAACGCGTACATATATATTTATTTTAACGCTCAATTGCGGATCATTCATTAATCTGAATACCTGTCTAAACTACCCTTTTTGTTATACTCCAATTTAAAAGAAGACTAAAACCACTTGTGATAATTTCAACTGAAAAAATACGATACACAACACTCATATCGGGTCGATCAGTATTTACCCTCATTATACACCGTTTTAGCCCGGGTCTTAAGTCGAAAAATACTTCATTTCAAGATGCAAGCAAACCACTTTGCAAGTATGCCAACATGACAATTGCCTACCGAAAAAAGCCGTTAGCCACTTCAATACTCCTGTCAGATTAAAGACGGAGGCCATGTTTTTTAAATGGCCGCTATAGCCATTTTGTTATATCGTAATGGTTATTTCCTTGCCAATTCAAAAGGTCACACAAAACCATCAAGTATGAGATATAGAATGTAAAGCATTCATTGTGGATGACAAAATATTGCTTATTATTCAAGATGGCCACCAACAATTCAAAATAGCGGACATTTACACTATTGTTGTAGATTTAGAAATGTATTATTAAACAAAACTTTTCCTCGGTTCGTTTATAAACTTTTCTGTACTTATGCTATGAAATAAAAGTCTATACATTTGTTTTATGCGTTTTTTCTGATACGCATAAATGCATGATTTAATTTTGAAATTTTGACTTTTATCTAAAATAGATTTGTCTGACGTTTGGGAAATGACATTTTTGGCGAAAGTTAACAAACCACATATTTACCATGATCAAGGTGTGCTGAGTCTATTTCTGTTGACTGTCACCTTCTTCCATGAAGCTGAACGGCAAAATAGGGTAACCAAACACAACAAATAGGCCGCCGAATTACTTATATTCGTTACTATTTCCGAATTGTCGTGGATCAACCACATACTTGATTATAACCACATTTTACATGACTAGTCTTTGGGCCAATATCTTTCAAAGTATTAATTCAGTAAAGAACTCATTACCATTGCGACTAAACTTAAACACTGCACAAATCTTTAAAAAATCTACTTGTAAAACACAAGGCCCAGAACTTAGATATTTGATGTATAGTAAAACCTAGCAGACCTCAGTCAAATTCATTCATATCCTATTCCTTCATCTTAGTAAAGGATAACTTAGTAGACCTCCACCCAGTTTGTTACGAGCAAGCATACCCGGAAGTAATAATTCGCCCCGCCCATGGATCACCAGCTTTACAAATAATTAAAAAGGAAACTTTATGAAATCTTAACAATGTCCTTATAGCCAAGAGCTTCAATATTTAGTACAGAATATTGCTTTGTTAAAAACTTTTACATAGACTTGTATTTGAAAACTTAAAAAACTTCACAGTAAAGTTCTAAAATGTGATATTAAGTGTAACTCGTTAACTTATACAATGCTCCTTCAATACAATGTCCATCCTTACAACGATTCACTCATTACAACAATGACAACCCCTGTTGCCCAAAACAACACAATTATCAATTTCTATATCAATTTCCTCCTAACAACACACAACAAGTATTTGTCTTCCGGTGACTATTGCTGTAAAGGGTCAGCGGTGACAAAGAATGAAACTACTTTTTTAAAAATTGGCCAAACCACAATGGGATGCATCCTAATTTGTACAAAATAATGCAGTAGATCCATCTAATGTTTGTTAAAATCAAAGCCCTAGTATTAAAACTGTACCAGTCCAGCGGCTCTTGTGTCGAATTCCATGACACTGGTGAGTGATATAGGAGCATTACTTTCTTCTTCTTCAAGCAGTTTGATCAAACAAAGTACGCTAATGGAGAAAAATAAATATGAATGAAATTCAACAGCATCAAATAGAAGTGTTTCATGAATTTCTAAAATGAAAACATTGTAGAGATGAGACCTAAGTGTTGATTCAACCAGGTTAGTCCAGACAAAAACCAATACTTGCTAAACAATAAGAAGAATAGAAAGGTTGAGTTATTAGTAACACTAAGACCACAACATCCTCAAGGAGACAATTCTCAACACTAGTTATACACCAAGCCCACTAACAGGCGAATGCAATCATCAAGGGTAACATGGTGCAATTGTCATCACAGGGGACCTTCCGCTCTAAGACGCTGAACGATGGAAGGGCGCGATGTCGGCCTATTATGTACAAAGAATCTATCGCCAAACACGATAATGGTAGTGCAAATCACCATGAGCAAGCAAAGGGTGCGCATAGAAATAAAAATGTTGACATCGACCATAAATGAGATTGGCAATCTTTTCTAACAAGCCTTAGGTCTAAGGGCTATGCAAATATCCAGAATAGGCGATACGCTACACACAAAAAAATCGCAGCTCTCGACTATAAGGATTTTGATCTTTTAAGTTTCCTTTTTAAACATGAATGACCAATGGGTGGTGTCATTTGTTACCCCCGGACTATAATGCTTTTAACAAACTGGGTAGAAGTCTACTAGGCTATGCTTTACATCAAATATCTAAGCGTTGAGATTTGTGATTTGACAAGCGTTTAGTCTTTATACGATAACGATAATTCTATGTAAAGCTTGTGACCCCGAGGCATGGCTAATTTACTTACGAGGGTCATTCAAACATTTCTTTTACTTGGGCGTTGTCTTGGTACTTACATGTATAATTATCACTTGTGATACATCGTTGAACATTTCCTTGCAGATACTGCAATGCAAAATAGCTTGACAACTCTTCTCTTCGTTCAGGAAAAAAGGCATCATTGTTGGACAATCATAGTCACAAGCCATATTGCCTACATAATATAATCATGTTTTCATATGATATGGATTGGAACAAGGGCCCAACCGCTTTTAATTTTCCACTAGTTTATTTTACTGATGTTTTAGGCAAATAACACCTAATATTGAATAGTATTAAAAATAAAATCGAAATGTTTTTCACCTACTTTTATTTAAATGTGTTTCATCTTTTGTTTGTGTGTATAAACATTAAAATGTACTATATCTAAATTGATATAATCTGATGTATTAATTAAAAATGTTAAAAGAGTCTCAAACGTGTTTATTGATAGTGTCAACTTGATTACGAATGGTGACTTACCTTATTTTCAATTTCATCAAAAACAGGATACAGTTTAACAACAAACTAAAATACTTTACATTTCGCATTAATTAAGTTATTAATTTAACAAAAACATACTGTTGACATGTTAAAGTATAAAACGATATGTGTCCCTTCAATCAATTTCAATAGTAAATCAAACTCTGTAAGCATGTATAGTTGTAGTGTAATTGGTATGGTGACTTTATCACCTACCTTAGACCGTGTAAAATACGGAAATGACTTGTGAGATACAGTTTTATATTTGCAACAAATATGCCTTTTTATTGATGTATCATTTATAAAACTCAGAAATGTATATTTCAAGAAAATGCCAAAGTATCGCAACTTTTTGAAAGACACTCGCATATTGCTATTTTAATATATTATATGCATTCGTATGATATCGAGTGTTTTCGTTTGTATCAACACAGTAAAATACAAGAGTCTGTATCAGCCACCTTGTATCAGCCGTTTTGAATTCCCTCCCTATAACAACTTCCTCCGACCAACACGCGCATTATAAATGTCCAATTTGTTGTTGCTGTAGAGAGGGATCACTGTACATGTCTTTTTCACGTGGATATGGCTGCACGCCCATATCTTTCTCAATGTTAAAACAATCGGATAATAACGATTTAATACGGAACTATATCGATCATCCCTAAAATCCAATGCAACTTAGTTTATCTTTGCCAAAGGGTAGCTCCGCCCTTCAGGGTTAAACAAACACTGGCATCTACCACACATGCATCATATTCAAATACATGTACTCTTGAATGTGTGTAGGTACCTTGTTTACGGTTTCGAGTTCAGATCAGACGCAGATTTACTCCCCGTTTCTCTAGTAAAACTGTTTTAATCCGTTACTCTGTAGCTTGTTGCTTGTTCTGAAGACAGGTAATCTTTTAAATTCAACAGGTTAAAAGTAAGCTGAATGTACCTTAGGTAGTTTGTGACTTTCAGCTTTAATCTTCCATCTGCTTGGCTATAGAATGATGTATATCAACGAGTGTATAAAGAAAAACTATTTCTGTCAGTGAAGGAATAACTTAAAGGCGTTAATATGCACCTATGTAGTAATGAGTCAATGTAAGTTAAACCATTGCAGGGCGCACTTGTGATATTGACAAAAAAGACCATGGTGTTATAATGAAGGGATTACGTCCTCGACTAACAATAAACGACGTCTCATAGAGAAAGGTCGATATTGTGCCATAACTTACGCTACCGTTGGTAAGAATTTCAGACTATTGCAGGAAAAAAGTTCCTAGTATGAGGCGAACTCGATTTGTTTTCAATGCCATTAGGGAACGTGTAGTTGAAGCAATTACGTGATGCGAACAATCTTCGATACGCTAAGCATGTTTTTGTCAATGCCCTTGCAGCAGTTCTTGTAGCAGTTAACCACCTATATTTCCGGGGGGATTAGTTGATAACATAATTGACAAATTGACATGTATGAAGAGACAAAGAGAGATACATAAAGGGAGAGAAAAAAGACAGACATGGGAAGAGAAAGATGGAGAGGGAGAGAGAGAAAGAAGGAAGGAGGGAGAGAGAAAGAGCGATATTGCAAGACAGAGATATCGACTCAAACAGGTTCAGACAGAGAGAAAATGAGAGACAGCGAATGGGACAGACACATACAAAGAGACAGCCAGACAGACAGACAGACATACATACATATACAGAAAGACAGAAAGACAGACAGACAGCCAAACAGACAGACAGACAAACAGACATAAATACAGACAGACAGACATACAGACAGACGGACATACAGACATACTTACAGACATACAGACATGCATACACAGTTAAACAGACAGAGACAGAAAAATAGAGTGATAAAGACATAGAGAAACATACAGAGAGACAGACAAATACATCAGAGACAGAGAAACAGACATAGTGAGAAAGAATGAAAAAGAAAATCAGACAAATACAGACAGAGACTAAGCAACAAAATAAGAGTTGGACATGTACTGCGACACATAGATAGAGTAACTAGATATATATAAATATACATAGAGAGAGATAGAGCCAATACGAGATAGAGACATCGACTAAGACAGAGCTAAATAGGCATATAGGCGAGCCTTATGCTAAATGATGTATACCCTCGCAGAATAAACCCCTCCTATCTCATGCAATGACATATTAGTCTCGTTATATCTATAAATAGCTTATTTTGTAATATAAGTTTCACAAATTTATACTACATGTAGATGAGGTGTATTCTTGCCATGTTCTTTTTAAATAAATTGAACATTACCATTAATAAGGTAGACACATGAATGCCTATATGCCATGCCATATATTCCAACATTTATTTTAACATGCTGATGAACAACTGACTGGCCCAACATAGATTTAACAAAAAGTTCCTTATCAATTTGTTATTCTAACATGACACGCGTTTTGGTCACTATAAAAATAGAACAAGCTCATCGTGGTATACCTAGGGCGTTTTACAATGCTCTTCTCTACCCCGCTCCTCCCGCGGTTATATGACATAACGTGACATTATGCATTCATTAATGTTTTGAAATTTCTTACGTTATACATATAGCCCGTAAAGACCATATACTTTTAACCAGCCATGTTACTGTAATTTTCCCATTCTTCTGTTTTGTTTCATGTAGTGTTTGTTCTATGCCAGATTGTGGATCGGTAAATGAAAATTTGCTGTTGTGTGTTAGATTCTTGGAATGCCGCGGGAAAAGTTGTTCGGTCGAAAAACTGCATCCGCTGAGGAAATAAGTATGGAACATTTGATTTCCCTTCTAATGAAGGTCTTTAAATCTGGTCATGTTAGAATCGAAATAATCTATGTTCTACCGTTGTGAAATGGTATTTTACAACGGTCGGTCGTTGTGGCGCGCAGGAATTGACCACTCAGGCCTTCGGTCTTCGTGGTCAATTCCTGCGCACCACAACTCCCAACCGTTGTAAAAAACCGTTTTACAACGGTAGAACATAGATTAATTCTTAAATGTATTATTGTCTTGTATTTTACTACAGAACAAGTTTTGTATGACAATGTTATTTACATCCTGTAACTACCGGTGTAACGATATACAGTCAAACCTGTTTTTAGAGACATAGTTTCGGAGAAAGCAAAAAGTGCCACATCTCACAGGGTGCCTTTAAATTCAGGTTAACATTTTTGGGCATTTATAAGAACAGGGTAGATCTAAGTATAATACTTCTAAGTTATTATTATGTATTAAAATGTTTGTTTTACTTAACATTTCTGCAACAATATGATTTGTTTTCTAAACAATATTGAAAATATATTACATTATTTACTAAAGGAAAGTGTAAACAAAGATAAAATGTGGCAACCAAAAATTATGTGATGCCTTTGTTAATTTCGCAACTGGTTTGTTATCACTCAATTAATCCCTTAATTGAGCAGATCTGCCCTTAGTTCTAATTCACACTTGTTTGTTTGAGGTGTTATAAATAAAGCACTCTGCCAAAAATATAAATTAAACCTTGCCTCTTGCCTCAAATGAAATACATGGGTCTAGGGTATGTATTAACTCTTAATGTATATAAGTTTTCATAAATCCCATAGTTTCAATAATCATAATGTAATAAGCTGCATATTGTCTTGATATTGAGAATAAAACTGTCTGGACTCAGATCAGACAGCTTTTATATATTACATTCATCATGTAACTTCATCAGAATTTGAGACTTTTTAATTTAAGAAACTGAAAAATATGCATAATTTAAACAAAAAAGAAAATGAGATAAAATCATGTGTCTCTGAAAACAGGTTAAATACTGCGTTGGGAGTTGAATTTTAGTGTTGCATTTCACATCTCACAGTGTGCCTTTAAATACAGGTTAAATATATAGAGAAATGCATCGGGGGGAGAGAACCACTGCCACATCTGACAGGGTGTCTTTAAAAACAGTGTGTCACTAAGACAGGTTTGACTGTATATATATATATACAACCGGGCCTTTACAATTGTTACTACACAACAACAAGAGCACAAGGGTTCCGTTAACCCATTGTGCCACGATCATATATAGGTCATAGGCAAACAATGTAGACTCTGATCAGACGCCGCATTATGCGGCGTCCGATCAGAGTCTACACTGTTTGCTGATAGGAATTTCAATATAAAACCAAATGAAAATGAAAATTTTGATCAGGCATCCCTTTGATACAAAATGGACTAATCTAATATAAAACATGGAAGAGTCCACTGGGCGCAAATGGGTTAAGAAAGAGATACCATCTGAAAGCGATATAAAAGGTAAATCGTGCATCCACCCGTTCACTGCTTTAGCCGGAGTACAATAATGATAAGCAAACAGTTTGGATCCTGATCAAACACCGAGTTACGCATTGTCTGGTCAGGAACTGAAGTGTTTAGCACCAGTTTTATACTTCTTTGAACAGCGGCGAACATTGTTGTACGGGGGGAATCCTTGTTTAGGGGCCGTTGTAGGGAAAGAACACTGTATAAGATTTGATCGAGGCAATCACTGCAAACATTGAAGCTTAGTAGTTTTGGTCTGTCTATTTAGCCACATTTCTGAGACCGATTGGACCCATACTAATGTTTTTACAATATTGTTAACATTGAATGCAAATCTATGAGTAAGTTCTAATGCAATTGAATGACATATTTTAATTTTTTTTTTAATTTTAAAGGGAGTTGTCTGTATCTGAACTTCAAATTTCCCCTTTTTCAAAAGAAAATCTTTAATAAAAACTAATCCGAAAGGTATTTATTTTTCAGACCAAATATATTTTATCCATTGTATTGTTGGATAGAATGTAAATCGTATACATTAAATAAGTCATTTCGTGTTATTCAAGTTTTTATAAATTCGTTTTTGTAAAATTTAGATACAGTGGCTAACTTTTTTCTGAATAATTTTATTATAAATGGTTTTTTTTGGTGTGTGTGTGTGTGTGTTTTTGTGTGTAAATAAATGTTGTCAACAACTAGTTGCACAAAACTTATAGTCGTTAACTTGATTTATTTGGAGAACTATTTTTTTTATCAATATTCCTACTTTGAAAAAAAATATAAAAATAAAAAAGAGACTTTAAGACAAAAAGCTATAGATTTTACCTATATTATCACACACTGTGTCTAGTATTATTCTACATGGACAGTTTCATAAAAAAACCTTTAACGAAAACAAAGCTTATCTGCGAGCTGCTTTGAGGTAAATACTTTAAAATATCTAAGAAATAAAAGCAGTATACATTTGTTTGAATCTGATGACTTCTTGTCAGTACAGGAAAAAAAAACTAGTTTATGGTCAACTGAAATTACATAAACGGCTAACGGGTTTTTTCAAAAGTGCATATCCAACTGAGTGTTCATGCCAAAGTTCATGCTTGCTTACAAATTTGCAATATTATTATGCTAATTCCCTCAGCTAAATAGGCGGAACTTTACTGCTAAGATTTATAAAACCAGTTGATATTTACACTTTCACTGCTATTATGACGAAAAAAAATCCTGTCAGATAACCATCTACCTTTATAATTATACGTTTCGTCTCCTTTTACTTTTAATGTTTCCATATTTATTCTTTTTGGGCGTAGGAAAGATATATATTTATATATATGAGTGTGTAATTTTAAAAAATGGACCAGAAGGCGCGAGAGGCGGCCTCTGATCAAATTTGAAACTGTTAGCAAAAGTGTTGGCCGCCTTGACAGCAAAGGGTTACAGTGGAGAATCTGATTATTCTTTCTCGTTTAAACGCAAACGCAAAGCACTAAAACGTAGAAAAGAACAACTTTTGGACAATTCTGATATTTCATGTTTATCTTGGTGGCAAACAGTTTGGAGCCTGATCAGACGCCGGGTAACCCGGCGTCTGATCTGGCTCCAAACTGTTTGCACTGCAAATAATAGTTTTAGTGTAAACGCGTTTATTGGGAAAGAATAACAGATTCTCCACTGTAACCTTGAAGACCTTGAAGGCTGGTAGTGTCGTTTATCCCTTTTACTCTCCGTGAAACTTGAAAGCGCGTTTGCAAACAGTTTGTATCCTGATCAGACGCCGCGTTCCAAACTGTTTGACACTCGCTTTGAAGTTTGTTCAGTCATACTGCCTTGTGTTTAACTTTGAAACGATGTTGCAGACAACAATATAGAAGCAAACGACAATAAAGCGGTGTAGGGGTAAAATATCCCGAATAATTTGAGCATGAAAGGGTTTTATCCAATGCAATCACTGGTAATCACACTTGTATAATGCAACTGATAAAGTTACATGTTTCAGGATTAGTGAATGCTTTCTATTACGACCACTAAAACAGACTGCTTAAAGCAAGTGGGCAGTAAAACAAAAAGGCTACCAAAGCAGCTTTCGGTTTTACTGTCACCTTGCTTTTAGCAACCACAAGTCCGTAGAATATAATTATTCAGACAATTTTGTGGTTATAATAGCAAAGATTTATTGAACTTTGAGATTGGAGATGACAAGTGAGCATATTTAACCCTTATCCGTCCGTGATGTCGTCTGCTTTAAAATGGTCGTCTGCATATTTTGTAAAATTGTTTTCATTTCAAAAAAGCAGAAATATAACTAGGGTTGTCAAACAGTTTTGATCCAAACTCTTTAAAAATATCAGTCATGTCACGGTCCGCAGGATAAAAATTAAATAGTACATGACTTTAAAAATATACAGCGCTCCCTCCCTACAACGGCCCTCCCAACAACGGCTCCCTCCTTACAACGACCCTTGTGGCAATTCCCTGAACAAAAACAAGTATGTCCAATCTATTCTCGTCTGCAATGACGTCTGCTTAAAATTATCGTCTGCTTTCTTATTGAAAGGTACCTAATTGATATTTTGACAGAAACAACTTAATGACGAGTGACAAACAGCTTGAATACAGATCAGACACCGCGCTAAGCGTCGTCTGATCTGGATTCAAGCTGTTTGCAAATTTCCCTCCCTATAGCGACTCCCTCCGAACAACACACACATTTTTGTCTCCCGTTGGGTGTCGTTGTAGAGAGGGAGCGCTGTACTTGTAAGATTTGAGGCTACGTTTTATATAAATCTTCTATTTTGAGATATTCTAGATCTTGCAATTCTTCAAAATGAGCTCATCCTATTATTAAGATAGTTTATGTTGCCACATGTCTCTTTATAGTTCAGTCAAGAGAGAGTCCATGGAAGCAGTAGCTCTGCCATGCATGTTTCTTTTGCATGGTTTGTATTGAAAGACATCAGTGTTGCACAATTTGCAATTTTTAGCTAACACATAACATCAAAGCATTTATCTAACAAGACAGATCGCTTTAATCCTGTTATTTGAATTTTGTTTGGTCTCGTTAACCCCTAACATGCATTTCTGACATCTGCTTTTCACTAATCCCGTGCTTTACTGCTAATCTTTAGATGTTGGGTGATTTCAATGAAGAAACATCAATGAACTTTAAATTTTCGATCAGACTGGAGCCTCATCAAACTTATAGTATTTCAGAATCTGACAGGAATTAGCCCATTTGTGCCGAATATCCCATTTATGGGACAAAGGCAAACAGTGTAGTATCTGGTCAGACGCCGCATAATGCGGCGTCTGATCAGAGCCTACACTGTTTGCTGATAGGAATTGCAATATAAAACAAAATGAAAATGAAAACTTTGACCAGACATCCCTTTGATAAAAAATGGACAAATCCAATATATAAACATGGAAGAATCCACTGGGTACACATGGGTTAAGCCATTCGGTATGTGACGAATTGCCAAACGTTAGCGTTTCAGTCCTTCACTGACACGACCTCATCAATTTTAAACATCCATGGCCATTTGCTATTATTGCTCAAATTCAAGGTATTTTTACTTAACATTTATTGAAATAAGTGTCTAATAGTTTAAGTGTCATCTGATCAGGATCCAAACTGTTTGTAAACAATTGTTGTTATTGGGATAAGACAGTGACAGGATTAAGTACATTCTGCGTTAACGAAATGTTTGGATCCACATCTGACGCCTTGTGATACAGTAATACACTGTCCGAATTTTTTTTTCATTGGTTTGATATCGGTTAATATTCGGTTGTTATCGGTTCTACTAGGCTGTACAGTAAAATAAAATACACTCTCGACAGATCAAGCAGACGCAAGTGGAACAGCCATTCGTCTAAAAGTTTCTTAAATAAAGCCCTGTTGTTTATCCATACAATTCACTGTGAGCCGCACTGTAATAAAAAGAGGTGAGTTATTAGTAAATTATTTTGATTTACCTTCAACCTGCTTTAAGCAACCATCTGTCTCAAACACTGAAAGCAAGCTATATAGAGGAGTTCTGCCGTATATGGTATAAATATGGGTTTAAACTGTGGTCAAACTTTAAAGAAAATGTGTTTGTAGTTAGTTTACGCCAAGGATCGGTTACCATAAACAGACAAACCTTCGTTTTTAAAGTCTCAAGTGAGATGTGTGTGTGCGTGTGTGTGTGTGTGTGTGTGGGGGGGGGGTGCGTTTGTATTTCATGCGTTATGAGGACTTGAGTGTTGATGCACACCAGCAATCCGATAACTTTTTGCATAGAGAGGACTTGCACTCGGGTCCTCGGAAAGTATTTTTTCACAAATGCTGTCAAAGTGAGGTCTATGTTAAGAATAAACTGAAATCCCCAGGTCCTTATAAAATAGGTAAGTTATAACGATTGTATCTGCCAGATACACAATTTACTTTCCCTTCTTAAACTGTGTGTTTGCCTAGCCAATCAGATTGAAAGGAAACCAGCCAATCGGAGTGCTCTCATAAAGTCCTCACAATAACTGTTAAGTTAGATTGTGTGTTTAAGTCCTCGCAGATTCGACATTTCAGGACAAAAATATGTGTGTGTACTTGAGTCCTCGCAGTTTCGACATTTCAGGACTAAAATGTGTTTGTTCTCGCAGTATCGTAATACCTAAAGAGTCCTCGCTAGTCTTGCTAAGTTTGACATAATTTCGTGACTGGAATTTGAAGAAAATATAAATATAACAGGCAAAACATCTAGTGGACTTATAAACATCCCTTATGATAAGTCTGGTGAGAAAGTACCAACACCAAAGACCTGTTATTTCTTGCGAATCCTCAGAGTGCAGAAGTATACCAACGTCCTCTGAACGTTTGCAATACAAGCAATTAATTACACTCAGTGCATATTGGCGTTATATTACCAGTATTATGCCACCCCACCCCCCAACAACAACAACATATCAGTCTTTTAAATGAAAATTGTATTATTACTACAATGGTATTTGCCTTAATCTATTCATTGCATTATCCCCAGTATAGTAGTTTTTATAAAACAGTTTTGATCCTGATGAGACGTCGCGTTATACCCGTTACGATCCAAACTGTTTTAGATGCTAATTTCGATATAACTCAAGTCAAAAAACCTATTATGTAAATTTTAGAAATGAAAGCAGACGACAGCTGTTTAAAATTGCTGACTTCATGGCAATGAAGGGGTTAATATTGTCGTCTGATATTTCAAACGGAGATTACACGTATGAGCGAAGAGCATTCGACATTGTATATACCAATGAAACACCGAATTACAATACCAACGACCTTGACACAGCTGGTCATAAATGTACTTCCTTATTCGTGTTTAAGACATGCATCAATTAACAATACAATTTATTTACCAGTTTAGTTATAGGCCACTACAAGCGCATTGCTAAGAGTTTAGAGCCAGATCACACAGATAAAACACCGATATACTTTTAGATCAATGACTTTAAAATCACTATTTCTAATCATGCAAATGATAATTTAAAAGTTGATTTTACACACTAATGATGACACTTTTTTATAATCTTTGTAAAATATTGAATGAATGTCCCCTGTTCGGAATGTGTTACCATGCAAATCCATAATGTATCTTGGTTATTGTAAATGTAGTTATTTGCCCTTCTTTGCCTTATTCGTACATTTATATAACTCCTTGTGTGAAAAGAGCGCTATATAAATCTGGTATAATAATGATAATAAAAATCTACTCTAAAAGATTCCAAATCAAGCTACAGAGCTCCCTTGCTACAACAAAACCAAGTGGAAGATTCAGATTGTGTGCTTTGTTCGGAGGAAGTTGTTTTAAGGAGACAAATTGCCTTATATTTGCAAACAGCTTAAATTCAGATCAGACGCCGCACTATGCGGCGTCTTATCTAGATTCAAACTGTGTATCACTCATCATTATGTTTTTTTCTGTCAAAATGTCTCATATGTAAAATTGAGAAAAACAGCAGGCGACAATTGTCAGCAGACGACATATCAGTCATGGACATTCTCGAAATAACTGTCTTGTTTCGGGAGCAGCGGTAAATGTTGTTGTAAGAACATAATCGTTGTTCAGATGATCGTTGTAGGGAGTGGTACAGTAGAACCTCTCTATAACAGCCACTAAGTTTTGTTGCTTATTGGGTGTTTAAGACAGGTGACTGCTTAAAGCAAGGTGTCAGTGAAACAGAAAGCTCCTTTAGGAGCTTTCTGTTTTACTGTCACCTTGCTTTAAGCTGTCACCCGTCATTTATACAATCAAATAGCCCTTGTTTTAGTGGCTGTTATAGAGAGGGTTTACTGTATACTCCTAATAAACTAGCGTATCTCTTGCAGTCAAAAATAGAGTCTGAAATCTGGTTTAATGTGGTTAAAATATCAGAACATATCCTGAAAAACCTGCCTATTGTTAGGTGGATTTAATTTCTTTAAGTCTGTTTCTAGTATACATCAGGGACCTTGTTAAGAAGCAATTATTGACAAAAAGTTTTACAATTATGAACACTTGCCGGTGCGATACGCATTGTTTTTGTGTGACAC
This sequence comes from Gari tellinella, assembly GCA_922989275.2. NCBI lineage: Eukaryota > Metazoa > Mollusca > Bivalvia > Cardiida > Psammobiidae > Gari > Gari tellinella. Next base: position 22,709,183 of record OV277859.1, read on the forward strand.
GAGGTGGCAATTCTCATCACAGTTTTTACCTTCTACAGTCCTGAAGGAAATGCCTTTAGTATGATTGAAAATTAAAATCTAGAAAGATGCAGGTGCATTTGAATCTCATCTGGACGAAAACTGTCTTCAGCAAAATAAAACCATTTGCATACAGACAGAGAGACAGAGAAATAGATGAAGAGAGAGAGAGAGAAACAGAGAGAGAGGGAGAAGAGAGATACAGAAACATACATATTCATAGATACAGAAACATACATACTTAGGGAGATAAATAGAGCGACAGAGAGTGAGAGACAGAGAATAGGTAACAGAGAGACAGATAGAAGGGTGGAAATGCAGACAAAACGATACTGATAGAGAATGAGACACACAGAGATAAAGAGAAAGTAAACTAAATTATTCGGGAGAGTTTTACCCCATTCACCGCTTTATTGTCATATTCTTTAGTATTGTTGTTTGCAAGATACGTTTTATATAAGTTTACCCAAACTTGTTTTCTAATCCTTAAATTTATATGTGAAATTGTATGTATTGTCAGTCATGACTGTATCTATTTTGAAATAAAATACTGTTTAAACTAAGATACGTTTCAAAGTTAGATTTTACATTGTATGAATTAATGAGTAGGACCCAAAACTTGTGCAAACACGCTTTTAAGCGTCATAGAGAGGATCAAAGCAGACAACGGCTGTTGAAGGCAATTACTTTAAAGAAAAGTTGTACAAATAGTATTGTAAAACAATAAGGCAAAACCATGCAGGAAAATAGAAACTAGCCCTAGACAGTAAAACCTAAAAAGCAAGATAATGTACTCAACAATTTAAAATTTGACAGCTTTGCTTGGAAAATAACCATTTCTGTGTCAAATTGATTCACTCGATCTATTCCTCACTCTTTCTCTTCATTCCATACTTTTTTCCAACTGCACAGGAAAATGTCTATTTTTGGTAATGACAAAACTTGCCTTATTGTATTGCAACATTGTGAAGACCAAGTACTGTTGTCACCCGAGCTCTGAATTTTAGATAGGTCTACACTGCCAAACGCCGTACATAACACTGCTTAGTTCAATGCTTTAGGTGCATGTGAGTGTCATGTGTAGATCAATACCTTCAAAGCATTGATCTACACTGCTTGAATTGCAATAAGGCAGGTTTTCTAATGGTAAGGCTCATTTGATAAATTTATGTTATTTTGTTCATAAAATGAGTTGTAACTAATCAAAAGAATAAACGATAAAAGTGTAATTCTGCGTATAGTTTGACCTCTACGCGCCTTATGATATTTCTTTGATAAAGACATATTGCAGCGATATATTAGTATAGAACAATTTTATAGTTTAATAGTATATTAAACCCCTTTTGGGAATGTTATTATGTTTAAATAAGCTACAAATGAACATGTAGCACGCTATTTGGAAAGGTTAGTGAATTCACCTGAGCTCAATTACCTAGACATTTGTTTAAAATGTCGAAAAATGTGGCGTCTGCTAAGGATTCAAATTTGTTGTCACGTATTTCAAAAGTCGATTTCAGATTGTAAGTCAGCTGAGCAATGCCTATGTGTATGGAAAGAAAACGCCATAAAAGCAGACATTAAAACGTTTGGTGTGTAAAGCATATACATTAATACAGTGTGTATAGACGCATATTGTAGGAAATAGACCTACCATAGTGTTCCGTCTTTAACTGTTCAAAACTGTGACAAACTACTATATTTATGTTTGTATTTTCAATTAATATCTCGAAGAAATAACATAAAAATAAGCTCATAAGGAAAACACATTCTCAATAATGTTTCAGTACAGTAAAACATCGCTAATCCTTACATTAAAAATGTGTTAGATGGTTTTAAAGACAGGTGACAATTTAAAGAGAGATGAAAGAAAAACTTCTTATCACCTTTGATGCTTTACTTTCATTTCGCTTTAGGTAAATATCTGCCTCAAATACACAACACTTAACATCGTATAGTTGCCGTAATAGATATATCATATCGTAACAATAAAACTATGTTACTCATGTTTAAATGCTAGTTTTGCAAATCACAATCCATCTGACATTAGCAATAGCTTTTATCCAGGAGACACACCGCGAAATGCGTATGTATGAATTGTACCGATAGCAAAGGACTTAGCAATGTTATTTTTACAGGAGAAAATATTACATGTGTGGTTTATGTAATAGTAACGTTAACTCCAGCAACACGAAGTATGCGCTCAGTCGTTTTACGGTATACTAGTTGTATCTAAACCATATGAGATTAAGGGCTAAACTACTAGTAGAATCTAAATTAAACAACTTATATACCGGTAATGACCTTTTGTCAGCCAAAAGAGATGGGTATTCGCATGACAGAAAAGTATCACTATAAAATGTATAGAAGCTTGTTTAGAGAAAAACGTATGTCTCCCCCGTATCGCCGTATCCAACATATATTTAGTCAAAATGGCCACATCCATAGTTGCAGTTATCCAGTGATGTTTATAGTACTTGTTTTTTAATTGAATATTTTAGTTTTGACAATTTTCTATTTTAGCTACATTAAAACATTAAATTAGGCGTTGGACTCTGTATCACATTTTATAAGCATAATGTCTGTTCAAGTAGACATAAACAAATAACGTAGACCCTGAAGAGAGGCCGTTTCATAAAAAGGTAAAAAAAACCGATAATAGAAATAAACCAAGCCGTTACCCTTTTAAGAAGATGTTATGGAAGTGAAGGTTATTACATGTTATCACATCAAGGCCGATCTGAAAGTGTTGCTTGGGTTACATTTAAACTGTTTATAGAGGTTTAAGCACACAAAAGAGTTGCATATGGACCAATTAATTATAATAACGGATCAGTTAACTATAATATTTATTGATAATATCAATGCATATCGATCGCAGAGTGTCACTGAAAGGTTCTGTCTCCCAACTACTTTATATATTGTTAATTTAAACAATAAATAAAATACCCATATCAGTTTCATTTGAATATGCATTAGTCCTAAATGTATATCTATGATAGAGTTTCTTCCTGACAATTTACTCGCTAATGCTTCTCTCACTTACATTGTAACTTGACGGCATTTAGTATAGTTACGCTTTTTGTGCACGAGGTCGGCAATACCTCACGGCGCCTATCAAGATTTACGCAGTGTGCAAAATAGCGATCTCTAGCGACCCTACCAGCCGGTTAAGGCACGTTTCCGTTGTATCCGGTAGTTTAAGTGTGAATTTGCCTTATATTTGTTGCTATCAATAGTAACAAATGCAAAATATATTTTAAACACATTTGATGTCCATTTAAAATCCATCGGTTAAGATGGTTAGTCAACAGAAATTGTATTAGAAACGCAATACTTAATGTAGATGCATATATGCACTAACGCTATAATTTAAATACAATTGTTTCTAAAACATTGTTTCTACAATCAATTCTACTATACTGCCTTAATGTAGACATCTGCATTGTAATTGATTATCTATGGAAAGTTTTCTCGTAACTAATGTAAGCCTTGTTACTATTAACAAATGTACATACCACTTACCCTTTACATAATCGAAAATTACACTTGATAGAATGGAAAGTACTTCTGTCCTATTAACTCAACTCTGTCATTGAATTTGTATCGAGATGCTTTTTGTATTTCAAACAATTTCCGTCGTTTACCTACATTGGGCGATCCCATCGTTTTTTACGAACTCACATGCAAGGCAAGGTGTCAGATTTATTCGGATGTGAATGACGAAAGATCTGTAAAAAAGTATATTCCGAATAGTGAAGTTTGCATCAGCTATTATTTAAATGGACGACGTTGTGGATAGTGTTTGACGTTATAGGACAGTGTATTTTTAAGTGGGGTTGGGATCATGCCTAAAACATAAACGTGATAGTGCACTCATGACGAAATCAATTCAATTGTGACGTATGTAAATATGTCAATGCGATGATACTTTTTTTGGCATTTGTATTTTTGAATGAGTCCATTGTTAGCGATTGGAGAGGACAGGTTTTTATTTATTTTCACCGTTCGGTTGTATTTTTCGAAAAGGGCGTGGTATCAACGGTTTTTCAGATTGTCTTAGAAGATTTAGACCGTATGAAATTAAATGTCTGACCAACGAGCTCAGGGGTAGCTAGAATTTCGGCTGCTGTTGATCCAGATTTTGTAGACCTGCGTATTTGTGAAGAAAAACTTCTGAAAATGTTTCGAATCCGGTTTAATCACCTTTGGTGATGGACATAGATCTTAATTTTTTTTTTATAAACATCTTTTAAGTTCTATCATGCAGATCTATACGCTCGTATACAGCACGCGCTTCGGACTTTGATGCAGATTACATGTCGTCGCTGTTTGAAATATTCCATTCACAGTGTGAAGTGATCAGCGCAGGATATAAAATCCCATAGGGAATCCAAATTCCCGCATTATTATGCATGCCCATTTGCGCTGTAAATTATGGCGCTTCGATAATATTCGTTGAGGAAGAAAACAAAAGTTCTCCGTACAAATTGTTTAAAAGTCTGTCGTTTTACCTTTTTGTCTTGATTGGAATTTGGCTAAGCAAGTTGGTTCAGATTGTTGTTTTATAACATATGAATAGCAGAAAATAATAATTTCCGCATGTTGCTTGTTCATTGTTGAGCAATGCAATGAATACGCACTTCTTGCTTATATTCCATTACTAAACATTTTGAAGTAAATGCTTTTGACCCTAAGCGGGTTGATCGAGACTGCACTGGTAATTGCAAACATTGAATCCTTTATATACACAGCGTAACGCGGCTACCGATCTAGATCCGAACTGTTTGTCACTCCACTAGAGGTTTTTTAAGTTTAAATAGAATAAGACCTTATTAGACAGATTGTTCAGACGATCATTTCTGCAGACTCACATTTTTAGTGTGCTCTTTGTTGCACAAAATTACACATTCTAATACATTTATCTTAATTTTTTGCACTCACGTTGAGCAATATTATCATTGAAGTTCTGGTTATATGGGACTTTTAAAAACTTCAAATACCTGTCTACAAATATAAGATATTTATGATACGAATATATGTTTTACGTTATTAGCACGTCGATAAGAAACAATAAAGAAATTAACCGTTAACACTAGCATATACTATCACTATTTGATTTTACCTCTCATAGCCTTGACCCGGATGCATTTGCCGACAGGTTTAACTAAGATCAAACGGCGAAAAAGTCTTCGAATGATCCAGATTGTTGTCAGGTTTTCATATGTTAGTTGGGATTTTTGTAATCTATTTTATTTCCGTCAAATGTACATTGCATAACAAAAACAATATACATGGTGTGCATCAGTGTCACAGAAAAATACAACAATTCGTCAAGACATGGCATCTACATGAATCAGTGTCATTTTATAATAAATATATATTACCGAATAACCAACAGTAAACATGAAATTAAGACTTACATAAATTGTCAATTAAAAAGTATCGGCAGATTCTGACGGTCATAATTGCTTTTGAGGATAGAGGTAAGATAATTGTAGTGACTATAAAAATGAATAGAAAATACTAAAATGAATAGGTGAGTAAATGGAAAGAAAAGAAAATATATGCGGTTTCTTTGTCAGTTATATACGGAAGCTTATATGGACCCCCTTAAATGTAATAATATCTTTGAAAAGTTAAAGAGTTACATATCTTTGACATATATAAAGTGATATTTTATGTGAAATCATATCAACATTAATATTTATCTTTATCGAAATTAACAATTTTATATATCTGCAATATATAAAAGCTAATGTTTTCTGAGCAGTTATATGATAATAATATTTATGTCAATAACTTTTTGTCAATTATAAATGGAATTAAGATATAAATTAGTAAAAAGCAGAGAATTTATATCTTACAAAACGTCTATTTTTGTATATTTCTAAGTTATAATAAATGTAAAAGGCTAAAAGAGAACACATTGAATATTTACCAAAATAAGTTTATTTTCTATACTACTTATGTAATTATTTCTTATACTTAATAACTATATTGCTGAATATATCTTCACAACATATAATAGATCGAAAGTAACGAATTATATTAAATAAATAGTGTCCTTTTTATGAGAAAATTCGAGCTAATTTTAATGTATTTCAGTAAAAACGAATTATTTATATTTCAAGGCTAAATATAAGAGACTTAAAACTGACGTGTTATGTTGTACCCAACGTATATCATTATTGTTTTAAAGCATTTTTATATCATAAAACTGCGTGGAATTTTTACACATTTATTGTATATATAAGGGGGTCCGTATAAGCTTCCGTAGTAATGCATACAGAAAAAGCTTATGTTTAGTTTAACTTTTTGGGTACTTGTAATAGCTGGTAAAATGTCTCAAATTTTATTCATATTGTTTTAATTTGTCTTGGTTTAGAGCAATATGTTCTTCAATACTAATAGCATATTGAAGATTTTGTTTAAATTGTACTATATTTGGTTCCGTTTAGAAAAGTTTGCATCTTAAGATAAAGTATTTTGCATGTATAATTATAAAGTTGATTTTGTCGAAATATGATCCATTCTTTATAATTCCGAATGAAATTGCTTTGCATGATACTTCTTTGTTAAATATGTTTTGATATTAAATATGTATTTAAATCCGTCAAAAATATCTGGTAGCGGTAGCATTTCCGAAACGAGACAGTGTTCTGGCGTTTCGATATGGATACTACAAAACTACGTTTGTAGATACCCAATTGAACTTGATTAACATATCATTTGTTCGGCAGATCCTCATAAGGTATTTGCATTGAAAATGTCTCAACCTAACATCTTTTGTGCTTTTGATACCTAAAGAAATTCAAAAGTTTGCTTTTATTATAGTTTAAAGTTGCGGATAATGGACTTGATAAGACTGTTAATGGATAAATTTATTGTGGGAGCGCAACTTTTTAATTACATTGTTGTTGCCCTTTAAGGTTTATATTCTGTTTTCCAAGTTTTTTTAGACAGTTTACGAACGTTGGAAGTTTTGCTTCGATATTTGTTGAGATTGTAGTTTTGTGTTTAAACTAAATGTTATTCCGATCGTACTTACGTTGCCGAAATCCAATTTAAGTTCTTGTTTTCTGAATATTGTATGTGCCCCCCCCTTTTTTTTTTTTTTTTAAAGAACTCAAGCTCGTAGAGTATTAGATTTCTTACTGTTTAATTTAAGACCGGATATAAGTGCAAAATTATCAAGGGTTTCTATAAGTGTTTTTAAATGACTTTCTCGATCCATCGGTCATAAACAGTGTTTGCCTAAATTTAATGAGTCACAAGATTTAAAATGATTTAAAACTTGAAACATATATGTGTGGTTCAAGCTGTCAAATGCTTTTTTAAATCTGCAAAAAAGAAAATAGATCGACATATTCAAGTGTTTCGCAAAGTATTCATATATTTTCTCCTTTATATTTACCTTAGCGTGACCTGTTTAATCTGAATCTATAATGGAATAGATACTGTTTTTAATCGATTTGCAATTGCTTTTGTTGCTATTTTGGGAATCTGTATTTAAAATACTTATTGGGCGTCAGTTTTCTAAATTTTCTGAATATTTCCCTGGTTTCGGAAGAAGTGTGATGACACTTTTGAAGTTTTATTAACTCCCAATTACTTAGGAGTTCTTTAAAGTGTGTAAAAGGTATTTGCTTATATATTTCCAAAATAGTTTATATAACTCTGTTTTTTCGCCATATGTACCTGGGCTTTTTCCATATTTATCGCTTGAGCTGTCTGCGTTATTTCCAAATCCATCCCTTGATTTTTATCACTAAGTCACTGGTATTGATGGTGGTCGCTAAGTACAAACTTCACTGTAATCTAGGGTTTTACATTTCAAGACAAAAAATAAACAAACAAAGAGGTACATGCCATTTTCAGATAAATATTTAGTTATTGAACAAACGAGTAATGCATAGATTATATATATATATTAACATATATTTATAATATATAAATTGCTCGCTTGTCGAATAACTTTGTTGTCTAGCCACTACCTTAAATAAGTAGTTCAAGAAAGATAAATGTTGTTTCATTCACCCTTGAGGTTTCAACTAAACAGTTTCTAATTAAGTTAAATCCTTTTTTACATACTTGTAGTTGATTTGACAATAAATGTCAAAGTGACAAAAGAGTACGACCCTGATCATAGGGCTTCTGGTGTATGAGGCCCCTGGACAGAGTTTATACTGTTTTAACAGGAAAAGTGCACTTTTTACATACACATTATTCGCCACTAGGGTTGACTGTGTTAATGCAGTGCTGTCCATGCGTTTTTATTTCCCTTCTGACGTATCACTATTTCAAATTACTAGATAGAATGAACTGTGTACATCCGACCCTATAGTTAAAAAAACATATTGAAGTGAACAAAAGTGGTGCTTACATCAAAGACAACAAGTCTATTTATATTCTAGGTACAGTGAGTCCCGTGTTTGGCGACATAAATTACCGCGTGCTACAGTCGTGCTACGGTGTAGTCAGTCAATAACAATGCACAGATTAGTTAACGTTCGGCAAGACCTTAATACTATTTATGTAGACATGTGTTCGACATTGAAGCTAACAACAAGGATTAAAACATGAAAAAGGCGCTTTTCACAGTTTACAATGTGTAGTTTGTTAATGCAGTGTATAAGAAAGGTATACTAAAACTACTTTGTGGTGTGAAAAAATGTTCTACAGTGTTATGCATCACATTTAAAGAAAAACAAACACATACACGCTGTGTTACAATTTAGTTTAAGTTTCACGCGTAATTTAGTGTTCAATAGTTTGGATGCTGGATATTTGAATTTCTTTTTAATGTTACTTCAACAATATAGTAAAACTACATAAATAGTAAGGACATCAACTAGAAAAGACAATACCCTTGACCTTGTTAATAGTAACATGTCACTTGTTTCTTTCTCCCGAAACACCTAGGGAAATACCACCAAAATAGTACTATACATTTGTTTTATTACACCAACAGGAACGTATTTATTGCGAAAGTACTTAAACGCGAAAATAAAATGACAATTAATTTGTGAAAAGTTGATTAACTCTGCTACCAACGTGAACTCAATTCAGTGTCATTATAAAACTGTCAAATGTTGTTTCTGTCAACTGTAATATATTTTACACACGGGACAGGGAATTAAGCTATTTTTGTTCTTTCGAAACGTCATTACGAAGTGTTCATGAGACAATAAGAATATTGAAATATAAGTTTCCTTTAAGACAAAAAAACATAAAAACATGTACATCTTATTAACTTTTAAACAGTTTCGATCCCTTTAAGACACAAGGCAAATCAAAGTTTTACAAGGCTTCAAAGAGTTTGAGATCTGCTTGATATACTCTAATCATATATTTTACTTACGGTAAAAGTACTCTACATTCTGACTTAAACAAAATGAAAAGACATCAAGAGTCGGGCAACTATTGCATTTGAAAGTGTTAAGCAGCTTATATTCACTTAGCTTTATGTTTGTCTTGCGTGTTGTTTTCTATTTAGTGTGTAGATGAAGGAATGGTATTGCGTGTGTTTGTGTGTTTGTTGTGGTATGACTGTGTGTATGTGTTCTGCTTGAGAGGTGGGTGTATTGTTTGTGTTACGTTTCCTGCTTGAGTCTTTCGTATTTATTTGTATTCTATCGGAAACATCAGCAATATACAAAATGATATAAAATTCACACAGTCTTTCTTTTTAACCAGCATCCCATTTTAGAACGGTCAGAATATGTATCAAAAACTTCTGAATAATGGGAGACCCTTTGAAAGCAGAGAAAACAAAGCAATTACTGAAAATTGCAGACTCGGTCCAACTGAGTCTGTTCATGAGCAACACTGAAATATGCAACAGTGCTCACGCCCCCCAGCACCAGCCCAAGCGGAATTCAACTTTCGACTGTAAATGCGCTGATATCAATGATTCCAAAGGACCAGCAAGTATAAAAACACTGAGAATGAAGTATGGGGCGACGTTGTACAGCCGCCTAACAAGCATTTAACATCTGCTGTTGTGAAATATTTAAAATTCTGAATAAGGGGAGACCCTTTGAAAGCAGAGAAAACAAAGCAAATATTGAAAATTGCAGAATCGGTCCAACTGAGTCTGTTCATGAGCAACACTGAAGTATGCAACAGTGCTCACGCCCCCAAGCACAACCCAAGCGGAATTCAACTTTCGACTGTAAATGCGCTGAAATCAATGATTCTAAAGGACCAGAAAGTATAACAACACTGATAATGAAGTACGGGGCGACTTTGTACAGCCGCCACACGAGCATTTAACATAGACCCAACTGCTCTGCTGAGAGGAACATACAGTTTTAACATGATTGCATTTTAGATATAATGCCAGCTATACAATAATGAGAAAAACCACAAAAACAGTATTTTTATGAAGTTTTGCATGTCCATGTTGTAACATTTTTCTTCACCCTATGTAGATTATTGCGGTATCTAAGACAGATCAAACTTTGACAGCTAGCTCCACCAGGAGCCGTGTTCTGCTGTACTTGTAGAATGCTTTAACTCTTTCGCTAACAAATAAATCGTACCCGTTCACCTTCATGTGTCGTCTGCTTTAATATTGTTTCTGCAATATCGTTTTAAATTTAGATTTAAGGTTATTACACTGACGCAATTTCAAAACAAGTAACACACAGTTGTGATCCTGATCAGACGCCGCGATCAGGTTCACAACTTTAAGCAAATGCGCTCTATGGCGTCATTGATAGTAAAGTGGTTAAGTACCCGCCTATCATGATATAGTAAATGTAACTACAAAATGCGTTTCTATGGGGTAAAGGGTTAACTAATTTAAATTCAGCTACAATGAAGGAGGTAGAATATTCATTGGTATTGTTCAGACCATTGGACAATCAATTTGCACTAAAGGCTAGTTGTTCTAACGCTACTCGATTGTACTAGGCTACAACTCACATAATTCTAAATTTTCATCGGTGTCAGTCAAACTGGTTATCGCATATGTGAATAATTTCACTGATGTGTCATTTCGAATTGCATGTGCAGCTGAGTTATGATTTTTGACGGGAATTGTCTTAAACATGCCATCATAATTGGAGATGGCAGATTACTTTCCATGAGCACACGAACACTAGAGAAACAAGATTTGCATATTTTAATACCATAATGTCTTGAACTTCTGGTTTTACGGAACTCAGGCATATATGTACAATTGTTGCAGGGTTGCCATTTCTCCGGATTTTTTCTAAATATTCGGATTTTTTTTTCTAGAACATGGTGGCTTAAAGCAGGTTGAAAGTAAAGCAGAATGCGCCATTAGGCGCATTCTGCTTTACTTCCAGTCTGCTTTAAGTAGTCACGTATCAACAAAACTAGAAACAGGCTATGGGGTAAAGGTACGATTCGTAAATTCGCACTCGAAAAATGCAAATTTGGAAATCTTAGGATTTTTCATGTCAACTTATGGCATCCCTGTTGTTGTGATTGTAGGATAATTATTTGTATGGTTCATTTTTGTTTCTATGTTTCTGCATGAAAACAGTATATAGCTGATTCTGAAAATGGTAAACCTAACAACACTAAAATATGGGCGTTTGGAGTAGGAAGAATAACTAGTTAAACATGAATTCCAGACAGAGTCTACTAGATAAGCCTTTGAAACAAAACCAAGTTTAGCTAATTTCTTCTGATACTCCTCACATTCAGTTAAGTTCTCTACCGTACAATCAATGCGCGGATGCATACAGTTTGCGAAAGAATACCACTTAATTTCTAAAAGATGGCATACCTCTTTAAAAAGCAAGTCAAGTAACATGTTTCGGGATTGCCAAGAGGCCAATGTAAAGGACTATGAAACGTGTGGTTAGAGGTTCGAATCAAACCGATTGCATTTCGTTTTAATTCCATTTATCATGTGTTTATGTTCTTTCGTTATCTATCATGTTTAGCTCAACTTTTCGAAAAAGTCAAGCTATTGTCGTCTGCCAGTCGTATTCGTCGTTTTTGGTGGTTTATAGATAACATTTGGTGAGACATCATTTCTTAATAATTATCTAGTGTTTCCGTTTGAAACTTTTGAGCGATATATCGAGTATTAAAACACAACACAATGACGGACGACGACAGGCCGACGTCGATACAGAGCGATCACAAAAGCTTACCATAGCCAGGGCTCCAGATAAGGGGGGGTTATTTCAACAAATCAAACATTTTTTCACTCATTTCAGCACCAAATTCTATGGTGTTACTATTCATTAGAATCGTCTCGAAGAGACGATTCTAATGAGTAGTGACACCATAGGGTTTAATTCAGAAATAAAGATTTTAGATCTTGAACAACTACCCATATCTGGTGCTCTGCATAGCACTTCCTGCCAGGCAAGCTACAGCCGTCAAAACTCCATCGCCAGCTGAAAACTAGGACACAGCGAAAACATATATCCCTTGATATATATTTGCTTATATTAGGTTATGCTAACTGTTCAACAAACTATCTTATTTAGATATTAAAAAAGCATGTTGATGCGCATTGGGCAGATTCGATTGACATCCTTTATTAAATATATTTGGTTTAATGGTTATAAATAAATGCTATTCAGTCTTTTAAAATGGATGGCGGCTATTGAAAAACTGCAGATGTCATATTTAAATACACACAAGTATTCAGTCGAGTACATCAATATACAACCGTTACAGTGGAGACTCTGTTATTCTTTCCAGTTTAAACGCACACGTACGCAAACGCAAAACACTAAAACGTAGAAAAGGACAACTTTTGGACAATTCTGATATTTCATGTTTATCTTGGTGGCAAACAGTTTGGAGCCTGATCAGACGCCGGGTTACCCGGCGTCTGATCTGGCTCCAAACTGTTTGCACTGCAAATAATAGTTTTAGCGTAAACGCGTTTATTGGGAAAGAATAACAGATTATCCACTGTATAAATCATGCAGTGAAACGCTTTGATCATTCAGCTAAAAGAATCAAAAGAAATGTTGGATATGCTAATGCTTATTTCCATATTCAAATTTTATAAGAAGAATGACCAGTTTAAGACAAACAGTCTCCTACAACATATAAATGTGGTAATGTGCTTTCAATATGCGTGCAAGAAAGAACCTGTCCTTAGCTAGCATGAAAATATGAATATATTTATCAAGTTATGTACAGTTAGAACAAAAGACGCCATCCATAGATATATCTTAGACTACAATCCCTAATTTGCGAATGACAAATTTTATGTACTTCATAAGTTGTTATTTTAAACATGCACTACCAATTGCTACCTACGAGCCCTTTACTCCTCCGGAATCAGTGGAAATTACATATTTACCTTATCTTAATGATTAGTTAAACAATATGAAGATAATACACCGAGCTTCATCTGCATTTTTCACTCTACATTCATTTTGTGTTAAGCTGATTCTTATAACCAATAAAACATACTGACATTTTTGTACTTGTTTAAAGAAGTAGGTGGATTAGTTTATCCTTTATTATGCTGAATTGTCGTCTGCTTAAAAGATAACGTCTGCGAAACATGTGTAAATCACAGATTTTACCTCTTAAATTTAAGAAACTATGAGTGGCAAAGATTTTAGATCCAGATCAGATGCCGCGTTACGTGGCGTCTGATCTGGATCAAAATTGTTTGCAAATTTTAGCCTGGTCGCGCTTAGCATGATAAGGGTTAATCGTGTTTCTATTCGGTAAAGGGTTAAAACATCGGTGTCTTCTAATACGTTTACACTGCAACGAAAGTAATCAATATGTTCAATAGTATCCATAGTATTGTACTGATGAATACAGGTCATTTAGTTTGTTTCGTTTGGTTAAAAATAAGAAGTTCTAACATAATTTCTCAAATGTTGCCATTTAACATGAGACACACTTAAAGTAAATAAAAGATATTTTGAAATTACAACATGAATGATAAGGTTTGAATAAAAGTACTAAATTTATATCTCTACTATATAGAAATCGTATTAAATTTTGTTTTATTGTCGATTTCATATTCACGGCTATCCTTTGCTTCGTTACATGTTATGCAAACATGCAGTAAAATGAAACGGTGATATTTCATCTTTCTACGTCCATATTCTTAACATCTTTCCCCATGGTCGTTTTCCAGTATGTAATACAGGTGGCTGCGGAAAGCAGGCTTCAACCAAAGCCGAAATCTCCTGAAGAAGTTATCAATTTTACTTTAATCTGCTGTAAGCATCCTACTGTCAGTATGCAGAAAAACAATTATAGTGTTTATGAAATAATGGGTTACAAGTTACAGAACAGTACGTCGTTATGAAAATAGAATGTTCTTTCATCACTGCTGCAGGCGTAAATATATAATGCTCGAAGAAAGACAACTATGCATCTCTTGCATTGGTTCAGTTGTAGGATGAACATTACAATGCATAACTATAATGGCATGTGACGTCCCATAAGAATTGCTTTAAAGTTTCTTCGCGTTATCGGAACATAATCGATACATTCCTTATAAAGTTGTAAACAGTTTTGAGTCAGATGATACGCCTAGTAAATCGTAGTGTAATTCAACCTTTTTCACACAATACAGCCAATCCTTGTTTTAAGAATACCTAAATGCCGGTACTCCATTATTTACAATTGAACGTTTTAAATCACGTTATATAATGTGCATTGAATACAATAATGTACAGTGTAATTCATACGTGCATTAGGACCCAGCCATGTATCCACTATTGGATATGTGTACTTCACTTGCAAACTTTTGATTTGAAGATACATAATGCGATAGTGTTTAAGTATTTAAGTGAAGTCTAATAATAAAAATGTAATCATTTATTTCTTTCAAATCTTGTTTTGTTTGCAATCTTTTTGTATCCTATTAATGTGTATTTTTTGTTAAAAAGCAACGCAAAATACATGATGTATTTGCCCTGATTTTTAACTATTTATTTGACTGTTTTAATACCTACCCTTACATGTATAGGCTACCCATATTAACAACTACTACACATTTTACAAGTTCTCAACACCTCTTGCTCCTAATTAAGTCTAATATTTGCCGAACAATGTTACATATCCATGCAATCAATATTTCTTGTCTGGAATTAACGCTTTTCATGAAATAAATTGTGATGTCTAATAGACACAGCTGAATTATGTATTCCTAAATGCATAAACATCATGCAGGTGTTTCCAGGTCACTCGATTGCATAGAACATAAGATCCCCTATCAAAGACTTGCATCAAAAAGTTGGCATATTTCAAATCAAACTTTACTTTTAATCCTGAATGCTATATGAGTTCGTATACTTTAAATGGCACCCAAGAATAAATCAACACAACTCGTCTTTTCTTGTTCCTTATAAGACAGAATTTAACATTTTTATAACATTTAATATATTGTTTGATACATTATCTTTGCTTTGTGAAAGAGCTGCATATTTACAATTCGATGCTGCTTGACGCCTTTACTTTATTCCTACACTTGAGAAAGTTATTCCATTTTATACAGTCATGAACACTAATGTTAAGACAAACTCTATATATTGACTACACTGTAGCTTAAAGCAGGTCTAAAGTAAGCAGGTCTAAAGTAGAGCGGGGTACGCCTTACGGCGTATTCTGCTTTACTTTCAGCCTGCTTTAATATGCAACCTGTATTGACAACATGACACAAACTATGACATATATGGTTAAGTAGAGTGGTTTTCAGGAACGTATAAGGATGATGTTGTAGCTTCTGAAAAGACTGAGGTAAGGTTGAGCTGATTTGTATACTGGTTATCAGCAGAATGTTATAACTACTTGCCATAGTCCATTGAGCATTCTGGACTGCGTGAGTACCACGTGTTTTATACTATACAAAGCATAAGTCGCTGCTGTCAAGACTTCACAAACACATGCCTACATTATATGCATTTAAAACACGTTCACCATTTCAATGCATGTTACATGTTTTTGCAAAAGTTAAGATATATGCAAATGCAATTTAGCCTTTGGACAACCGCCACTTAATAAATAATTATAGAACCTTATCTATATGAAAAATGACGATGGGCGGACTCTCCCTCGTTTTCTTTGTCTGTCTGTCTGTATTTCTCTGTCTCTCTATCTCTGTCTATGTCTGCCTCTTTCCAACAAAAATTGAATAAAGTGTTAAACTTTAGTATAAGAGCCGTTAGTTAGTTGGCAGAACGTGTAGCCCAGCCCCTTCTTCTGTAATGTATTGAACATTTAATATGTTTTAACTAACGGTTTTGTTTCTGATCAGACGCCGCATATACTCAGGATAAACACAGATTGACGCCTTTTTCAATTGTTGGTCGATTAAATAAGCTTTGATTCAACATGTTAACCCTTTACCTGATAGCATTGTTTCTAGTATTGAAGATATATGACTACTTAAAGCAGGTTGAAAGTAAAGCAGAATGCGCCCTAAGGCGCATTCTGCTTTACTTTCAGCCTGCTTTAAGCTATTAACTGCTAGAATAAGAAAAGTATTAAATATGACACATATTCATTACGGTATAATTTGGAACTATTTTCTTCAGCGGATGAATAAAATGAATGTGCTAAAATTCGCTTCTATAAGGGAAAGGGTTAATAAAGAAAAATAAACGAAAATGCACATCAGTAGTATAAACTTTATTCCAGTGATTTTCGCAGTAATGTGATGCGGATGGATTGATAAGTTTTGTTTTACGGCATTGTCACTCACAATAAGTTATATAGCGTCGCTTTTTGAAATGGCGCATGCCTATTGTGATATAACAGTGTTTATCTTTGGATGGAACTCTTTAGCCATTTAATACAATAGTGATACATATTCTATCAAAACTCGATAACTCGACCTCGCTTAATTCGAAGTTACTCTTTCAACGTTATCAAAACGGTAATAATAAACTTTAGCGAGGTAAAGTTATCGAAATTTAACTGATGAAATACACTTAACAAATCTTCTAAGTGTGTACTTTTCTTTTCACTTTATATCTTTTATTTATAAAAATGTCTACACAAATGTTTGCGTGTTGGCTATTGACGGACATTGAAAAGTCATATCGTTATCAAATTTAAAAACTTGTGTTGGAAGACCCAGTGAACTATGAAACGACAACATACTCAAATTGCAAGAGAAAATCGTGAACTGGAGGACTTTTTCAGATACTTTTCTCGTGCATTCGCTTTTAAGCCGCACATTCGGAAAACATGTTGTTGGACGAAGATATTATATTTCAACTATATTATTATAGGACTATAAGTACGTGTTCAAAAAGTCACGACGCACTGTCTGCTTGCAAACCCTCATTAGGCAAAGCGTGTAGTAATAAGGACTATTTATGGACACTTGTCACAACAGATTGAGCCGTTCGTCTGATATTTCCTGGTAGAAAGTCACTATAACACTTAATTATAAGCCTACGCATATAAAGTGTGAAAACAAACAAACAAACACATGTGTGTAATATGTGTTATCAAACGTTGTGCTTTTAGCGAAAATTAAAGGTGGTTTAATAACCAATTTGTGCCCACGATTTCATATATGGGACATAGGCAAACGGTGTAGACTCTGATCAGACGCCCCATTATGCGGCGCTTGATCAGAGTTTACACTGTTTGCTGATAGGAATTTCAATATAAAACAAAATGAAAATTTTGACCAGGCAGCCCTTTAATAAAATATGGACTTATCCAATATATAAACATGGAAGAATCTACTGGGTATAAATGGGTTAACTATTGTTATTGCACAACATTAAGTCAATGACCACTCCACTGTCATGATCCGATGGAACGAATTTCGATAAACACCTATATATTCAGTGTAAAGCGTTTAAGACTTTAGATAACTTTAAAAAAAATCAAATAGTTTGCGTGTTCCCAACTAATGACCTCCCTATTTATATTTGTATGTATTCAATATTTGTATAAGGCTAATGATGTCCATGTTAAGTTGGACCTTATACAATTATGATAAATAAAAATTTGATTGTTTGAAAGTTTGTCTTTCTCAGTAGTCTGGAACCTGATAAGATACATAATGCTATCAATATATTTGTGTCTGTTCGACTATAATATCGATTATCTTTGATGAAAGGGCTTCAGTTTTGAATTAAGAATATAAAAGCAGACTGTCACTTTGCTAGGACTCAAGCAGAAAAAAATATACATTCTGAGTTATATGTAAATATGCTCTGCCTTTTTTCATCTACCGAAAGGAAAACATGTGCCTTTTGACATATCGTTAAAACGTTTATTAGACATAAAGGTAAATGGTGACTTACATCAATACAAAAACATAAAAACAATGTTTCATTTAAATGTTTTAAAAATTTTAATACTTAAGGGAAATTCAATGTGTACACAAAGATTATTTACTGTAATTGTTTCTGCAGATACTTACCGTGGACATTCTTCTTTACATTAGATATTCGACAGACATCGTTATTTTGATTGAACAAAATTAAATACCAATAAATATCAATAATGTCGGTGCTATCACTGACAATTTGGAAGAAAAGCTGCTCTGTGGATTTAATGTTTTGCTTTTAAACTCATTTGCGCCAAGTGAATTCTTCCATGCTTATACATTGAATTATTCCATCTTTATCTTAGGGATGTTTGTTCTAAACGTTCCTTTTCATGTTGCTTTATATTGAAATTCCTACCAGCAAACAGTGTAGACATTGATCAGACGTCGCATAAAGCGTTTGCCTATGTTCCTTGTATGTGTTGGGCACGAATGGGTTTAATACGATATAAATGAAATAATTTCCCTATCGATTGCTATTATCGATAAGGTTGTTCAATCACTAGACGTTGTTTATCTTGTGGATACTAGAGTGTAGTTTTATCTCAAAACAATCTAATTATATTCACAATACTAATGCAAACAGTTTGACAACTGGCCAAAGGCGGGTTAGCTTGCGCAATCTTTTTGAGTCTCATATAAGGGTAAATTTAAAACAATAAAATACCATTGTCATTTATATTTATGCAGACGTCATTCGACATAAATCAGGGTCCATGCTCACAAGCGCTTGAACTGAGTCTGAGTGCGTTTTTAAACATTTCATTGGTCAGATTTGAGCCCAGCTTCAAATCTGACCAATCAAATGTTTAAAAACGCGCTCAGACTTAACTGAAATGCTTTTTAAGCATTGTCCCTACATTTATAGACAAATTTCAGCAAACACTTGTCTAACAGAAAATGAAATAAACTTCAATTTTAAGACCTTGTGAGGCATATTTCATAAACCCTTTCATGGATACAGTGAAACGCACTTTAACCTTTTTGCGCCCAGTGGATTCTTCCATGTTTTATGTTAGTCTATTTTCTATCATATGGATGTCTGGTCAAAATATTTAATTTTTATTTTGTTTAATATTGAAATTCCTATCAGCAAACAGTGTAGATGCGGTGTCTGATCAGAGTCTATACTGTTTGCCTATGTTACATATATGGGATCTTGGGCACACATAGGTTAAAAGAAACTAAAAATAGCGAAATATTGAATAGAACCAAACAAACTGTATTCCTAACCTCTATTTAAAGTATAGTACAATAAATTAAATGCAGTTTAACGCGTAAAGGTAGATAGAAACATTCGGTTTGGACTCCGCTACCTTGCGCCTTATTTGGATAAAAAATATATGCAATGTAACTAGTCACCTTTCGAAGTGAAAAGGTTCAAGGCAATTATAAGTCCTTTATTACCTGCTCCGAGTAGAACTGTTTGCAAGCAGTTTAGATACTGATTAGACTCCGAGCAGCGCGGCGTCTGATCTGAATCCAAACTGTTTGCTACTCATTTCAATAGTTCGTTAGTCAAAACACCTATGAATTGAATTTTAGATTTAAAAGCAGATTATAATTGTTTCAAATTGATGACATCATGGCAGACAATGGGCTAATGGAAAAAAGTAAGACCGTTCTCATTGTAGGTGAGATTTGAATATATGTTGAGTTAGAACACTGTAAATTAATGATTTATTATCACATCATTTAGAAACAAGAATTTATAAAACAAACATTTACGAAGTTAATACACAAGGAAACTCAGCTAATGTATCAAAGTGCTTTCCTACAGTAGATAATCTGTTATTCTGACGTCATTGGTGACGTCATACAGTGGAGAGTCTGTTATTCTTTCCCGTTTAAACGCAAACGTACGCAAACGCACGCAAACGCAAAGCACTAAAACGTAGAAAAGTAAAAAATGTTGACAATTCTGATATTTTCATGTTTATCTTGGTGGCAAACAGTTTGGAGCCTGATCATACGCCGGGTTACCCGGCGTCTGATCTGGCTCCAAACTGTTTGCACTGCAAATAATAGTTTTAACGTAAACGCGTTTATTGGGAAAGAATAACACATTCTCCACTGTACAAGGCAATATCAGTAATGACAAACCATCGTGAATATGTAATTGCATAAAAACGTCGCTCCAAAAGTATATATCGATATATCTAGTTGCTCCATTCAGCTTTAGGTCTACGGTTACCAAAGACTACGTGACCTATAGGCCTTAGTAATTTAACCTCTACATTTAATATTGTATATACGAGTACATGCCATATTTCAATGTTAACAATATATGAAGGGAAAGCAGGTAAGAGATTACACTGTTCATACATCTAACCTATCTGTTGTTCTCTGGGTACTCCGGTCCCATAGCAATGACCATATACGTCACGATTAGAAACATCAAGAGTGATGTGAATAAATTGATAGAACTTGTTTCACAATCGATATAAAATGAATATAGTTTTTAATAAATAACGCTTTTGGTGGCATACTTCAATAAAGTCGATTTTGCAAACGTATTGGATTCAGATCAAACGTTGCTTAGTCCAGAGACATTCCTACCTTGCAGTATTAGCTGAGGCTAAGAAATAATATGGAATGTTTTGTTCGTTTGACAGCTAATTTTTCCTTTGAACTAAATGAAGACATGTCGTTGGTTTTGATCCATTACGCTGCTTTAGGCCAATCGTATACGTAAGTGTTCTTGTGAGCTACCTCGACGTACTTATACAAAACATTTACATAATTACAAGGTTGATAAATGTCTTTATCCGTCTTTATAGATCGGTTGGTAGAGTTGTTGACTTGCAATCCACAGAGCATGGGTTCGAATGTTTAGATTTGATCAGGTAACCAAAACACGTTGAAGCTTATCGGTCTGATTCTTACTGTCTCTGTTTTTCAACATTTCCAAGATCGATATGACCCTTAATAAAACAAAACTAAGAACCTTCAATTCTAGTCTATGAATATCTGTAATGCATTTAAATGGCAAACTTGCATTTTTAACATTTGCCCTCTTTTAAAAAAAGAAAATCCTTTATAACAACAAATCCAAACTATAAAATTCTCTTTTTTCTGAGCAACTATTTCATGTACTGTATTGTTGAATAAAGTACATAAATAATCATTAAATGTGTCTTTTGTTTGACATGTAGCTCAAGGTTTAAGTCGCCTCGTACTTCATTCTCAGTGTTGTTATACTTTCTGGTCCTTTGGAATCATTGATTTCAGCGCATTTACAGTTGAAAGTTGAATTCTGCTTAAACTGGTGCTAGGGGGCGAGAGCACTGTTGCATATTTCAGTATTGCTCATGAACAGACTCAATTAAACCGAGTCTGCAATTTTCAGTATTTGCTTTGTTTTCTGTGCTTTCAAAGGATATCCCCTTATTCAGACTTTTTGTCAAAAATGATGTCTTAAAGACTAACAATACAACATATGTTACCTATATAGGCACACATTGTTCCTTAGACTAGTATAACTCTACAAGCAAAGTTTCAGCACATCTTTCACGAGAACTTATCTCACTCACGAACCATCCTAACGAGCTCCTGAAAGCATTCCGTTGGGATGGGTGCATATTGAGGTTTATGTATGTTTTTGTTTTGCTTTACACACTTTTTGATCGAACTTTTTATAGTTGCATATATTTATTTGTTTCTTTGGCTCCATATAGTCAATCATTTTAAGTGTCGTGGGGCCGTAAAATTTAACTCAATCAATTAAAGCTTCTGTCAAGAATTCTTCTTATTGTATAATCATATCGATATGTACACTCATACATACCGCCTCCAGTTAACTTTAAAACAATCGTAAAGACACCAGTGTTGAAGCAGACGATATATTATTTCGGTGTAAGTTCAAGCAAACGATAAAATATATTTGTTAAAAGGTGAAAACAGACAGTCAAATATGTCTGTTGGAAGAATTAAGAAGACTGCAATTTGGCGTTGAAATGGTTAAGGACTTGTGAACAGCATCCAAACAGTTCAATAATGATGATTGCTAATGTAGAAGATACCTTCTATTCTGATCACTGGTGTAAGAGGACGAATTGATGGTATCAAAGACTAGTGATAGCTTATGCCTCGCTCACATTTGCTGCGGCTGCCGTACGGCGGCCGCACGGCTTGTTGTTTCTACGGCGAGTAGCAATTCCTCGGCCGCCGCAGAATTCCTACGGCCGCCGTGTGTTGCGCTCACATTTGCTGCGGCTGCCGCACGGCGAGTTTCTATTTTTTTAGGTTAAAAAACCTGCGGCCACCGTACGGCCGCCCGGCAGCCGTGGAAGCTCCACCAGATTCTCTGCAATCAAAATGCTGCTTCTGCTACATAACTTGGTTTTGCTACATGTTCACGCAACTCATATCAGTCCAACTACATCGTGAACTCAATCATGAATGGACACATTAGGACAGCACTTAAGAACATCTAAACCCATTTTTAATAATACACATGTTTTACATGTATGAACAAAAGTACAAATTCACAATAAGAAAAGTGACAATTGAGTTCCGGCGGCCGTACGGCCACCGTACGGCAGCCGTAGAACCACTCTGCGGCGAGTGTTTTCTACGGCTACCGTAGGAATTAAAAAATGTTATAACTCCGCGTTATAATTCTACGGCGACCTCTACGGCCTGTGAAATATGGGTATACGCCGTGCGGCTGCCGTACGGCCGCCGTAGGATTTCTACGGCGGCCGTGGGAAACTACCGATTTTCCGATTCTGCGGCCGCCGTACGGCCGCCGTAGGGCAAATGTGAGCGCACTATTACAGTAAAAGGAAAGTAAAGCAGGTTCTCCTATATTCTTTATTTTCCCGATATATTAAGACATTCTTTAAATCTGCTTCATTACATACCACATATAAAGTAATGAGTCTTTATTTAATTTGGCATTTCAGAACAGATTGCTGCATTTGGCAAGATAAAATATAATACTAGATTTTTATTTCGTTTTTATTCCAGAAAGAAAAGGGTTTTATCATATTTTGCCATTTCTTAAACAAATTAATTAGTTTTTAAGACAAGCGAACACTTAGATTAGGTTTAACGTAAAGCTGTATCCGTCTTCCTTTTAACCTGCTTTAAGCAATCATTTGCTAGAATATAGAAATGATTTCTTATGACACACTATCATGACCAAATTAATTCAAAATATTTTCTTCAGTGGTAGAATTGATTAAAGGCGTGAAATTCATACCTACGGAGTATTGGGTGAACTCCTCTTTAACGGGTAATTGTCTATATAGTATGTCGTGTTCGTTTATACCATCGATATTTTATTCAAATGTAATTAGTCTAGTCAAATGACAAATATTTCGTCGTCTGTTAAGAATCCAAACGGTAAGCAAACACTACTGCAGCCAAGGACTTACCCTTATTATACCAATATATCGTCCACTTTCAGACTGCGTTTACAAAAAGAGTAGGAATTTGATTTCGTTTTTTACAAATGATTGATTTTAAAGACGGTTGCCAATCAGTTTGAGTTCAAATCTGACGCTGAATCACGCGCGGTCTTATTTTGGTCCACACTGTTTGAAAATACTAGTCAAATCGACTTCGGCAGAAAAAGGGTTAATTGCATTTCGAATATAGTCGTTACGGTTGTCAGCAAATGCGTCATTTATGTTCCATTAACTTAAGCCCTTTGTAATAATCAAAGCTTAACTCCTTGACTTCTAGGAATGCGTTCGCGTAAAGTTTGCAGTCTGTTTAGTACTCTAATTACGATATATATATTACAGTATGTTTCCTAGGTAAACTTCGATATGAACGTCAATCAGTTGAGATCAAGATGAAACGCCGTGTAGCTCGACATCTGATTTGAATCTAATATCTTATCTAATGATTTGCAAATATCAATGCACTCAGTGTAAGACAGTGGGAGGATTAACCTTTTCATGATCAAATCTATGGTTACGTTTTTACCCGTTTACAGCCACATTGTCGGTTGCTTCAATATTGCTCTCTACAATGTCGTTTCAAAGGTAGATTTAAGGCAGTATTGTTACGAAACATCAAAACAAGGGACAAAACTGTTTGCAAATTGGTTTTACGACGTCATTGAGATTGACAAGGCAAATGCAACTGTGATAAACGTATTACACTGTGATAACAGATAATCCTAAATGTATAGTATTGCACAATCTGCAGAGATAACATTTAATTGCGCTGTTAGTGCTTTGAACTAAGATTATATAATGCCTGACATACAAATGTAATAGAACAAGATTTAGTGCATTTCAAGCATTATAGACCCTTACCAGTAATGACGCGTAAGAGGCTTCTGGTGAACCTGTCCTTTATTTGAGCCTCGTCTCTAGCTACAGGAAAAACGCTAAAAACTTACGAACTAAAGGTTTAAAACGATCTCAGATTCAACTCAAACGCATTTTAGCTTTGTGACTTGTACGTCATTTGTGAACCATGTCTTCGTTGCCAGGCTATACCTGGATCGGCGGCAGGTTCCGATGGAGTCAAGAATCGTCCACCCTGCACTGCAGTGAAAATGTGTTCTCAAGAAACGTTTAATATACACAAGGCAAATCAACATATTGGCAAAAATGTTTTTCTGCTACTCTTGATATACGATTGTGGCCGTTTCCGTTGACTAGAACAAAGCTTTTGATAGACTTTTTACTTATCGCATTACATGTATTGATACGGAAAAAAACACCAAACATATTTTCAGGTACGCTGCTAAATCTCCTCATGATATCAAGTAATTATTAGTGCACCGCGATGGAAATAAATCGTTTTTGCAAGAATAACGCCGTTCCCATTTAAAATGTATTAAACAAGCACTGTGTTGTCGTAAACGTGAAACAAAATACCAGTTGTATGTTTCTAACTTTAAAGACTTTCAGTCTACTTAAAGGAACCATCTGGTAGAACATAGGACTATTTCTTATGGTACATATTATTAACCCTATATTGTTGGAACTTTTGTTCCTTAGTTGAGATATACACACACTGAATGCGTTAACTACATACCTGTGAAGTAAAGTGGTCGGATGCAACACTTTAGATGATTGCTACTGACCGTACCAAGGCGGGCTCCTATATTCACTTTGCTTTATGTTTGTTTTGCGTGTTGTTTTCTATTTAGTGTGTAGATGTAGGAATTGTATTGCGTGTGTGTGTGTGTGTGTTTTGGTATGACTGTGTGTGTGTGTTCTGCTTGAGAGGTGGGTGTATTGTTTGTGTTACGTTTCCTGCTTGAGTCTTTCGTATTTATTTATCGCCGATGACATATCATTACACAATCAATCTTCAACATAAAGAATAACTATCGAGTAATTTGGGTTAACATCCTAATTCGTACTTACATGTATGGCACGTAATAACACGTTTGAATTTCTTAAATCTAACCTTTACAACGATTTTATGATTTGTGACCTAAATTCATATAAGACCCAGACTAATAGATTACACTTTAAGTTCGCGTTTCCTACCAGACACACGTACAAATGCTTAGCGTATGTCCTGAAGCAAAAACACATACATTATAAAATAGCATTATACTGCATATAAACCTACTTTGGTGGCAATATGTCAACACTGATCAAAATTAACACTGTGAGAAGATCGCTTTTAAAACAATAGTGTATAAAAATCCAGCAATATGAAGTAGTGTAAAATTAATTATTACAAAGGTTAATACTAGGGAATGTTCACCGAGACAGTGCAAATTAATTTCAGACATATCCAAAAGAAAATAGTCCTGATTTATCTGGATCTTGAAAGACTTTGTTGATATGTAGTCTTGATAAACAAAAACGCTGCGTAATCTGAAACCATAAGTGGCCCTTTTCCATGCCAAGAGGTACTGTAAAACCAAATTTTGTATTCGCTACTGGGGCCCGTTTTACTAAACTACTTACGCAAAATTTTAAATTTTATTTTATATTTTTTATTATCACTTGCTACAAACAGTAAATAGCCAAATCAGAGGACGCGCTTTTAGCGCGTCTTCTGATTGAGCTATTTGCTGTTTGCAAACGTTTATGATCGAAAAATAAGAGTTAAACGATTTTGACTTACGCAAAATTTTTGCGTAAGTTGTTTAGTAAAACGGGCCCCTAGTATGCTATAGGAAATACCAGCGTGCTCTGGAAAATATTAAAGTCACAGTAACCTATAAATAAATGACACTGGGAACATGTTCATTCAAAGCTGTACTCTCAAACTCAAGTGATATCCCTAGCTGAAGTGGTATATTAGCCAAAGGATCTATACAAGCGTTTGCCTTAATAAAGAAGTTGTATCATTGTTGTAAGTCCTTATTTAAGCTGATATTTGTGTTAAAATTAATTCATAATTTAGCAAAATAAACTATTTGCCGTAAATAATAAATACGAAAGACTCAAGCAGGAAACGTAACACAAACAATACACCCACCTCTCAAGCAGAACACACACACACAGTTATACCACAACAAACACACACACACACACACACACACACACACGCAATACAATTCCTACATCTTCACACTAAATAGAAAACAACAGGCAAGACAAACATAAAGCAAAGTGAATATAGGAGCCCGCCTTGGTACGGTCAGTAGCAATCAATAATTAACTATAAATTAATTAATTATTAACAACCACTAGGGGGTTAAACCTGGGTTTAGGGGCGCCCAACCTCACACTTATCTCCTATATGCACCTATAAAGACGAACAGTGTACATAAAATATAAACCCTGTTCCACAACCTCACAATCAAAAAGACCGCCAGCACAGTAAGTAAATACATGTAAAACATTTAACAAAAATTCGATGACAAGATCATTAGTAACATGGGAAAGAATTAAACATTCAAGCCCGTGTTAAAAATAACCCACTATAGCAACGGTCAAATTGTACTCAAGCGACTAGTCTGTAGTTACGAGCAACTGTAAGACATGGAAGGGTCCAGGGTACGACAGAGAGGGAGGGAAAAAAACAAAGCACGAAAATCCGACATAACTCTCCCGGTTAATCTAATACGTTTCACAAATAGGTTTTGAAAATGTATATGTCCAAGAATCTTACGAAGTCTGTAAATCACATCACCATAAAACTCCGGATGTGAAATACCTTGCCGCAGAAAAGACTTTAAGGTACATTTATACTTGTCAATGAGAGGAAGATTTCTATAAAAGAATTTAGAAAATGTTTTACGAAGTTTATGAAATCTGTACCCCTGTTTAAGAAGCTTTTCAGTAATAGTTTTATTACGAATGTGGAAGTCCTCAACAGAGGTACAGGCCCTAGCAAAGCGAATAAGTTGTGAAATATAAACCCCGTAAGATGTGGAACGGGGAACATCGCCATCTAGATGAGGATAATTTACAATACTAAAATCAAAATCATCTCGTTTATCGTAAATCTTAGAAGAAACAATTCCGTTATTTATAAAAAGATCCAAATCTAAAAATGGTGCCGACAAATTTGACTCGTTTGTTTTATTAAGGCGTAGTTCTTTTGGGTAAATAAAAGGAAACAACGTATCAAAAAATGGGTTGTCTATATTAAAAATATCATCTAGATAGCGCGATGTATTATTAAAGGCTTCGATCATATCTGCCTGTGTATCAGGTTTTAGACTAAGCATAAAGTCCCTCTCATAACAGTACAAAAATAGGTCTAAGACAAGGGGCGCACAGTTTGTACCCATAGGAATACCAATCACTTGGCGGTATATGGTACTCCCAAAACGTACATAAATAGTATCCAGAAGAAATGTTAGTGATTCACAGACATCGGTGCAAGTCCACATAGTGTAATGCTTAACCGTGTCATTTGTAAAAAATGCACGATCAGTATTACACGCCAGAAATAGCTTCCTTTCTCTGGCAAAAGTCTTTTCAATAAGTTGTATAAGTTTAGCTTTTATTAGATTATGAGGTAAGGTAGTATATAGTGTTGAAAAGTCATACGTACTTATATTGCAGGCTTGGTATTTTCTATATTCAAGCTTCGCCAAAATTTCATTAGAGTTTTTGATAGACCAAAACAAGTCTGCCGATTTCACATTTTGCAGTATTCAATATTAAAAATTGCACGTACATAGACATTATATAAATATTAGATGGCAGTTTGCGTGACATTCAAATTGTCAACCCGATAAACAGCATGTCACCCCGAGGCGTAGCCGAGGGTGACATTCTTGTTTTCGAGGGTTGACAATTTGAATGTCACGCAAACTGACATCTAATATTTATTTTATTACACCGAGCTTATCAATTCTAGCTTTAGAATCGTCTCATTTGTATTTTATAAAATGTGTTGTGAATACTAATTTAGCGCAGACATGTACGTAACGCGGGAAACGACGTCGCCGTCTATGACGTCACATTGTTTATAATTATGTTACCACTCTTTATAACGTTCCAATGTATCCAATAGCGAACTCAATGTCAATGCTGACAGTACGTTTTCGGACGGAGTAAAAAAGTAATGTCCTTTAGAGTGACGTCACAAAAAGAATATCATAAAGAGTGACAGTATATTTTGAATAGATGTAAAAGACATGCAAAATGATAACTGTAGGTCTATGGGAATTTAACATTGTAACTCAAAGCGAGGTGTAATAAATATAAATACAACTGTTCAGTTGAAAATAGTGGTATTTACTATTTTACAGAACTGTCTTTTAATATTGCTTTAGTTAGTTTCTTAATTACAGTAAACAGGTAACAGAAGGCAATAATATGTTATGATAAAATGGTGTTGATTATCCTATACATTGTTTACACAAAACATCTTTATGTAGTAAAATAAGTTTAGGGAAATATAATTTACACCAGCAATAACGTGTTGCATCGAAGTAAATATTGCAATACAAGTTTCACTATGATGCAACCATAAAACGTTCTGTTTTGCACTTAAGCTACTTTAAGTTATATTGTTACCATTACTCAAAATGACATTTAAATGTTTCTATTTCCATAGAATAACTTAATTGTTTCTGAAACAATAACCAATTTTAAACACCTGCTCCAATATATGCCTCATATATCATTTAAATGATGACTACTGCATTTAAACCTTTTACTGTTTTGTTATACTTTCAACCAGTTTTAACTGTTGTTTGATTTTGCATCGCCCTCCTGTGATTTTGATTGGAATACACAGTCATGGAAATTCATTTTGTCATAACATGCAAGAACAATCATTTGTTGAGCTTTTTGGGTCATGGTCAAACAACGAGGGACTCAATTCTTTAGTATAATAAAACAAGTTGGCTTCTTTAAAAAAGAAGCCAGGGAAGCCGAGCAGTTTTAATGAAGTGACATGTATATATGGTAGAAAACAAAACTATGTAGGATTTGGGAAATTAATAATATAGGTAAAAGTTTACTTGAGATATTAGAGAAGATAGTTTATGTAAAATGAACCTCTCTATATATAGCGACCAGTAAATTGCGTTAACGTCGATTCTCGTAATCTTAGGGTTTCTCATAATCTCGTGCCTAACAAAATCAGATGGAATGGGCATTGCTGACATCCAGAAATATATGAAGTGTTTTCCTCCGATAAATTTATGTTTGAAAATGTAGCATGGACCCATAAATCATCAATTGGATTTGAATTCTCTATTTTCGAAATTTCACATGTAAAACCTGCTGCACATTGTCATTTATCTAATACTTGTGCATAGTTCAAATCTCAATAAACAAACAAAAAATGATGCCACAGATGCAGAAATTTTCCATATGATAGATTTAAACTGATTCTAAAAATACTTATCTGAACTGAAAGAGTTTACCCCTCCATAGCAAAAACCCTTGACAACCAATCAGAAGTTTAAACTAAACTAAGGTCCGAGTATATGGGGAAACATTTGACTGATTTAGATTATACAGGGTGGTGTATTCAAACGTAGAAATGACCTAGATAAGATTTTGTTTTATTCTATTGATGTTATACTTTATTCAGAGTTTCTACTGACTTTTAAGCCACAAAGAAGAATTCTTAATAACAATTTTTGTGCTTTATATATATTCTAAGGCTTAGCCCCGCGAGAATAGGAGACACCAGTATAACTGTTGTTTTCGACAGTTCATTGTTTAACAAAATGCTGCTTATAAGACAAGGTGGAAGTAACTAGAGACCTCCAGTAAAAGGTTTCAATTTTACTTTCACCTTGCTTGAAGCTGCCTACTGTCATTCATACAATCACTTAGCGTTAGTTTAGTAGTTGTAAGCGACGTGTACGGCCGCCACACAAGCATTTAACATCTTATGTAGTGAAGGTATGAGTTTTATTCCTTATCAGAGTGATAAGTTCCGGTACGGGTTTTATTCCTTACCACAATATTTGATTTTCGTAAAAATTGGTCGCTGCGTAAAATGTATGCAACCTAGTTTCAGGCATGCGTAGGCAATGCATTTTTGACTGGTTGTACAATATTGCGCCAATTATTTTCACCGTTTCGCAATAAGCAGAAGTTCCTTCCAAGAAAATGGCTACATGCAACCTAATCACTGAGAAAGCCCCCTTCAGGGGGCTTCCAATAAAAACACCACAAATGCAAGCACATGTTACCCTGGCAGTCTAAAGGTTCCAATGGCTCGCGCTATTCAAACTGCATTGTAAAATATTACAATGCTTTTACTAGTGACAAAATTCACAAACATTCTCGAAATGTCAGGCTCAGCAGGCAAGAGTTTGTCATAAGTCAGTCTGGCTAAGAGATATCGTCTGCTTTGATAGATCTAACTTCCTTTATAGCTCGTCTTAATTGGCCTGAGTCGGTCACTCGTTTCGAAAGAATGTTAAGTCAAAAATCACAAACTATAAATTCCATAACAAACTATGTAACAAAGTTTTAAATCAAATAATATCTTGCTAGTAATAGGTTTGAAAAGTTCATTGTTTAAACGTTCAAATTGGCTTTTCCTGGTAGAATCCAAATACAAACTTCCAGTGCAACTATGGCAAAACTAATATAATTATGTATGTGGCATTTATCCATTTGCACGTTGTGGAAACCCTTTACGGAAATTATGTATATCACGCATGCTGCTGGTTTTGCAGAACTAATTTATTTTGTAATTATAAAACATCTTACTATTCATTAAGATATTTCACACATGTTTTCCTTTCTTAGAAGTATAATCTATGGTGTTTAGCTCATCCGCTGCTCGGTATCATAGACCTGGCTCCAAAGTTATAAAGCGTTTTGGCTGAATCTGAGTGTGTTCCCAAGCATTTGATTGGTCAGATTTGAGCATAGACTCAAATCTGACTAATCAAATGCTTGGAAACGAGTTAAGACTCAAATCAAAAGCTTTATAACCTCGGAGTCTGATGTATTGACGTTTGATCAACAACCCTTTGCGACTTATATCGACATTTTCATTTAACACATAAATTCAAAATTAAAACAAAACAAACAACAGACGCCATTATGTAACAGGACTATGTCATGTCAATGAAGGATATAATATGAGATAAAAATCTATCACAGTTAAAAATCCACTTTGTTTCAACTGTGATATAGTAAATATCAAGGAACCAAGTGTACCTTCAGTCCGAATTGCCGTTCAGCCGACAGTACATTACCTCCGGCTTAAACCCTTCACAGGTACCAATTTTAATCCCAGGGTGACGAAAAGCAATTCGCATTACATATCTTGCTCAAGTACTGTACCATTCTCGGCCACATAACAATTTGGCTAACAATGATCGATTAAAAGACATTACTTGACCTTACTTGCGTGTTAACACCTACCCCTGATGATAGTTTGAGTCAAAGCATGGCTAGCATGTACTGACTTTGCTAGCGTCTAGGCAAATAATCAGTCAGGCTCCGCACCATATATTTGACAGTTTTGTTTGTAAACCAATTCACACCCCTCTTGGGAACTATTATGTCAGGGCCTCTTTACAAAACTTCAGATGGCTGAACCGTTGCTTGCCAATGTTCTCATGCTTTACAGTTACTTTCACGCCTTATGGGAGCAATAAAGGGGGAGATCAATGATTGGACTGAGTAATGTCTTTCATAGAACAACAAGAATACAATCGCCAAAATGTTTCGATCCTTATTTGAATATGATTAAAAGTTTGATGAAAAATTCATTGGTAGTCAACGTTTTTTTCAGTATTCATAGGATTTTGAACTATACTATGAACTATCTGTTACGAAAGGATAACGATGTAACAAGAGTTGACGCTGACACTATAGAACAAGATCCACGTTAAAAGGACAGTTGATTACAACTTGTTTTAAACAAAAATTAATATACTCAAAAAGTCGTCATAAAAAAGTTTTCCTAACCACTTTGGAAATAATGCTTTTATAGCAATATTTTAATTGGATAACGTACTTTCATTGAGGTAGCCATTTTGTTTACATGCGTGACATCCTTTATACCCGGGATATGTTTAGAACAAATGATTAAGACATTTTGTGGCAATAAAACTGACTTAATAAGTTTATACCTGTTACTCATATCTTTTCATATACGGTAAGTGTCTAGGCGAATAACATTTTAATTCACAGAAATATTTTGTAGAAATATCCGAAACTGAATAAAGTTTTGCATAACGTTTCGCGGCTTAATGGCTACGTAGTTTTTTAAAGAATACTTCTGAAATATTTATACCTGTCATTTACAAAGTGTAGAGTGAGACATCAAATGTCTGAACATTGAATGCAGTTATATATATATCGTCGCAAATGGAAGGGTGCCTCTACGTTTGATTTATGTGTCCTGTTGATGACTCCTGTGGCAGTTATCGGATTTGTAGGGTTGCTTTTCGATTGTAAGCACATCGAGTCATGCAAAGTGAATGCATCATGCAGCATGACAATGTTAACCCTGTCAACCCTAAATATATATTGTAGATATTTATTATCATTTTGAACTCTTCTAGTACCGGCATTTTGAACAAGTCTTTACTGTTGCATTTTTATAGACAAAAAACGAATGTAAATATCAAACAATGCAGACCCTGATCAGAGGACTCCTATAGGAGCCCTCTGATCAGAATCTTTTATGTTGACATAAGTAATCATTAATCTATACAAAGGGTTGTAGGGTTGAAAGTGTTAATACACATAAATGCCTGAATTGTGTGCGTGTAGGTTTATAGATGTAATATTCATTTCGTGTTTAAGCAAAACGTGGATAAAATGGTCTGCTAAGTTTCCCATCTATCGTTAAGGCTAATTGTACTTTCATCAACAGTTTATCTAGCAGTATTTCGAAAATCATTTTCAAAGCCTTTTATCAGAGAAATGATGACTTAAGCTTTATGTACCCTGTGGAGTCAAAGCACCCGACAACATGCAATGGTACACATGACGACAGAAATAGAATATTGACCGAGAAGATCCGCTAGTGATTTTGATGTATGTTGTTGGTAAGACAAAATCTACAATATAATACGGATTTACCCGAGCTGTCCATTTCCCTTTCAGAGGTTTGTTAGTATCGATATACTAAAAAGCTAAACCACTTAAATATTGGCTGTACTATTTCAGGGCCACATAACAATCTTAGTCAAAGTCGAAGTAAGTGACTTCTCGAAGAAATACAATATAAAACTGAAATAGAAAGCGCAAACGCACTCTGTTTCTATATGGTATATGTTTTAAGGCGCCATTCACTGCCAACTTGTCCTTTACCTTAAATCGTTTAACCCTTTCATTGTCAAATCATTCGGGATAATTTTACCCCTTCGCCACTTTGTTGTCGTCTACTTCAATATTGTTGTCTGCAATGTCGTTTTAAAGTTAAAAAAATAAGGCAGTATGACCTAAAAATTGTCAAAACGAGGGTCAACAAGTTTGGATCCTAATCAGACACCGCGACACGCTGCGTCTGACCAGGATCCAAACTGTTTGCAAACGAGCTTTTAAGCGGCATTGAGAGCCCAAGGATTTAACAGCCATGATTTTGATTTCCTTAATTACATTTATAAAAATGTACTTTCGATTCAAAGCTAGATGTACATTAACAACGTGACTTAAGTAATATCAAAGCGATACCAAACTATTTGTGAAATCCCCTATAATCACATATGTCGTTGAAAGGGCAACACTATCAGTGACCTATTGTTTATTATAGTTGACGAAATGGTTTCACTGTTGCGAATGCTGTTACTATTAGACAGTCTACAAAAAGGTCTGATGCAATCGTTTGAACTGTGTGCTCCTGAATAGATGGTAACACTTTCCAATATTTATATCAAGTGACGTTACGTTTATACCAACACAAATGGGAATTTAACTCAATTGTTCACGACACGCGCCTATCATTACCATAAACTTTGTTTAAAGCTGTCCTGACACCAGACAATGGGCCGGTAATGTCGGAAATGTCAATCCAAAAGAGTCTGAGAAACACACACGTCGAACAGTGTAACCCCTTTTCTGCTTTAATATTGTCCGAAAACTTATTGGTTTTAAACATCCGCAATGCCGATTATGCCATTTCAGCCGAGTGCCTACTAATGAAAGCATTAACTCACAGACCCTTATGAGAACTGTTTGCTATATCATATTAAATATGTTGCTGTGTGGACAAACACTGCAGTATCTGTAGATCACCATTGTATATTTACGATTATATATTATAACAGGTATACAAGGAGAGTTCATTGTATTATCTATATAGAAACTGATTAACCCATTTGTGCACACGATCCCATATATTGGACATAGGCAAACAGTGTAGACTCTGATCAGACGCCGCATTATGCGACGTCTGATCAGAGTCTACACTGTTTGCTGATAGGAATTTAATATCAAACAAAATAAAATTGAAATTTTTGACCAGGCATACCTTTGATAAAAAATGGACTAATCCAATATATAAACTTGGAAGAATCTACTTGATTTAAATGGGTTAAGGTAACATTATCAGCTGTCTTGAAAAACACTGCATTAAAGATAATCGGTGATGTTGAATTATATTTTTGCTCACGTAGTTCTATATCAATTTTGAATATTTTGAAAATATTAGTGCTGTAAATATTTTCGATTTAATCATATTTTTTGCATATATCAGATATCATATACATATATCGACTAACATGTACACACTTTTACAACATATATGTATACAAATTATCAAAAGACTATAATATATTGCAAACGGGTTATGGTTTGCTGTAAATGATCGCAATTTGTTAATTTAAGGTGTGAAATTGCACAATATTAAGTCAAACTTCTTTTTACAATAATGTGCATTGCAGCGCAGTTGCCTTTAGTGGTTAAACTCATATTCTTACATGACACGTGAATTCGTCTCTATAAACAAAGAACAGGTCTATCGTGGTATACCTGAGACGTTATACCACGCTCATCCCTACCCCGCTCCTCCCGCGGTTATATGACATGACGTGACCTCGTGCGTTTATACGTTATGTTTTT
Organism: Gari tellinella; assembly: GCA_922989275.2. Taxonomy (NCBI): domain Eukaryota; kingdom Metazoa; phylum Mollusca; class Bivalvia; order Cardiida; family Psammobiidae; genus Gari; species Gari tellinella. The sequence continues at coordinate 22,744,853 of OV277859.1, forward strand.
TAAATTTCTATCGTTATTCATATAGCCCGTAAAGACCATATACTTTTAACCAGTAATGTTACAGTAATTTTCTCATTCTTCGGTCTTGTTTGGTGTAATGTTTGTTCTATTCCAGATTGTGGATCGGTAAATGTAAATTTGCTTATTGGTGTTAGATTCTTGTAATGCCGCGGAAAAAGTTATTCGGTCGAAACACTGCATCCGCTGAGGAAATAAGTATGGAACATTTGATTTCCTTTCTAATTAATGTATTTAAACCTGGTCATGTTAGAATCGAAATAATCTATGTTCTACCGTTGTGAAACTGTATTTTACAACGGTCGGTCGTTGTAAAATACAGTTTCACAACGGTAGAACATAGATTATTTTTTAAATGAAATAACGCATACCTGTATATCTTTGAAAAATTATTCATTTTACAGTTAAATCTAACCATAACTTAAATGCTACAGCGTTTTATTTTAAAGTGCAGACGATCTATAATACATATAGTTTAAGCGAATGTACTTTTGTTACCCTGATTTTATGTTTCTAAAGATTAAAAGTCGACTTCCCGCGTTCTTCTGCACGATACAACACTAGTAGGAATTTATTGTGTTGATTCTAACACTTCAGTATAATAACAATCTGTCTCGCCGCAACATATCTGCGGGCACGAAGTATCGAAGCCATGCTACATTACATTAAGCTGTTACAGATTGTTAACATAGCTACGTGCCTTCCTTGTATATGAAGGAGTGTGTGCGAAATGTGTATCAATAGTTATTTGCTGTCACTCATTTTATATTCCATTGACGAACTCATGTGGTTTTAAATATTTATCTTAGTCTAGTTACCTCAAGTTGGTACATATCATATTATCAATTAGAATGTTCGATGAGTCTGTGACCTAGCTTATTAACTATATATTTATCTTATATACGGATATACTATTATACAAAATCAAGCATAAAGTGGCTTTTATAATTTGATTGAGGGAAAATCACTTGGAAGGCAAAGTTTATGAACACGTTTATAATTAGATACAAACAAAAAAAAGTAGGAAAAGTAGTATCCTATCTGCATCCTAGTATCCTAAGTAGCTATCTGCAGTAAAACTGTTGTTTTCGTACCTAATAACAATGATTATGTATCGACACTAGTTCCGTGTTACGCATTTTTAGGAACACGGACACTTGTGTACGATTGAAAACGATAGATATACCCCTGATGGATATATGTGCAATATATCAGAAATAATCTTACTATAACGTGTGCACTATTAATATATTGTTATTCAGTTTAACAGATGGGCGAATTGCAAGATATAGAAATGTACGGATGGACCTACAGACAATCTATGACACATTCATATTTGTATTGTTAAATAGCTTCGCTAGGAGCCTGGGGCCCGTTTCATAAAACTTCGTACGACAAATAGTGTCGTAAGTCAGTTTATAAAAGTCTCAATTATTATCTATTTCTCCATCTAATCCTGTCTTGTGACATCTTTTTGGAATCGTCTTGAAAAGACGATTCCAAAAAGATGTCACAATACAGGATTAGATAGAGTACCCAGAAATTAAATGTATTTTTAAGTTTCGACTTACGATCGTTTTTGTCGTACGAAGTTTTATGAAACGGGCCCCTGTTTTATGTCGCTGTATTGTTTGCCATTTTGTAATGAATTTAAAACATCCAACTCGAATTGCTCACAACATGAACTAGGCTTCATTTGGGTTTTGACTTGGCCATTATAAGTGATGATACAGCTAAACGTGTATTATGGCGCATCATATTCATTGTATCGTTCCACCACTATGCAACAGAGTGATGATAAATATAACATTCCTAGCGTGACTAGTGCTACATCAGTTCGCATGAAGATAACCGTAAAGCAGTAGAGTGTGTCTCTTGTTCACGAAGTACGGTCGAAACTCGATAATTCGAAATCTCAGGTCGAATGTACCCATATTTTAAAATTATAACGTGGTTATAACGTTCTAACTTTGACACACGGTTATGTTGGGCTAGTGCAATATCAATTTATCAAAGTTCTGATTATAAAATACGGTACGTTCTACTTAAGCAAGTTCGAATGATTGAATTTTGACTGCATTTTCTGCCAAATAAATAAATCCCTATAAAATACTATACTTTAACCTACATTGCATGTAACATCAACTACACGATACGACTATTAACTTTAGATTATTCACAACAAAATGTATTTTAGTTGTTTCTGTCCAGTTTTGTACCCATATCAAATACTCGATGTCTGATCTGGGTATGAAATATATTCATCATGTGATTGATTTCAATATAGGAATGTGTTAGGTTGATCTATGAAAAATGTGTATTAAGTAGGTCAAAGCGGCTAAGACATTTATTATGACTAATACGTCGCCCAAAGCATCGCTTATGAGAAATACCTTTTATTCAGAGTTTTAAGTTCCTGTGTATATACAATGACAATTTCGTCAATATCTGTCATTTGCAGAATTTCTTTCATTGAATCTGAGTTGAGAATATCTCTTTTAAATGATTCGACATTGATATCCCGAAGCCTTCGAAATGAAACTGATGAGTGGATGGTTTTCTGCCTTTGCTCTGAAAGACACAGAGAAATGGTCCCTAAAGATTGTGCCACTATTGTCAGATAGCCAAGGGTCTGTGTCTTCGATATTTGACACACAGAAAGTCTGAGGTCTTAAGACCATCAGGGATGCGAGATCAGTTGCAGTTTTTAAAAAAGTCTGACCCCCCCCACACACACACACACACTTCTTTAATATTTGTTATTTCAACACTGCTACCTCTGGGCTATGTTCTTGCTGTAGATGTTGTAGGTCCAAATCGGAGTTCTGGAGTATTATCTGGTTAATAGTCTATACTAGAAATTTAAAGTTATTGGTGCATACTATATTTCCTAGTTATGTTGCATTAGGCGGCCTGCATTTGGGCGCCCTAATACTATTTTTATTGGTCGGCAATCTTTAGCCGGTCGGTTCATTGCTGAATGATGGGGGTAATCTGGTCGCCGTTTTGGGGGGGCTGTCTGTTGTATGTTTATTCATGTTTATTTTAGATCTAATTGTGGTTATTTTGTCTTTTCTCGCTTTGTAGGTACAATTATGTAATTCCATGTGAAGCTCTTTTGAACGCACAACCCCTGTGTGAAAAAAGCGCTGTATAAATCTGGTATAATAATAATTATAATAATAATAATAAAGAAAATCTTGAGTATGAGTAGAACAGCGCTTATACGACTGACATGGGTTCACATTGTGTCCAATGGGGCTATTAGGTAAATGGCTAAAGTATGAGGACATTCGTGAACTTTAATTAGTTTATTGTTAGCATATGTAAACATGACATTCAGGCATATCCTACTGACTATTGGTGACTGATAACTCGGTACAATACGAGTTTTTAAGATCGAAACAGGTATTTTCAAATGGCCGAGAAAGTTCAGGAAATAATGAGCGGGTCAAAATTGCATAGCTGTTTAATTCATAGATCGCGTGTTTTACCATTAAACTTATTTCAGCACTAGCATATTACAGTTGTTTTGTGTTGTGATATATTAAACCAAACATAAACATAATTGTCTAACAGTTAGACTCCTAACTTCTTCGTTTGACCAGCTGCTTGCAAATGCCAATCGAGTGCAGCTAAGCAGTGAAAATGCCATACACGTTAAATTATAAAAAAACAACATTTTATTATTATAGGAATAAAACAGTTATATTTCTATCGCAGTTAGAAACATGAGAGCCTACAGTCAGCTTTGCAATAAAGGAATACAGTTTTCTTACTCGTTTGTTGTAACAATTGGCATGACATGTTTGTAATGACTTAGACATACAGGGCTCAAGATAAGGGGGTATTTCAAAAACTTAAATCTTTATTTCTGCTTTAAACCCTATGGTGTCACTACTCATTAGAATCGTCTCGAAGAGACTATTCTAATGAGTTACTTCGAGACGATTCTAATGAGTAGTAACACCATAGGATTTGATGCTGAAATAAGTGAGAAAATGTTGGATTTCTGCAGTTTACTCCCTCTTATCTGGAGCCCTGACATACACATAACAAGTTGACGGTTCATTACAAAGCAGTGTATTCAGTTCGAGACGTACTTAGCGGAAACATCCAACTTATATCGTTCACCTTATAATTTACTCCAACCTTGATTTAGCGTGTCGACATTTACGTACATGTACGCGTTCCGCGTTATTCTTTGTGGCATAAAATAATTATTGTTCTGCTTCGAACAACGAATGTTTCTGGATATAAAATATATGATATATCACACTAATTAGTTGCTAGCTCGCCTGTTCCTAGAGCGCATAGCTTACGTAATACCCCAAGCGTGAACGTGGGCGTGGGCGTTGACCAAGGTTAAAGTTTTTTGGCCGGTTTGTTTTAAAGCTTAAAACTAGTGCTAGGATGCTGAACGTTTGCATGGAGATGTTTTAGGGGTCACATATTTAGGTTCAGAAGTTTAAATATAAAATAATTTGAATATTTGTCAATCTTTGACATGTTTTGGACTTAGATTGTTTTGCTACCAGCAGGTTAATCTTTATTTGGACGAGTTTGAAAATTTTATAATTGTGCTAACGTGAAGAAACTTTGAATGGAGGTTTATTAGGGATCACACATTGATATTATGAAGTTTAAATTTAAATATGATTTTAATTTTTGTCAAATTTTGACATGTTTTGGATTTAGTTTATTTTTGCTGCAAAAAATCAGGTTAAAATTTATTTGGACGGGTTGTTGTAAAGTTTTATATTTGTAATAGGATGCTGACATTTTGCATTTAGGATTTTAGGAGGTTTTGGACTTATCTTGCCTCAAATCACAAGTTTAAAGTGTGTTTAGATAGTTTGTTTTTAAATCCTTGTATTGTAGAGATTCATTTTTAGCATGCATACTAAACTAAAGAAGTCATTGAGCCTAGTACAATTATTCAGACAAAGTCAATGCTATTTAGAGGTCAGTGTAACATAAGGGGACATAGATCTTTCGTAAACACGTCCTGTTTTATGGTTTTATTTTCATGTTTGATAGTTTTTTGCCCTAAATCATTAGACTAAGACTCACCGTTCATGTACTAATTTTTCTAAACTGAAAATTGATACTTTTTCTCAATATAACATGATTTTGGACTTTGTTTTACACAGGCGAGCATCAGGTGCCTTTGACACCCATTTGTTTTAGTGTGTATTCAAGGCATATAATTAACACATTACCAGTAGGCAATGCGCTTCAGGGTGTTGTATTCAGCTCATATATTGCCGGAAACAAAAAACGTTTATAGCAAAATAAATCACCCTGTACCGCACTGTCAACTTGTAATGTGTATGTACAGCGGCAAGGAAAAGTTAAATATGATCAATTTGAACAGATAAGAAGGCAATCACTTAATCATTAGTAAAACGAAAGTTTCGTTAAAATGTGAGCTGGTATTGTCCAACTTAAAGCAACATACATCTAAGAACGATTTTAACAGATACATGTTTGTCATTTGTTTATGACGAAGACAAAAATCATTGGGTTGTCATACCGATTTTTAATGACAAAAATTCGAATATAAAGCAATAATAAATAATGATTTGCTTCTACATGAGTGAAGCAAAACATGTACCCAAAGTCAGCTTCAATATGAGGCAATACCAAAACATATCTGCGTCTGTAGTAAAGACGTATGACCTAAAATCAAGGTCTGCTTCAATATTTTGAGAGACATGAAATCCCAATTAGAATCTTACATAACATAAGCATTGCGGCAAACTGTAATACTGCTTATTGAATACAGATACATGCTCTGTACTTTTCCAAAATAAAACAACTTTAAGTCAGAACCACAAAGAAAAATATCCCCAGTTAGTATGCCAGTTTTGTTATCGTTTTATTCGTTTTATGTTATTTATATAACACAAGTTGTTAGATTAGATCTGCCAAATGTTTGAATATATTAATAAGACTGTAAAATCACAACACTTTAATAAGACCGATAGGTATCCAACAGGACCGTATTTTCATTTTAAGTGAGTTGTAAAGTATTTTAGTTTCTAGGTCAGAGTGGGTTGATTATCTAATATCCATACTATGACGAATGTAGCATCATGCGTTGAAGGTGATGTTCCCAAACCAGCATGAAATGTTGGCAAACAGATATAAAGCCACTATGATCTCATTGTATGCAAAACCAAGCGGTCACACAAATAAATCCGTCTTTATTATGATTGAAAGGAAAATTAGTTAACCGCCTACTCTCCTAGTATTATACGCTTAAGCTATGTCATGATCGCAATTTACCGTCTGCACAACATGTTATTCGCATCAAAAGTAAGAGATAGTATTTCTACTAATTTTTAATAAAATATCACCAGAATGTCAGTTACTTTTGATAAGGGTGAAATGCCGGGTAAAATCTGGATCAAAAGTATATTGCAACAGTTCTAACGAATTCGTACACGGCATGCTTGAGGTAAATACTTTCCTTATCCTATTTCATGTTTGACTAAATATGGCTCGGTCAGACGCTCTAGACTGAAGAAAGGAATTTGTATTCAACAAATGCCTATTTGAATCATGTGTGTATGTTTTAACTATTTTAGTATCGGTGACGCCAAAAGGCGCATTTGGAAATAGTTTGGTTCCTTATCAGACGCCTCTTAACGCGACTTCTTATCAAATTCCAAACAGTTTGACACTCGTATCAAAAGTGTGGTATTAAAAGTGCCGTAAGATTAACTTTGAAACGATAGTGCAGACAACAGTAAAGTTAAGCAGACAATAATGAAACATTTCGGCAGTGTAAGGGTTAACAGTGTCCGTTATAAATGATCACATTATAGATATAGAATGAGGAAATAAATAAGTTTCCATTCATATGTAACTTTTACCTTGTATTACATTATTATTCAGCATAGATATAGATAAAACGCTGACCATGTGTGATAAGGAACACAAAGGTTTGACACTCAAATACCCTTTGTCAAAAAGCGAGCGCTAGGTAGTTGTTACCATTAAAATGTGCAATACAGTCGAAACTCGATACTTAGAACTCGCTTAAATCAAACTTACCAGTATGTCACAAGTTTAATTTCAATAATTTTATCTCGCTTAAGTCGAACATTCAATTGAATAAGCTATAGACTAAGCCACGTTTTAACTTTGAAATATTGATATGTTCGAACTAACGCGAGTTCGAAGAATCGAGTTTCGACTGTAGATCTATATGTTTTTTCTCAAATAACACTATTGTGTCATAGAAAACCAAAAAGTATTTGCTTGTCACATGTCATCTATCCGCTATCTATACATTTGAAGAAGAGTACTATATATGAGTGTATACTAACCTGGCTAATGTTCCTTACCTTGCCTAGAACATCCTTTCATAGAACAATTAACTTTATACTCCTTCAGTCCAGAGGAGCTCGTTAACCCCTTCACCGCCTGGCCTTGCGTACAGCGCTTATTTGCAAACAGTTTGATCCAGGTTAGACGCAGCTTAACCCGGCGTCTTAGCAGAGTCCAAATTGTTTGACTGTAATAATAATAATTTGTAATATCATAATACATTATAATTAAAGTTTGTACAATAAAATCATACGACAATTATTTAATTCCGTATGCGTCATTGCAGTGATGTAGTTTAAAGCGACTCGCAACCAGATGGTGCATTAAAAATAGTAATTTGTAAATATGTGTCAAACGCTTATATAAATGGTAAAGAATTAGTTTAGGATAAGAAATTCTGTTTAAAAAAAATGTATTTCAATAAAAAAAAATATTGGTCTCTGGTGGGATTCGAACCCGGGGCCCGGCATTGGCGGACAGAAGGCAAACTAGGGGAAACCGCTTAGACCAATGGACCACGGAACTATCCGTTTATCTCGGATCGATTTAACGTATTTCAATGTGTAGCGATCGGAAGTGCATACAACTTCGTAATTCGGCTCGTGTTTATGTCTGACCCGTGTAGAGAAGAAACAACAACAACTATACCGTTAGCTAACGCTATGGAAAAACGATTGAAAATATCTAAAAAACTAAGATTCGGTGACGATTCTTGAGACGTTTTTTGGACTGATCATATTTTTTTAATGTCAAAAGCCAAATAATGCCACAAATTTGCTTTTATTTGAGTATTTTATTTTATTTTGACAAGAACACCATCCGGTTGCGAGTCCCTTTAAACGGTTTTGCCAATACGCCAAATAAAATCAGTTTTTTTTTTATCTTACCTCATATTCCGAATATGATTACCCTGCGTTAAAGTACTTATAAAAGCACCGGAAATAAATGTCAGGGTCTAAAAACCTATCTGAAAATACTTCGCAATAAAACTAAGGTTTCTTTTTCGTAATTTATTTTCAAATCCCACCACACGAACTATCCATGACACTGGTATCCATTACAAACAGATACATGTAGAAGCAAAATCAACGCCCTGTAAATTAGAGTTTATAATTAAATTTCGTACAATGTTTTTGCGTTGCGTTTCATATCAGCTGGATGTAATAGAGTTTTCCATACTATTCTAGCACATATACAGGTCACTTACATTGGAATTTTATTTAACGCTGCCATACTTCCTGGTGATACATATATGGTTGAAATAAAAGCACCACTCAATTGACAGAAATGTGTGAGACACTGATTTGGTATGTATTAAATAATTTTTAGTATTGCCGTTTGAAGAAAACGAAAGCAAATAGCGACTCAGAATATAAGTATATGCATTTGCCTTCAGAATATGCACTTGGCATTGAATGATGTTGTCCTGTTGCAATCACTATTGCCTGTTTCAAGAGAGAATGGTAGCCCTAGCATTTTAACCATTTCCTATATACGCACTGTAACATATTCTACGTTAACCATTTCACTGTCAATGACGCTAAAATACGCCTAAGCAAACAATTCTGAGACGCTAGCGTCTTATAAGAATCCAAAACTGGTTGACACTCGTTTCGAAATTTCGTCAGTCATACTGCCTTAATCTTTTTTTGGCACAATATTGCAGACAACAATGCCAACACAGATAATAATATGGCAAAGAAAGAGTAAAGACTCTCACACATAAAATTACAATCAAAGGGTTAATGCACCTACTCACTTTTTGTTGTAGCGGCAGCTTTTAGTGGGATATTTCGACTTTAAACACATTCTGCTGGAGGTGTCACCTAATTAGTGTTATTGTACTGAACTTTATCTGAAAGCAATTATAGTTCACATTAGTTTAGTAACAGACAACAAGTATCGTATTGCTCATGTAAAGTAAAATAAGACGACCATGTTTGAAGCGACATTTCTAGTATAATTATATGCAAATTAAGTTTATAATTCAGTTTTGAAATTGAGCATCAGCTATGAGACGAGAGACATTCGATTCCATAAAGCCAGCTTTAATAGAATTATGATGCTAAATAATTGTTTAAAAGCATTGTAAATGCATTGTTTCTTATAAAACCACAACTTTTTGTCAATTCTCAATGCAGATGCACATGCAAAGGAAACTCTAACTGGTATTGTAATACTATGTTTAACTATTGTTTATTTCAAACCTGCAGCACTTTAACATTAGACGAAAGACTTTCTTGCTCTTAGCAGAATGGCAGAAAGTGTTGGTCACTGCGAATGATAGCTTACTTCATTTAAAACCGCATTATTCAATTGGGTAATCTGCTAAAAATGGTTGTTTTGAATCCCATTTAAATAAACAAATCGTGCAGTTTTATTTTTGAGATCCGTGTAATTTCTGTACATTACATACACTGTTTAATACGTTTTGTATACTCTATATAATAAAAAGGGGTTGATGAGCTTCATTGTCTGCCATAGTATTAAAGTAAATAAAGAGAGAGAGTTGTATCTCGAATAAATACGAAAGAAGACTCAAGCAGGAAACGCAACACAAACAATACACCCATCTCTAAAGCAGAACACACACACAGCCATACCATAACAAACACACACACACACACGCAATACCATTCCTTCATCTACACACTAAATAGAAAACAACACGCAAGACAAACATAAAGCTAAGTGAACATAGGAGCCCGCCTTGGTACGGTCAGTAGCAATCAACAATCAATTATAAATTAATTAACTATTAACAACCACTGGGGGGTTAAACCTGGGTTCGAAGGCTACGGGTTCGAGTTCTAATCGATTGAAATCTTTTATAACAATGTACAGTCCGATGTGATTGATCTGTCAAACATACTGAACCCACAAGTCAAGAGATAAGTTATTTTTAGTCTTTGTTGGTTAGAATTAGTGTCCTATTACGTTACTGAGAAGTCAACAAAATCGGGGTAATACATTTGACAGAGCTTATATGACGCACAATGAAGCTTATCAAGCTTTTGTTTACAATCAGTAAGATAGGATAATTTACATCAGTGCGTTCGTTCTTGTCACGTGACATCTAAAGTTATGCACGATCTCTTTTGACTTTGCCTCGTTTAAAATCAGCCATATTAGTAGTTCATGTCTGTTTTGCAACATTTCCAAGATCAGTTTGGGTCATAAGAATGTTTAAACATTATTATTTACTTTGTTTAATAATTCAAATATCTGAAAACAATTTTGCTACTAGATGAGGCTTAAGTAACTTTTTCTTACTACTACTTTATTACAAACAACGTTCATTTTTTACTCCAACCTCGTTTTCGATATCGTCGCGTAGCCTAAAATTTACGTATATATAGAATAATTCTTCTACATCGGTGTTCTGCTTCAAAATGAAATGTTTCTGGATATAAAATGATTTAAGACATATAACAAACACATCTCTGCATTTGGTGGTGCTCTTCAGGACCTTGCATTCATCTCTCATCTTTCTAGGCTAAAAAAAACGATCAGAATCGCGCCAAGGCACAAGTTAGATCGACAATTTCCGCCGAGAGTGTCTTGAGCTGAATACAACGCCCTGTAATCTCACTGACAACTGGTCATGTGTTTATATCGCCAACTGATTAAACAACTGAACATCATGATGCAAATTTTACACTCATTCTTGTTTGATTTAACCTTTTCATACTTTACATCTAAGAGAGGCTATTAAACGGTCCTGAGTGCGTATTGCTGTGTCTGATTGATGGAATATCCTTTGTGTATTTTATCATGTCTAGCCTCTGGTCTTTATTTCGTAGACGTTGAATGCACTAATAAATAGTGACTGAGCTCTAAAATATTAAAGGAGTCAAATACCAGACACATATATATTTCCTTTTAAGACTTGACTCTCTCTGCGACCAACATTTATCTTTATATATATTTAACACAGTGTCGTGCTGTTAGGATTAAAGGGTAATGATTAAAAAAAAAACCTGAAAAACATTTAAAATAATAATCAGAATAGTAATATCGCATCACGAGTTGATTAGTATGACATTTTATGAGCATTTGGTACAACAACAAACAAGTTTGCGAGGTGGTTGCTTGTTAAGCCCACAAACACTATCCATTGTATTAGTTCATTATTTTACAATGCATTGCTTTCATGAGCTGTTTTAATCTTGAACCTTTCCTCCGAAACTTTCTAATGAACGGCTCCAGCTCCAAATTAAATAGTGCCACAATAGGTTACAACCCACAGTTGTTTATTAACAATGTTTATCAAAACTAAGAACCCTCTGAGTCTACACTGTGTGCATATGATACATTTGCCCCTTCAAGGTGCAATACCTCCACATGGCATGTTTATGCGTTACTAAGGTTTAAAGGATTTACCATTACGGCACCAAATAAATCGAGAGGTTTTTACCCACCTACCGCTATAATGTCGTCTTCTTCATTATCATTCCACAGTAACCGTTAAGGTTGTATTACTTAAGAAGTTTCATTACGAGTGTCAATAGTTTGGATCCTGATCAGACTCCAGGTAACTGGGCGTCTGATCAGGATCAAAACTTTTTGAAAAGTCGACTTGGGAATGTTATAAAACAGACATGTACGGTTTTGTTAACAAAACCGTACAGGCAACTATATCAGATAATGATTTTGTATAGTCAGTGTTTTAAGAGCAGGTTTTCTTTTGAACTTAAAAAAGTCTGTATTGGATATAATTTTATGCATAATTAGCGCTTTTATTAATTGGCTGATAATTCAGTGTTTACATACTTTATATTCCCGTTCTTTGTTTTTGCTCGAACATCCGTAATGCCTTTAGCCTATTGCCATTTACTGTGTTAAGTCTTTTATAGAATTTTGAATGATCCTTTAGAGGATAAATATTTTATTTTCGGTTGAGCAAAGCGTATTAGAAAATAAGTGTATTTTTCCTTGTCAGAAACATTCAGGTCAATCTTGCACATTTCCCGATCTTTCCGATCTTCAGTAGTCACGTGGTCAGCTTTACAGAATTCAATCACTTGAGGCAAAAGAGTACGGATAATAGACGTGTAATAGATTCCCTCCCTCCCGCCTTTACAATTTTGATAAGTTAGATTATTATATTCAATGGAATGGTACATGCATTTGAGATACAGTTGTTGGAGACGTATTAGACTGAAATAAATTTTATTAAGCATCTATTATCTTACTGCATGTGTATTTTGATCATGAATTTCAATGTTTCATGTTGGAAATGGCAGAGTATGCCTATCTTCACTGTGTGTGCAGTTTATTGAAATGTTACTGCGTGGAAAATAAAAATCCGTAATGCCTTTGGCCTATTGTTATTTACTCTGATAAGTCTTTTACATAATCCTGAATGATTCTTTAGAGGATAAATACTTTATTTTCGATTGAGCAAAGCGAATAAGACAGTTACTCTATTTTTCAGTGTAAGATCGATTCATTGTTATATTTCACTCATGGCGTCGCAACTCTTGACAATATAACGTCTGATGTTCTCTAAATGGATTAGATTTCGATCTTACACTGAAAAAACAGTTTTCCTCTATATAGTCTCTTAAAGTGTGCTACAAGTTTAGTGTTAAATTATAACAAGCACGACTTTGCATCCTTTTTACTTGCACTGATGACAAATATTCTCCAAAATGCAAACTACTCATCTTACGGTATAAATATATCATGCGCATTTTACCAATAGATGTACATTTGTCTTTTCTGAAAATATATTATTTTATTTCATCATCACATTAACCCTCAAGACGCGTATACTCGTCATTATAAACTGTGCCGATTTAAAGAGTACATTTGTATAGGCAAACAGTCTAGACCTTAATCAATGACTCCTCAGGAGCCCTTTGATGAAGTTCTACGGTGTAAGTCATAATGCAATTCAGTGACTAAAATATCAAGAACTAATCAAAATGGACTAGACTTAATGTAAAACTGGATTGTTCCATTAAAAGTTGCTTGGATAAATGAGATAAAGCACAGACTGTAATCACAATGCAATGGCACGATTCAACCTTTCCAATCTAAAACTAATGTCATGTCAACCATTTTACTCTCAATGACGGCATAAGCGCGCTTGCAAACAGTTTGGGTCCTGATCAGACGCCGTCTCCATTCTTTTACCTCTAGCAATTTGAATTAGGCACGTTTATTGAACACAAATCATTTAGAATGTAAACGGTTTTTAATTATGATTAAAATCTGCGGCTCTTCAATGACTAAACTTCTTAAACACGTGTACTAGGAACAAGGCTGACGACAGTCACTTACTCATAGAATTGGCGTCACGTTGGTAGATTAGTTGTATTAAACTAGGTACGAATGTGGATTGTTTAACATATTTAAACTTTTTTAAATGTTGGTTTGAACTTTGATGCTTTTATGAGTTTACGTCGCTTTAGCAGTATTTTAGTCATATCGCGATGTCTAGCTAAATGCAGTTGTGGGAAGACCCCAGAAGCCCCTTTTGCACTGTATGGTAAAACTCGGTATCTGGGTGGAAGCATACCTTTTGCAAGCAAGCTGAAAGGCTTCCAAACATAAAGAATCGAATGACGAAACCGGGATTTTAACCCATGGGTTAAAATCCCGGTTTCGTCATTCGATTCTTCCAGTTTGCATTTAGCTAGACATCGCGATATGACTAAAGAGAACATGTGTGTTTAAATATGTTATTCACTCAGAGGGGACTTTAGTGATGTCGGACATGTAATGATTACTGCCAACGTCTTAACTCACAATTACCAACATCCGTGGCCTAGTGGTACAGTCACAGTGACAGTGACTAACATCACTGTGACTGTACCACTAGGCCACGTTTGCCCTTTTTAATTGTTGGTAATTGTGAGTTAAGACGTTGGCAGTAATCATTACATGTCCGACATCACTAAAGTCCTCTCTGAGTGAATAACATATTTAAACACACATCGGTATGCTAATTTCATTGAATTACCATAGCACAAGAGAATATCGAATCTCGTCAAAGCTAAAACATATAATTATTTTTTGACTTTGGTGTCAAGGGCTGCTGCTAAGAGGAAAGAGGGGGAACGGCTAAAACGAGCATATTGTTTTTCCTCTCTCTTTTATGGTATGCTTTACCCCTTCATTTTCTGACAAGAGTTTAATGGATATTTGCAAAATCAATGTACGTGTGATCCTTATCAGGCATCACATAAAGCGTTATATGATCAGGATCGAAATGGTTAATACTATATATGACAATACTTTTAAAACATTATCTACATTTTACATTAAGAAATGACAAACAAGATACTCGTTTAACTCTTTCCTCCCTGAAACTTAAGATGGACAAATCCAGTTTCCATTTTAGTCTAGTCCATTTCTGACTTTTAAGGGTTGTTTTTATCAATGTTTGGCATTATGACAAACAGTGAAGACCCTGATCAGAGGGCTCCTTTTGGAGCCCTCTGATCTGGGTCTTCACTGTTTGCATTAACAAAGTGTACAATTCACATGTTCACTGGACGCCTATATGCGGGACTAGGGTTCAAAGGGATAAAGCAGTTGACGCGATAGTGGTGAATGGGCTCAGTCTTATTTGGCGTAGGACGATTTATAAGATTTATAAGGCGAGCCCTTAGACCTTATAAGATTATATAAAGCTCATTATCAGAAGTTAACAGTAAACACGAACCATGCTATTTGAATGTGCTGAGCTGAGATAAGGTTTGCCGTTTAGTGGCAGTACACGCCTAAGGATGCCTTGAAATTAGATTATTTGCAGTTAGCTTTAATCACTAGGTATGATGAGAGTGCAGTAAATATAGCTATAGCAGGATCACTAAGATGTCTCAAATCATCTTAACTGATCCTATCATAAGATTCGTCGTAATTTTATAACCACACTTCTAAGACCTTAATAGGTAATATATGATAACACTTCAATGGTTTTTATTTCGACAGATATTTGCATTGTTTAACCCGTTCACTGCCATGACGTCCTCAATTTTAAACAATTGTCGTCTGCTTTTATTTCTCAAATTAAAATGTAAGGTATATTGACTTAGAAAATATATAACTGAGTATCAAACAGTTTGGATCACGATAAGACGCCGCGTGACGCGGCGTCTGATCCGGATCCAAACTGTTTGCAAATAACCATAGTACTCGGGGTAAGGCAGTGAAGGGGTTAAATGATATGCTGCAGTAATATAACACCGATAAAATAATCCCTGTCCATGTCCATGATTATTTTACAAGTTTAAAAAGTGTATGTAATGGTCATATAGTTTTGTTTCGTTAGATGATATTTTTGAATTTAAAAAGAAAATTGTTAATTCCTGGACGCGTGTTTTGTTCCAATTTTTATTTAAATAAACTAGGATAGGTTGATTGATGAAGCAGTCTCCAATTGAATTGTCACTAGTCAAATTATTGCAACAACTATAAATGTTTAGTGAATGGTGTCTTTGCCGTCTTTACCTCGTCTTGGAAACACATTTTAATACGTTTTAAAACAAATACATGGCAATACGAGTTTTAGGTTTGACTCTTATCAGACAAGACAATAAGAACCTCAGCATTCTTTGTTCAGCATACATTCTGCAATTTCCCCCATTGCTCAGTTCGGTATCCTCAAAAATACCGTCTACGTAGGTTTTTCTATTCCCGCAGCTACTGTGGGCGCCCTGTCGTGGCAGCAAAATGACAAGATTGATATCTGGATGTCTAAAACAGTGTCCAGCAAACCTCAATCTTCTATGGTGTCGTTTCATTTAAAACTATATTGTAAAAAATATCCTAGGAATGATTTGGGTTAAATGAGAAACGGAAATTCACAATTTTCAATGTGATGATTCTCTTATCACTGAGGTAAACAGGAATTTACTAATTAAGAAATAATCATCATGCCATTGTTTATTATGGCCTCATATACAAAGGATTAGAATACTGACGCAAAGCCCAAAAAACCGCAAGGGCCAGAGGCTCGAGTAGTTAATTTGCAGCACATCAGCACAATAATAGTTCGATTCTGACATTTCCGATAATAATATTTAAGGGTCTATACTAATTATATCACCACTGTTCAAACTATGAGCAAAACTTATTAGAATTATGCAGATATTTTCCGTTGTCGAGCGTGACAAAAGAAAATTAAGATTGTCGGCCTAACATAGGGTGGGCAAAAGAAGAGCCTGCATAAACTAACTATTTTGACAGCATTGTTAAACATACTGGATATGTCATAGTGAGTTTGTTCTTTGTTTAAAGAGACGAATTCATGTGTCATGTTAGAATACACAATACGACACACCCATATATTAACACATACTTTACAGTGTCGTTGTAATTATGAACGAAATTAACCGGAATACACAGTTAAAATATATTCGTGTTTTAGTTAAACTAAAATTGTATACGTCATTTAGTTTAGATTCTGCTCGTTATCTTTGATATTACCTAAGTTGCCCAATTTATTTCCAACTATTATCAATGAAAATGAATAACATTGATACCTCTGACCGACCTTCACCATTATCCTTCCAAATGATGACACGTGATCTTTTTATAATCAGAAAAAAATCATAATATAAACACTTTCGTTCTTCAGTGCAGCTGCTAGCACAGACAGATGCACATGTATGTTAAGAACATTTAACCATACTGATACCGTCGACTAAATCGCACTGTTACTGGAGTATGCCATTAAATGGCAAGTTAAGAATGACACTAACTGCTGCGTTTTGTGTCAATATCGGTTTTTGTGGACCTTAACCCTTTTCCTGCTAATCGCGACCTGTTACTGTAACATTCCATTAAATGGCAAGCTAAGAATATCACTGACTCTTGCGTTTTAAGTCAAAATTAGTTTCCGGAGACCTCAAACCTTTGCCTGCAAATCGCGATCTTACTGCTTTTTGAAAAAAGGTTTCATCATCCTCGGACAGAGCCTCACTAGGCGTCGTCTGATCTTGATCCAAACATCTGGACACTCGTATCAAGGTATCTTCACTTAAAATTGTATATGCATGTTTATAAATATTTATCAAATTTTATAAAGAGAGTTGTAAGGAAGACAGTTCATCAACAAAAGGGCTTAAGAAACTGATTTTCATTCGAATTATGTTTCCTCTAGACCAAAGTTAATACCGTTTAGTATGAAATTATGCAAATTTCAATTATAAAACAGACGATATTGTGACATTGAAAGGTTACTAAAGCCAATCAGACAAACTTCTGATTTCACTTGATCGTCTGTGCCTAACGTCTATCATTATGTCTCATTAGCTCAAACATATCCTGTTAACCCTTATCCTGCTGCAAAGTCGTCTGCTTTTAAATTGTCGTCTGCAAAGATTGTTAAATTTAGTATTACACATCTTTGAATTAAAGAAAGCTAAATACGAGTGTCAAACAGTTTGGATTCAGATCAGACGCCGCGTTACGCGGCGTCTGATCTGGATCAAAACTGTTTGCAAAAACCATTGAAGTCGCGACCAGCAGGATAAGGGTTGATCCCTTCAGTACCAATACATCGTCTGCTAACAAGTGTCGCTTGCTTTTGTTTGAATACTGTATTATAACCCCAGACTCTTTTACATATAAAAAGCGATATGAGCAAAATGCAGTTTAGAATCTACCTATACCTTGATATACTCGCCGTCCGATCAATATCAAAACTGTTTGCGCATTCTAGTGTATGCAGGTCAAATAAATATAGTGGGTAAATACCCCCTTCCAAACAGACAGTTTGTCAGAAACGAAGGAAATGCTTAACCTGTGGTAGCTATTGTTACATCAAGTATTAATGCCGTTATCAAGTAAATGCGATTTGTTGACATATAGTGCCATAAAAACTTAAAATAAAACAAAGCATAAAATAAATGGTCAAACATTAATATGAAGAGCGCCTTAGCTGTCGAGTTACTCAGCATTGTATCTACATCAAACAGTTTGAGGAACAAATGTAGTAGTGCTTTGCGGTAAATTAGTCAATAATTGTTAAGGATTAAAACAATACTTTTTCGTTAAACCAAGCACGTATACAGTACAATAGCTACGTGTTGAACATGATGATTCATTTTTGTTCGAGTGAAAATATATTTAGAGCTATATCAGGCGGCAAAAACATTGTTTGAGTATAAATAACATTGAAGAACGATTCTTTGTTATATAATAATCAGAAAGCTAAACCAGCTTACATGCTTTGATTCTTAAACGTATCTGTACCAGTACAAATTTGAAAAGAATATCGCTGACATTGATCTTTTAAATAGACGTAGTAGAACAGGGGCCCGTTTTACTAAACTACTTACGCAAAAAATTTGCGTAAGTCAAAATCTTAAATTTTTATTTATATTTTTTATTATCACTTGCTACAAACAGCAAATAGCCAGATCAGAGGGCGCGCTTTTAACGCGTCTTCTGATCTGGCTATTTGCTGTTTGCAAACGTTTATGATCGAAAAATAAGAGTTAAACGATTTTGACTTACGCAAAAGTTTTGCGTAAGTGGTTTAGTAAAACGGGCCCCTGCTCGTGTGAAAGAAGCTTTGTTGATTAGACAGTAGGGAGAAACACATAATTATGTACCTTTTGAAAATATCTCAGACAAATGTAACAGTTTAAATAAATACGAAAGACTCAAGCAGGAAACGTAACACAAACAATACACCCACCTCTCAAGCAGAACACACACACACAGTCATTCCACAACAAACAAACACACACGCAATACAATTCCTATATCTACACACTAAATAGAAAACAACACGCAAGACAAACATAAAGCAAAGTGAATATAGGAGCCCGCCTTGGTACGGTCAGTGGCAATCAATAATTAACTATAAATTAATTAATTATTAACAACCACTGGGGGGTTAAACCTGGGTTTAGGGGCGCCCAACCTCACACTTATCTCCTATATGCACCTATAAAGACAAACAGTGTACATAAAATATAAACCCTGTTCCACAACCTCACAATCAAAAAGACCGCCAGCACAGTAAGTAAATACATGTAAAATCTCACGAATTGCGAAAGAGTTTTGTTACTGATAGACGTTAGTGTATTAAGCTTTTACTTACATAGATATATAGTTTCATTGTAATATAAGTATGCAAGGATGGACATCCTTATATATGAAACCATCTCATATAGGAGTAATCTGCTTTATGGTTTTCGTCCATAAATATGCATTCGTCATTGCAGGGTTTTAAGGTATTTTAAAGAATGATTTTCTAAATGCGCGGTTACACATATTTACGGAAAGTATTCCTAGGAAAATACACTAGAGCTAAGCAAATATTGAACATGCAGATCACAAAACACTTACTTGAACTCTCTCATTAGTGTCTGTGATGTTTGTCAAGTTGCTATACATTGTTAAACTCGACTTAATATTGAGTATAGTTGATTGAAACTATCATTTTAAAGTTCCACGAGTCAATCTTTTAAGGGAAGTTTGACTATATATCAATGTTAACCGTCTATGTTATCTTACTTCCGCTGCCTCACTTCGTGGTATCTGAAAACGAGCATAAGACAAAAACGTAAGATTACATAAACAAAAACCTCGACGCACCATGCACAAGACGTCTACCAGCATTGCTAATTATCACACATACATGTGTTCACCTTTTCACAGCCATGACATCGCTAGCTTCAAACAATTGGCATCTGCTGTATTTCTAAAATTTCAAATTTAGGTTTTCAAACTTAAAAAAAAAACCAACGAAATTTAGTGTTAAACACATTGTATTTTGACAAGAAACCGCAATACGTGGCGTCTGATTAGAGATCAAACTGTTGACGAAGGTCTTTACAATCCAGTCGTTGTGACGGGAACAGCTGAAAATAACTTTTTGTAATGTCTAAACACAATATTACTCCTACATCAGTGAAGCCGTGCGGGTGTTCTATTATCTCCCAAGGCGATATAAACAGACGCAACGAGATATATCTTTTCCATTTAGAGTAAGACAAATATGAAATTGACATTGACGTCATTGCAGTGCTAGACATTTGCACATACAATCAGTCTGGTAGTAAGTGACTACAACTTGAGGTAGCATGGAGCCATCTGAATACAAGACACTACTAGAGTTTAGTAAGCAGAACGCTTTTTTATGCGCGTTGTAGTATGTCTATCCCACATTGACCATTTGCTAGAATTTAATATTATCTCAAAGATCTTTTGGATGGCCTCTCATAACTAAAAGGACTGCGTATTGTCAAACAATCGCTTTATTAGTCAAAGCTAAGTATTCAAAGAATATTTATATAAACCCATGGCTTCATTTACTGAGTATTTCTAAAATAAGAAACCAAAGTAACCAGCAGTATAATCACCTTGCTTTTCTGTTTAAAGGTTACAAAGTAGTTATATAGATCACGTTTACATTTATTTCTTGAAAGTCCGTATGTATAGTAACTCCTTAGTTGTGAATGATTTTTTTTAAACAAAAGAGCAACCGTTACTGTTAGTACCGTTCTTTGTACATTTACTTATCACTGTTACCGGCAGAGTAAATCATTAAATTTGCATTCATTATAAATGTTATATTCACTACCTGTACATGGTTCTTGTTATGTTTTGATCATTAAATGGACATATAAAAACTAATGATTGGCCCGTACATCATTCACAGTGCTGTAAGACTTTTATGGTTTTGTCAGATCAATTAGGCAAATGTGTCTATAATTAAAAAAATAATGTTGCTTAAGCCGGTGTAAGTATTATTCATGAACATACTAAAACCGAGTATTAGTGCCTTGTTTTCGATGGTTTTAAGGCATTTCTCCTTATTTAGAACTCATTCGGCATATTGTTATTCCTCCTGCAACCACACAGTACGGGCAATACTGACGTTTGACCAGTAAATGATAACTATACACATACAGTCAAACGGCAAACATACAGTGGAGAATGTGTTATTCTTTCCCAATAAACGCGTTTACGCTAAAACTATTATTTGCAGTGCAAACAGTTTGGAGCCAGATCAGACGCCTGGTAACCCGGCGTCTGATCAGGCTCCGAACTGTTTGCCACTAAGATAAACATGAAATATCAGAATTGTCCAAAAGTTGTTTTTTTCTACATTTTAGCGCTTTGCGTTTGCGTACGTTTGCGTTTAAACGGGAAAGAATATCAGATTATCCACTGTAGGTACTCTAAATTGACTGAGTTGATGACGAATACGTTGTATGGATAAGTTTGGTTGTACGGCACTGCGACACAAAATAGGTCATATAAAGCCAAAGAATAATTAGGATGATGAGATGAGAGGATGATACATTCAGGAAATTGATTTTGGCTCATCGCATTCGTTGAGAAGCAGAGCATAGGATCAAAACCAACAACCTGCATTCCCCTTTTCGTTCTTGGCAGAGAGGGAAAATCTCGCTCTAATAAACATACAATATTTACTATGACAATTATGTCCTAGAACTGCGGTAAAGTAAGTAAGTCTCTTGGGGATTACATTTTCAGCAAGTAACTGAACCGATTTCGACAAGGAACAATTATTTGATTTAACTGCAAATGTAACAAACGTTGGTTTTGTTTGCGTTTACTTTGATAAAATTGTTATCATGACAAAAATTACGTTCGTTATCTAATTTCGATACCCTTCAGTTCCTTTCTATTTGCAGTATGAATCTAGATGTGCTATCCAACGTACAGCTTTACTAATCTTATATATATTTTAAACAAATTCGACAAAATTACACAAACTGATGTAGTGCGTATATTGTTCTTCTTTAATAGGCGCTAGCTGTAAGGCATAGGCTTAATTCAACTATATACTCTTTCGTACACGTTATACTCTGTGGTCTGGAATATTAGATCGGAACACATAAAAAGTCCTAAAAAAGGTTATATAAAATAAATGCACGGTCTTAGAAAAAAACCTATAATTTCATAAAGCATTAAAACATCGTCAATAACATGAGCTAAAACCAGAAACCTTAACCAGGCGCTCTGAATTTTATAAAGTTTGCCTTTTTGCAGCCTACCGCGACGTACTGTTTTCGCAAACAGTTTTGTTAAAGGAAAACGGACAGCTGATGACAATATGGTCTTAGATCCTAGATTTTATCCTAAAAGCAACATTTATGAAGGTCCTGCAATTATTACTCATCGATAAGGTACGAAAAAGATCGATTTACTGCATACAGGTAAGCTATCGCTAATTGGAACGGGCGCCGCCATATTGGCAAAGCTATCATTCGGAACCCTCGATTTTTATCCATTTTGTGACGACACAAAGGCCTAAACGCTGATTGGCTCTTTCACTCAACCACTGTAACTTGGACGGACATTTCACACTTCGTCAGTAAGGGTAACGGCAAGCTTAATTCAAGGTCGCATATACAGTTAAAACAAAAAGATAATAGATAGATACCGTAGTATATTCATATTGATTATGATGAACTTGAAAGGTCGTGTAGATCCAGAAACGATCAGAAGCTATCGTTAATCGGCTTAGAGAAATGTCCGTTCCAATTCCCAGCTATAGAGTCTGGGAAAACAATGCTGCGAAATGGCTAACAGTAGAGTATGGCGACATCCATAATACATTGATTGATGATTATAATAATAGATCTAGATCTACAATATAAAAAAATCTGATAATCAGTGCGATATTGTGCTGATCTAGACCTTAATGTTGAACTGGCTTAGATCTACCAACTCGTTTACAAATCAGCATTTTCTAGCTGGTTCGTCTCGGTTTAGGAATTCAACGCTACAGAAATTCTTAATGAAAAAAGTCTCATTACTAGATCTACAGATTGTACGGGTAGATCTAGATAGGTTTTTTCTTTCTTAATTTAATCATCGCGATTCTCTAGATCCCGATCTGATAGAGCGATCTTACTTGAGTCCAAATCCGATTTTGATTGGATCTAGTTTTATCGTTCTTATTTCTGGGTGTAGTTTTACACTTGTCATTTCTGTAGAAAAAAATTCAAGCAACTTTTAGATAGGCCTAAATGAATTTTAATTTAAGATTTAAATTCGAGTTTTATGGTAGACTCTAGCCTTTTTAAAAAAGCAGCATACACATCTAGATCAATACAAAACCACAAGAGCTAGAAGTGTCCAATATTCTTTTTTTCTTTTTTTTTTTTTAAAGATCTTGGCTTTTTTGTTTTGATGTAACCCTTTCCCCCATAAATACGCCTTTAACGCCTTTAATTAATTCCTTCATATACTGAAGAAAATAGTTTCAATATCATACTGTCACAAATAAAAATCATAAGAAATATTTTCTATATTTTAGCAGATAAAAGCTTAAAGCAGGCTGAAAGTATTTTCAACCTGTTTTAAGTGGTCACATATTTTCAGAAGTAGAAACGGGGTAAAAGGCTCGTGGCGTGTAATCACATATTTAAGTAGCCAAATTGCTAGCCTGTGTTTAAAATCACAACCCTGTTTGGCAAGTGCGGCTAATTAGATTACGTAATATGGATTATTTATGGCCTAAAGCTTCTTACTTCTTCACAGAGGGGGTCTTAGGCAGAAAGGGGTTGTGTATAATTATTTCCGGTCCATATCGTACAATTTGCAAGGCAGCTTAATTGATTAGTGGTTGATGATGAATGTCAGCATAAAATGCGATCTAGATCAAAGCCGCATGCTGAAATATGTCCTGAATCTGTTTCGATTATGATTTTCATAGATCTTTATATAAGCTCAAGATATATAACGATAAGTAAAAAACGACATTAATACAATGAATGAGCACTCGGGTCACGTTATCTAGAGCGTTCAGTTTTGACCCAGATCAGAATATCAAATACTTTGTTCAGCAGACAATTAATCAGTTTGGATCTTAATCAGACATTGCCAGTCTCAATTGCTAGATGATAAATTGATATTCGACATTTGTCATGTCATTGACTGTGCAAAAAGTTCAGCAACAGTTTGGATCCAACTGAGATATTGAGAAACTCTGTGATTGAAAATCCAAACTAAGGTTTGAATGTATTGAAAAGCTCATTGAAGAAACTTTTATCCGTACGAGAGACTGACAAACAGTTAGGACCCAGATCGGAATCAAAACTGACTGTACTTAAAGGTCAGCAACAGTTTGGATCCAAATGAGATATTGAGAAACTCTGTGATTGAGACCTGGATGTACGAAAGTTCCCGGATGTTGCGATACCGAGAATAAATGGTCTATTTTCTAAAAATGTATGTCCGATTGAGGACCAGAACCGATGTTAAACGTCACGGAAAATTCATAACAGACCAGAAAAATAATTTGATCCCCCTTATTTTATTAAATAAAAACGTAATACCTCATCCGTTTTGTACTGGATGCAGAGACAGTGTATAGCCATATGGCTATACACTGTCTCTGACTGGATGTTATAAAAATCGGCACATGTATTATCGTCTTTATCTGCTCGTGTTTTAGTCGTAGCCCCGTAAAAAACCGAAGATATCCTGGAGCCGATGTTTATGATTAATATTTACGGAAATTTACAGAAATAACAGATAAGACTAAATATATCGGAGAAACTTTTTTCGAATGTCACAGGGCTTCGATGCCTTTATTCGCAACCAGTATGCAAATATTATCAAGAGTATCCGTGCCCGATTCCGGTGTCCTATGATATTTGCCTGATATACGCTACCTCAAGTATGGCTGGATTAAGCACTAATAGCTCGAAATTTTGATGGTTCTGCTATGCACTCATTGTCACCAAGACACCCAATCGTCATTTCATTTGTTCTTCAGCAAGTATTAACCTCCTTTGTAGGCATTTTAAAACACAAGTATTGCAGTCGCAAATTCGTCCGGCGAATGCGCTTTCTCTTCGCCCGACCCGTCGTAGTCTCTGTCTTCTAATATTACATTCTCTGATAATTTAGGATCGAAATCGTAACACTGAAGTTCTAAAGTGTTTTTACCTTCCTCCACATGCCCAATTTTTCTCAGTATTTCAGTTTATTAATGTTATCGATGTAAATTCCGCGCACTCTACGGCATTCCCGGTTAGACTCGCTATAACCGGAAGGTCGCGGAAGGCCTTAGTTACGTCACACAGGTAAACAAAATGGCGGCGCCCATGGTCGCTTGCACAGTCATATATCACAAAGTTTAAACGGCTCTAACTACTTCATTTTTTATTATTTTTCAAAATTTCAAAGGCAGAAGGCGATTTTTTTTCAATATCTTTCATTTAAAAGATATTTATCACCAGCTGTCCATTTCCCTTTAATAGCAGGCGTCGTTTCATCTGGATCGATAATGTTTAACACTCATCTTGAAATGTTTTTAACTTAAAACTACATAAATCTTAATTTCATAATTAGTACGGATTCAGATTATAAAGAAGCCGATTTTATAGCAGGATAAAGGATGAATGTAAAATAATGATTTGCAAAACAAACATGACATTATTCCTGGAACAAAATAAGTGATTAAATGACTACAGTAAAACCCCTCTAGTCTACTATTCAATTTTGTTGTTTTTCAGGTGTTTAAGACAGGTGATTGCTCAACATAATGTGAACGTCAAACGGAAAGCTCCTTAAGGGTGTATCAATGTCATGAATTTGGGAACTTTTCAAAGTATATGAAAACACTCTATGATGGTTTTGTATTGAAGAGCTATTTAAGATGCATGAAACAATAGAAAAAGTGTACATTTTGGTGAACAACAGTTGGCTCTACGGCCATGTAAAATTTACCCCACCCACTTCCTCTTATTTTGTCCTTTTCAAACAGCCCGCTTCAATAAAACCCATTTTAAATGAAAGCAAATATGATAATTTGGTTTTGTGTTATTCATTTCCTATCTATGGTAGTATTTCTTCATACAAAAACTAATTTAAGAGAAAAAAGGCACCAAATGTGAAATTTATAAAGCTCTTAATATCATTGATATGGTACTTTTTTGTAAATTTTGTAAGGGGCGATAACTCTTTTTACTTTAATAACTCAAAATTTTCAACACTGACCTTTCAATTTCTTTTCATATTTTGGACTGCCTTTGTATGGGCTTTCATCTGGTAGAATATAAGAAAAAGTTAAATACTAGAACTATTTCATTTTCAAACTTTTTTAAATTTTTTCATAAAATAAAAAATCTAATAAAATCATGCCCTATATAAAGCATTTTTTGATATTCAAGGATCCATATTGTTCAAACCTGGAGCCTGCTTTGTCAAAATTTGGTTTATATATGTGAACATACCACCATAGACATGAAATAAATAAAGAAAACCCAAATTAACATTTTTGTTTTGTTTTGAAATAGATTTTACTGAAGCTTGTACTCTGAATGGGTAAAATTTGAAGAAAAAATCCAAATTTGACATACCTTTTTCAAATCGCTGTAGCTCAAAAAAAAGGACACCACCATATATATTTTTTTTCATTTTTTCATTCATCATAAATAGCTCTTCCAAAAAAACAATGATAGAAAAAAAGTTTAATACTTTGAAAAAAAATGGCTCATGACATTGATACACCCTTAAAGATCGTCCTGCTTTACGATCGCTTTCCTTCGGCCGTCACCTGTCGTTCATGCAGTCAATAAGCATTCTATTTGATTGGTTATAACCGGGTGGTTACACTGTATTTGAATTGTTGTCTCAACTAGTGATTTCGACAGACAGACGAACCTCGATAACTCTAAGTTACCGAATTCATGTTATATGTATTGTTTTTCACTGAATTGTAATATGTAGAATTTGCTTTAGTCGAATAAATCACCTAGTCCATGTGTTCACATAAAAGCGAGTTAATTTGAGTTATCGAAATAGTAAAATTTCTTTTACGAATTATGTCTGTACCCAATTCCCTTAATTGTATTCACGGGAACTTTAATTAAAATACTAAATCACATATGGTGCGTTATATCTTTGTACAGTCGCTACAATAAATTGCATTAGCACATGGCTTGGAGCTCTCGGCCAATCAGATGCCTCAAAAACCTGGGAATATATCGTTTATTTCAACAAACCATGGAATAACTAACAAACTGTTCACTTATTCATCGCTCCCGTCATCTCAAGTCAATTTGACGTCACAATTCTAAAAAAAGCTGAGGTCAGAGGTGAACTGCACACGCTTCATGACGTTTTATTATGTACAGTGAGACCTAGCCTTTAAAGACAATTACTAATGAATTGTGCTTACATATAGAGTTTCAATAAGCGTTATTTATGTTGGTGTTAAAGCATGCTTAATGTCTCAAACTTATCATTTGAAATAACCTTTCAATTTTAGTAAAATATTACAAACAAAATGACTTTTTTGTCTAAAACAGAAATCAGAAACGAATGGTTTTCTTGTTTTCCTCGAGCCCAACCCAGTGCTAAATAGGTTAGACCATGGTTGCGCTCGAATAAACGACATAGTTCTCGGGGGCTACGCCCCCTCGTACTATATCGTTTATTCGCTTGCAACCATGGTCTAACCTATACATAAAGCATTTCCATAGTGGGCGACTATACAATATGCAAACTCATTACAATAACCCTTTCTGCTTATTTTTGTCATTTCAGTTAATGATATAACAAAAGAATGCCTTTCTGCTTTAACGTAGTACACGGAGTCTATAGTTTGATTATGTTATTTATTTATGACTAAATACCCATATAAGTGTATATAGCTTTAGTTTAGGATATCTTGTTTTTATTGAAATTGTAAAATGTAAATGTACATGCAGGATAGAACGACAGCGATTTGATTCAACAAATGCATACATAGTGATAAACGTACATCATACATACATACATAGAAAAGTTGGATTATATACAGCTAAAAGACGCAAAATGAGTATAAAGACGAAAATTTCACTAATGTCTTGTTCTACATTTGGCATCAAAATATCGACAAAATATATTGACTTGAACTGTGTTCTATGTTTCTCATGCATATATTCCTGCTTTCCGCCGAGTCATTACATAATGAGACCTGTATTGCTTTGACAGCATGCTAGTCTGCAAACAAAAACCATGCTTTATAAAGAAGATTAAAAAAATGGCATGTATCCAGCCAGCTGTACTTAGCTTCTTAAGGAAAAAACATTGGCTTTCAATACACCTCACTTCCATTTACTTTTTAAACCACACTCCTTAATTGAACATGTTCAAGATGTTCTTTATAAGTGACAGTTTACTTCGCATTAGGCACCAATGTGGACTCACTGATGCATGTCCCGCATTCACCAGCATCTAATCACTTTTCAACAGACAAGCATTTATCGATATTACGTTACGTGGGTGCTTGATGTTGATTTCCATGCGTGGTTAATCAAATTATTGCAGATGATATCCGCTTAGTGCTCCTATTTCATGACAACGGTTAAAAGGTTATTCACGACATGAATTATATCTTCAAACAGTTTGATTTTTTACCAGACGCTTGATTACTGGGCGTCGTCTGATTGCAATTTAAACTGTTTATGATGTGTATCGTATTGTGTTATTCTACAGCAAACATTATTTGTACTAATCAACATTTAAAATATTTAAAGAGAATAAAATGTTGCAAACATTTGAGCAGTCAGTTTACTCTAGTGTCTTTTCATAATTTAAACAAGCCACAGATGAATCCACATTTGTTTCGACACTGTGGATGATGAGAAGTCAAGGACCGTTGTTTAACCACCCCACTGCCTTATCCCGAGTATAACAGTTACTTACAAACAATATGAATCCTGACCAGACACCGCGTAACATGGCGTTTGATAAGAATCCAAACTATTTGACATTCTTCTCAATATTCCTTGAGACAACAGTCTTGAACTTAAAACTGAGAATAAGGCAGGCGACAATTGTTTAATATTGATGACGGCATGATAATGAAGGGGATAAGAAGGACAATCTGTGTCATTTGCTTCTCTTGCAAATCTGTATTTTATGTTACATGTTTACACCATCCATGTACATTTTAATATATAAATTATTTGTCAATATTGTGGAAAGTATGTGCTTATAAATAGTTTATACAATGAATCCAACACCTTTTATAATGCAACAGTGCGTTTTTTACACTAGAACCTATTTATTACGACCACTAAAAGATGGCTAATTGTCTGTACAAAAGACAGGTGGCAGCTTAAAGCAATGTGAAAAAGGAAACAGAAAGCTCCTGTAGGAGCTTTCTGTTTAACTTTCAGTCTTAAACGACTTATAATTGACACAATTTAGTTGTCGTTATAGAGAGGTTCTACTGTATATTTATAACAGAGAAGAACTCTGAACGAAAATATAATATTAATGAGTCTTGCATTGAGCAAACAAGATTTATCGCATTAAATTGTATATGGAACCAGCCCTGTGTCAAAGATGCGGCGACATGTCGGAACTACACCTTAATAAGCACTTACAGTATTTTATTCAGCAGTGTTATGTACGAAACTTGGCGGTGCAGACCAACTCTAACGAGTGCCGAATATTACAATTGCTCTCCATAATATTGCAGTGGTGTACGTATTTCTCCTGGATGTGCCCATAAACAGCTATCTGTTTTTATCATGGCTGGACTGAAATTTAATGTCGTTTATAAAGTGCGCATCAAACATTTAATCACGTTTTATTCCACCAAATTGTGCACAGCATATCATAAACACCAATTAGCCATATTCATAAGGGATCCAGACAGTTCGTAAATTCTAAAAGTTTATTCGTTTGAAAAGGTTAGACATTTCAGTTTTCCACAATTACTATATTTTACGAGACTTTAACTACACTTTTCTTTTTTTGATGGCGATGTCAGGGGTACAAACTGTAAAAATGATGTCGCTTTGAGACGGATTATCCTTGGTCGTCTGAGACACACTTAGAGTTGGCACAGTTAAAAGTTTAAAAAAAAAACAGATAACGCAGGATTTAAATCCCGTAACTGGAACAAGTGGTGCACAAATGCTAAAGAAGAATTACCGTAAAGAAGGTAACATTACCGATAGCTTATTTACAACTTTTTTGTTCTAGATTTATTGAACGGCAACTAATGCTATACATAACGTTTTCGTTTGGAATGTGACATTAATCACATAATTCCTAAATACTAAAGAGATCATGCTCTATTCAGGACCAACAACTATATTGCTGAAATAAGTATCTGATTTCAAGAAAAAGAAGTTCAAAAGTCATAACAAATAATGTTTTTGTTTTAGTAACAGACATTTTTTATGTCATATCTGTTTGACACTTTTGGCTGCATTGCATCCTCAATATCATGTGAAGAGATACTAAAGTAAGGAAACAGTTTTTCAATCATAGGTGAAATAACTTAGCGAACAATGCATAACTTTATTAATAGGTGTCCATTACCGACGTAAACAAAAATCCTCTACCTAGTTTCTACTCAGATGCACAATGATTTGTCGCAGAAAGGTACTCGGTGTCGAAAGTCGTCCTCGCTATTGCGCTAGGCGCTCGCGTTAGGGGTATGGCGCGAAACAAACGCATGATGACGCACCAGTTACTAAACATGTGAGGAATGTTAACGTTAAATTAACGGACATAACCGTACGCGTAACAGCGAGGTTCCTGATAAAATGGTGCTGTCACACCTAGCCGGATGCAATATAAATACAATTTGTCACTTAAAGTATTCCTGAGATAAAAAGGCGTTCCCACTTATGCAAGATGTGAGTCTAATAATTGCCGAATATGTGAAGGAAAACTAATGGTGAATTGACGGACATAACCGTACGGGTAACGACTGAATACCGGGTAAAATAAAAGTGCAACGAGAAACGTATGTAAACATTATTTGTCCGTTGAACCTGCAGTTAGTTACCGGAACACCTTCGATTCATTTATCGAACATCAGGTTCACCGGATATTTATATACAGGAACAGACCAAGAACAGTACAATGAACGAATGCATTCTAAACAAATCGTATGCAAACGCATATTGACCGTACACCTAGCATTCACACAAGTTAGGTGGAATTCACTTGTTTAACATGCTTAAAACTACCTGCCGGATTGAACGGACATTTACCAAACTTTCCGGACAAAGAGCGAATTTACCGATTTTTGTTATTTCTAGAATGGCGGA
Source organism: Gari tellinella (assembly GCA_922989275.2). NCBI lineage: Eukaryota > Metazoa > Mollusca > Bivalvia > Cardiida > Psammobiidae > Gari > Gari tellinella. The sequence goes on from OV277859.1 coordinate 22,776,226, forward strand.
GATGCATTCTAGAGGGTATCTGGACCGAAAAGTTATAATAATTATTGATATGGATTTACTTAGTTTTGTACAAATCCTATGGATATTTAGTTGTTTGGCAAACTTCGGTTACACGAAAAATTTAAAATTTAAAACTGATTGTAAGAAAGAAGGAAACGCACATCAATTCACCTTCAACTATGTCTGCATATAACTTTTTCTTACTGATTGTAAGAAAGACACATGACAGCTAAAAGCAGCTGAAAGTAAAACAGAAAGCTCCTAAATGAGCCTTTTAGCTCACTTGAGCGAGCTCATGATAAGCTTTTGCAATCTTTGAATGTCCGGCGCCCGTCGTGGGTCGTTCGTCGTCAACAATTTTAGTGTTTACACTCTAAAGGCCACACTATTTATCTAATCTTTCTCAAACTTTTTTCAGAATGTATATGATCATAAGAGTTCAGATGAGTTCGATTATGGTTGGAATTGGACTAAAATGTGAAGGTTTATCTACCCTTGAATTGCTGAAAATGCTATTTACCAACGGTGTTTACACTCTAGAAGCTTCACTTTTTATTCAGTCTTTTTCAAACTTGCTCAAATTGTATATGGCCATAGGAGTTCGAATAATCGCAATTGTGGTTGCAATCGGACCAATAGGTGAAGAATCTGTCCTTGACTTGCTGAAAACACCATATCTACATGTAACAGCGTTTATATTCTTGCAACTACAGTTTTCAATGGATTTTGATTATACTTGCAAACAGAGTAAATAGCGATAAATTATCGAAGGAGTGCAATTATTGTTGAAATCGGGTCATTGTTGCAGTAGTTATTTGTCCTTGATATACTTTGAAATGCTAGAAAAGGCTTCATATTTCAGTATTGTTTAGGCCGTCTAGTTATCTGCCAATGATGTACTCTCTTCTCTGCTAGAGTAGGTCGTATTCTAATGTTGTTTACATGCTTTACTACTGACAAATGTGAATGGATGTAGATTAAAACGGGTGAAACTCAAAGGTAAAGCTATCAGGCTTCATTACATGAGGTGAGTGATATCAGGGCATTCAAGGCTCTCTTGTTTATATACTTTCACATTGCTTTAGGCAGCCATCTACCTTAAACACCAATTTATTATTGTAAATTGGCTATCGTAAAAGTTGTTTTACTTCATATGTGTCTTGAGCTTTTGAATATCAAAGCCGCTCTTAATAAAAGTATGCTTTTTGTAACCTTAATAACCTTAAAGCAGAGTAGTTAAAGCAGAATGCCACTTCTTGCATCGTATACCAAGGGTTCGTCGGAGGCATAACAATCAAAATTCAGGCAATGAGCTTTGCAATTTGTATTTATTGCTTTCGGCTGTTCTTCTGTATGCCATGGAATTTCCCCGAGACATACTTGAGACATCGTCGTTTCCCTGGTCGCTGAGTGTGTCTATATCCACCCAGTAGTCCTCCATTGTTGTAGAAATGCATTTGTTAGTGACTAGGCGATCATATCTTGTTCTCGACTTATTCAATTAGTGACTACTAATTTTAAATTTGTATATAAATTGAGGCGAGCGAAGCGAGCCGGGAAAAAAATAGGGCAAAGCAGATGTAAAACATTTCCAAGTGCAAAATATTTTTGACCAGAGACAGTTTCAGACCTAAACCGGGTGAGGCATGATTCTTTTTGCATTTTCCAACTTTTTCAATTGTTTTTATGTTTTAGACTTTCGAAATTTTAAGTACGCAACTGCGTACTTTGCGTATGCCTAGGTACGCCCCTGGAACTTTCCAAGAAAAAGGCAAGTGTCCCGGAAAAACGCGACAGAAGGATAGACGGACGTACCGACTGACTGACGGACGAACAATGCCTTTCCTATACAGCCTAAACAGTTTAACTAGGTTTTGTTTAAAAGTGTTATATCCGGCTAACCTTGTCAAAACAAAAATAAAATTTGTGATGAATTTGTCAATCAGGAAACATCTTGCATAATATGCTATAAACATAGTAATCAAACATGCTATGTAATGAAACAACTGTAAGTTTAACTTGTGCTGAGAATACGTAATTTCTTTCTGCATTACCATTATATTTTTATTTGTATCAATTGACCAGTTAGTGATTTGATCAAGAACCAACAGTTTAAAGAAAATTTAACTGATGAAATAATTTTGCATTTACTTTGTTTGAAGGCATTTTGTCAGTTTCTAAACTATAGTATGTAAAGTGTGGTCAATGCTGACCTGTGTCTTTAATTGAAAGCCGACTACGGCATAGTTGTTAAACAAATATTATACCGAGATTAAACGACGAATCATTTGGGGTCTGATCTTGAGCAGACACATTTGCAATTACTAAGCATGTCGCAAGTTACATTGACACGGTTATTTATACGTGCGATACAGTGTGTGAGATCTACAGCATATACATGGAATAGTACGCTTGCTTAAATCTCGTTTGAAAATGATTGCATCTGTTTTGGGTCTGACGTTACTTCAAATGCACCGGCTCTCGTGGGGATGTAACGTGTTGGAAACACTTATCACATATTCGACCTTTGCGTGCTAAATATTTAGAAAACAGTTTGACAATTTCTTATTTCACTATTTTTGTGCAGTCTAAATTGTTTAAATCAAAATTGGTAAGTTGTCCCATAAATCACTCTTTAAAGCAATCAAATAAAATCTTACAGACGCCATTGCCATTATGTGGTGCCACGTTTATGAAATATTTCCTATAAAACAATTATTCGATTATGTCGTATACATTCTTGTACCATACGTCTCTTAATAGAACCATGCTTACTACAACGAACTATATGTCATCTGCATGTTTTTACTGTTTTTCATATCCTATATATGCTGACCGGTGAAAGATCCACATGAGTGTCAAACAGTTCCCATTCTGAGCCAATATCGTGTTTATAGGGTTCCGATCTATATAAACATTGTTTCAAAATATCAGTGCTGTAGTGGCTTTTAGTAATTAGTGAATAGCACTGTAAACCATATAATACCGATTCGACCACATTCATTGTCTGGATATTGTGTGATTAAATGCCTTGCTGCTTTGGATTACAACTTTAAAATACTATGTTGTCACTTAAACGGAAACTTGCGTATATAAAAAGACCGACAGAATCTCATGAAAAGTTCTACAAGTTGAATTAAGGTCTATATAAGCAAATTGCTAAAACAAAAATTGGGGGTTGCCATGCTTTTTTTTTTTTTTAGCTCTAGCTGGATTTGAAAAGTGTGACGTTTGCCGCATTTGCTCATTGACAGAGCAGAAAACGTTATAAGGGACAAATGCACTTATATTACAACAAAATAACATATTTCTAGTACACTCTTTAAGTTTCTAGCATTCATTCATCACAAACAAGTGTGAAATAAACTTTTAAAAGCTCTTTCTTGTGTTTTAATGAGCTTTTGGGCTAAAATGAATGCTGAAAACCGGAAAAACATTTTTTTCTTGCCAATGTCTCACAAAAGCATCAACTATGTAAAAAGTTTCCCTAATTATTTAAACTTTCTAGCATCTAGGTTAAAGAATTCCTTATCTAATGGTGTAAAAAAACATAGGTGTCACCATGCTAATTTATGAAATATGGTCAAAATTCTAACCTTACCCCTTAGATTTTATGCAGAAAATATACCTCCCCCAATAGCCAAATTGGGTCTCTGTTGGCCTAAAAATGAGAACTATTCATCGAATTTTTGCTTAAATTGGTAAATATATGAGTGTTTTGAATACAACAGCATTTAATGAAGCTTTAGATACTTAAAGCATTTACAGAGCTGCTGATAAAAACATAAACATAATTTCTACAAGAACTGCTACTCGGGACATTTTTTTCAAATCTTGAAACAGTGCCTGTACGGAAAGGACTATATTTTACATAATTTACCAATGAGAACTTTTCAAAATTCATTTTTATGGTAATAAATTTAGTGCAAATCAGAAAATATATAGTAATCAAGGTATTTAAGAAGTTTATTTTTGAACTTTTTTAATATAGGCGAGTATGTCTTTAAAACATTTACGTCAGTGTCAAACAAATATTTTCTAATAAGAAGCAGAGTAACTCGACGTTCGTAAAGGATATAAATACTTGATAAATGTTTTATGTGTCGTGATTGTTGGGTCCAGTATAAATACTTTAACTACGGTCATACCCGGATTAAACATTAAAATGACTGAAGCCTCAGTTGAGAATGGTTTGCATCTTATCAATACTTACAGAGAAATAATAGTTGTCAAAAACAAATGGTAAATTATATGACAGGGGTGTTAATCATTTGTTTTGCTGAATACATATATAGGTTAGGACCAGACATTTTTTCAAATATAGATGCTTTTAAGATGAAGCTGACAAAACCCTTAAACCATTTGAGACATATTATACGCAGCATTGAATATATGCATTACAGCCAAACTAAATATAGTCAAACCTAGACTTATACGTTTCAGTTAGTTATAAATAAACTTATATAAATCATCGCTGCATTTACGGAAGTGTACATACATTGAATTATGGACGAGCTCCTTGTCGGACATTTGCTCTTTCAAAATTGTTTGACCATCATATCGATACTACTTTTGTCGAAATTGAGAAAAGGGTAATAAGAATTTAATGCAGCAGGCATTTTCCTGTGTAGATTTTACGATACATTCAATATCGCTTCGTAGCAGCATAAACATTAAACCACACTTATCGTGCACCACTTGTATGATAATTGAATACAGCTTTTTTCAAGCTAATGTTTATTTCCTAGATGTACATGCAACGAGGAAAATAATATTCGAGTCTTAAAACCTACTTTCAAATGTAGGTAACATTGTTGGTATTTATGAACATCGATCAAGTCAATTCTTAACACTTCTGTGTCTAAACTGATGGTGCATTTTATATAAAACAACTAGAACAGAATTTGAACAACTAAACATTTCTCTAGGTCGTTATAGTCATACACGTGTTATGTTGACTAGTGGTCTAAAAAAGATACATTAACACACGTAATACTGTTAAGAATTTGACCGTAAAACCTGTATACTTAATCAACTACATTATGTGCATTTCTACTGATTATTGTATTACATTTTAAATAGTACAGGAAGTAAGACTGATACTATTATGAATTTCGAAACTCTTAGATTATGGTAATAGGCTGATACACCGTAGACGTTCTCCAGATGCAATGAATATACGATAGGTGTCATCATTTTTCGTTTACTTTGTTGTAATAAAAATCACGCCGAACAATGTCAAAATACAATATTTCAACGTGACCACCAAATTTGATAATCTATTAATCATATTCTTATATGTTAAACTTGTTAAAATATACTTAGAAATTTAGATCGAAGATGGTATCACTTATTTCATAGTTCGAGGTAATCTGATGGATATGCTTTGTATAGACGCTTATTTTTTTGTTATACTGGTTTATAGATAACGTTGATATATATGATTTGGAAAGGCTATGTGGGTCAGTACTAAAATACAATCTGGATTATAACTTTGAAGCATAAACTTTTCAAACAATGCAGACCCAGAATAGAAGGCTCTTTTTAAAATCTAAATTATAAGTCATTTTAAAACCTTGCGCAAAACAATTCGAAATATTCAAAATGGACTAGAGGGTGTTAGAAACTGACGTTTTCGATTAAAAGATACATCGGTGAATTAGTAAATGGAAATTTTAAGTAAATCTATACATCATCGGATCGGGACTATTGATTCCCTTGCTGGCGTGCATACTTTTAACACGCTAACACCGCATTTGCCAATTCATATACTTGATTTTTTTTATATAAGCAAAATATTTCCCTTTTGAATTGTAAGTAAAACATTTGATAAAGCATATCATAAGCGGCTACTCGAAGGAAGATGATAAAACATATTTGAATAGTAAAGCTCAACATTTTAAATATAAAATGCCATTTGAAACACTTATTAAATTCAATATGGCAGGTACGTTTAATTTTCGCAGATTCATCAGTCAATGTGTCTTGGATTGAAACCTTTACTGAAATACGAAAACGAAATATGTATCAATCTGGTACGCATATTTGTACTTATGACTCTACGTATAAAAATCACAGAATAAATACTCGACTGATGAAATGTAGATCGCTACTTTTGCATATTTCTGTCATGATTATGTCCAAATTCAAGCTTTTATCAGGTATCTAGTATAGTTTGTGCATGTTTTACTCTATTTGATAAGGTTAATCACACTGTGACGTCAATGGGAATCTGATCTCGCTACAAACAGTTTGTATTGGTCTATGATGATCAAATTACTAAATTTAACTAATTTGACCAGACGCCGCGTTTCTCTGGCATCTGCATTTGATACAAGCTGTAAAGTCAAAACAACCAAAGTTAAAGCCGTTTCCCCAGTCCTTTGCTTGACTACCCCATCCATTGTTCTCGATAGGCGTAAAAGTTACTGAAAAGCAGCATAAAAGTGTGCCCAGCCAATGTACCAAAACTCAAGTTGTCTAGAGAGGCCCTGCATATTCATTTTCAAGGGTTGTTGGTGGGTTTTATTAATCAAACTATCACATATAGGGTGCGGACCTCAATTAAGACGCCTCAATGAATTACAGTAATATAGGTATGCATGAAAATCATTTTTACAAGGGAACATCCGGTTACCGAGAGTAGGTCAGGAAATGTCTTATAACGCTTGTTTGTATTTGCTCATGTATAAATATACTACTCAGAATTTGCTCAGCACCAATGGTATTCACCTTCATAGATACCGATGCATTGCCCTTTTACTTTTTCACCGCATAACTTCCAACATATTTGTTCGATTCCTTTAAAATTCGGAGATATTTTGCCAAGGGTTCACTTTACAGATTATGAAATATTGTACACTTGTTTCATGTCCTGTACGCAAAATCCGAAGACATAACGAACATGCAGACTTTCTAAAGTTTCACGAAAATGTTCAAATCCATTGAATTCTACATTTTAAAATTCTTAGAAATGTTATTCGTTAATAAAACAATAATTTACATTTCAGGGTTCCATTATACCCAAATGAATTATAAAGCACGCTCATTAACTCAGCAACACAATTTGTGACGTTTGCAGTTTTCTGTGAAAGTGATATTTTATCTTGTTTACCAATGTATCTGCATGGACAATTTGCAAGTATAAGTCACATAAGAGCCTGTAGGCTTGATCTTAAGCTATAACACCTGAACATTTTGTTGAATTGGAGCAAAAGTGTGGATATTTTAAGTGAGAAAGTGATACGTCGATCCATTGATACCTATGATGGTAGTACTATTGATGCTTAGCAAACTTTGAGTAGAATATTCATGGTGTCTACAAAGATTTACTTTGTAACTATAAGAACGGCAATGTTATTGTTCAATTAAATATAGATTATGTTAAAATGGCTTAAATTCATTCAGCCCATGTGAACATTATATTCATCATATGCGGAAAAAGAACAAAAGAAGGGTGCACTTGGTCTGTGAAAAAGTGTAGACAGTGCAGGTACTATTCCGGCATATTCTAGATAATGCGTACACGCCACCGTTTAGTATTCCTTCTTATCTTAAATAGGTAGTAAACGTTAACTTTAGTATGTTCATTAGGTCTTCAACGTTCTTTTATAGGACATTGATATCTTAATTACAGCAAGTAATTTGAATGTTACAACTAGAATCTTTAAATGCGATTAGAGGGGGATAAAGATAGCATCCTTAATACACGTCCAACATGTAATATTTTAACCCTTATTATTCCGAACATACATAATTACACACATTATACCATTATTATGATCTAAATCGTCTGTCAAAACAGTTTGTATATTTTCAAAGAAAGAAAGTTTGAATATTAGCACCAATTAATTTATAGTCAGATACTACTGATTTTTATCCAGGTTTTCGTTAGTATTGGTTAAGTAACATGTATGCCTTTCATGATACGGACAAACTCAATGTATGCTAAAGTTGCGTCACCTAAACCTAGGTGACTGAAATTTTTGATCGTATGCGTTATTCCAGACGGGTACTCAACATATCTTTAATAAAGACAAGTGGTGAGCTACGTGGTAACATATATTGATCGACATTGTTTGCATGTTAGCGGAAAAGCATCATGTATATAAGATTAAAACACAAGAAAATGATAACATGCAGTGATGAAACATTTGCTAATACTCATCAATTCAGTAAAGGTTCTTATTCTGATTTGGCTAATATGTATGTGGTATGGGTATATAAGTGGAATGAGGTTTCCCCTTTTCTACATCAACACCCATTGGGATACACGGAGCGTATGTGTTGGTCGGAGGTAGTCGTTATAGGGATGGATTTCGGCTTACATTTGCTAACGGCTGGAATCAATATCAGACGCAGCGTGACTCGGCGTCTGATTTGGTACCAAACTGTTTGTCATTCGTCATACTTAATTTTCAGTCACAATGTCCATCAAATGACTTTTAGAAAATCAGCAGATGACAATTTTAAAGCAGACAATATTGCACTGCAAATATCGCGATTATGTTATCTTTGTTATATTATGGTATAATTGGAACGATTAGGACTCACGGAGAGAAAATTAAAGTAATGAAAGCACATTGGAGAACGCACGTTATGCAATTTGTAAAACGTGCGTTTGTATCACAGTAGTATGTTTTATTAAATATACAACTTCAATATTACATTTCGAGTCTGTTTATACTGCATATCAAAATGTATTTCACAGTAGCTTGCCTTTGTCTAGTTTTGTACGTGTATTCTGCTTTACTTCTAGCATGTTTGAAGCTATCGCCTGTCAAGATACAGGAAATATGTCGAATGATACATATACATTACTGTACCAAATGGAAAGGTTTGTTCAATTGAGCAATAAAACAAATACGTAAAAGACGCAACACAGCATTATGGAATAACGGTGTCATTAGTCTTCTGCTTTGATTCTTCCTCCACTGCACTATCTTCTGTTTTAAAATATTTTAAACGAGTTAGAAATATACAGGCTAAGATAGTCTAAGACAAGTACTATTGATTCCAAAGTCAAAAAGCATAAATCTAGACGCCAAAACCATGTGTTTAAAGACTCAGGTTTGATCTGGATTATAACTGTTAACAATACAATTGCAGTCAATGTAGGCAAATGGCTGCTAGGTTAATTAAAAATTATCACCGGTGTAGTTGAATAAGTGAATTTGCATAGTATTTTACCCCTGAACGAAATAATGGAGCAGAGTTCTTATAATATTGCAACCGACATCGTAATATCAAATTGGGTATGCATTATTGATGTTTATTTCTATTTTGAGGCGACTTTGTTGATGTGTTAGTGTCATTTCTAGATACAATGAAAATCACCTTGACTATGTTGTTAGACAAAGCTGTTGGCTTCATCCAATTTAAGCAAGGCTAAACGTTAAATTAGACACTGTACTATTTCCGTTTGATGTTAACTATTTTAATATCATTGACTGGTCTGTGACTCTGATCTAGATCAGACGCCTCCTAACGGAGCGTCTGATCAGTATCTAAACTACTCAACACTAATTTCGATATTTCTGAAGTCATTCTTCCCTAAGTATATATTTTAAATGATATTGAAGACAACAATTTTGCAACAAAACAAATCATTGATAATTTGGTTGTGGAAGAGTTAATCATTTGAAATATAACTAAATTGGAAAGTCGCTAATGAATGACGGGTCAATATCTAAAGCAAATTTCGTGTTTGATGGGGATTATTGTGACCTGTCCGAACTTAAAATTAAAGTATGAAGACATTGTGTAAATAAGTAATTATGTTCCGTAAATACAGTCAAATTTCGATAAATCGAATTTGGTTTAGTTCGCACATAGTCATATTTCAAATTTAAAGCGTTCCTTAGCCACATTTCAACTCTTGAAATACGGATATGTTCGACTTATGCAAGATAGACTTATCGAAATTCAACTTCTGAAAAACTGGAACGATTGATTTTTAGAGATTTCGAAGTTGAGGTTTGATTGCTTTTTCGCATCCATTGCGCGTATAAGTGTTGTACTGAGTGTATATTGACTCATATTCTTTCCAATCAACAAAATATTTTGTGCTAAAATACTGATTTCAATTTCAAATTTTCGACAATCTATACCAATAAGATTATCCTTTACTTATTGTGTGATATTGTGTTTCAAATACATTCATGTAAATAAACACCTCTACATTTCAACCAGTCTGTATATAACAAATATTGCTTCGAAATAGTTGGGGTTTAATCAAAATACTGTTTTGGACCTGTTTAATTGCGTATTAATAACGTTATATGTTTCGATATTTTCATTTAGTAAAGGCCACATTCTATATTTTATCATGGCAATCACTTCAAATTTTAATACAAATTTGTGTCTGTGCGACTCCTTTTTTCCAATCTTGTTGAAAGTCAATTTACGCATTTTATCAAATGAATGTTTAATCACAAAAGGACCAGATGATAGTAACTACACAATTTAATGGTCGTAAACTTGTATGTTATATAATGAAATAATTACTCCTTCAGCACAAAGATCGACATCATTTCCATTAAACGCTGCATCTGTTCTGTTTTTATAAAATGTTTTTACGATTTTTGTTTACGAAGCTTTGTTTTTCATAATCAACAGTTGATATAACGCAGCGAATGATCATTATAAAAATTTGTTGCAAGGTTAAAATCATTTTACCGACCAATTAAATGTTTAAAACGCGCAATTTCTTATATATGAACATTTTCTATGTATTAAAACTAAGCGAAATTGTTTGTCAGATGCCGTACATATAATATATGCCCCCTTTCTTAAAGAATAACACATAAATGTGCCGATTTCTTATCGATATGGCTAAAGAAACATGTTCTTTGTTTAAACAACACATTTTCGTGTCGGCTTCCGAGAATTTCCGCATAGTGGAATAAGAGTCACGTGATCGATCCGAACACATGCTTTAATACGATTTTTCTGGCTTGTCCGAGTTATTTTTAGAACAAAATAGTTAATATTGGTACATAGATAAACAAGGTAACATCGAATGTATAATCGTAAACGTTTCTTCTAGAGATAAGTAGGATCATCGTGCAGCACGAGACTGCTGCGCAAACGTTACTGATATTTTATTATTTCCCAATAAACGCATTTATACACAAAACTATCATTTCCATTGCAAACAGGTTGGAGCCAGACCAGACGCCTGATCAGAGTTCAACCTATTTGCTACTCAGATTAAAAAACATAGTTAAAACTTCTTAAAGTGAATTTCGTTTGCGTTTAGACGGAAAAGAAAAATGTATACTCTACTGTTTAATATGCACAATAAATACAGCTATCAATGTCTCTTGCTGGATGTAGCGAATACTCATCCCTGTAAAAGTTTTAGAATGTTCCAATCTAAAAACAACTCTGCCATCTCAGAAGAAATCACTAATAATGAGCTATGAAAAGATTTTCACCAGGCGCAAGCCGAACGAACTCGGAAAATCTCCGTCGTTGATCGGATTTGAACAAAGCGATTTAAAATTCGACTTCTTTCCACCAAATTCACAGGTTTGTAAGCAATTTTGCCTCCATATTATCGCGGATTACTTCTATTTATATGATTAGATTACGTATGTGCCTGAACTTTCAGGTTTAGAAATGCGCGATTTTGGCTACTTGACAGTTACATTCTGCCTTTAATATTGTATATATATAATACATGCCTATCAAATAAAAATTATATCCTGCTGTAGTTTGCTCTGTTTAAAACTGTCGTCGGCAAAACAAAATCAAACACCAACCAGAGAGGCATTCAGTATGGATCCTGACCAGGCACTAAATGACGTTACTTCAGGGTGAACTGATAGCACAGTGACTGTCGAACCCTTTTTCCACAAATGCGAACCCGAATTTTATTCTGGGTCGGAAAAGTACGAGCAATGGTTAATCTGGTCGCCTTTCCGAACTCCACATAAATTATCATATACGCCACAATCCAAATCTTCGAGAATGAGTTTTAGATGATGTTATCTGTTGGTCTGTAACCGATGTAAAACAAAGTAGAAACTACCCTTTAGGAATGAACCCTAGAGCATGCGTCGATACAAGAGCTTTGAATTCGACAACAATCAGCAAACGTATAAATATCAAAATATTGGAATAAATCAATGCTTTTGTAACTGTTACGTAAATTATGATAAATTTCCCCTGAATAAAAGCGGAATTTATCACACTTAGACACTAATCTGCAAAACGTATTTATACCAGAAGATACGCAAATGAGACCGCAACAGTATTTGGAGTATAAAGGCAATATAAAATAAATGCATGTCTGTCTTATGCATTACAACATAACGATTTAGTCTGCTTGTCTGATGAAAAAAAGATAAGAACATTTTATCTTCTATATTACAGTTTTATAAAAGTATTATGTATACACTTAAACTGCGCTGTGTTTGGAAAACACTATTGGTCCTGGTAATAAAATAAAACTCTAACATAACAAGCATGAACGCCCCAGCAATTAAAAAGTATTAATACTTTGACCCCTATAGACGTGTGTGCTCGCCATTAACAAAATTGAAAAGTACACATGTCCTATGCAAACAGTGTATAACAAGATTATAAAGCTCCTGAAGGAGCCTTCTGATCATGGTATGCACGGTTGTTATTTGGAAATATATTTGTAAAATGAACCCTACATTTCAAACCTAGACTAGCATTGTCTGAAAAAATCAATAACCGTTTCAGGGTTGAATAGGTTAAACATTTATATTTGGAACAGGTAAAAACAAATAGGTTTCATTAGATGCGTTAGTGATGTATTTTATATCACATCTTAATATCATAGTACAAGTGAACAATTGCCATCATGATCAGACACCACGTTTGTCACTCGTATTATTATTGTGTCCGTCAAAGCACCACAAGTATATATGATGTTATCTATAAATGTTGGCGGTATAATAGATTTCTGACAAAAATAGTAAAACAGTACATTGTACTCCACTAAAGTTGTGTACATGCGTTGAGCAACAAATAACGCATCGGTACGGGTTTATGGGTTATAATTCAATCAGAAAAAAGTTACTAATTGCGCAAATAAAAATATAGACATTAGTGACATAAACAAATTGTAACTTAAACGGAAGACATATCATTGTCTAGATAGTTCAATACGTTTAGGCATCCTACCCTTACATCAAATAAGAGGAATGTACCTATTAGGCAAAAATAATTTCTACAATTATTCAAATATAAATGAAAATGTATGCGAAACTAACAAGTGGACGAATGTTTTTCTTCCACAGCAAAATGCACTGATAGACATTGGAAACTACAATGCCACAGCAGTCTCTATTGTAAGATGAATGGTTCGAATGCCATAAGCGTTTCTCAAAACATATTTTAATAACCTCTTCTCTCACGAAGTCTTGTATACTTACATGTGTGTTCTCATATTCGATAATTGGCGCTAATGTTTAATATAATTGCATACAAACTATGTTTTTATAAAGATTGTTTGACAGTAAAATAGCAAACACAAACTTTAGGAATGATTTTGTGTACAGGGACTTGCAAGATTAGACTGTAATAAACACTATAGAAAAGCACACAAACGCATGTAGACAACATGCACACTCTTGTTCGCTCATATGTTGAAATCACACGGCAGTGTTGATAAAACTAAACCACTACGCTATCAATGAAGTGTATCAGATAAATGACGGAATCCACTTCATCATTCGTGCTTTACCACTATCATTATGTCTCATTAGCACATACACATCCTGTTTGTTCCTTTATACGCTATACTATCGTCTGCTTGTAAATTGCTATATGTGTGCATGTCTTCATATTTAGTTGTAATACTGTAATGTTGACGACTTTTCTTCACGATATGCAACAATACTCATTGTTAACCCAATCACATTCGTTACGACGCCATTACTGAAACAATCACTTGGTCTTCTGCCTTATATTCTTCCAGATTTCACTAGTCAGTGGAGGCTTCGAAACAACGCCTCTATATTTTAAGCAGAGATTAAGTTTATTGACTTAGCTCTTGATTATATTGCTAAATATTTATATAGTATACATATAATATTTTAGGATTCTCGTTCTGTTTTACAATCATTGAGTAAAGGTTGTACTAAAAGTGTTCTTATGAAAACTATTATTTGAACTGTTTAATTATAAAGATGTAAAAGTTTGTTGGGTACCTAGTCGTTGTGGACTTTACAGACTTCGTAAGATTCTTGGACATATGCATTTTCAAAACCTATTTATGAAACGTATTAGATTTTTCCTCAAAAAAGATTATGATCCAACTATATTGCTGCGCACTTTACGTTTGGTTATCGATCAATCTACAATTGATAACTATGCTTTCCTCTTTGGTTGTGCGACGACAGACAGGGCTTAGCACTACATGATGATGTATCTCTAAAGCCGTCCTTAACCGGGAGAGTTATGTCGGATTTTCGTGCTTTGGTTTTTCTCTCCCTCTCTGTCGTACCCTAAACCCTCCCATGTCTTACAGTTACTCGTGACTACAGACTATTCGCTTGAGTACAATTTGACCGTTGCCATAGTGGGTTATTTTTAACACGGGCTTGAATGTTTAATTCTTTCCCGTGTTACTAATAATCCTGTCAGAGAATTTTGTTAGATGTTTTACATGTATTTACTTACTGTGCTGGCGGTCTGTTTGATTGTAAGGTTGTGGAACAGGGTTTATATTTTATGTACACTGTTCGTCTTTATAGGTGAATATAGGAGATAAGTGTGAGGTTGGGCGCCCCTAAACCCAGGTTTAACCCCCCAGTGGTTGTTAATAATTAATTAATTTATAATTGATTATTGATTGCTACTGGCCGTACCAAGTCGGGCTCCTATGTTCACTTAGCTTTATGTTTGTCTTGCGTGTTGTTTTCTATTTGGTGTGTAGATGAGGGAATGGTATTGCGTATGTGTGTGTGTGTGGTTGTGTGTGTGTGTTTGTTATGGTATGGCTGTGTGTGTGATCTGCTTTAGAGATGGGTGTATTGAGTCTTCTTTCGTATTTATTAAAGGCAATGAGAGGACACACATAGCAGCTAAGTCTGCCCTAACATTGCTTGAATTTTATATGAATCTTCCTTATTCGGATTTCAAACCACAGCTTACTTGTTTTTTAAGTAATTGACAGGAGTCTTGGAATGAGGAAACTCATAACAAACTCCATTCCAGTAAACCATTATTAGGTGAAAGTTTGAACTCATGCCGGTCGATTCGCCGGAATGATGTAGTGTTAGCTAAATTGAGCATCGGACTTTCTTATATTACACATTCATATTTATTAAGAATGTGATGTTGAACAAGAATGTTTGTTTTATTTTGTACCTTATACAATTCAGCACTTTCTTATTGATTGTGCTGATTTAAATTTATATTCGTGATAGATTTTTCAGGCAGATTCCATGCGGGAACTGTTTGAATTTAAAGATTTATCAAAGATAGCTGAATTTCTAAAAGCGATTAATTTATATTATAAACTTCGAATAAATTATATTTTTAAACAGATTACTTTGAGTATTTCGATTATTTTTTGTCAATATTTTGTTTACATTTCCGTTGATTGGGACTGACATTGACGTAATCTATTAGTTTATATTGTTTTAAACTTGAAATTGTCATTATTTATAGGCTCTAAATGACCTTTTTGTGTCTATGGTCCTTAAAACTCCATTCATTCATTCTAGTCAGCCGAAACACCATTTGATATATGCGATGTGTACGTTTTTACTTTTTTGGGTAATGATATATATTTAACATATTCACTGTTGCCGAAGAGAACAAACCGCTAGCCCTATAATTCACTAAGTTTTCGGAATTGGGCGACAGGTTCTTGGTCCCATCATCTAGATCCGCGCATTGGAAGGGCCATTGCTCTGTTCAATGATGTTATTGTGCAGCTTCCATTACAGCCTGACTGACAATCGAAACGCCTACAATTGACAAGGAGTTATAATTGCGAAGCAAATGTACGGCAGACGAGATGTGCTGAACCCTTAATGAGCGTATGTGCTTTTTTTCTTGGGGGGGGGGGGGGGGGGGGCGCTTGCTATGGAGATAATACAAAACGAAAATAGCATATTGAACCCTGACTACGATTTCATTCGTCATTTACAAATACCATTCCTGAAAAGAGTACATTTGTCCCGTGCACACAATATTAAAAATGTTTTATCTCTGTTTTCCATTTGAAATACTATTGTCAAGTTAACACTGAATAGTAAAACAGGGCTACATCAATTAATTGGGAATTGAAATTGTTCGTCAATATTTCTAGGGTGGGGATGAGTTGAAATCGAACGTTCCTTCTGCTGGCAATTTGGCTCATTCTACAATAGATAATTAAAAATGCAATCGCTTGTTTACTGTTTTAGATTAAATTTGCTGTTATCACTAATCACTACTGGATTTTGGTCCCTAGATTTAAGAAATTTACTCAAAAGATCTATTCTTACGACAAACAATATCAATTGTGCTGAGCCCAAAAGAAACAAAAGAATGAGCCAAGAATCCAGCAATGAAGCTTCAACTGTATCACAACAATATATACCATTCCGTTGGTAATGCGTATATAGAGAAAACCGTTCGAAATGAGTAAATATAGAAGAGTCCCTTCGGAATTGTAATTTGTGTCGAACGATTTTAATTGATATGTTTAGAAATAGGTTATTAGCGATATGTAAACGGTATATTGGAAACATAAGACGCCCTTCAGTATTTTGCTCAATTCACTTCCAAACTTGTACAGGGAGTAATCTGAACAAATCCAACATTTTCTCACTCATACTGATCTAAATCCTATAGTGTTACTACTCAGTAGAATCGTCTCTTCGAGACGATTTTAATGAGTAGTGACACTATAGGGTTTAATGCAGAAATACAGATTTTAGTTTTTGAAATACTTCCCTTATCTGGATCCCTGCTTGTACATCATAAAAATGATGTCGGTTACTTGACAAAATTGATTTTAAAAGACATGTCGATGCCTCCGTAATCAGAACTCCGGCAATATATACACAAAGCGTTTCAGCGTTGAGTGTTAAATATAGACGGAGTATTCACAGTGCCGAACGGAGAAGTATAACAAAATATAAATACTGTATTTGTTTCTTAAGTGAAGTAAAGCGTCTGGTTTGGTTTTGAATTATTAGCAATAAAGTACAATTGTATTTATGCACGATTATATTTGCCTTGGGCAAATTGGCGATTACCATGGAGGAATTCGCTTTGATTTTCGAGTATCTCGAAAGTGCACCAACTCTTTAAATATATAGTAAATATCCTTTTGCAACCACCATTAAAATTCAGTTACATTCTATTCATGTGTCTTATGCTCATCCTCTATCCATTTTATTTCCAGCAATGTTGGAGTTATTGTCTATGATTTCTGAAAAACCAAACATGTACCTTAAACATTAAATCTCATGACTCTTTAAACCTATGTTATAGCTAGTATGACCTTATTTCTCTTCGAACGCCACTATGTTTCGCCAAGTAACTAGAGGAATGACCATTGAAATCAATTGATTTTAAACAGTATGTAGGCTTAACAACATTTTCTAGGTTTATGTTTTTGATGAATATGCACAGACACGTTCAACATGAAATGGTATTTCGTGTTTGGCCTTTAATATTACTATGGATTTGATATTCACTTATGAGTCGTAAATAGGGGTAAAAATACCTTCGACTCCTTCTACATGTATCCATGGACTTTGATGACAGTTTTCAATCATAGTATACGTAACATGTGTGTGTCTCTGCAAGCGTGATTATCTCCAATTTGCACTATGGTAAAGGCACTTGGTACTCGTAAAGTACATATTCTCTGCCATGGCGTCCTCTATTTTGAAGAATGTGTGTTAAGTCTTTACGTCAATGAGTACTAAAGAGATATTGAAATGAGTGTCAAACAATTAAATCATAGAATTCAAATACAAATGTAGTTGGACAATTGACATTATACTCGGTAAGGTGGCAAAACAGACAAAACATTATTTAAAGTCATCATAAATTCTTGAAATTTGATTGGCTTAAACTGCACATGTGACCAGTGAGTAAAAAAACGTACACATTGATGCTTGAGGGTAGTACAGAAAGAAAACTTGTCACGTGACTAATTTCATTTCCCCCGGTCGTTTCGCGTAAACAAACAATATGTATATGTTCATTAAGCAACTGTTTTTCAAGACAGGAAAGAAAAACTGCATTGAAACTGTCTAGATTCTACCATTATGCGAACCTGTAACTTAGATATCGGTTTTATGCCTATGTCTTGCTTTATTAGCCCTGCTTATCCCACTTGCTACGTCACCAAGGGAAAAAAAGACTGGAAGTAAAATAAACGCTGCAAAATATAACAGAACTTGTCACTTATTTTTAATTAACATGACACTGATTTTAGATAGTTTTTAGATTATATCAATATGATAATTAGAATCAAACCAAATGGACAGAACTCGATATGTCATTGCCTGACCACTGTCTAACGTATTCGACTGTTCACTCTTGAATATTTCCGTTTATTTTTTATAGCTGATCGTTACATTTTTTCATAAAACGTAAATGTCCTCCTAGAACTGTCAATTCGAAGTAGTCAGGTACGTGATTGTAATGAACTTTTATAATATTTCTACATTCCAATGTGATGACGTACTCATGTTAGATACAGTCGAAATGAGGGACTATGTTTGATTCATGTCAGTCGTAAATATCCGTATTTCAAAGTTAAAATATGGGTTTGCCACTTTTTTAGCGTGAAATACAGATAGAAGCAGTTTAGAAAGATGCGGATCAATGACATTACATTAGGAATGAAGGTAACCGTATGCTTATTCATGATATCGAAGTTACACTGAATAATGTTTTGAACTCTAGCATGAATTATTGAATAAACTGATGTTAATTTCAAGTGTAAATTTAGGGTCATGTAAGTAAAACTATGCACAATTATGCATGCTTTCCTTTTTGCATGGATCTAGACTGGAAAAAAGATCGTTACTTGGCATTTTTGCAGGTTGTTCGAGCTTGTATGACGGTTTGGATTCCGTATATCTTAAGCGCGAATATACGAAAACTTAAACTATTATACAAGCTCGTAGATCTACCCCTTGCCAAATAACTAACATTGTACCTGTTACTAAATATTAGCATACATGTTGAAAAAAACCATCTTGCGTCTTTTGGTTGTATTTTTTTAACAAGAGTTAAGACCCCCGATGTCCATGAGATACCTTGTATAGTTGAATATCTACTAATACAGGTTAATTTACTCAAAAGATGTTGTTTGATTGTATATACTCAATAAGCAATAGTGGTAAGTAAGTTACTTTGTGAGAGTATCATTCGTTAAGAGATAACAGTATAAAATAGTTTTACAATTTCTTTTCATTATTTACTACAATACCGTCCAGATAACTTGAATACTGTTAGGTTAATAATATTTTCCAGGTGCCTCAAAACATAATTAATATTATATTACTCCACGGAATTAATCCTCACATTATTTAAGTTATCATTACATTATTGCCAAAGTTACTACTGCTAAATATACAGTCTGATACGTTCCTGGCAAACCTAATTAGATCTACCCCTACGAAAATATGTAGATTGTATAAAATGTAGATTGTAGGTTATTCGCAGAAATAAGTTTGTATAGCAAAAGGTACACATTAATCAGTAATAATAATAAAACACCCATGAATAATTATGATAATAAAACATTTATATTGTTACATTTACTACTTCTAACCATTATTTACTAATAAAGTAGATCACATAACTCAACATGTCGAGCCCGTTGGCAATTTACCATTAGTACACACAAAAGATAGACAGAGAAGATCTTTATCAGGTAGCACGTATTAGAATGCAAAAAAAACATGAAAAACAAATCCAGTAAAAGGAATGTACAATGTGTTTGTGAAATGTGAGTTATATTTATAGTACTTTACTTTGATGAAACTCAATTTGTAATAGATTTCATAAAAAAAAAGACTCGTTATGGTTTTGTTAAAAAAACGTGTTCATTTACCTTCATATGAGGATGTTGCGACAATTATATCGAGCTGACTGCAAATAAATACGAAAGACTCAAGCAGGAAACGCAACACAAACAATACACCCACCTCTCAAGCAGAACACACACACAGTCATACCATAACAAACACACACACGCACAATCCCATTCCTTCATCCACACACTAACTAGAAAACAACACGCAAGACAAACATAAAGCAAAGTGAACATAGGAGCCCGTCTTGGTACGGTCAGCAGCAATCAATAATTAATTATAAATTAATCATTAACTACCACTGGGGGTTAAACCTGGGTTTAGGGGCGCCCAACCTCACACTTATCTCCTATATTCACCTATAAAGACGAACAGTGTACATAAAATATAAACCCTGTTCCACAACCTCACAATCAAAAAGACCGCCAGCACAGTAAGTAATTACATGTAAAACATTTAACAAAAATTCTATGACAAGATCATTAGTAACATGGGAAAGAATTAAACATTCAAGCCCGTGTTAAAATTAACCCACTATGGCAACGGTCAAATGGTCCTCAAGCGACTAGTCTGTTGTTACGAGTAACTGTAAGACATGGAAGGGTCCAGGGTACGACAGAGAGGGAGGGAAAAAACAAAGCACGAAAATCCGACATAACTCTCCCGGTTAAGGACGGCTTTAGATATACATCATCATGTAGTGCTAAGCCCTGTCTGTCGTCGCACAACAAAAGAGGAAAGCATAGTTATCAATTGTAGATTGATCGATAACCAAACGTGAAGTGCGCAGCAATATAGTTGGATCATTGTCTTTTTTGAGGAAAAATCTAATGCGTTTCACAAATAGGTTTTGAAAATGTATATGTCCAAGAATCTTACGAAGTCTGTAAATCACATCACCATAAAACTCCGGATGTGAAATACCTTGCCGCAGAAAAGACTTTAAGTTACATTTATACTTGTTTATGAGAGGAAGATTTCTATAAAATAATTTTGAAAATGTTTTACGAAGTTTATGAAATCTGTACCCCTGTTTAAGAAGCTTTTCAGTAATAGTTTTATTACGAATGTGGAAGTCCTCAACAGAGGTACAGGCTCTAGCAAAGCGAATAAGTTGTGAAATATAAACCCCGTAAGAAGTGGAACGGGGAACATCGCCATCTAGATGAGGATAATTTACAATACTAAAATCAAAATCATCTCGTTTATCGTAAATCTTAGAAGAAACAATTCCGTTATTTATTAAAAAGATCCAAATCTAAAAATGGTGCCGACAAATTTGACTCGTTTGTTTTATTAAGGCGTAGTTCTTTTGGGTAAATAAAAGGAAACAACGTAGCAAAAATGGATTGTCTATATTAAAAATATCATCTAGATAGCGCGATGTATTGTTAAAGGCTTCGATCACATCTGCCTGTGTATAGCCGGACACGCCAGACTATTTGATGATTTTATAGTCGACCTAAGCGTGAGTTGGTCTTTCAGCTTCTGACCTTTTTGCGCACACCATGCCTTACTTTCGAGAACAACATTTCTCCTAATGATTTCACAATTAATTTATTGAGTTCTGAGTTAGAGCCCGGACAAGCAAACTAATAAATGTTTTTGCCATTTTACTTCTAAGCATGACTTTGATAATTCAGCTACTGACCTGATTAACGCCCGACACGTCGTATCGTCTAGACAACCGTTTTATCCTTTTAAATTTTACAATTCACCCATGGAGTTCTTAGATACAGCCCAGAAAAGCCCAAAATACATGTTTTAACATTTGATCATCTCTCAGTATGACCTTGACAATACGGCTACTGACCTGGTGTTTGTATAAGACACGTCGTGCCTTATAGACACCATTTCTAGATTAAGTTCGGACGAGACCGGAATGACGCACTGACGCACAGGCGCACTTACGTACACCGAACATATGAGACCATTATGACAAAAATGTCGAGCTAAGCACAAGTGGGTTCTTCAAAAATGACAATTATTATAACATTGATGATAACGTATTTATACTTATCATATTGTTTTATAGCAATTGTGATTTCCAATACGAATTAACCTGGATGTCTTAAATGAAAATAAAACCAAACTATAATCCTTACACAATCAAACATTGACATTTTACTGAGTAATGTGCATTTGTCTTTGAAAATATCATCTTCGATCATAAACCTGCTGATAATCGTTTGAGTGAATGCAAACACTTTAAATGGCTGCTGACATGTACTACTTAAAGTAAGGTTGGTAAATCGTGTAGCCTTGTATATTCATATTTGTATAATTATAGTCATTTAATGTCTCGTTGATTCTGTAAATAGGAACGGAGAAGACAAAGCACGAATTATTTCGTGTAATGACATTTAGTCATTAGCCAATAACAAATTACAATTACATTTTACGACTTAATTAATGTGCAATCCTTTTAGTATATGTTTGATTCCATTTTTAGTAGTTGATCGGCATTTTTATCACATCAAACACGCTTTATGTATTGAAGTATCGTTATGCTTTATATTAAAAATGATTTGTCTTATCTGTAACTCTTGCCGTGATGTATTTTAAATAAATTTCGTCTGATTTATTTATTTTACCTATAAAGACTTAAGAAACATTGAAATAAGTGTCCAACAAAACAATTTTGACTTTACTGCG
This sequence comes from Gari tellinella, assembly GCA_922989275.2. Classification (NCBI taxonomy): domain Eukaryota; kingdom Metazoa; phylum Mollusca; class Bivalvia; order Cardiida; family Psammobiidae; genus Gari; species Gari tellinella. The sequence goes on from OV277859.1 coordinate 22,798,914, forward strand.
GTGTCTGGTAAGTGTGTGTTTAAATTCTCTGTAACCATCAACCAGGTTATATAGGGGTGTCGGCACGCATAGTCACCGATTTGCATAAAACTTACTCCATCTGTACCTCTCTACATGAAATGAAAACAAATACCCCGAAAATTTATTTCCGGTATCCGGTTGCCATGGCAACGCGGAAACAAGATTTTGGCCAAAAACCAGTGTTTTTGGTGGGTAAAATATGACAAATTCACAGACTTTTTCAGAGAAAACTGTACATATTTCAGATAAAATGACATTTATATGTTGAAGTATGACACATTGACAATTGAATAACATTGTAGGATTCAACTCAACATTACATCCGATTGGTACGCACGTGTGAGCTTAAGGGGCTAATATGCTTAAAGTAAGAACTCATGATTTTGGCATGTTTTAAGGACTAATAGAATATCTATGCATCCATACTGAACTTGAATATGATCACTAATAACAAGTAGCACATGTGTTGTTTACTTTCTGGGAAGAAAACCTTTGGGATTCAGGTTGCTAAGGGGGTAACCATGGCAACGAAAATATCAACTTTTTAATGTTGTAATTTCCTATGTAACTGAGCAGGATTGCTTAAAAGGTACCAAGACCACTCTTAAATTGCTATAACCATATATTTTAGTGTTATAAAATGAAAGTAATAGACAACACATGCAGATATTAGTTGGTTACTATGGTAACGCCTGTCAAAAGAACCTTATTTACTGAAAATATGTGTCAAATTCAATACTTTTGGAACGCAAAATACAGTAAACTATCCAAACCATTACACACTTACTTAAAATAGTTTCTTTATCAGGTTTGCAAGCTAGCATTGTCTCATACACATTCATTGTTAAGATGAAAACAGCCTTTGGTTGCCATAGTAACCGCTCAACGCAGTTGCTTAATAAGAGCATTGTATTGAAAATGTGAGTAAAATTCAAGCTTTTTTAAGGAAAAATACAGAAACATATCCAAACCATGGTACTGTAGTTTCATCATCAGATTTGCTAGTTACCAGTGTTGTATAATTATCACTTTAAACATGAAAATGACATTTGGTAACCATAGCAACCACTCACAATGTATGCTTAATAACAGCTTTGTATCGAAAATGTGTGTCGAATTTCAGGTTTTTTTAGGTTAAGTATAGCAACTTAACATAACAATGGTACTTTAGTGTCATTATCATGTTAGTAAGTTAAATTTGTCATATAATATTCACTTTTGACATAAAAATAACAATTGGTTACCATAGCAACAACTCACAACATTATGCTATATATGAGCATTATATTGAAATTATGAGTCAATTTCAAGTTTTTGTTAATGCAATATACCTATAGATCTATTGTACTTTTAGTTCATTATCATATTAACAAGTTAAATAAATATATGTGTCATATAAATATTCACTTTTAATACGAAAATAACATTTAGTTACCTTAGCAACCATTCACAAAATATGCTAAGTAAAGAATTATATTGAAAATGTAGTATAATTCGAGCGTTTTTGAAGGCAAAGTACAGGTACCTTTTGGAACCTTTGTACTTTAGTTTTATTATAAGGTTTGAAAGTAAATATTGTAATATATAACCGCTCATTTTTGTACACATAAAAAGAATCTGCTACCATAGCAACCACTAACAATTTATGTTATATAAGAGCAAAATTTTGAATATGTGTGTCAAATTTGAGCTTTTATAGGCAAAGTACAGACACTTATTACAACTATTGTACTTTAAGTTCATTATCAGGTTTGCAATTCAATATTTTCAAACAAATACTCTCTTTTTATATGAAATAACTTTTGATTACCTTAGCAACCGCACATAATTTATGCTCAAAAAGAGCATTATATTGAATATATGTGTAAAATTCGAGCTTTTTTAGGTGGAAGTACAGCAACTTATAGTCATTGAACTTAGAATTCATTATCAGGTTGAAAGTTATCCATTGACATACAAACATCAATTTTTATAATGAAAATAATATTTGTTACCTTAGCAACCGCTCACAATATATGGTAAATAAGAGTTATATTGATTATATATGTGTCAAATTTGAGCTGTTTTGAAGGCAAAGGAAAGCAGTTTATTAGAGTTTTTGTAGTTAAATTTTGTTATCAGGTTTTCTGCAAGTTAACATTGTAATATAACCTTTCAAATTTCACACAAAAATAACATTTGGTTACCTTAGCAACTACGTAAATGTGTCAAATTTGAGTTTTTAAGCAAACATACTGCAACCTATTGCAACTATTGTACATGTACCTGAAATTTACTTTTTGGTTGCAAGTTAACAATGTAATGGAAAAGTTCATGTAACATTTAGAATAGAAATAGCAGCTGGTCACCTTACCAACCACTCACAATTTATCAATCTAAATAGCAGCATACTATTGATATTTTCATATTGATAATATGTGTCAACTTCGGGCTTTCTAAGGCATAGTACAGCAACTTGTTAAAACCATGGTACTTTAGTTTCAATATTAGGTTTTCAAGTTAACATTGTCATATAAACATGTCTTTTTGATACGAAAAGAGCATTTGGTATCCTTAGCAACCACTCATAATGCTACATGTAAGTAAGAGCATGATATTAAAAATATGTATCGAAATCATGTTTTGTGTAGAGAAGTTGAGAATCTTTGTAATGAGGGTAAAGTTTAGTCACTGAAACCTGGACCTTTGATCTCATTATAGAACAAGAGGATCATACTGGCTCTAGTTTCGCTCACCTGAGTATATTGAACTTGATAATTTTTCTTGTGGGTGGTACAAAATCAATGATTGTACATAGTGACCTATTTTTTGATCCGACATGGAAGTTTTGAACTTGACCTTGATTTTGTAAAGAACAACGTTTGGATCAAGTTCGATAAAAATTGACCCACATATTGTGACCTCTAGTCTTCACAATGTTTTACTATAATTTAACTAATGACCTATGTTTTGACAGGACATAAACCGTACTCAAACTTGACTAAGATTTGTCAAGAACAACAATCAGTGCAAAATTGGTGGAGATTATTTTGAAACTGTAACCTGTAGAGTGTTCAAAGGTTTCTATATGACTTGACCCAGTGACCTACTTTTTGACCCCACATACCCCATAATTATTCAAACAAGATCCATTTTTTTGTCAAGTACATCATTTGGATAGGTTTAATCAAGATTGATCTCAAACTGTGGCTTTTAAGATGTGCACAATAATTTGACCAAATAATCATAATCTACTTTTTGACATGACATAATCCCTGTTCAAAGTTTTTTCTAGATTTTGTCGAAAACAACAGTTTTAGCAAGTGTGATGAGTATTGGTCCTAAAATGTGGCCTCTAGAGTGTTCACAGTGTCTTGCTACTATTTTACCTAGTGGCCTACTTTTTTACCAAACATAAACCATGTACATTACCCCACATAACCCATGGTCGGAGTTGGCCTAGAACATCATTTTGATCAAGTTTGATGAAAATTGACCCTAAAATGTGGTCTCTAAAGTGTTTACAAGAAATTGTGGACAGACTGATGGTAGCCGGACAAATGTGATCATAATGGCTCACCCTAAGCTCTGCTCGGATGAGCCGAAAATAGAACATGCTAGTCCAGAGGATATTTCCTATAACAAATTAGCTAGGGGTACCAAATTTGTGATGTGAGTACATTGTTGAAAAGCGTAGAGGACCATAACATTTTTGGTTAACTGCTCTTATTTGGTTGTGAGTGATCACTAAGGCAACCAAATGCTATCTTCATGTTAAAAGTGAATGTCAGTATGGCAATGTTATCTTGCAAACCTGATATTGAAACTAAAGTACAAAGATTCTAATAAGCTGCTATACTTTGCTCTAAAAAGTTTGAATTTGACACATATTTGTAATACAATGCTCTTATTTGCATATATTGTGAGTGGTTGCTAAGGTAACCAACTATATTATTCATGCTAAAAACAAGTTGCGAACCTGATGGTGAACCTAAAGTGCAACGGTTGTAATACGTTGCTGTACTTTGCCTAAATCACTCAATTTTGACACATATATTCAATATAATGATCTTATTTAGCATAATAGTATGTGAAGTGTTGCTATGGTAACCAAATGTTATTTGCATGCTTAAAGGGAATATTTGTATGAAAATGTTTTCTTGCAAACCTGATAATGTGCTTCAAATGCAATGGTTGTAGTAAGTTGCTGTACTTAACCTAAAAAGGTCGAATTTGATACATATATAATCAATATAATGCTCTTATTTAGCATAAATTGTGAGTGGTTGCTATGGTAGTAAATAATTTCATTATAAAAGTTGATATATGTATGTCAATGGTAACTTTCAAACCTGATAATGAACTTTCAGTACAATGGTTGCTGTAATTTACCTAAAAAAGCTCGAATTTGACACATATATTCAATATAATGCTCTTTTTAGCATAAATTATGCGCGGTTGCTAAGGTAATCAAATGTTATTTTCAAGCAAAAAGAGAGCATTTGTATGAAAATATTGAATTGCAAACCTGATCATGATGTTAAAGTACAAAAGTTGTAATAAGTGTCTGTACTTTGCCTATAAAAGCTCAAATTTGACACACATATTCAATATTTTGCTCTAATAAAACATAAATTGTGAGTGGTTGCTATGGTAGCAAAATTTTTTTTTAGTGTATAAAAATGAGCGGTTATATGAAAATATTTACTTTCAAACCTTATAATAAAACTAAAGTACGAAGGTTCTAAAAGGTTCCTGTACTTTGCCTTTTAGAACGCTCAAATTATACTACATTTTCAAAATAACTCTATATTTAGCATATAGATATAAATGGATGCTAAGGTAACTCAATGTTATTTTCGTATTAAATGTGAATATTTATATGACAAAATTTACTTGCTCATTTGATAATGAACTAAAAGTACAATAGTTTTATTAGATTGCAGTATATTGCATTAACAAAAACTTGAAATTGACTCATAATTTCAATATAATGCTCATATATAGCATAATGTTGTGAGTTGTTGCTATGGTAACCAATTGTTATTTTTATGTCAAAAGTGAATATTATATGACAAATTTAACTTGCAAACATGATAATGACACTAAAGTACCATTGTTATGTTAAGTTGCTATACTTAACCTAAAAAAACCCTGAAATTCGACACACATTTTCGATACAAAGCTGTTATTAAGCATACATTGTGAGTTGTTGCTATGGTTACCAAATGTCATTTTTATGTTTAAAGTGATAATTATACAACACTGGTAACTAGCAAATCTGATGATGAAACTACAGTACCATGGTTTGGATATGTTTCTGTATTTTTCCTTAAAAAAGCTTGAATTTTACTCACATTTTCAATACAATGCTCTTATTAAGCAACTGCGTTGAGCGGTTACTATGGCAACCAAAGGCTGTTTTCATCTTAACAATGAATGTGTATGAGACAATGCTAGCTTGCAAACCTGATAAAGAAACTATTTTAAGTAAGTGTGTAATGGTTTGGATAGTTTACTGTATTTTGCATTCCAAAAGTATTGAATTTGACACATATTTTCAGTAAATAACGTTCTTTTGGCAGGCGTTACCATAGTAACCAACTAATATCTGCATGTGTTGTCTATTACTTTCATTTTATAACACTAAAATATATGGTTATAGCAATTTAAGAGTGGTCTTGGTACCTTTTAAGCAATCCTGCTCAGTTACATAGGAAGTTACAACATTAAAAAGTTGATATTTTCGTTGCCATGGTTACCCCCTTAGCAACCTGAATCCCAAAGGTTTTCTTCCCAGAAAGTAAACAACACATGTGCTACTTGTTATTAGTGATCATATTCAAGTTCAGCATGGATGCATAGATATTCTACCAGTCCTTAAAACATGCCAAAATCATGAGTTCTTACTTTAAGCATATAAGCCCCTTAAGCTCGCACGTGCGTACCAATCGGGTGTAATGTTGAGTTGAATCCTACAATGTTATTCAATTGTCAATGTGTCATACTTCAACATACAAATGTCATTTTATCTGAAATATGTACAGTTTTCTCTGAAAAAGTCTGTGAATTTGTCATGTTTTACTCACCAAAAACACTGGTTTTTGGCCAAAATCTTGTTTCCGCGTTGCCATGGCAACCGGATACCGGAAATAAATTTTCGGGGTATTTTTTTTCATTTCATGTAGAGAGGTACAGATGGAGTAAGTTTCATGCAAATCGGTGACTATGCGTGCCGCAATGTGGTTGATGGTTACAGAGAATTGCTATTAAACAATGCATCTCTGTGTGTAAATTGGTCTATCTATGTTGAAATGTTCACTGTGATCAACGAACCAAAGCTAGATTGATTTTTGGTGATAAACATCACCACTGTGTCTTATGTTGTGGTGCCAAATGTCTTGAAATAGACGCGCTACTGTGCGATTCGCCTATTATAGGATATAGTAAATGCAAATTATAATGTTAATATTCATAGCTGCTCATAGAAATAAATACATGGTAAGTAATAATTACGAAAGACTCGAGTAGGAAACGCAACACAAACAATATACCCACCTCTAAAGCAGAATACACACACAGTCATACCATAACAAACACACACACACGCGCAATCCCATTCCTTCATCTACACACTAAAAAAAAACAATACGCAAGACAAACATAAAGCAAAGTGAATATAGGAGCCCGCCTTGGTACGGTCAGCAGCAATCAATAATTAATTATAAATTAACCATTAACAACCACTGGGGGTTAAACCTGTACCCTAACTGCTCTTTAGAAATGATTATTTCTTCAAATCTTTCAGCGGCATAACTTCATTTAATTAAACAAGTTTTGTCTGCTTGACTTTTCAAGTAAAAACTGTACATGTTATTTAATATCGTATTGAACAACTTGATTTGACGCTGAGTGGGCCAGCATTTTATCGTTATCCAAAATTTTGTTTGCAACTAAGCATCGTACCTTGGTTAGCAATTCAAGGATAATAATGTTATCTTGGTTTAGTAACATATACATTTGTTAATCGTTCTTTTTCTAATATTTTAATTATTATACAACCCAAACGTTTTCGTAAGATACATTTAGCAAACAACCTTAACCCTGAACCGGAAACTGGTATGAGTTTAAGGTGTATCCAGAATTTTGATAAACAACAATGCAATAAGGATAATGCAACGAAGACTTCGATCCTGATAAAATGCGATCACCTTGGTAAATAATGTCTGTAAAAACGTCTCATTGGACAAATGGCAAGGGCGATTAACTTTTCTGTAAGACAAAAAGTATTAGATATACTTCCTGTGTGTTTTATTAATATTGAAATTTCATATAGTTCACATTATTAAGCGCTATTCAATACGCTGACCGCGCAGTTTTGTGCAGCAAAATTCGCGTTCAGCTCTTAATATTTCTTCGTAAAATGCAGATAGGAAAAACAAGGATGGATATCAGGAAGACACATCATGCAAACTTTTTGACCTCATCTCTCTTTTCAAAACTTTATAAATATGTTTTCAATCTACCTGCAAACAAAACAATTGGACGGTCTGAATCCGGCTATTCACAACACATTTCATAATGCCTCCATCAAAAGTAAAGAGAACATGAACAAAAAGATTGGTTTGATGTATGTAAACTAAGATCTTTCTTCTAGAAACTCTTATTGAATGAAGCTTAGCGAGAAACCTATCACTTGTTATAAGGACAGTTAATAACAGAAAAGGTAGTATAGAAGCAAAAGGCTTTGAGTCGAAAACAGAACTGTCTAGAATAGGCAAATATTTCAAGGTCTGAAGAAAGACAAACTTGCTTTACGGCATCTATAACAACGAAAGGATCCGAAAGAAAGACAAGTCAACCAAAATATCCAACTACAAACAGTCATCAATAATAACATTCCATGACAGCAGCAGAGCAAATGCCTCCACGATATACCTCTACAGTCACAGTTGACGATGCTCCTGATCAATCTCTGAATGCGGTTATCAATATTCACGACGACTAAAGAAAGCCAGTAAACTAATATTGCATAGACTATATTGTTGTAGTTTAAAATCATTGCAATTGTAATTTTACATTTTCGATTGTAAAATGTATGTGGTCTTAAATCTGTGTTTAAGCGTAATAAGAGTGTATAGTTCGGATAGTTTCCTCGATTACGTGATGTGATTATATCTTAAACGCATTTGTAACAATGTACGTCAGACTAAGTTAATTCTTAGCTTTACATATATTGGTTTACGTCTGTGCCTCTTGTTAAGATAATGGGTTCATGTAAACCGTTCCTACATCCTGACATATATAAGCTTAAATAGACTGAAAGTTTACATGAAAGGCCCCGTTTATGCATTTATCTTTATGAATCAAATGTAATATATTAAAAAACTCATCAAAGGCGCTTTTGATACATTTATAATATATCATGCTGTATACTACAAACAAGATAGAGTGTGCTCTTTCTATTTATATAATGAGATAAAACAACATTTATCTTACAAATTAAAGGCCCACGCACATTCTATTTGACTTCAGTGAGTAGCACGATATCAATCTACACAAATAATGTTTAAACAAAAGTGAAAGCATTTTTGCTTCCTTCCAAATTATTGTATTTTGAGCTGACGTTGATAAATCAGAATATTATAAAATCTCAAATAAAGTTAACAACATAAAGAATACTATTTTGTCCTAGTTGAGTCTATAACAATGATCTACTAAATCCAGATTAATGAATGCATGCTTATCACTTAGATGATTTCTCTAATACATGCTTTTTCTGACCTAGATAGATAACGCCAGTTAATACAGTATATTTACTTGTAATCATCCGGCTTTACCGATAAGAAGTCTTACATATATCACTATATTATTTCAGAAAACAGTTTAAATAGTTTATACACCAAAAAGTGAATTAAACAGTTTTAACTTAGAACAGTCTCATGTTCTAAAATTATCTGATATATCTATTATTTTTTCAAAACGCAATTAATTAGTTTTCCGCCAATTGAGAACCCAAACTGTACGTAGATTGAGAGCTGTTATTTCTCCATTGCTCATATCTAATTGCACCAATGATGATTTTCGTACTAGCGTAAAATTACAAATACACTGATTACGTCCCTGAATATGAACGTGAAATGCTAAAGTTTAAATGTGGAGAACACTTCTTCTATTGTTTTTTAACTAATGTGTCTAATTTGTTGAATAAATAATAAGTATGCATCAAGTGAACACACCTGCAATATTGAAAACTGTATCAAGTAGCAATGATCGAAGAAATTAGAACTATATTTATTTTAAAAAAATCAACAATGTATAACTGTCTGGGTTATGATTAGCTGTGTCGTTTCAATACTGATTTTAATTTAAGAGTGCATCCAACCCATAAGCGATTTGTTCAAAGTATTAAACTTTGTTTTCTATCATTGTTTTGTTAGAAGAGCTATTTATGATGAATGAAAAAATGAAAACAAATATATATGGTGGTGTCCTTTTGATTTGAAAAAGGTATGTCAAATTTGGGATTTTTTTCTTCAAATTTTACCCATTCAGAGTACAAGCTTCAGTAAAGTCTATTTCAAAACAAAACAAAAATGGTAATTTGGGTTCTTTATTTATTGCATGTCTATGGTGGTATTATCACATATATAAACCAAATTTAGACAAAGCAGGCACCAGGTTTGAACAATATGGATCATTGAATATCAAAAATATGCTTTATATAGGGCATGATTTTATAAGATTTTTTATTTTATGAAAAAAAGTAAAAAAGTTTGAAAATGAAATAGTTCTAGTATTAAACTTTTTCTTATATTCTACCAGATGAAAGCCCATGCTAAGGCAGTTCAAAATATGAAAAGAAATTGAAAGGTCAGTGTTTAAACTTTTGAGTTATGAAAGTAATAAGAGTTATCTCCCCTAACAAAATTTACAAAAAAGTACCATATCGATGATATTTAGAGCTTTATAAAGTTCACATTTGGTGCCTTTTTTTTTTTTAAATTAGTTTTTATATGAAGAAATACTACCATAGATAGGATATAAATAACACAAAACCAAATTATCATATTTGTTTCATTTAAAATGGATTTTATTGAAGCGGGCTGTTTGAAAAGGACAAAATAAGAGGAAGTGGGTGGGGTAAATTTTACATGGCCGTAGAGCCAACTGTTGTTCACCAAAATGTACACTTTTTCTATTGTTTCATTCATCTTAAATAGCTCTTCAATACAAAACCATCATAGAGTGTTTTCATATACTTTGAAAATTTCCCAAATGCATGACATTGATACACCCTTAAAGTTTTGATCGAAAAACTCACAGCTTAGAGGAACAATATCCATACAAGAACAGACAAAAATATCTTAATATAAGTTCTCAAATTGAAAAAAATGAGGTAATGATTATTGTTTTACGTTCTATAAACAGAACTGACAATATATGCTAGAAAATGAGTATGCCCGATCTAGCTACATCGGAACGAGAGCCGGTATTTACAAATCAATGCAAATTTACTGTGACAGTTTATTAAAATTGTAACTATAAATCTCATCAAATGAAAGTAATGCAGTTGATACATTATGCATAAGTCAAATTTAATAGACATTCTGTTATTTACAAGATTCACTCCTTTTTTGTTAAAGCATACGCTTGCATTGTCAAGTACAACAGTGGCTCAGATATAGGAACTGGGTGAAAAGCTACCTTAATCAATTGTATGCATATTTAAGTTTGTTAAGTATGCAGATCTTTCAAAATGATATACCATACATAATACAGCTTGAACTGTATATTATCCGCGTGCTTCAAAGTTATATTGTACAAGCCACACTTGATTATTCAATTTTGCTAGAACAGACCATAGCTTTTATGACTCATTTATTAATACTCTTATTTATCAATCGATCATAATCGGTCGCAGAATATTTATGGCTGCAGTAACTTCCAGACCCGTTTATAATTTTACATTTTATTTTCATTATACTAAGCAAAAGAAGTAGACTAATTTGCCCCTTAACTTATTTGACTTGATCGATCTTGCATTTTTAAATAATTTGAATACAGGCCAAGATGGTATCGTCATTGTGTAATGTAGATTCGTTACTATATAGTATTTTATAAAATAATTTCGTTTCATCTAAAACATCTTTTGAGTTAGTTACTTCCAAAGAATCACTAGCTATGCGTTTTCATGATTGGCTCTTCCTTTCAGGGTACACATACGAGTGTTAAAACTCCCTAATATGGATTAAGCATACACTTTTCATTTAATATTATAAATAACAGTAGATATAATGTAAACATATGAAATAAACTGTCTTTTTTCGGTGTTATCCGAAATAGACAACTGAAAATGATTGGCAAATTAACCGATCATTTTTGTCGTTCATTTCTAAAAATATCGTACGCCCTTAAGCTCAGGACGTGTATGACAATAGAAACTGCCGATGCCATTGTTTATTTCTAAAGTAAGAGTAACATAATTCAACGATGGTTTAGACAAAGGATTGCTTCGATATACCTGGCTTTATATAAGGATGCTCTTTGCTGCATAACATGCCACGCATCTGTCTTGGCATGCGAAATCATGATTATATATGAGAATTTGGATTGTTTATATAACATATTTATCATTTTCTGATTTGAATTATATTTCTTTATGTTATTTCACAGACATCTACTAAAATAATAGTATATCTTTTCATGAAAAAACCTGTACAACGCCATTTTCTTGATTTAGTGTTTAACTGTACAAATATATATATAACGTAATCGAAATGTGCTAATATTGCCTGGTTCTAAATTACCATCTGCTTGAATTTTAAGTATTTTACCGAAGTAAGATTGACAAGAGTATCAAATAGTTTTGACCATGAACAGACGTTGCGTGACACAGCGTCAAATCTTGCTTCAAACTCTTTGCAAAATTTGGCTAAGTATCAATCAATACTCTAATAGTGCGCTCACATTTGCTCTACGGCGGTCGTACGGCGGCCGCAGAAACGTGAAATCGAGAGAATCTTACGGCGGCCGTAGAGATTCTACGGCCGCCGTACGGCAGCCGCACGGCGTATCCCAATATTTAACAGGCCGTACAGCTCGCCGTAGAATTATAACGCGGAGTTATAAACATTTTTCATTTCTACGGCGGCCGCAGAAATACACGCCGCATAGTGGTTCTACGGCTGCCGTACGGCCGCCGTACGGCTACCGTGCGGCCGCCGTAACTCAATGGTCAATTTTCCTATTGTGCATTTGAACTTTTGTTCATATATGTAAAACATGTATATTATCTAAAAATGGATTAAGATGTTCTTAAATGCTGTCCAATGTGTCCTTTGAGTTCATGGTGTTGTTGGACTGATATTAGTTGTGTGAACATGTAGCAAAACCAAGTTGTGTAGCAGGAGCAGCATTTTGGTTGCAGGGTATCTGGTGGGACTTCCACGGCTGTCGTACGGCGGCCGTACGGTCGTCGTACGGGTGCCGCAGGTTTTTTAACCCCACGAAAATAAAATCTCGCCGCGCGGCAGCCGCAGCAAATGTGAGCGCAACACACGGCGGCCGTAGGAATTCTGCGGCGGCCGGGGAATTGCTACTTGCCGTAGAAATGATTAGCCGTGCGGCAGCCGTACGGCAGCCGCAGCAAATGTGAGCGAGGCATTAAGGTTAATACGAAAACCTGGTGAATTTATAATGCAAACACATTACCACTTCCACACAGACTTTTTATTATTTCCTTTATGTGTATGATGTGCCGAGTACGATAATAGCATTCAGATACGCATATATTTCTAACCTTTTTCAAAGTAATGTGCAGTTTTAAACGTAACCAAAGGAATAAGCAGTGAAGCAGATCATTAGAACTGACAGAAAACAAATAAATGTTGTAATTGCTTAGTCAGTGAATACATGTTTTGAATACGACGCTAATAATAAATATGCCTCGAAACGCAATATAACTGGGTGATGTTGCTGTGATAAAGAAATACAGCAAACAAAAGAGATCACGGCTTGGGTATATGTATTTACCAAATGAATTAAGAGAGGATGGGCTTATCGTTTATGATGAAATGTGAAATGTTTACTTCAAAGTACATGTCTAAACTCATTCATCCCTAAAAATGTTAATAGACAATATCTAATCCAAATTAAGTAAAGTCCCTGTTTGACCTTTCCTGTTTGTTTTGAACGGTACATTGCAAAATGACAAACAGTACAATCCCTGATCAAATTATACGAGAAGGAACAATTTAACCATTGTCTACACTGTTTGTATATGACAAATGTAATGTTCACAGGTAAGATGCTTGTTAATGACGAATATACTCGTCGCTAGGGTTAAATGTATCAAGGATATATGCACATTTACTTTTTTATCAACTTTTTCATGCAAACGATAAAAATCATTGCCTGTTTGAATGAAGCCAACTACAGTAATGCAGGTACATTGTTAGAACTCAATGCCTTTGGTTTACAATTGTAACTACTTTTGCATGGGACATATTGAAAATAACTCGTCAAGAACATGTGACATCAAATGCTAACAATTTACAGACACGTTGTAGCTTAAATTGAGTATTAAACATTTTTACTCGATTGTTATGCTAATTGTTACTCGTTTAGTCTTCTCTAAAATAAGAACTTGCCTTAACAGTGCAGCAATGGTGTAATAACTTAATTTATCATATAAAAGCACAATGTAAGGAATGCAAAATAAAATTGTATGGCACAATGTACAGTGCTGAGTACAATACTTTTGTCTGTGGAACGAGTAAACAGCATTAATAATCAATAAATGGCCGATCTCCTTATTAGGATTGTAACTGTTATATATGAGTCCATTAGAATTCAGTATTGTACCCAACACTGTTGAATAACCATTTCATTTCTCACACTTAAATAATGAATCACGAAAAATCAAATATTAAATTGCTCTTACATAACGACGTAGCGCTCATGACGTCATATGATGAGGTCATGATAAAGACGTTTAAACATTTGAAATAACAATTAATGTAACCATGTCGTAAAATTATTATTAATTGCCAATTTGCAAAATTTCCATTGCCAATTTGCAAAATTTTAGAATAATTCGAAATATAGCTTAATTTCTTTATTGAACAACATTTTTCTCGGCAATTTTCATACTGCCAGACGTGGGGATATTCTTAAAGACATTACTTGACCTAGCTTGGGTGGTAACACCTATCCCCGAACAAAGATTCAGTCAAAGAAAGCAGCATGCTTTTAACAGTATAGATGTCTAGGCAAAGAATCAGTCAGATGTTTCATGTGAGGTCCGTACCTTTTGTTTTGACAGTTTGGTCAGTAAAACCCATTGAAAAACCCCTTGAGTGTAAGTATGTGAAGGTCTCTATAGAAAACTTGAGATTGCTGACACTGGTTGAGCAAACGTTTCTCATGCTTCACAGATACGTCCACGCCTAGTTAGAATAATGAGAGGGGGTCAATAAATGGACCGGGTAATGTCTTTGGGGGAGGTACTTAATAAAGTGTCGAAATACGAAACAATATCGATTTTTTTATCGTAGAAAGAGGAACTTCTTATTGGTCTACTCTACACAGGTGTGAAATAAAATACTTTATTACGAATCACTAAAATAGCTATAAAACTACGCCCACTATAAAACAGCTTAGATTTAGATACTTGGATCACAACGAATAAGCTAAACATTTAAAGGTGTCCAACTGCTCTGTCTCATTTTATTGTCGCCCGAGCAACTCCACAAAGCAACCAACGCACAGTACATAGTATTAACAGTGACTCAAAATAAGACTCATAAACCGCGTGTAGCATGAATAAATCTGTTTTCAAATTGTGTAGCGTTACATCATGATAACGTCATGTTATCAAAATGATGTAATTCAGAAAATGAAACTAAGAGTCGAATGATCATTTTCAGTCGATAGGAATAATTTTAGATTAAGTGTTAAAAAAACCTTTAAATATGATATTGTAGAAGTTGTTCACAACATATTGGTGTTGTTTTTCTTTGATTTAGTTTGACACTATATTTTTTATAAATAGATGATTATAAATAAGTATCTGTTATGACGAAATCATGTGCCTAAAAGTTGAGGAAAATGTTGTAGTAAAAACTTTGCAGATCTTCATTTGTTGTTTTCGTGATATATACACTCGTATTTAGTTCAAATATTTTAGATACCCAATCATAAAGTAGGTCACAATGTCAAATCATAGACCAAAAACCTTGTTATAGTTTCAGAGGCCACACACTTAATTTTATCTTATCTAAACTTTGTAAAAATGCTTTTAAATAATAAATAATTGGTCAATTTCTAGTTAGGGTCATCAGCTTTCAGAAAGCAGGTTATCAGGCTAACTCCTAGAAACATTCTGGAGACCACATTTTTCTTTCAAATATTTGTTTGATTTGCATTTAGATGGATGAGTATGGTTTTACGGCACTGCAACACTAAAATAAGTCATATAGCGCTGATGATTGATGAGGGGTGGTGAGATAAAATGATGATTTCAGGAAGATGGTTTCGGCTAATCCCATTCGTTGACAAGCAGCACATGGGATCGAAACCACCAACCTGCATTCTTTTCAGTTCTTGGCAGAGGGAATAATCTCGGTCTAATAAACGGAAACAATGCCATTTGACAGTTAATCTCCAAAACTGCAGCAAAGTAAGTCTCTTGTGTGATTTGCATTTAGATAAAATCAAAATGAGATTTAGATTTTGATCACCTGTGCCCAGAAATTAGGTTACTAGATTAAATCATAAATAATTCTTGTTAACACTGTATATTCTACCTTTGCATTTTATCTTTCATGAAACTGGCTTGTGTGTTGCACTGGGTGACAATTAGGTCCCAGCACCCGTTTGTATGGCGATTGGTCTCACATTAAGAGTTTAATATGATGTACTCAAGTAAGACCTTAATAGAAATCGTCTCCATATTGTTTATTGTTAACGGTATTGGGAACAAATGTCCGAGATGTTCGATATACTTTTATTCTATAAACATTAGCGTATAATTAACATATACACAAGTGAATAAAAAAGATTGCCAGGGGACATTTTTGAACGGATGTGGTAATTTAAACTGATGTCTCTATCAACAAGCAAACAAATATAGAACTTTTGTTCCAAGCTCTGTTAACTTGGCATACGCCGTAATAATAACATTGAAAAATCATGCTGAAGCTTCATGACCAATAAATACGTTCCAACTAAGAACATTTGACAGTTGACAGTTTTCGCCATTGTTTTGCAATGTCATTCATCATAAGTTATATTCTACAATATTCCCTTTTGGTTAAGGGTAACCAAGACTAGGTAATAGACGATCCTATATAATATTTCTTGAACTGCAGTGAAACCTCGCTAAACCATACACTTGGAGAAATACGTTTTCGATTTAAAACAGTTAGCAACGTGTGTAAGCTTACTGCAGAATACCCGTTAGACTGATAGCTCCGTGTCTTCACTTGTCTTTTATGAGCTTCCACTTTTATCAGAGGGTGTACGGTTTAGAGAGAGTTCACGGTATGTGTGTGTACGTATGCAACATTATCAGTTATGAAGCAATACGATTCATCCAATGAACTGTATGTCGAAGAAAGTAATGACACTTTTCGTGTTAAATTTTAGAACAGTTCAATAAGATTGCTCTTTGCTTTGCACTGATGTCTTGTATTGAACAATACGTATGACCTGTGAGCAGTTCTATTATAAACTGATCCAAGTATTTACTAGCCCCTCGGGAGCACGATTTATTTTTCTGATTTTCTTATATTCACATAATGACAGAATGTTATACCTATTAGATACACATTATATAGTATATAACTCAGATACTCATAAAGACTATTTACAGATAAGTATTGTGATATGAAATAACAAAGTAATACACTTAAATATAGCTATAACAGAAGATATTTTAGAGTACAACTGATTCGATAACAGTACAAATAAATCACTTTTTATTGACTGCAGAAAATACTTTAAGTTACATTTATACTTGTGCGCTTTAACTTATCATAAAACTAAGACTAAAGAAAATTGTAAATGGCGTAAACGAAATTCAAAATTGTAAGTTCATTTCTTCCAGACACATCAATCATTTATAATGTCAAACATTCTTAGCCATTATGCTGTTGTCTGTAAAATAGTCTAGTTTTTAACAACTTGGCAATACATGAAATGAGATACAATACATCATAGTCTACTGTGTTTTCTCTGTGAAAGTAGAACTGTTTAGTTGAAATGTTTTTGAGAGACATGACCGTAAACAAGGGTTGTCCACCTTCTTATAAAACCAATCATTAATGCATTTGATGATAGTATGACAATCAAACCGTCTCTGCTGAAATGCTACATGCACCATATTTAGAGACTGGTATCTACAAGGTTTTACAAGTGTCACGCATGGAGTTGACCAAATTCAGGCATCGTAGAATACAGGATAATCATATGTCCTAACGTTGTATGGGATTGCGTTTGGGCCGGTACAGTACTTGGTTAAAAAAGTCCTGGACCGTGTGGCTCGGAAGCTCAGTGTTGAGAGTGCTGGCACAGTAAGTTAGAAACCGTAGATTAGAGTCCTGGTAGGGTCACGATATTCTGTTACATTTGGCGCCCAACGGAAATCGGACTATGTATTTGATCTGGTTACTTGTGAGATTCGGGGCGAATCTCAGGGGAAAAGGTGGAGTAGTGTGGCTGGATTGAGTGTGGCTGAGTACAGTAATCGGTCAAAAATCAAAATATGTCCTGGACAGGATAGCTCAGTAGCTAGGTGGTAAGACTGCTGGCACAATAAGCCAGAGACCCTGACCTCGAGTTCCTGTCGGGCCACGATTTGTTCAACAGTCCTGGTACAGTTGCTTAAACAGTAAGACATTTGTTGTTGGATGAAAGGATGGTTATTTACAATTGACTAACAGTATACCGATAATTTTGGTGTGTGTGTAATTTTTTATTTATATTCTGGTGGGTATAACCTTGCTGCTAATTTGGTAGTTAAAATATCGTGTCATTATCTGCTTAAAAGGGTGTCGTTTGTGTAGATTTTGCTTCAAGTCTAGGAATCAAAGGATTTTTAAATTGCAGAATCTAAGTTTGATATTCAACAAATTCAAATCTTGATTATACCAAAACTATCTTGCTACTTGTTCGATCTATAAAACAAATTGCTTTTGTCAGTAAAATCAACACTGACAAGAAAACAGAACATTTGTGCATGTTAGCTATTTACCACAGATCTGTGAATTCTGCATTCGGAATTAATAATGCTTTATATTATATTTGCGTGTCGTTTATAAATTAAGATCCTTTTTCATCCATGACTGATTTCATCCATACAATTTCGAAAACATTATATAAAAAAATAAGCTCCGGTGTAGAAGAAAATACCATAAGGTTAACAGGCCCTTTTAATAATGCCTTGACCTAAAAATATTACGCTTAATATCTTCTAGGCAACATATATGGTGCTTGTATGTTGTCGTCTACAGTTATATCGTTTGCAATTTCTTGGCTGGAGTTTTGATACTGTTCAGAGGTCGCGTTCAATCTTACACTTGTCAGACAATTTTATAGCCTGAACTCACTTGTCTAAAGCCTAAAGGACCAGAGCTTAGATATTGGGCACATAGCATTATTAACAGGTCATCTATGTAGATTGTTCAAATTTGCCCTCTTGGGTCAAAATTGGCAATGCCCTGAAGGGTCACTGTTTTAAATAGAAGTTGACTGTGAAATCTTCAACTATCTTATCCTCTTAATTTAATATGACGAGTTCTTTGTTATTTGACATGGTGTAAATGCTGGATATCCTTTACAAACATTGTCATTTTGGTTTCGGTTTGCAATACCTTGGTCAACGAAGCTGAACAAATATTTATAGATGAAAACTTGTCTGAAACCATAGTTAACTAACACATAGCATAATTCACAGGTCCTCTATCAAGATTGTTTACATTATTCTCAGGGATAAAACAAGACCCCGCCTTTGGGATTATAGTTTAAAATACTGTTTGCAAGTGCAATCTTCAATCAGCTCCTTGTTAAACACTACACGGACCAGGGCTTAGATAGTTGGCACATAGTATCATTTACAGGTCATCTAACATGATTTCAAAAGATTTACCCCTGAGACCACAAATGACCCGCCCCTGGGGGTCATATTAATGCATTAATAAGTGAAAATTTCAAATACCTTGGTATAAAAAACCACACGGGATTAGATTTATATATTTCTTTGCTGAAACTAATATAGCCAGATATTTGATAGTTGGTATTGCGTAATTTCTAGAAGTCCTTAATCAATGTTTTTGAAATTATATTATTTCAGTACAAGAAACTACTATTGCCTTATGCAAGTAGTGTGAAACAAATGATTCATAGTTGCCACTCTACCAGATTTCTAAAATGTGCCAGCTTAAGTATATGTACAGTCGGCTGAGCGGTCATTCGGACTGAAAGTAGACTTTAACTTGGTATATTACTTTTTTTTTTACTTTTTTAAGAAAAGAATGGTTGCCAGTGGGTGAGGCCGAATTTTCTTATAGCATGAAATCGCTATAAAGGCAGAGAAACGTGCTCTAATTAGCTAAATCCAGTATTTAAGTACGTTTTTATATACAGGCACTTTATTTACAGCATACAGAAATACACACAGCTATAAATTCGCTCAGACATGTATTTGAACCAAATGAATTGTATCATTTGATCGATTATTTTATCAGATATGGCTGCGACATTAAAGCGCTTTTTTGATGTTGACTAATAGTTGTTAAGGTTGAAGTTGTATAAATAGTGGTATTAGGTAGACATGCATCAAAAGTTTGTTTGCAACTTTCACTTGTGGTCCGTTTAATAAATATTTGACTCATTTTAAAGTTGATTTTACAAACTATTTATATAATCTTGGTAATACATTGAAATAATTTCGCTTGTTGGTTGTCATGTTTATTTTTAGATCTAAATGTAGTTATATGTCTCTTCTCGCTTTGTAGGTACATTTGTGTAATTTCATGTGAAGCGCTTTTGAACGCACAACCCATGTGTGAAAAGAGTGCTGTATAAATCTGGTATTATAATAAAAACAATAATAACAATATTAATAATAATAATAATAATCAGTTTCTAAAAAACCAGTTCGTAAGTGGCAAACATACATGTCACTCTCTTTCTTTATATTCTTAAGAAATAACTAATTTAGATAGGTTTAACAGGTCAATGAACAGTGTATACATATTTATAACATGCTATTTTTCAGGCACAAGCATTACACTTCTCTTTTTTTGCACAATTTGCTTAATAACGGACTCTTCTCGGCATATTACTAGGTTGTTTAAACCTCAGTCATAGTTTAATATATTGTCTGAGATTCAAAGAATGACACAATCGGGAAAGCAGATAATTCAAACTGACAGCAACCAAATCACATTTGCAGCTGCTACAGCTAGTCAGCGCATCGGCAATCGGAATACAGCCTCTAACATTAATGTCACGAGAGGCAAAACAATGGGTGAATACGCTGCAGATAGGAATTTGTGGCACATTAAACCTTTCCAGATTAACCATTGAACGCGTACCTGGAAATACTGTAGATGTTCTTGTTTAAACGTAAAAATACATAAACGCAATGGTTTTAATGCAGAAAATGAAAAATAGTACGTTTAATTTAGATTAGAAAGGCATACAATTTGAAACAGGATCAGACAAATAATGGCATATATTCTGAAAAGATATTCTTATTCCACCCTTTTATTGTAACATATTGCTGTTGTGTAACCTTAAGTTTTTAAATTTTATATCACTAAACACAATACCAGACAGATAATTGCAAACCGATTTCAGGGTGCCATTTATTGTTATTATTCCACAGTAATTCAAAAATGAAATTGGCAAAAATCTATTGCGATAGACATGCAAATTGTTTTAAATTTACAAATGAAATTCCAATTAGATCTAGCATAGATATACAAAATGTATTTGACTATGCATTTTATGCTGCAGTATTCAGTCTTATCGATCGTTGCCATAGTATAACTACTTTGCGATCAAGTGTATACTGGTCTTATCATTTACATATTTGATACAGATGCACATTAAAATATTAACATTCGACTGATTCTTATCCATTTAAAAAGAGCGACGTTTAATTCGTGTAAACGCTATTCCCCGAGAAGGCGGGACGACTTGTGAATAAGTTGCGCAAAGGAGGCGGGGCATATTAATGTTTCATTAGCAAATTTATCTTTGGAACTCGGACAGCAAACATTTGGCGGATTTTTCAAAAGGTTATTCTTAACCGATATATGCATTCCTATCACGTAAAACCATGATTACCGACTAAATTTCTTCTTTATTAAGGATATAAATTGCATAAAAAATGATATACCTTATTGTGGGTGTGTCCTTGGACTTGTAGTTCAGAAAAAGTTTACAGACGAGACTTCACAATACATCGAAGCAATCCACGGGTACCTGCTGCTACGACCACGGTACCGAATTACCACTATCAAAAATAAAGGGCGATCTAAATGAGTCTGTGTGTTTTTAACTATGGCCTTACACCTAGTGAACCCGATTTTCATTTGAAATTTAGACCAACAAACGTTCTAAGTTAATTAATGAAAAGGATCTGGACAAGCAGTCGTTAAACAAGGAATGTAAATACTTCCTTACGCGCAAGAATACACGGCTTATTCATCTCGGTCACGTGGTACAAATTCGCTTTCTATATATATAATTTTGTGACATGACCTTTTGTCTCATTTCGCTCAAATGTGCGATTCGCTCCCATTAAAAAAATCTGTAGAGTGAAGAGTTTCACGGAACTTTCTGTCAAAACACTAAACTAAAGCGCTTTTACGCCTATCATAGCTTTTGTTTTTGTATTATTGGAAATGTATATGGATCATTTATAGTCAGATAAGTACACTTTAATTCATGCTTTCTCTGTATATCGAACGTTTTTACCGAAAAGCTCAAGGTAATTACATTGTCGTTTGACCGGTTGCAGGTCAAAACGCCCCAAGTCAAAACGCCCCATAGTCAAATTTGACATATTTCTGTCCGATGTACACACGACATGACGCACTCCGTTGAGTGATGAGACAGCCATCATCCTCCAGAGATAAAAAACCACCCTTTTTTACAATTTAAACTATATTCTGTACTTGTAGACAGTTAGGTTGTCAATGTTCCTTTATGCATATGTGGTTCTGCATGATTTAAATGTAAACAACATTTTGTATTACCTGACTCTCTATTTAAGTGAATATTAAGCATTTTTGACTGTTTTCCGAAATATTTACCAGACTGAGACCAGCGGGCAACAGTTGACTGTTACATAGTACTGTTACATGCGCGAAAATGGTGCGCAAAACTTTTCTGCATCGCGGGACCAAATAAGGCGTCTTTATGATACAGATTTTTGTTTAAGGATCTAGCCTTTTGCGGAGTTGATCAAGTCATTTTTTCTCTCCCGAATAATCCCCTTAAAAGGCTATATAGTTCTAGACCTAAAATTAAGAGTAACTCCGAATAAAAGCGACAAACCGCTTGCAGATCTAACGTCTTCCTTTTTTTAAACACATTTTGACGTTACAAAAATAATGACGTCATATTATACATGACGTAATTTCGACAAAATCGTAATTGAAAATATGAATATATTAGACATCTGTTTTACAAAACAGTGATGTTCACATTCAGTTGTTGTATTGAATTGAATTTAGATTAAATATACACGTAAGATCATCTCTAGAATTTATAAATACGTGTTGTTCAAATTTTTTATAGATAGATCTAGATCTAGCCATTCATTCAGCCTGGCTTAAATAGAGAGTCAGGTAATAAATCATTTGTTTGATAGTTACTTCGGGAACAGTCAAACCATTGTCCCTCGGTAGCAGGGAAGACCTTGAGAACTGTTGCCCTCGGCCGTTGGCCTCGGGCAACAGTTCTCAAGGTCTTCCCTGCTACCTCGGGTCAATGATTTGACTGTTCCCTCAGTACCTATGAAACAAATGTATACTGTTGCACACCATACTGTTCAGGGTCCAGGATCTCTGTTAATGTTATTCTTTCATTGTTCTGTAGTGTAAATGTCCATCGACAGAATACATGTGGAACACCCATCCCAAAATTTAAAGGTTTCTGGTTGTTTTGAAAAGCTTTGTGATGGCTATATAACCAAATCCGTGTATACACGGTGTTGAAGGTTTCAAAATAGTCATTCTCAAGGTTGTCAATTTTTGTGTCGCCCTTAACGCCTGTGTAGTTTATTTGGAATTTGGAAGAACCTCCTCCAGACCTTGTCACGGAGGGAGGTCTTGGTTCGAATCCCAGCGCACGGCTATATATATGTGTGTCGATAATAGCTTCCTTCAGATATTTTTAATGAAATTAATTTATTAACAGCCATTTTTGGTATCATGGGCTGGTACCGGTAAAGATAGCAGGTAAACCGGGACACTTTTATGAAAAGTGAATTGAATTCTCATATTTCCGGTGTCTCCTCCCGTGGACCACCGGTTATGAAGCCTAGATTCTAATCCAGGTTAGTTCCCGGTTTGTCCGATGTAATTACGGTGCAGTGCCAGCCTGTTGCCGGTTAATCCTGGTATAACAATTAATGGTGTAACCATCACAATGACCACCGGTGTCGTTCCGCTTGGAATTACCCCTGTTTTTCACTGGTGACGTACCCCTTGTTCGCCGGAAAGGACATAAACGGGGGGAATGTATGTAGTGTTGTTCCGATTGTCGCTAGAAATTGAAAACTATCGGCCGAACATAAAGTCGGCGACAATCAATCATAATGATCAACTTACATTATAGTAGTAAACAAACCGATTGTACAATCGATTATCCATCGGTTGAGGGTTTCCGATTATTTGATTGTGATTCGATGATTCGTCCAATTCCCAACACTAAACGTACGTGGACAATAGCATCAATTCTCTTTTGTCTCTCAGGGTAAATGAGACGAAATGCAAATGTAATGCAATAAAGAACATTTGTAATGTTGTAGACTGTTGAAATAGCACAGAATGTCCATCCTCGCAAGATCTTACACGAATCGCGTAAAAATTCAAGACTGTACACCATTCTGATGAAGTGCTCGGGTACATGCATGCAAAACGGGAAATGTATTAAATCTGTTGATAAAAGGTAAAAAAAAAGTAAAAAGAAACTGTGAATGTGATTATATACTTAAATAAAATCTTTTTAGATGAAAACGCGATCAAAAACAGAAATTTGGATGCCATCCCAGCCCTGCGTTCATTACCATGAACTCTACAGAACCTCTTGCCACGGTTCGCTCGCTTAAGGGCGCTCACAGGTTAACGTGCTTACAACATTGCATGCCATTGTCGTTCTCATTTGTCACTCCTCCTTTGTGCGCCCTGAGACGAGCGGACCGTGGAGAGAGGTCCTGTAGAGTTTGCCGTAATGAACTCTGGGCAGGTATCATAAATCGCATGATATGGGTACTATAGTATTATTGAAATGAGAACATAACTGAAGCGTACCAAGTTGTGTGGAAGTTAAACTGATAGACTAGCTTGTTTAGAGTTCTTCACGCCATCTGCAGGAGATAACAAAAAGCTGACAGAATATAATATCAATTCATAAATTGGGCCTATTTGATTAATAATTATTTATTTATTTATTTATTTTGTTTGTTAACGTCTGTTTCTGCCATCTATGGGCTAATTGGACGCCCCAGAGAGAGGGAAGCGGATGCAGAGAACCCGGGCGCGAGGTCCTACTCTTATTATCGAAAGAGTTCTCTGGTTCGTTTAGATGCCAAGTGTAAAGCACTCATACATCGGACCTCGGTTTATAAAGTCTCATCCGAAGGACTTGGTCCGGCGGGGGATCAAACTCACAACCCCTGACTTTGTAAGCGGGTACTTTACCCCTCCACTACATCCACCGGTGAATAATTCTTTAAGTGTAGTTAAGATTAAGTT
This sequence comes from Gari tellinella, assembly GCA_922989275.2. Taxonomy (NCBI): domain Eukaryota; kingdom Metazoa; phylum Mollusca; class Bivalvia; order Cardiida; family Psammobiidae; genus Gari; species Gari tellinella. The sequence continues at coordinate 22,823,909 of OV277859.1, forward strand.
TAAATTAATATCGAGATTTCACTGTTCTACCTGGTGCGTATGCTACCCTTTTTAGCTCATCTGGCACCAAGTAAACATCTTTTTCTATGAAACTTCTGGTCTGATTTAAGAATGATTTGAAAGGAATTATTTGTGGGTGACCCTTTGCCAGTTTTCTGAAAATATCTTCCTACCTCAAACAATGGCGGCGCCATTGGGTGGTGGTGAATTTACCTATGATTAGACTGATAGTGAAAACTGGTGAAGACCGATTACTGGTCCAAATTGAAAATAATTTTATACAAATGATCCATAATAGTGACGGTGACCCACTACCAGATTTCTTAAAATAATTTTGCTAGCTAAAAAATATGACTGTGGTCAGTGGCTTTTTAAAGTCAGAATGTCGCCCAAATGTATATTTAAATCGGGCAATTACTTATATAAGAACATTTTCTATGTATTAAAACTAAGCGAAATCCGTTGTCAGGTGCCTCAAACATGCCCCCCTTTCTTTAAGAACCATACATAAATGTGCCGATTTCTTATCGAGATGGTTGGATAAATAAGCTTTTTGTTTACATATCAAATCTTCGTGTCGGCTTCCGAGAGTTTCCGCAAGGTCGAATAAGAGTCACGAGATCGATCCGATTTTCCTGACTTGTCAATGGGTTATTTTAGAACAGAATAGTTCATAACCATTAAAAGGTAACGGTGGAGAAAACGTTATTCTTTCCCGTTTAAACGCAAACGAAACGCAAACACATCGCAATAATACGCATAAATGGACAACCTTTAGACAATTCTGACCATTCATGTTAGTCTGAGCGGCAAACAGTTTGGTGCCTGATCAGACGCCGGGTTACCCGGCGTCTGATCTGCTCCAAACTGTTTGCAATTGAAATTATGGTTTTAGCGTTAACGCGTTTATTGGGAAAGAATGATATTTCCTCCACTGTAAGCAAGGTAACATCGACTACATCGTCGTACACTTTCCTACTTGAGATAAGTATGGTTCCCGTGTAGCACGAGACCGCTGCACTAACTTTACTGATATTTTATTCTCTCCCAATAAACGCATTTGTATACAAAACTATTATTTCCATTGCAAACAGTTTGGAGCCAGGTCAGACACCGGGTAACCCGGCGTTTGATCAGGCTCCAACCTATTTGCTACTCAGATTAAAAAATAATAGTTGAAACTTCTAAAAGATAATTTCCACAGTTACGTGCATTGCGTTTGCGTTTAAACGGGAAAGAAAAATGTATTCTCTACTGTATACTGCGCACAATAAATACAGCTATCAATGTTTCTTGATGGATGTAGGGAATACTCATCCTTTTTAAAGTTTTAGAATGTTCCAATCTAAAAATAACTATGTCAAGTCAGAAGAAAACGCTAATAATGAGCTATGAAAACATCTTTACCGGGCACAAGCCGAACGAACTCGGAAAATCTCCGTCGTTGATCGGATGTCAACAAACCGATTTAAAAGTCGACTTTTATCCACCAAATTCATGTGTTTGTCAGATTTATTGCCTCCATAATCATCGCGGATTACTTCTTTTTATATGTTTAGATTACGTATCTGCCTGAATATTCAAGTTTTAAAAAATGCGCTATTTGGCTTACATACCGCCTTTAAGGTTTTCCTGATATGGCTGAACAAAAGCTAAATACAAATCTTCTTTTCCCAAACAACTTGCCCAATTTGACGTCACCATGACCGTAACCTAGGGTACCAGGTGGGCGATTTATGGCCGCAAACATATTTTTCTCTGAAACTAATATGCCCAGAATTTTGGTATTTGGCTTGTGGCGCTTCTAAAGGTCCTTTACCAATGTTGTTGAAATGATTCCGATCAGTTGCATGTCTGGATCACATTAGCTAAAAATAGTTTTTATGCCCCCCTTTAGGGGGGAGCATAATAGTGGCCGCTTTGTCCGTCCGTGTTTCCGACCGTCCGTCTGTCCGTCCGTCCGTCACGCTTTTTTGTCCGGAGCATATCTCTTGAACGGTACACCGTAGGTTGATGAAACTTCATACAGTGATAGAAAATGACAGAAGGAGGTGCAATACACAAGAACCGTAACTAACTCATCTCCCAATTTTGAATTATCTCCCTTTTTCTCATAAAAAATTCAATTTTGTCCGGAGCATATCTCTGGACCGTTACACCGAAAGTTGATGAAACTTGTAACAGTGATAGAGGATGACTGAAGAAAGTGCAGTACACAAAAACCGTAACTCTCTCATCTCCCAATATTGAATTATCTCCCTTTTTCTTAAATTACAAAACAGTTTTGTCCGGAGTATATCTCTTAACGGCTACACCGTAAGTTAATTGAACTTGATACTGGGATAGGTGAGGACATAAGGAAGTTCAGTACACAAGAACCATGACTCTGTCATCTCCCAATATTTAATTATCTCCCCTTTTCTATTTATAAAAAAATCAAATTTTGTCTGCAGCATATCTCCTGAGCATTGCATTGTAAGTTGATGACACTTGATACAGTGATACGAGATGACAGAGGGAGTACTGCGCTCAAGAACCATAACTCTGCCATCTCCCAATATTGAATTATCTCCCTTTTTCTACATAACAATTATAGAAAATCAAGTATTCTGCCACACTGTAACGTGAACCTTGATACTGTGTTAGAGGATGACAAAAAGAAGTGTAGTACACAAGAATTATAACTCTGTCATCTCCAAATATTGAATTGCCTCCCTTTTTCATAATAAATTCATTTTTGTCCGTAGCATATCTCCTGAATGTTACATCGAAAGTTGATGAAACTTGATAAGTACTGTGTTCACCTACTAAACATGCTATACCTTGGGCTTTTTCTTTGTGGGGCCATGCGGGCCTAAATATCGCTCACCTGGGAAAATCCAGGCAACGGGCACATTACCCCTTGGATGGCATCATTTTTACCCCGACGATATTCTTGTTTTTTCAATGAAAAGTATTCCTGTCTGAAACCATGTACAAAGTCATGAGTTTAGATATTTGACAGAACACTTCATTAGCAGGTTCATCAGCAATATATTTTTAAATTATGTCATTGGGGTGAAAATGATGCCATCCAAGGGGTCATGTGCCCGTTGCCTGGATTTTCCCAGGTGAGCGACATTTACATTGTAGGCCCGCATGGGCCTCTTTTTTTTCAAACTTGGAAAGCTTACTGTAAATATTGCCAGTCACTCTCTCTTTATCAACTACTTCTTTCATCCTTTAACAAGGACACACCCACTTCAGTACTTTCAGTGCTTTGATATAAAGCAGTTGTCTGCATGTCTTAATGGAGACCCCCTCGATATATTTAGCCTACCTAAATAATGACGTCATTTCAAAATGACGTCAAATCTGGGGGTTTCGCCCCCAAATGTTGAGTTTATTATAATCGAATGTTAACAATGGAACTCGTGTTTTCGTTCGAATGTACACAGCTTTAGTATTGCGGTAATGGCTGTTCCTTATAGGATACACATTATTCGTATTATTAACCTCTTATATGGATTAAACAGACATGCATACTAACAAAATGTTCACTTCATATTTAGAAATTACAGGAACTATATTGTTAATATAAGACATAAACTGATATTTTCGACGTTCAAGTAAAAGAAACGACAGATATTTATCGGCAAATTTACTATGAATCGCGCTAGCGATACGTGGTATTTTCCGATAATTGTCGGTCGTTGATTTCGCTTGAACACTGAAAAAATCAGCTCATTCAGATAATTCATAGGCAGACTAAGGGTGACGTGCAATGTTGTCTAGGTGTTAATATGCATTGAAAGTGCAATTATCAAAAGGAATCGTTATTTCGATAGCATTACTTGATTCGCGAATTGACATTGTGTATCACATCTGCTTTCTCGGTGTTTAGTCTTAAATGATTGTTACTGCATTTCAACTGTCCTTGTATTACTAACAGTTTGACTAGAAAGAGGCGCAAAATACAGTATTCCTTAGTGTAAACGCTGAAACCCCTCACTGCCATGAGCTCATCATCTATAAACAGTTGTTGTCTAATTTTATGTCTCAAATTCAAATATAAGGTATACTGTCTAAAGCAATATCGAAATTAGTCTCTTAACGTTTGGATCCTGGTTATTCGCCGCGGCTACGTATATCATTGTCAAAGAAACAAACGATGCAACCGTTGTCAAAGCTGATTTATCTGCAATGTTTTTAAAATTTAGTAAAAAATACTTTCACACAGCCGTGCAGTTTATATGCAAATGAGAGGTAAAGTTATTTGGCGTCTGGTCCAAATCAAAAGTATTTGAAAAAGGTTTTCACCCGAAGTCAACATAGTTTAACAATTTGTGATACATGCAACCTCTGCTGTCGCATGACATGGTTTGTCGAACTCATTTTACTGATAGCAGTCCTGTTTTATTCTTGCTGGTATCACTTGCCCTGTAGCCTGGTCTGTCATACAAGTGTTTTTGCTGATTCCATGGCAAATCTTCATGGCTGATATAGCGGTTACAAACTACGCCCAGACGTTTATTGACCTCGACATAATGTATACCTTTTAATTGAACGAATGCCTTAAAGTGGCGGTTTGTTCTCCTTATCTGATTACCAACTAGATACGTATTAAATGCATTTATATCAAGAAGGCAGTTCTACAGTCTCGTAGCTGGTGTCTTTAAACAGGATAAGGGAAACACATATTAACCTTGTGGTACGTACTTAACTGTCTGCCTGCTTTTAGAGGTAACCTGTCTTTTTTAACTTGAAATAGACTATGGGTAATTGGTCAAGTGAAGATGGTAGGCATACTAACGACTCGAGGTAACTTACCTTTTATGATCAAGCATTGGTATCTATTTAAAGTATTCAGGCTTAAAACTTATTTCCCTTTGCTTTTACACGTCGAAGTTTTACTGATTGCAAAATGTCACTGATTTGAATACTACACTTACCATGTGTTCTATGTAAACGACTGCTGTTTAAGCTTGATCAATATTTGATTGACAAGGGCATCAAACTTTTATATACACATGTTATGGGCTGAATAAGGACCCCACACTATTAAAAGGGTATTTTTATTCTGATCATGGAATTCATGCGGTTAACATACGAGAGTGAATTTTAAAACGCCCAAGGATATATATATCAAGAATGTCATTGATTTCCTGTCGCTGCTGTCCAAGCCGTGTTTACGATGTTGTTTTCGACCCACATGTCTCTTTTATTTACAGGCAGTATGTTCATCAATATTTAGCAAACTAGATATTTTGTGAATGTGAAATGTGGCGCAATTGACTTGTCATACCATGTATTTATCTGTTATTTGTTTCAGGGCATGTTATAAGCGTATAAAAAGAAAATGCTGCCTGATTTGACACCCAATTTTTCAATGTCTCAACTAGATTTAACTTGTTTGCACTACCGAACATACATTAGCCCAGCATGCTAAAGATTAAGCCGTGTTCTTCGATCCTTGAACGGAAGATTAGTTTCTATTTTTGTCAAGTAAATTGAAAACGAATTACGGTGATTACCTTCGAACTGTACCCCTGGCGTGTTCACGGTTATTTTATTATGTAAGCAAACCAATCTACGATGAAATACGGAAGTTTACAAATTATGCCGTGTCCAGCCACAGTGGTTTGTGAAAAATTATTTGAGGAGCTTAGCAAATGAACATAGATGTTAGACATTGAAATTATCTCAATCTTCTTCCTTTGAACATGATAGTACAGTTAAGCCTTTCCGTAACGACCACTAGATTGTGTTGAATTTTAGGTTTTAACGACAGGTGACAGCTTAATGCAAGTTGAATGTAAACCAGAAAGCTCCTCAAGCTTTAAGCGGTCACCGGCTTTTTAAAATTAATTAGCAATTAAGTGGTCGATAAACAGAGACTTAACACTAGTGGTAGTAGTTGTGGTAGAATAAGTGATAGTAGTAAAAATTAGATCCAAGAAATAGTTATTATTCAAGTTTGCTTTGTCAATCAGTGGATCTTAAATAAGTATCGCTGCGCATTCATTAGTAGTACAAACTTGTTCTGATTCAAGAGCTAGAATATCACCGTTCTCCAGCTGAATATTCCTGAATAAGAATTTCCCTCTATTGTTAAATGGCTAATAAAAGGAGGAAATAGTGTTGCAGGACAGAAAAAAGACTCATGCAAAACAGATACAAAATAACATGCAAGATAGTGCATATCTGATCAAACAGCATCTTCAGGAGTCATTTTTGAGTCTTCGTTAAATCAACAAGCGCAAATGCATGTTAAGAACAGGGATATATTAAGATACTTACTTAACCAAATAGAACTGACACAGAAATTGAACATGAACGTATGTTTCCGTATATGCATAACAACTTATTACTATTAATCAGTAGCGCTGGCCTATATCCTCAAATGCGACTTGTGGAGCAGTTGTTTTATGTTTCTGGTGATATATACGTTATGATAATGTGGATACTCTAATAACATAGTTTTATTTAATCTCGTATTTGATTGATTCTGGACGTCATTTGCTGTGGCATAGTTTTCTGGTAAATCTATTTACGAAAAATCGCAAGTGATGTGATTAAACGTTTTTGTATACACTTACAGGCAAGTATGGTTCATTAAAGGAAACGTCTTTTTGTGTTTTTACTTACCAAACACACTGACCAGATTCTGTCTATTGTAATACAAAACAACGAGATAATCCGGCAGTGATGTACGAGTCGTACCTCTGTATTAACTTCACTTCTGATTACATGAAGGAAGCAATGCATTTGGAGAATATACGATGGCAATTCGATATAAAGCTGACTTACTCCTATAGTCATAACTAGAATGCGAACACTTGAGTTTCAAACGTCGAATTTACACTGATTTGAAAGTTTAAATGTGGTACACCATGTTGTAGTCATCGTAAACGGGTCAGTCCTACTGAAGTAAGTTCGAGTTATATTGCTTGGACTGAACATATTGTCTGATAGGCAAACGTTTGATATATGTACCATGATCAAAGCAATACTCGTGATAGAAAGTTTGTTTGTGTGCAAATAAGCAACAGTAATAAGTGTTCCAAAAAGACCCCTGCGTGTGTTTCTACACCTGTACACTTATTACAGGTGCATTTTGCTAAGCAAATCATTGAATCTAAATAAAATATCGATTTATGTGACGGCTGATAAAGATACTTACTTTCTTTTTTACATATACTTCTTACCCATCCCTTTTAGAAATAAGTTTTATCTGTGTTTTTCTGTATTTCTCTATACATGTATTTGTATTTGTCTGATGTCACTGTCTGTCTTTCTCTACCTCCATCTGTCTCAATCAAACACCCGCACACTATAACAATATTACTCTCTGCCTTTATATTTACCCCTCTCTATATATATCTCTGTATTACTGTCTCTCCCCCTCTCACCTGCCATTTATGCTTCACTCCTCGCTCTTCCATTCGCTCTCACTCCTTCGCTAATTATTTCTTTCCTTCACGCTTAAACACTTTTTCTGCCTCCCCATTTCTATTCTTCTCTTTGGAAATGTTTAAAAAGAGAACGTATTGGTTGACCAGGGGTTGGCGAGAACATTGTATGAATGGTGTGAAACATACGTAACCCTTATCCTGTCGATCGCGACTTGATTTGATTTTTAAAAAAACAGTTTGGACCCATATATGATGTCGCTTACTGTGACGCCTGCTCAATATCAAAACTGCTTCACACTTGTATTTGAAGTTCCTTCATTACTAAAATGTATAAATCATAGATGAATATTTTTGCAGACGACATTTCGGCAGGATAACGTTAACCCTTAGCCCGCCAAATAAATTGTCGTCTGCTATATTTCTCGTCTGCTTCAAGTTTCAAAGTGCTTCAAAGTTGCTCAAAATTGCTGAAAATGTTGTCTGAGTGTCAAACAGCTTGGATCCGGATGAGACGCCGAGTTACTCGGCGTCTCATCCGGATCCAAGCTGTTTGCATATGGAGCTAGTCGTGACTGGCAGGCTAAGGGTTAATACAAATCAGATATACGTTCCGAATACCAATCGAGCAATGTCATTTATCATGTTGGCATTTGATGTGTTACAAAGTACCAGTGTCCTGCTTGATTTCGATCATGAATTGATTCTTACATTTGACTGGTTAAGTCTAGATTACATCAACCAAGGACTGATTTTCCATGTCTATAAACATTGGATTGCTGAAAAATTCAAATTTATCATTTAACTCTTTGCATGCTGTGTAAATATTTTCGCCTAAAACAATTGTCGTCTGCTACTGTTCCAAATATAGAATTTACACTTTCTTCACAACACAGGACCATAGTGTCAAACAGTTTGAATCCTGATAAGACATCGCGTTAACACTTTCCCCATAGAAGCGACTTTTAGCGTTTTCAATTTATTCCTCCGCTAAAGAAAATATTTCCAGTTTATACCCTCATGAAAAATTACCATTACAAATATTCTATATAGCCTAGCAGATTTGATCTTAAAGCAGGCTGAAAGTAAAGCAGAATGTGCCTTAAGGCACATTCTGCTTTACTTTCAACCTGCTTTAAGTGGTCACCTGTTTGAACAACTAGAAACAGGATATTGGGTAAAGGGTTAAGGGGCGTCTCATCAGGATCCAGACAGTTTTCAAAGATTATAATGGTTTCACTGCTAGCATGCTTAGAGTTAACCGCATTGATAAAATGTGATTAGCTTCCAACGAAAAGGGAATATATTTACATACGATCTCACAACGTGACACGATTAACGGCTCCATGAAAATAAATAGTTTTAATATAATTATATGAGCATGATAACATTTATTCCATCCATCTACAGGTGATGACATTGAAATATTTATCTTTTACCGAATATGTTTGCTAAGGATTAAAGAAAACTTTTTTTCTCTTTCTTTTCTTTCTGTTTCAATATATTTGCACCGCCCCTTCTCAGTCACTGTATCAGTTAACCCTTTGATCCCTAGCCACGCATGTAGGCGACCCTTTTAAACAGTGTACATGCGGATAGTACACTTGTACTATGCAAACAGTGAATACTCATATCAGAGGGCTCATACAAACCCCTGTTTTCAGGGTATTCACTGTTTTTCATTATGAAAAACATTGACAAAAACAACCCTAAACAGTTAGAAACGGACTAGACTAAATTTAAAACGTAAATCATGTCAGACTTATTAAATGTTAGAGTTATGTTTAAAACTTTTCGAAGAGCTAATGGCCTATATCACATAGGCTATTGTATAAAAATTAGTAATGGGATACCGGAGTGTGGCGAAATTATCTAGGTTTAAAATTTTCTAACTGGACATTTTCTGTTTTTTTCCTCTAAGAAAGTGCTATAGTTATGTCTTAGAACACCACAGCTGCAAAGGGCTTTCCTGACTCAAATTTCGCGGTTCGTCGTATGTATTTGCGGTAAATAATTACTAATTTCTAAATTATCATTCACCAAATTTATTTCATAAAAGTTGAAACAGTTCTAGAAACGACTTTCATGCTTCTACTCGTTCATGATAATTGAAGAACCTTATGAAAAATGTCATTCATGTCGTTCGTTAACCTTTATTATGCTACATGTATAGTCGTCTATTGGGAATACATCGTATGCGGAAAAGCACGTATTCAATGTGTATGCTTTCAAAACTGTAGAAAAAATAAAATATGAGTGAGATATGGTATTGACCCTGCAGCGTTTGATCTAGATTCAAACTTTATCAAAATATTGACAAAGTTGCGCTCAGCATGATACGTTTTAAAGCTGTCTGGGAATTATAAACAAGCTTCCAATTGGAGACCTTTACCTTACTTTCAACATGTTTTCAGAAGTAACTTGTACTAAAAAAGAAACAAACGAATCTATGAAAACAATTATGATTTTCAAAAAGGTCGTTTTTATGAGGTAAAGTTATGGCACCTTGTGTTGATTGAACCAATTTTCCCAGACATGCTATTTCGATTGGCACTATTTGAGCCATGGTGACCTTCGGTAAACATTGGTTTATTAGCTTTTGATAAATTTCTGTTTTGATTTTAAACCGACTAAAGTCAGCGTCGTGTTTCGAAGATTTTGACTCAGTTCTCCTCCGCTCAAGACAGCAACACTTCAATTTTGAAAGCTGTATTAGAAGAGATGGGTAAGCGATTACAATGATAAACTTCTAGTAAATAAACATTATACTGTGAGGTAAATATGATGATCACAAAATAAGTAAAATCTACTTTCACTTTCTTCTGTGTACGAATGGTTACGAGTCGTGTCGGTCCCTTGGTTGTATCAGCTTATGTTGTTTAGACATATGTTGTTTCGGTCTAGTTTAGGGATAGATCGTTTAAGTCTATGCTCTAGGTCTTTAATCTTTATCAATAAATAACGCAATAACCCAGTAATGCTTTAACATGCTGTACAAACAATATAAGCCCTATTTTAAAACTTTAATATGTCAATGATATTATTAATTTAATAATATTCTTTAAAATGACAAGATGCTGAATAACCCTGCCAGACCTTTTTAACATCTGCTCTGCTTCGGATATAAATGGTAACTGATTGGTGTTTGAGTGCAATAGATCTTTCTTATGAATATATTATTTATGCTTGAATAAAATGTCCACGTGCTTTATGCAATCATTTACAAAAAAGCGTTTATGCCAAAACTGGTTTTCAAACTCTTTACAGTATTGGTTATTATTTCAATACATATTATTCACTCAGAATTCAAACTCTTTACAGTATTGGTTATTATTTCAATACATATTATTCACTCAGAATTCAAACTCTTTACTTTATTGGTTATTATTTCAATACATATTATTCACTCAGAATTCAAACTCTTTACAGTATTGGTTATTATTTCAATACATATTGTTCACTCAGAATTCAAACTCTTTACAGTATTGGTTATTATTTCAATACATATTGTTCACTCAGAATTCAAACTCTTTGCAGTGGTTATTATTTCAATACATATTGTTCACTCAGAATTCAAACTCTTTGCAGTATTGGTTATTATTTCAATACATATTGTTCACTAAGAATTCGTACTATTGGGTAACTCCTGGTTTTCTCCCTCACCTCATTCTTCTGTAGTTCAGTTGGAAACCATCACCAGTTCTCTCAAGAACTTTGATTTATAATTGTGGTTCGAATCATGTTTTTACGATACTGCTGATACATCAAATGGTTATTATTTTATAAAATTTAAAAGGCTTTGAATCTGTGTCGATATTTTCCAAGTTTTGACGATACATATCGTAAAAATAAATGTTTGAAACCGCCGCACTCAGAACGTTGACTAAATATTACGAAATCACTTATACACAATCTAAGCTATACAACCCACCGCAAATCATATAGTCAGGTCTTTGAAAGGTTTTTATTCAATGAATTACTTGTATCTCTTCTTTCTATTCTGACACAAGAATTGCTGCAATATCGCAAAACGTTCGTGTTTTATCTAAGAAAATTCCAAAACGTTTAGAGAGGGTAACAGTTTCCTACAAAATATGTGTTACTTTCTAAGATGATGTTATCGATGTATTAGTCGAAAAGCCGACAACTAAGACAATAATGACTTTCGGACAGAATCATTTTATATTAAGGAAATGTCTTAGTCTTTTATTTGATTTTCTTTCAAAGAGTTAATCATAAATGCTTAGTTGAACTTGCCGAAAACTAAGACAAAATCATAATAATTTATCTTAGAAGGTTTTAGAATACGGGTCTAGATCTCTCCTTCACAGACCGTGACCTTTCGATGTCAATTATAAGAAAGATTGTTGTCGGGAGCATTTCTCCCATACCACATCAGTTAAGGATATTATAATTTGATGTATATATACTTAAAAAAATTTCTAATCGGTCACTTTTTAAAGCTACATATTTCTGTAAATACTAAGTTCACATTTATGATATTTTACACACAATATGATGGGTTCTTAGCGTTCCTTAATTTTGGAATTTATACACGTTGCTCCACGTCGTGAACGCCAGAACAACCACGTAGCTTGTTTCGCCTAATTTGCACGTGTAAAGTATGGAAGAAAGCCATTGCCCGCAATATTACACGAGTGTAATCTCCAATGACAACCTAGCCCGGAAAACACCTAAAATGCCGAAAATAACACACGAGGAGAGCGGCAGAGCCGTCGGAATGTTGAACGCCGGTGTATTCTGACGGCAAATAAGATTCAACCACCGAGGAATACCGGAAGTGAAAACATGACAATACTAATTTCCCGTGTATTCTATATTAGAAAATGTTTCTGTCCGTTTGCATGTGGCTAGAACTTTTAACCGGACACTTTCGACCATTAAGGCTATAACGCGGACATTTGACGTCACTGGAAGTAGATCAGACCGCCCAAAGAAACAAAAAACGATGGGTAACAACACCCCTAGGACCAATACATTATAGTTACGCACCTGCGCGACAGATTTCTTCCCGTTGCAAAGACGGCAACACAGCTTAAGGGTCAACACGTCCGTAACGTCACACCAAAGACGGTACGTAATCGGCTTCGAGAGGTGGACAGTCGCTGCTGACGGCCACTTCAAGATAAAGTCATCACCAGACAGCTTTAGCCCGACGATACAGATGAGTTTAACGCTACAGGGCACGTTTGCGACATACTAAAGAAACGCGTTTGTTCCTTACCCCAGCCTCCCAATTTTGACGCAGTGGAGCGTGACGTCGTCAATATGTGGGACATTTATGTCCTCAATACTTTTACCGAACCCTTCTCGTCTATGAGAAGTCGATACGAAACTGTTATTGCAGCTGATGGGGGCAATACGAATTAATAACATTGGGCCTTTGAACTGAAAAACACCCCTGTTAGTTTCAAAATATGAGGTGCCTCCACAGAAGTTGTTGTTAAAGATTAGGAGGAAAGGTGATAGCCGGAAAATTGTGATAGTCTGCTTCAAAATTGATTACATTGGCATTGTAACACAATTACATGTGCATGGTTAAACATTTCCTTATATTTCTTTTTCTGAATGAAATATAAGGTGACCGATTAGAAATTTTTTTGAGTATAGGTACATCTTAGAATAGAATAGTATTGCGTACAATTTTCAAGCAAATATGACCTTGGCCTCAAAGAAAGATTTTTTTAGACATACTCTCTTTACCAAAAAAGGTTTTGTATTGTTTATTCTAGTATTGAACAATATGTGTACTATTTGTTTTTTCTCCTGGTTTTAAACCCTCTAAATAATCGCCCATAATGCCGCTCAGATCGTTTTCGTCTGTGTACATCACTAAAATCTAAAATTAGATTTAGGAAAAAATCTCGTGTGATTATGCAAATAACTACCATCCACTTAACAAAAGTCGCGCAATGCCGGGATGTTGAGGTGATTCCCAAGCGTATAAACAGATAGTCTTTGTTTATTTCCGCTTCATAAATTTACCATCCCGCATTTGCTTTTTTTTACATTAATCGGCACTGAACAAAATGGTCGACTAATTTTGAATTTAGCTGACCGAGAAGTGCTCATTGTTTTACAAATTTTGTAAAGCTTCAATGAGCTCTGGAAAACTACTTTATTTGATTTTGTTTGATTTCAAATAAAGAGTATATTAGTAGTCACGTATGCGTACGTAGATTCTGCCTTCATGACACAGAAAACACGCGTGTAAAAAGTAAGTGTATCTAACGAATATGTTGTTAATTTACTTTTTGAAAAGGTATGGGATAGTGAAAAATAATTGTGACCGTTTTCAATAAGTCATTTTTCTTTCCCCTTGACTAAGCGGTCACCTTTCTTAAGCAGCCAATTGTGTTGCTTCCCTTCACTTGCCGCTTAGGACAGGTTTTATAAGAGACGTCATCAAATTGATCTCACACATGTAAGAAACTATGATATTCGCGATCGCTGTTCGCTATAGGAAACAGGGTTAGATATGCGAGAAAAACATTTCTGTAGCTGTCGCGCTGTTACATAAGAAAGGTGTTATTATGATTATTATACTATTGTACAGCAGGACATTTCACACACACACAATGCAATTTACCAATCTACTATCTGGCAAAGAACACACATTACATTAAACAAGATTGAACAAAGGAAAACATACTGCTAACATTGATTGAAGCCATATATACAATATGAACAAACATTAGAAAATAACCATATTTGTGTGGTAGATAATTATCTAGAAAATGTAGTTAAGGGTGCATCAATGTCATAAGCCAATTTTTAAAAGTATCAAACTTTTTTTCTAACACTGTTTTTTTGGAAGAGCTGTTTATGATGAATGAAAAAATGAAAATTAAAATATATGGTGGTGTCCTTTTTTTTTAGCTACAGCGATTTGAAAAAGGTGTGTCAAATTTGGACTTTTTCTCTCAAATTTTACCCATTCAGAGTACAAGCTTCAGTAAAATCTATTTTAAAACAAAACAAACATGATAATTTGGGTTTCCATTATTTCTTTCGTGTCTATGGTGGTATTTTTACATATAAAAACCAAATTTAGACAAAGCAGGCACCAGGTTCGAACAATATGGATCCTTGAATATCAAAAATATGCTTTGTATAGGGCATGATTTTATTAGATTTTTTATTTTATGAAAAAAATTAAAAAAGTTTGAAAATGAAATAGTTCTAGTATTAAACTTTTTTATATTCTACCAGATGAAAGCCCATGCTAAGGCAGTTCAAAATATGAAAAGAAATTGAAAGATCAGTGTTGAAAATTTTGAGTTATTAAAGTAAAAAGAGGTATCTGCCCTTACAAAATTTACAAAAAAGTACCATATCGATGCTATTAAGAGCTTTATTAATTAGTTCTTGTATGAAGAAATACTACCATAGATAGAAAATAAATAACACAAAACCAAATTATCATATTTGTTTTCATTTAAAATGGATTTTATTGAAGCGGGCTGTTTGAAAAGGACAAAATAAGAGGAAGTGGGTGGGGTAAATTTTACATGGCCGTAGAGCCAACTGTTGTTCACCAAAATGTACACGTTTTCTATTTATTTCATTCATCTTAAATAGCTATTCAATACAAAACCAGCATAGAGTGTTTTCATATACTTTTAAAGTTTCCCAAAGTCATGACATTGATACACCCTTAAACTGAGGCGCCTTTATAATACTATTTTGGAACCTATGTAGCATGCACACAACAAAATAGCAATGTTTGTTTTGCTTAACCCTGATAATGCTTCATTGTCTTCTGCTTAAAAAGCTCATTATAAATTTATAAGCTATTTTTGCTGTAGAAAAATTGAGTTTTAGTGCTAACAGCGTGCATCGAGATTAGACGCCGCGCAAAGCGTCGTCTAATCTGGATTTAAACTATCAGCGAAACCTTGCTTAGTCGCGTTTAGAACGATAAGGATGAACACGTAATTGATAGTGTATGGAGACCTTTGGCAATTTACTGATTGGAGTCATTATAGGGGACCGTTTTACTAAACTACTTACGCAAAAATTTTGCGTAAGTCAAAATTTTAAATTTTAATTTATATTTTTTATAATCACTTGCTACAAACAGCAAATAGCCAGATCAGAGGACGCGCTTTTAGCGCGTCCTCTGATCTGGCTATTTGATGTTTGCAAACATGTATGATCGAACAATAAGAATTAAATGATTTTGACTTACGCAAACAATTTGCGTAAGTTGTTTAGTAAAACGGGCCCCTGTTCTTTCTTTGATATGTGTCGCTTATAAGAACGCATAAGGCATTCGAGCACGTTTGAATTAATCAACCACCCATTGGAGACGATCGAATGGTTATTTCTAAAAGCAGCTAAGAGCTAATTGCCGGTGACTGCTTAATGCAGTAAAATATATAAACATAATATGAAGCGCTGTCAATATCTGACTACTACAAATTTTTCCTTGGTGACATCGCTCAATATCACTGTATTATTTAGTATCAGAGTGAATATTCCCATTCGCGTGTACAGTTGTCTTGACTTGATTGACAAGCTAATCATATAACATAATGTAACCAGTGCCGTATATGCAAATGCACATTCGGCTATCTCTGTGGTCTCTACCGACGTTGTCTAATAGACAATGATCCGAAAGACAGCATATTGTGATTGTTACCACTAACAATACAAATTGATTTCATATTTGCAAAGCGGTTGGGTCTGATCGCTTGGTTTGATCACTTTTCCAAATGGTTGACTTTCGACGAGGAGGAAATGTTTTTTTTCTACTCGACAAAGTCGCATATACTTATAACATGATCTGAACAAACGACAATCAACAAAGTTAACCCTGGTGACGAGTGCAATCGTTATGAGCAAACCGTGTACAGTCGAACTTTGATATTTCGAAGACGGTTTTGTCGAACATATGGGTATGTTCGACTTAAAAAGACTCGCAACCAGATTTAGCATTAAAAATAATAATTTGTAAATATGTGTCAAACGCTTATACAGTGGAGAATGTGTTATTCTTTCCCAATAAACGCGTTTACGCTAAAACTATTATTTGCAGTGCAAACATTTTGGAGCCAGATCAGACGCCGGGTAACCCGGCGTCTGATCAGGCTCTAAACTGTTTGCCACCAAGATAAACATGAATTATCAGAATTGTCCAAAAGTTGTTCTTTTCTACGTTTAATAAATAGCGCTTTGCGTTTGCGTTTGCGTACGTTTGCGTTTAAACGGGAAAGAATAACAGATTCTCCACTGTATAAACGGTAAAGACTTAGTTTAGGATAAGACATTCTGTTTAAAATATGTATTTCAATAACAAAAAGTATTGGGCTCTTGTGGGATTCGAACCCGGGGCCCGGCATGGGTGGACAGAAGGTAAAATAAGGAAACCGCTTAGACCACTGGGCCACGGAACTATTCATATATCTCGGATCGATTTAACGTATTTCAGTGTGTAGCGATGGAAAGTACATACAACTACATAATTCGGCTAGGGTTTATGTCTGAGCCCGTGATCAATTTCTATAGCGTCTTTCGACGCTATGGATAAAACGATAGAAAAAAACAATAAACTAAGATTTGAAGACATTTCTAGAGGGTGTTTTTAGACTGGTCATATTTTTCCAATGCCAGATTCACGATAATAGTACCCTTTTGGTTATATTTGAGTATTTTCTTTTCTTTTTGCAAATGCACCATCTGGTTGCGAGTCGCTTTAATGGAGCGTAAAATAAAGCAGTTCATAATTCGAGTTAGACGAGTACTAATAAAGATTACGTTGTCCTTGACAAACATTGAAAATAAAGCTCCTATAGGAGCCCTCTGATCTGGATGTGCACCGTTTATTCATTTTGCAATGTATTGTTCAAATCAACTCTAAATAGTCAAAATAGATAATTATTCTGTGCGCGTGTGCTCTTACTGTATGAAAGGTATTGTATGTTAATCCTTTCAAATATCCTGAAAGGTAGACATATTTGGGGCGATCGTGAGTGGTCTGCAAACGCTTCAGTTAGAAAATGGCTAGACACATTTGCACAAGTCGAGGCCTGCAAGTTGCGTATTGTTTTTGAATAATACGGGTGATTCCCGGTTCCGGCTATCGTTGAATTTCTCACATTTACTTATTTTGTTCCTACGTAAATCAATAATATACGATGATACAATCTACTGAACAAAGATAAGGGTACTCGATTTCGAATGTATGCACAATTCAACGCTGATTATTAAAAGGCTTAAGTCGGGTCAACCCGTATTTCATAGTTTAAACGTGCCTAAGACTCGTTTTAATAACTTAAAACTAAGAATGTGTTTAACCGAATCGAGGAATAACTAATGCAATTCAACTGTAGATGTACGAGAAAGTTGGGTTAAGAGAGTACGAGATATCGAGCAACATGTACATAGAATAGAAATGTAATAATATGAATATGAAATATGAAACAGTTACATCGTGGTATACATAATTCACTCTTTTATATTTTAAGTGCAATTCAAAACAAAATATTATTTTTAAATAAAAGTGTCTGTGCTAACATAACTGTTTTTCTCTCAGATTGTTTAAGCAAACCGGCATTTGGCCACGTTTTAAACTGAATACCACCCAGTCAAATGAAACATAGTCAGTTGCAAAGAACAGGGCATTGCTTAATTTCATTACAATGACCCTCTTAGTATCTGTTTTTCAATATTTAATATTTACACTTTAGTTTACTCTTTATATTCAACAACAGCGTGGAAACTAGAGCACCAATAAATTTACGGCAAGTTAAACTTCCAAAATGTCGACATGTGTAACCCTTGTCACAGTCTTGAACAGGATGCTTTCCTAATATGAAACAGTTTTTATCAATACAGCTCTCCCTCTTTACAACGACACCCAATGGGAGACACAGATAGTAGACTAGACCGAATCTGAGAAAATGTGCTCCTAAAAGGTTGTGAAGGCAAATTGGAGTAATGCTTGGTATCCTAATGTTTTAACCTATTTCAAGGGTGCTGAATTCAAATATGGTGGATACCAAGCTGGATTTTGACTTTTAAGGGGCCAAAATTGGGAAACAAAATGGCCGCCATAAATTGTTTCTTTTCCATCCAAGCTGAGTTTGTATTAGTTTAGGTAGGTACATTGCATGTAGCTTAAAACGATTGAAAGTTGTATAATCTAATTAAAGGAAACACAAGTAGATATTAAGCTGGATTTTGACTTTTAGGGGGCCAAAAAGGGGAAACAAAATGGCCGCCATAATTTTTCCCATCCAAGCTGAGTTTGTATTAGTTAAAAGAGATTCATTTCACGTAGCTTAAAAAGATGGATCCTCTTATAACATATTAGATGGGTGTTGAGTCCAACACAAGTGGCTACCAAGCTGGATGTTGACTTTTAAGGGGCCAAAAAGGGGAAACAAAATGGCCGCCATAAATTGTTTCTTTTTCATCCAAGCTGAGTTTGTATTAATTAAGAAGGTATACTGTACATAGCTTAAAAAGATGTCAAGTTTTATAACCTAATTGAAGGATGCTGAATCCAACACAAGTTGATACCAAACTGGGTTTTGACTTTTAAGGGGCCAAAAAGGGGAAACAAAATGGCTGCCATATGTTTTGTTCCCAACAACTTGAGTTTGTTTGAGTGTAGGAAGGTTCATTGCACGTAGCTATAGTTTTATAACCTAATTGAAGAGTGGTTATCCAAATTAAGTGGATACCAAACTGGATTTTGACTTTTAAGGGGTCAAAAAGGGGAAACAAAATGGCCGCCATAAAATATACTTTTTCCGCCAAATATTTGCATTTACCTATTGAAACAACTCAAGATGTGTTAGAATTGAAAGTATCCCATCAATAATTTATCGGGAACTTGACCATGAAACTTATAGTATTAAACTGAATAGAATTTATCACAATGACAGCAATTTTACAAATCGAATAGGCCGTACATTCTGCTCACTTGCAAAAAAAGAACAATTTTCCTTTGGTATGTTGAGTGATAATAGGGTTGCATATTTTAGATTTGAAATTAAAGATATTTCCCTTTGTTTTAAATTTACCATAATTTGTAGTAGTCCGCAAAATTTTGAAGAAAAAACAATCCAAATAAACATTTTATATGACTGCCACAATGTCATGAAAACATATATATGAAACCAGATTTGTTAATGTGTACATGCAGTTCTAATCTGTTATTAAGATGACAATCCTAGATCTAACTCTTGCTTCTGAATCAAGAGAACATGACTGTTTTCTGTCCAGGCATACATCGTACTTTAATTACATCTGTATCAAATGGTTGATTCATTTGTTTTACAATAGGGCCCCTGCTACTATTGTGTATTGTGTATTATCTTCATTCCATACTGACCCGTAACCTGCATTTCCAATAAAATCGCTTGGATGTTGAGTTAATAAACTGATATATGTATATAAAACATGTACTTTTGTGCAGTTCTGTACAAACACAATGAATCATGTACAGGGATAATGAAACGAGGTGAGACAGATGAGGCCAAAATCGCAAATGCACTTCGGAGTGGAAATATATTTGTTAAACCAACAACTGCACAAGCTATGCCATTGCAAAACATAGTCAACAAAGATCTAGCAACTACCGACGATTCATAACTTGGTGATAGACAACTAGGACAAGAAACAAGTATGTGCAATCACGTCTGATTGTTGATGAAGTAGGGCAGTCAGCACGACACCAAAATAGCCCTTCAGCAAAAATAATCCCCTAACCTTTGCTTCTCTTTATTATGTACCCAAGATGTCCAAAACCAACACAGCACAGAAGGTTATCAAAGTGGATAGAGAGATCTTACAAAGGCTCATAACAGCATACAAGCCAATTGCCCTGTAAACCTGGAGCAGATTCTTCAGCATTAATTAATGCCAGGACCTGTGTCGCTGGCATATAGTGATGACTGCGTGCAATCTGCTAGAAAATTACTCATATCTGATATCCTAACCAAGGATCTGGTAATTACTTCTAGCGTGACCCTATATTGAACATCAGTAATAGTCATAGATGAACAGGCCTTGGTTATGGCTATTTGGAAACCACATGACATCACATTCCGTGACTATACAGATGCATTTGTCAACAATTTGATGACCATGGATGCAAACATCGGGCAGTTTTTGACCATTACTAACAACATTCCATAAAATCTAGAACAATACAAAAGCGTGCAAAAGGATAACACCCACACAAAAGAGTAGTAACAAACACTTCAATATCAGTTGCCCAGTAACTAGGCTTACTCTTTGTCAGAGAACAAACAGGACTTGTCCGAATATCTCGCCAAGCATATCATTCAGAATGTGCTTACCAATGAGACCATCGTAGATGCTGGTGGTCTCAACAAGCTCATGTCTGTGGTATCATCAAATCCTGACATGGAGACATCTCCACTACATGCCTACCATGAGGAAGCTGACACACGTCTGGTATTCTATTACCTGAGCTTTGATTGCGAGTCCATTTATTTGCTTCTCGGGATACAGATGTTTTGGTACCCTTTGACAGCCCATTACAGGAACATGAAATGTACCACACTTTTGATGACCAGTGACGCCTCCAAAATAAACCTAGTGTGTTTCACTTCATGGCATCAAACAAAGTTTATCTGGTCAAAATTTTAACTTTCAGTTGGCATTTCATGTTATTACTGGTTGTGATACTGTTTCACAATTATCGGGACACAGCAAGAAGACGGCATGGAAAGTGTACAAGAACAGCTACAGAATGCACTATGGCATCTAGTCAAAGGAGGACTTACACAGGCTACAGCATCAGTTGCTGAATCATTCATTTGCAGATTTTATGGAGTATTATACGTAGATGTCGATAAGGCAAGTGTCAAGTTGTTTAGTAAATGTGTAGCTCAGGAGTCATAGCCATCCACCAGCGATGCCAGCAGGTTCGGCGTCAAATGTTAATACTACCAGACAATGGTGTCGATGCAAGCTAATGATTGTACTTAGACACTACCACCAGTTACTGACTTTGGTTGGCTGGTTTCTGGTGATAACTTGCAGCCAGTTCTGATGATGCTACCAGCGATTCTGAATTATTGCCTAGAGATCATAAGCTGTTACTGTGTAAAGGGGAACACTAGTCTACGCTGTAAATGTAGAAAAGTTGACTGAGGTGCACATACTCTTGCAAATGTATTGACACTACATGTATATCATAATGTGTTCTCATATATTGACTACGATCCAAACAATTAATATGAAACAGTTCACACATAATTTTGAATCATTGATAGTAATGTTTGAACTTTTTTGCTAAAACAAGGCAAAAGGGTGTCCATTTTGAATTTGAAATAGCTGCCATTTTTTAAGCTAAATGTACCTTTAATGTATCTTCCTAAACTTTTTCAAGTATATATAAAAATACTCTGCCAGGATGCACTATTTGGTACGATGTAAAACGATAAAAAAATGTGCTGGCGGCCATTTTGTTGTCAAGTTTTGGCCCCTTTAAAGTCAAAATCCAGCTTGGTATCCCATATCTTGGACCAGTACTCTTCAATTAGGTAAAAACACTAGCCATCTGATAAAGCAACCTGTAAATCATCTTCCTAAACTAATCTAGATAAAAGTAAACATTTACTCAGCTTGGATGCACTATTGGTAAAATGTTATAAAACAATTTGAAAAAGTGGTGGCCATTTTGTTTTCACTTTCTGGCCCCTTAAAAGTCAAAATATAGCTTGGTATCCACTTGTGTTAGATTCAGCATCCTTCAATTAGCTTATAAAACTTTTTTCAGCTACATGCAATTTAACTTCCTAAATTAATACAAACTCAGCTTGGATGGGAAAAAAAATATGGCGGCCATTTTGTTTCCCCTTTTTGGCCCCTTAAAAGTCAAAGGCCACCTTGATAACTCCTTGTGTTGGATTCAGCACCCTTCAATTAAGTTACAAAACTTGCAATCTTTTTAGACCACATACAATGTACCTTCCGAAATTAATACAAACTCAGCTTGGGTGAAAAAAAATTACGGGGACCATTTTGTTTCCCCTTTTTTGGCCCCTTAAAAGTCAAAATCTAGCTTGGTAGCCAGTTGTGTTGGACTCAGCACCCTTCAATTAGGCTACAACTAGCCATCTTTTTAAGTTACATGCAATGAATCTTCTTTAACTAATACAAACTCAGCTTTGATGGGAAAAAATTATGGCGGCCATTTTGTTTCCCCATTTTGGCCCTTAAAAGTCAAAATCCAGCTTGGTATCTACGTGTGTTGGATTCAGCACCATTCAATTAGGTTACACAACTTTCCATCGTTTTAAGCTACATGAAATATACCTTCTTAAGATAATACAAACTCAGCTTGGATGGATAAAAACAATTTATGGCGGCCATTTTGTTTCCCCTTTTTGGCTCCTTAAAAGTCAAAATCCAGCTTGGTATCCACCATATTTGGATTCAGCACCCTTGAATTAGGAAAAAACACCTGGATACCAAGCATTACCCCAATTTGCCTTCACCATTAAGAGTTTTTGAAATTCGGTCTAGTCTATAGTGTGCGTTGTTCGGATGACGTCGTAATGGGGAGGAAAATTGGGAACATTTGCAAACAGCTCGAGTCCATATCAGACGCCTCGTTTCGCGGCGTCTGATCCAGATTCAATCTGTTTGTCACTCGTCATAACGCTTTTTTCTGTCAAAATGTCCATTATGCAGTTTTGAGAAAAACAGCAGAAGACAATTCTAAGCAGACGCCATTGTAGCCGTGAATAAGTTGGACATCGTCTTGTTTGGGGGAAAAGCGAAAAGCGTCGTTGTAAGGAGGGAATCGTTATTGAGAGGGTCATTGTACGGAGGAAACATTGTACATTGTAGTTCAGCGCATGGCCACAATCACAGTAAAGTACTCAGTTAAATAAGCATCACATTCAAGACAACACATTTTAACAGACAATATTTTGTCTACGAAGTGGTAAACAAATAATGTTATTCGGAGGTGAATGAATTTTAAACATATTGAATAAAATGAAAAACGACATGCAAGGTAAACACATATATTCCCGTCACAAACAAAACGTTTAAGTATCAAGAATGCCATAATTTCAAAGTCTGGGCTGATATATTTGTTTCAATTATTTACAGCAAAGCCAATCCGTAAAATAGACGCAGCGTAACCAGTATCTAAACTATTTAACGTATATCAAATGTTTCGAAAACCAAAACCCCAAAGAATAATTATACAGTTGAGAATATGTTATTCTTTCCCGTTTAAACGCAAACGTACGCAAACGCAAAGCGCTAAAACGTAGAAAAGAACAACTTGTGGACAATACAATTCTGATATTTCATGTTTATCTTGGTGGCAAACAGTTTGGAGCCTGATCAGACGCCGGGTTACCCGGCGTCTGATCTGGCTCCAAACAGTTTGCACTGCAAATAATAGTTTTAGCGTAAACGCGTTTATTGGGAAAGAATAACAGATTCTCCACTGTACATCCGAATTAAACAAATAAAAGCATGCAGACGACGATTTGTAAACGGACGACAATAACGCACATGTCCATGAATGCAGGCAATATTCACAAATATCAAATCATAAACAAAAAAAATCCGAATTATACAAAAAATTCAAGCAGACTTTGAAAACCCCGGCTTCTGATCCGGCCTAAAACTGTTTTACAGTAGCTCTCGTACCCCTTTTGTTACGATATGTTCAGATTATAAACGGATTTTGACAGGTAAATCCCTTGTGACTAGTATACTCGTCATGGACAAACGGTGAACTTCCAAAGAGTACATATGTCCTATGCAAGGAGTGTAAACCTTGGTCAAACGGAATAGGCAGGTCCCTCTTATAACAATGTATACATTGGCAGTATATGGTATTCAATGATAAATTGTCGTACATATTAATAATTTGCTTTTTTTGATGTTCCAGCTATAGTCACTGTGACCAACATCACTAAGCTCTTCACCGCTGTGGCTTCGAATCCCGGTCTGGGCACTTTGAAGTTTTCATGTGGGGATGCCCTCCAGCTGGCTTGCTGAAGTTCGGTGGTTCTACCCAGTTTGCCATTTTGTGCCTGAAACCTGGCATATAGGGCTCCATGGGGTTCTCCTCCAACTGTTGTTAACTGGACGTCGCGATATGACTGAAATACTGTTAAGGGTGTATCAATGTCATGAATTTAAGAAATGTTCAAAGTATATGAAACACTATATGATGGTTTTGTATTGAAGAGCTATTTAAGATAAATGAAAAAATAGAAAAAGTGTACATTTGGTGAACAACAGTTGGCTCCATGGCCATGTAAAATTTACCCAACCCACTTTCTCTTATTTTGTCCTTTTCAAACAGCCCGCTTCAATCAAATCCATTTTAAATGAAAACAAATATGATAATTTGGTTTTGTGTTATTTATTTCCTATCTATGGTAGTATTTCTTCATACAAAAACTAATTTAAGAAAAAACAGGCACCAAATGTGAAATTTATAAAGCTCTAAATATCATCGATAGGGTACTTTTTTGTAAATTTTGTAAGGGGAGATAACTCTTTTTACTTTAATAACTCAAAATTTTCAACACTGACCTTTCAATTTCTTTTCTTATTTTGAAATGCCTTAGCATTGGCTTTCATTTGGTTGAATACAAGAAAATGTTTAATACTAGAACTATTTCATTTTCAAACTTTTTTTCCTTTTGTTCCATAAAATAAAAAATCTAATAACATCATGCCCGATAAAAAGCATATTTTTGATATTCGAGGATCCATATTGTTCAAACCTAGTGCCTGCTTTGTCTAAATGTGGTTTATATATGTGGTAATACCACCATAGACATGAACAAATAATAAAAACCCAAATTACCATGTTTGTTTTGTTTTGAAATAGATTTTACTGAAGCTTGTACTCTGAATGGGCAAAATTTGAGAGAAAAAGTCCAAATTTGACATACCTTTTTCAAATCGCTGTAGCTCAAAAAAAAGGACACCACCATATTTTTTTTCCATTTTTTCATTCATCATAAATAGCTTTTCCAAAAAAACAGTGATAGAAAAAAAGTTTGATACTTTGCAAAAAATCGCTTATGGGTTGGATACACCCTTATAGCGACGTAAACTCATAACAATAACATAATTCATACCCTTTACTATCAGCGAACATAATATAACGACGAAAATGTCAATTATGTAACATTTACGCAGACTGTGTCAATTTTTATTCAATCTTCTGCCTTATGAGATACGTAGCGCAACTCCATTTACAGTCAAACGTGTATAAACTGACGTCTCTGAGACAACATATTTGTTAGTATGATAAGTATTAGTTTAATACAGGGCATAGGTAATGCTGCGCCCCCCCCCCCCCTCCCCCTATAGGAGACATTATGTATGCCCTGCCTTTAGTATTCGTCTGTAGTTAAAGTTAAATATCAACCTTATACATCATACAATGGTCGCTGAACACAGAGTTGACTGTAGTTGTTTAGTGTTGTACTTCTTTGTCAGAAGACATACAGTTTCCATAAAGCAGTAAGAAAACTCAGCGCGACATAATATTCTGTGGATTTTATAGCATGTACAATGCCGTCGGGAAGCGAAATATCTTTTAAACTTACAATATATTTAAAATGAGATTATCCGCCCACACAAGTGCAGGTGAAACAGTTGTAAAACCGCATTTAAATGCATTTCTAACTTTAATAAAAGTCACTAGGTCGTACGTAGTATTATTCACACTTCCAGAATTATTCTTGAGAGTATAACTTTAGGTCCCGTTTATGTGTGTAAAGTGTATTTAGTGAAGTAGTGAAACCCCTATGCACAATTTCTGCGGATAAACTTTATGAACCCGTACAGCCAGCATAGGTTATATGTCATTAAAGTGATGATTACGCATGTCCAAAACAGTGTATACGCATATCAAAGGGGCTATTAAAAGCATTTGTTTGCTATTTTGCAACGAATAGTTAAACAAACCATAACAAGTCAAACACTAAGTAGCCTTCATTACAAACTGGAATTGTCATTTCGTAGGTACATGGGGTGAATGGGCTAGCTAGCACAAACTATTTGTAAATATGTCGGTAAAATTTGATTTGCATTTATCGCTCACTAGCTTGTGACGATTTCATAATTTAACCACATCTTTCAAAATCTTGTCTTTGCCGTTGTTTTGCGGATGAGGCTGTCTAACCATTTAAATGAATGAATGAATGAATGGTGTTTTACGGCCCATCGACACAAAAAGGTCATTTAGAGCCGAATAAATAATTACAATATCAAATTTAAAACAATATCAAATTATAGATTAGTCAGTGTCAGTCCCGATCAACGGTCTAACCATTTAAAGCCTAGCGTATGTTAAAAGAGAGTTTAAGCAAACAATGAAGACCCTAAGTAGACGCTGTATCATCAGGATCTATATATATCTCAAAATAACGAGTAGCAAACAGCTTAACTGAATACATATCGGACGCCGCGTCTGATCTGAATTCAAGCTGATTGCAAATGTAAGTCAATTCGTGCTCAGCACTTTAAGGATTTTATCTTTTCCCCTTATAAAGACCCCTTTAAATCAATACAAACAATATCTATTTCCAATTAGTTACTTGCAGATTTAGGGTCACTCTTTTTTTCTTTTTCAAACAGTTGAAGCCCGATCAGATACTTGGTATCACACGTTTTCTTTGTCTATAAAAGATGTGCTGCCACAGTCAGTGTTTAAATATTTGTAGTTTTGGCATCTATTTAACGTTTCGCGACTACGGATGTTTTCTGTTTTTATAAACATTTATCATTTCCAATATATAAAGCTATGGTAATAGTACAAGTCAAGTACACTCCGTGATTACATTAACACATCACAGACCCTACCATGTTTTTATATTCTTTTACATTATACTACTTATGGCATACTTCCATTGGCAGTTACATACTCGTAAACGTTTTGTCTGGGGTCTAAATAAGTGTGTTAAATACGATTGTGTCAAGTGTCGAAGTCCTTATCATAGTGTTACACTGGTAGGGATTTTTTTAAAGTTAATTCAAACTCGAAAATGTTTGTTACTCGAAAATAAATAAAGCAGCGATGGTAATACAAACCTGTCAATTTCTAGATTGTAATGAAATTACGTTCATGTTTAATTTGGTTAAAGCAATACACAATGAGGCACTCGTATATATTTGGGGATGTGGATGGTTCATTCTTGTTGGTACATTTCATTGTTACAGCTAGGCGCGCTAGTATGTGTATGTCTGACTGTGTAGTCTGTTCACTGATTATCGATCTCTCTCTCTCTATATATATATATATATATTGTTTAAAACATTGCAACAAATGCAATACTAAATAAATGATGTGAACTATTCTATGGACACTAAATCTATTTGATTACTACACTATCGTTAGTGACAATTGAGCGAAAATATTATAACAAATGGTTCTGACATTTCCAGTAAAAAACTGGGTTAGTTTTGAATTAAGTTTCCTGCAAGTCTGTGGATTTCAATTTCGTTTTGCAATTAGTAGTATGGTGCGTCTGTTTCCGTACTTGATAACCCCGTAGTTCTCAAACTGTCATGGAAATGTAGTCGATTCACAGAAGTGTTTTTAGCTGTATTGACATCGTTTCAGAACATAAATACGGACAGTTAGTCAAATAGTGTGGATTAAGATCACACCCCGATTTAAATAGAGTGTCAGTTATACCCAAATTGTAGTTATCGCATATTTCCGTATCGTATCTTGCAAACTAGTAACTACTATCATAATTATGAGCCATGAGAAAACCCGAAGTATTGCATTTCTAACAGTGTAGATCTAGAATGGTTATTTTGAAATCCCTGAATACTTCAGATTAATTCTTTGATCTGGTGTTTATTTCACTTAACCTCGAAGTGTTATCATTACGTCTATTGTGTAGCCTAAAGGTTTTAACAATGGCTTCCTTGGGGGACTTACAGGAATATGACGTCAACATTGGCTTCATATGACTACATTGTTAACAAAATGAACATTTTGTTAGTCTAATGTTGTTTTTTTTTAAAAAGCGTTGAACTAAACGAAAAACTCAACGGTTTCCGGGGCATCTGATTGGTCATGAGGTCCAAGGAATATGCTACAAGATAGTGTACAGTCTCACGAATGTTTCGTCTATCAGCATTTCAAATGAAGAGCCATCTTAAACAGTACACACATGTATCGGCAAACCATTATGTGGCAGTGAATGGTGCTATCATTTTGACAGAAAAAATACAACGATTACCAATTAACTATGGCCCGTACACGAATTATAACTATGGTTATCGTCATCTTATTATTTCAATTGTAATGCGAATGTGCTGCACCCGGTGACATTTAGCGCTTGATACAGATCAAATACACCTCATGTTTCCTAACGTGTTAAACATTAATAGCGGTCACGCAACTTCCGTTCAACATAGTCGGTCTAATAAAGTTGCAAACTTTTGTACATAGCATTTCATATACCAAACCAAAAGATCAAATGAGCCGACAACATAGTGACAAATGTCGTGACGTAACGGATGTGTTTAACATATGACTAAAGTAAGCTATCCAGTTCCGTTAAATGACAACTGATGATATCTGTACTCTTATGATAATTGTATTCATTGCTCTACCTTTGAAGAATATGCAAACAGTGTAGAACCATATCGAAGGACGCCTAAACGAACCATCTGATCATAGTCTGCACTGTTTGTCATTTTGCAATATCTAACGAAATATAACGCTAAATTATAAAAAATGGACTAGACAAATTGGAGTTAATGAGTAAATCATCTGTATATATACTCAACAAAATAATTAAAGGGGCAAAGGTATAAGTTCGTATATCTTTTTCAAAAAATGCAAACATTTTCAAGTTAAAAGAGTGAATGCGTGTTTAGATGCTTTAGAACAACAAAATTCAGAAAAAACGTCTCTATGTGCAAAAATGGTCATGGTTGAATGAATTGAAGCGGACAAGTATAAAAAACACGGTTTTTAACGTCCACTGGATTTTTGCACGATGTGTCTGCCTATTCTTCAACGATTAGTTTTATAGCTGTTTTGATTATATCGAGTGCAGATTTGTATCTTAAGCAAAAATAGATTGCGTATTGGTACAAAATTTGAAAACTATGCCGCTAAAGACGTCATTTGTCGTTTTCGAACGTCATGTTGCGACGGAGTTTATCGTTAGCAAGGGTGTCGTCGACAGGTTGTGGTAGTTGTACCTGGACACTGGGATGGTTAATTGGAGATCAGGTCAAGGTCGTTTGCAGGTCATATTTGAAGTAAAGGACCGATGTTGTCACTTATGGCATGACGTCAACGGCTCAATTCCCTCGTAACGCTTAATAGTGTTTATAAACAGACGCGTGGTTACAGGATTTCTGTTCAGATCGTCGGGAATAGACTTCATGCTGTAAACCTATGGGCTAGAAGACCTGTCGTGTGACCGCCCTTGACCCCACACCACCGAAAACGTCATCTAGCGTTTTGCCAGACATCATGCCATTTGAACGTTTACGTTTTCGAAACGTATTGTGGACTAGTGCGTCAAATTTCATTTTGAATTTAAATGACGACTGCAGACGAATGTAAAGACAGCGAAACGAAAGTTTCTTTGACTGTTATGTGGCAGAGCATGACGGACTCAGAAAAGGGTCAGGGCTCCTATGGGTGGGCATATCCAACAACGGTTGCACGGACCTTTACGACATTAGGAATTAGACTCTGACTAGTTTGGGGTACAGGGACGAGACCCCAGACGCTATTGCACGCGCTGAAGCTGGAGCTTGGGGTTCAGGCTTCATCCCGACAGACGACAAAGCTCGTCCTTACCGAACACGTATGGTAGACCAGTACTTGGAACACGAGGGCATAGGGCAGATGGACTGGCCAGCAAGGTCAACACACTTCGGTCACAATGAGGATGCTTAGGACATGCGGCAACGCCGGATATCCGGTCGATATCGTCACCTTAGAGGCTAACAGACATGCTTATTGAAGAATGGCACAAAATGTCCATTGCATACACCCTTAAGCCAATTCTCCGATTTCCATGTAGATACAAGGAAGTGATTAATGCACATGGTGAACACATATGATACTAGCTGTAATTTAAGAGAAGAACCTAAAAAGTGGGACTCTTGGTCAAGTTGTTTGTTACCCCACCCACCTAGTCTGGCACACGGTAATTTTAGGGTGGTTGTGTTTGAAGGGGAACTGTGATATATATTTCTACTTTTCGAAATACAGTTATACTCTACAACGAAGTTAACATGTAATTTTATATGAAACTGTTAAAAAATATTGTATGAACTTATTTTTATATATTGGGCCTACCTAATATATTTGCCCCTTTAATTATTTTGTGGAGTATATATATTGTACACAATAACTACTGCTAAAACAAACCAATCGATTTCTAAAATAAAGGCGGTAGAAACTTGCAATTTTAATAATGGAGTTCAGTTAACGCTAACAGTCAGTCACCTTCATTACTAATCAATTTGTGTCAGAGAGTGCAAACTCGAAGCAAGCACCGATTAATTTGGCATCTGATCCAAGTTTACACTTTTTGCTAGCAACACTTTTTATCAAACATTATTTAAAATGAAAACCCTTTTCCACTGGCACCAGAGTCGTGGACTTATAATATATATCGGTAGAGGTATAGATAAAGTAAACACATACACATACACATAAAAAGTCCATGACTCTGGTGCCAGTGATCTATATCTAAAAGATTTTTCCCCACCGATGAGCAATGTCTATGTTATTGCATTGAAATTTAAAAAAATAAAATAAAAAAAAAATAAAAATAAAAAAAAATCTATATGGGTTGACTATTGGCATCTACCTATCTGCTATCTATTATTATAAGACCATGGTATGTAACCAATTCTACACCGTGTCACTTCAACGACAATAATAACTAACTAAAACGCATTCAATCCAAACCAAATCTTTTGCAATCCATAGATAAGATATTTTTCTATCCAAAATACACTTCTTCGACGGTTGATTTGAATACGTAACTACAAGAATCAAGATTGAAGCCGGTATTTTACCAAACAGGGTTTTCCTCCACCCCCTAGCTTCCGGTTGACCTCGGGTCAAGTTAAAGCGTTTGTAAGTGCAAATTTCATTGGCTGAATAATTCACGCGAGAGTATTCCCGTACAGTAGACAATACGTTATTCTTTCCCGCTTAAACGCAAACAAAACGCAAACGCATGTCACTAAAATGTATTGAATGACAGCTTTTTACTATTTTTTAGTATTAATTTTAATCTCAATGGCAAACAATTTGGAGCCTAGTCAGACGCCTGGTTACCTGGTGTCTGATCAGCCTCCAAATGGTTTGCAAATGATATAATAGTATTAGTATAAACGCGTTTATTTGGAAAGAATAACGTTTTCTGTACTTGACGTCATTCGCGCGAGTGTCTTCCCGCGCTTCTGTCAAACTGAATAAACTACTGATTGCAGCGTCACATTGTGCACAATTGTGCTGAACTTAAATTAATGCAAGACTTTAATAACTGCATGATTAACAATTTCAACCAAAAATCATGAGAACGATATATATTTACACATCTTTCCGGTATATACATTCTTTTTTCAATCAGCCAATCAAATCGCTCGTCGCAAACTTTACTTTCATTTCGTCTAAACCGGAAGCTAGGGGGTGGAGGAAAACCCTGTTTGGTAAAATACCGGCTTCAATCTTGATCATGTAGTTACGTATTCAAATCAACCGTCGAAGAAGTGTATTTTAGATAGAAAAATATCTTATCTATGGATTGCAAAATATTTGGTTTGGATTGAATGCGTTTTAGATAGTTATTCTTGTGGTTGAAGCGACACGGTGTAGAATTGGTTACATACCATGGTCTTATAATAGTAGATAAGCAGACCGGTAGAAGCTCATCGTGATAGATCTATAAAAAAAAATTGTTATTCCAATCCCATACGATAGACATTGCTAACGTTTGGGGGAACATCTTATAGATCAAGAATCTATATCTAATAGATCTTACAGTAAAAAATAGCAGACCGGTAGGTAGAGGCATATCTAGAGTCAACTCGCATTTTTATTTTTATTTTTATTTCCATTCCCATACAAAAGACGTTGCTAACAGAACGGAAAAAATGTTCTACATCCAGAATCTAGTGGATAGAGACTATAGAGCGTAGGCCTACACATCAAGATTTCCGCCTTCATATATAGTATACATTACTTACCGGTAGATACAGTTCTAACCACTGACACCACATTCATAGACTTATTATGTCTCTGTGTGTATATATATTCTTCTCTGTATGTATAAGAAATAAAAATGCATCCAAATGTAAATACACACATATTATAAGTCCATGACTCTGGTGCCAGTGCCCTTTTCCTCTCAAATAAGAAATTGACCCGTATATTATATAAGCATGGATGACTCCGAAAGGCATGCATGCGTAAAATACGAAAATATATTGTTTTCATTTTCGTTCATGCGATTAAAGTACACATGTATAAGGGTTTATTTGTGAAACTGGTGTCAACGAACTCTCTTGCATACTATTCAATGTTCAAAGAACATGATAGCTCGTAACATTGCTTTTACTCTGGACAACAACCATGCTATTGGGAACCCTTATAACGCTGAAATGTCGTCTGCACAAATATATCGTCTGCGGAAAATGAATCAGTCAATTGTCTTGTCTGTTAAAATAAAACAAAAAAGCGTTGAACATGGGTGACACACAGTTTCTACCTATATCGCATTCCGCTTTACGCGGCGTCTGATCTGAATCCAATCTGTTTATCAATGATAGTCAAATTGTGGTTAGCGTGATAAAGAATACAAGTATTTGTCATTGTCAATCTACGACTCACGGAGAAAGCTTATATAAAAGTCAATACAAATTCGCTAATTAGCTGATTTCAAACCGCATTGTGGGATTGACAGACCAAGCGCGATTTCTTGCAGAACTAATTTGTCGACTACCTTTAGAATGTCAGATGGTTGGCATTAATCCTTTCATGATCAAATATTTCGGGAGATGTTTAACCCTTCACCGTTTCATTGTCGTCTGCTTTATTTTTGCTGCATGCAATGTCGTTTCAGAGTTAAAGAATAAGGCAGTATGACTTAAAATGAGTGTAACACGGCGTATGATCAGGATCTTAACTGTTTGCAGGCGCCATTGAGAGCGAAGGGGTTAACCTATGAGTTTATTCCTACCACGGAAGACTGGTCTTTCTCTAATAACCGAGTTATTTGTTAAAGCATCTATAGTGCTCCCTCTCCATCTCAACACCCAGTAGGAGACAAAGAGTGTGTGTTGTTCGGAGGGAGTTATTATATGCATTTATATTAGCTTACATTTTCAAAAGCTTGAATCTTGCACGACGCGCGTAACGAGGCGTCTGGTCTGGATTAAAGCTGTTTGTCACTCGTCAATATGTGGGTGTTTTCTGTCAAAATGTCCAATAAAAACCCAGAAGAACAATCATATAAGCAGAACATATTGCAGCCGTCATAAGGTTGAGCATAATTGTTTTGTTTAGGGTTCAACGGGTAGGGTTTATGTAAGGAAGGACTCGTTATTCAGAGGCCGATGTGGGTGGGAACATTGCTTTACCGTTTAAATACATTTAAGAGCCATTTAAGACATAGGGCATTTTGATTTCGTGGCAATTTTAAAGCTTAAATTTCTCTTCTTTTTTCCTTTGCGTATGCGTTTGTTATGTTTACACGGTAACTATTTTTTTTATTTTTATTATAAGTATCCTTCATTTGTTTGAATTTTCTTCCGCTTTATTTTCTCTACACAAATTATATTTTGTTAGATATTGCAAAATAACAAACAGTGCAGACTATGACCAGATGGTTCGTTTAGGCGTCCTTCGATATGGTTCTACACTGTTTGCATATTCTTCAAAGGTAGAGCAATGAATACAATTATCGTAAGAGTACAGATCAGCAACTACTTTTTGAATCAAGATCAGACTCCAAGTCAACTCGTACTGGCACGCAAATAGTTTAACTGAAATTAGTCGAGATTGTTTTACCCCTTCTCTCCAATAGTATTGTCTGCTTCAATTGTTTTGTTTGGGATTTCGTTTCAATGTTAGATTTAAGACAATATGACCTTTTGAAATGAGTGTCAAATAATGTGGGTCATAATCAGACGCCGTGTTACGCGGTGTCTGATCAGGACCCAAACCCTTTGCAAAAACAATGTTGGGCGTCAAAGAGGGTGAAAGGGTTAAGGATCAGTCAGGAGAAAAAAAAGCAATTGCTCCACTATATAAACTCTAGCGCGGCGTTCCGGTGGGAATCAACGATTGAAACCTTATATAAAATGTAAAACTCATTAGGGATGCCAATTGTCAATACATGATACAATTAGTTTTCTTCTTATACATATATTTGCGAAAAGAAATGGTTAAAACATTGAAGGAATAGAGTTGTTAAATTGACTTTTTTTGGATCTCGTTTCCCTGATTGGAGATGTTGAAAACATACTAACTTCTGTGCTATTAATCACACAACCACGTGATCAAATTCAATTTAACAATGAAGATATATATGTTACAGAGATTAAGTGTATTTAGTGGGAAATAACAAAATATCAGTAAACTAAGCGCAACGGTCTCGTGCTGCACGAGGATCATACTTATCTCTAGTAGGAAAGTTTATGATTATATATTCAATGGTACCTTGCTTAACTATGTGCCATTACTAACTATTCTGTTCTAAAAAATACTCGGACAAGTCAGAAAAATCGGATAATAGCATGTGTTCGGATCAATCACGTGACTCTTATTCGACCATGCGGAAATTCTCGGAAGCCGACACGAAGATTTTTTATGTTAACAAAGAGCTTATTTCTATAGCCATCTCGATAAGAAATCGGCACATTTATGTATGGATCTTAAAGAAAGAGGGCATATAGCAGGCATCTGACAACCGGTTTCGCTTAGTTTTAATACATAGAAAATGTACATATATAAGAAATTGCGCGTTTTAAACATCCAATTGTGCGGTAATATAACTTTAAAGTAATGAATCTTACCTCGTTTGGTTCATTAAATTCAAAGGCAAGTAACACGCTATAAGATATCTTGTTTACCTTATTAACACGACAGATGTCTTTGGTTTTTAGTTGTCCTGACTTAAATGCAAACTGTTCACTTATCATTATATACTTTTGCGAGAAACTTTGTATGATTGTTCATTAGACTATGATATTTCAAGAAAGCATGGTGTTTAAAACCAATGGAAATGTCATGATAGTACAAATCTATTAATATGATGAAAAAATGACATTTCATCATTTCCCCAAAACGCCCAGTGTTTACGCGTATTCCCTAAATAGTTCAGGAATTTCGCGTAATCCCTGGTTACACTTAATCCCTCCAAAGGTGAAGTCAAAACTGTAGGTAGCGATGATTTAACCCTTTCATTATCATATTCATCGTGATATGTTCACCGCCACATTGTCGTTTGCTTTAATATTGATGGCAGTATAGCTGACGTAATTTCATAACAAGTGGCGTTACGCGCGGCATCTGATCATAACAAATTAACCTAACCGATTGCTTTGATTTGAAGCATTTTAAGTTTAATCTTTACTTTATATAAACTATATGAATTACCCCAACGTTACGCTCCAAAGGCATTCACTTGTTCTATATTGCATAAGTATCATTCTAGTATTATTCTTTTAGTTCTTTGAATATTAGTAAGTACATGTATTAAGATTTGTATCATGCTGTTATCAATATAAAGACTAAAACATGTAGATATATTTTAGAATTGATAAAAGTTTTATTTCTGAAAAAATAAATCTTAGATTACATGGACTAAGCAATCAAAGGATAAATCAATTAGCACATAGACGGGACGTTAAATCGTAGCAGAAATAATGAAAAATAAACAATACTGTACAGCTCTAAACAATAAATCATTACTTTAATCTTACTGAGGCGACTACTGTTAATTTCAAGCATTTACACACATGATAGTATGGCTTTGAGCGTACGTAATTCTGTTAGAAACAGCTCCAAAATGCTATACTCATGTAGCAGTTTGGCACCCTTTAGCATGGCGAATTGGCCATTTAACATTAGCAAGCTAAAGATTATAGTGTACTGAAACATCTCATGATATTGCATGCTTTTCATCTGCATTTTATGGCAATTGAGATTAGACTAGTTCTATGTTTTTTACTTGTTAGAAAGTGAACTTTGGTAATAGAAATCGGCGAATCAGTCCAGTTTTAGTAGATGGTCACATGGTTCTATCTGCCTATATAATGAGACACTGACCACTGTTCTGTCTCTTACTTGCCACTGGTCGCTGACTGGTAACTGAGCTAAGAGCACCTACGACTGAGAAGTTGTAAAATCACTAAAACCAACGGTGGAAACACTGTAATGTTTCAAACTTAGGAAACTTAGGGCATTTCCGCATCAGGATAAACCTGTACTTCTCCGGACGTTAGTCTGGGCAACCCAACGGGTGACATCCTGCTCTGCGGAAATATCATGTAACTCGGGATCCCATTATTGTAAATAGTTAGATATTCTGTTTAAATAAAATAAATAAATTGATTTCTGAGTTTTAGTTATATTCCCTGTCCCACCAGGCTATACCCAGAGTACGGACTTGAGGAGTGTAGCGCTCCTGGGTGGGATCCAGACTGCTGGGTCCCCTCGGCCTGCTACATTTTTGACGCTGCGAGCAGGGTATATTCTTGGTGTTGGATAAGGAGTATGGCTAAAGCCAGAGTCAATTTAATTTAGGGATTTAATGTTCAGTTTAGGGTGTGTAATTTAGTTTGTTCATGTATATATACTACACAACGCTGTAGTCATGTCATTTGTCCCGCGTACGAGTACACCTTTGCCCGATAGCGAGCACGTGGCGGCACGTGACTCTCATGTAGAAAGTAACCCTTTTCAACACACCGAAAAGAGTCGGTTTTGATTTACACGAAACAATGCCGTTGTATTCTGAGGGTAGCAACACAAACTCTCAAATATCTCAGACAGAGGTAGAAGATTTGATTCATTTAAGTGAAAACTATACCAATAGGGATTTATTTAGTACAAATACAGTTAATCAAACAATTCAGCAGACTGATCCGTTTTTATACGGTGCTGAATCACTTCATTTCCCGCAAAACACTATGGGTTCACATCCTTTTTATGGTGTGGATACAGATCACCAGGTCCGCTACATTCAGAATAACAACCCTTTTAGTGCTAGTTTAATGGGGAATGTGTCGATGCCGACTAATACTGGTTTTCTTAGTTTGGCTGCCCCACCACCCCCTTATTCGTATGCACAGACAAAGCCGCTAGGTAATAGCGAGTCCCATTACAACCCTTTCGTTAAGAAAGAGCAAAAACCGCCTCTTTATGATGGGTTAGGCAAATTGGAACAATTTATCTCATGTTTTGAAAAGGTAGCCGATTACAATGGATGGGATTGTGATACGAAAGCTAAGAGACTTTTGATTTCATTAAGGGGCGAGGCAGTAGAGTTTGTCGTTAACTTAACGTTAAAACAGACTCGTGACTTCTCGCAGATGAAACAAGCTTTTTAAATAGGTCAGCGATACGGCTAGTTAGTTAATCCGCAACTGCATGAATCCAAATTCTACTCACGCCGTAGGCAAGAACATGAAAGTGTAGGGCAATACTTAAGAGAATTGCAGTCTCTAGCAAGTAAAGCATTCCCACATGAAAATGGTAGGCTGTACTATAGCATAGTTTGTCACCAATTCATCCAGGGATTGGCTCATCCTGATTTGAAGAACACATTGTTATGGGAGCTAAATGAGTCAAAAGCTAGTGGATTAGAACTTATGTCGGAAATATTATCATTGGCACAGAGCTATGAGCAAATATTTGGCCCCATTGACAAAGTTAGGAAATCTAGTGTAGATCCGCATTGGAAGCCACAGCGCGTCGATCAAGCGAGACCGGCTTATGGTAGTAATGCGAATGGGTATCGTAATACAAGTGCAGATTGGGCACCGCAGGGACAGGGTCGATATCAAGATGCTAGGTACTCTGATAAGCAGGGAAACTAAATGTTGCTGCTTTAGAGGCCGATAGGGCAGCTGGCTGTTTAGACAGGCCAGTTAGGGTTGTGACGGGGAGGTTATTGGGTACAGAATTATGTCAGTTAGATCAGGTTCATTGTTCTCAGAAGAAAAATGAGTTGAGTTTGTTAAGTAGTGAACATTCGTGTAGTGAGTGTAGGCTTGACCTTGTTGAGAGTAAGGCGTTAGCTGTAGGTTTGAATCCCTTCTTGAACTCGAGAGACTTAGTAGTTAAGAAGAAATGTGTTGTCTCAAAGGAGGATGAGAAGTGTAGGGTAAATGGGTGGTTTAGTGATATGAGTAGTCAAAACTCATTGGACCCATTTATTGTGTTGGCGAATAGTCGATGGGGGTAGTGGTACGAGCCAAAAGGGAGTTCAAGTGTGTGTTAAGGAAGAGAAACGTAGTAGACCGAAGTCTGTGGGGTCAAGGGTAAACTTTACTAACAAAAAGGTTAGGTTTGATGACAGAGTAGTTCGAATTTTGGAGAGCTGTAGGATAAAGGAAAGGAATCTGATGTAGTGTATGAGGTAATGAATGAATGAATGAATGGTGTTTTACGGCCCATCGACACAAAAAGGTCATTTAGAGCCGAATAAATAATTACAATATCAAATTTAAAACAATATCAAATTATAGATTACGTCAGTGTCAGTCCCGATCAACGGGAAAGTAAACAAAATATGGACAAAACATAATCGACATACAAAAAATTATCTTTAAAATATATATTTTATTCAAATTTTATAATATAAATTAATCTCTTTTAAAAATTCAAGTATTTTATAAATATCAACAAACTCAAACAGTTCCCGCAGGGAATCTGCCTGAAAGAACCTATTTCTTATTAAAGTTAAATCAGCACAAACAATAAGAATGTGCTGAATTGTATAAGGTTCAAAACAAAATAAACATTCTGGTTGAACCTCACGTTTTAAAAGATATGAATGTGTAATATAAGAATGTCCAATTCTTAGTCTAGCTAAAACTACCTCATCTCGGCGAATCGACCGGCATGAGTTTAAACTTTCACCTAATACAGTGTATGAGGTAAATCAAGGATCTGAGGTTAATCAAAGTACTATGTGTACTACTGATCCAGATCAGGAGTCTCCGTCCGACCCAGTACAGATAGTCAGTGCAAGTTGGTATTTGCATGTTAAGGTTCAGAATATAGCGTTTCCAATGTTGTTTGATACTGGATCGCCAGTAAGTATTATTTCAAAGAATGTGTATGAACAAATTAGTTCATGTAAACCTGTGTTAAAAGATGTTGGGGCCAGTGCTTGCACAGCCAGTGGATCTAAACTGAATATCATAGGCAAAGGCGTGTTTAGTTTTCAAACTGATGTTAAGAGTTATACGTGGCATCTTTTAGTAGCTGATATTCAAGGGACAGATGGAATATTGGGCTTAGATTTCATTAGATCCCAGGGTATAAGTATAGATTTTCAAAGTTTAGAATGGGAAACGAAAGCTGGGATCTTACAATTGTACAGATGTAAATGCAACAGTGTCTTATCACGCGAGCCTCATTGTAAGTTTAAAGATTCGTCTTGTGTAGACTACGGTCGTACAAGTCTCGAATGTAAAGAGAACCCGTGTTTGCCTATACAGAGACTTAGCCCCTTGAACGAGTTAAAGTGTAAATCTGAGTCTACACAGAATGAGAGCGTAGCGGTCGAAGTCAATACGGTTGACAATTCGCGAACCGAGGGGCACAAGCTCTCATTCGATCAGCCGCGACCGCCTGAGGTATCCGTCGTGTCTGGATATGAGTATGAGTATGAGAGGAATAGAGAAGGCTGTCAATCTTCGTTCAACAGCCCCAGACCCCCTGAGCAATTTCCTTTTCATAGCCCCAGACCCCCTGAGCAAGATCCAGTAGATTATATCAGCAAAATTGTTAGTCTCTGAAATGCAAATACTAGATCCGGACCTGGACAAAAGTGTCTTATTTGTAAATAAGTTAAAGGCACGGATCATTGTGACATTATGTGTGGAGTTTGTGTTTAGCTCCATGTTATTAGTTTTTGGAGATACAGATTGTGAGAGTGCAATTGCATATACTAAGTGTATGTGTTTGCTCATGTACATGTAGCTGTGTGTTTTAGTAAATTTTATAGATATTGAACACAAACAGTGGTATTGTAATACGGAAACATGTACATGAGTTTTGGATTCATTACGTCGTGTATTGTTAGCATGTTTACTTATTGTTTCATTAGATTAAGATTTTACAGTTCGTCCGATTTGACTGAGATTGGGAATAACTTAGCAAAGAATTTAATGAAGGACTTGACTTTTGTCAAGCTTATGAATTTTATTTGTTTGGCCTATGTACAAAGTAAATCTGGAGACTTGGCTAAATAAATGTGTTCTGAACATTTCATTTTTATTCGGACACGGTTGCAATGAATTGATGAGTTGTCAACTTCAGTCAAGTACAGGGACATAGTATAAGTTTACTAAGAGTTGTCTACCTTTTTTCTAAAGAACTCTTACTATAGTTAAGAAATCTACTTTAGTTAGAATTGAATCTGTTAACTGAGCTCAGTTAGTTTTTCTGTATTTTGATTTAGAATGTGAACTAGATGTTATTTGAAGGAATGGTGTTAAGATAATCATTATGTATAATTTAATGGTTGGTATATGAAACTTGTTATTCTGTTGTCATAACGTGCAGACAAATTATTTAGTTAGAACCACTTCTATGTTAAAAAAAAAAGTAACAACAGCAAAATATTGATGTTGTTCTTTTTCTGAAATAGGAAGGAGGAATGTAGCAGTTTGGTATCCTTTAGCATGGCGAATTGGCCATTTA
Organism: Gari tellinella; assembly: GCA_922989275.2. NCBI lineage: Eukaryota > Metazoa > Mollusca > Bivalvia > Cardiida > Psammobiidae > Gari > Gari tellinella. The sequence goes on from OV277859.1 coordinate 22,865,234, forward strand.
ACATTAGCAAGCTAAAGATTATGGTGTACTGAAACATCTCATGATATTGCATGCTAAACTTTTCATCTGCATTTTATGGCAATTGAAGTTAGACTAGTTCTATGTTTTTTACTTGTTAGAAAGTGAACTTTGGTAATAGAAATCGGCGAATCAGTCCAGTTTAGTAGATGGTCACATGGTTCTATATGCCTGTGATGAGCACCGGTCACAGCTGGTACCCGATCGAGTGTGCCGAGAGCCAGCGAACTGCCTACGTCACGGACACCTGTCATCATCCGGGAGCTTTGAGCAGCCGAGAGTCACTTTTGAAGGTTACCTCTTGCTGTGAAGACGCACACTCAAGAACATCTACAAACATCCAGCTCTACGCTGAATATCGGTTGGTGAGTTGACTTTATTATTATCCCTAGTAGTAATAACAGTGCATAGAATTACTATATTTTCGACAACCCAATTTCGCCTTTAGTAAAACGCGCTACCTTAGCGAGAAATGTGTTTGGACAAAAGTGCCAAATTTGATATCTCGTGTTTGTTTTATTGATGAACGAGTATTTGCAGGTTACTGACGAGTAATTTTGTGATACTATTCATCTTATTGCATTGGTTATTTGTGAATATTTTGAAAAAAAAAGACCTTTTTCAAAAATGTATTCGCACGTGGCCGGTGCCGTTTGTTGACATTTTGTATTTCAAACTACGCGCTCTGTTTTCTAATCGGAGCTTTATTTTTAAAGGCGTGCTTTTCTAATATAGCTGTTGGTTAGCGATAGGGAGCGTGGTTTTTGTGTTATTTTATTTAGAATAGCCAATATATTCCGCAAATGTCGGAACCAGATGTCTCAGAAATAGGGTTGGCAGGAGTAGGTTTAAGTGTGCCAGGAGCAGTGGAAAAAGTTGCTTCAGACATTGATGAAGAGTATTGGGAATCAATGCCTGATACCCGAATCTCTATTAATTTTAGTCCTGTGGAGGAGCTAATAAAGATTCCGGGTATAAAGCAAAGACTTGCTAAGGCTATTGTTGCGGTCCGTGTTGGCTCTGGAAACATTAATTTGGAAATTCTCCAAACAATTGCTCGTCGTCGTTTTGATGATGCAACAATTGCTTTAATGGATTTCACTCCAAATGCGGACTACATGAATCCGAAAGAATTCTCCGAAAGTGAGGATGAAGGGGAGGGTCAAAAGTTACCCAATCCTGAATCACAGCAAGAAGGGGAGGTAAGTGTTGAGCAAATATTGCCGAAATATGAGGTAAAAATACCCAAAATTGAGGTTATAGAACCTACACCAACGGTAACCCCGAAGAGGGAATATAATACCTCTCCATATGTGGCCAACAAACTCAACAAGAAGCCGGAGTTCGAGGTAAGTAGGGATGAATATTCAGAGTCCGAGGGGGAGGAGGAGGAAATTGGGAACTATTTAGGAGAAATGATGAAAAAGTATCTGCCACCTCATGTGTTAAAGCATATGAAGGATTTAAGAAAATCAAGAGTCAGGCTTGCTCAACGCGATACTGACAATGACACTTTCTTAGATTCCTTGCCTAAAACTCCAGATAAGTTAATCCACGACGATTTTTGGGATATGGGTCATTCTTCTCCAATCTTCCCTATTCCACCCCTTATTAAAAGGGAAGTTCAGAAAATTAAGCATGTCCCGGTAAGAGTACATAGGGAAAGGGAAGTAATTGACAGGATCCCAGAATCACCGGGATTTCCTTCTAGAATTCCTAGAGAACCATACATTAAACCGGAATCTCCGGTTTTCTCCAAAATTCCGCCTAAAATTCCAAAGGGACCATACAGTAAACCGTATGTATCTATGGAACAGGAAAAATGGCTTCACCCTGCTGAAACACCTAAATTAAATCACCAGTGGCTACACCCGAACTTGGAAAACCCCAAAGTTCAAATGCCAGTGCCAAAGAAACCTCAATCTCGCAAACGGGAAATTATGGTCACGGTCCCTAAACACCTTTCATACGATGGCAAGGGTAATTGGAAGGCATTCCAACTGCAGTTCGCTCGTTATGCAAAGGCATATGATTGGACTGAGGAGGAGTGCTTGAACTGCTTTTGTTGGAGTCTCAAAGGGAGTACTCTTGATTATTATGCATTAATCAATAAAAATGTTGATGGACCCCTTTCTTACCAAGAACTAGTTTCTCGCTTAAACCAACGTTTTGGCGAACTTGATATACCTGCTGCTGCACAAGTCCGTTTCCAGCATGCTACCCATAACCAAGGGGAAATCTTAGAGGAATGGGCCGACAGAGTCCTAACTCTTGCAGACAGGGCATATAAACACTTGCCTAATTCCTTCATCCTGGAGCAAACAGTAAACCGTTTCTGTTTAGGTATGACGGATAAGGATGCGGGTCACCATGTTTGTATGCAGGAGCCTGCAAGTGTTCAGGCCGCTGTACAACAAGTACGCAAATATCAACAAGTACATTCAGCCATGTATGGTAAGACTAAGGCTGACCGTCTCAAAAAACGGGATTATGACAACAACGAACCGGTGGTAAGTCAGATAACATCAGATCAAAAGTCATCTGTTGATTTCATGCAAGCCATGCATGATATGGAAGAAAGAATAAAAAAGTCTTTAGGAGCTAGACCTAAGTTTAGGGGTGGACAGGCAAGGTCTAGGACCTGTTATACGTGTGGTGAAGTTGTGCACTTTCGAGCCGAATGTCCCAAGTCTTTAAACGCGAACGGGTCAAGGAAGCCGGCCAATCCTCGACCTCAACAGAAGTAGGCCAAACTAGGGCTCAATCTCCAGAAAAGGAGGTCGTGGTTTGTCAGGTTAAGTCAGTTTCTCAGTATTCCGTGACTATCCAGATCGGTAATATTCCGGTAAAGGCAGTAGTAGATACAGCGGCCCAGGTAACAATTATATCCAATCGGATAAATGATTCGTTAAATAAACCGCCGCGCAAACAAAAAACCGTAAAACTACTCGCTGCTGGCAAAGATATGTCAATGTCTGGATTTATTACCGAACCAGTTAAACTAAAAATTGGGGATAGGTGGTATGCTGAGAACATTTACGTAGCGCAAATCGAGCAAGACATGATGCTTAGCTTTGACATTTATCCCCAATTTCGGGGATAGGTGGTATGCTGAGAACTTTTACGTAGCGCCAATCGAGCAAGACATGTTGCTTGGCTTTGACATTCTGCAGGGCACGTGTAAATCCATTTTAGATCTAGGTATGGGAGTTTTACATTTTGACGGTATGACGATTACCTTAGATGGTGATACCACTTTAGGGTTTAATCGGGTATCGCGAGTGACGGTCGCGAAACGTCAAGTTATACCGCCCAACTCGGTAGCGAAAGTAAAATGTAAAATGGACGCGCAGCTGCCAGACTACGTAGTCGAACCAGCTGGTAAATACGCGAAACAGCTTCTCATACCGAAAGTTGTACGATAGTCTAATTCGGATCCTATCATTTGTTTAATAAATCCTACGGATTTTTATAAGCATGTAAACAAAGGCGAAGAGATTGGTCGAGCATACGCGGTGGCCGAGGTGTTACGTGAAGAGTTCGATACATCAATCGGAGAAGACTCAGAAAAGAGTCTGGAACGTGAATTAAACACACAAAAGCGGTGTTTGAATTCGAGAAAGGCTAAACGAAGGAAAAAGCAAAAAGTACCCGAACATCTAACCAAAATGTTTGAGGACTGTTGCAAGGAGTTAGACAAGGAGAAGAGTAGTCAGCTGTCATCACTAATAATTGAATTCCAAGATGTTTTTGCCAAAAATGAATTTGATTTGGGTAATTTTTCAGCCTTGAAGCATAAAATTGATACAGGAGACGCAAAACCTATAAAACAGGGTATGCGTAGAACTCCTGCTTGTTTTGTAAGTGAAGAAGAAGCTCATTTAGAAAAAAATCTTAAAGCTGGAGTAATTAAAGCGTCCACTTCGGATTGGGCTTCCGCTCCGGTTTTAATTCGGAAAAGAGATGGAACGGTCAGGTGGTGCATCGATTATCGCGCTCTTAACGATGTGACAACGAAAGATGTATCCCCTTTACCGCTTGTCGATGATTGTTTAGATACTTTGTCAGGCAGTATTTGGTTTTCAAAACTGGATGCTAATTCTGCTTATTGGCAAGTACCTTTACGAGAACAGGATCAAAAGAAAACCGCCTTTTTAACAAAATACGGTTTGTTTGAGCATGTCCGAATGGGTTTTGGTCTTTGTGGGGCTCCTGCTACGTTTGCGCGTATAATGAATTTAGTTTTTCGAGGGCTGTCTTGGAAAACTGTTTTGGCCTTTCTGGACGATATTGTAGTCTTAGGTGCCAGTTTCGGGGAACATCTTATTAATTTAAGGGAAGCCCTTGGCAGGTTAAGACAATATGGCCTCAAATTAAAGCCAAAGAAGTGTACTTTCTTTCAAAACGAAATCGAATTCTTAGGGAGAAAGGTTACAGGGTCTAGTTTAGAAATGTCCAATCATGACATTGAAACAGTGAAAAATTGGCCTGTGCCGTCGAAAGGAAAGGACGTTGAGAGATTTTTAGGCTTAGCAAATTATCATAGATCATTTGTTAAAGAGTTTTCTAAGATATCAGGACCCTTGTACGAAGTAACTGGCCAGAAGTCTTTCGTTTGGGGCGAAGCTCAGAAAAGAGCTTTTGAGAAGCTTAAGGACGCCTTAACGACACCGCCTGTTTTGGCGTTGCCAAAAATGGAGGATGATTTCATTCTCGATACAGACGCAAGCGACTTTGCAATCGGTGCCGAACTCCTTCAAATACAAAATGGGGAGGAAAAGGTAATCGCTTATGGTAGCTTTGCTTTGACTAAGGAGCAAAGGAGGTACTGTACAACTCGAAAAGAATTGCTAGCAGTGGTAAGGTTTACAAGACAGTATCGTTACTATCTTTTAGGCAAGCCGTTTGTAGTGAGAACTGACCATTCAAGCTTAAGGTGGCTTATGAGATTCCGGGAACCACAGGGGCAGCTTGCGAGATGGCTCGAAGAGCTGGCGCAGTAAAACATGGTGGTTAAACACCGTGCGGGGCGTTTGCACAATAATGCGGATCCAATGTCCCGAATTGCAACCAATTCGGAGCAGTGCGATGCTTAATGTGCTGGAGTACGCCTGGGGGATTTGCCGTGTGGGGGATGTAAGTATTGTGAAAAGGAACATGAAAATTGGGCTTTTTTTACGGAAATAGTGGATGACGTGGTACCCTTGGCTAATATGAACGGGTCTAGAACTGTTTCTATGGTGTCTAAGGGTGGTCAGGTTATTCATGGGGATTACATCGAATCTGTAGGTCTAGTAGGCGACAATGGCAAGCCGGTTCTTGAGCAAATAGGGTCTGGTTGGAGTTGTACAGAACAACAAATATTCACTAAAATTGAAAACCCAAGTTTAGTGGATCTGCAAGATCACTCTGATGAGCTGGAAGTTTTCCAGAATGTGGTAAATAATATTCCATGGGAAGCTGACGGGATCAATGGTAGCCCGGAAGTGGTAAGTGTCAATATGGTTTCCACAAGAACTAGAGTAGAAATTCAGGGTAACGTGGAGACTGGATCTAATAATCCAATAGGTGGTGGCAGACAGTCAGATTCCACTGGTGCTGAAAGGCGTGTGAGATGAGTTAGAAAAAGCTCAAATAAATGAAAGTGATCTGAAGGTAATAATAGACTGGATTAAGGATGATGGGTACCCTGATGTGCAGTCTTTATTCAGGACAAGTCAGGCAACTAAATAGGGAGTTGTTTGTCTTGATTGACAAGGTTTTGTATCGGTCAGACCCCGATACAGGTGATAAACTGTTAGTTCTTCCTCAAAGTCTTAGGGAAGCAGCTATGGCAGCTAATCATAATTTACCGTCCGCTGGTCACCAGGGGATAGCTAGGTCTCTTGAGCGAACCAAGGAGAAGTATTATTGGTATGGTATGCGACAGGACATAACTAGTTATGTGACCAGCTGTGAGGTGTGTAATCAGAATAAGAAATCTGATCGACGTGGTAAGTATCCGATGTCCGAGTATCAGGCTGGGGCACCGATGGAGCGCGTACACCTAGACTTTTTGGGGCCATTACCAAAAACACCTAGGGGTCATGAGTATATTCTGATGATGGTGGACCAATTCAGAAAAATGGGTTGAATGTGTTCCAGTGTCAACACAAACGGCAGAACAAACAGCAAGAGCTGCTATAGATCAGTTTTTTACTAGATTCGGTATGCCATTTCAGGTATTTTCTGATCAGGGTCGGAACTTTGACTCCCAGTTATTCACTGAAATGTGTAAATTGCTAGAAATACATAAGGCAAGAACAACGCCTTATAGACCTTCTAGTAATGGACATGTAGAAAGGTACAATCGGACCTTGATGGATGCAATTCGTTGTTTCATAGGTAAGTCACAACACAAATGGGACTTGCACTTACAGCAAATTGCTGGTGCTTTAAGGTCGTCAGTGAATCGTATGACAGGGTTCACTGCCAACAAGCTGATGTTGGGTCGTGAGGTAAACACTCCGGCTCATCTGATGTTTCCGCAAGGAGCAGGTAAGGTCGCAAGTACCGAGGAGTATGTTGTTCATTTAGGGTCTAGTATTCAGAAAGCTCATGAAGTTGCTCGCAATACCCTACGAATAACCTCACGTCGAATGAAACGTGACTATGACCTTCGTTTATTGGAGCGTAGTTATGAAGTAGGGGATCCGGTTTATATTCTTGATACCGCAGTATTGAAAGGGAAATGTAGAAAGCTATGCCCACCTTGGAAGGGACCAGGGGTTATTGTAACCAAATTATCCTCTTATCTCTTTCGAGTGAAGGTAAGAAATGCTGTCTTTGCAGCGAACCATGACCGTCTGAAACTATGTCGGGATAGGAAGTTGCCGCATTGGATCCAGCACTGGAAAAACAATCCAGAGGGAACTTCTTCTGTTCGGGGGGAAGATAGGGTCTATTGTTTTTGCCGCAAACCTTGGCAAGGCAGGTTCATGATCCAGTGTGACTATTGCAATGAATGGTTTCATGGATCATGTGTAGACATTACTCCCACAGATGCCCTGGATATAAATAAGTTCAAGTGTAAGGAGTGTGTCACAAGGGCACGTCACACTTAGTAAACCCAAGTTCTTTATTTTCAGAATAACTACAAACGAAACAAAAAACTCAGAACAAAAATGAGCAAACAAATCAACAACTCTACCTGGGACTCTCAGTTAAATCAGCTGAGAGAGTCATCAGCCAAGAACAGGCTTATGAAAACGGACGACGTGACTAGGATGGTGGCTATGCATCCTAGTGGCCGACGCACCGACGCTGAGCAGGCATTGAAGCAACAGGTAGAGATTGCTAAACAACAAGGACAGACCAGCTGGCTAAAGGCATGCGCCGAAAAACTGGACACCATGGCTTTCCAAACTAGGGAATGGTTGTCAGACAACGTGCCCCAGCTGGGGAGAAAGGCAAAGCCTGCAGAGTCTCCCATGCCAACGGGCCAAACCCGTGATATTCGTTTGAAGACCCAACCGGATATCGAGGTCATGGGAGAACACATGGAGCTATTCGAGATGGACACGACCGAGGAGGAACGATTATTGTTATTGTCTTCGCCGGAGCCAAGTCCTATGCCGACGAAGCCTGTACGTCCCGTGAAGCCCATGGGATCGTACAGCGATGTGTTGGCATCAAGGCCAGCCGTTTCTTCACCTGTTGTGGTTGCTGCTCCGGTTAGCCAAGTGAGTGAGGAGCAATGGCAGCAGGTTGGGCCTGGGCAGAGGATCACATGTGGGTCTTCTAGTCGAGAGTTTCAAGAGAACTCGAACTCTGTTAGTCAGAGAGGGAGAGGGAGGACTGTTCGACTAGGTCGCGGCCATAGTAGGAACAATTACAATAATAATCGGGACCGGTATCATGAAAGACCCTCATCTGGTAATCGACGCCCACGGTCCGTATCTGGCAGTAGAGGTTCCAGTCCATTGCGTAAAAACAGCATACTGGTACCCCGATCTGTCCGGTGCAGGGCTGTGACGCCAAGTTAACCAGTGAGCACGCTTTTAGTGTTCATCTCCCACTACTATTCTACCCAACTCTACATGGCTCTGGAGTAGCAAGTAGGCGAATAATAGCATTAGTACACCTTCAGAGGATGGTCATAGGCACTCACAAGTATCTCAAAGACCTGGCAGACATGGCAGCATCAACTGATGAGGAAACCCGATTCCAGGACCCTGAATCCAACCTTGTTAAGGGCATGAAGGAATTCCTGATCACACTAAAGGCCCCAACGCCGAAGAGTTTCCGGATGTATCCGAACTACGGGGGAGTGGAAACTTTACTCCACTGGAGGAGATTGCTTATCACCGTCTCCATCTTATCTGAAGACAAGCAGGCATAATTCCGTGGACTCTTCGAACCGTCGCCAGAGGAAAGGGAGATGCTGCCACAACTTCCCAAGGGTTTTGACAGTCATTGCCATATTGATAGATCATCTTACAAGCTACGATGTGTGAATGATTGTCAATATGTCATTGGAAGTCTGCCAGTGCCTATGGAAAAAGCGGTAGACATCGTGGGAATGGTGGGTGTATTTTGTGACCCCAGACCTATCCAAAGGTACAGGAACTAAGGAACTTAGTGAGTCAGAACGTTTTTCCAGCGGTTGGACTCCACCCCAAAACAGTGGATGTGACAGAGAAGGTCTGGTCAACGCTGGAGACTCTTCTCAAACAGCATGAAGTAGTAGCCCTGGGTGAAATGGGTTTGGACAGAACCGTGGCCTCTTCTATGTGGAAAAATCAAATATTACGTCTGGAAAGAGTCCTGACACTTTTAGAGGATCGTCACGTTCTAGTACTACATTGCCACAGTGCCGGAGGAAGATCCCCGCTTGCCCCAGGACGAGGTTTGGCTCACTATGTTACATATCTTGCTGTCGTCTAAGGTTATTCAGTCTCAACGGATACATTGTCATTGTTTTACTGGCACGCTGTGGACGATGAACCGGTGGTTGGAGTCATATCCTGACTCCTACTTCGGGTTCACCACTCACGTTAGCGGCCTTTCAAGTGAGGACAGACGCTATAAGACAGTGTGCACCAACTAGGATTCTTCTTGAAACTGATGCTCCATACTTTCCCATTGATCCGCATCTGAACTCTACACCAGCGTTTCTTGGATATTCAGCGGAGGCAGTTGGACATATTAGGGGAGAATCCTGGCAGACAGTTTTAAAGTACACAGCTGACAACGCAAGATTCCTGTACCTTAGAGTATCCTCTGAAGGGAAGTAGTTTGGCTTACTGGACAGGAGTGGGTTTGGTGAGTATGTTGTATCTTTGTTTGACTTTGTTTGGGGATCTGGATTTAGCAATCCAGTTGTTGAATAGAATCATTTTGGGTTTGTATTAACTTTTTTATAGTTTCTGGCTTAGCAGTTACTAAGGATGGTTTGTTCATATTGTCTGGATTGGCAATCTGGCTGTTGAATAGAATCATTGTTGGTTCTGTCGTTGAACTGAATAAGATAATAAGAATTATACTCTCCTTTGTTTCACTTGTCCAGTGTGCCGGCTGAGAGAACTGGAACCAGTTAGTAATATTCAAAGACCTGGATATTGCAAAAAGGACTGACCAGTTTAGTAATATTCAAAAACCTGGATATTGCTACTCGAACGTAAAGTCATATTTTGAAAGCATAACCGAAAGCATGTCTGAAAGCATAACCGGATGACCAGAACCTTTGAATATGGAGGGGAAGAGTGTAGTGAGCACTGGTCACAGCTGGTACCCGATCGAGTGTGCCGAGAGCCAGCGAACTGCCTACGTCACGGACACCTGTCATCACCCGGGAGCTTTGAGCAGCCGAGAGTCACTTTTGAAGGTTACCTCTTGCTGTGAAGACACACACTCAAGAACATCTACAAACATCCAGCTCTACGCTGAACATCGGTTGGTGAGTTGACTTTATTATTATCCCTAGTAGTAATAACATTGCATAGAATTACTATATGCCTATATAATGATACACTGATCACTGTTCTCTCTCTTACTTGCCACTGGTCGCTGACTGGTAACTGAGCTAAGAGCACCTACGACTGAGAAGTTGTAAAATCACTGAAACCAACGGTGGAAACACTGTAATGTTTCAAACTTAGGAAACTTAGGGCATTTCCGCATCAGGATAAACTTGTACTTCTCCGGACGTTAGTCTGGGCAACCCAACGGGTGACATCCTGCTCTGCGGAAATATCATGTAACTCGGGATTCCATTATTGTAAATAGTTAGATATTCTGTTTAAATAAAAGAAATAAATTGATTTCTGAGTTTTAGTTATATTCCCTGTCCCACCAGGCTATACCCAGAGTACGGACTTGAGGAGTGTAGCGCTCCTGGGTGGGATCCAGACTGCTGGGTCCCCTCGTCCTGCTACACTCACAACATAGGCCTATATTTCTAATATATATTCATCTACTCGTATCATTCAGCAGAATTTTCTAACCGTTTACTCCATAAAGATACTCCTTTTAAAAACTCAAAAAGTTAGTTCTAGTCTGAACAAAGATCCAATTGTTTTAAAACTATGATATAACAAACTTTAGGAATTACCTCCTTTTAACAGTGAAGAAAAAAACACTTGTTTTATTACTAAAAAACTTTTCATGTTTTTACTTTTACTTTTTATAATTAAAAAACTTACATGTGTTTAGAATTTCAGGCCGATAAAGCATAACTTATCTGTATGCAGTTTTAAAACTTACGTTCGGATAAAGCTCACCCGATATGGCGTATGTCTTTAATAGACAAGCTCGGGTAACAGACATTAAACCTAACAACAAGCAAACACTGGCTTCAAGCAAGAGAATTAACTCTTGTAAAGACCTAACATGAATTTTAGGCATCTAACTAACTCCATACAGTTATAATGGGGTATTCCCCTGACCTCGGTTGACCATTGGGATGTCCAGAATCTAGTAGGAGGTAAGATAAATCTGAATAAGGGGAGATTTTTTGAAAGCACAGAAAACAAAGCAAATACTGAAAATTGCAGACTCGGTTTAATTGAGTCTGTTCATGAGCAATGCTGAAATATGCAACAGTGCTCACGCCCCCTAGTATATACATGTTGAGGGTATAGACGTATATCAGAGTCATGCACAATGTCATTTGAAGATTATCAACACTTTTGGTACTTACAGTATCATAAGAATGTATTGTAAGATATCTGAACAGTCTATAAACTGTTAAACTGTTAAACGTAGGTCAAATGGTACATATTTCTATGTTGCAATACACTTCGAAAATCACATGGCAAAGGACACCACGCCCTCAGACAGTATGCCGTAGCCTTGTGACATTTGAGATGCGTTAGATGTCGTATCTCTGAACCAATCAGCTGTAACTTTCCGCAATGTCCAGCTGATTTGGTTTCTATATGTGAAAATACCACCATAGACATGAAATAAATAATGAGAACCTAAACTACCATACTTGTTTTGGTTTGAAATAGATTTTACTGAAGCTTGTACTCTGAAAGGGTAAAATTTGAAAGAAAAAGTCCAAATTTGACAAACCAATTTCAAATCGTAGCTAAAAAAATAAGGACACCATCATATTTTGTTTTTTTCATTTTTTTATTTATCATTAACAGCTCTTACAAAAAAACAATGATAGAAAAAAAGTTTAATACTTTGAAAAAATCGCGTATAGGTTTCATACACCCTTAACCCTATTTAATGAATTACGATGTCCACAGCTCAAAAAGATATGCCTAAGTTCAGCTCAATATCTTCACTGTCTACCCGCGCTAACCAATTCAGAAATGGGCCTACCAAAGCTGCAAGGATTAACGCAAAAATTACCTACACATATTGGGGTGAATGAACACTCTTGACTTGAATGTCGACTATTGACAATTCTCAAACGCGAATAACCTTACCTACGGCATGTTGCAGCAAAACATATATTGATTACGGAAGAACTAAGTGTCTGACGGACAATTGTTCTTGTACGTTTTGTGCAAAGTGTGAAGCTTATCATAGCCTGGTACGCTTTACATTCTAATAATAACCTCCTCCAAATGACATCAAATAATTATCTGCAAATTAAATCGAATGTGACCGAAAGTTGGACATTATGTTTGTAGTTTTAGCAAACTAATTTGTGGTATATTTTCAAACTGCTGTGCTGTTTGCTTTGCTGCAACATGAATCTGGTGAGGAAAGTGCAGTTAAACATCAAACTCCTTATGTCTGTCCTAGACCAAGACCAACATCACTCAAAAGAGTCGTCTCTATGGGATGACTCCAATGACCAGCCTCGACATAGGAAATGACGGAGCCCAAATATTAAAAAACAGAAATACATCTGATTAAGTGGTTGAATTTAAACATAAAAACTTGTATAACTCCCAGAGACCTACAGTGTGACCCCTCAGTCAAATCGTCTCTATGAGACTTTTCTATTGACCAGCAACTGTATAGACTCTGACGGAGACCTAAATATTGAAATGATAGAAATACCCAAGGTTAGGCCAAAATAAATAACCTGTTTTTCCTATTACATGCCTAAATATATTAGGGACGGACGGTCGGATAATCTTTTTTTTTAACACAATCTTATAAATCTTTAATTTACTGAACTTTATAAATGGCATTTTATATACATAAATTTATAAATAAAAATAAACGAATGTATTTTATTTTGCAGAACCCTTGGCCATACATGAAACTTCTTAAAATTATAAATTCAAATTGATGATTTAATTGATATGCCCCATTACCAAAATTATATTAAAATTGAAACTGGTATGATTGTTAACCAATATAGGTTAACCAAACCAACAAAGAAGTGACTTATATATCGATGGCTCAGCGCAAAACTAGGCTAATAAATACGAAAGAAGACTCAAGCAGGAAACGCAACACAAACAATACACCCATCTCTAAAGCAGAACACACACACAGCCATACCATAACTCCATTTTAGAAAAGTTTACAGGAGAGCAAAAATACTGTTTATTTTTCCCCTATTTGATATCTTGTTTATTTCTTTATATATATATTTTCCTATCTAAGTCTTTAAACTTATGATAATAGTGATTTTGTTTTAAAACCATTTTTTAAAGGTTTATAATAACTTTTTTGAGTTAGCTCTAGTTTTGCACTGAAAATCAATGTCTTTAAAATAAAAACTCAGCGCAAAACTATACTGTAATATACTTATATACTTATATTTAAGATTACATATATACTAGTACATAAGTACTAACTCAAGTAGGCTTTAGCTGATTATTTATATTTTCTAACTAAACTCACAAAAGATGAAAAAAACCCGCTTAGAACAAAATATTATTGTCATTATAAATTCATATCAGATTAATGATAGACTACTTCTGTAAATTTTACAATGATTTGATAAGTACTTTGCTCAGTGAATATTTATGTGTCACACATCCTCCAATGAACTGTTTCTAGATTTACAGCAATACTCAAATACTATAACAATACTGAAAAGCAGAATACAACCTTTTTTTTTCTTTTTTTTTTTGAAAATGACTTGTCAGTTAATCTAGGGACCCATCCATGAGTATAGTTTAACTTATTTAATTATGTTTTCACATGTATATTGACATTTTCCCTAGCAGGCAAGGTAAAGTCCCCCAAACAGATCCAATTGATGGGGAAACGGCGTAGACTCTGATCATCAGAAACCTCCTGTTGCAGCTGTTTGATCAGAGTCGGTGTACTAGCTGTTTGTAAATACATAAGGAGCATAATGTAGAGAGAATAATATGGAGAAAAGGGCAGCAGAAAGGCTAACTGATTAACCCTTTCACCCTTATATAGCTAATGGTTTGCCAATCATAAACCTTGGACCAGTACATTTTCTCAGTTTGGATATTTTCACAGGTCTATTAATTAGAATCTGATTTTGAAATGACAAAGGGTGCAGATCCTTATCAGAGGAGCTTTCTGATATGGGTCTACACTGTCTTCAATCATAACATGTAGAAGGCTGAAAGGGTTGAAGTTTAAGAACAATAAGGTCTGCATTAACTGTCATAATTCAAATTTTGTACAAGCTAGCAGAGGACACAGATGCCCCCACCTGGCATTCTTTACACATTTATTTAACCCTTAACCAGCTGAATAAATTCAAATTACTTCTCCTTCTATGACTTTTAACCCATAACATAGCCTGCTTCTAGTTTTGAAAACAGGTGACCAGTTAAATCAGGTTGAAAGTAAAGCAGAATGCGCCTTATGGCGCATTCTTCTTTACTTTCAGCCTGCTTTAAGCTATCACCTGCTAGGATAAAGAAATTCATATAGTACACAATCGTTACTTCATAAATTGAAATTATTTTCTTCCATGGAGGAATTAATTAAAGGTGAAAAAGAGATATTTATGGGGTAATGGGTTAATTAGGTACTTTTTGTATAGTCTGAGGGTGAGCATTAACTTTTATATAGACTGAGTAGAGGGTAAGCAGCACAATTTTGTGTGTTGACAATAGTATACCAGAAGTGTTTGTATAATGAAGATTTCCTATGGCAAACTGTGCAGACCCTAATGTGAGAGCTCCTACAGGAGGCGGGCATTGAAAGACAAAGCATCAGGAGTTGTATGGTAGACAGCTTGTTAACATTATTGTGAAAAGAAATGGCAGAACTGAGCATTCTCAATGCAGAGCCTAGCTCCTTCAAAATTGTTGGTTCCATAAATCACAGGCTTTTGTTACAATGATTGTTCAACTCAGCCTCATGGTAACCATAGCATTGCCTCCAGTCAGGTAGAACAGGAAGGCATTCTCAGCAGAGCCATAACTGCAACAACAATACACTCTGGAAGTTAAGAATCAATTCAGAGCACTAGCAGACCTTACAGACTCCTACAAGAACCTAATCACGGCAAATACAGAAGCAATGATGGCATGGGTACCAATGAAAGAATGCATAAACGTGTCTTAGTGCACCAAGCATCCTGACACTGTCAATGCCCAAGAGAAAATGAAAAGAACGAAACCAAGCTTTCAATATTAAAAGAGAAAGTGAGCTGCTATGCGCTTAAGGAATGAGCTTATAAGGAAGTCAAGAGGCATTTGTATGACATGCACAACATATGGTAGAGTGCAGAACTAAGAGAACGGATCCAGAATAGTGGAACCAGCACATGATAATTTGTAATTCTGAATCCTGGAATGTCATTAATGAGATGAATTGAGAGGAAAAGATCTAAGGAGGGACAAATATCCCTGATGAAAGAGTAACTACTTGAGAAACTCACTTCAGCAATCTTCTTGGAGGCAATCCTACAGTGAAATATCCAGAAGGAAGAAATAACGGTACCTTCTGTCCTCAATATTGATGGTGGGGCCTTCACAGCCAATAAATACATGTACAGCTAAGTGAAAGCCTCACTCAAGCAGGGAAAGAGCTCAGCTAGGACCTGACAATTAACATACCGCCAGAGGTAATAAAGAACTGTGATACGGGTGACCTAGTTCTTGATGTGTGTAACATTGCTGGTAGGTGGAAATCCTAGATAGGGGTCCCTGTCCAACATCATTCCAATCCCCAAATCGGGTGACCTTTCCAAGCCAGACAATTTCAGAGGAATCAACCTGTCCTGCATTACTCTGTCATAGACCTCCACTTGAGGAACAATCAGAATTGCTTCCAACAAAACTCACAACAGTTGCTCAGATTCTTTCAATAAGGCAGATCATTGAGGAAGTCAAGATATCGGCTCTGTTTGTACTCTAACACTTGAACCAAGCCTTAACCATTGATGGTGACTTTAAAGAGTTTGACGTCTCATCAGGAGTGCTACAGGGGACACTATAGTACCTTACATTTTTGTCATTGTGCTGGACTACATTGTAAAACTGGCAAGCCATGGAAAAGTCTCATCAGGAGTGCTACAGAGGAACACTCTAGTACCTTACCTACAATGTATTTGTCATTGTGCTAGACTACACTGTGAGACTGGCAAGCCATGATAAAGAGGCTCAACAGTCAACTGACCATCCAACCATCCAACTAAGGACATCTTCCATATCTCAAAAGGTTAGTTGTGCTCATTGATCTTGATTTTGCATATGACATTGCTCTCCTCTCAAACAATACATGACAGCACATAATCTTCTAGTTGGAATTGAGAAGGCATGCTCTAAAATAGAACTAATGCTTACTAAAGATAAACCACCCTTCTTTAACTACCATATAGGGCTGAACGCTCAAAGAGGTCACATGTTTTAAATGCCTGGGGTAATGGGTAAGCACCAAAGATAAGGAAATATAAATAGTGTAAAAGCTATAGCCTGGAAAGTCCTCTATGTAATGAAGACAGTTTGGATGTCAAGGGTGTTGAGAGAAACATAGCACGGTTCCTTCTTTGGTCAGTTTTATGGTACGGTTCAGAGTGTTGGGACACTAACCTTAGATCTTCAGAGGTCGCTTTACGGCTGCTACACCAGGATGCTGAGACAAGCCCTAAGCATCGACCTAAATGACCATATCAACAATAATGACCTATACCAGAGGGAGCCTAAAGAGTGACTGATAAAATAGCCACCGTAGAATTGGACAAGCAGGCCACTGCTATCAACATCCAGAGTTACTAGCAAGCAGAGTAGTCATCTGGAACCTGAGGCCAGGACACCCTACCTCAACCATCATGATCAATGTTTTAATGAAGAAAGCCAGAGCAGCAGGCCCAGAAAAACTGATCATGTGTATGAGCAACAGGACTGATCGGTAGCGCCGAGAGCGTGTTCGTCTGCAGACGACCTGTCACGATGATTTCCTCATTCTGATATCATTTGATGCCTCTGTAAAAGTCACTCTTGAAATCATTGTGATAAACAGAGCATTGCTCCAAGTTTTTCTTTTTTTCTAGTAAATGCTCATTTTCAGAAGATTCATTCAGAGCTTGAGTTTGAATATGGCTAGATTTGTCATCGATAAAATATTGATACAGTATATCATTGGTTTATTTGGACCTTTACTATATTGGTTCTTCTAATAACTTGCATCTAATGGAAACTAAACTTTGCTTGGGAAATATGTAGAGTTTTCATAGATTTTTACTAGTTTTAGCAGCCTAGCATTTGACCATGTTTCTCAAACGGGGTTTCGGTTAAATGGGCACTTTTGTTTTGCTTGTGAGTGCTGTAGTTTACAAAGATAAAACAAAGTTATGGCCTTATGCCTTTTTTTATTTGAAATACAATGCATTTCCTCCTATTACATCATAAAATAACTCAAAATAGTTTTAGTGTGCTGTGGATATATCATATTTCTTAGCTGATGTATCAATATGAAATTCTCAATAAATAACACTTTTAAATATATGTTTATAACATAACAGACGGCGTGAGCGTTGAATAACACCCGTTGTTTAAATGTCATAACTATTTAAATAACTATGCAAATGAGACACGCCACGACGTCGTTACTTGTGACGTCATTGAAATGCGTTCTATGCGTTCAATTCCCAACGTCTTCTTTCCATCATGTACATTCAATTCATTGATTTTTGGTGTAATTAATCAATATTAGATCTACATGAAAGTGTTTATTATACATATGAAAACATAAACATTATGCTAATGAACGGGGTTAATTTGGAACAACTTTTTTCCTGTATAGATCTACTTATATCGCGCTTAGCATTCACTTGACCTCAAAGGCTGCGATAAATATCTTTTCTAGGTTATGTTATAAAAAGAATATAACATTCGTGTTAATAAATTATTGGATTTATCAAACTCGTCGTTTTAGAAAACGATAAAAACTCGGCAAAGCCTCGTTTTTATCGTTTTCTAAAAGACTCGTTTAATAAATCCAATAAATTATGAACACTCATGTAATATCCTATATATAGCTTATGAGGTAATGGATTAATTAAATTATATTCTATACAGACACAGTCATGATAAATTGATGCCTCAACAAAAAGTGGAAAGTAAAATATAGTTTCATTCTGATGTGAGTTAATCATATTAAATCAGACCTTCAGTTTCATGGTTAATCATCCGCATCAGAACTCAAAACCAGAATCAATGCTGTTTTATTTAAATACTTTTCAAAAACCTTTAATAATAAGCAAACAATGATCACATAGCCTCCATTTAATAATGTTCACTTATTCTTCATTATATTTTTAATAATTAAGCTAAAAGGTTGTTTTTTTAATTTTACCCCACCCACTTTTGAATTACATGTGCTTTTTGACCTTCCCAAAATAGTTCTTATTCTATTGTCAAGAAGCTTCATAATAATAAATGTGTTTCAAACTAGAACAAATAAATAAAAGAGCAAATTTTACTCACTTTTTAAGCTCTGATACTCTTCTTGTAATTTTGTAACTTTCAAATTTTGGTTGTAAACCCCTACATTTTCATTATTATTTCAGTGCAAAACTATGTCTAAGTCAAGTTAACACACCTTGTGCACTGACAATATTTTTCAATTTATCAAATTTTGAGAGCAAAAGTCTAGCTAACTCCACTTAGACATAGTTTTGCACTGAAGAAATGACCAAATAGACTTAGCATAATTTATAAAAAATGCAATAATTTTGAAAATATTGGGAATATAAGCCCACTATTTTGTGGGATGATGGGGAATGTAATAAGTCTTGAGAACTTTTGAAAAAAGCACTTTTGCCAAAATAGTGAGTTAGCCTAGTTTTGCGCTGAGCCATCGATATGAGAGGTGGAATAAATAATGTTTTGAAATTTGTTGCATGCATGTCAAATGTGTCAAACAAATGTGTTGTATGCATGTTGAATGTGTCAGTGTTAATTAACTAGCAGATTATACCTGTAAGGACGGTACTTTATGACAGATTTATATCTCATTTAAAAATCAATTTTTAAAACACTTAAACGACTACAAAGTAACCTTATAAACAAAAAAATAATAATAAAAAAAACAGCTTATATTACACGTTCCTAAAAAACGACTGCCGACAATCGCCGTTACATTTTTCTAAAAATAAAAAATAAATTTTAGGGTCGAAGGGAAACATTAGGGTCCGTCAGATTGTTGAAAATGTAGGTATTTGTATTTTGCCTTTGGTGGATGCATTTAAACATCAAAATCAGTACGTCTCCCCCATACCCCTCAAAAAAATGTCTCCATTAGATAAGTCCAATGACCAGCCACAACATAGGGTATGTCGGCGGACTTTATATTGAAACAACAGAAATAAACCTGATTAGGTTGTTGCAATTAAACATCAAACTCCTTATGTCTTCCCCAGACCCTAAGCGTGACCCTCAATAGAATCGTCTCTATAAGTCTCTCCAATGCCACCGCATAGGATTAGGGCGAGACGCAAATTTATATTAAAATAAGAGAAATACATTATTTACCTCTTCTAATTCCGAGCCCGTTTTTCATAGCCTCTTCATTTGTGCTGATGTTTTGTTTTTCAATATTCTATTATTTTGTGTTAATTCATTTTCCCCTTCAGTTCTAGTACTTCTAAACAAGAGGTTATTGTTTAGATCTCAGCTGGTAGAATTGTATAGTGGTCAGTTTGTCTCAATTTATGAACTTAAAGTTTGTAATCTTATTGAGACCTAATTTATGCAATTGTAGTTGCAAGACAGGGAACCTGAAGGTACATAGTAACTCTTCAAATATAGCATGTGTCCTGATTAAGTTCCATATATAGGGTTATTTCAAAAACTTAGTATTTCTATCTGTTCCATACTCCATAGTGTCATCAACTACCAAAATCATTTCTTTAAGACGACTCTTATTAGTATGATAATTACACCATAGTAATTAGTACCAATATAAGTGAGAAAATGTTTGTTTGTATAATGTTCTCACTCCAATCTCGAGCCCCGGTCCTGAACAAGTTTGGGGCTAATATCAGTATACGAATGCTGGATCTGCTGTATTATTTGTAATGGAGCACACTTTTTCTAATGAACGGAGCTAAGTTTCTTAATTGCTTAGTTGAGTGTGTGTTCATGAGTGTATTGTTTTTCATTATGTTTGAATATCTGTAAAATTAAGGTTTGATTAATTGTATTCTAGAATAAGAGAAGATGGGACATCTTAGGAGAAAATGGAATTTTTAATCAATGTCGTTTAGGTGACAAGAGCACTTCCGATTCTGCAGCGGTCATTATGATTGCCTCATGCCCCATGCCCCATGCGGCCGATCTTTACAGGCATTCTAACATTGCCTGTTCTAAAATTGTACAGAGGCGTATGTTAGGATGCTGGTAGCAATGCTATATATTGTTCAAGGTTCATATTTGTTTTGAATAGTCTATAATGTTTGCGTTTTGAGGATATATCTAGTGAACTATGCCATTCTCAAGGCATGTTTTGTCTAATACATTTTTACAATACTTAACCATTTATAGGTTCCTCTTGACTTATACATGTATCTGTAGCATGCATATGATATCTTAGATTGGTTTCCAGATACTAGATATTTTACACTGCAGTTTTATCACTCTGGTTTTGATAATAATGTGATTTGGGTGTCTCCCTAACTCTGCATATAGCAAATAATGGGGTTACTTCCACCACAGCATTGACAAATACATGGACACAAACAGCGGACAAACGTCAACAACAACCAGCCACGCCAATTACTACCAGCCCATTACTTCCAGCCACATATACAGATATATAACTACTTTTGTGCTGACTGTTCAATAACCAGGTTTAAATAAAACAATTATTAATTAATGCCAACAGCCTAACTGACTTAAAACGAACTTTCAACTTAATGTCAAGCAGTGGCCATTCCCTGTCACATGTACCTTCAAGTGTGTAACCACCAAACGTTCTATAGTCATTGACATGCTACTTTTGTACCCAGACTTTATACACGCGACCACTGGCCAAGCCAGTTTACTTACACAGTACATGTACCAAACTACAGTCACCCCAGTATAAACTGGACTACTAAACTTAAACAAACTGACAAACCTCTAAAATATCCAAACTGACAAATCTATGACATATCCAAACTCATAAACACAAGTACACCTGTGATAACCTATATTTCCATACATATACAAACTTATAAGCTTACTGTAAATGCCTGAAAACATACAGTAAACCTGTCTGATAAAATTAGGTCCCTGACACAAAGAGCTTTAGTTTTAGATATATATATGGATATAAGGGTCATTAATCCGCTAGTACATTACATGCATGGCTCGAATTTCCTCATTTACTCTATTTGCCTTGCTTATAATAATCATCTAGGGTTAGCAAAGACAATTCCTAGATAATTTTACTCTTAACAAGTTCTAGTAGTTTTTCATCAATGAACAACCTGTATTTGTTAAGAGAACTTGTCATAACAGTAGGTTTACTCATGCTTATGGTAAATTTTCTCTTTTCACCCCAAATATTATATTCACCAAGCAGTTTTTAAAATTGGTTAGCATTATCACTTACAATAATTGCATCGTCGGCATACATCAATAGAAAACCTTTCAGAAAGGTTTCCATATTTTTCAGAGAGGTTCTTATACTAAGTATATTATTGTCTGTCATTTGATGCTTTCCAACATAATTCAGAATAGTGAGAATAGTACGGGTGATAAGTTTTCACCTTGACGGAGGAGGCCACAGTTGCTTCAAAAAGAGGTGAAAATTGTCATTTAAACATACACTTGATGTAATGTCGGAGTACATGTTCTTTATTACTGTTAAAATTTTCCCATGAATACTATGTTTCAATAATTTGGGCCATAAAGTAGTTGTCCATACCCTATCGAAGGCCGATGAAAAGTCAATATATGAGCAGAAAGGTAGTTTCTTCATGGACTTTAGTTTATCTATTCAAAATGATATTGTGAATATATGATGAAGAACACTGTAATTTGCTCTGCAGACTAATTCAGCAGACAATTTGCTTCTAGGAATTTGCTAATTCTGCTGTATTTTATTGTTGTAAAGAGCTTCCCAAAGCAGCTTACAATGTAAATTGGGCGAATAAAGTCTCTGGTGATAACGGGGATCCTTTTTTCTTAATGATTAATTAGTGACTACAAGCAAGTTTTTAAGCAGTATACAGGATTTTGTTAAAATAAAGGTAAAATATGGGGCAGTTAATAGGTTCAGAATATTTGATGTATTTATGCAAACATTATCGTTTGGTGAAAATGTTTTTCCATTATTTATTTTCTTGATTGATGTGATATTTCATCTATGTTAGTTCATTATCGAGTTATTCGTTGTTATGTATATTTATGAGTACAGTTCGCTTAGATCTGGTGTTTTGATATGTGCTGTTTTGGTGAGGCTGTTTAGAAAGTTTTTGGTTATGTTGCATGCATTTGTCTGAGTTTTTGTTCATTTCTAGTTTTATGTCTATGCATGTAAGTATTCATGGTGTGTTTGTTACGCTTTGCTGCCTTCTTTCCATGGTTTCTCTGAACTTTATAATTTAAGCTTTTTGCATCAAGTTTTAGCAATGTAATACATGTTTTGGACACTATACCAGGAATATGTCTGTGTTTTGGGTGATGAAGGTGTATTGAATGTTTTCAGTGCTGTTGGTGGGAATGTGTTGATGAATTGAGTGCTGAAATTCTGCAATGCTGTAGATAAATTCCTTGATTGTTTAAGAATTGGCTGTATCTCTGATGAATGTCTGTAGATTGTTTAATTTACCAGCTTTTAGTTGTGTAAGATAGACGCCTTGAGACTACCCGGTCAATTAGGGTGTCGTGCGTGTATATTTTCCTGCTTGTCATTATACTCCCCGCAAAATTGGTTATGGGTATAAATAGTTATCTGTCCGACCGTCCGTCTGTTTATTCTCGTAAACGCCATCCCATTAGCACCGGTCATTTGATTTAAGAAATAACCTCACAGGATGATAGAGTTCCATGAAAAGATATACATGAAGAAATATATCGTTCACCCTTTTCTAAGGGCAGACATTTTCAAGGGGAGATACATATTAAACTGTATTCTTTTTCATAACAGGCTTTATATCTGGTAAACACAACTCCTCCTATACTGTTGATGAACTTTCAAAATAACTTCACAGGTTGATAGAGTAACATGGTAAGATGTGCCGGAAGAAATTTATATATTTGTGTTTGCATTCCAAAGGGTAAAGATGTGCAAGGGGAGATAATTAAACTTTGCTGTTACAGGCTGTGTACATCATAAACGCAATTCCCCCTACACCATTCATCGGATTTACAAAATAACTTCACAGGTTGATAGACTAACATGGAAAGATGTGCTGTAAGAATTTTGTTCTGTTCTTCCTTTTCCAGGGGCAAATATGTCTAAGGGGAGATAATTAAACTTTGCTGTAACTGACTATGTACATCGTAAACGCAACTCCCCCTACACCATTCATCGGATTTATAAAATAACTTCATATGTTGATAGAGTAACATTGAAAGATGTGAATGTAGAAATTTATTTTTGTTCCTCCTTTTACAAGGGCCAATATGTCAAAGGGGAGATAAATAAACTTTGCTGTAACATACTTTGTACATCGTAAACGCAACTCCCCCTAAAATATATGTCCACTACTCCGTTTAAAAGTCAAGATTTTTTCAAGGGGAGATAATTACACTTTACTGTGTCAGGATTTGTACCTCGTAATTTTTATTTATCTTTATACCATTTATATTTAAATTTGACCTACTTTCAAATGATTATATTTCGGAACACATAATTAAAATGCTACAAGATAAAGGATCGCCTTGTCTTCAGCCCCTTTCAATATTAAAAAGAAAGGAGATATAATCACACTGAGTAACAGGTGATTTTGCATTTTTTATCTTCCACAGACAATAACTTAGATCTACTCTAATTTAGACAGGTGGATACTTGCGTATGGATGAAAAGTAAACCAGAAAGCCTCCTAATGAGTGTTCAAATTTACTTTTCTCCTCTCAACATTTTTCTACTTTGTTTTATTCTTGAATTTATCTTAAACCATTCAACACTTACTCGAAGAAGACTGCTGAAACAATTTATACATTTAATGGTTACAATACATGAATTAAAACAAATAGAAATTTAATAAAGAAAATCCATAGTAAACAAGTGCAGATCGCATTTGCGTTTCAAGTGAATTTATTGCTTTTGAAACGGGACTTAAATGCAACAGACAACTTCACTTCCGTCTGGCATTCAGCTGAAATTTTTCAATGTCATCATCAATTTTATAACGATAGAGGATTTGTTTTACAAATAAAAATGTTTGTGTCTTACATCAATATCAAACAATTGACGAACACAAACGGTTTTTCATCATATGATATGAGCAGAATAAATTATGTGTTGTAACATTTTTCCCTGTTTATCACAATGTGAAAGTTCTTGTAATATACCAGACAAAAACATGAACGTCTACAATGTAAAAGTGTGTGCCTTTTATTGACTTTTATCAAACATCGTTGCTAGAATTGCGAGCATCATGTATCAATAAGACAATCAAAATTATTGAGGGATGCCTGCACCAGTAAAAGAAAATTTTAGTGAAAAATATGATGTATTTATTTAGATATGATGCTTTGAAGTAAAACACTATAGTATAGAAGAAGATTATTTTTTGTCTGGTATACATATACACATAGTTATAAAAATGGACAAGAGAGGTATGTTTACTTGTTTCAATACACCAGCTATACTTTATCATAATTTTGAAAATTCAATCACAATTGCATAGTTATTCTTTTTTAAACTTAAACAGATTTCATGTTCTCTTTCAGAGTAGAAGACAGCAACACTATAACTACAAAGGGAAGGTAATGGACATTGAACACACTAACATCAATACAGTTAAATGTTCGTAATTCGTTTCACAACAACAGGAGGCAATAGTTATTTTATAGTATTGTTGTGCAAATTATAGTATCTTTTAAAGCCTTGACTGCCATACTCAGAGCAAAGTTGTATTTTCATATAGTATCGATCCTAACCAGTCGCCAATGAACGTCCGATCAGAACCCAAGCGGACCGACACTCAAATCAATACAAATATTATTATGCTCCCCTTTAGGGGGGGGCATATAGTCGCCGCTTTGTCCGTCCGTCCTTGTATCCGTACGTCACGCTTTTTTTGTCCGGAGCATATCTCTTGAACGGTACACCGTAGGTTGATGAAACTTTACACTGCTTATTAGGTGATAGAGAACGACAAGAGGAGGTGCAGTACCCAAGAACCGTAACTCTGTCATCTCCCAATTTTGAAATATATCCCTTTTTCTCAATAAAACATCAATTCTTGTTCGGAGCATATCTCTTGAACGGTACACCGTAGATTGAAGAAACTTATCACAGTGACAAGAGGAGGTTTCATCTCCCCATTTTTAATTATCTCCCTTTTTCTCATTAAAAACATCAATTTTGTCCGGAGCATATCTCTGTACTGTTACACCGTAAGTTGATGAAACTTGTTACAGTGATAGAGGATGACTGATGGAAGTGCAGTACACAAGAACGGCAACTCTGTCATCTCCAAATATTGAATGATCTCCCTTTTTCTAAAAATGCAAAACAATTTTGTCCGGAGTATATCTCTTGACTGCTACACCATAAGATAATGGAACTTGATGCAGTGTTAGGTGATGACATAAGTAGATGCAGTACACAAGAACCATGACTCTGTCATCCCTCAATATTTAATTATCTCCCCTTTTCTATTTAGAAAAAAGCAAATTTTGTCTTGAGCATATCTCCTGTGCATTGCATTGTAAGTTGATGAAACTTAATACAGTGATACGGGATGACAAAGGGAGTGCTGTACTCAAGAACCATAACTCTGTCATCTCCCAATATTGAATTATCTCCCTTTTTCTACATATTTTTTTTTAAAAATCAAATTTTCTGCAGCACTGTAACTTGATGAAACTTTATACTGTGTTATAGAATGACAAAAAGAAGTGGTGTACACAATAATTAACTCTGTCATCTCCAAATATTGAATTGTCTCCCTTTTTTCATAATAAATTCATTTTTGTCTGAAGCATATCTCCTGAACGTTACATCGTAAGTTGATGAAACTTGATACTGTGTTCACCTACTAAACATGCTATACCTTGGGCTTTTTCTTTGTGGGGAACGATATTCTTGTTTTGTTTGCTGTCAAAGTGTGAGCGATGCATGGTAAAGGAGGGAATATGATGTTCATCTTAGAGAATGGTATCTGCATCTTTAATTCCGAAGTCTTTGAAGAGGGCAAACATTCAGCATTTGCAGCAGCATAAATTATCAATGAAGTATTTCTGAATGTGATATTGCCAATATCTCTGTCATTTCCCACTTTTCCATTTAGAATAAAAAAGCCATTTGTTTTACAATTTTAACAAATTCAGTCCAGTACAATTTGCCTTTGTTTCCTTTAAGATTCGGGACAGGGGATAATCGAATTACAAAAGTTTTCTGACAACATTAACACATTAAAGGAAATCTTAGTTTAAGTTAAAGAGGTCTGTTAAAAACTCTACAAAACATACATAATCAGACAGGGCATAGGTATGACAATTAAACTCTCGTATAATTAGGCAGTGATTAAAGTTTATATATTTAAAATCAAAATATTTGACGCTACTAATTTCCTTTTGTTTGTAATTGTCGTTTAAATCTCACTGGATATCGAAATCACTGTTTTTAGCTCGCCTTGTGTCCGTCGTCTATCGTCCTCCGTTGTCCGTCGTCAGTCCTCAATTTATTCTTTAATGACCTTCTTCTTGGAAACTCCTGGGCCAATTTCATTAAAACTTTATAGGATTGTTCTTTATTGGGTACTCTCTCACATTTCTTCAAATATAGGACATCAAATTGAAATTGTGTTTGCCTTGGCAACCAATTGAATGTTTTTTAGAAAGCTTCTTGTTAAAAACTACAGGTCTGAATTTAGAATGATTTTACTGAAATGTGCCATTAGTGACCCTCTATCAGATTTGTTAAAATAATGTTCCTACCTTGAAAAAACATGGCCGCCAGTGGGTTGGGCCGATATTTAGCTCACCTGGCACAAAGTGCCAAAGTGAGCTATTCTGATCGTGCTATGTCCGTCGTCCGTCGTCGTCCGTCCATCGTCAACAATTTTTTTAAACGACATCTCCTCCTAAACTACTGAATGGATTTTTACCAAACTTAGTAGAAATTATCCTTATATTGTCCTCTTTGAAAGTAGTTCAAATAGTTTCGGTCCGTTGCATATCTAGGTCACAGGAGCTAAGAATAGATTTTTTCAATAAAAATTTAAAAAATCTTCTTGTCTGAAACCACAGTACCCTGACCTTAGATATTTGGCACAAAGCATCATCTACAGGTCCTCTATCACGATTATTCAAATTATGTCCCTTGGGTCAAAAATGACCCTGCCCCGGTGGACACAAATTTACATAGAGTTATATAGTGAAATCTTCAAACGTCTTCTTCTCTGAAACTAATATAGGTAGAGCTTTGATATTTGGCATGGTGTAACTTCTAGATGTATTTTACCAATTTTGTTCAAAAAGTTTGGGTCCGTCGCATATCTAGGTCACAGGAGCTAAAATAGTTTTTTTTCATAAAAACTTACAAAATCTTCTTGTCTGAAACCACAGTAGCCTGAGCTTAGATATTTTGCACTCAGCATCATTCAATCAGCAATTGGCACAATCGTCTTCGCTTTTCAAGATATGTTACATTTACATCAACGGTTCCAGGTGAGCGATTTAGGGCCGCATACGGCTCTTGTCCTTATATGGCTATAGATTGAAAACTTTAACCGCTGATCCGATTTGAAAATAATTTCACACAAATGATCCAGAGGTGACCCTCTAGCAGATTTTTTAAATAATTTTGATATCTATAAAGAAAATATGGCACCAGTGGCACGGGCACCTTTTCCTTATGATACTGTATAGTAAAAACTTTAAAAAGTTTATTCTGTGAAACTATTGGTCCAAAATGAAAATAATTGTACATAAATGATCCATGGATGACGCTCTACTAGATTTCTTAAAATAATTTTGATATCTAATAACACATGACTGCCATAGGGTGGGCACGTTTTCCTGATGATTCTTTATAATAAAAGCTTTAAAAATCTCCTTCTGTGAAACTACTTGTCCAAATTAAAAATAACTTTTTACAAATGATCCATGGGTAACCCTCTTCCAGATTTTTTAAATTGATTTTGATATCTTAAAAAAACAGGGCCAACAGTGTGGGACACGTTTTTCTTATGATATTGTATAGTAACAATTTTAAAAATCTTCTTTTGTGAAACTGCTGATCAAAATTGAAAATAGTTTTTCACAAATGATCCATTGATGACTCTCTACCAGATTTTATCATCTTTAAAAACATAACCGCCAGAAAATCTTTAAAAATCTTTGTTTTGAATTTATTGGTCTGATTTGAGAATATTTTTACACAAGTTATGATGGGTGACCCTTTGCAAGTTTTCTTCAAATAATCTTCCTAGTTCAAACATCATGGTTTCCTGTGGGTGGGGTTAATTTACCGGTGACCGTAAACATGGGCACCAGGTGAGCAATTTAGGGCTGCATGCGACTCTTGTTGATATTATTGTTTCTGTCATTTTCAGAAATCATTGTGGTGACGGTTGCTGTCCCCGGCCTGTACTAATCGTGAACATGTTGTTAGGTAGCCCAACGTTGGTGCATCACCGGCGATAAGTCGGTGTTATGGTAAGACACAACAGGTGTCGGCAAACTGGCCGTCGGAATAACGGAGTTGCGTGGCTTCCAGGGCTACCAGACTGAGTGTACTGTTGTATATTGGTAATATGGCATCACTGGGAGTAGGATAACGGTCTATGGCCTCTCTGGCACTTTTCTGACGTTGACCTGGACGTATTTTGGATCGTTAATTACGCTGCCTCAATGTGTGTTAGGGTCGTTACGTGCTAGGGCTTTAACCCCAGGCGCTGAGTTCAAGTAATGGCCAAAATGTTTTGAGCATGACATTTAGCACAGCATTTAAAAATTATTTTCGGCGGTCCTGAATCTTATCGGCTTCGCGCCTGTGAGTGTCGATGATTCTGGGTCCATGGATGATTTGAACCCAGCCAAAACAAATTGGACGTGATATGCCTTTCATTTAAAGTGCTGCTGGGTAAAGAATTCTTGCAGAACGCGGTCCAAAGTTGCGTTTGGCTTGTATGTACTCGCCCTATAGAGCTTTTCTAGCGTCAGTGATTTCTTTTGGGTAATCGCGTGATATATTTATATTAGTACAAACTAGAGTAGAGACATTGCTTATGATCATATCAACATCTATTGACTTTACAAAAGAAACAAGGATTCTGTGCGGATGTGGGTTTCCTTGCAGAACCGTATTGGGCTCCGGAGTAGAAAATGTGCCTGATCTTCAAAGGGCGTAAAACTAGGAATGTTTTTGGATCAAGTCCTAGTGTGGATATCTCGTCGTTAGCCATCGTTTTGCAGTTCTCCAAATGTTGTTCTTTAAAGTATGATATAAGCAGATTTGCAGCTCGGATCGCTTGAGTCTTTCGTATTTATTCCATGTATATGATACTAGCCGGAGCTGCTCATCTTTAACGTCGGAGTTAGCGCTCGTTACGAATAGTGTTTATTCATGAATTCCTAAGACACACATATATGCCATTTGTTCTAAAAGTATATTTAGTTTCTCGTCCGTGGGAAAATGTTTTGCTTCATCAATAGTTTCTGCACTGAGAATGCGAGGTATTTTTGGTTGCGTTTCGTACCCAGACCCCCGCCAGTAGAATGAAGGTTGCGCCATGCTCGATAATCGTCAGAAACTGGGAAAAAACATGTTTTGCGAAAGTATGCTGATTGATTTAATGTCCAATAATACAATGAATGTAAATTATGCTGGGTGTTTTCATTTGTATAAAGTCATTTACCTACAAACTTTCTCGCCTTTCTCTTTTTAACCTTCGCCACGTCAATAAAACACATCAGCCATGTTCAATACCCAAATGCATTATGCTTACAGTGAGACAACAGCCAACATTGCATGTGACGCTGACATCCTTACAGTTCTGTGTCACCGGGAGTGCAATATCTAGGCACTTAACCAGGGGTTCTTCTTAAAGGGAGTAGGATGGTTGGGATGGCTGAAAACACAAGGCTAAGCAGTGTAAGTATTCTTTTATAATTGCGACCTAACATTGGAGTGAGCACAAACGTGTATGAAAAGGCGAAGTGCATGTGCGTTATCTAAAATAATATTTGGTACGTGTTAGCAGAACCAGTTAGAAGCAGGATGCCACGCGATTGGATGAACATGTATGATTGGATCCACTAGTGGGAACCATAAAGTTCTATGAAATTAGGTAAAATGAGATGAAATGGGAAGAGCTTTCTAATTGGCTTTCTAATAATGAGAAATGGGATGAGCTGTCAAATGATCAATAATGTGATAAATATAGCAAATGACCTGACCCCGTGACATCCCCCGCCCCCCTCTTTAGGAAATGTCCTCCCGACATTTCAAATACAACAAAGCAGATAATTTGTACTGTTCATTAAAACAAGTATTTATACAAAAGTAGTACTTACTAGGGTATCATATGAACATACTTAAAAACTATACAAATACTTCTGTATCAAACAATACCAACATTCCTAGCCAAGGTCAGAGTTATCAGCATCACATATACGTATCATAGTTGAATACTGCTATGAAGAGTGAATGAAATACATAAGTACAACAGTGCACAAATATAACATTACACTATAGCTAAAAATACTGTATAAACACTAAAATCTGAACTGGTACTAGACTCAACACTACTATAATATAATAGTCTAAATTAATATAAGACTCGACTAAACAATCTAAGTATTAACAAATATAAGACTTAATTCAATATCACCAGCCTGCTACAATTTAAAAGCCTAAACTGAAAATATCCTGAACTGTATTTACTAGAATACAATAAATTAAACTCTTGATCTATGACATTTGTGCAAAGCTAAATGCACCTAACGCCAATCATGAAATCTAACTTTCAAAGAAAGTTGTCTATTCCTTGTTGGTCTCTTATTAAGTTTTTAAAATGGCTTTGCATAGGGGTCTAAATGCCTAGCTGGAATGATGTTTTGACAGGATTTTGCGTAAGGGTTGGGTCAAATGTTCTAGATCTAATAAGATCCTGAGTAACAGCAGGAATAGCTATATCACCCTGAGTAAGATCTTTACTAGAGGTGGACTCTGAAGGGGACTGTGGTTCTGGTAAAGGCTCTGCAACATCATCTGTGAAACTTTCAGGGGATACAAGTAAAACACTTTAGTCTAAGCCGTTAGGCTCATTAGACTCACTGTCTTTGCCCCTCAAATCTTCCTGTATGGTTGATTGTTTGATTGTTCCTTAACTGTCCTTTCTGTTCACAAGTACACCTAAGTTGGGCTGATTAACAACTAGATAGATGCCTTTGTGTCCCAGATATTAGCCAACTTGTTATTTCATTTAAATCCAACTTTTCTAATCAGTACACGGTCTACTGTGTCCAGCTTAACATTTCTGTTCATAGAACGTTTTATGTTTTCTCCCGTGCTTATTTTCCTCTCTGTTGGCAGCCTTGTCGGCAAAGTCCAGCCTTCTTTTGAGGGAGTTGACATAGGTCTTTTCTCTCTAGACTTAATCTCCCGGAAAGCATCCAACGCAAGTCGTGTATGTCGACCAACCTTCAAAATCAAAAAGTGTGAGGTGACAACTGTGCTTTCATGCCTAGTAGAGTTGTATGCATGTACTAGAGTTTGCAACATGACTTTTCTAGTTCAAATTTCTGATCCTCTTCAAGGATACCCAACATGTTCAACAATATTTGGTTGAAACTCTCAGTTTTGCCATTTATTAGGCCCTGATGATAATAAGGAGCGGTCATGGATTGGTCAATGCTAGCCATCTGACATAGTTCCTTAATCACAGAGCTCTCAAAGTTGCGTCCCTGACACTATGTAGACGACTTGGAAAGCCATAGTGAACAATGAACTGGTCGAACAAGCACTTGGATGTTATACATGCAGTCCGGTTGCGGGTAGAATAGGCTTGAACATAGCGGGTGAAATGGTATGTGATAACCAAGACATTTTAATAGCCCTCAGATGACATCTTCAGAGAACGAAAGTCCACTATCTCAAAGGAATAGGTAGATACAATAGGAATACGTACTGATGCATCTTGGACAATCGCTCACCCGTTTCTCTATATAGCCATCCATAGTCGGCTAGAAAACCGAGCTTTGATGAAAGATGTGGTGGTCTAACGACCTTCATGCCCTGCGTCATCATGAAGTCCCATGAAGACTACATCCTAATGCATCAGGTAATACCAGTTTATCAACTGGTTGGCCAATAATAGTTCAATGTCTGAACAAACCCCCACCCTTCAGAAGCAAACGATCCAATTCTCTGAGCATTTTTCTGACAGGTTCAGCTTTCAAAGCAGCTTGGCGACTTGTGAGTCTGTAACCGGTTCTCACAGGTCTATGACTTTAGCATCTGTATCATCATATTCTTGCTCTGCAATCCAGTCGATCTCACCGAGACAAGTATCTGAGTTGGTATTTTCAACCACAAGTTGCTGTGTCAGCGCAACACACTCAATAGCAGGCAACACTTCTGATGTCACAGTATGAGCATAAAATAGAGCTTTCAAAGTGTCAGGGAAAAGTATTACTGCACCAAAACCGAGCGTTGGCCTAGACAGTAGATCTGCATCGAAATTCTGCACACCATATCTGTAGCGAAAAGACAAGTTGTATGTGGCGAGAGCAGCCAGCTACCGATGAGACAACGTATCCAGTTTGGCTGTTTTGATTACATATGTCATGTGGTTGTTGTCAGTGCTCACTCTAAATGATATACCACCATACAGATATCCGTGAAACTTGTCAACCACTTTCCACTTTAGGATCAAGAACTCGACTCTGTGGACAGGTTAAATTCTGTTTAATACGACGCAAACAAACCCCTACTGGCATAAGCAACTACAAGTCTCTCTTGAAAAAGGACAGCACCTAGTCCAGTTGTGTTGGCAATAAAAATGGTTGCTTTTCATAGTCTGCATATACAAGTACTGGAGATAAGGTAAAAAGCTTAATAAGCTTATCAAAAGCTTCCTATTGGTCATCTGACCATATCTAATCAGCTGCTCCTTTACAAGACTTCCCTTTCTTGTTTGTATAATGACCTACAAGGAGGTTATTCAAAGGTTTTGCAATATGTGCAAATTTTGTAAACCCGTATGTCATAGCTTGCAAAACCTAAGAAGCTGCAAAGCTCTTTTACGGTTGATGGCATAGGCCGTT
Organism: Gari tellinella; assembly: GCA_922989275.2. Lineage (NCBI taxonomy): Eukaryota > Metazoa > Mollusca > Bivalvia > Cardiida > Psammobiidae > Gari > Gari tellinella. The sequence continues at coordinate 22,898,521 of OV277859.1, forward strand.
TCTTTAAATCTTCAATATTCCCGAAATCAGTCTCCGAACCTTTCTCACTAATAACATGTCATAGGTATTGAACCTGGGTGCGAAAAAACTCACACTTTGAGCCATTTAACTTCAAGCGGGCTGTTTCTTTACGTTTGAACACAGTTACCAACCTTCTGAAGTGCTCTTCATGTGTCTGACTGAAACTTATGTTGTCATCAAGGTATATGACACATTCCCTCAAGTGCAACTCACCCATGCAAGGCTCCATAAGACACTGGAAAGTTCCGGGAGCCTTGCAAAGGAGAAAACCATACGATTTTACATAAAAACTCCCAAAGGTTCAACCGAAATTATCCTTTTCCTTCATGATAACTTGCCAATAGCCTAGCTTGGTGAAAAACATTGATCCTTTTAGAGTATACAGTGATGCTCACTTATAACGAACTTGGATAAGATGAAAAACTGCTTAATACAAAATAAAAATACAAATGTAATTCCCCGACTGCTTCCTTCTTTATTTCAATGGACTCCTGCTTGCTTAAGATGAACTGGAACCACTGGATATAATGAAACACTGGATAAGACAACATTATTTTAAGGTCCCTACCTGTAAAATGGTTCTGTTAATACAACATGCCGGTCATTATCACAGTTTGACAAGTGGCTAACAAAACGTGACAATATTTAATTGCTTAGCTGCTCATCACATCTGATAACAAAACATTACCCAACCAACATGTTTTGTATATATGCTATTGATAAGATATTAAAAAACTGGAACTAATTAGTTTACTGGACACCTTATTTGTTTGGATCCAGATCAGATGCTTAATAACTGGGTGTCTGATCGGACTTCTTGCAGTTTGACACCCGTATTCTGCAAAAAAAATAACAGCCACTGATTCTATATCAACATAGTAGATCTATATTAACAAAACACTTTTTATATTAGTAAAGTTAATTTATTAAATATTCATAATAAGTTCAGTTTTCTATTTATACAAAAAAGGTAACAGGTTAAATTTTCAAGAAGAAAAATGACATTCCTTATGGCATAGCCAAACTAATATTGTTATCATTCATTATATTTGGTACAATTAAAAAAAATCAGATTTAATTTCTATGCCTTTCTATCTTGCTTTCCTTCTAATCAATTGTTGTACTAAAAGTATGATAACTAAAAATTCCTATATATGCAAACTATTCACAAAGAAATGTCGTTGTTTGGATAAGACGAAGTTTGGATAAAACGAACTAATTTGCAAGGTCCCCTGAATTTCGTTATAAGTGAGCATCACTGTAGTGGTTTCATCAATCCGAGGAAGAGAGTAAGCATTTTTAACAGTTCTATTTTTGAGCTTCCTAAAATCAATGCAAAAACGCGAAGACTCATCTTTCTTTCAGACTAACACGAAATCAGAAAAGAAGGGCTATGACTTTCCCGAATTGCTCCTGCTTTCAAAATTTCCTTGGGATTTTTTTCAGACTTTCAAACATACCAGGAGGAATTCTGCGATAATGATCCATGAAAAGTGCTGGATCAGACAAATTTAATTTGTGCTCTACTATGTTAGTGCACCTAAGATCTGTAAGTTCAGAAGAACAAATATGTTTCCACCTTTCAAGAAACAGCACCGCTTTCTACTGTTGGCTATCATTCAGACTATCTGATGGAATGGCTACACCTAGGTCTTTAAGAGGCTTTTCATCATTTTCTGATTTCTTGTCCTCATTCTCATAAGGGTCAACTCACCGAACGACATCGGTCTCATGCAAGTTACAAAGTATACTCTTGGGCAGAATGGTTATGGGTCTAGCAGAAATATTGCAGACCCTGACAGGGATCGTTGAAAAACTCCTAGTGGGGTTATCCTGAACTAATAGAGGAGATACATTTAACCCAAGGTGATGATCCTAATCAGTCTCTATGACACCACATATAATTCCACCTGTATTGCAGACTCTTCCAGTTACAGTGTGGGTTTCATGAGACCATATTACAATTGGTTTATTACTGAAAGTCCTAACTTATACCATATGAGAGTTAGGCAAAGAACTAAAAGCTTCTTAGGAAGTCCCATAAGTTTTGTCTGACAGTTCTAGCAGCGCTGTCTTTAAATGTTTTAATTCTAGTTAATGTAACATTGTAGCAACCTGTCGTAGCATCCGATGTTCTAAATCTGCGCATAGTTACCTGCTCTGACAACAGTTTACTTTGTTGTACTGACCAATTGAACATTACAGTTAATACTTTAAATTGAAATCCGGCTTGATAAAAAGCCTATGCAGTTGGAATAATGTTTTCGTTGAACTATCATACTTATTACGTTTATGAAAACACGTATGGCGCATATGATTTGTATTTTCTTTTGCAAATCTTACTAAGAGATACCATACACGAAAGCATTAAAATTAGTCCTTTAGATAACAATTTGATCTACTGTAATATTGACTGCTTCGAAGTGTCGTTTGAAACAAATTTTAAATTTTAAATTAAGATTATATTTTTGTTTAGTATCACAGTTTTTTTATATCCTTTCCTGTGATACCGAGCCTGTCCGCGTGTGGCTTTGTCTTAATAACAAATTATTTAATCAACTATTTAGTCGTAATAGTGTATATTGAAGGTATACAGGGCGTTGTATTCAGTTCTCGTCGTTCTTGTCGGTAACAACCGATCAAATTAGCGCTGAGGCGCTCGTCAGACCTTGTCGTATCGCTCAGTTAGCTGGAAATGTGTATATATCAGAGGGACACACGCTTTTAAGGCTCACGAGGGGCAAAGTTACTTGGAGTTTGATCGAGCTCCTGACTGTTTGCGATGGGAATACTTGATAAACCAAAAACACGTGTATCGAGAAAGAAACAAATATCCCCCAGTGTAATCCAATTGTAGTACTGAATTAAGTTTTCCTGTTGCTTCGCCCACACAGAACTGTTGTCTCATTATATCATGAATTATGTAACTGAGTAGAGCGGGCTTTATGTCTATCTCAGTACCGTCAAACATCGACATTTCGAAAAAACAGTACTAGATATGGCTTAAGCACGTTTTAACCATGAAACATGTTCTACTTTAGCTCATTCGAAATATCAAAGTCCGATTGAATTAATATCGAACGATATTTGACAAATGGATACTATCGCCTGACTACGTTTTGTGTCACAGTAAACTCGCTTTTTACAGGAAACTTACAAAACGGAAGGGTAGTATCTGAACCAGGCAGTAACTGGTGACAACTCAATGCAGGATAAGCGTAAAGCCGAAACTTCCAAACGGGATCTTTCTGGAATACTTTTATCTTGCATTTAGTAGGCAACTATCTATTGTTGCCTAAACAATGCTCGTTTAGAGAGTTTTTACTGCATACAAAAACATTGACTTCCTTGTTTTGTAGATCCCATACCAGCTATTATGTTTAAGTTTTACACAACAGACATACGAAAATGGTTGTTTATGCTGTACAAATGTGTTTACAATGGAATGCATCGTAAATGACAAAACGTATTCCCGCATCTTGGGAAATATTGTTGTCAATCATGAAGCAGTCACATTGCTCAGATATCGTCCATTTTTTAGACTGAGAGGCAGCTGTTGAATAATGATTATCTCATAACCTGAAACAGGACAACAATTTAGCTCTATATTTTCGACAGAAATAAGTAGAGATTGTATTGTTTCAAGTTGCATGTAGAAAGTCATAACTAATCAGCACACGGTCTACTTCATATGAGTAACAATCACTTACTGTTTTTAGGATGTAAAAAGTGAGATGCATTGATTTAAAATCTTCAGAAAAGTGTTATAAGCAAAGCTGAAACCCGTTTTTGGAAAGGGAATATACATCTAACTGTGTCTTTATTTTAAGACGTATGCGCTCACTTTCCATCTTTATACTATTGCTCACTGGTAAGACGTGGACTGAAGAGTAGAATCCAATATCAAGAAACGATATGCTACATAAAGATTTGTATCATCTAAAAGAACCATATTACCTTTGAAGAGGTTCGCAGTCATGTTCAGGTCGTGATTGGCCCCCTACGAAGAGTTTCTAACTGCAGCAAAGAAAAGGAAGTTGAGATGGAATGGACATGCTTTTTGTCTCACTCATCAGGTTTTACAAAGACACTATTTCAGGGACCAGTTAATTGAACAAGATGAAGCGGACACAAAAAAGAGATAGTAAGATAATGTCAAATAGTGATCAGGCTTAGTATTTTCGGGAATTCAGAAGACAGAACTAAATGGAGAGAAATTGACACGACGTTAGCAAGGTTGTACCTATGACAAGCAAAGTTCAAATGCCATTTATAAAAGGAAGATGACAATTGTAAGTATCTTGCAAATTGTTCATAATTCGTGCAATAACATTGTGAGAGTTATTCTAATTCTCTACACTTCTCTTCTTGCATATTACTTCTGTTTAACTGATGGATTTGATATCAAATGTCTTTAATGAAAAACATTGATGCGTGAAAGTGTCTTGCACAAGGTTCATAAATCTTGCATCATAAATGTGAGAGTTATTCTGCTGTCCCACTTTCGAGTAAAAATGTCAGATATATTGTCAATTGTTTGGTGTTAAATGCGGGTGGCTGCTAAACGCAAAGTAGAGCTCGTAACACATGTGTGTTACGGTTGTTACTGGTTTTTTTTGTTGCTTTAGAGTGACAATTTATATCTATTATTTGCCAAACAAGACATGATCAAACAGTGCAAAGAATATTGAGACATTGCATTTTGTGACGCATATCAGATTCTACACTGATTACATTTTCATTGAAAGGAGCTGCTGTTTTGCCAAATCTGAATATTTAAAGATTACCATTATATTGTGAAATATTCGAGCAGGAATAGTTGATTTCAATATCCATGCAAAAAAGAAGAATGTATTTAAGCAAAGGATATTTTCTTTCGAATGACTGCGAATGTCACAGAGTTTGGTCATTTTCCCCACATTCCGCAAATGCTTTTAGTCATGGGTTTCCTTCAAACATATAAGTGGTAAAGTAGAACGTTATACCACTGTGTGTAGGCTTATCATCACTTACAGGGCTGTGTTCTACAAGCGCACATTTATGGCAAAGTGCTAGGGTGCATGACTGCAAACCTTGAGACCAGAATTCGATCCCGGGTGTGAGCGGGTATGAATAGAAGGTAAAATTAGAACACCCGATTACATTTTCATAAGGACACATTTGCTTACCTGCTTAACTGTTTGACTGCTTGACGCATGTAGCTGTACCTAGCTGGCAGACACACACATTTTATTTTCTATGAGGGAAAGGGTTATTAAACGAATATACATGTAAGACCTCTTTTGAAAAAACCTGATCTCGATACAAATGATCTTAAGAACTACAGGCCTGTATCAAATTTGCCATTTCTCTCAAAAGTATTAGAAAAGGTAGTAGACAAACGCATTGAGTCCCATTTGATCACAAACAATCTGCATGAACAACATCAGTCAGCATATCGTAAGCATCACTCTACAGAAACTGCTCTTCTAAAAGTTCAAAATGACATCTTGCAATATCTTGATAAGAATGAAATCACAATTCTGGTGATGGTTGACCTATCTGCCGCATTCGACACAATTGGACATGAAACATTACTCAATCGCCTTAAAAAAGACTTCAAAATTATTGGAAACCCACTAAAGTGGATGACCTCATACCTGACCGACCGTTACCAAACAGTCGCGGTAGATGGCGAATTATCTGCCCCAGTTCAAATGAAATATAGTGTGCCACAGGGGCTAGTTCTTGGGCCGAAGAACTACATCTTGTACACAAAACCTGTCGGCTCAATTTGCAGAAATCATCAGCTGGATCATCACTTCTATGCAGATGATTCACAGTTATACTTGTCATTTAAGCCTAAAGACACATCTTGTCAACAAGAAGCCCTTTCAAAAGTCGAAGGGTGTCTAAAAGACATAGTATCATGGATGCACCAGAACATGTTGAAGCTGAACACTGACAAAACTGAGGTCATACTGTTTCATTCAAAAAAGTTTAACGTTCCTGAAGATTTTCACGTACAAGTGGGAAACTCTAAAATCAAACCATCAGTATGTGTGAAGAATCTTGGTGCTAGATTAGATTCCCAAATGGATATGACACAGCACATTAACGCTGTGTGCAGGTCTGGCTACTCACAGCTGCGGCAGATAGGTCATATTAGACAGTACCTTTCTCCAGAAGCTACAAAGACCTTGATCAATTCTCTGGTCACTTCAAAAATTGACTACTGCAACTCACTGCTGTATGGGATTCCCCAAAACTCATTATGCAAACTACAGCGTGTGCAAAATACAGCAGCCCGCATCATTACCAGGACCCCTCGGTACAATCACATCACTCCAGTCTTGAAGGATCTTCACTGGCTTCCAGTTCAACACAGAATTGAATTCAAAATTCTGACACTCACATACAAAGCCATGTGCAATGATTATCCAAGGTACATTGTCAATATGCTTGACGTGTATAAACCTCGAAGAGAGCTGCGGTCTGCAACTAAATCAGTATCGCTGGTTGTACCGAGGAGTCGTTTGGTGAGGTTTGGAGATAGAAGTTTCATGCATGCAGCCCCAAAGCTCTGGAACAGTCTACCATCAGACATTAGAGATGCAAGCTCAGTTGCAGTTTTCAAAAAGCATCTGAAAACACATTACTTTAATATTTGTTAGTAGAACACTGCTACCTATGCGATATGTTCTTGCTGTAGATGTTGTGGGTCCAAATGGGAGTTTCTGGAGTATTATCTGGTTTTCGGTCTCTTATAGAAATTTTAGTTATTGTCGCATGCTATTTGTCCTAGTTATGTTACATTGGGCGGCCTGCATCGGGCGTTCTGCTATTATTTCTATCAGTCGGCATAAAGAAGCCATTTACTTCGTTGCTTTCGATTGTTGAGGTAGTGCAATCGCCGTTTTGGGGGCTGTCTTCTGTATGTTTAGTGGCCTTCATTGGGCGCTCTACTGTTATTTCTATCAGTCCGCATAAAGAAGCCATTTGCTTCGTTGCTCTTGATTGATGGGGTAACGTGATCGCCATTTTGGGGGCTGTCTTTTGTACGTTTATTATGTTTATTTTATATCTAATTGTAGTTATTTGTCTTTTCCTGGCGGCCTGCATTTCGGCGCTCTACTATTGTTTCTATCGGTCGACAATCAGAAGCCGGTTGCTTCATTGCTGATTGATGGGAGTAATGTGATCGCCATTTTGGGGGCTGTCTTTTATATGTTTATTCATGTTTATTTTAGATCATATTGTAGTTATTTTGTCTTTTCTTGTTTGTAGGTACATTTGTGTAACTTCGTGTGAAGCGCTTTTGAACGCACTACCCCTGTGTGAAAAGAGCGCTATATAAATCTGGTATAATAATAATAATAATAATATACGCAACTGCTATATCGTTGTTTTTAGCAAACATGAGTTAAACTTAAAATGATGCTTTTTGTCTATATCCTTATTGAAGTATCCCTGGTTTAACGCGTTGTCGCTTCGTTCCGCGTCCAATTGAACTGAAAAATAATAAAACATGTGCTTGGGTAAACTATGAACGTAAAGATAGTACATGTATGTATATACTTACATGTCTTTTGCTTTTGTGCGTAAATCGTTTTAGGTGAAACTGCAACATTACTATCATATGACAAACTCTCCTGTTGTGTGTTTGCTTTGTATCGAGCAGCTGATTGTATTGAATACCTACACTGGTACAAAGTGAAGTGTCTGTAAAAAGGGATATTACCATCATAAACATTCCCAACTCATGAGTTTGTGCATGTATCAAAACGTACATCAAATGTTATACTCCAGTGTCTATATTTATAGTATACATCACCTAGGGCAAATGTCTAGTGAAAACGATTTTTCAATCAGACCATCGCTTCAGGGAAAACAAATGAATTTTGCCGTGTAAAAACCTTTCTTATTGCATTGCAAACATTGTAGACCAAAACATGTCGCCACATCAAAGACGCGTCGGCTGGCATCGATCTACTCTGTTTGACACCAACAGTCGTCTAAAACATCGTATTTAGCAGTATTATATACGGTATCTGGCAAGTATAGACACACTCAGATGCAGTACATTTGATGACAACGGTGCTTGTTCTGTGTTAAATGTTGCAATGCAATAGGACAGGTTTTGTTATGGCACGGCTCAAATTGTAACATTATATAAACATCTTCCTCTCAGACATCATTATACCAAAATCCTGGACTCTAATCAGGAAATCTAGATTTTCCTAAAGATGACTGGAATTATGACTGTTACTATAGATCCGCATGCGATTCATTATGAAATTCACTGTTTATAAAAAATATTGGAATTTGAAGGAATTCTACAAACGTGCATAGATTATAATTTACCCGTCATACAAAGGTTTCCCTTTTCGGATATGACTGTTTATTTGCATCATTTGGTCAACTGAAAACTTCAAACTGCTTCAAATCGTAGATCCAAGTTTAAACGTTATCTAAAATAACGCTTTGGTGCAATTACGTGAAGTTGACGTCATTTTTGTTTTGACGTAATTTACGACATTCGATTACCAATTGTAGCTGGAGACAGTATTTTTAAGACAGTACATTTTTTCCCACTGAGTCTGACAGTAATTTTATGTCATGGTGGCCTATGTGAAATTACCAGTGTAAATAGAAATGAGGTATAATAAATAATAACATAAAATGAAGCCAGACATTGATTAAATGTTTCCATCAATATATGAGTAAAATGTTAGATTGCGAACAGGAACATGAACTATTATTGCAGAAAGTACAAAACAATAAAAAGGTCATTACTATTTTCAAAGATTGTGCTAAGAATAATGTCCCCTGCGAACAATTTGTGGTCTTTGCAGACCCCAGTCAGTTTGCCACTCTAATTGAAAGAAATTGTCTCTCAATGTTCAAAAAGTATCCTACATTTCAATACATTGGATGTACTTATAGTCTTGCAAGCGAGAAACATACGATCCAGTCGGATGACTAGGTAGAATATCGGCTTCGGGCACGAGAGTTGTTAATATGAAGTCTGGTCGCGATACAGCAACGTCGTTTACTATTTCACTGTCAGGGCCACCAAACACTGACAGTTGCAACCAGTTTTGGCCCTGATTAGACGTCGTTAATCGCGGAGAATTAGTTTACACTCTTATCTATGTTTCTTAAGTCGAATGCACATAAACTTTATATTTTAAATGCAAAAATCTGAAAGATAATAAACAGACGGTAACATATCAGCGACCGTGTTAGACGGATATGACAATTGCAATGAAAGGGTATGACTGTGTGTGTGTTCTGCTTTAGAGGTGGGTGTATTGTTTGTATTGCGTTTCCTGCTTGAGTATTTCGTATTTATTTGATGTTAGCAGTAGTGTGCCCTTTGTAACGCTGAAAATGAAAAGTAATTATAGTACGTTTGCCTGGTCTACCCGAAATGACAGTAATGTAACTAAGTGTAGTATCATGCCATGTGCATTTGGCGTGCTATCGCAATTGGACAGTTATATACTTGTCTGAAGTAACAGTATCTGTATAACTTAAATATTTCCTCGCACATACATACTTACAAATAACAGCCATGACATATTTAAATGTATATTTTCTATCCATCCTAAGAGAATGGCTTCGATGCTGGTCGTCTGCATAAACACCGATCTGATTACGTGTTAAACCGAGCCATATGCATGCACCATGTATCATAATTATGATAATATTACGATGCAAATATCACGAATGTAAAAATGACGATTTTACACCTAGTATAGAACCGTTTTATACTGTTTGTGTCTTTTAACGTTCACATTGTACGAAAATATGCTAGTATTACAGGTTGCATTTTGCAATATAAATCATAGCGGAGGAATTCGTTTTTGGTTCTCCTAAACCTCAAAGACATGCTAACCGATGCACAGGTACTTGACACATACTTTAATATCTATTAACACCACCCCCCTTTTAAAAAAAAAAATTTTTTTTTTTTTTTACTATACTTCTATTATAGATACAAGGTAAACAGCGCAATTCAACACCTAGTCTTTACTATCGACTTAAGCTGATGCTAAAATAGACTCGATCGCCGATATTCTCTTGTTGTACCCTCGGGAAAGGATTCATTTATCAATATCTACTTGTTATTTCATCAAATTCCGTCAAATAACGCCACAGTACGTGAATTATAACGAAAATGTGCATCAAAAAAGTTTTATGTCGTTCTCACGGTACAGGTTTTATTGCCCAAAATAAGGGATAATCTAGCCTGTTTGCACATTTAACGGCCTTTACGGCTGGAACTTTCACCTTATTTCATTCGAGCAAACGCGTTTTGTGTCGGAACATGACCCTCTTCACTATCAGCTATATGAAATATACATGTAATTTGCCTCGAAATTGACAAGTGAAAGACTGATTTCATTGTTAATGCCATTTTGAATACCGGAATGAATCGAATGAACGGAGCGATCTCATTGGTCAAAATTAAACAGGTAAAGTTTCTTTTAATTTTGCATTCTATGTAAATTATATAAAACTGATAATATTTCATTTAAAGATGATTTATAATATTTGGTGAAAGTTCCAGTGGCATAGGCCGTTTATTGTGGACAAATAACAGATCACCCCTACATGTACATTCGTTGCTATGTACCGTGAAAACGACATAAAACTTTTTGATGCACATTTTCGTTATAATTCACGTACTGTGGCGTTATTTGACGGAATTTGATGAAATAAAAAGTAGATATTGATAAATAAATCCTTTCCCGAGGGTACCACAAGAGAATATCGACAATCGAGTCTATTTTAGCATCAGCTTAAGTCGATAGTAAAGACTAGATGTTGACTTGCGCTGTTTACCTTGTATCTATAATAGAAGTATAGTAAAAAAAAAATTTTTTTTTTTTTTTTAAAAGGGGGGTGGTGTAAAATAGATAATAAAGTATGTGTCAAGTACCTGTGAACTGATGTTTGTAAATTCGTTGACGAGAATTGTGACACCGGTTTTATGTGAATTTAAGGTTCATGTAATGTCCAGTACGAGAAAAAAATACCCAAATTTGAAAAGTTGCAATACTCAATAACTATACCACATTGGATAAAAATATGTTCACACAGCATAAATAATTAGCCAATGCAAAGGTGCATGCCTAAATTTTTATTAATATAAGTGTACTTGTGATATCAGAAGATCCAATAGTAACGAACTTGGAGTGAAAATAGCCTCTTCAGCAGAATATATCAAATCACTTAATGGCACGTATTTTCGGAAATCTGGTAGAATACATACAAAGAACCCATTACATACTGGGTACTCCTACACAGAATGTCTTACAAAAGTCAGAAAAACCCCTTGTAATTGGCCCTTAGAATACCCCATGCTTGATTCAAAGGCAGCTATTTGCATTTTACAAATTTGTAGAAGTTTGCTAACATTTAAAGTCCATTTACTCCAAATCTACAAAACCGATTGACAATTGTTATATACGTGCGGACAGAGAAAAGAACAAGCAATATGATTGATGGAATGTCACTCACCCGAATCACTGCAGTTAGACAATATATCCGTTCAATTATATCAAGGTCACCGAAATATGTCATTTGTCGACTTTTCCGATTAATCCGCATTTTCTCATTTTTTAATATCCATATTTCTAACTTTTATTTCAGTACACTATTGTTGCTTGATACATAAACAATAAAATAAGTGCATTGCGCATTACTTTCGATCATAAATTTCTCCGAATGTCACGATCCTTCAGCGGATTACTTGTCGCGAAAGTAATTCTGTCCCTGTACAGCTGACCTTTGTTTCAGGAAAATCAAGAGTTTGTCCCTTTAAATCACCTTTTTCCACCCTTTCAAGTATTCCACATCTTTCCGGCTATTGTAATGTTGATTAATATTTCAATTTTCATTGCGATCTCTATTATATAAAGCTTACATTGTTGTGAAACTATTCAAGCCTTTGGCAGGAACAGGGGTAAATGCTCATGTACAGAGGAGAATGTGTTATTCTTTCCCAATAAACGCGTTTACGTTAAAACTATTATTTGCAGTGCAAACAGTTTGGAGCCAGATCAGACGCCGGGTAACCCGGCGTCTGAATAGGCTCCAAACTGTTTGCCACCACGATAAACATGAAATATCAGAATTGTCCAAAAGTTGTTATTTTCTACGTTTTAGTGCTTTGCGTTTGCGTACGTTTGCGTTTAAACGGGACAGAATAACAGATTCTCCACTGTATATACTATTGCACGATTTGGACAAGGCTTTCTATGGTGTCCTAGTAGTGACACAACCGACGATTTCGTTGGGCAGAGACACACAATTCTTTTTGTCCTTACTACTTTTTTCACGTATATTCTGCTTCTGCATTTCACACATACACACACATTAAAATACTGTAATAGTTCATGAGTATAATTATACAACTACCGCCCTGATAGCCTTACTAATTTAAAAACAATCATAAGGGCACAGATATTTGAAAATTTAGTCAGAAACAATCATACATTAGTTTATCTGATGCTCAATTTGGTTTTCGTTCTAGGGGATCCTGCGTTTTACAGTTAATTGAATACATAGATGATTAGTCACATTACATTGAGGGTGATAGAATTTTGGAAAATATATTGTATATTTAGATTTTGTCAAAGCTTTTCAGAGCATAGTACATTAACGTTTTTTCGCAAAGTATCAGTATTTGGTATCAGAGGGTCAGTTTTGTCATGGAAACGTGACTTATTTTACTGGTCGTAGGCAATATGTATCTGTGAAAGGACCCTGGTCTTTTTCGTGGAAAGACATTTTAAGTGGGGTACCCCAGGGAAGTATCTTGGGACCCATATTATTCATATGTTTATAATAGATGATCCCTACCCCTGAAGTTATACGTAATATTGTGAAATTATTCGCTTATGGTACCAAACTATACAACAAAGACGTTAAAATTGATATTATCCAGCACGACTTAGATGCCTTACACATAGTCAAAGTGGCTGTTGCGTTTTAATGTGAAAAATTACAGAACCATACACTTTGGAAGAGACAACCAATATTACCAGTATACTTTGAACTTTGCGGACATTGAGTCTGCTAGTGAAAAGGGAGATTTAGGGGTAATATTAGGATTAAAAAGTAAGTAGTCATATAGCTGAAAAAGATAACAAATCCAACAGTGTATTATCCTTAACCCTTTACCTTATAAGCCCTTTCTAGTATTGAATATAGATGATCACTTAAAGCATGTTGAAAGTAAAGCAGAATGCGCCTTAAGGCGCAATCTGCTTTACTTGCAGCCTGCTTTAAGCTACTTTCTGCTAAAACATATAAAATATTTATGATAATACATATTCATGACTGCATAAATGGGAACTTTTTTCTTCAGTGTAGGAATGAATCAAATGTGCTAAAAGACGCTTCTATTGGGTAAAGGGTTAATAATCAGAATGTATGATTACATTTCGAAAAGCTATTTCATATTTTTGTACAAAGCACTCGTCAGGTCAATATGGAAACACTATTATCATGTATTATGGTATATATTCTTAAAAGAAGTGTTTAAAAATTATGTAAGCCTACTAATAAGCGTCTCCTGGATTGTCAACCTTACATATACCGAAATATTGGTTTTCAAAAATTGCTTGGTCATCGACGAAGCCGTGGTGATATGATACAATGTTGAAAATTATTTTAAGAAATGGAGGATATACATATAGAAAGATTTTACCTTAAAAATATTTTTCGAATTAAAAAAACATCATTAAGTTTACAACACTTTTCACAGAGAATTATAAACAACCGGATCTCACTTCAGTTTATATAGAATTAAAAATAATAAATTTTGTTGATACATTTATATGCCGGATGAATTATTTTTGTAATCGAAGCTTCAATGTCATAGGCATGTGTTTGTGTACTTCATTGGATTAGAATCAAATATTGCATACTGTTTAATGAATAATTCAGTTGAGAGGGGTCGAAATGGAATATTCTTAATAATTAGAATGACCGCACAGCATCTGGAAACAAACATTTACTTGATGCGCATTTAAAATGATGTTTAAAAAAGCACTAGTAACCACTGTTCCCTCCATTTTACGGATACATTGCAGAATACGTCCACTCATTGATTTTACGTAACGTTTCAAATACGTTGCCATTCCAACCAAAATGCACTTGGAGGTCATTATTGTATAAATTTGATGATTTGCCCCGACCTTGTTATCAAATACATCCGATATGTGTTCTATGGGACTCATGTCCGAGGATAAAACAGGCCAAGGCAGAACGTTAATGTATTTTAGCAAGAAATTGTGTGGTGATACGCGCCGTGTGATGCTTTATACATGTATTGTCAAGCTGAAAATGCCAGGTCCTTCCTTTCTTTTGCATGAATCGAATCACTGTGCTATTTAAAACATTGATGTAACGCTGAGCATTGGCTCATTGAATAATAACCATGTCAATTTCCAGAGTTCCAATTTTCCCAAACCAGACCATAGCGCTGCCACCACCCATTATGTCTCTCTCAAACATATCGTTCTCCATGGTCACTCCTCCTTTTTGCGCATTGAGGCGAGTGGACCGTGGCGAGAGATTCTCTTGCCTTCGCGGTAATGAATGTAGCGCTGTTTACAGTGAAACACCTGTGTCTGCGCACGTGCAAAGTAAGAAACACGTTGGCAAGCTTAGACGCATAAAGAGACCTGGGATTTGAATAGCAATTGTGTAATCGTTATACGCAATGAAGTCATTATAATTCTGTATGTATCTTGCAACATGCGTTAAAACACAGTTATAGAAGAATTATAGGAAGAGGATGGGGTTATAAAGAAGCAGATCCTCCCGCGAGAGCCCAACAGCGATTCTCAATGTATTCTCAAGGTATAATTCAGTTAAAAAAGGATGAAAAAAATAATACAGCCTGCATATTTATACATGTAATAATGTTTGACAGAGGCTCGTGTTGCCCACCATACTTTCGAAAAAATAAGTAGTCCCCCATTGCAAAATAGTGTTGTCCTTGAAAATTGTCAACTATTCCATGACTTCTTCTGTTGTTATTTGAGTGGATTTCGTCAGGATGTTGGTCCTACTACCTCATGTAAAGCATATTCTTCACTAGGAAGGATTTGTTGAATTTCAGTACAGAAAAATTTGCTTCACATTTTGGTGCAAATCCAAACATATTGTTCAAGATCAAGATACACAGTTTTCCTTTCAAAATGTAAGCTTGTTTATTTCAATACGAACATTTTGATATAAAATTATGCAACATTGCTCCATAAATGACCAAAATATCACCTTTCAAAAAGGCACCAAAAAACACTATACATGAACCTTAACGTATGTTTTAAAATTGTTTACGCGGTAGTGTTAAATAATTTAAACATTGGTGTGTTTAAGCCAGGAGAAGATTACAGTTTACGTTAATGGGATGTAAATGTATGTAACTCTTTCATCGTCAAATCTTATATTGTGCTGCAATCTCTGTTAGACTATTTTAAAGTTGCCACCTCAGATATCATTCAAAAGAAAACTATTTTGACTAAAGAAGTATTGATACGAGTGACATGCGACTGGTTCTGATTAGGGTCCAATGTGATTGCCAAGTCGATTCTTTGACAGAAGAGGCAGACTTAGAAGCTAAGTCTGCCCTGTCATTGCCTGAATCTGATATGGATCTTCCTTATTCGGATTTTAAACCACAGATTACTAAATTTATTTTAAGAAATTGGCAGGAGTCTTGGAGTGGGGAAACTCACAACAAACTCCATGCCATTAAACCTGTATTAGGTGAAAGTTTAAACTCATGCCGGTCGATTCGCCGAGATGAGGTAGTTTTAGCTAGACTAAGAATTGGACATTCTTATATTACACATTCATATCTTTTAAAACGTGAGGTTCAACCAGAATGTTTATTTTGTTTTGAACCTTATACAATTCAGCACATTCTTATTGATTGTGCTGATTTAACTTTAATTAGAAATAGGTTCTTTCAGGCAGATTCCCTGCGGGAACTGTTTGAGTTTGTTGATATTTATAAAATACTTGAATTTTTAAAAGAGATTAATTTATATTATAAAATTTGAATAAAATATATATTTTAAAGATAATTTTTTGTATGTCGATTATGTTTTGTCCATATTTTGTTTACTTTCCTGTTGATCGGGACTGACATTGACGTAATCTATAATTTGATATTGTTTTAAATTTGATAGTGTAATTATTTATTCGGCTCTAAATGACCTTTTTGTGTCGATGGGCCGTAAAACACCATTCATTCATTCATTCATTCTTTGACAGAAGAAATATAAAAATCAATATCAAAAAGGTTGGATAAAAACCAAACGCCTAAGTACACATTGTTTGGATCTTGGTCAAATGTTTTGAAAATGACAATCTGTTCGGGTCTGGCAGTGATGAAGTTATGGTCATATACGTTTGCTTACCGTGCATATGTTTGCGCTCTTTTAGTATCACATGTCAATGTTGTCTGGCCAGTTTCCCCAAGGTAATTACTTCTCATTTATAGCAGCAACCAAGCAAGAGTAATGTTTTTGTTACACCTGATTGATGAAACCATTATGACATTTAATAGGATACCTTAGGCGAGTTGGAATTAGAAGAGTGACATTGCAGGAGTAGAGGACATTGAACACTAGCTACATGTGTAACCCATTTACCGCCGTGACGTCGTCTTTTTTATACGTCCGTCTTCAGACAGATGGGAAATTTTACGGTATGGCGACTTCCGTCTGACCCTCTGTTCATCAGGTAATTTGAAAGTTATCTTTTTAGCGGACAATTGTACACACATTGCTAAGAAAAACTACAAAATGCGTATTTTGTTGTTCATGAGATTTTTTACAACCATACTGCTGACTTTATTAGAAAACAATGAATGACATCTCGTTCATGACTGATAAAGCAGTTACAATACAGGGGGGGGGGGGGGGGGGGGAGGGGGAGGTTACCCCCCTCTACACAGATAATTAAAGCACAATTGACATCTCTTTATGTTCTGTTGTATTCTGTTACTTATGTCATAATTCAATATGAGTGATAAATTCGACCACGCAAACTTGGTTTGCATCCTTTATGTATGACTAAGTTTATTTTGCTCATGAATATGAAACTTAAATTATTATATGATGTTGTTTTGACGAACTTCATGTTATATTTGCATTTAGTCAACATTCATCGAGTTTAAATTGAGTTAATTCCCCTTTTCAACTTTAAGTATTAAAAATTATTCGTTTGGTGCACGTTTTTTCTCCACATGCTTTAACATTTTCGGTTGAAATTGTATACATGATTAACGACGTAGCAAGTTGGTATGTCTCGAAATTCGTTTGGCATAAGTTATGCCCCTTTTTACTCAAAATATTTGTAAACAATCTACGTTGTCCGCACCCTTTTTGCACATGTTTATACTATTTGTGCTGAACTTATGTAAATGATTTTGTATTGACAGTCAGCATATAAAATCTGAGTTTCATTGAAATGAGTCAAGTTCGCTATGAGGTATGCTCATTTTTTACTAAGACTATTATAAAAAGCCGCTTGTCACATTTTGTCCCTACATGCTTTCACATATCGAGCTTAAACTGTGTTTAGAGTGTTGGTTTGGTTAACTGCATAACAAGTTTTCATCTTGACCAAACGCGGCGTTACGTGGCGACTGATCAGGATCTGAACTGTTTGCAAATAACTTGTGTAGTCTGGTTAGGGCAGTGAAGCGTTAAAAATAGTAAAGCTAGTACATGTATTTGCCATTTGAATGAAATGAGACGAAATGCGATGCAACACATTGTATAAACCAATAGATATACTTGGAATAGTACACCTTCTATTCTAGTCCAGGTTACAAAGGGTTTCGAGGCGGGTCAGAACAAAATACTATCGTCTAATCTTGTTTGCTCTATCTTTTTTGCAACGGACTAAATGGAGTTGGAAAATTCAACAGCGTTTGTCCAATGGACATAAGATTCTTAACGTCATCGATGAGTTGATTGTCTACAGGCCATGTAGCATAGCAGGCTAATAGAAAATTAATATCGCTCCTTCATACCCTCGTTTTTTTCCTTAAAGATTAAGCACTTTTAACTTCTCCACTTTATGCCGAATGCACTGACGTTCCTAATTAGTTTGGACACAGTCATGAAACCGTATTTAATATTATGATCTAATTATATTTATCACATAACTTGCTTTCTGGTAGTGGAATAAAGTCATTATAAATATCGCAATGCACAAGTGGAATTTCGTATTTTTGAGTTCCGATCTAACCTTTTCATCCACAAGCATTGCATGTAGCGGGACACAAAATGGCGTCATATTCGATAAAGTTACCGAAAACAACGTCAAGTTTGGGGCGGAAAATCAATATATAGCAGAAATACTATAAATTACGGCTTCGATTGATATAGATAAATAAAATCTCACGTTCGTGCTCATTACGTTGACTAAAATAGATATGACGCTCGCCAAGGCTCCCGTCATATTATGCTAGTCAACTAGTTTATTAAAAATGATAGATAGTGATCATTCATGTAAGATCCTCTATATGTATTATATGAGAACCAATACATACGCCATGTTAATACAAACGGTTGATGACACTGAGTAGTTGATTTTGAAGAACCGTCTATATTTTCCTAACATTCTACAATTTCAGCCCTGAATCTTTAGATGGAAAATACAGGGTTAACCAATATTTCCAATGGACGAATGTTAAAATTATCAAAAACATTATATTAATAGTATATGTCAATGTGAATATAAATAAATAAAATAGAGAATGTACAAAAATTATTAAAGTCATCCATCTTGCAATCAAACAATCGTTAGCTTATTATCTTAAAATAATGCCTTTTTAGATATTAAATAAGTGCACGGTTGGATTAACTCTTATTGTTCGTCAACCAGTCAATAATTGCATCAATCAGATATTTTGAAGATCCTTATTGCAACAGGTTTGAAAATGCTAAAAACTAATAATTCACTCTGGGCAACGCAAGGTTTTTGGTAATCAGAGTTCTATTATGTATAATCGATAGTAGTTTTGCCAAATGCAAATATTATGTGCATATTAGAGTTGTTTGATAAAAACCGCATTATGTTCACTAGAGATTAAATTGCATTAACATGTAAACGCTGGATAACAAATGTTTTAAATAATCACACACGTTCTTTTTATTCAAATACAGAATACTTAACCTTAAAAACACGTAAAACTGTGCCTGCATTAAATTAACGCAATAAAAGCGAGTTCGCATCATTCATATTCTATTTACCAAGATATTCAAATCAAACTTGGAACTCTACGCTCGTACACAATTCAAATTAAACAGTGCATCACAGTTACTAATGGTGATCAACAAATATATTTCCAAATGGTTTAGATCAAGGTTTTGAGCTGTTTTCAAAAGTTTTCAACACTCAATTGACGCATTATTTACATCAGATGGATTTTACTCCCTATCGTTGCCGGTAAACAACTTAATAACGTTCAAGGCTACACAATTTCACATATGAGTTAACTAATACTTTTTTTAATTTTTAGACCATCGATTTCGTGAGCAAATCAATATGCAGCAAATCGTGTCTACTACGACTACTAAATTGTGTTAATATGTCGGTGTTTAAGAAAGGCGACTGCTTATGGCTATATGACCATAAATCAGATATCTCTTTTAGGAGCTTTGAGGTTTACGTTCACCTCGCTTTGAACTGGCACATGTCTTTCACACATCCAATAAGCATTCGTTGAAATGATCTGAATAGAAATGTTTTACTGTATGTATATATGGCTGGGTAGGTTATTGTTGTACTTCATTCACTGATGCCATGGTTAATCCAGGGATAAAAGACGTATATCAGTGAAGAATTATTATAATTATTGTGTCGTAAAATAAATAGGGTGTGATCGATATAATCGTTCAAAAGAAAACTAATAAGATCTTTCCTTGACAATGTAATGTATCACTGTGGTGTGTGAATACGTTTCGGGATAAAGTCGAATATTAGTCGACGTTTCAGTACAGTGCCGATAAGCTAGATTTGATACCGCTATATGCTGTTGCTTATTTCAGAAAAAGTAAATGCAGAAATATTCTGCAGGAGCTTTCTACGCTACATTAGTTCTATATTTTCTTTCATTTAGTATGCTACTGTGTTTAATACCTTTTTGATAAATAAACATCGGCGCTTGGAAAAGAGCCATTCCGTTGGAGTGTCCGTTGCTAATCGAGGAATGCACACTTTATATGGTATGAAAAATAGGCCCAAACACATGTAGAATAAATACAGGCTTTAAACCATTGAGTGTTTTGTTACTTTTAAAACAAAAGCCTACTGCGATATTAAACAACCACATATATTTTCGAAATACTGGTACTGTATGTCGCTAAGTAGACATTCTTTCGTAGCTCCCCTACACTTAGCCGTTTACCTGTTGTGTGTTAGCTCAGATTTACGAGTAAAGATTTTATGATTCGTGCGGAGTTAACCTACATTCCGCGTGCGGTTTGAAAATAAACGACATAAATCAGTTTGCTAAATGTTAAACCCATTCAACGCTGGTGACTAATTCATTTTCAACTTAGTCTGTTTGCTCCGAAATAAATTGCCGCAAGGAAATCGTCGTCGAATATAAACTATCAAAACATAAATGTGTTTAATATTTAATTATATACCTTGAGCAAGGGCGTATTTTTTTGCTCATTTTAACATAAGCGTTCCACATGTATACTAATATAATGGGTCATTTTATCGCGGATATTTTAGTAGGTGCACTGTTGATGTTTACCCTGCCACATAACAATTTCGGAGTGATCAGTATAACTTCTGCTCCTAAACCAACCGGCTAGAGCTTGATTTGAAATAAAAATTCACGGATAAATGCAAATCTACTTCTCGAATAGTGTTATACAAGGACGTTGTGGTGCGAATGTAAATCATTCAAGATGTTCAGAGTAACAATCGACGTTTTTAATTAGAGTTCATGCACTTTGAATAATGATCTGGCTCCGAGGTAATAAAACTTAAAACGAACTCTGTGCTCAAAACTCAGAATTTTTCTCAGCTCATAACACTTTCGCAAACATTTTATTTTATAACTAGTATTTTCATACATAACTATACTGTAATAATGTATCCAAATGAGGTTTCAAAAGTCAAATAAAACGTGTTTTGTAAAAACGCCTGTTATCGAAACTGAGTTTTGAGCACAGAGTTCGTTTTAAGTTTTATAACCTCGGGCCCAGTAGTTATGTGCTAAAGTGTTTTCAAATGCCACTTCGTTGTATTGCGTTATGTTGTAATATATATTACGGATAGGATCTAATGTTAGGAAACACATTTATGTCAGGACAACATAATCCCTATAACAAAGTGTTTCAACTAAAGTAACTTCTGACCAATTGAAAACTATTCGACTAAACACGGGTAGCATTCGCTTTAACTATCTAACTGCTATAAGTGTTGTTTACGATGGTCAATAATTACTGGTTAAAGGATAGTTTGACACATTTTCACGAATATTCATGTGTATAACCAAACCAACCATGACCATTTTATTCAAAGTATTAAATAGGTTTTACACAGGAATACGTGCATACTAGTTGCCAGACATATTCTATTATGTAAACAGTGCATACGCTGATAAGAAAAGTCCTGGTTCTACGATTTATATATGCGTTAATACAATGAAACACGCTAAGACAGATGACACAAAAATCAATTTTCGAGAGCCAATCAGTAATTTGCAGTGATCTGGATGTGTTTGCACAGTAAGTGCGTTGGTCTGTGATAATGAAGGGATTAGTAAATCGATCAGCTTACCCCTTTACCCCATAGCCTGTTACTAGTTTTGAAAAACAGGTGACCACTTAAAGCAGGTTGAAAGTAAAGCAGATTGTGCCTTAAGGCACATTCTGCTTTACTTTCAGCCTGCTTTAAACTACCATCTGTTAGGCTATATAAAATATTTGTTATAGTAATTGTTCATAAGGTTATAAACTGGAACTATTTTCTTCAGCGGAGGAATAAATTAAATACGCTAAAAGTCGCTTCCATTAGGTAAAGGGTTACTAGCATTGCGTGACCGCAAAATAACACCGTCATTGGCTTACATAGGGTACAATATTCATTTGCAAACAATTTGAGTCTTGAACAGACGACGCATAACGCGGTGTCTGATCAGGATGAAACTGCTTGACATTCAGTGATTAATTTCTAATCATACATAACATTTTAACTTGAAAAATTAAAGCAGAAAAAAATAGCGAAAAACATATGACGTCATGACAGTGGAAG
This sequence comes from Gari tellinella, assembly GCA_922989275.2. NCBI lineage: Eukaryota > Metazoa > Mollusca > Bivalvia > Cardiida > Psammobiidae > Gari > Gari tellinella. The sequence continues at coordinate 22,920,838 of OV277859.1, forward strand.
GGATAACAAATAATACAATTTACAAATTGGAGAGTAACGGAAAGAATGCAGCATACGAATAACAACGTATCAAATTTGTGCACTTTCTCAAACATAAAAGAACACAAAAGTTGCATGAATATCGAACTGGTTTGAGCTTAGCATCTGATAAAGATCCGAATTGTATGCAAATACCAATGCGTTATATGGTAAGATGGTGGCGAGGCAAGAAATCATTTTTGAATTGTCAAATGCTTTGTTAGTAGCTAATATGATTGGTCAGATTTGATTGGTCGGATTTGATCCTTGACTCACATCATTGAGAACGACTTCAGATTTAATTAAAAAACTTTATAACCTTTGAGCGTATACTTTGTATCAGACTAACTGTAAAATGAGGTAACTTAACCAATGCATGCAATGGTGTTGCAATGAACTCTCCCTGTGTTCTTGCTTGAATATTGCATTATAGTCTAGAAATACAAATGTGATCTAAAGACTCTGGAGAGTTAGTCATTAGAGCAGAATATATGAATATAGCAAACAGTTCTGTGTTTGATTAGACGCCAAGTAATACGGGAAATACCCAGCGGGCACACAACGTTGGTTCAACGTTAAAATGAAGTTGAATTGTGGTTTTGCCGTTGCTCCATCTCGGTTCAACGTTGTGTTAACGTTGCATATTAAATTTTCAACGTTGAAGAATAATTGAAATCTGAGGTTGTTTCAGCTTTGAGGTATTGTTATTTACTCTACCAAATTATGTAAGAATTAAAGAAATTAAATAGATGTTTGGTTTTTATATTTAAATCTACTTGCTTTTTAACAGGATTTCTAGATTCTAAACACTGATCTAAAGATAGATAGATATATATTTTATTCATACATAAGGCCAGAGGCCCAACAGTACACAAGCATACAAATCATGCAATACATAGTCAAAGGCAAAGGTATATTAGCAATGTATACGAGGGGAAAATGAGACATAGCTTTTGATATATTCACATTAGAATTTATCTTTACATAAATTTTTAAGAAGTGTGTTGTGTAACTTTTCTACAAGAGACCGTACCATTTTCTAAATCTCTTTTCGCTGTCCAAATATTTTTATTTTTCTACTTTGTGTAACAGATGTGTTCGGCTTTTGTGCACCAAATGGGTTAAAGTATCTATTTAATGCTCAAAAGGCGAAGACATCAGTTCTTGTAGAAGCGTGTGCGCGTTTACCTATTATGAATTACATAGTAATATATATATTTAAGCAATTAAACATGTCTGTGTATAATATTTACTACATATACCAGTATAACACTAGACTATTCCATGGAATACTCATCCGATACCTCACATATTTATAATACACTTTCATGTGCTGACAGCAATATCGTTCTTTGTTTCGCTAATTTCGCTAATTTACCAATGCTTTTTTCCTTTCCGAAAAGAAATCTGTAAGGTCAAGCACCGGAACGTTAACCCCTTGAACCCCAGTCAGCACAAATGCATCATTTACAGACAGTGTATATATGAGGAGTACATTTGTCCTATGTATACAGTGGACACCCAGGTCTGAGGTCTTCTAAATGAGCCCTCTGATCAAGGTCTGCACTGTCTTACATATTGCAATATGTTGGCAGAAACTAACCTATATGGGAAAGTGGACTGGGGTAAAATTGGAATTGGAATTTACCATTTGTGGTATAAGGGGGGGGGGGGGGGGAAGGATTAAATATACATTTTACTTTTATCTACAATGATGAAATACATATTGACTAGGCCACTACCTTTCACAGTATAAGTAGCTAACATATAGAGCAGTCAAACCCTTTATCAGGTTGCCCCTCTTTAAGAGACATGTATATAATACAGGGACTGGGGATGCTCACCGCAGACAAAGAGCAAAGTAGAAAGCCTCTTAATGAGCTTTCCACATTGATTCCTATCTGCACCAATCAGCAATCTGTCCCAAGAACTGGCTTTTAACCAGATAGTTAAAGCGAATGCTACCCGTGTTTAGTCGAATAGTTTTCAATTGGTCAGAAGTTACTTTAGTTGAAACACTTTGTTATAGGGATTCTGAGGCACTTGTAACTTACATTGTAACACTTATGTACACATAGATTACAAATCCTTTATTACTGATCAGATTTAGAAGCTGACAATTGGACTTCATACACATCGGTATAAGTGTCAAACGGTTTACTTCTAACTAGACGCTAATTTATTATGCGCTTCGTCTGGATAGAAATGGTTTGCAATGAGACATACGTCGAATATAACGATTTTGATGGCTAACGCATCGTGTCTGAAAAGTGTTCTTAAGGAGTTGAAAAATCTAAAAGCCGTACGTTTTTGTACTTAAAATGGCATTAAACTTTCGTAATTTACAGTTAAAACTCGATAGTTTGATCTCGCTTTAAATCGAACGAATCCATATATCAAAGTTTAAATACCACGTTTTAATTTTACAATACTGGTATGCTTGACATTAGCAATATCGAGTTATCGAGATTAAACATATGAATTACCATTAAAGCCGATTTAAACGAGTTCTAAGTATTGAGTTTTAACTGTTTTTGTATTAGTTCTGTATTTCAAAGAATAAACAATACAGCTACTAACTGCAACAAATTCATGTACATATGTTGATTTCTGATTTGTGCGCACTGATATATGTTAAGGTAGATAATGAAGAATAATAAAGGTAATGTGTTGGGAGAGAAAGGGCAGGAAAGAGTGAAGTTTCAAGAAATGACGTTGTATAGAATATGAAACGGCTTTGACTTTGTTAAAAATGCTTAAACAAGTACAGTTTAGTTAAAACACTGCCGCACATTTCACTGAATTATCAGTCTATTTGTTTCATTGGTTTAAGAAAAAACTCCGATATTGTTTGTCGTTTTCCAGTATTAAAGTGTAAACATTGATTACATATTTGATCCATGGGACGTTACTTCCTTTAGCATAATGGTGTAGAGACCAATGTAGTACTACGTTGATTCATTGATATACATAAAAGCATCAATCGTATTTGCTACTTTTTGGCAGTTTTTGTCCATTAAATGAATAAGAATTAGATGACGGTTTGTTTTGCTGTTCTTTTGTTCCATGGTTTTCCGAGAATTCCTTACCTTTTGTGCTGAGAATATATATCTAGGAGGTTTTGTTTCAAGCATAGGCTTGAGTTATTTTTGCTAAAGTGGCAACCGTCCGAATACTGTCCTGTAATAGAGAGGCGAGCTTTGAAGTAAATATTACAATAACGGGAACTGAAACAGCAATAAAACGCCCACCAGTAGCTTTGGTCCAAAGTAATGTATTTTGTGTTGAGTCTAAGAACGTTCTCATTCAAATGCTTTCAAATGATCTCAGACGCAATTCAAACGTTTTATACCATACTGGTCTGGTGTATCACATTTCACTTCCCTATGATGAAAATGAAAAGTATGAGCTTTTTAATTCCTGATTTGACGCGCGGATCACTGCTAAATATCTACAGGCATAATATAAAAGGGAAAGCCTACAAATATATATTATGTTGAAACTGTCAGACACTAGAATCTATAGACATTAGTCGTACGACGTATGTAGGTTGATCAACATGCGTTGTCTAGACTGTATTCAGCCTTGACACTTACCAGACCGCAGCACCATTCTCATATGTTGTTGGTCAGTGCCAATATAACAACGTCTTGTGCGAAATATAGCCAGTCATTGGTATGTTCCCGATCTAGTATGCGAATGCATATCTTAGTCAATCTTATACAACCTATGGTAAGTTCTGTAATAATTTTAAGTGCATATTGATAATAAATTTTGAAACTTAAAGGCGGCATACAGTATGAGAAAATTTGTTCGCAAGTGTGCTTGTAAGATCAATCAACTCCCATTCACTGCCATGACGTCAACTATTTAAAACAGTTGTCATCTGTTTTTTATTATTGAATTCAAATCGTAGGTTTTTTTGTTTACTAAGGAAATAGTTTAGTAAATGTCAAAAAGTTTTGATCCAGCTAAGACGCTCTGTTACGCCGCTTTTTATCAGCGGCCCGTTTCATAAAACTTCGTACAACAAATCTTGTCGTAAGTCAGATTATAAAATCTCAATTATTATTTATTTCTCCATCTAACCATGTCTTATGACATCTCTTTTTAATTAAGAAATAAAAAATTCATACCAGTGTTCTATCGTGCAATCGAACACTGGTAGGAGTTGATATGCGTAGTAATTTACTCACGAGGCCTTTAGGCCGAGTGATTTAATTACAAGCATCTCAACGACTACCAGTGTTCGATTGTTAGATAGAACACTGGTATGACTTTTTTATTTCGATTCTAACACATAATTTAACCGAAATTTGCACCGAAGCAACGGCGCTACATTTCTTGGCGTACGCACTTTTGAAGCCAAATGACGTCACGTTAGAACGTTGAGCGCGTGAGTGTTCTACTGGAAATTCGTACACTGAGACGGCCCTTCTTCGCTTATATAGGGGTGTGGGTGAGGTGTGTTAGAATCGTATTTACAAGACGATTCCAAAGAGATGTCACAAGACAGGATTAGATAGAGAAATGAGAAATTAAATGTATTTTAAAGTTTTGACTTACGATCGTTTTTGTCGTACGAAGTTTTATGAAACGGACCCTTAATTGTATGGAATCAGCCTTACTCTAGGTAAGACAGTAAGTTGGCGAAGTACATCGTGTGAATACTGTCTCAAAGATTAAACATGTAGTTATTATTTTCACAATATTTTATAAAATTCAATCTATATCCATTTCCTACATGATGTCAATTTAAAAAAACGAAGTGTTGTATTTTAATATAATTCCCGGTACCGCACTTCCTGTAAGAAACTAGACTTAACCTCTTTTCCGCTATAATCAAAATCACCGATATCCAACGCCAACAGTAAGATTTCGGTATACAAAACAGTCACTGCCAGAACTGGCAGAGTGGTAAAACTCCATTAAAATGTGACACCAATATTTTCACACATACACATACACACTGGTGCTATATGACCATGTTATGTGTCGCGGTGCCGTACAACCAAACTCCATCTATCAATCCACCTATATTTAACAGTGTTTAACGCATGATACTGCTTGAACCATTATCACATTTAAGCAGTATTATATTTTAAGTAGTTACTGCTTTACTTTATTACTGTTTTACCTGTCATCGTTACTGAAACCCATCTTTGAATAGTTTATTATAGTGGTACTATGGCGGTGTAGGTAGAAGTTCGCAAAGGCGCCTATATGGAAGAAAAGTTTAACGTGCATTATATCAATATACACTACATGTTGTAAGGTTTTGTTCCATCATGAAAGGTATGTTATACATTTCTGTTTACGGTAAAACTAGTAATCCAAACGTTCAATTGGATATCATTAGAACGTTTAGTATTCAATCCAATTTCAGTAGGTCATGACAATCTAAAGAAATTATAAAAAAGCTGACCTAATTATTTGCTAAAGTTACAGGAAAATGCGTTTACTTAAATGGAGTCGAACTAATTACTGCTTTTTGACTTTTGTGACCAGAGCTTATCACATAGGTTCACGTGCGGCTTTTGCATACGTTTTACCACAAACATTGACCACGCGCTTGCTTGTGCGCTTTTTCTTATGTAAGTGCGTATTTAGTAAATACGTATTTATTTGTGAATAGTATTGTGCAATGCTACAAATGAATTTTTGAAAAAGCTTCTGCTCAAGTTAAATACAGTTTTACACTTAAACTATTGTTCATCTAAATGAAATTAATGTTTGAAATTCACGCATATGTGTTTGATTCAACTATTTTTAGTCAAACTGCTTGCAAAGCCAACCAAAGTTTCCTATAACAATGTAAGGTGAACAACAATTAGACGTAATCAACATTTAGAATTATCTTCAGGATTTTGACACAGAAACCAAGAGTATCTAATTATGCATAAACGCTTTGAATTAGTTTAGATAGCTCCAAGGAAGAAATGAAGTAATCTTAGAAAATAATTTAGGTCAGATACATTCCGGTTCAATAAAGTCGAATTGGACTTGAAAACATCCCGAAGTCAAGATAGGTGTTTTGTTGCAGACAATTACGACAATATATATAGAATTGTGCTTTTGTGTAGTATGTATACGATGCTCATTGGCTTCAGTAAATAACACAAGATAACGTTTGCAAAACAGATCGGTATAAATAATTTAAAAAGAATGTTTTTGTCTTATTTATCTTATTCCACATTACTAATACCGTCTGATATATAACTGTATTCTGAACTGGTTTATTATCTAACCCCTTCTCTGCCATGACGTCAATTTTAAACAATTTTAGTCTGCTGTTATTTCTCAAATATGAATTCATGGTTTTTTTTCAGTAAAGAAGAAATTAAATAATGTTGACCCTAATCAGAAGTCTGGTTATGCTAGCGTCGGCTGATCAGAATCAAAACGGTTTGCAAATATTCATTAAACTCGTGTAAGGCAGTATAGTGTTCAAATATAAATTGAAGTATTCAGGGTAAATCGAAGAGAACTCAAATACAGTTATTATAATGGCGCGACGGTATTGCAAAGTTAAAGGGTTAGTTTAAAAAATGTACAGTAAACATACAATATACAATATATCTATAATAGGATTAGAATATTGTATAATTTATGTTTACTGGGTTACATGATTACAGCTGTATCAAATGGTGACGCAATAACTGGTATTTATAGTTTAGTACGGTTGAATCCTATGAGTTGTTTGACGTAAGTACAGACTAAACAGTCTGACATATGTTGTATTTATAGTAATTAGATAGACGTTAATGGTAAAATGAAATGATAATTATACGGCGCTCTGTCAATAACTGTTTATTACAATTCCTAATAATATATCTACAGTCCTAATATAGATACTTTATATTAAGGTCTTGTATTTTATATCTTCATAAAAAATGGTATCTGCACCTTTTTGGTCTACATATATATGTCAAATATATTACATAGACATAAAAAGTAAAAGCTATCAAAGAGTATAAAAAGTCACTCGGCATCTGATCAGGATCCAAACTGTTTAATAATGTCAGTGCGTGCACTCGGTGATAAACAAAAAAGAGGCGGGCGAAATCACTGAAATTGTTAAAATAAAGATTTTCTTCCAAAGCCATTTTTAAATATAAAATATATACTAATAGTGTTTTTTATATGAATGACTATAGAACAGAATATGATTATCTCGATTATTCGCCAATGCGAAAGGTATAAAGAAAACGACATTACATACGTGGCACTTGCGGTATGAAGACGGATACGAAAGTGTGATGGACGAACAGTCCAGCGGACGGCCGACGTCAAAAAGTCACAGAAAGTTCAGGAAATCAAAGAACTCCTGGATTAAGATAGACGTATCACGGTTAGAGAAGTTAGCCTGCGGGTAGATTGTGGTGTTGTGATAGTACATACTATAGTTCATGACAGTTTAAACATAAGGAGGTTATGCGCAAGATGGATCCATTAAAGACTGTCGGAGTGTCAGAACGCTCAAGAGGTTGAGTCGTCAACGTGACGTTGGATGACGTTGGACCGGAGTGACGACCCAACGTTTCCATAACAACTGACGTTTGAGCATGCTTAAAGTATATTGTATCAATTTTCACTAGAAATACAGAATTCTCTAGGCATCATTATGTGCAAGTTTCGCGCTGTTCAGTGTAATACTGAGGGAATGGCAGCATTTGTCCGCGTATTTTACAACCCTCGTATATAAATACATGTATATGTTTAACAATTACAGGTCGCTCGATATGCGAGTATCGAGTAAAGAAAACAAACGTTGGTGAAGTCCAAGCAGACAATACCCTTTGAATAAAGGATGTAACTACGACGTTTAAAATGTTTTTGTGAACGAAATTCAATGGCGCTTACCGATACGATATCAACACGTTATTCAGTCATGCTGTTATGTAATTGAGCGCATTTAAAATGAATTGTACATAAAGTAATATAGAAACCTTCACGGCTGTACAACTCAATCCAAATCAGATACAGATTTAAGTGTTTACATTGTAATTGTATACTTGAACATCCAAATATGAAGCGTGAAAATTGTATATATGAAATATGCCGAAGTATATATAGTAAACCTCTGATAAGAATGGCAATTGCTTGTTAGAAAGCAAAGTGACAGCTAAGAGTAAACATAAAGCTCCTTTTCTCAGCTTGGTTTACTCAGCCAAATGCAGGGTATACTGTCTGTGTTTTGTTTCTTAATCTGAGCTGCAAGTTGAGCAAATGTATACTCAAACGCAATGAACACACTGCTAATGTGTTTTGTTTGTTATGTAACAACACACTGACGTCAATGTGCCACTCGTGCAAATGCCCATATATGTATTATCAGTGTAGCACACATGTGCATTGATTCATTTAAGAACTAGACAAAACTCCTGTCTATACATGAATTAAACTACGCGAAAATTTGATACCAATGTCATAGTTATGGGACATTCAAATGACCCCCCAACGGCTGGTGCGTTTTCATTGCGTTTGAGTATAATATTTACTCAGCGTCTTGTCTTGCCCAAAACTAATGCAATAACAGTTACATTTTAGAGTGCAACCCCTATATTTAAGAATATATGTACAACTAAGCTGATTAAAGGCAGATCAGTGTTTAACTGCCAAGACAGATTTATTTCACAACTGTTCCTAACGAAGGTAAGACAATTTGTACTATCATAGATTTTAGGATTTTTTTTATTTAATACCTTTTATTTGCCAGACATGGTTCATGCAAACCAGTTTAATACAGATTGTCTCTACAAATACCCTTCCTATTTTTTAACCTTTTTCTCAGTTAATGGGGTTGTGATACAAATAAATTCCTCTATTGAAACCTAGCAACGGATATATGCGCCTTTTACGAACAGTTTACACGTTAAAAATATACTTGCCATACGAAAACAGGGTGATGAAGATAAGAGTGATCATATAAGAACTATTTAAAGAGTGTCTGCACTGGTCGTAACCTGACAGAAGCAAGAAAAGGTGATCAATTATAGTAGAAATGGACATACCTAATTGAACGCTGGTATTGTTAATACGAAGGTTCAGGGATCAATGAGTTAATGGATTACATGGGCAAACCTTGCGTGTGAAAGCTAATAAAATTCTTATGACTTAGAAAAGTCCGTATATTCCTGGCTACTCACGCTGGACAGACCTCGCTTTTTATACCGTCTAATATCCGGTGAACTAATAATTTTATACGTCGCATTAACGTTTTCATAAAGGCTTACGTAAATTGAAAAAAATGTTAACCCTTGTTATCCTTTATCCTGGTGTGATATAGTCTGCTTTGAAATTGCCGTCTGCAAAATTTATTTAATTTCGATTTATAAATTTTAAAGTAATGAAATCCAAAGACGAGTGTCAATCATATTGAACCCAGTTCAGACGCTGCATAACGAGACGTTGGATCTGGATCCAAAATGTTTGCAAGATTCAGTAAATAGTTGATCAGCAGGCAGAGGGTTATCAGCTTTTTCATGCCAAGCTTATGTAAACTGATATACTGTCAAACATCGATGGGAAAGCAATAACGCGCTCAGCTAAGTTATGAGCATAAGGTAAATATCTTTTGATTAGGTTCCATTCTAATTGTCCAAGTTAAGGTCCCAGGTGAGTCCCGGTTTAACAAACCAACAGTCGCCGGGATGTCTACCTTGGCGGTACGGGGACGACCGGGACGATCCGCAGACGACCGGGATCATATCGGCAAGCATCTGCGGGTGCTTTTTAAAATGTTTATTACAACCGTGGATCGCCGGGAGTCACCGGGACAGATAACTAGAACCGGCTTAATCCGGGGTATGCCGGAGTAACACCGGAGCTTTACCGGGATATCCTGGGCAGGTCCGGGTATCTACTGTGAACAACCGGGTTGTTGGTGGGCATAAAATTTATAAATGATTTTTTAAAACCGCAAAGGCAGAGACGGGTTTATTATGGAACAAAATGACGTCATATTGTGTGTCATTTCACAATTGGTATAAGTTCAATGAATGTAGACCAATGAACTCTTCCAGTTAAGCAGACGCCTCAGCCCTGATACCTGGTATAAGTGAGAAAATAACTACACACATTACCCACACATACATCAACGCATACTTTTAAAGTTTTCAATTAACATTGTAATCAAATTTAGTCAGAAAGGTCGCAAAAACATCTGTTTATTCCATAACAAAGTCCTGTTCCGATGGGAAGTTTTATTTTTACAAAGTTAGTTCATAGCTTATGAATTGCATCATATTACCGTTTATTAAAATATGTCTTTATCTATTGTACCTATTTCTAAACACAATGACTGTCGTTTTCTTGGTATTGACATTTAACTTCCAAGTTTTGCAAAACTGTATAAAAATATTGGTCGTCCCTTATATTACATTGATCAAAGAAGTTCGAAATTAAAACAATGTTTTCGAATTATCAAGTTTAGCATGCACAGGTATCTGTCTTACTTTCTCTGTCTTACTCCAAGTACAGCTACAATTTAAAAACCAGTTTTGATACTGATCGGACGCCGCGTAACGGGTCTGGTCAGCATCAAACGATGTAAAGATGTTGACCTCCATTTCGATATCATGTTGATCACTTTATCAAAAAAGTAATCTTTAAAACATAAGAGCCAATGTTTAACTCAGATGACCTTTTGGCGGTAAGGGGTTAAATATTCATGAGGCTGAAATAACAGTATGGCTCAAACATTTCACATTGGAAGACATTATGTTACAGTGGAGAACACGTTATTTTTTCTCAATAAACGCGTTTACGATTGAACTATTATTTTCATATAAAACAGTTTGGAACCAGATCAGACACCGGGTAACCCGGCGTCTTATCAGGCTCCAAATTGATTGCCACTCAGACTAAAATTAATAGTAAGAATTGCCTACAAGTTGTCATTTTCTACCGTTTTACGCGGTTGCGCTTTGTTTGTGTTTAAACGGATATGACTTCTCCATTGTATATTTCTGCTAGCATCAAGTAGACATATGGGTTTTATTGGTCACATGTGGTATTTACCAAGAGACCTACGTCATTGTTACAAGTGTTTCCCATTCAAACGTGATAACTTTAATAAAAAATATAATTTTGTTATTAACACCATCCCTACCCTACCGCAAGTAAAATGGATATTTGCAAACAGTTTGTACCATGATTGTTTAAGCGTTATTAACCCTTTGATATAATTCTGAACTGTTTGAAAGTCATTCTAATACCGTTTTTTTCTTCAGTTTAATTCACCTTACATTTTCACTTTAAGAAAAAAAGCACAAAAAATTAGTTAAAGCGGATAAGGTCCGTTCAGTGTAAGGGTTAATCATAATATTTCACTCAGTTACTAAGGATATAATTACCTAGCTCTATTCAACTACTATTCTGTATTTACAGCTCATCGACCTTTGCAACTAACTGCAAGCGGACAATTACAATTATGTTTTCATTTAATTTCAGCCAATATGTAAGTATATATGTAACGATATTTAAAATGAATGGCAAAGTGACAAACAGGGTTGAATCTAAGCAGAGGACCCCTACGTTCATGATCTACTCTGGTTACGTTGGTTGTTTTTGTTAGTAAATGACACGTATACGCCTCACTAGGAGTTAATGAATTAAGACGAAAACGGTTACAGTGGAGAATCTGTTATTCTTTCCCGTTTAAACGAAACGAAACGCAAACGCAATTCATTAAAATTTGGAAAAAACTATTTTTGACATTTCTCATAATTTATTTTTGTCTGAGTGACAAACAGATTGGATCCTGATCAGACGCCGGGTTCCCTGGCGTCTGATCTGGCTCCAAACTGTTTGCACTGGAAATAATAGGTTTAGCGTAAACGCGTTTATTGGGAAAGAATAACAGACTCTCCACTGTAGCATGGCTTTTTTTCTATTCGTACGCAATTTACCATTGTGCGAAATCTAAAGATGATTGTGAAGATAACTAGTGTTTCTTACTCGATCCACAATGCAATAAATATACGTACACAGAACATACTCGTGACAGTACAGGAACTATCTTTATCACATAATTTGCGGTCTTGGAGTTACATAAAGCGATTGTATAAATATCGTAATCCACTAGTGGAATATCGTTTTTTGGGCTCCGGCCTAAGTTGTTCGTCCATAAGCGCTGCATGTAGCGGGGTGCCAAATGCCGTCATTTACTATGACGTTAACGTAAACAACGTAACGTTTGGCGGAAAATCTATATAGCGGAGGGTCTACAAACTACGGCTTCAAATCAATTTAATAGGTGCTTGAACTTGTAATGTGATAAATAGAATATCACATTCGTGTTCATTATTTATCATTTTTAATAAACTCGTTGACTAAAATGAATATGACGCTCGCCAAGGCTCGCGTCATATTATTTTAGTCAACTCGTTTATTAAAAATGATAAATAATGAACACTCATACAATATCCTCTATTTCCCAGGGATTCTAAAGTGTAGCAGAGCAATGAATGATATTTCAAATTTCTACTGAGAGAATTTCAAACTAACAACTTGCTACACAACATCAAATGTTAATGTCAAGTATGTTACCAACACGAAGCCTCTGGACACTTTACTTACTGTGTTGGCGGTCTTTTTGGTTTTGGTTGTACGGTTGTGGTATAGTCGGATTTTGACCCGTAAACTGTGACCTTTAGGATGAGTACATCCGTAGAGGTAAAACGCGTCACAAACCATGAATTTGTTCAGTGGTTACCTACCTTTCATGGTATACTAAGGATATAATGACTTTTGTATTGAAATTCAATCAATATACGAGTTAGAGTAATAGGAAGCGGGTTAGGGTACTTTCAATATTGTAAAAGGTTGTGGGTTCGAATCCCAGTGGGATTTATTTCTTTTTTTAAATTATTATTATTATGTTTTACTGCATTAGTTTTCAAACAATTACTTATTTTAATTGTTCAACATATTATGCAAAATGTGTCATGGACATCCTAAAGTTAAACTTTGTGAAGTTCTAAATGTATGTAAAATGTTACCCTATGTGGCCAGTCTCTCACTTCTAGAAAAAAATTGCATTAATTCATTTATCACTGAAATGACATTCAAGTTTCAAATTAAGTTAATGGTTGACAATTGAAAAATGACAAACAGTGTTGCCCTGATTAGAGTGCTGCTTAAGGTGCCCTCTAATCTGATATTCACTGTTTTCAGGGGACAAGTTGAGTACACTCTTTCTAAATGACGAGTTTACTTGTCGTTAGGGTTCAATGTGTTAGGTACTTAGGACTACCTTTAAGGTTACCCAATATGAAATTCGGATTTGATCCAATGGAATTTTAAATCGCATCTGCTTCTCCTTCTTACAGGCTCGTAGACATTCTACAAGTTTCCTTGTCATGGAAATTTAGACTTTTGACGCGGTGGTTGTGTCTGTCCTGCCATCTTTAGTTTGAACAATGTGGTTATACCGAAATTTAATAAGAAATTGAATAATATATATTATTTAAATACTGAACACTTACTAAAGGTTCCTTGTGGTTATCGTCATGTGTAGTATAAACATGCGTTTCCCAACCAAATGAAAGAAAAAAGGAAGTATTCACTGGGTATCGAACTCATGACCTTACCCAGTAAAGCACTTCTCTACTACATCGACCACGATGACATATAGGTCTCAAAATTGTATTTTAAATATCAAGTTAATGTTTGAACCCTAACTAACCCTTAACATGGAATGGTTGCAACTTCTATAAATAGAAAAGCTCAGTCACGGTTCAGCGCACAAAATTCATCTATACAGGGTTTATATCTTATGTACACTGTTTATTTACGTCATTATAGGTGAATATTGGAGATACGAGTGAGGTTGGGCGCCCCTAAACCCAGGTTTAACCCCCAGTGGTTATTAATAATTAATTTATAATTAATTACTGATTGATACTGACCGTACCAAGGCGGGCTCCTACATTCACTTTGCTTTATGTTTTTCTTGCGTGTTGTTTTCTATTTAGTGTGTAGATAAAGGAATGATATTGCGCGTGTGTGTGTGTGCGTGCGTGTGTGTGTATGTGTGTGTGTTTGTTATGGTATGACTGTGTGTGTGTTCTGCTTGAGAGGTTGGTGTATTATTTGTGTTGCGTTACCTGCTTGAGTCTTTCGTATAAATTAGGTCATTCATTTTATGCTAATGCCTATCTGTTCATAATCACCAGCCGATTTGCAGTAATTATGTTATGTATGTTATAAATGTGCACAATTCAAATGTTTCTACATACTTGTAATTAAAATTGACACTTTAGGCTAGAGAAATATTTCATCAACACAATCGAAAACGTTGAAAACGACAACGATATGTTGCTATAGGGGCATCAACAGGGTTTGATGTTAAAACAACGGCAGATGGCAATATGCATATCCTCATATATAACATCACTAAGCGACTTCACGTTGAACTATAGACCGGCCTATAGACTATGGTGATTATAGATCCAACTGACCACCGGTTGGTTCGACTAAAGTGACGTCATTTGAAAAACTATTCTAAGTTTGCATTGATTTGACAAACGGTGTTCCTTTGCCAACCTTTATGCGATTGCGCCGGCCGCAATTTTGCCTTACTAAAGGTTGGAACTATAGTGTTACGTTGGACGACATTTCAGGTAGGCAACCTGCCGTTTTAGACGACCGTCATATGATCCTATGTGTTGCAGACATGCAATGTGCTGAGTGGCCGAGACAGACGACACCACGTGCAAAAAAGGATACCTCGAACATCTTATATCTAACGTAGGGAATGGGAACGGGTTCTGATCGCTAACATGAAATGATTTTATATTCCTTATAAGGTATGGGGAGTACAACAGAGAATACACTATTGATACAGTTTCAAAACGAATGAGTACTTAACTTGATTTTTATGATCTCGCTACTCTACCTCTGGTCTGACTTAAGATATTTTAAATGGAAATGAGCCGTGCCATGACAAAACCTGTCGTATTGCAACATTGTATTGTTCGATTTTTCTGACCTGTCGGAGTTATTTTTAGAACAGAATAGTTAATGTTATTACCTAATGCTCTATATAGCTTGCAATTCGTTATTTTTGACTGTTTTGCTGTGTTGGTCTGACACTGCCTAATCCGGTGGAAATAGTTTTAACTATTGCCCAGTAGGACGAACTGTCTCCATGCGCGAAAAAGATGCGTACAAGTTCTATAATCAGTGTCATTGAGAAGTTTCCCCGTACCCGGAATTGCCGTACTGTAATGAAACAATATTGAATAATTATCATTGATTGGTGTCTGGTGGAAGTTTAATACTATATTTCATGTTTTATTATTATTTATAGCAATACTATAATCATTGAGACGAGTTCATAATACACATCAGGTTTCGCCGCTATCCTTTACACAGAAAATAACACGGACCCGAACATTACAATAATGTGCGGATGTAAACATGCAAGCGCTTACAGGAAGACGCTGATCAGTCATCAGACGTCTTAGTCTGGTTCCCTGTCTCCTATATAGGAATAAACAACATATTTTTGACGTTCATGACGGTATGACTACATTAGCTTCGATAAATTTACCCCCCGAAGCTAATGTAGTCATACAGTCATGAGCGGCAAAGAGATGTTGTTTATTCCTTATATTTATATTTATATTTTCTGTCTTGTCAATTTAATGTGTTTATTGGCCAGATTTGTTTTTCTGTATAAGAATTTATCATATACCGGTCAAAGAGGTTTGATAGATGTAATGTCGATGTAATAGCCATTGCAGTTTCTAAATATGGTGAGACAGTAGTCCCAACTACATGTACTGTAACTGTATTCAAAATTCAGGATTTTTTCCAGTAAACTTTCTCTCTGTGAATGGAAATGACTTACAAGGCAAACAAATAACAGTGCAACTTGAATATCTATTGCCAAAGCACATTCTAAAATTACAGGTCGCGGTTGTTTTCTTAACCCATTTACACACATAGCAACGCGATGGCAACGACCTATGGGTCTGTATCACTCCGCTAGTGTCATATTACCGTCGACCAATGGGAGCTTAGTGTTAAGTGCCCGATGTAGTCTATTTGAAGAAGTCCACGGATAGCACGGGGGAAATCCGAACTGGTTAAATCCAGATTCGAAGTGTAGGTTCATCGGCAGATGACTGCATATTTTTTAATAGGATTACATAAGGACTTTACAGGTTGAATGTAAATATTATCTGATGATCTATGAAATAATCAAACATCCGGGAACCTGACTATCAGACGTCTGTCAAAAATATTAGTTACATGGTATTTCGGCAAGTATTTCGCGCTCATGAAATACGGAATCCAAAACCGTCATACAAGCCCGTACACCCTGCCGGAATGCCGTGTAACGAATTTATTTCCAGTCTAGATCCAATACAAGAAAGAAAACATACATAATCTGACAAAGTTTTACTCAATTGACCCTAAAATTAGACACTTGAAATTGACATCATGTCACTGAAAACTCTCGCGCTAGAGAACACAAATTTATACAGTTAAACTTCGATGTCTGGAATTCGCATAAGTAGAATTTACTTGTATTTCTATAGATAGGCCTAAATGCCATCAATCTGCTTCTTTATAACCGCTTCTGTCGAAAATATCCGTATTTCAAGCTTAAAAGGTGGCATAGCAACTGTTCGACTGAAATGAACTCTAGTTAGCCCTATATAAAGTATACTGTTCACAAAAAGTAGAGGCTATTCTGGGCAATATTGTTATTGCGAGTTATTAAGAAAAGTGTTACCGTGTGGTGAATATTTAATCAGTTAAACGAATTTATTCATACATTTTTATCGAAAATTTAACTTCTTCATGACGTTTGTACGTACTTTGAGAAACACCAAAAGTCATAACGTAAACGTCACTACTTTCACACGCACTCAATAACGTGTTGGACCCCCTCTGTTGTCACAACGACGTCTCATACTCCCAATGAGACGACTGATGGTGTGCTGAGGGATTCTGTCCCACTCTTCCTGCAGCGCCACACCAAGCTCACGTAACGTTCTCGGTGGAGGGTCACGTCGTCGAACACACTTTCCAACTTTGAAGAATGTCCCACACATGTTCAATAGGTGATAAGTCCGGGCTCATCGCTGGCCATGGTAAAGTGCGGATATGTTGCTCTTCCAAGAGCTCACTGACAATTCTTGCCCTATGGGCCCTAGCGTTATCATCCTGAAAGATGAATCCTTGGCCATGACGTTGAGAAAACGGGACAACATGCGGAATCAGCATGTTCTCATTGTAGTACTGTCCAGTCACATTGCTGTGGCACACATGAAGCTCTGTTCTTGAAGTCATAGTGATCCCATCCCATACGATAACAGACCCATCCCATACCGGTCGTGGGCAACCCTAGTAACGTCCGTAAAACTTTCACCCTGGCGACGCCAAACTCTTCTACGACCATCACGAAAGTCAAGGGTGAACCTAGATTCGTCACGGAACATAACATGTGACCACTGGTTAATATTCCGCCGACGCTGTTCTCTACACCACGCCAAACGTTCATTGCGATGCCTTGCTGACAACGGCAATACCACTTGACGGCACCTAGCGTTAATACCATCTGGGTGTAGGCGATTTTTGATTGTCTGTCTCGAGACATTGACCCCTCTAACATGTCGAAGGCGTTGTTGAAGATCTGTAGCCGTCAGAGCTCTGTTACGGACAGCTTGATGAACAACATAGGGATCGTCGCGGACGTCAGTACATCTTGGACTTCCACTTCTTTGAATATCAATCACGTCACCAGTTGTTTGATAGCGTGGCCACAATCGACTGACAACGGACTGTGATACATTTAATTCAGTTGCAGCTTGTTCCTGTGTACTTCCGGTCTGGAGCATAACAATGGCCCGCCAACGTTGACGTTCCGTTAGACGTCATAATTCCAAGTGCAATTTTGATTGAGAATCTGTGTTCGACATCTACACAACAACATATTCTGAAAGTTTTGTCCAACTTAAAACACAATTACCATGTTTTTGTTCAGGGTTAAAATCCGCGTGCCACCCCTCATGACTTAAAGTTGCACGTGCAGCACAAATGTGCACGATCTTTCTTTACTTTAGTGACCATGGTATCTACACATGAATTACATTTGTTAAAATATACATGATGATTGCTTATAAAAATATTTTTCCAATATCATAGTTAATTACCATAATATCCCCTACTTTTTGGGAACAGTATATTAGGTAAAAATGCAGTTATTTCATGTGTGTTAGGGGAACAGTCAAAACTATTGTCCCTCGTTATTAGGGAAGACATTTCGAACTGTTGCCCTCGGCCTATCGGCCTCGGACAACAGTTCGAAAATCTTCCCTGATACCTCGGGCTAATAGTTTTGACTGTTCCCCAAACACACATGAAATAACTGTATAATGGTAAATGGGTAAGCAAGGTAACATCGACTATAGACACGTACACTTTCCTACTTCAGATAAGTATGATCCTCGTGCAGCACGAGACCGCTGCGCTAACTTAACTGATATCTTATTATTTCACAATAAACGCATTTATATACTAAAACTACTATTTCCATTGCAAACAGATTAGAGCCAGATCAGACGCCGGGTAATCCGGCGTCTGATCAGGCTTCAACCTGTTTGCTTCTCATATTAAAAATATAGTTAAAATTTCTAAAAGTATATTTCCACAGTTTAGATTATTGCGTTTGCGTTTAAACGGGCAAGAATAATGTATCCTCTACTGTACATAACACATACAAATTACAGCTATCAGTATATCTAACTGGATGTAAAGACAACTCATCCCTTTTAAATTTTAGAATGTTCCAAACTAAAAATAACTCTGACAGGTCAAAAGAAAACACTAATACAGACCTATCACTGTTGTCTGCACATGCTATTTATCTGAGATTGTTCTACACTACCAACTACTGTATTAAATACATGCATGTTGGTGTCAGTGTAGATCGAGGTCAGTTGCGGCGTCATTGACGCGGCGCCAACTGGCCTTGATCTGTACTGCTTGCAATGTAATAAGTCAGGTTTTAGTAGGGAACAGCTCATATGAGTAGTTTAACATTAACGCTTTTATTGGGAATAATAATGTCGTTTTCTAATCAATAATTGGTTATGCTGACTAATGGAAACTGTAAAGCGTAAAACAATTATTTATGTCTCGCTACCTCCTGTTGCCCCCACCCCCCACCCCCCACCCCCACCCCCCCCCCTCCACACACACAGTCACACACACACTTTGTGTGTTAGTGTTTTGAATGAAATTGTGATTGTAGCAGTAAAACAGTTCATGCAAGTAATAACCGACAAATATACATGTACCTAAGACTGATTTTGATACAAACCACAGGTGGTTCTCTCGAGTTGATAATATACATACTAGAGTATATAAATAGAGTAAGGGTACAAACAAAATTCTCGAGAGAACCACCTATGATACAAACTGCTTGATACTTATGTGGTATTTAATCTTATTACACCTCGCTTTGAGTTACAATGTTAAATTCCCATAGACCTACAGTTAACATTTTGCATGTCTTTTACATCTATTCAAAATATACTGTCACTCTTTATGATATTCTTTTTGTGACGTCACTCTAAAGGACATTACTTTTTTACTCCGTCCGAAAACGTACTGTCAGCATTGACATGCCAATCGCTATTGGATACATTGGAACGTTTTAAAAAGTGGTAACTTCTAATCAACTTTTGGCATTTTCTGTACAAGTTGCTTCCTTATGTCCATTCCTTAACGATTTGCCACCCTTTCGGAAGAGGATAGTTGCCACCTAGACAATGTTAAGACGCTGTTTCTTCAATTTACTTATCATAACGTTCTTCTTTGTTTCTTGTAATATAACTATAAACAATGTGACGTCGTAAGAAGGCGACGTCATTTCCCGCGTTATGTACAGTAAAACCTCTCTATTACGACCACTAAATTTTGTTAATTATTAGGCTGTTTATGATAGGTGACCGCCTGAAGTGGGATGACAGTGAAGCAGAAAGCTCCTTTAGGAGCTTTCTGTTTCACTGTCATCTTGCTTTAAGCTGCCACCTCTCTATCATATAATCAATTAGCCTTCGTTTTAGTGGTCGTAATAGCGAGGTTTTACTGTACATGTCCGCGCTAAATTGATATTCACAACACATTTTATAAAAGACTAATAAAACGATTCCAAAGCCAGGGTTGATAAGCTCGGTGTAATAAAATAAATATTAGATGTCAGTTTGCGTGACATTCAAATTGTCAACCCTCGAAAACAAGAATGTCACCCTCGGCTACGCCTCGGGGTGACATGCTGTTTCTCGGGTTGACAATTTGAATGTCACGCAAACTGCCATCTAATATTTATATAATGTCATATTATATTAGACGACAACATGTATAAAGATATTTGGATTCGGGGCAGATGACATGCTTAGTAGACACACACTGCCAGGAGTGTTCGAACCTAATACATGTAGTCCATTAGCAATTCCTTTGAGTAATCTTTTATATAAGTGTTATACCCAACACTGTATTTGTATACGTGTTGTTTAACCCATTTGCGCTTAGTGGTTTCTTCCTTGCTAATAGTATTGGATTATTCCATGTTTTAAATAAGGGGTGCATGGTGTAATTTTTCATTTTGTTTTGTTTTATATTGCAATTGCTATCAGCAAAAAGTGTAGACTTTGATCAGACGCCGCATAATGCGGCGTCTGATCAGAGTCTACACGCATAATGCGGCGTCTGATCAGAGTCTACACTGTTTGCCTATTTCCCATTATATATGTGATCGTGTGCAGAAATGGGTTAAGAAAGAACGCATTAACCCTTTTACTGCTAAGCCGACATCACCAACCTTTTTAAACTGTTTGGATCCCGATAAGACATCAAGTTATGTAGCTTCTTATCAGGTTGCAAACTGTTTGAAATTCATAGACGGATTAAATTACGTCATTATGAAAGAGAAAGAGTAAGTATAAGCATCAGCTTAATGCACGACTAGTAGATCCATTTTCTAAGCTCTCTTATTTACTTTTGTTTTGAATTATCCCGCTCTGTGTCTTTATGTACAATGATCGCTGAATATTCTCAAAATGACCGCTGAACACAAGTATGGCTATACAGCGTTGGATTCATTTATGCTTTACAACAAAATTTAACCCCCTTGGTTTTTTTGCCTTGTCACAATTTTCATTTTGTTTTATATTGAACTTCCTATTGACTCTTGCTTGCACCAGGCTTGACAGTGGACAAATACACGCTACTGAAGTGACTTAATGCAGAAAAGCACTTAAAATGAAATCAGAAAATGATTGAACACAACTTGCGAACACGTTTACATCTTCGTGAATTTTGCAATCGATTCCAATGCATTTTGACGTCAAATTAAGATCTGAATTTACGATTTGCTTTCATCACCGTTGTCGAGAACTCGGAGGCATTTATCCAACATTTTAAATAACAATAAGCTTTCTGCAAACTTACGCTTGAAGACAGAAGTATACCAATCAGAATTCCAAGTATATTTCTTTTTTAATTTTTGCGTAGTATATGTTCACCTACACAAGGCTTCCTTGTGTCATGATTATGTTATTCTTTATGCATAACTGGTGTCTGAAATAGTTGACTCAACATTTCATTACTTCCTTATCACAACTTGCAAATATTTTATCATAAGCCTTGGTTTTGAGACATACATCTATTTAAGATGACTTTAGACATCCATCACGTCTAGGTACAAGAACAAATCTAATCTCCTACTCATCTTAACTTTGCAAAATACCTTAGTTTGACCTTCGCATTTCAGTTTCGCTCGTTAAATATCATAAAAATTAAATTAGTTATTTTGCAGACAGTCATTTAGAAAAGCAGACGCTACGTAATGCCTCAAACTATTTTTCCCCCAAACAACAATGACATTTACTTAAATAGCTAGAAATGATTCACTCTTTTATTGTGAAAGACTATTAAACACGATTTTATGGAAAATATCTGATTTATGTTTGAATCCTGGGGAGTATATCGGCGCCTTATTTGTATTAACTTGCTATACAATATCGTTTTTTCTTTATTAACATATTAGTTCACATCTGCAAACGTGGTCAAATTAAAATAGTGTTTTATAGAGGAATATTTTGGATGATGATCCAACAACTTGGATTCAGATTATATATTTTAAAAAAAACAGTCATATTGCGATATGCATGCGATCTGTTGTAGACGACACGTATTGCGGACATATAATACCTACCATGTTGTAGACTAAAACACATTTGATTCGGTAATTAATTACCAGAAACTGTGTCAAACCAAAGTTAAGTCTATAGTATGTCGTATTCAAAAAGAACAAGTTTAACTTCAGTTTATAAATATGATTGAATTATTGGTGAGTCTAAATGTAGTAAATCGGGACAAAAACACCTAAAACAAAATGTGTTTGTAAAACAACTATCCCTCAAAATGACATTGATCTTTGACTGACAAAATCTTATAAGTGGATTACACTCTGACCTTTGCCTGACAGTGCCCAGGTTGTACTGAGCTCAAGGGCTTCCTGAGTTGAGTACGCATACCCAATGTGAATTATCTTTCACACAAAGTTTCAAAAGTATGTTCACGGGTTTTGGAAGCCTTTTTGAAGACTCTATGTAAGACTTAAGTTACGTAATGGCAACGTTAAGGTAACATATTTGACCTAAAGGCCAAAGTCGTTCTGGAATGTAGGACTTCTTGAGTAGACAACATATGAATATATTAATATATCACAGGTGGTTTCAAAGTTATGGTCAATGCTAAAAGCAAAGGTCTTCTTGGATGGAGGACACATGCAAACTGGTTCACACGTTTTGACCAGGATATTACTTGTTCATGTAAAGCAAAAGGTATGACCAGTGTTAAATTTAGAATACGTGACTTCTTAAAGACCTTGACCTTTGTTTGACATGATTCATTAATTTGTACTTTGCTCAATACTTTTTTTCTGAGTACATCTGACAAATATGATGTACCTTTTTACAAATATATGTCATTCTAAAGTTTTTGTCAAGCCTTCATTCAGTCCACTAGATATCCTTGCCGTTCGATTGACACAAATCAAGTTGTACTAGACCCAAGGGTTTCTGAGTTTAGTAAGCATACCCAGTACATTATCTCTATCATGAATAAAAAAAAACTTTCAAAAAGCCGTCCTAAACACTATACCCTAGTGAATCTAAGTCAAAAACACGTCAAAAGTTACAAAACGAATTTAAATATTTCACAGCATCAATGCTTTATCCGAAATGAATCGCAATACACAATTTCAGCACAAGTGTTTAACTTTAAAATAACTTGTTGAAACATATATAATCTGGAAGTTTATATCAAACAAAATCGAGGTCCAAAACATGTCAAAACTTGAAAATTGCAATTAAATCGTCTTACAAATTTATTTCGTTTGAATACCTTATTCGAATATTACTTTGCTTTTTATAAGTATCTGAAATAAAATCAAACATATTCCAGTTTGTTCATTGACCTAAATACAGAATGCAAGTGTACACTGTATGTGTAACTTATCTGAATTAAAAAGTGAATGTGTAAGTACATGTATTTAAGTTTGCTTAATTCGTTGATATCAGCTTGAATGTTTAAAACAAACGACCGAGCATTTACCAAAATCACATTAAGTTCACCTATACATTGACACATGCTTATATCAAGCGTACAGCTCGAATACGGTTATATCAGCTCTACAAACTGAGCTTTCAAGACTGACAATGACGATTTCCAACCTTTTCATATGAAAAAGCTTTACCAGGGTCCACATATTATACATGTAGTATGTGTGTCGTCTCAAAGTTACGTGAATTATAATAAACTATATTATGGATATTAAAACGTTTTGTGAC
This sequence comes from Gari tellinella, assembly GCA_922989275.2. Classification (NCBI taxonomy): domain Eukaryota; kingdom Metazoa; phylum Mollusca; class Bivalvia; order Cardiida; family Psammobiidae; genus Gari; species Gari tellinella. Next base: position 22,944,735 of record OV277859.1, read on the forward strand.
AATTTCATAACCTGTGTAGTTCAAATTGGATCTAAAACAACTATTGTATTCAGGTTTCTGTGTTACAAAATGTGGATTTAAGGTAGAAACCTCCCCGTAAACGCTATTTATTGAGAACTTATTGTTTTATTTTATGTTGTTTGTAAAGCATTTTATAATCAATTGTCACTGCTAAAAAAAGAAAAGAAACGAAAACAGAAAACACTCCTAGTAACTCCAGTTTGCTGAACCTTCTTTATTGGTATTTGTTTAAACCTAAAAGACATACATAAATGTTCAAGGTGATATTTTCCGATTTGAAAAGGTTAAACTATAAAAAATAAATATGATGTCGTTTTGCGTGTCATAAGTAGGTCTAAACATTCAATGAATATTTCAGGCAAGAAGACCTTCGAGAGAGAAAAAGAAAAGCAGTAAAACCTCTGTGTTACGACCACATAATTATGTGAATTGTAAGGGTGTTTACGATAGGTGACCGCTTAAAGCAAAGTGTCAATGAAACAGAAAGCTCCTTTAGGAGCTTTCTGTTTCACTGTCACTTTGCTTTAAGCTGTCAAATCTCTATTAAACAACCAATTAACTTTCGTTTTAGTTGTCGTTATAACGAGGTTTGACTGTATCGTAGGAGGAGAGCTGTCATTTACGCTAAGGAATACATATAAGCTCTCAGCTTGATATCGATCATAGGTTTGTTCACTGTCATTGCGTCAACTGCTTTAAACAAATGTCACCTGCCATTGTTTCTAACAATTTAGGTATTTTGACTTAAATATTGAAACGAGTATCAAACAGTTTGATCCTGATCACATGCGTTTTAGGCGGCGTCTAATCAGGGTCCATACTGCTTGTCAACAGCCAATGTACTCAGGAGAGGACAGTGAAGGGGTATTTACTTTACTCACTTATGGGAATTTAGCCATTTTGCGTGTCCAAATGCTTGAACCAGATCAAGCAACGTGTTGTAGAGTGTATGACCAAGATCTGAATTGTTTGACAATTGCATGGGTTTGTGTGTATCAATCCACCGTTTATCTTTACTCTATGAGGGTTAATCTGTAGAAATCCATGTATATGCAAATAGTATGGATCCAGATCAGAAGCCACACAACGCAGTGTCTGATCAGAATCCAAACTATTAGACACTCATATGAATGCGTTTTCAATCAAACTCGCATAGTTACTAACGTGTACATTATATAAATTGCAATTACTGCTCTTCTTTGCCAGGCCATTTTATTTGTTATTTGACAAACTCTCTTTCATTGACGCTTAAAAGCGTGTTTGCAAACAGTGTTGATCCTAACCAGCCGCTGCGTAACTCGTCGTCCGATCAGGGCCCAATCTGTTTGACACTCTTATCGATATCAATTAAGTCATACAACCTTAAAGCTAAATTTAAAACGTGTCTTGCAGACAACAGTACTGAACCAGACGACAACAAAGCGGTGAATTGGTAAAAGATACCCCGAATAATTTGATCATGAAAGGGTTAAAGGGGTGTCGACTTTAGCGAAATCGAGATATCGAAGTTTGGCTGTTGACGCATGCCGACATGCATAGTTACATGTATTAGTTAATGACTTTTTGAAATGCGTACATCTTAGCCACTACCATTGTAATATATACACACATATTTTACATTATATTTCTAATGCTTTCGTAAGGTAAAACCATTCCCACATATGTCTTGTTCACCGTTAAGAGGGTAGGCAAACTTGGCGGTCGAGCCGCTAAAAGTTCGAACCTATATTTCAACAGATGTATCAATTGAGTTCAAAACCACTTGAGCAGACAAAGCCTTAAGTCGTAAACTGGTATGAAATACTTTTTGTTAAGCATCACCGTTTAAAACAGTTTTAGGTTAAGCGAGTCACCGACTTGCCTGGCGGCTCATCTAGACCATAACTGTTAGCAATCAAAGCTCTGCTGGTGCTGATGTTTTATAGCCTTTTTAGAGCATCTTGTGATCGCTCTGTTTACGTCGTCCGTAGTCGGGGGTATTTGTTTGTTTGTTGGTTGTTTTTTAATGTTTTTTTGTATGTTTTTTGTTTTGTGTGGGGTATTTTGTGTTTTTGGTGTGATTTTTTTGTTGTTGTTGTTTTTGTGGGGGGGGGGGGGGGGGGGGGGGGGACTCTACTCGATGTACAGCTGATAATTTTCAACCGGTTACTTAAGATAGTTACATGTATTTTTCTAAAAACCAACAAAAAGACGAAGGCGGCAGGGTGACGAGAAGGGCCCGACTTTTTTAAATGTTGCGCTGAACTTGATTATGAAATAGCTAGTACCCACTTTGTTATTATTACAAAAAAAGATCGCGGTCGACGGGATTGGAACCTCTGACCTCATGTTGCGCAGGACTTACTAGTCGTACACGATTCACAGTTACCCCATAGCCTATTTCTAGTTTTGAAGACAGGGGACCACTTAAAGCAGGCTGAAAGTAAAGCAGAATGTGCCTTAAGGCACATTCTGCTTTACGTTCAACCTGCTTTAAGCTATAATCTGCTAGGATAATAGAATATTTATTATGATACATGCTCATGACTTTATAAAAGAATAACTATTTTCTTCAATGAAGGAAAACAATTAAGGCGTAAAAAGGCATATTTATGGGGTAATGGGTTAAGCAGTCGGCCATTGCGATATATGTTACTTGAATTTCATTTAAAGATGTACGCCTTCTATTTCTATTCGAGTCAAATTACAACGCTCATTGTATGCGTCCGCGAGCAGTTTGTAAGGTTGGCAACCTTTAAAAATGTGATTTAGTACATTGTTTGGTGTAAATAAAGTATAAATTAGCTAAAGTAAGGTTTAGTTTAAATGGTCTATCTACATGTAGCAGACTCCAACTGCAAGTTATTTATGCCTCGTTATTTCTGTCCATTCCAAATTCGCACTTGAGACTGTTGCTATGTTCGGTAAGAATTGTGGAGATGCGGCATTTTGTTTTTGCCGCTTGAATCATGAAGCGTGCAAACAGGTTCTATACTGACAGATAACAGTAGCGAACGGCATTATCTTAGACATATAGTTTTGGTTTGGCTGTTAACTTAAATGTACGTATATTTAGTGATAAATGCTATAGACTTTCCTTTGAATTACAAAAATTCGTGTTGTCCTAACATCTCACGCCGACTAACACCAATTTATTATTCGTCTAATATCCGGTCGACATTTCTGCGATATTGGTGGTATTTACTGTTTGATACATGTAAGATACTTACGTCATTGTAACAAGTTTCATAAGACCCAGTTTGATTGTTACATTTACAGTGGAGAAGACGTTATTCTTTCCCGTTTAAACGCAAGCGAAACGCATAACTATAAAAAATAAAGAATAACACCTTTTTGAAATTCCTAACAATTTATTTTAAACTGAGTGGCAAACAGTTTTTGAGCCTGATGAGGCGCCGAGTTATCCGGCGTCTGACCTGGCAGCGTCTAATATGGCTCCAAACTGTTTGCATTGAAACAAATAGTTGTGTTTAGCGTGTTAGATTGTGTTTTTTCTAATTATCGGCTATTTGTATCTTAGGCCAGAGGAATTACATTGCATCAAATGAAGGTAAAGGTGTTGCTACATTATGTTTTTAATATAAACTTTAGATATGTAGGTTTTTTTTTTGTATTTTAATAGAATGAATATCAAGAAATAGTCAGTATGGTATTTTAGTACAATATAATAGTACTAAATATGTAAATTGTAACATGCTGTTATGCAACATTTTCCCACTAAAGAGAGATTGAAAAAATCAAATATATGTTTGTATGAGTACAGAAGTGTGTAATTGACTAGCAATTAATCACTATCTACACAATCCACTTTCGAAGTTTTACCAAGAAATAACGAAAGCTTTGCGGGTTTATTTTGCAAACGAAAGTATGTTAGTATGTTAGTGTTAACCATTTCACTCTCAACGACGTCATAAAGCACATTTACAAACATGTTTTATCCTAATCAGATGCCACGTAACGTGGCGTCAGAACAGGTTCCAAATTGTTTGCTACTTGTTTTGAAATAAAGTCAGTTATAATGCCTGAAATCTAACTTTGAGACGATATTGCAGTTAACAATATAGGAGCATGCAATGGTAAACTATGTCTACTTTTTATTTGATTTTAACCATAAAGACTTTTGCAAACGAGTTTGGTATTGTTTAGATGGCGACTACTGTGCCTTCTCTTCTATCCTTTCTGCAACTTAACCCTTTCATGATAAAATTTCAAGGTTCAAGGTTTCTAGCCCCCTTCACCGCCATATCGTCGTTTGCTTCAATATTGTAGTCTGCAATATCGTTTGAAAACAAGATTTTATGAAGTATAACTTACGTAATTTCAAAAGACAAGTGGCAAACAGTGTTGATCCTGATCAGGCGCCTGATCAAAACTGTTTGCAAATACGCTTGATAACGTCATTGATAGTGAAAAGGGTAAAACTGTACAATCTCAACCCCTTTATTACCTTACACCGAATACAATACTTATTTGCAAAGTTCAGGTCCAAATGTTTTGACACTCTTACAGTGGAGAATATGTTATTCTTTCCCGTTTAAACGCAAACGTACGCAAACGCAAATCGCTAAAACGTAGAAAATAACAACTTTTGAACAATTCTGATATTTCATGTTTATCTTGGTGGCAAACAGTTTGGAGCCTGATCAGACGCCGGGTTACCCGGCGTCTGATCTGGCTCCAAACTGTTTGCACTGCAAATAATAGTTTTAGCGTAAACGCGTTTATTGGGAAAGAATAACAGATTCTTCACTGTATGTATGTGTCTGCAGTCAAATAACCTGAAATGTAAATTGAAGAATTTAAAGCAGACGACATTTTATTTTGAAGCAGATGACGTCGCGACAGTGAATGGATTGATTCGACCAACGATGTAGGTGACATTGAAAAAGCAGATGATATTACAAAAGTATCCCTACAGACGACACGATTTGCAGACACTGCCTGGGGCACTTAAAATAAAAATATCATTAGCAACTCCTTTGGGTCAACTTATTGGCTTTTGCGTTGAATAAGAATTGCCATAAAAGGCTCCTGCTCGATTAATATAGTAGCCATGGTAAGTATGTAGCATCGCGCAGTATACTAAAATTTGACCCACAAAATCGCCCATATTTTCTTACATATTGCTTTGGAAAACAACTGACCTAACAGAGCATAGTTTACAATATCTAGACGTACATGTATTGGATTTGATAGGAGAGTCGTAGGCGGGAAGGACACCAGTCTTTCTAAATTACTCTCAATTGAGAGCAACAGTTCAGTCCCAACATACGGTAACGACCTTTAGAATTAGGATACACAGCCCTCCTGATCAAACTTGGTAGACCCTGAACAGCAGTCTTGTCAGGATCTACACTGTTTGTCATTTAGTTCTACAGGGTGGTCAAAATCGTATACAGTAGTCGAAATCCGGACAAGAAAAATTCTACTTCTGGCAACTATACATAAATACAGGGAGTACATAATAAAACGACTATTCACGTACATGTAGACATGTAAGAAATCCACGTCATAGTAATTAAAGGGAGTAATTATTTCATGCGGTCTTCTGAGGTAAAATGATCCGAGGCGGATTTTGTTCGTCGTCTTATCCATTCGCTGGCAGAATATATCTTCTGCAGTTTGAATTGACTGTTAAATTTATCCGGCGATTAATCTATATATCCATACTATTTAACAATCCTGTATGTAGCTAGTTGGGCAAGAAATACGTTTAACCCCTTCACTGCCTTACCCCGAGTACACTAGTAATTTGAAAACAGTTTGGATCCTGATCAGACGCCGCGTGACGCGGCGTCTGATCAGGATACAAATTGTTTTACACTCATTTCAATATTTCATTAGTCAAAATAACTAAATATTTAATTTTAGAAATAAAAGCAGACGACAATTGTTTAAGATTTATGACGTCATGGCAGTGAAGGGGTTAACTACATCGACTCATGATCAATAGCGAATAAGTATTGCAAACATTTGGGATCCAACATTTTTACCCCATTGAACCCTAATCACGCATATTTTAGTCAATGTTAAACAGTGACCATATGAAGAGTACACTTGTCCAATTCAAACAATTGACTTTATTAAATATTTGATCCCTAGTCACTGGCAAACAGTGCACCTGTTAAGAGTCCAGGATTTTGTTTTAAGGGATTGGAAATATATAATATTGAGACGTTATATAAGCTTTATATTTATTCAAAATATGTATGAGCTGTTTTTCCACTGGCATATCTATTTACATTTACATGTAGTACCATTCCTTACAGTTAACTATGTATATACAACTATTTTTACAGGTCCCATTGTTTTAAAGCTTTTGAGTTGAGTCTGATATTGTTCTCAGACATTTGATTGGTCAGATTGAGCGTTGCTGTGTAAAAGCTCGAGTCTGACCAATCAAATGCTTAATACCGATCTCAGACTCAACTCAAAAGTTTTATAACTCTCGACGCTGATATTGCAGGGTCCGACTATACCTTTTGCTGGCCAAAAGAGATTTTCTCACTGCAAACAGCTTGGAACCAGAAGATACAACGAGTAAATTTGCGTTTCTTCAAACGTTTTGGCACTCTTATGGCATTTCTTAATTCATTTGTGCCATATATGGGACATAGGCAAACAGTGTAGACTCTGATCAGGCGCCGCATTATGCGGCGTCTGATCAGAGTCTACACTGTTTTCTGATAGGAATTTTAATATAATTATAACGAAATGATAATGAAAATTTTGACCAGGCATCCTTTTGATAAAAATGGACTAATCCAATATATAAACAGAGAAATATCCACTGAATAAACGGGATAAAGAAAATCGAAAATTCCCTCCAAACTAATAATTGCCATAGACGACACGTTTGCAGACAAACGTTTTAACGTGATGAAGAAACTATTACTAAAATCAACATATTGCAGCTTTAAACCTTTCACTGCCAATCTTTCGTGAGATTTTTAACATATGTCCTATGCAAACAGAGTAGATCCGGATAAAGGGCTCCTGCAAGGACCCTTTTACCAGGTTCTGCAATGTTAGTCATGTGGCAAAAAAGTGTAAAAGTCACCCCTAGATAGTCACAAATAGACAAGGTTTGTGTCAATTAAAATGGTCCATGTGAAGTCTTAGGGATGCCTGAGTTAAACAGACTCTGCAGTGTTAGTGGTAGGGTTGACTCCTAGCATGCTAGCGATCTTTGCAAAAAGCTTGGATCCTTATAAAACGCCATGTAACGCGGCGTCTCATCAAAATCCAAACTGTTTGACACTCTAATTCTGTTCTGAAAGATTCTCTGGTTTTTTTTTTAAAAAAAAAAACAACCTTTTTTAGAATAACACGACAATTATTACAGACGAAATAATCACACGGCATGCAATGGGTTAATGTCTAGTATTCATTGTGATAGACAAAAACCATCAAAGCTATTCCCAATGAGACACCGCATAATGCGAAAAGTGATCATGGTATTTACCGTTTTCTTTTATGTCTGCAATTCAAAGAGATTTGTACAAATAAATAATGTCTACAGAGCGCCCCTATAGTCTACATTAAGCAACTATAATTAATGAATATATCGAGAAAGCACCATTGAATCATTCACTTTAGATATACGTAAATAATGATTAAAGATATTGTACATTTCAAATGCACTGTTAGATAAATCAATTAAACTGCTCCAACATGATAAATAAAATATGTATAACCCTTAGCCTGTCATGATACTATTCAGGTTGTCATATGCGTGTTTCTTAGATTACAGTCCGTGAATAATGTGTCAAAAATTATCACCATAGTGTCAAACAATTTTGACAGAGATGTGGCCGAGTTATTCGGTCAGTCATCCAGATCTAAAATGTTCGCTATAAACAGTGCTGCCTCTCTACAATACCACTCAATGGGAGATAAATATTTGTGTGTTGTTCGGTGATACAGTGGAGAATCTGTTATTCTTTCCCGTTTAAACGCAAACGTACGCAAACGCAAAGCACTAAAATGTAGAAAATAACAACTTTTGGACAATTCTGATATTTCATGTTTATCTTGGTGGCAAACAGTTTGGGGCCTGATCAGACGCCGGGTTATCCGGCGTCTGATCTGGCTCCAAACTGTTTGCACTGCAAATAATAGTTTTAGCGTAAACGCGTTTATTGGGAAAGAATAACACATTCTCCACTGTAGTTATTATGGGGAGGGGGAAAGTAATACCTTCAAGTGCTAAGCATAACTTGGCTAACATTGGCAAACAGTTTGAATCTAGCTCACATGCCGAATAACGCAGGGTCTGATCTGGGTTCAAACTGTTTTTCACTCGTCTTGCTATTTCTCAGATCTGTCACATTGTCCTATATATAAATTGGGCAAAACAGCAAACAATGTTTACCACATTTTATTGCAGCAGTGAAAATGTGTGTGTTAGAAAGTGTTAGATATACAGAAATGTAATTGTTTTAAGAGCTGCGGCAAGCATTGTTGTAAGGAGGGACCTTGTAAGGAGGGAGCACTGTAGTTACCAGGGATTGGTCTATGGCGATAAAACATTTAAATTGCACTTCATCGAAAAACATCGATGGGTGCCTAAAGAAGTGAAGTGTTTATTACCACATTCATTTATTATTGAAGACGACAATTTAACAACCTGGGCATTACGATGCAGCGATAGGTGTGAATTGTCTCGTCTTATTAAGAGTTAAGACAGAACGACCGGAACGCGTTGAGAACAGCTTATATCGACAAATATGGTTGTACAACGCTTCCTCTCTACATCGATACTAAATGGTAGACAAAATGTGTGTGTGTTCTTCGGAGGGATTCGTTATTGGTAGGGAAATTGGTTTATATTTGCATACAGCTAAAATCCAGATCAGATGCAGCGTACCTCTGATCTGGATCTTAGGCTTGAAGCTGTTTGTCACTCGTCATTACGTTTTTTCTGTCAATGTTTTAATTTGAGAAAACAGTTGACGACATTGCAGCCATAAACAGGTTGGACATAATGTTCTTGTTTTGGGGGAGTACGACAATCGTCTTTGTTAGAAGGGAATCGTTGTTTGGAGGGCAGTTGTAGGGAGGAAGCACTGTATAAACTCATCACTGAGTTACAGTGGAGAATCTGTTATTCTTTCCCAATAAACGCGTTTACGCTAAAACTATTATTTGCTGTGCAAAAAGTTTGGAGCTAGATCAGACGCCGGGTTACCCGGCGTCTGATCAGGCTCCAAACTGTTTGCCACCAAGATAAACAAGAATTATCAGAATTGTCCAAAAATTGTTCTTTTCTATGTTTTAGTGCTTTGCGTTTGCGTACGTTTGCGTTTAAACGGGAAAGAATAACAGATTCTCCACTGTACTACGAGTGCAATGATCTTTTGAAAATAGGTTGGATTCTCATCAAGCCCCGCGAAAAGCGGCATCTGACCAGGAGACAAACTATAAGCCACTCAAACCCATATTAATTTAGTCAATTTACCAAAATATCAAACTTCGGAAATAAGAGCAGCCAACAAAAGTTTAGCCCTTTCATGATCAAGTTATTCGGGAGAGTTTAATCCCTTCACCACTTAGTGTCGTATGCTTCATTATTGTTGTCTGCAAGACACGTTTCAAAGTTAGGTTTAAGGTTGTTTGACTTTATAAATATTAATGAGAGTGTCCTTCAGTTTGGGTCCTGATCAGAACCCATTTTCGCGGCGTCTGATTAGGACCCAAACTGTCCCCAAACGCACTTTATGGCGTCATTGAGAGTGAAATGGTTAAAGCAGATAACGTAATAGCAGCAAAGTGGTCAAAATCCTGATATTGTCTCTTGCTTATTAAAACAGCGGAGAAGATGTTATTCTTTCCAATTTCAACACAATGCACTTAGACGTAGTAAATGACAAGATTATAATAAAGGTGAACAAGTCCGTTTAGTTTTATTAATTGACAGTACACCTGGTCACCCACAGAGGTAACCAGGCATCTGGTCAGGCCACAAACTTTTTGAAATGAAAAAAAAACTGGATGGATGTGAGCACGTTCATTGGGAAAGAATAATGTATTCTCACTGTACAGTGGAGAAAACGTTATTCTTTCCCAATAAACGCGTTTACGCTAAAACTATTATTTGCAGTGCAAACAGTTTGGAGCCAGATCAGACGCCGGGTAACCCGGCGTCTGATCAGGCTCCAAACTGTTTGCCACCAAGATAAACATGAATTATCAGACTTGTCATAAGGTTGTACTTTTCTACGCTTTAGTGTTTTGCGTTTGCGTACGTTTGCGTTTAAACGGGAAAGAATAACAGATTCTACACTGTATAAGCATAAACACCTTTCGGCAGGCTGTTTCGCCGTTTATTCAAGAGCAGTAGATATCTAATTCTTTATTTTGTCAGCAGTTGTTTTCTTGATAATCACGAAGATTAGAGGCAATAGTTAAATACCAGCTAACTAGTGAAAACTAATGTTAAAGATGGCACGAAGTATTAATGGACGCCACAGTCTTACGACAGGTGCAAGTTTAATGGACAATAAAACAAACGGCTATGTATTTGCTTTCATTAAGCAATCAACTGTTTCCAGGAATCCTGGCTCTTGTTAAATCAGGGTCCCTTAATCAGGACATCTTTTTAAACCGGTGTCGTACCATATGATGATGAGTTAGTAGATAGACACTGTGTGTGACATCGCCTGCTGTAATATTCTTCTTACATGTATTACAAAAGAGCCTAGTCGTTTGTTTATCTTTATTAACCCATTCGTGCCCAGTGAAAAAGAATATCACATTTGTCAGTATTGCTGTTATTGATGTTCATATACGCTCACTGGGAGATCTTGAAAAAGAGATAATTATACTAAAGGCATGATTAACCCTTTGCCTGCTGGTCGCGACTTTACTCATTTTTGCAAACAGTTTGGACCCAGATCAGACGCCGCGTGACGCGGCGTCTGAACTGGATCCAAACTGTTTGATACTCGTCTTTAGGTTTCTTTACTCGAAAAATGTATATATCTAGATTTAACAAATTTTGCAGACGACAAGTACGAAGCAGACGATATTACCGCAGGATAAGGGTTAAAGTATTACAGTAAAACATATCTGCTAAAGTCTGATTTTACAAGAAGATTTCGCTTGGCTTTGTTTTCAGATAGGATCCGGGTTAACTGGTGTCCGATAAGATTAATAAAGTGTGCCACTCCTGAAGATTAAAATAGTTAATCAAGTTTTCAAATTGTTATCAGTTTCTACAGTTTACCAACTTGCGTTTTACGTTTAGTTTCATTTAGAAAGGTATTTCTTTAGTGTAGTAAAATATTGATTAAGGTTGAATTCCCCTAATGAGACCGGACCTATGTCGGTAAATATCGGAATTGTATGGAGACCGACCTGTATACGTACCGAATTTGGTCCGGTCTTGTTAGGCTCAATGAAGGGGAATGTCTTACATTATCACGGAGAGCAACAGCATTAACCTTGCCTTAAGTATGTATAGACAAGGTAATCCCTAAACCCCTTATGCCCTATTTCATAATGTTTGTTGTCACTTGCCCTCTACCAACCATTCAGAAAAACGCATACAAGAGGCTTAGTATAGATGGCTGCCTAATGCAGAAAAGCAATAAGTTTAGATTTCTAAATGACTGATTTACTGCAGCAAGCCACCATCTGTCTTAACCGATAACCAAGATCATGCGCCACTATGAACACGTTCCCTATCCTGATATTTACGATTTTAGTGGTTAAACAAATTGACCCTAGCGGCGATTATATCTGTCCATTACCAACAGTGTACATGTAAACAGCACACTTTCCCTATGCAAAAGGTGAATACCTTTACTAAAGCGATCTGCCTCTGATCAAGGTCTGCACTGTTTGTCGGTTTTTCAATATACTTTAACCCTTTCACTCTCAATAACGCTTAAAATCGCGTTTGCAAACACTTTGGATCCTGATCAGACGCCGCGACACGCGGCGTCTGATCAGAATCCAAACTGTTTGACACAATTTAAATTTCTTCAGTCATACTGCCTTATTTTTTACTTTAGAAACGACATTGCAGACAACAAACTTGCAGCAGACGACATTGAAACGGTGAAGGGCTAAACAGCTCACGAAATATTCGGCAGTGAAAGGGTTAAATAACAACACCCCAAAAGTACAGTGGAGAATGTGTTATTCTTTCCCAATAAACGCATATACGCTAAAACTATTATTTGCAGTGCAAACAGTTTGGAGCCAGATCAGACGCCGGGTAACCCGGCGTCTGATCAGGCTCCAAACTGTTTGCCACCAAGATAAACATGAAATATCAGAATTGTCCAATAGTTGTTCTTTTCTACGTTTTAGTGATTTGCGTTTGCGTACGTTTGCGTTTAAACGGGAAAGAATAACAGATTCTCCACTGTAATAAAAGGACCAAATTTGGATTTTTCAGTGTATGTTTTAGGGGTGAATGGATTGCCTGTTCATCAAACTTGTTTATTTCTCACAGTAGCCGTAATAGTTAATATCACTATCAATCAGTTTGATGAAATGTTCCCGTCATGGTTGTACTAGTCAATGTAAATGTTTTCATAGGAATATTGTTTTTATCGATAAATAGGCTATTACTCGTCGAGTTCGAATGTTCATAGGACTCTTCCCTTATAGCGTCTATGCTGGGCGATGGCGTCATTTTGGATATTGGAACGAGGGAATTATGGCGACTGCTTTCTTCATTTATTGTCGTTGGTATACTTATAGTAGCCTCCATGAAGGCTTTCTTGTGGGAGCTTTTCTCAGGCATCTCTGGGGATTCGTTGCAATTGTATCTGTTGTCATTATAGGGTTCTACGACAGCTATTACGGGGCAGTCAGTCTTGATGTGATTTTTCTCGTTATGACCCATTTTGTCTTGGCGCTTTTCTCTTGGGGTCCTTGGCAAGTTAAGACTGATATGTTCATTTACTCGATGAGACGATGACGATTTTAGACTGCTGCGATTTGTTCCGGTGCCAGAAGTTGACCGAAGGCTTGTATTACTTGACCTTGACAAACGAAGGCTTCCGCTTCTTGATACTAGACTGCTGGACGACATAATGCGAATAAAGGGTCGCCTCGTCAACGCTGTGGTTGTCTGCGCATGATTCCTTGTACACCTCACCACCATGTTTTCCTGAAAAGGAATTAAGTCTACAGTTGAACTTCGATATCTCGAACTCGCTTAATTCGAACTATGCGATTTGTCGACACATGAATTGCATCATTTCATGCTCGGTTAAGTCGAACATACCTGTATTTCAAAGTTAAAACGTGGTTTAGTCACGTTTTACTTTTGAAAAAAAAATCGGGTATGTTTGACCTAACCGAGTTCGAGATATCGAAGTTCAACTGTATTTGATAAAGATTTTTACATTAAAGTTATGCATTATGTCACCATGACTACACAGTAAATGCAAACAGTGGATTGATTTATACTTTTAGAAATGATGATGTGTGAAAATACTAATAAATAATAAACCAAAGGTTTTAGACGAAAACAAAGGGATTTGCTGCTGAAGTATGATCTTGCGTTTAATCGTCTATTGCCATAATTTCAGTTTGACAAAGGTAATATTGCACTGTGCTATAAACACATCATTCCTTACGGTCCCATTTCTGCCTATGGACACAACCTTAATAACAATAAGTTTAGGGGACAGGGTAGGGGTAAGGGTATCTGAAAGACACACATTCCAATAGACCCCGAATAAATTCAATTTTGTCAATCTACGTTCCTTTTATTTAACCATCATACGAGTAATAATCGGCTAAGCTACAGTAGCATCTTTGACAACCACTCTTTATGTGGTTTATGTGCAAGAATGTGTCTGTTACACATTTTAACTGTTAATAGCACCAACAGGCCCATCTGCAAACAGTTTAGATCATGATCAGACGCCGCGTGACGCGGCGACTGATCAGGATCCAAGCTGTTTGATACATGTTTTGAAATAACCATTACATCGCCTTTAACCCTTAGCCTGCCAATCACGACTATAGCTCCATATGCAAACAGCTTGGCTCCGGATGAGACGCCGAGTAACTCGGCGTCTCATCCGGATCCAAGCTGTTTGACACTCAGACAACATTTTCAGCAATTTTGAGCAACTTTGAAGCACTTTGAAACTTGAAGCAGACGGGAAATATAGCAGACGACAATTTATTTGGCGGGCTAAGGGTTAATCTTACTCTGAAACGATATTGCAGACATCAATATTAAAGCAGATGACAATATGGCATAAAGGGAGTAAAATCTAACGATACATTTGACCAATAAATGGCTAAAACAAAATGAAAATAGTGTAACAAGCATCTTACGGAGATTTCTGTCCTTACTGTAGTTAATGATTTCAGCATCAACACCAAACAGTTTGTAAGGTAACTTTTGTGGAGGAAATGAGACTCGTGTTCTATTTTAGTTTCGTCATTTTGTCACTAAGAAGAAGCCGATGGAAGACAATGCTTGAAGTGCGTTGTTGCAAAGTAGAATTACGATTTATCATTAACCTATTTTTGGTTATGACATCAACAGCTTTGAAACAAATATCTTCTGCTTTTATTTCTCATATATGAATTTAGATATTTGGCTTGCTAAAATATCTTAATGAATGTCAAACAGTTTGAATCCTAACCAGACGGAGTCCTAAACGTCTTCTTACCAGGGTTCAAACTGTTTACGAGTTAACAATTTTACGCGGGATAAGACAGTGATTGTATAAAATTCACGCTCGAATCGCAGAATAAACCGTTTTTCTTTCGCGTTAATCAATTACTACATAAAAACGCTTTTAAATGCCTTTGATTTATTTCTCCAGGGACAAAAAAAAGTTTCAAGTTGATCAGTGTTGAAAATGCGGCGTAAGAGTCTATTTGGGTAGATGGTAAAGTAGAATGCGCATTAAGAATCATTTTAAATGCCTAGTCTGCTTTACGTTATTCTGCTAGGACGAATCACATATCTTCTAAATTTGAAACAGGATGGCATAACGGGTTAAAACCCTTCACGCAAACATAATGCAAAACATATAAAAACACAAAAACAAGCCAAAAAGCGTTTGGAGGCGATCAGACGCCAGGAGCCTATGTTTTGATCTGGCTCCAACTTGTTTACTAAGTAAATAACCAGTCTAATACTTCACTTTATACACTATACATGTAAATGTGCTACAGTGGAGAAAACGTTATTATTATTATTATACCCGATTTATATAGCGCTCTTTTCACACAGGAGTTGTGCGTTCAAAAGCGCTTCA